>CM028132.1:1210425000-1211675000 GCA_016271365.2 Neoceratodus forsteri
AAAGGAATTATACAGTTTTGTTTCTTGATTCTGAGCTTGTCTAAAGCAGCTCATTTATTTGGCAACAATTATCATCATATAGCTTTTTTTTTAGCAAAACAAAAGGTAAAAGGTATTTCTGACATCCTTAATTCATAATCTTAGAAGCTGAAGTTGCTTAGAAGCTCTGCTCATTACAGCCTGGTACACTCTGGAAGATTTGATACTCCATTTACTTTAGGCTGTTTTTTTTTTTAATTTTCTCACATCTTTTATCTTTAGGTGCAGATATTTTTTCCAAGCACTTGAATGGAATTACTGTGTCACAGTGTCAAGTGTATAGAAATTTGAAGTAATTATGCAGCACTCCTCTTTTGATTATTAATGTTAATTTTGGTAATAGGATTTATGCAAATTTATTTGCACTGTTGTGTGTGTTTTCACTATATGTGTATACACACACACACACACACACACACACACACACACACACACACACCCATATACATGATTGAGTAGGTTCATCCATGAAGTTAAGCCAATAATAGGTTGTATTTAAATATCTAGGGAAATTAAAAAGATACAGATTATGATATAAGGATGTCAGAAACACCTTTTTTCTTCTAAAAAAAACCCTACAGTGGTAATCGCACAAAAGTTTACTGGTAGTGCAGTATACTGAGTGGTGAGCAAGTGCGGTACCCATTGAATAACATGTATACCGCTACCACACAACGACACGCGGTGTGCAGTACCAGTACACTTTTGTGCGACTACCACTGTATATAATGATAATTATTGACAAATAAATAGGCTACTTTAAACAAGCTCAGAATCAAGAAACAAAAAGGTATAACTCCTTTAAGAAGTATTAGGTTGTGAGGGAAATGCTGCTGATGTACCTGTGCTGCTTGAATTTCCTAGACATCTAATACTTATTAGGTTGTTTGGTTCAGAGTTCTAGTTTCTGGTGTAACTTGCAGCTCAAGTTACTGAAAGCAACCAAAATGCATTTGCAGTACATACAGTAGGTTGACCACAGAAGAGTATTTAACAGTTTATCTGGGTCAATTTACTATAAGTGTGCCAATAGCCTGGTGGGGATGTTCACTGATTACTGCATACTGCAATGTTTATTATTATATCATTGTGCTATGCAGAAAAGAATGTGTGTGCACAATACTTGCTGCACAGCATAGCCAAGGGGGTCCACTGATATCTTGACATCCTGCAGCTCTGGCCAGCTGGCTTTAAAGCTGGAACCAAAAAATGGACTGTGTATGTCTGCCTTTCAGATGGCTGTGCAGTGATCAGTGGTTATTATATCACACTATATGTACACACACATACTGTGGTTCACCTTTGGGGAGAGATTTCTTTCTGCGTGTAGTAATCAATGAACATCCCTACCAGGTCCATTGGCAAACTTACAGTACCTTGACTCAGAGAAACTGTTAAATACTCTTCTGTGGTCAGACCAGGTATTGTAACTGCATTTTGGCTTCTTTCAGTAAGTTAAGCTGCAAGTCACACCAGGAAACAGAGCCATCAGGCATAAAGCCATAATTAGTACTATAGGTCATTGAAATTCAAGCAGCACCCATGCACATCAGTAGCAGGTCTCTCACAAACTGATACTTCTAAAAGGAGTTACACATTTCTGTTTCTCAGTTCTGAGCTTGTTTAAAGAAGCTCATTTATTTAGCAAGTTATCATCATATAGTTTTTTTAGCAAAAAAAAAAAAAAAGGTAAAAGGTATTTCTGACATCCAGCCAAAATCTAAGAAGCTGAAGTTGATTGATGGGTGGGCGTGCAACTAGACACCACAGAAAGCCAGAATGGTGATTGAGGGATGCCACTAGACACCAGGGAATACATATTAATGGGTAGCGGGGACAGCGATCGGGCTGGGGAGTGCCACTAGACACCAGAGAATAAATTTATGAATTTATGTAGACAGCCATTGTCAGGTTGGGGGGTGCCACTAGACACCATGGAAAAGGGCATCTCACAGCTCACTCTGCTGGTGGCAACATGAGTTCAGTTGCGGCTGCAGAAGTGAAGAAATTCCTGCTGTTCTTATACAGAAAACGCGGGGAAGCACTCCTCTTGCTAAGTTGGGCACCTGGAATTTTGGGTGCCCTGAAAAGGCAGTTTTAGGCAGTATACATAAAACAAACATCAGAATCTAGCTAAATGGGTCCTGTTTAGCTAGGTTCTGATGTTTGTTAATAAAATCACAGCATTTTTGAGTATTTTCCACATTTTTTGGTTCGTGGAAAAGATCAACAAGATGGCAGTTGGCACAGCACCAAAAAAATGTTTTGTGCCATGCCAGACAAGTGGTGTGAAAGCAAAATTGGTATTTGTGGCATCAAATTTGTACTTTTGCTGCAGTACGTTATCTCAGAAAAACCCTACTGCACATGCACAAGTCAGAAAACACTAACATTTAAAGCCTTATAACTCTAGAACCCTTTGATATTTTTTTCACCAGACCTGTCAAAGGCACTACCATGGGACATGACGCATGTGCCCTGCAAGTCTGGGACAAAAATTCCTTTCCATGTAGGCTGTAGGTAACAGCAAAAAAAAAAAAAAAAAACAATGTTAAGTATAAGAAAAAGGTTTTTTTTTTCAAAACAATTATGCATATGGATCTCAGAAACCATACAAGCTGCCATCATAAACATTTCCACACATCAAGACGTTGCCTCCTAGACAACACATACAAGATTTCGGCTCATTTCATCAAATGGAGCCAAAGATATTAAAGTGCAACATTTGAGGTTTAACAGTAAACAGACCACTCAACCCTAACTATAGGTATAATATATGTATAATATCAATATCAGAAGTCTTACCTGTCACCATGCGGAACTCGAGGCCTGGGTGAAACTCTACAATCCTGATGTACTCTGTCTCACAGAAACTTGGCTAAAACCCGGAATACCTGATGAAGTATGCTTCTTGCCTAACTACTCTCGGTTCCGTTGGGATAGATCCTCATCCAAGCGTGGAGGTGGAGTTGCCCTATTCTTCAAAAACCACTCAACATCTCTATTGTCCCAGCATCTGCCTCTCCCCGTAGTAAAAGTAATTCATACAGGCAACTATTGTATTGGGGGAAAAGAAGCTTCATATTATCTGTGCCTATAATCCACCTGCTGGGGGAATAGTAGGTCTTCAAGAACTCCTTGACATCACCTCCCAGACTGTAAATCATAATGAGGCTGTCATCCTAGGTGATCTTAACCTCAATTGGTTAGGGTCAGCTCAAATATCCTTGCAATCACTCACGCTTAGTTATAATTTTCACCAGTTGATCTCTGAAGCAACTAGAGCCACGTCATCCCATCAAATGGGTACACTCCTAGACTGGGTGATGGTTAACCGTATGGAACATGTGTCAAAAGCAGGAATCCTTGCAGATGCACTAACAGACCACTCATCCACTTTTTGTATCCTATCTATGGTTGTGCCTCCATCTTCTCCATCAAGACTAATCACGTTTACAAATCTAGCTCATATTGACCAGGATGCATTTCTCTATGATGTCTCCAATATCGACTGGGCAGGTATCTATCAAACAAAGGATGTGGAGGTTGCTCTACAGATATTCATAAATGAATTTCTTACCATTCAATATAAACATGCCCCCAAGACTACTAGGAGGGTCAGAGGAAAACAGAAGAGGTGGCTGCATAAAAAACCTCCTTGCTAATCTGCGCCAGAGGGACAAGCTTTGGATTCGCTACAAACAAACTGGCCTACAGTCAGATCTTATTGTCTATTGTGAACTAAGGAACAGATGTAAGAGACAAGTTAGAGTTGCTAAAAGCAAATACTGCAAGGACCTTCTACAAAGCTCAGCCTGCGACCCGAGGAAATTTTGGGCCCATGTCAAAATATTTCTCGGTACCTCGCAGTCGGTCACTCCTGATGAATGATCATAAATGGGGCACATTGTATTGACCCTAGGACCATCTCAAACAGTTTTAACAATCTTTTCTCTGATCTTTCATATTATACCTTGGCTTTACAACCTAGTGGATCACACTCCAATCTACCTACCACACTACCATCAGACAACCATACTGCCCTATCGTATGATGCTCCTCCAGCACCACCATTCTATTTCAAGGCTATATCAAGAGCGGAAGTTCTGAAATTACTGAGATCCATATCTGCCAATACCAGCTCTGGTTCTGACTCACTGGAACCTCATCTTCTTAAGCTGGCTGCTCCACTCATTGCCTCTCTGATTGCCAGAATCTACACTTTATCCCTTATCAATAGCACTGTGCCAGACCTATGGAAATCTGCAAGAGTAACGCCTGTCTTTAAAAAAGGTGACCCAAAGGACATGGCCAATTACAGACCTATAGCAATTCTTCTGTCTTAACAAGATCCTAGAAAATAGTTGCATCACAGACCATTGACTACCTTACATGCTACAATCTCCTCTCAGACACTCAGCATGGTTTCAGAAAAGGTCATAGCACCACCACGGCTCTTCTTCAACTAACTACTGATATTCTGTCCAACATGGACTCTGGAAAACTCACAGGTGCCATCTTCAGTGACCTCACTAAGGCTTTCGACCTTGTTGACCATCCCCTGCTTCTCTCCACTCTCCATAAATTCCATTTCTCTACCCCTGTTGTGGACTGGTTCTGTAGCTACCTGTCAAACAGGTCACAAGCTGTCAAATTTAACTCCTCCCTGTCCAACACATCTACTATCAACCTTGGGGTCCCCCAGGGCTCTATCCTTGGGCCCCTTCTATTCTCAATTTTTATCAACAATGCAGCTGAGGTCCTGGAATCCTGCTCAGCTATTCTCTATGCTGATGACCTGATCATCTACACTAGTTCTTCTAGTATTGCCTGCATAAACACATCACTTACTTCAGACTTCAATAAGGTCTTAGACTGGCTACTAGACCATAAGCTTGTACTAAATGAAAAGAAAACAAAGCCATGCTCCTAGGTTCTGCACCGAAGATTAAGACCTGTTCTAGTTTGCTGGAGGTTCTTCACCCAGGAGGATTTCCAATTGAAAATGTTACTTCCTTCAAGTACCTTGGGATCCTCCTGGACCAGTCCCTGGATTTTAATCTTCACATTCAGTCCCCGTGCAAAGCTGTAAACTCGAAACTAGGAATAGCTTACAAAACGAGCTACATGCTTACACCCTCGGCCAAATTAGCAATTGCCCGAGGTATTCTGCTCCCAATCCTTACCTACGGTGTCTCTATTCTTACCTCTGCCCATAAAACCTCCCTACTAAAATGGGATGTAACTTATAACAATATATGCTGATTTGCCTCTTCGTCACCTCGACTCAAACATCACTGCCTTCTTTATAAGGATCTGAATTGGCTCTCACCCTTTACCAGTAGACAATACTACCTTGGATCATTAATGGACTCGATCATCCGGGAAAAAAACCCGTCCCAGCTGGCGGCGTTCCTGGTCCCTCAACCATCCTCCCATGGCCTGCGATCAGCTGACAAATCCTTGCTCTATGTTCCGAGATGTTGGACAACTAAAGGCACAGGGGCCTTCCAGTTCTCTGCTCCCAGGCTATGGAATGCTCTTCCACTCAACCTCCGGCTGTCTCAGTCTCACTTTGGATTTAAAAGTGAATATCGTCATTATCTATCCTTAGCTGATGCTTATACATGCTTTGACCCAACCTGAAGCTCCTGAGACTTACCAGTAATGTCACCCCTGCTCTAATCCAGCTCCAAGACTGTCTCCTCTTCCCCTCCCCATATTTTTCCTTCTCTTTGTAAATAACTTGACTACTAGCTCTCTTCCTTCTTGAACCTTGTTGCTGACCATCCACTGTTGTTTTGCCAATTACCACCCCTGACCTTCCTTCTGTCAGTCTTTCTTGTTATATTTGAACATTCCTCACATTTCTCTCTATATAACCTTACTATCTTATTAACCCTTTCACTCCACAGGTCGGGTCCATGGTTTCTGCACTTATTATATATCTTACTGCCATTATCTGTATAATGCTTGCCATTATTTTTTGTTGTTTCTACCCATTGTATTTTTGTAGCACTGCTGTACTGTTCCTCTATTTGTACTATTGTACCCATGTTGCTGTTGTTCAACTGTTCTCCTTTTGTTGTACTCTCCGGTCGTGCCTGAAAATAGTCATTTTATGGCTAGTGCACCTACCCAGTTAACAAAAACTAAATAAATAAATAAAGTAAAAATACTTAATTAATGCTCAATTAGGGTCAAAGCAACAAAGTTGGAAATGAGGTGTTAGGTTTCAACCCCACACACTCAATTCCCAAGAGGAGGACAGCAGGTGGGATGTCCTTGAGGCTTTCGCTTAATGCTCACCCCATTCCATCTGTAACAAGGGTCAGATGTAGATGGTATTAGAATGGGTGAGCATTAGGCTTGAGAACCCCAAGGCACACCTCACACCTGCTGTCCTGCCACATTGGGGAGGGGTGGGGTGTTAGGATTCTGAAACACTAATGCCTCATTTCCCAACTTTTGTCACTTTGACCCTAACTGAGGCATTAACAGTGGTTTTAGCAACTTATTTTCTTACATTTTGAGATAGTATAATCGTATTCTTATTTTACTGTGGAAGCACAGGGCCCTTTAGACCCTGTACTCACATGCAGTTTGCCATGAGAGAGCAGGGTTCTTCAGACCCTGCTCTCACAGGCATACATTTACTTACTTTTTGAGATAGTATAATTGTATCCTTATTTTACGGTGTGCTCTCTAACCCATCTATAATTTGTGAGATAAAGTAATTGTATCCTTATTTGCCTTTGGGAGTGCAGTGCCCTTTAGGCCCTGCACTCCCATCCCTTCATAAATGTGTATATGTATGTCACTGTGAAACAGCCCAGTGTTTCCATTTATAGGGCAACAGTGATCAAATTGGCAGCATAGCTATCTTATTACCTCACGTAATGTACCTGGTACAGAAATGTTTTGAATCCCTGCCAAAATGTAATTCCATGCAACTGCAACTCCATTCCATGCCACAGGTGCAAAAACACATTTTGACCAAGATTGGAAAAATGACAGCTGTGATATACATGAGGTGAAGTAATAAGAAGTCTGTGTTGAAAATTTGGGGTCAGAGTCTTGTAAATTTCCAAAGTTATCAGCGTGCATAGCGAAATTGCAATGAATGGTCATAAGTTTGTAATTTTTATATATTATTACTCCAAATTTTCACCATAGCCTTGGTATGACCCCACCTTATGAACAATATTACTGTCTTTAACAAATCCTGCCCAAAAGGTGAATTCACCAAGCAACCACAAAATCACCTTTTGGGCAGGAGTTGCATAATGACAGAAATATTGTTCCTGAGGTGTGGTCCCCAAAAGGCCATGTTGAAAATTTGGGGTCAAAATCTCAAAAAATGGCTATGTTATGCATAAAAGTTGAAACCCCCATTGAAATACATTGAAATGCATTTACCTTAGTTTCTCATATTACAGTCACCAGTTCCAGCAGCAAGATATGTCTTTGATTGGAGAGTGGATCTTGGACCTGGGACCTGTTCAGATGAGTGAGAGTGTGTGTGGGTGTACTGGGGGGTGGGTGCTGAAGGGGTGGTGGGGTTGGATGGGGGGGTAATTGGTGAGGGATCTTTTTTTTACAGGTTTAAAAAATGACATTGTGGTACCATTTTCTTTATTACAGGGAGTAGCACAGCAAAGGGAGTGTGGTGGTGCCACTAGACACCAGGGAAACTATTTCTATAAGGGGGGTAGTGATTGGAGGTATGGGGTGCAACTAGACACCAGGGAAATGACTGGGACATGGGGGTGGTGAGCAGAGGGTGGGGGTGCCACTAGACACCAGGGAAATGATTAGGATAAGAGGGATGGTGATCATAGGGTAGGGGTGCCACTAAACACCAGGGAACATTTAAAAAGCAACAGGGATAGGGATCAGAGGGTGGCGTGCCACTAGATACCAGGGAAAATTTAAAGAGCAATGTGGATGGGGATCAGAGGGTGGGGGTTGCCACTAGACACCAAAGAATGATTGTGACAAGGGGGGATGGTGATCGGAGGGTGAAGGGTGGCACTAGACACTAGGGAAAATTTAAAGAACAATGGGGATTGGGATTGGAGGTTGGGGGATGCTATTAGACACCAGAGAAAATGTAAAGAGCAAGGTGGACAGGGATTAGAGGGTGGGGGATGCCACTAGACACCAGGGAAAATGTAAAGAGCAATGTGGACAGAGATCAGAGGTTAGGGGGTGCCACTAGCCACCAGGGAAAATACATCAGATTAATGGGGATGGTAAATGGAGGATGGAGGATGCCACTAGACACCAGCAAAAGAATTTTCCCATTCACAAAAAAGGATATTTTTTCATGACTCATGATACAAAAAAATATTTTTTTTCATATAACACAGTCACAAAAAAAGATTTATAATAGTACAAAATTAACATTTTAACAGTATATCTCCACCATTGAAGTGTAGATTACACCTAAGGGGGTCCTGATGAGCCAGTCAGATGTGCTAGGCTCTCTCCAGGATGTCATTTTTGTGGCTTCTGAATTTGTTTAAACAGAAACAGAAAAAAGGATTTTTTTTCTGGTGAAAAAGGATTGGCCCCTCACAAAAAAGAATCTCTTTTCATGAGTCCAAATCCTTTGTCAAACTTTTACCCTCTATCATGGAGAGTGATCTTCCCATTGAAAACAATGGGAACTTAAAAATAGAATAACGGTGCAACAGATTAATATTTTTTCACCAAACAAATGCATGGCAGTTCTGTTACCCAAGCTGTATCTACCATAAAAATTCACCTCAAAATGTCACACTGTCTAGGATTAAGGTGATGAGGGACAAAAACTGCAAAAAGTGGCAACGTTTAACTTTTTTTACACTATCTGGATCTCAGATTGTGTGCATCCAACTGGAATAAAACTTTCCACATCAAGAGATCTACCCCACAGGACAGTGCATGCCACATTTTGTGCAAATCCATTGATTGGTTGCAAAGTTATTAAAGTGCAACATTTGAGGTTTAACATTAAACATGCTACTCAACCCTAACTATAGTGGTGCTATTGTGCCACTATTATATATTATAGGGGCACAGTCACATCCCTATAGCTAGGGTTGAGTAGGCACTTCAATGTTAAACTCAAAATTTATCACTTTAATAACTTTGCAACTGTTCAACAGATTTGCATGCAAATTGGCATGCACTGCCACCCAATGTAGATCTCTGCATGTGGTAAGTTATGTTCTGGTCAGATGTTCAGTTTCTGAGTTCAGGAGAGGTCTAAAAGCATTTTTTTCACTCATGGACCTTGTTGGGATTTTTCTTTGAGCTTGCCTACAGCCCAGACAGTTTGGAATTTTGGTCTGAAATTTTCAGGGTAGAAAGGGACTAGCCCACAGATGTGTCTTTTGCTAGTCTGTTGAAAAAATAACAAGCTGCTTGTAAGTTATTGCATTTTAAAAATTTGAAAAGATTGTTTCTGAGCATGCTCAATAAGCACTAAAAGATAGCTGTATTAAACAAAAAAGGAATCCTGTTTTGTATGGGAAAATTCCTTTTTCATATGGCTGCCATCTTGTTTTCAGTTTTGCCTGAGAAATTCAAATTTGGAAACCCCCAAAATTATATTCTGGGAAGGAACCAACACACATAGCTTGCTTATTGGGACACCCTTAGGTGCATTCTGCACTTTACTGCTCATGAAATGCCCTTAAAATGTGTTTTAACATTGAAATTCTTTTTTTGTATCAGTGTCATATGAAAAAAGATCTTGTTTCGTATAATGACTCATGAAAAAAGATCTTTTTTTTGTATTGGAAATCAATGCATTTCAATGGATTTTCAACTTTGGTGCATAACTTTGCCATTTTTTGCATATTTTGACACCAAATTTTCAACATGCCCTTTTTGAGACCCCTCCTCATGAACGGTGGGGATGTCATTTTGCAAATCTTGCCCAAAAGGCAATTTCACAGTTGGTTGTCAAATTCACCTTTGGGTGGGATTTGCATAATGACTGAATCATATTGTTTATGAGTGGAGTCACAAAGAGCTATGTTGAGAAATCAAAATATCATAAAATGGCAAAATTATTACCAGTCATTGCAATTTCGCTACACACACTGGTAACTTTAGAAATTTTAAAGACTTTGACACCACATTTTCAACATACACTTCTTATTATCACACCTCATGTATGTCACAGCTGTCACTTTTCAAATTCTGGCCAAAATGTGTTTTCACACCTGTGTCGCGGAATGGCATTGTAGTTGCGCAGAATTTACGTTTTGGCACGGATTTGAAAAGTTCCTGTACCAGGTAAGTGAAGTGGGGTAATAAGATAGCTATGCTGGCAACTTGGTCACTGTTGCCCTATAAATTGGAGTGCAGGGCCCTTCCACAGCAACATACATACATATATGCATCTGGGCCCTGCACTCCCACAGGCAAATAAGGCTACAATTACAATATCTCAAAAAGTAAGGACATTCTTTGCAAAAAACTTCATCAGTGCATCAGTCAAGATTGATATCAAATCATAAATAGGAGGGAAATACGACATTAGGGTTTCCAGACCCAACACCCGATCCCCACCCTGCATACATCAACAGGTGCTGGGGGGGGTGCCTTGGGGGTCATCAGCCATAATACTCACCCCATTCTCCTACACTGTACCCTAACTAAGCTTATTTACTTATGGAATAGGGTGAGCTTTATGGTTGATTACCCCAAGGCACACCCATGATGCTTGCTGGTATGTGCAGGGTGGGGTGAGTTGTTAGGGTTGGAAACCATAATGTTGTATTTCCACCTTTCAAGGGCTGCATGGGTGTAGTCCTGCAGTCCTCCTGGTAGGACTACTAAAAAAGCAGCTTGCAACCATACAACCTCATAAGGTGACAAAAGTTGCCTCCGAGCCTTTGCACCATGGCCCAGTCCGTGTGCACTACTTTTTTTGTTCATGGTAAACAGCAAAGCTAAATGTCAGCTATTAGAATTGGGAGACAGCCACCTCTTGTATTGGCAGCTGTCTGCCTGCACTACTTTTTTTCCCCTGGTAAACTGCAAAAATACATAACACCTAACAAAACAGGACGTGGCCAACTGCACTCCCATCATGCTAGATTAGTTAGGTGAGACCAGAGGAATAGGGGAGAGGACACCACTACACATTTCCTGGGGCTGTTTTTTTTTTTTTTGCTGTGTGAGAACTGTTCATGTCCATATGTAAAACGTTTCCCGTTTGTGTCTGTATCACCAGCTTTCTGATATAAATAGCAGATTATTTACTTTTCAGAAGGGAGAAATTAAATGCTACCAATGTCATATAGTTGGGAATTTATACACTTCTATCATAATTGAACGGATTACATTTTCTTAATTATGTGCTCCCATGTTCTGATGTTTTTTTCTAGTTTTATGGCAAGTGTTATAGCTATGCAGTTAGCATATAAAGTGCAAAGTCTGCTTTACTGAAGTTGTACTTTATTAGGTGACATTTTATAATTGACTCTGCTTCTTGAAAAGTGATATAAGTTTTAGTTAAACTGCATATCACTTATTATTTTTTTTTCTGTGGTATGATAAGGATTGACAACTGTACCAAGCATTTTCACAAACTTTGCAAACAATGTCATGCAGCCAATGGACACTGTGTTTAGGTGCATGCCATTGTTCTTGCTCAAACATAAGCACTCTATATAATGTAAGGTCCCTCTGATCTAGAGTTATTGACTTCTTTTCTTTTTTTTTAATTGTCAGCAACCCTGTAATGTGGTTGGTACTTGAAATAAACTACATCGTAATGGAAAACTGCACTTTTATGTTTGGCAACATCAACAATCTGGCAGCCAAATTATACTGAATGCCTGCATTGTTGTCCTTTACCTACAGTATGATCTAGCTAGTGTGTGTGTGTGTGTGTGTGTGTGTGTGTGTGTGTTTTATTGTAGTACTGTTAATCAGCATTCAATTTAATTTGTAGGAAGCCTGAACGGGATACAAACCCACATCTGAATGTTGCAGAAATGCATGTTCTGGGCCAAACTCATGCTGTTACTATGAGATGATTATATGAATGAATAGATGATGCACACATAGAATCTAACTGATATTTGTGGCAGCAAAACTTCCTGATGACCTGTATGCATGATTTTTAAATGCATTTGTATGATACCTCACTAATACAAAACATGATGTTGTTCTCAAGCTTCTTGTTACCTGGGTAAGACCAGCATGCTCGAGTAGGTACACTAATTAGGTGGAGTTTGTGTTCGCATGGTACAATTTCATTGCTCAACAGTTACATATGCATCATTTCTTGACTGGATCGGAGGTGATAATTATTCAAGCCAATGTTATTGAATTCAAACCCTGGTGTGACGTTTGTGCTGTGCAATGTATCGTGATGTACTTTGATGTCCACTGTAAAAGTCATGACAATGTTGTTTTTTTTCCAGCAGTGTGAAAATATTTAATACAACTTGTAACATGAAATTTTAACTATTTGCTTTACTCGTTTTGCCCTATAGTAGTCAAATATTTAGAGAAAAAAAATGTTGCATGCACTTTAATGGCACTATTTTGTGAGCAGTCACTAACTCTGCTATTTTTAGATGGATGGTGTGCATAAGCTGTATGCATATTGCGGGGGTTTGATAACATGATTATATCACTGTGCCAAGACTCAGAACCTTTGCCAGTAAATTAAAGGTTCAAGGTAAAATAAGTGTGATTTTTACTTCAGTTCATAGTGTGCCAACATATCGAGCCACATGCCAAGCATGAGCATTGTGAATGAAACAGTATATATGTACAATACGGTGCCAGGATATGGGTGTGATGGGTGAAATGTTCACCACGTTCAGTGTGATCATGCACCTTGCTGCAAGTGGCATGTGTCGTAGGAGCTAATTTGCAGGTTGACTAGAGTCCTTTCATTTCATGTTGTGTGCAGGCTTGTAATGGGTTTCCCTGATGCAAACCCACACCACTGTCAACAATCATGAATTTTGTAGACAGAACCATGGTGGATATGGGTGTCCCAATCCCATCACATTGCCTGGGGCAATACATGTTTCTATGGCATCTATCAGGAACTGTATTCTCAAGTGTTCATCCCATCTGTGCTTTGAAAAGGTACCTATTTCTGTGTACATTTGTCAGTCACAAAAAATCATTTCTATGCAGAGTATACACATTTTCTACATTGCTATGGATGTCAGCACATGCGGCACTGAGCATAGGATTGAGACGGAAATGCAACAGAAGTAGGTAGATACTCTGAGAAATGGCAGCTCAATAAAACAAGTTCTCAAAAGAGTTTTTCCTTCCTTTTTTTTTACAATAAATGACTGAATAATGTTGTGGAAAATGACAGTAAAATGCCGGGAGCCATGGTAAGGGGTATCTCTGGCAGAATGAGGGAGGTGGTGTTACCCATAAAAAAAAAAAATTCCTGCGGGTCAATGAAACATTTATTCGAATGGTACATAAACCAACAAGATGACAGGAGCTTATAGGAAACAGCTACAAGGTCACCATTACTGTCCATGAGTAAAACGGAGGATATTTCCAATGCAGAATACTCAGGAAATAATTACAGAAATTAAGTCATAATAAAAAAAATAAAAACTAAATCTAAAAAAAAAGAGTGTATTATTCTGCATGTTCACATTAGTGTGCAAGGTGGTGGCCAATGGATTCTTTGAAATAACGTTTTGACAGAAATGCTGTGAGAAAGACTATGGAAGTTGTAATTGCCTAACTCAATGCACATTAGGCAGAGATTATCAGATGGAAATGACCCTGGGGGAAAAGACTCACGGAGCAGTAGTGAAGTTGTCACTTGTAATTGCTGTATATATTTCTAATGGGTAATCGAATACAAACTCCATAGCAAAATTATTCCTTATGTGAGTAGATAAACAGTCATACAGTGTACTATACTGTGCCCATCTCCACATCAGCCTATAAAAAAAAGTGGGTCTACAACACTTGAGTGCACCTCAAACTCGGTCATGGCCGCACTTCATCCATGATCTGCACTGGGAGGGGAAGCAGCCCTTACTACCATGATCATGCTGTGACAAACAGCAATGGCCAGACATTGGGCACAAGGAAAATTACAAATAATCATTGCAGAAGTGGGGTGAGGGCTATAGGAAAAAGTCAGCCTTTTCCTTTCTCAGCACTTTTTCCAGAAAAACAGAATCATTTTAATGAACATAAAGCATGAAAGAAAGTGAGACCAACACATTTTGTGTTATGCTGTTTGACTGTAAAATACCTTTTAGCTAAACTCACATTGATTGTTAGGTTACTGTTTTATAGCCCAGTCCTCCCTGGTGCCAGTTCAATCATAGCTGCTCACACTACAATAATAAAGAAATGGAAAACAAAGAAGTCACATCCCATCTCACCCTGAGGGCACCTTCTCTTCTCTGTCGAAATGGGTTCTCATTTTGACCTTCTATTTAACTTCAATGGTGGTTCCTGTTTCTTGCTCAATAAACTAAGTTTTGGAAAAAAAAAACAGAGCTGGCACATCAAATTCTTTACATTACAGACACTGCACTTTAGGATGCTCTGAATACATATAGAGCTAATGTGACTTAAAATAAATGTGAAAATGTTATCAATGGGCATTGAAAGGAGCCTGCGTGGTGGACTTGTAAAAATTCCTTACAAAACAGGTCAGTACCTCTTTTCTAAAGTAGATTTTGACTTATGGAAAACAGCAGCACAAGTGTGTTGGACCAAGCAGATTAAAAGGGCTTTATTTCCATGGACATCCTTAACCCCCTTCCCCCAACACCAGCACATTGCTCCAAAAACAGCAGCTTGTGGCAAGGCTTTCCATTCACTGCAAACCTCAGGATAGTATTAGGAAGCAGCTGAATAGCTCTGCAGGCAAAGAAAAGAGACAAGCATGGTTACTAGTCCGCAATGCAGTTCTAGTGAAATAATGTGTAACTCATCTTGTCTTAATATAATTATTTCCTAAGCAACAACAGGTTAGAAACTTTGATGCTGTTTCTCAGTTGCACTTTTTTTTTCGCCACAGTAAAGAAATATGAAAATAGTTGTGATAATATGAATCAATTTGCACAGTTTGCGCTACCAGTCCTGGCATGGTCTAAGCGTCTGGTTACATCTCAGATGCATATGCTGTGCAAATGATCTAACACAGAACTACTGAAATGTACATGTGTCTATGACTTGACTATAATATAGAGAATAAAGTATGGGTCTGGGTGTGTTACGAGAATTTACACACACCTGAGGGGTTTGATGCTACATAAACCCCGAGAGCGAAGCTCCAGGGTTTATGTGAAGCATCTAACCCCAAGGGTGTGTGTAAATTCAAGTTTACACACAGACTCATATTTTATTTTATATAGTGTTAGGTTTCTCTTTTCGCCTCAGCAATTATACTAAAATAAAAAGGCTGCTAATACCTTCATGATCTGATCTGTCATTATTAGGCGTTCAGCTTTCTCTTATTTAAAACATTTTTTTCACAGTATTGTGAGGGAGGATCGATCTGGTAGCGATGTGGTACATTTAATTTAAATTGTATTTTACTTACTGCTGAGTGTCCGTGGCAGTTTCTCTTCATGCTTGAGTTTGCGGTTTGGGAAGGACAGCGATAGAGGAGTTCGAGCAGGAGTATGTGCACAGAAGGGGAAACTGTGTGCGTGTTTGCTGTTATAAATGCTCCTTTATAATGGCAAATTATGCCACAGTTTCCTTATGGAAAAAAAAGGAAGCCATTAATTATATTTTGAATCTACTACACTTTGAGAGGCATGTCCCAGAGCTGCATGCGATGGAGAGGGTCATGTCCCTAGTTCCCACCCACTTCCAGTCACTGACCAATGAATCACTGTGGAGGCTGTCAGCATGGAATCTTTTTCTTGAGATTGTTTTATCTGTAGAATGTCAGCAGTCCATTTGGTACAATTTGCAATAGCATATGCTAGACATTTACTTAGATGTTTATACTTAGGGCTGATAGCGTGAACTATGCAGACTGTGATTTACAATATTACAAAAAACATTTCCCGATTTCTGTATTGCGGTGGAAAAAAATAGGTACTGATGAGAAACAGCATTGAAGTCTCTACCTCCTTGTTGCTTGGGGAATATTTATTGTAAACAAACAATGATTGAACTCCGCTGAGAAGAGAACTCATACGTGTGCTTTACATTGCACTGTTCTTTCATTTGGTAGCTGAGGCATAATAGGGAGCACAAGAAAATAACAAATTTCAGTCCAAACATGATAAGACACCAGTGACTATGACTGTCCAGCAAACAGGTTCCCTTACTAGGTTTAATTCTTCCTGCTTGACAGCTACTTTTGAGGGTTTGACCAGATCACATTGTACTGATTTTCTTTTCTTTTTCCTCCCCATGTGTGTATTTGTTGTGGGAAACTGACAGCAAGCAAACAATGAGTTAACCCCGAAAGTGAGCATCTCAGACCTTGTATTGTTCATCCTTTATTATTACATATGTGACACCTTACAATTCATAGCACACAGAATACCACAAGGGGTAGTGTGGTTCAATGGAAAGAGCATGGCCATGGGGGCAACTAGATGATCTCGCAGGTCCGGCCACCACTACAGCCAGATACCTTGGCAATGGGCAAGTAAAAAACCTCTGTATCTAGAACCATGCAACTGCCAAAATAGGTAGAAGCAGAACCCATTGAATGTGTAAATGCTACTTAATTGTTGTGTGTGTTCTATCATTGTTTTTATTGTATACACCTTGGTATTGTGATGAAATAAATTTAGAGTAGACACACATGACCAGCCTCACTGAGGAAGCTCACATGGGTGAAACCAGTTGGGGCACTCAGTGAGTGTTGTACTAACACCCTATGATGGTGTTGGAAGCTGTAAGATATATGGAATAAAGCATATAAATGGCGTTGATTCTGTTTTTTTTCTACATAGAATGTCCATATGTAATAACATTTATATTTTGATTTGCATTGGCAAAGTATTAGCTTCTCTTGCAAGCTGTGAATAAGCAGTCACTTAACCTCCCCATGCTTCTGGGTTGCCCTTGAAAACAAGCCTTTACCAAAGGAATAACAAAAAAAGTTCCTCCTGAGCCCACCCCATGCTACATTGTAGTCTCCCACAAAAATCAGCTCCTGTCTGCCCACAATCTTCATCAAAGTATGCACCAATAAATGAAAAATTAAAAAAAAAAACTGTTGTGTAGTACAACATTAATACAGGCAAAGCTTTGATGCTGGCTATTTTACACAATGACACAGCAAGACTAAGCATATTTAGTCAAGCATAATGAAACTGATGACAGAGTTCATGATAGTAAGCGATATCATAAAAGCAGGATAAATGCTTGCAAGTACAACAGTACATTATATTTGACTACAGTCACAAACAAGCAGTATATTTAAAAAAAATGTAAACAATTTGTAATAAATGCTTTTAAGAATAACAAATACATCATACCACAATTCTAATATAAACTTGCAATGTTACCATGCTACATATTTTTATAAGACAATATAAAAAAATCACATTGTGATGTCTATCAACACAAAGAAATGCTGTACAAAGAAAGGGTACAAACCAAAGTATAGCATGCAAGTGTGTACTGTTCATTTGTCTACATGCAACAACAACCCGTCTTCATCTTCTATTACCCACTTGCAATGCAGTTTAAGTAATTAATCTCAAACGTGCTACTGAAAGCTAATCATGGTCAACTAACACATTTTGTTTTAGATTTCTTTACAGAGTAAGAAAAGAATTGCAAATAAAAAAATGTTTATCTAGTCATTTGAGTTTATTTTCTTTTTAGCATGCCAACTCCTGTGTCTTGTGATTACTTGTACCGGTCCTGAGCAGAAATTATGTACTGCAGGCCCGCACTGGTTTAGTATTATATCTGTCATAGTCTAGCCAGTTTTTGTATGTTTGGCTGTGCTGATTCAATGGAATCGAAAGTAAGGAACTATAGCTGACAATTTTGTAAAAACAGTACATGTATTTTCTTATGTTTATAGCTGTACAGCTTTCAATACATATGAAGCTTTCAAACAGTAAAAGAATTTGATCATGACATTAACAAAACAGAATGATACCAAGTACACTTACCATTCTCACAAAACAGTCTAGGAGTTCAGTCCATGCCGAGTCTAAATTTAGAAGAATGGACTATATCCAGCATTTCTTGTTGCAAACAGCAGAATCCCATTTACTATGTATCCAGCCATATATAGTAATGTACTGAAAGCTTTCCTTTGGAGACAGCTGCTGCTGACCTGATATACACTGATAGTCACCATGTTATTTCCAGCTCTTTGCATAATAATAGTAATACTAATAGTAATAATAAACACCCCCCAGGACCTTTGAAGACAAATTTCTCTTCAAGGAACAAAAGCATAAACCAGGTCAATATACAGAACATTTTGAAATTGGTGACTTACTCCCAAAACAGCCATTTAAAAAAACAAAGCCTCACACAAGAGATTAATTGTTCACTATAAAAGAGTTTTTGTATCATTACATAATATTTTAAAGACATATTCATGTTATGTCATATTATGGAATGTATTTTGCTGTGTTACTTCAGCAGGATCTGGCTAAAATATCTCTGTTTTATAATGCATACCATACATTGCTTCAATGTTTTGTAGGCTTGAAAACTAAGGTTATTTAACATTGCAATCCATTGTGAACATTGTCATGTGAACATCAACATGGTCTATGGAAGCCAATTTTCTCTGTGGTGAAGTAATCCAGGTATGAGTTGACGCACTGCACATTTAAAGCATGGGTAAGTTTTTTAGATGCTGGCCTGGATCAGATATTCCCTTTTCTTGTTTTCTATCTTCTGAGAGAGAGAGGTTTTTAGTCTTGTAGGGGAGCAGACGCTTTCTTTACTACTATTTTTTTTCTTTTGCTTTCCCACGTCCTGCTGTCAGGGTCTGGTTAGTACATGGAATTTGTTGTACAGAGTGTTTGTGTTTCATGTTGAAACAGTGGTCATTTGGGGAACTATTTTACTCCGGGGTGGGATATTACTTGGTATTACTTGGTTTTAGGGACAAAAGGAGGCCGAGGCCCATCGAGATTGTCCCCCACATTATTGTGGGACATTATAACCTATTATAAGTTCTCCCTTATCCACAGATCCAAGTTATATTTAAAAGCATTGAAATTAGGTTTGGAGATTAATTCTTTGGGCAAGGTGTTCCACAATCTTGCTGCTCTTATGTTGAAGAAATTTCCCCTCTTGTTAGTACGAAAAGGTTGTAGTTCTAACTGTTTATTATGTAGTCTAGGGACTATTTTTCTTGATGAATAAACAAGTCCACATTGGGTCATTAAAGTGGGTGACTGACATATTTTATGAATTAATAATAAATCACCTTTTTTTCTCCTAAGTTCTAAAGAGTGTAGACCAGTATGTTTCAGTCTTGTTATATAGTCAAGATGTTTGAGGGTTGGAACTATTTTAGTTGCTCTTCTCTGGATATGTTCCAGGCAAGATATGTCACCCTTAAGGTATGGATTCCAGAATTGGGACCCATAATCAATATAAGGTCTTATAAAAGTCCTATACAAAGGAATAATACATTGTTCAGTACGGGTTACAAAGGTACGTTTGATTTGTTTCAAAAGACCGTTTGCCATCTTGGCTGTTTTTAAGCAATGTTCCCTGGATGTGAGTTTACTATTTATTTATTAGAATCCCCAAATCTTTTTCACAGCTTGATGTTTTGAGTTTAATATTGTTAAGATAGTAATTATTCATTGGATTATTTCTTCCAAAGTGAAGAACCACACATTTTTCATGATTGAAAAACATTCCGTTCTCATTTGCCCATTTTTCTATTTTCCCTAAATCGGCAACTAAAGCTTCCAAGTTATTAAGGTTGTTTACTTTACCTCCCAGTTTGGTATCATCCGCAAACTTTGAGAGATAGTTATATGGTCCAGCTTGCATATCGCTGATAAATAAATTAAACAGAGTGGGTCCCAATACCGAACCCTGAGGGACCCCACTCATCACCAAGCCCCAGTCAGATAGTATATTATTAAATTTAACCTTTTGGGTCCTACATGTGAGCCATATTCAGACTGCACCAGGCTGTGGTGCAAGCCTGGGTGCAGCGCAACTGGGATGTGCCAGGGCACTGACAGGATGATATTCAACGGTGCTGTGCCATGGCTCAGCACCGTTGACTATCGCTCTGTGGCCACCTGCATTGTGCATGGTGCAGTGGCACTGCACCAGCGCAAGTGGCCAGAGAGGGGCAGGGGGATGAGCTAGTGCAAGTGCCATTGCGCTGGATGCAGCAACCGCGATATTCAAAGGTGCACATGCAAATGGGGCCATAATGCATGCAAGGTGCAAATGGGGCCATTTGCAAGTCATCATGGCCCCATTTGCATGCAGGTGTGCCGATCCCTGGTGACTTGCGCCTGGCACCCTGCCAGGCTGCAGCCATCGGGAACTGATGCCCCCTGCACAAGTGGCAAAGTCTCCCACTGCCTGATTGCGGGCATACATATTAAAATAATAAAGTCATTATATCCCTGGTGGTCCAGTGGACCACTCGCAGCCCAATCATGGGCAGAAGTATAATAATAAAGATGATAACCCATCCCTGGTGGGCCAGCGGTACCCCCCCATCCTCCCACTGAGCCCCGCCACCCCACTCCCCCAGTCAGCGGTGGGTGGCAGATCCCCACCCACAAGCCGCCCAGCTGCCTGCCGACTGACTGCATACAGTACAGCTGTACACCCATTGGTCCACAGCATGGGCCAATGGGCATACAGGCTATGCCGTACTACAGTCCAGATATGTGAATGAATCCATTCACTATCTGGACTGTATGTCTGATATGTCTCATTCCCGTGGCCTATGCTGTGGACAATAATGCTCCCCACCTGTACTGTATGCAGTCAGTCGGAAGGTAACAGGCGGCTGCGGAGTGAGGTTGCCACCGGCTGACTGGGGAGTGGGTGGCGGAGATCAGTGGAGGGTGGGGGTACCACTGAACCACCAGGGATAGAATTTCAACTTTAATTTTATACTTCTGCCCATGATCAGGCTGCAAATGGTCCACTGGACCACCAGGGATATAGGACGTTATTATTTTAATACATATGCCCATGATCGGGCTGGATGCAGTCCAATGGACCACCAGGGATATTGGAATGTTATTCATTGAACTGTATGCCCGCGATTGGGTGGGGGGGCGCTACCAAGACGGATGGTGCCGCCGGAGCTCGGGTGGCCACGCACAGCTGGCAGCTGCCGTGTTGTGCCCTGCAATACGGCAGCTCACCTGTGGGTGGCCAGCTGTTGCTCCATGTTTTTTTGGATCAACTCTGTGCGGCCCAGGTAGGGGTTGCATCTGCATCTGCTCAGCGCATCCCGGGCTGAATATCGGGATGTGCGGAGTATGCATGGGCACGCCCCCCCCACATGCGCTGCATACATTACTGATGCGCCCTGGCGCATCGGGATTTGTGCCACCCACTTTCTGCTTTTGAATATCACACCAGGGCGCATCAGTGGGTTGCGCATGGTGTACCTGTGTTGCGCCATGTACAACCCTTCTGAATATCCCACACCAGATATGTTTCCCTTGAATGGGGCTGTCTTTATATGGTTGAAGAATAAATAAAATAGATATAAATAAATAAAAATGTTTCTCATCATTTTTAACAATAGTAAATATAGTATACTCCCGTGGGTTATTTTTGTATAGAGGAATCCCACAACAGTAAACTGTAAGAAAATAAAAGCAACAAACACAAGGGAGCACCTTTGACCACTTTGAACAACATCTGTAAATCAGTTTTAATGAAAGGGATTAAAACACACACAAAAAAATGAAGTAGCCATAAAGGGTCCCCAAGTCCTTCCGCAACAAGGTGAGTTCATCATGTACCATCTCCAGCTAAAAGCATGACAATACAGCACTTGACTGTTGAATTCAAAATGTTGCACCTTGATAACTTTTGTGTATTTCGACAAAATATGTTGCCTGTTTCTACAGCAAATGCATGTTGTAGGGACTTGCTGCAAACTGCTGAAGATGGCATGATGAGCATTCCTCCCATTGTCTGTCTTCGTCCAGGCAGAATGAAAGGCATTTGGTGCATTCTGAGCTCTTTTTTTTAATTTCTTGTCCTCTTTAATAGTGCCCCTCAACACACTCAGTAGTCTCCACTCCTTCCCCATAGCACCAAAATAATTCAGTAAATGCAGGATCCAAAGAGATCTCCCCCCAACACACACACTTCACTTATTCTGGATGCCTTCCTCATCCAAGCCTCAGTTGCACAAATCAACCCCCCATTTAATTCAATACCCCCCAGCACACCCACTAGCTCCCAAATTGCCCTACCCCCATAGCACCAAAATAATTTAGTCAATGCAAGTCATGAGAGATTGATCCTGATGGAGCAACGTGGCTCATTTTTGGGCTAGGTGGCATGAATGAATGAATAAATGAATAAACGAATGAATGAATAAATGAATGAATGAATGAATGACAAGCTCTTCCTATAGTAACACCTGATTGGCTGCTGTTAGCCAATCAGGTGCTACTG
The DNA here is from genome assembly GCA_016271365.2 of Neoceratodus forsteri. Classification (NCBI taxonomy): domain Eukaryota; kingdom Metazoa; phylum Chordata; order Ceratodontiformes; family Ceratodontidae; genus Neoceratodus; species Neoceratodus forsteri. The sequence goes on from CM028132.1 coordinate 1,210,447,636, forward strand.
TAAGAGGACTTCATCATTCATGTATACCTCCTAGTCCAAAGAAGGGCACAAGATGCTTCAATGTGGAACCAATCTCTCCTGACTTGCATTTACTAAATTACAATGTGTTTTGCATGGTAGTCCCCATTCCTCCACTTGCCCCCAAATATTTTAAATGCAGGATCGAGATCATCCCCCCACCCCACCCCCACCCACTGTGCTTTTAATCAGTTGCAAGTGCATAGATATTGCATGGTCTTGCAATCCGTTGACATGGAAATGACTGTGGTAGCAAAAGAAGAGTATGACTTCCATTCGGGAATAAATAGCAGCTGTAAGTGAATTCTGTGGACAAATGCCCAGTTTTCATGTAAATTGGCCAATAAGCAACAGCAGAGTAATACAGAAAATAGAGATCAGATTTCCAAAAGGGCAGACACCAACATAATGCCCTGATCTGCATGCATGTGTTCAAATCTGTCTGACAGTCACTGAAACATAGACTCTGATGGCAGAAAAAAACTCCATCAAGTCACCCCTTCCCTGATATACAAAGGTTGCATTTCATTTTCGACAGTAGCATGTACTGCATCTGAGGCAGATGCAAGTGTTCAAAATCAGGTGTAAAGACTAGTTGCATGTCTACATAACAAAGCTCTTCTGTTTGTTTTTTTTACTCAGTTTTTTTTTTTCAAATACAGAACAGCAGATAGACAGTTGTGCATGGTAGACCTCCATATCCTGTATATAGCACAAACATCTTCATAACTGTTTCTGTCCTCCACATGTAGGCGGTGACCTAATCTTTGCAACTTTTAATTGTTGCTTGCAGCTGATAATACAGCACATATTATAGTCTCACTTAATACGGTCAGTTTAACAACCTCTTCTCTAACCATGCTCATGATGCCACAAGTGTCCCCTGCCTTCAAGCACATCTTGTTTTTGGTTTTTTAAGGAGTGATAGACAAAATAAGCATAATTGATGTACTGCAGAAACGGGTTGTAGCTGGGGTTGCACTTGCTGGTTTTACCTAGGCCCCCTGTGCTGTCATGTAATAACAACACATTTTTGGAATGACACTGTATAACAGAGAAAAAACAAATAAGTATTTCTCTCTCCTAAGCTGGTCTCCAGGCTTTCTTACACTTGGGCTGTATCTTCTGTGCTGGTTGTCAGGCAGGAATCAAAGATCTGCAGCAGGGGGCATCTAGCCCTCCACTTCCGGCTTCCTCCACTTTATTTCCTGCCTTCAGTGAAGCAGGTACTCTGCAGCAGAACGCTATCACACGTGGCAGGGCTGAAGAGACTACTTTAAGTAATTTAATCTTATTTTTAGAGAAAAGGAAAAAATCTTTATACTAGTCAGCAAGAAGAGCGTTTTTCAAACATCTTATGGTGGGATCCAGTCTTAGCCTTGCAAGTTGCGCAGACTGGCCTCACCTCTCAGCAGCTTGTTTTTCCGTAATTTTGGGTTCTCTCATAACGGACCACTACAAGCCTTTCCAGGCAAGGGGGCATACTCAATTAAGCACCGGAGTACTTTTCAGGAGGTGCAGTGCCTTCCGATCGACGAGAGGCTCTGGTGAAGAGTTTAGCCACTCGTCAATGACACATCTTGTCTGTGCGAATCCAACAACGCGCCAGGCTGCTCATCGACAATCAGCCCTCTTGTTGATGAGTGCTGAGGAGTCATTGGAGCTGTAGTACATTCAGCCTCCTCGACGAGCGCTTGGGAAAGCCAGTAGCGCTGCAGTGCTAGGACAGAGAGAGCAACAGATGTCAAGAGCAGCACCTGTGGACCCTCACCCCCCCCAACCAAAGCCAGGAATTTTCTTTTTTATTTATTATGGAGAAGGAGACAGCCTGAGTGGCTCTTAAAGGGACAGCACCAAATTCCAACAACAGTCTAAGATACTGCAAGGGGGGGGAGTACATTGTTATAAGGGAATCATGGGCTCAGAAAAGTCTAGCAGGGCCAAAAAATGTCAATGCTGCAAATACCCACTCCTGATCACTTTTTCTGGCTCACTCTGCCTTACATGTGAAAAGGCAGTGGCTGTGAATGGGGAGGACTCAACAGATGCAACCTCTCCCTCGACAGAGACAAATACCCAAGAAAGGTCTTCTCCACCTCTCCCTTCCAAGCCAAAACAGACCTTTCACCTGGCATCTACCTCCACAATGGCCACAGCCTTCCCTATCCCTCCTGTCATAGGGGACTTACTAAAAGAAGAATGGCAAGGTCCAGAACGCACATACCCGGTCCCCTGTCGGATCTCTGAACTTCTAAAATTTGACAAGAAGCAGTCAGAAAAGTGGTTAGGCTGCCCCAAGATCGATCCACTGATTTCTAATCTAACCAAAAAGACAGTCATCCCCGCTGAAGGAGGGGTTTCACTAAGGGACCCAGTGAACAGAAAAGTGGATGCCTCACTGAAGAAGGCCTTCCAAGCATCGGCAACTTCACTTAAGGTGGCAACAGTAAATCTCTTCTTGGCCAGAGCCGCCCTGTCCTGGACATCGGATCTAGCTTTTCAATTTGCAGAAGACCCAGAGAAAAACTCACTGACTATTCTTCAGCTACAGTTAATGGGCCTAGCATCGGCTTATGCAGCTGACATGTCTGATGAGGCAGTCAGGTGGGCTGCACGGACCATGTTTTATCAAACCTCAGCTTGCCGCAACCTCTGGCTTTGGGCCTGGCAAGCAGATGCCTATTCAAGGAGTCATTTGGTAACTGCACCATATGAAGGAAATATGTTCAGTTCAGCCCTGAAGGAGGCTGTGAAGGAATCCAGGGAGACAGCCAAGGTACACATGCCTCAGTCCAGGGGCAGGGGCAAATCATGGTCCTCAGGCTCCAGGTGCAATTTTCATGACCGGGGTTACAACAAAGGTCAAAACTCTAACTTTTCCATGAAAAGAACATGGTTTTCCTCCCACAATCAAGGTAACTTTGGGGTGGGGGGGTCTGGTGCCAGTGCAGGCTCCAAAGACACTGGCAACAACAACAAAAAAAAGTCCCAATGAAGCCACCTGGACCCATCCTCGAGTAGGGGGCAGACTTTCAAATTTCCTCAAGGAATGGGTCCATACAATGTCAGACAAATGGATAATAGACATTATCAGCAAAGGTTACCCGATAGAGTTTGAGTCCATGCCACCCCTACCGCACGTGGTACCCTCCCTATCTCAAACAACCCGTCCAAAAGACAGGTGACATTACAGGCCATCACAGACCTTCCACAAGTGGGAATGATTGAGCAGATTCCCCCCACAGAGTTCTGTCAGGGGGTATACTCCCTATTCTTCATCGTGCCTAAGCACACAGGGGGTTTCAGACTGGTCTTAGACCTCAAATTCCTAAATCGTTTTGTACACAGCAGACCCTTCAAGATAGAAACCTTGTCATCAATCATCAAGGAACTACAGCAAGGGGACTTTCTAGCATCCATCGACCTGCAAGATGCATACTTGCATATTCCCATCCAGAGAGTACACAGGCAATATCTCAGATTCAATGTGGGGAGGCAACACTTTCAGTTCAAAACCCTTCCTTTTGGCATCTTATCAGCCCCAAGGATATTCTCAAAGGTGCTGGTAGCAATCATTGCTCACCTGCGGAACAGGGGGATACAGCTTTTCCCTTATCTGGACAATATCCTCATCAAGGCCCCAAAACTCAACCAAGCAGCAAATGCAGTGATAGAGGTAGTCCAGTGCCTCTCGGCACATGGATTTGTCATTAACTGGAGGAAGAGCTCCCTAACTCCAGGCCAGAACTTCAACCACCTGGGGGCAGACTTCAGGACTCAAACCAACAAAGTTTTTCCCACAGAATCGAAATTCAGGGACCTATTGAAGCTCATCAACAAATTTCTCACAGCAACCCAGCTGCCAGCAAAGACCTTCAAGCAGCTAATCGGGACTCTAGTGTCACTGGTGGATTTGGTCCACTGGGCTCTGGTGCACATGCAACCCATTCAAGCCCATCTGCTCAGGCAGTGATCCTAGTCCAGACACAGCCAGCATCAGCTAATTCCAGTTTCTCAGCAGATAAAATCCTCCCTCCAGTGGTGGTCTCGGAGGTCAAATGTCATGAGGGGCAAAAGTTGGGACTTCCACACCAACTCAGAATCACGACCAATGCAAGCCTCAGGGGATAGGGGGCCCACCTGCATCAGCTGTCGGCACAAGGCAAATGGTCCCTGGTAGAATCAAGGTACAGCATACATGTCCTCGAGATGACAGCAGTTTGCCTAGCCCTGATACACTTCTGTCAACAAGTATGCAATCAAGATGTGTTGATTCTAACAGGCAATCGGACAGCGATGGCCTCTGTCAACCATCAGGGAGGCACAAAAAGCTCAAAAATGCTCCGGGAGTCACTGCTTCTCTTTCAATGGGCAGAGCAACAGCTGGCAAGTATAACAGCAGTGTACATTCCAGCACATGAAAATGTCACAGCAGACTGGCTAAGTCACCAAGATGTCTTACCAGGGGAGTGGGAGCTGAAGGACAGCACCTTCCACCGCCTAACAGAGAAGTGGGGCAATCCCCAGATAGATCTGTTTGCATCCAGATGAAACTCCAAGGCAGAACAATTTTGCTCCCTGGCCAGGGATGAGCTAGCAGTAGCTCAGGATACCTTTTCCCTAGACTGGGGTCAGTTCGGCCTTCTGTATGCCTTCTCTCCGATACCACAGCTTTCCAGAGCTCTGCACAAAGTGGCCTGAGACAGAGCAGAGATCATCCTAGTCTGTCCTCGATGGCCTCGCATTCCTTGGCTCCTGCTTTGTATTCAGCTGTTACTAGGACTGCCTGTATCTTTCCAATTCAGCCCAGACTTTCTCCATCGGGGCCAGTCCTGTACCCCAATTTGAGCAATCTATCCCTCTCGGGTTGGAGATTGAGCAGGAAACTTTCAAGGAGCTAGGCTATACGGCTTCTGTAATTGAAATGATGGTGAACTCATGGCACCCCTCCTCTTCTAGAGTGTATTATAGAATCTGGATGAAACTCTTGTTCTGGCTTCAATCCAGAAATATACAAGACCAGCCAATATCTTTACCTATGCTATTACAGTTTCTTCAAGAGGGATTTGACAAGGGGCTGCAACTAGTCACCCTAAGAGTTTTGGTCTCAGCCCTGGGGGTGCTTTTATTAGTAGACTTGGGAGAATCACTGGGCTCACACCTTCATGTCAGGAGGTTTCTAAGGGCGGCAACATTAAAACCTCCCCTGATTAAGCCAACAGGTCCACCTTGGAGACTTAACCTGGTTTTCAAAGCCTTGACCATGGAGCCTTTTGAACCTCTTAAGAAATCTTCCATCATGCATCTCACAATGAAGGTGGTTTTTCTGGTGGCTATTACTTCAGCAAGGAGGATCAGTGAGCTGGGAGCGTTGTCCACCAAAGAGCCATGCACGGGTTTTCATCAGGACTCTGTGGTTCTTTGTACAGATCCAGGGTTTTTACCCAAAGTTATGTCTCCTTTCCATTGCAACCAAGAATTTATCCTCCCTTCCTTCCTTCTGCCCACATCCCAAAAATGAAAAGGAAAGGGAATTTCATATGCTAGACCCGAGAAGAGCATTGAAGATGTATATCAAGAGGACAGAAGATATATGTAAAACATCAAGCTTGTTCATTTTAACTACAGGCCAAAATATGGGTAAAAGAGCGTCAAAAGACTCAATAGCCAGATGGATCAGATCAGTTATCACCATGGCTTATGACAAGGTGGGGTACCTCTTCCTGGCCCAGTCAGAGCACATTCCACCAGAGCTAAGGCCACTTCGTGGGTGAACTTCAGAGAAGCATCTCCAGCAGACTTTTGCAGGGTGACCACTTGGTCATCCATTCACACATTTACAAAATTTTACAAGCTGGACATGATGTCCTCGGCAGAGGCATACTTTGGCTGCCGAGTGCTTCAGGTGGTGGTGGACTCTTAAGGACAATGGGCATTCTTCCCACCCGGGACATCAGGGGATGTACTCTTTTGTATATCCCAAGTGTAAGAAAGCTCAGAGACCAGCTTAGGAAAGAGAAATCAAAATTTAAATACCTGTAAATTTTCTTTTTCTGATGGCTGGTCTCCAGGCTTCAGATTCCCTCCCAAAATGTACATATTTGGCTGACCTCAGGGCCATGGTTGCCTTAAACTTTCTTGTGTATTGTTTCCAAGTTCTCATAGTATTGCCACATTTGGACTGCTTTCAGAACTACTGGGGGAAGCCAGAAGGGAAGGGTTAGATGCCCCCTGCTGCAGATCTTTGATGCCTGCCTGACGACCAGCAACATGAGGTACAGCCCAAATGTAAGGAAGCCCAGAGACTAGCCGTCAAAGAAAGAAAATTTACAGGTATTTAAATTTCGGTATCTGTATCTCCTATAAGTCAAACAGAAAAAACAACTAAGCTCAGAAACAAAGGATGTCTGCATATTACTTTTCAGAAGAGATGATGTAGGTGAAGGTACAGTAACAGGCTTTCATTGCAGAAAGCGAAGTCCTACCGGCAAAACGCACTCACGTGGTGTTGCTAATTCTTCACACTTATATGTTTAACACTGTCTCTCATGCAATCGATGTCTGCATGTTATTTTTCAGCACTCCTAAGTATCTAAGGAAAACCATAAATTTTTAGCTCAGTAACTTTCTTATTTACTAACTTTAAATGTATCTAATCTGGTTTTAAACATACGAGTGAGAGAATCAGTGGCTCACTACTTTGCCCAGAATTGTAAAAACGGTAAACATCTAAAAAGGCACTTGTGCTATTTAGTGGGCTATGAATTGATGGCTTTCCATGAATAGAAAGGAGTTCTGAAAAGTAATTTGCAGACATCCGACTTTATGAGAATCGATGTTGAAGAATTAGCAATACCACAAGGGCAAATTCTGGCATACGTACATGGTTTACTACCAATTTTTTGCAGTGTATTTTCTGTGCCATCTTCTGTTGGTGCCCTGTGCTGGCCATGATAGGATGAATAACAAAAAAAAAATAGTATTTGTCTTTCACCCTCCCACGCCCCATGATAGTTTTTTTTTCTTTGTATGAGTAACAGAATGCCTGTAAACCAATTACAATTTTTATTCATTATGTTCACTGTTCCAAACTGTTTAGTTGGGAAATATGTATTTACCGATAATTGCATGCATGTGGTGATTTTCTTAAGGGAGTGATAGACAAAATAAACATAATTGATGTACTGCAGAAACAGGTTGTAGCCAGGGTTTCATGATCGCTCCTTTGTGCTTGCTGGTTTTACTTAGGTCCCTTGTGTGCTGTCATGCAATAACATACCTTTTTGGCATCAGGCTGTATAACAGAGAGAAAAAAATATACATGGACTTCCTGTAAGCCAAATAAAAAAAAAAATACTTATGTTCAGAAATACAATTTTAATTTCACAAACCCTATGTTTTAGAAATACTGCTGAGTCAGTCTGTCACAGCCCCTTCTAAAACCCACATAAAATAAGGGGAACAGGCTACCTCTTTCTGTCTGACTAAAATGTGGCAAAAATCACTATTAAATCAATCTTATATCACAGTCAAATGTGTAAAATGAAACAGTTGTTCAGCTTCTGAGCTTTTCAGCTTCAACCACAGTAAAAACAAGTTTTGGTGCCAGCACATGTCTAACAGCATTCCAGCACACCACTAAATCATTTATAATAGTGAGATCTGTGTGCAAGGTTGGCATATGTTGTTATTTTAAGCACCCTGTGGTAGCAACACAAGGTCACAAAGGCAGTAATAAAAATTATTACAGTTTATTTAAGGGAAAACACGATTGTGCATATGACAAAAGACCACATAGCCAGGAGTTAACACCTACACTTAGCTAGCTCCTACAGGTAATGTGCAACACTAACATTTCACTCAAGTGCCACTGAGATTCATCAGAGTGATAATACAATTGAGAATGAAAGAATTGTTGTACCAAAGTAGCTGCTAATTCTGGTAACCAGCTTCTGATCATTCTCTGCCTGCTCATAGTGTTCCTTTTTTTAAAAGTTGTCATTTAAACCGGAATTTGTCCTGTATAAGTAGAATCTCTATCAATGATGTGGTGAAGAGCTATGTTTTAAATAGTCACATAAATAATATAGCTGATTCTGGGTAGCCAAAAAAAGCAGGGTAATAAGAGAGCATCAGAGTATAATGACTGGGTTGACCGCAATTCATTTTATCGCTATTTGACAGGGAACTGACTGAAAAGATGTGGGTAGGCTACTTGTGAAAATTTAAACAAGAAAAAAGCAACATCTTAACTCACATCAGTTTGGCAAACCATTTCCAATACAGTGGAACACCAGTGAGTGAAATGGAGTAGTGTTCTTTACATCAAACTCCCACTCCTCGGAGATGTGTGGTGCTTAAAAAAAAAAATCAACAGTCATGAAAGTAGGATGTAAGGATTCCCCGTTTTGGTGATTAACTGTGACATGTTCCTTACCTGATTCAGCTGACTCGGCTTGGATGGGACCTGTGGCAATGTCTTGTTTAAAAGTGCAGCAGCCAGTTAGTGCTTTAGAGCTACAATATACTGCTTCCTGAAAATACATTAATAAGGCTTTGTTACAATGGACATTTTATCACTCTATACAAATACTGCATACCCAATCAATAAGGAATAGTAGCACTTCGGGATTTTTTGTATAGTATGTCTAATTTCCATCAGGCTTTGTTTAATTTTTGTTAATGCTGGCAGAAAAAAAAAACACTATATAGAAATGTATTCCCCTCCATACAGAATGTTTATCCTGGAGGTTTAAGGGGCAGTCATGGGAGAAGCCTTTGCCCCCAATTATACAAACTTGTACTTGAGGAAATGGCAAACAGAATGTACTGTGTGCACGTGGGAACAAATGGAGTCCAGTATGCAATCAGGATGCAGAAATTCAAAATGAAATTTATTCTTGAAGCAGAAAAAATTAAATCGGACTTAAAGCGGAAAATAAAAAAAAAATTGTACAGATGAACATATCTTAGCATATTTCAACAGTTGACATCACTGAAGAATAGTATCTAGAATCAGGCTAGCCATCTGGTAGGGTTGCCTTCCTACCACACTCTGCTGATATGCTATACATTCTCCCTTTTATATAGAATGTAGATCACATGGTTCAGGTAGTTCCTCCCTAAACAGCATAATTCTTACATTCAGAGTACAAAATAACTTTAAATCTACTTTACAGAGCACTTGATACATTATTTAACCATTTTTATTACATTCTGGTATCTTAAAACTGAAATCCACAAGTATTTCATTAATTTGCCCTTTTCTCAAGGAAAATAGACTCCTCACAAAAGCTTCTGACATAAAAAAGAAGGAGCAAGGGCCGACCAGCACTATAGCATAGGTAGTGCTGAGAGGAGGGTCTGTTGAACTACTGAATTTGCTTATACAAGTAAGAATTATATCCTTGTTTTCTTTCTTTCTTTCTTTCTTTCTTTCTTTCTTTCTTTCTTTCTTTCTTTCTTTCTTTCTTTCTTTCTTTCAGGACCAACAACATCATGACCCCTTTAATTTCTTTTTTAACCATAAGTATATGCTACATTTTTAATCCCTTTTTACAACATCCAAAAAGTGTATTTAAAACTAAACTGTGGTGTTTAAATAGTGCTTTTGTTTTTACATAGAGAAGTTTATCAGGAAAGCTGAAGAGCACTGAAAGTGCAGGAACTGGAAAGACGCTGTCTTGCACCGTAGCCTGAGACAGGGCTTTCTCCAAAGCTTAATTTTCTGCTCCCTTTATATTTAGAATTCTAAACAAGAAGAAAAGCAAGCGCTAGCTTCAGGAGCAAAACCACTTAATTATCCCTCAAGGTGAGTACACTTACTACGGCAAATATTTCAGCAGCATTCACATGCATGACCGCACAACTGCACATTGTGAACGTCGCACAATCAGACGTGGGTTTACTGCAAGAGCAGTAGCGCTTTTATATACGGAGGCTTCTGAAAACAAGTGGCATGAAATACTTGAACAAGCGCATGAAATGTAGATTTTAGGGATAGGCAGACTACACATAGGCGGCCAACTATGGGTAGGGAAAATAAAGAAGCCTATGAAGAGGCAGAAATAAGAAAGCATATAGAAAAGGAGAAGATAGACATAAGTACTGCTGCAACAGATTTTATTTTTAGAGAGAAGGTATTTACAGCCCACATGTGTTTCAAAGCATACCTCAGCATACTCAAAGGCAAATGAAAGTACACTCCTGATTTCCAACGTATACAGGAGCCATTACAATAATGGGGGGGGGGGTCACAGCCCCTATTACAGTCCTCCCCACTCAAAAAGAAAACCAAAGGTTTTCAGTATCTTTACCAACTTTGATAGAAACAAGACATGGAGATCTTTCTTGTAGAGAGATGGAGCTTCAGCCCACCCACTCCCAAAGCTCCACCTCGTTGTCCCTTACACAGATTCAGGTTTTAACTTTTTGCTTTTTGAGGTACATTAAGCCCTCAAATACTGTATTCTTACAAATACCCTGAGATCTACTTTTGTCTTTACCATTATATCTTCCCCAAATCGGGACATGAAATCAGCATTGCTATTAGCTGTCCCTGCTCTATGCTTCAGAGAAAAATTTATACGGTTGTAGCGTTAAATACACCGCAAAACTCTTGGATTACTATCTTTCATGTTATGTATCCAGCACAGTGGATTGCAGTCAGTCCATACTTTGAATTGATTTCCCCACAGATAATACCATAGGGAGTCTATAGCCCATTTCAGTGCCAAGCATTCCTTTTCTATTGTTGAATACTTGGTCTCCCTGGCATGAAGTTTCCTGCTAATAAAAAGTACAGGGTGTTCTTCTCCATTTTGAACTTGAGACAATACGGCTCCTAAGCCAACATTAGAAGCATCTGTCTGCACTATAAAAGGCTTGTCAAAATCAGGACTTTTTAATACTGGAGAGGAACAGAGTGTAGCTTTTATTGCAAGGAAGGACTCTTCACATTCTGGAGTCCAGTTTACTTTTGTTGGTTTGTTCTTTGTGTTAATTCAATTAAAGGGCTAGCTAGGGTAGCAGACTGAGGTACAAAGCACCTGTAATACCCCACTAATCCTAAAAAGGAACTTACTTTTTTTTGTAATAGGACAGGGACTCTTATCTACCACTTCCACCTTCCCTACCTCCGGTTTTACCTGCTCATCACCGATTAAAAATCCTAGATACCGTGCCTCCTTCATAGCGAGGGAAAATTTATCAGGGTTGACAGTAAAGCCAGCCTGAGTAGTGGTTTTTAAAACATTAGTTAGATGTCTGACGTGGTCTTCCCATGAAGGGCTGAAGAGTACGTCATCCAAATAAGCTGCACTGTATCCAACATGTGGTCTCAGTAGCTTGTCCATCAATCTTTGGAAAGTGATTGGGGCCCCATGAAGTCCAAAGGGCATCATGGTGAACTGAAATGATCCCAAAGGGGTGCTAAAAGCTGTTTTATCTTTGGATGTTTCTTCAAGTGGAATTTGCCAGTATCCTTTGGTCAAATCAAGTATACTGACATATTTGGCTTGCCCGAGTTGATCAATAATGTCATTTATACGGGGCATAGGGTATCCATCAAATTTAGATATTGCATTAAGTTTGCAGAAATCCAAACAAACTCGTATCCCATCTTCTTTTTTAGGGACAGTCATCACTGGAAAACCCCATTCGCTGTTAGCTTCTTGTATAAGTCCCATTGTTTTCATTCTTTCTATTTCCTTCATAACTTCTGGTTTTACCTTCTCAGGGATACAATAAGGTTTTACTCTGATAGGTGTAGTTTGGTATACCTGTATCTGATGGCACACCTCAGTAGTTTTCCCTGGAATTGTTGTAAACCTAGAGGGAAACTGACTTAGGATTTGGACTACTTCTTGTTTTTGGGTTTCTGTCAAAGAGGGGTTTATCTTTAAATCAGTGGATAACTGTTCCCTTTCTAATCTATTGTATGCCAAGTCCATCTCATTATCTGTAGGATTGGGACATACATACATAGTCTCAGAAGGGCGGTCATTCCATTTTTTCAATAAGTTGGCACAATACACCTTCAAGTTTCTTTTTTCTATCTTGTACTTCCACCAAATATGTGGCAGGGCCAATTTGTTTCTGTACCATATAAGGTCCCTGCCATTTCATGGTTAGTTAATTATCAGTGGATGGAAGTAGCAGTAGAACATGGTCTCCTGAACTGAAGTGTTTGTTACCCACTCCTATGTCATACTTTTCCTTCTGATAATCTTGTTTAGTCTGGTTTTGTTCTTGAGCTGTTTGAGCATACCTTGCTATTCTTTGGCACAACTGGGTTACATAGTCAAGAGTAGTAGAGTTTTTCCAGGCAGTGATATCTTCCCACTGTTCCCTGACCACATCTAGGAGGCCTCTGGGATTCCTGCCATATAGCAGTTCAAAAGGCGAGAACCCGGTTGAAGCTTGAGGAACCTCCCGATATGCAAAAAGCAACAATGGTAGATACAAATCCCAATGTTTACCTTCATCCTCCACATATTTTTGTATCTTTTTTTAAGCATTTTATTGAAGTGCTTGACTAAACCATTAGTCTGAGGGTGATATGGTGATGTATAAATAGCTTCTACCCCCAGGGCTTGGTAGAGATGCCTCAAAATGGCTGAGCAAAAGTTAGTTCCTCTATCAGTTAGGATAACTTTAGGTATGCCTACTCTACTAAATACCTTTAGCAGTTCCTCTGCTATCTTATTGGCTGTCACAGTGCGTAGAGGAATAGCCTCTGGATATTTTATAGCATAGTCACACAATACAAGAGCAAACCTGTTACCTTTTGCACTTTTGGCAAGGGAACCTATGACATCCATGGCCATCCTTTCAAAGGGGGCAGTAACCAATGGTAATGGCTGAAGAGGAACTTTGTCTTTCCTTCTAACAGGTGCCACCCTTTGGCACTGGCTACAACTTTTACAATATTCAGCTACTTGATTATGAATGCAAGGCCAGGCCAAAAAAAAATCTGTATAATAATCTCTTTAGAGTTCTGTCTCTCCCTGCATGGCCCCCACATGGTACATCATGTGCCAAGAATATCAGTTGCTCTCTATATTGGCTAGGAACCACTAACTGGTCAACACTTTCTCCAGTTTTAGGATTTACACAAACTCTATACAGCTTGCCCTGTTGTATCCTGTACATCAAAGGTGTGCCCTCTACCCCCTTAGGAACAACCTGTGAAAATAAGAGTGTTAATGTAGGGTCAGTTTTTTGATCTTTAATAAATAATTATAGCATTACAGTTTTCATCATAACATCATTACAACTTGAGTCCTTTGCCTTATTCCATTTCCATGTATCTAGTCGCCTCTGCCTCTTAGACTTAGCGGTCTTCCCGGGAGCCTCAAACAATGTGTCATCAAATGGAAATAGTTCATTGTTAGCTCGTTCTTCAAATGCCTGAACTCGGGTGGTCACAGCAGAAATTGATGAAGAGGCAGTCAATAAATTCTTAAATATGGGAAAATCATGACCAAAGATCACAGGTACAGGTAGTCTTGGAACCACCCCTATCTTCAGGTGATGTGCAGTGCCTTACACAGTAATAGTTGCTTCTTGCAAGGGATAGAAATGAGTGTCCCCATGTGCACAAGTAACCCCTGTTTTTTTAAAACTCATTTCTGGTGGGGTGCCACCAAGTACATCAGTATGTACCAGGGTTTGCTTACTTCCCGAGTCAATTAAAGCAGTCACATCATTCTCTTCAATATTAACAGTTACAGTATATTGTCCCCAGTTTGCTAAAGCCAGAGGAGAGGAGTCAGATTTATTTTTGGGGCAAAATCTGGCAATGTGGTCCTTAGCCTGACAATCTCAACAAATAATGTCAGGGTTATAAGGTCTTGTGCCCTTTTTTTCATATGAGGGACTAACAGAGGTATTAGTAAAAGGGGTAGTAGAAGAATGTCTTACTGTGGTCGGGGAGGGGTTTATCTCATGAGACCCCTTCTGACATTGTGGGTGAGCCATCACAAAGTCTTCAGCTAAACTAATAGCTTTCTCTGCTGTGTCAGGTCTATGTTCTTTTACCCACATTTGGACTTCATAAGGTAGAATTTTTATGAACTGTTCTAGGACAACAGATTCTATCACTTAAGTTATAGTACGTACTGTGGGTTGTAGCCATTTAGTACAAAGGTCTTGTAATCGAACATAAGCTTCCTGTGGAGATCAGCAGCATGGTATCGAAATGTTCAAAAACTTTGATGGTAGGTCTCTGTGCTGATGTCATACCATTTTAATATCACTTGTTTGACATAATCATAATTTGTAGCATTCCCAGTCTCCACATAACTATAGGCTAACTGAGCTTTACCTGTAAGATACGGGGCTAGACAAATTACCCACTGGTCCCTGGGCCACCCACATGCTGTTGCCACCCTTTCAAACATGGTGATATATGCCTCATCATCACTGTCCAGTAATCTTGATATTTTAATGTCCTTGGGCTTACCACTAGGTTGGTTGGGCCTGGCAGTTCCAATAGACTGAATAGCTTTAAGGGTCTCCACCCACCTGGTCTCATTCTGTAGTCAATCTCTTTCTCTTTGCTTCTCCAAGTCAATCTGTTTCAGACACAGCCATCTAAGCAGGTCTTGTACATCAGAGGGAGGTACTTCTTCTTCTTCTGTGGTGTCCTCACCCCCAGTGGTGCCTTCCACTTTCATCTGTTTTCCAGTCTCCTTCCACCTGATATCACCCAAATCAGCAGCTAATGGAAGCTGAAACTTGTCAACCATGGTCCTGGTCCATGCCCCCTCAGGTATGGGTACATCCACTTTCCCCCTGCTTCTTCTGCTCTTCCATGATATCACCAGACAATATCCACTAGAACGTTGCCTCAGCTTCCTTTAATCCCACTTCTGACACCAAATGTGCACATGGGAACAAATGGAGTCCAGTACGCAATCAGGATGCAGAAATTCAAAATGAAATTTATTCTTGAAGCAGAAAAAATTAAATCGACTTAAAGTGGAAAATAAAATAAAATTGTACAGATAAACATATCTTAGCATATTTTGACAGTTAACATCACTGAAGAAAAGTACCTAGAATCAGGCTAGGCATCTGGTAGGGTTGCCTTCCTACTGCACTCTGCTGATATGCTGCACATTCTCCCTTTTATGTAGAATGTAGATCAAATGGTTCAGGTAGCTCCTCCCTAAACAGCATAATTCTTACATTCAGAGTACAAAATAACTTTAAATTTACTTTACAGAGCACTTGATGCATTCTTTAACCATTTTTATTACATTCTGGCATCTTAAAACTGAAATACACATGTATTTCATTAATTTACCCTTTTCTCAAGGAAAACAGAATCCTCCCAAAAGCTTCTGACATAAAAAAGGAGGAGCAAGGGCCGGCCAGCACTATAGCAAAGGTAGTGCTGAGAGGAGGGTCTGTTGAACTACTGAATTTGCTTATACAAGTAAGAATTATATCCTTGTGTTCTTTCTTTCTTTCAGGACCAACAACATCATGACCCCTTTAATTTCTTTTTTAACCATAAGTATATGCTACATTTTTAATCCCTTTTTACAACATCCAAAAAATGTATTTAAAACTAAACTGTGGCGTTTAAATAGTGATTTTGTTTTTACATAGAGAAGTTTATCAGGAAAGCTGAAGAGCACTGAAAGTGCAGGAACTGGAAAGATGCTGTCTTGCACCGTAGCCTGAGATAGGGCTTTCTCCAAAGCTTAATTTTCTGCTTCCTTTATATTTAGAATTCTAAACAAGAAGAAAAGCAAGCTCTAGCTTCAGGGAGCAAAAACCACTTAATTATCTCCTCAAGAGCGAGTACACTCGTTACGGCAAATATTTCAGTAAGTTCGCACACTCGCATGACCGCACAGCCTCACAGTGCGAACGTGCGCACAATTGACGGGTTTACCACAAGAGCGGTAGCGCTTTTGAATACGGAGGCTTCTGAAAACAAGGGGCATGAAATACTTCAACAAAAGGCATGAAATGTAGATTTTAGGGATAGACAGACTACACATAGGCGGCCAACTATGGGTAGGAGAAATGAAGCCTATGAAGAGGCAGAAATAAGAAAGCATATAGAAAAGGAGAAGATAGACATAAGTACTGCTGCAACAGATTTTATTTTTAGAGAGAAGGTATTTACAGCCCACATGTGTTTCAAAGCATACCTCAGCATACTCAAAGGCAAATGAAAGTACACTTCTGATTTCCAAGGTATACAGGAGCCATAACAATAATGAGGGGGGGGGGGTCACAGCCCCTATTACATACTGCATCACAAAACCTGATAAGAATGCTCTTAAAGTACAGTATGTCTGATGCAAAAGCAGCAAGCATGTGCATTTAATTGTTTCAATCCAACCACATGCACACATTTTAGGTTTTGAGTTATTGCATATATCTTATTTGCTAAGAACATGAAATAATACTGAGACTCTCTCGCAATACTTCTCAGTTTAATCACTGTATAGCAAAAAAGCATTTTTGTATGCAGAACTGTCAAATGAAGCAACAGTGTAAGTGAGGTGACGCAATGTGTTGTGTTGAAACTTTCTGCCTAAACAAACAGCAGAACAGTCAGAAGGAACCTTTGTTTAATGGCTCATCCAAAAGACAGTACATAAGGAGGGTAGCATAGCACCCCCCTTAAAAGTATTGGAATTTAACTCCAAGTTCTGGACCAGTGTGGGGCTAGAACCTACAGCTTTCTGATCTTCCAGCCTGAGATACCAGTGTGCAACCTTTTTGACCCACTGATACTAATAATTATGTTTTAATGTGTCACACATTTGAGTGATAAAAGGTTATGAGGTATGATAACGTTAGTTGTGTAGAATAAATGTCCTGAAAGTGGAACCAAGGAAGCAGCATATTGACACATGTATATAGTATACAGTAGTGCCCCCAGGAACCTTGCCACTATCTGGCTCTGGGAGGACCTGGACTGTCTGAACACCCACAATCCATAAGCAAAAGCCAGATTGATCTCCTGAGGAAAATGTGCTAAGATCCTACGGGACATGACCGTACCTTGCAGGGCTGGTAAGGACATTGCTAGAATTGTTTGGAATTTGGAGGGGGGACTTGCCAGGACTATGCCCCCAGCTCTGAATTGCACCCCAGTAGTGCAGGCATCACCACTATTTACTTAGAATGGAAAGGTGGGCTCAGTTTAAAGGTAGCACCCTTATAGGCCTCCTAGCACCCAAAGATAAAAAAAGTATAATTCCAACACTGGTTTCGACAGTCATCCACAATTTGGAAAATATGCTACTGCTGCAGTGCCAGAGAAACAGAAACTGGAGGGGCAGCTGGAGATCACTATCTTGAGGACTTCTAAGCCAAATACATTAACCATTTCTCATTATCTCTCAGATATGCAGTCCTGCAGTCACAAATACACATGTGCGAGTGTGTGAACAACCTACAGAGATTGGCAAACTTAAATGTCCATAGTGCTAATGGAATTCAGGCTTACACTAAATTTCACCACATCCACCCAGGAATTTATGTGTCAGGGGGTTAGCATAGCACCCCCTCCCCCCAATGTATTGGGATTTAACTCCAAGTTCCGGACCAGTGTAGGGTTAGAACCTACAGCTTTCTCATCTTTCAGCCTGAGATACGAGTGTGCAACCTGCTGATCCACTGACACTGATAATTATGTTTTAGTGTAACACACATTTGAGTGATAAAATGGTTATGAGGTAAGATAAAGTCAGCTGTGTAGAATAAGTGGCCCCAAAGTGGAACCAGGGGAGCAGCACATTGACACATTATATATAGTAAAGAGTAGTGTCCCTAGCAATATTATCCCTATCTGTCCCTGTGAGGACCTGGACTGTCTGAACTACGCCAGTTCACAAAGCAAAAGCCGTACTGGTTTCCTTAGGAAAATGTGCAAAGATCCTCTGGAAAATGATGGTCCTTTGCTGGGCTGGTAAGGACATTGTTAGAATTGTTTCAAAGTCATACACAATTTGGAAAACATGCTACTGTAGAGTCGGAGAAACAGCAATGGGAGGTGTAGCTGGAGATCTATATCTTGAGGACTTCTGAGCATAATACATTAACCATTTCTCACTATGTCCCAGATATACAGTCCTGCGGTCACAAATGCATATATGCCAGTGTGAACAGCCCGCAGAGATGGGAAAATTTAAATGTCCATGGTGCCAAAAGAAAAACAATTGCCAGTCCTGAAAGTAGAATGTAAGGATCCACCCTTTTGGTGATTAACTGCGATATGCTCCTTCCCAATTCAGTTGACATGGCATGGATGGGACCTGTGGCAATGTGTTGTTTAAAAGTGCAGCAGCCAGTTAGAGCTTTAGATCTACAATATACTGCTTCGTGAAAATACATTAATAAGACTTCCAAAACCCATGGGTCACCATGTCATAGGAAGTATTGACTTGCTTACGGAGCCACTGGCTCAGTTGATGGACAGACACAAAAAACTGTTTGCACAGCCCATCTGGTGTTGTTTTTTTGTAAGAGACATCAGTTCATTTGTTAGTTGAGAAATAATTGTTTGCTAGAATGTATTTTGTGCAATTTATTTTAACTTAATTTGTAAACATTTAAGGAGTCCATTGTAAATGAGCTCTGCTGAATTGGTTGCATACCAACTATTCCTGTTTTAAATTTGAAAAACAAATGAAACTTGAATGAACGTGTTTACAGATATAGAATGACCTGCATGGATATGGTCACACATGGTTACCACATGACTACTTGTCATAAAACAAAAGATACTAACCTACCAACTGAATCACATCCTTGGGGTAACTGCTGCAGATGCATTAAGAAAAATAATTGTTGAAGTGACTGATTTTTTCAGTTTACTTTTTTGGGACTTGTAGATCACGAAGGCGGAGAATTCCTTGGCAAACACATTTGTATAGGACAGAAACTGATCACACTTCCATCCTGCATTGTAAGTGTTACTATCCATACCACACAGAAGCAAACATCCCAACAAGTAATGCTTTAGGGCTAAAATGATTTGCAGCAGAAATAGTGACTGAGAGTTATATGAAGAATTGCATTAGAGATTTAAATCAAGGGGTTACACTGCCATCATCTTGGGAAAAGCATATAATTCTGCAGCAGCCAAAAACAGAGAAGATGTGTTACAATGTGTGCAAAGAGATAATCCCAATGGCACTGTTATTATCAACTGCATTATCACATATTCACTGCAAGTGAAAATGGCTTGTTTGTTCAGCAATCCCCACTTTTGCTTTCCCTTCCACTCTGTCCCTCTGCCATGCTTCACCCCCTGCCTTTTATTAGTTATGCCCTGTTTTCTTTGTTCAGAAATTTCATTTTTCTTCTCTCTCCACTCCTTCTGTGCTGTATCCTGCCTCCTTCCTTCCTTCCTCTGCCATGTCCCTCCTTTTCTTGTTAGTAATGCCCATTTTTACCTCAGTATCCCAATAAAGTGACTTCTGAACAGCAAATGCAATGTGCTATAGTCTTAAAGGAGCTATAGTAATAAAATGTAATGAATGTAGCAATTACACTGACAAACCTGATGTAAATGCAGAACATCAAAGGGAAATACAGAGTGCAATGGCACTTTTAAGAAAACTTACATATGCCATAGTCCTATGGAAATGCTTAAGACAAAAAAAACTTACATACGTCATAGTGGAAACAGATAATTTTTGAAAATCAGAGTAACAGTTTGAGATCAACGTGCAAATACCAGTGCAGTAGTGCTTTTCAATAAACTTCAAATGTAGCAATCACATATATGTTTTTTCCCAAAACTGTGTCAGACAATAAATCATTTGTAGTGTTGACTGTACAAAATGAAGGTTAAAGCGTTTTGTGCTGTGCACATAGGGATAAAACTGCTACTGCAAAGTCTGATTATTTGAAATACTGATAAGTGTATAACCAAAAGGCAACAGGTGGCAATTCACCATTGGATCCCGGCTAAACAACTGCAGGATCAATGAGTTGCACTCCCTCGGCACAACTTGAACCTCCATTTGTTAACAAGCAACAGTACAAATGATTTATTTCCTGACACAGTTGTTCAGAAGAAACCTATTTATGTGACTGCTACACCTGAAGTTTATTGAAAAGTGCTACTGCACTGGTGTTGGCACTTTGATCTCAAACTGTTACTTTGACTTTCAAAAAAGTGATCTGTTTCTACTATGACGTATATCAGATTTTTTGCCTTCAGCATTTACAGATATGACTACTATATCTGAAAGTTTTCTTAGATGTGGCTTTGCACTGTGTATTACTCTTTGATGCTTTGCAAGTGCACTGCATTTGTTCCTCTGAGGTCACTTTATAGCTATGTTGAGGTCTTGAACACAGGTATCTATATCTTTTATAATCTGATTACATTTATGAGCAATCCCTGCACAGCCATTCTGAGAAACTGCATATGGAATTATATCTGTGATTGTTTATTTACTTATGCTGGGTTTTGATATTTTTACTAATACTGTACATTCTATTTGTTTTAAATGTATATTTACCCATACGCATCCACTCCTTAGCATTTCCCCTTACCAGCCAGTTTCTTCATTTTACAGTTTATCTGTATTTTCCTTGTTTGCACTTATCTTTTAAATACTTTTTTTGTTTGGTTATACATGTCTGTTCCCTTTCTTTCTACTTAATGAATTTGCTAGGAGCACCTCTCCTCTTTTTTACTGTATTAGTTGGATATGTATACCAACTGCCAAATATGTGTGTATATATATATATATATATATATATATATATATATATATATATACACACACGCATATGTATGTATATATCTTTATTATTCAGTATAGACTGTTTAGTGAATTGATGTTTTGAATCCTACCAGGGCCACTTACTAAGCGAGACACTGCTAGACTGATTTGCAAGCAGAAAATCAT
The DNA here is from genome assembly GCA_016271365.2 of Neoceratodus forsteri. Classification (NCBI taxonomy): domain Eukaryota; kingdom Metazoa; phylum Chordata; order Ceratodontiformes; family Ceratodontidae; genus Neoceratodus; species Neoceratodus forsteri. The sequence goes on from CM028132.1 coordinate 1,210,468,554, forward strand.
GCAGTTCTATAGCTGCTCTAGTACAACACTATAGTGTTGTCAGGACTGGCTTTCTTGAACCTGGTTTCAGTGCATATCATCTTCCTTACTTATAAAGGAGGATAAGCTCCTAGCAGTCATGTACACAATGAAACTAGTATATGAAACTCAAGTCAGTTCAAAATAGCACAATATGTTTTTAAATTGAGGAGTTGTCAATCTTTTACAGACGATATCAAATAATTTGGCACATACTGTAGACTTTGCCTATACTTACATTGTATTTTTAATGTGCATTTTGGTTTAAATAAATATTACCCTTATATTGAAAAAAATGTACATTAGCAAATACAGGCTTTTTTGTGCTAGGAAATACATGTAACAACTGGCATTGCCACAGAGTGGTTATTTTACAACTTTTATTTGCCCAGCTGGGATTTATTAACATGAGCAGATATGCCAGACAAACTGGGGTTGTCCAGCTGTGATATTCCCCAATAGAACAGGGAACCAGTCTGTGAAGAGCCAACAGGTTCAAACGTTGGCCCAGATGTCAATTTAGGGATCTGGAGAGATTTTCTTGGATTGTTTTTCAACCAATATGTCTGTGCTATGGCTTCTAAAAAATGCATTGACAGCAGAAGCAACTTGCAGCCTCATCTTATATTTTTGTAAACATCCCTCTGTTGCCACATTTTCATTTTACTGCCTTTTGTCTTGCACTTTAGTCCACCCATTGCACACATGTGTCATAATTGTGAATCAATTTACAAAACTCAACTCAAATTGAGATGTAAGGTTTAACTAGGGGGCACAGTCCCACCGCACTCCAACCCATCATAACTGACTGACCTTTGGGGGTGGCCTGGGCTGAGGATGATTAATTTTGTACACTAAGGTGTCTCCAGCAAGAGAATAAACAGTCATGGGTTACATGGTAGCAGGGTACTACCCTTTGAGTAGCTGTCCCTATCCACTTCCCTCTCCAAGTAGCCCTCCCCAGCAATACCACACCAGCAGATAAATAGACATCGGTAATAAAAGGTGAACAGGAACAAACACATCACCTTTTGGGCAGGAGTGAAACATTTGCTCTGCCCTTCTTCATGAGGCAGGGTCATAACAAGGCTATGTTTAAAATTTGGTGTACAAATATTACAAAACTACAAATTTATGAGCCTACATTACATTTTGCTAATGCTGGCTTGTAACTTTGGTACTTTTCAATATTTTTACACCAAGTTTCTCACCTGCAGCCCTATCGGCTCTGGCTAGAGTTCATTACCATTTCATATCAACCCTAACTGATGCATTAACATAGTTTTTTGCAAAGAATACATTTATATATAGGCAACTCCATGAGAGGGGGTTACCAACAGAGTCCAAAACTTTACATGTAATTCCTAAAACATGTAAAACTTGTGCCCAATTTATTATTATGCGGTTTAAAAAGAGCTGCTTTACTTGTTTTTCTGTAAATGTAGAGGAAAAATGTTAAATTCTGTGTATTTCTGATTACAAGCCCTTTTTTGGTAATTTAAAGTGGGCCAGACGCTACGGTGCCCCAGCCCCTCGACAGCCTTTTGTTGTGCAAATTTTAGTCACTCTGACCAGCAGAAACACTTGTTTCTGTTTTCTACTAATTATTGCTCCTTCCTCTGTCTCTCTCCAGTCTGATTTCCCTGCCCACAGCACCCAGTTGAGCGCCAGGGCTACACTCCGCCAGCGGGTGGTCGGTGACTGCTAAGCTGACCCAGGGGACCAGGAGGCCAGGAGGGACACAGAGGAAAGGCACGGTAAAGCAGCAACATTTTGCCCACCCACCCTTCCCCTCCTTGTGTGTTATTTTTATAGGCCTCTTCCCACCAAAATCTCTTCTCCCGCTTCTTCAGCACTACTTCTAGCCAATAAACTGCTTCACCACCCTGCTGTACCACCTAATCAGCACTCCTTCCTTACTGTCCTCCCCGTAGTTAACCATCAATACCACTTTCACAATGGGAGACTCCTCCTGCTATTTCTCTCCTGTCATGCATGGGGTTCCTTAAGGAGGATGTCCATATCACACAAAATATGGTGACCCATCTGCCTAGCCTCTCTGTCTCATCCTCAGTGAATAATGTTCAGACCCTCATATATGCCCTACCATTGCTGCACCAGTATCCGTGGGGTGACTGCCATAAAGGGACGCAAATCACCATGTATGTATTCCAATCAATGCTCCATTACTGCATATATAGTTCCCCCTTACACCTGACTACCAAACTGCTACTCGGTGTCTCAACATGGTGTAATAGCCCCTTCTGGTGCACCCCAAAAGAGTGGCGACAGAGCAAGAAAAGGAGGACCAAAGACAGCCCCCTCTTCCTTTCTCTTGCAACCCTTATGAAACTCCTGTTCTTTCTACTACTCTGTATTGGAAATGTGGAAATCAACCCAGGCCCCCCTGAGTGTATCACCTCACCAGCAGACCTAACCTCTATCAAAGGCCTCAGTTTTCTACGAATTAACGCATGCAGCCTCCTGAAAAAACTTACACTGATACAAGGCTGGGTTGCCCATACCTTGCCAGATTTTCTCATGGTATCTGAGACATGGCTCAAACCCACCACAGCAGATAGGGATGTTAATCTACCCAATTATCAGTTATTCAGAGTGGACTGCCTAACAAGGGGAGGTGGAGTAGCTATATATGTAAAGTCCAGTATACCTGTATCCTGCATTACTGTAACCTCGATGCCCAAAGAATTTGAATGTATATCCCTCAAAGTAGCTCTCCCTAATACAGCAGTTTTCCAGCTAGTAGGCTGCTACAGGCCCCCCTCTGCTGACCATAAGCTTTTATCCCACCTGGGGAATCTACTCAAACCAGGCTCTGAAGAAGTCATTATCCTAGGTGATCTGAATCTAAACTGGCTTTCCAAGGCAGCTGCACCTTTGGTATCATTCTGTGATGCACATGGGCTCACACAACTGATAAATGAGCCAACAAGAATAAACTCAAAGAATAGAAACAACAGCACACTACTTGATATCTTGCTGGTGAACAAACCTCATCTATTCACACACTGGAGTGCTTTTCAGTGATATAAGTGATCACTGCCTCATTACAGGAGTAAGATCTTCCAGCAAACCAACAACCCCTGCAAAATTTCTAACGAGGAGAGCCAAGAAAAACCTCAATGTTGAAGGATATCTGCATGACCTAGCTCACTCTCCAAGCTGGCAAGAGTTTTATCTTGCACACTTTGTGGAAAAAGCACATCAGGTGCTAAACAGCATAATACTAAGTGCCCTTAATACCCATGCCCCAATCACTAGTGTGTCCAAATAAAATACAATCTTGCGCTGGTTTTCAGCCACCTCAAATCTGCACTGTTGAGAGAGACAAATTATGGAAGATGGCAAGAAAACCAAGAACCCAAATGACTGGGTGCTATTTAAGGAAAGCCAGGAATAGCTGCACCAAGAAAGTAAGGGATGCAAAGGCTGCCTTTTACTTGGCTGAACTTGACTCCTCCTATCACAATCCTGCTAGATTCTGGGGCACCATCAAGGGTATTGTAGGGCAGGATTCTGGCACCTCTCTACCAACTCAATTGCACCACAATAATGGTTCTATCTCTAGCAAAATGGAAGTTCTGAATGCCTTCAATAACCACGTCACAACTGCTGGCCTTGCCTTTGACACCTCTCCAGCTAATCTGCTGCGCGCACAACTAAGTTCCCAGTACACTGGTGCCCAGAGAGCTGATTCTTCCTTCTCCTTCAAACCCATTCTGTTGAAGCAAGTAGAGGATCTTTTATGGCAGCTGGATATTAAAAAAAGCGCAGGGGCAGACTCTCTTGACCCCTACTTTCTAAAGATTGCATTTCATGTACTTGCAGTTCCCCTAACACATCTCTTTAACCTATCTTTAACCTCTGGTTCTATTCCTACAGTGTGGAAGACAGCCCAAGTGGTTTCCCTTCTAAAATCAGGGGACCCTATGGACCTTAATAACTACAGGCCCATTTCCATTCTTCCAGTGCTATCCAAGATGCTAGAGAAAATAGTAAGCATCCAGCTAAGAGAGTACCTTGATGATGCTAACCTCTTGAATCCAGCTCAATCTGGGTTTAGGGCCAGGCACAGCACTATCTCTGCACTGGCCAAAGTTACAAATGACTGGCAAACCGAATTGGATAAAAAGAATAGTGTCTGTGCAGTATTTCTTGACCTAAGTAAGGCATTCAACACTGTGGACCACGAGCTGCTACTCTCTTCCTTGCAGTCCATTGGCCTAGAGCCACCCTCCCTTAAATGGTTCAGGTGTTACCTCATGCATAGGTCACAGCAGGTGAAAGCTGAAGGTGATCTATCCCCATTAAAACCACTGCTAAGAGGAGTTCCGCAAGGATCTATCCTGGGCCCTATCCTTTTTGCTATCTACATTAATAATATTGATTCAAATCTCACTAAAGCCACTGTCCACCTCTTTGCTGATGACACTGTTTTGTATGTCAGCAACCCATCACCTGCAGTTGCCCGTGAAATCTTACAGGCAGAATTCTCCTTGCTGCAATATCAACTACTTGAGAAAAGCTCTTTAAATGCAAAAACAAAGCAATGCTTTTCTCCAATCAAAGCTCCACCAGCACCTCCCCACTAAGCAGTCTCCCCCAGCTATGTACTATCCTTGGAGAAAATCTGGAGTATGTAGAAAAATTAAAATACTTAGGTGTGCGGATTGATAACAGACTTGACTTCACACATCATATTGAAGAACTGCTGAAAAAACTTTGCCAAAGGCTTGGCCTATTCTATAGAATTAAACACTTCCTAACAAGAGACTCAAAGATGAGGTTAGTCCAGGCCACTTTTCTTTCAGTTGTTGACTATGCAGACTTCCTTTATAGTCACTGCCCCATCTCCTACTTAAGCAAGCTGGATACCCTGTACCATAGAGCAATAAGATTCATAACAGATCTTCCAGCTAACACTCATCATTGCTCTCTCTATGCTGCAGTTGGATGGTTTCTCACATCTCAGAAGGAACAGAAATGCAGCACTATGGATCTACAGAGCATTGTCTAAAAACTTCAAACTATATTCTAGACTGCTTCACCCAGGCTACAGCTAGCTCCTATGCCCTAAAGCAACAACCTCATCATGCTCAAAATACCTAAAGTCAACACCGGCAAGGGAGGGCGGCAATCAGCTATTCTCTAGCTATGGCTTGGAATACTCTACAGAAATCCCTAAAGCTGTCCAATCTTATACCTATAGCATCCTTTAAACAGCTTTGCATAAGCTTTTTCGCAGAGAAATGCAATGCTACCACAAGAACTAGACTTGCCACTTCACAACCCCCCCTTCCAGACAGCCACCATATATGGCATATTTTTGTTCCATAGTCTCTCCTCCTGGCAGCCACCTTTTTATAGTACCCCAGTTCCATTTAATTCTACCTAACTACCTACTACCACCTAATCCTTCTCCCACTAATCACTGGCCCTTACATCATTCCTAAATGCTCACCATTCATCCTAGTATTACATTATGCTGTGTGTATGCCTTGACTCCTATATTGGGATATGTATATACTTTATCTTTTGTATAATTTTCCTGTAACCTACCTCGTCATGTATGTCTGAATCAACTTCTTACCCTTGATCATTGTATTTATAAGTGTTTTTTCTGTATCTGTTATGCATATATTAGTGCATTGATGTATATGTTGTGTACCAACTATCGAACCTTGACCTTATCAGGTCCATCTTGTAAATGAGCCTTGCTCAATGATGCTTGCCTGAATAAATAAAGATTTGATTGATTGATTGATTGAATAGTATGTGATGTGTGGAGATAAAAAAACATAAGATCAATGCTGCCTGATTTTAATTTCCTGGAAAAAAAAATTACTTGTTCCAAAAGTTGCATTTTTTTACTTCCTAAATTGTGACATTGTAAACCATACATTAAGCTGTGTAAGGTATTTGAAACAAATAATGTGATTTTCCCTAATAAAGTGATTTCTCTTGCTGTCATGTGTCCTGTCTTCCTTTTAAGATAAGCTTTTGCCTTTTAAATGTTGCCCTTCAGCAGTAATAGAATTGGAAGGCTGTAGCCTGAGGTTCTATGGGGGGGGAATAGCTCCTCCCCCATCTCCTACATAAACCCTCAGGCTGCGCCCACTCTGTTTAGGGTGAGTTGCACTCGCTGGCATGCTGCTGCTGGTCCGTGGCTGTTCTCTTTTTGTTTTTGTCCTCTGTCTAACTTTCTTGCTTTGCCCCCCTGTTTTCCCACTCGTTCATCCAGTCTCTTGCTCTCATTCTTGTTTGTTTTGTTTGGTTCCGCCTCCCCTCTCTTCTGTTCCCGTTGTCCCTGTTGTGTCTTTTCCTGTACCTTGTGCTCTCTTCTTGGGGTTTTCTGCCACTGTGCCTTGTGCTCCACAGTCTCTCCTTCCTATCCATGCTGTGCTCCTTCCTCCATGGCCACTCATTCAGCTGCTGCTGTTCTCTGCTTCTTCCCTGCTGCTATTATTGCTGCTCGGCTGTCCTCATTGCCCCTTGCTGTTGCTGCTCTGTCTCTTTCCTCTCTACAAGCAGCCACCACTCCATGCTGCCTCACAGTTCGTCATCACTGGGAAGCCACTCGCTCCCTGCGGACTACTGGTCTCTACGTTGCTCATAACCTATTTGAATGCTTCTCCCTGCAAGCAGCTACAGCTGCTTCTTTTCTCATACCCAGATCTGCCTTGTTGCGCTCCATGCTTCTCGTTTTCTAGAAGTCCTTCAATTACTTAGCCAGTGTTTCTGGTGATCTGCTATTATTCTGTCCTGCTCCACACACAGTCCGACTGACATTTTCAGCATTATCCTGCAGGTCAGTGCTTTTTAACATTAACTTGCAGCCTACAGAACTAACTTCAATGTATTACTGCTGGGCTCAACAGCCATTTCAATAACTGTTCTATTGTATGCTCCTGTGCCTCACTCACTCGGCCGCTAGATGTCACCAATGATCTGCGATTGCATAGGCTTCTATGCTCAAGTTCATGAAGGGGCACAGCCTGGCATCCAGGAGTTAGGGGAACTAGGGTACGCTGGATAGTAACTTGAGATGCTTGACGATACAAGGTGTTCAGATTTTTGCATCTTGTTACCACTACCATCTGGGAGAATTTAAACTTAGCTTGACAGGCAGACAGACCTACGTGGAGGCCTAGCTTGACTCACTCCCTATTATTTAGGCTGCCCTACGTGGCGGTCCTGCCAGTCCTGCTAGCCTATGTGGAGGCCTAGCCTACTCATTCTCACTACTCCTACATCATGCTGACCTACGTGGAGGTCCTGCCGGTCCTGGTAGCCTACGTGGAGGCCTATCTTAACTCACTCATTTCTACACTACTAAGGTATACCTACATGGAGGTCCTGTCTTCTCTCTATCCCACCTTGGGGCCTAACTCACTATTTATTTGCTACTTCTGAGCAGCAGTCGTGAACTGATTAGGATCCTGCTCCAGCTGGCCTTCATCCAGGCCTACTGTACTGCATCATTCCATTATGCGTCTGTAATATCAGCCATCCTCTAGTTCCTTCAGCATGCGTTTCTCTGCCAGGACATCTGAGGAGCGTACGTCACTTCTTGGAGATCTTGAGACTTTTATTTACCTGCAGCTTTGTCAGTTAAACTGCACCCCTGGAATTCCAGCTTCTTGCAAGCCTCCCTATCGCTGCCATTGTTCGCAGCTCCCCAGTTCAGATTACCCTTTATCCCTTGTCTTTCAGTCAGACCTGGATCTCTCCATATGCCAGACCTTCCTTTTCAGTTTTGTCTACCTGCTCCTCATTATCTGGACTTGGAACTTCATCAAAAAAGTCTGCTTTCATCACCTTCCTCATTAACTGTATGTAGGCAGTTGTTTGCCTTCTCTTCGGCCTACCTACCACTTGCTGCACCTGACTTGCATTCGTCAAGGATGTCTCTGCTTGCTTAGCTGTGAACCTTACCTCTGCTTCTTTTGACCACATCTTAGGACATGCATAATCAGTTCCACTTGATTTTTCTCACCAGACTTGCTTCAGTTCATTCTGGGATTTACTACTGCTGCCGTCTGAGGCAGGAACTGAATTAGTAGTGTATTGCAGCTTGTCACAAGAGTTGCAAGACATGTCCACTGACAAGAACAATTAACAATCTTGTACAAATTAAATGAACTACACCTAGCTAAAATTCTTTGAAATAATTTTCAGTTGTTTGCAGGACACCTATAGTTTGTTTTCTTGCCATACACAATTGACTTAAATGGACTGCAGGGCAGAGAAGGATGATTAGAAACATATATTGTAAATATTTTACATTTCTATTGCTTGCCTTTGGTTGGTTTGTATTGTGCAATGTATAGTGTTAGTATTATGTAATGAATAATAGCTTTAGTAAAACCTTTTCAGTCTCAAAAATGTGTTTGGTGTCCATGTTTCAAGCTACTTTTTAAACCTGCACTGCTCATATGCCCTTCTGGTGTGTGATTTTAGTATAAATCATAGAAACATAGAAACAGAAGTTGACTGCAGATAAGGACCGCAAGGCCCATCCAGTCTGCCCATTTCTTTTTCTACCTTATAAATGTGCCATTGGCCTTTGCTCTGTCAGTGACCTATCTATTCATAGTCATTTGTATTGCTCCCTTATGCCTATCCCATGCCTGTTTGAAGCCCTGCACTGTATTCATAGCCACCACTTCTTGTGGTAAGCCATTCCATGCATCTACCACCCTTTCTGTGAAAAAGAATTTCCCTCATTCCCCTTAATCGGCCTCCCTCTAATCTCATGCTGTGTCCTCTTGTCCTGCTATTTTTCTTATATTTAAACATGTTAGACTCTTTCACCTTGTTTATGCCCTTAAGGTGTTTGAATGCCTCGATCATATCACCTCTCCCTCCTTTGCTCAAGGGTATACATATTGAGTCCGCTAATCTGTCCTCATATGTCTTCTGATGCAGTCCTGCACCATTTTGGTTGCCCTTCTCTGGACTGCCTCACTAGGTTAATGTCCCTGTGAAGGTGTGGCCTCCAATACTGCATGCAGTATTCCAGACGGGGCTAACTAATGTCTTGTACAGAGGGATTATTACCTCTCCTATGACTTGTGATACCTCTACTAATACACCCCACACCCCTAGCCTTACCTACTGCTTTAGAGGTCTGCTTGATGATTTTAGGTCATCAGTGATGATGATGCCCAAGTCTCTTTCTTCCTTTGTGACTGCTAGCAACTCCTCCTGAGCCTATAAGTGGCTTCAGGGTTTTCTTCCCTATGTGCATGATTTTGCACTTCTTGCATTAAATCCCAGTTGCCACTCTTCTGACCATTCTGCTAGTTTATCCAGATCTCTTCTCATTCTGCCCACCCCATCTGGATCATCTACTCTGTTGCAGATCTTGGTGTCATCTGCAAACAGACAAGCCTTACCTCTAGTCCATCTGCGAGGTCACTAATGAAGATGTTGAATAGGACTGGCCCCAGGACTGATCCTGAGGTACCCCACTTGTGACTTGCATCTCTTCTGACTGTATACCATTTACCACCACTCTCTGTTTTCTGCCAGTCAACCAGTTTGCTACCCAGTTGACCAACTTCTGACCCACCCCGAGCCTACCTAGCTTATTTATCAATCTTCTATGTGAACAGTGTCAAAGCTTTGCTGAAGTCAAGGTAGGTGACATCAACTGCTCCCCTTGGTCCACCACTTGGTTACCCAGTCAAAGAAATCTATGAGATTAGTTTGACAGGACCTTCCTTTGTAAACCCATGCTGTCTTGGATCCTGTGTCCTATGGATTCCAGGTGTTGCACTATCCTTTCCTTAAGGAGTGCCTCCATAATCTTGCCCACTACTGAGGTAAGACTGACCGGTCTGTAGTTCCCCACCTCCTCCCTGCTACCACTCTTGTGGAGCGGGATCACATGAGCCCTTCTCCAGTCTTCTGGGACCTCTCCTGTGCTCAGAGACTCACTAAACAATTCTGCTAATGGCTCTGCTAGTTCCTCCCTTAGCTCCTTAAGTACCCTGGGATGTATGCCATCAGGTCCCATTGCCTTATCCACCCTGACCTTAGCAAATGAACTGATTGTATGATAAATTTCATGATTTGTGCTTTTATTGCCTGGAGCCCTTGTTCCTGAATACAGGAACCAGGAAGAGAGCCAGTAGTTCTGTCGGTTTTCCCTGACAAACTACAAAGTGCTAACTAATTGTTATTATTTCTTCGGGGACATCTATAAACTGTATTGCAGCTTTTTAACATCTAAATGTGCTTATTGCTGCAGTTTTGGGCACAATTTTAAGTACTTTGTGAAAACTTGTCTATGAGGAGTTTTGTGACCCAGGATTTCTACTTCCTGGTCACTACCTCCTATAAGACAGAGCCCTCGGTGAGGAGGGCGGGTGCGGCATAGTGCGCATCGCCACATGCGAAGACGCACACAAAGACACTACAAAGTGCTAATTGTTATTATTTCTTCTGGGGCATCTATAAACTGTATTGCATCTTTTTAACATTGAAATGTGCTTATTGCTGCAGTTTTGGGCACAGTTTTAAGTACTTTGTGAAAACTTGTCTACGAGGAGTTTTGTGACCCAGGATTTCTACTTCTGGGTCACAACCTCCTATGAGACAGAGCCCTCAGTGAGCAGGGAGATCTGTTTTAAGCTACTTTTTAAACCTGCACTGTTCATATGCCCTTCTGGTGTGTGATTTTAGTATAAATGAATTGATTGTGTGATAAATTTCATGATTTGTGTTTTTATTGCCTGGAGCCCTTGTTCCTGAATACAGGAACCAGGAAGAGAGCCAGTAGTTCTGTCTGTTTTCCCTCGACGAACTACAAAGTGCTAACTAATTGTTATTATTTCTTCTGGGGCACCTATAAACTGTATTGCAGCTTTTTAACATCTAAATGTGCTTATTGCTGCAGTTTTGGGTCAATTTTAAGTACTTTGTAAAAACTTGTCTACGAGGAGTTTTGTGACCCAGGATTTCTGCTTCCGGGTCACTACCTCCTATAAGACAGAGCCCTCAGTGAGCAGAGCGAGCCAAGCAAGGTGAACATGGTGTAGCACGTGTCGCTGCATGCAAAGATACAAGATGAAGACATGTGCATCTGCACAGGTTAGGTATGTCAGTTAAGAAAGGTGAGACAACGGGGAAATAGCTGCACAGTAAGAAAGTAAGTTCTGGCAATACTGGACCCATTGCTTGTACACGGTTGTAACTGCTAAATATAACTTTATCTAAGTTGTCCACTTCATTCGCCCGTATTTACTTATTACCTCCTTGGTGCAGTAATAGAGGCATGGAAACATTTGTTGAGACAATTAAAGGAGAAATAGGCATTATATGCTCGTCTTGCAATATGTATATGTTAATCCCTATTCATCCTTCAAATAACCTGTTTACCTGTTCCAAATGCACTGAACATGCTGATATGTTATGCATTATGGCTCAGTTTAACAAAAGGCTTGGTGAGATTGAATAAAGCCAATTAGATATGGCTGACTGTTTTTCAGGTTCGTCTTCAGGCACATTCATTTCAAAATGCAACAAATTCTTCTTGTACACAGAGTTCTTTAGTTAATAACACAAACTGTGACAGTACCCCAAGTCATGTATACCTTATTCCACCACATAAAAAAAAAAGAGGAAGGGAAGAAGAAGATAACACTGACCCAGCGTATGTTTGGTATCAGGTGCAACACCTAAAACATCAAAAAAAAAAAATAAGAAAGGCAGAAAAGCTAATCACTTCAGTTTAGATATTTCTAACATATTCAACCCCCTTAGCCCAAGATGCCACTCAGGCGGATATAGTGAGTGCAACAAGCATTTCAGAGGAAGAGATGATACCACCTACACTTATAGCATTAAACAATGTGACCCAGAATATGGGCACAAATCTAAGTGATATTAACTCCCCAGAGATACCACTAATAATACTGGACACCATACCTGATGTTTCAAGGCCAAATGATCCTAGTATGTCATGTATAAACATGGAAGTAGAGGTAAACCAGCAAAGAGAAACTGAAGTTTTTGTCCTAGGGGACTCCATTGTTAAAGGACTTGACAGAGCAATCTGTAACAAAGACAAATGCACATAGAACTTTGTCTTGTTTCAAGGGTGCTAAAATATCCAATATCACAAAAATGGCCAGTAACATAATCTGTCCAAATAACACCAAAAAAACTAGTGCTTATTCATGCTGGGGCTGATAATGTATTTCACCAGCACCCCCAACAGATTAAGCAGGAACTAGTTAACTTAACTAATAAACATCCAAACATCCAGGCAGAATAACAGAGGTGGGGGGTCTGGCATTATATATATTGTGTTTAAATGGAGAAATAATAAAAACAAAATCTAGGCTGTGATTTAGCATTCTCAGAAATTCTCTCTATCCACAGAGCAACATACCAACAAAAATGTATTCTAAAGGAGCCTAACAACTGGCTTATACAGTGGTGCATGAAGCAAAGCATCAGATGTATAACCCACTAGGAAGAATTTGCTGACAATAGCCAACTGAACAGTGGGGACAGGCTACATTTAAGTAAAATGGGGACTCAACTCCTTAGTCAACAGCTAAATAATTATATACTGTAGATGGAAGTTTAAGCTAAGATATGGGGGGAGGGGGGTGTGCCTAAACTATTACCATTCCTAAACGAACATTCAAATAACCAAAATAAAATTGTGTTTAAATGGAGAAATAATAAAAACAAAACACTAAGGAAAAGGAAAGGAATCTGGATGGAATATCTCAATTACCATTGCAAATTGTAATAATAATATACTGGCTAGAAACTCTATCTTCTTGGATAATTCTAAGGAAATAAACATTTTATTAACAAAAGCAAGAAGATTAACAAATGAACTGGATGAATTAAGACACATCTTTGTTAGCAGAGATATTGACATCTGTTGCATCACAGAAACTTGGTTTTCAGATAATGACTGGAACACGGACATATCTGGTTATGCTAAATTACTAAAAAATAGGCAGAATAACAGAGTTGGGGGTCTGGCATTATATATATCTAACAAATTTAAGAGTCACAAGATAAACCTACTGTAGATGACACTTGTACAGAAATACTATGGGCTAAGATAGAGATAGGATATGAAACTTTAGCAGTTGGCCTGTGTTACTGGTCTCCCAATTTAAGTCAAGAAGACAATCTAAAATTTTTGAATCAACTTGGAAATAAGGTAGTTCACTGTAATTTAATGTTACTAGGACATTTCATTTTTCCAAATATAAACTGGGATACTCTTGAGACAAATGGTCTTTTTGAGAGAAGATTCCTGGAATCTACTTTTAAACTTGGCTTAGAGCAATTAGTCTCTTACCCTACTAGGAACAATAATATTCTGGACCTAATCTTCACAAACAATACTGACCTACTTTTATCACGTGTTATCACCTTTGGGTAATAGTGATCACAACATGCTTACATGCAATATTCTAAGACAAGTGCATAGTAATAAAGGAATAACAAAACTTAAAAATTATTATAAAGCAAATTATATTAGCATTGAAAAGCATCTAGCCTCATGGAATTGGGCAAAGGGTCTGAAAAACCTTGATCTTGAACATGCATGGGCAAAAATAAAAGTTAAGATAGACTACTGTACAAGCACCTGGGTTCCTGACAGAGTCAGATATAATATAAACAATAAACAAAGAATACCTATGTGGTGGTCTAAGGAAATAAAGCGTACTATTAAAAAGAACACAGAGCATATAGTAAATATAGTAAAACTCAAAAAGATTCTGATTGGAACAAATTCAAGAGACTTGCCAAAAAGACAAAAAATAATAAGAATGGCAAAACAAAAGTTAGAAATAAACCTAGCTAATGATGTCAAAGACAACAAGAAAAAGTTTTACAATTACATTGGCTCCCTTTAAACAAAACCAGAGAGGAATAGGCCCTTTAAATACAAATGATACATTAATTACTGATGAAAAAGAAATGCCTGTAGAACTTAACCAGTACTTTGGGAATATATTTAGCCCAAAACAGAAAATAGCTCTTGAATTGCAAACTACACTTGACTCTCCTTTACTCTTTTCCAAACAGGATATTCTGGATGCTATTAGCTTAATTAAATATAACACATGCCCTGGCCCAGATTGTATACACCCTAAATTTTTAAAGGAACTCTCAAAAGAGCTATCTGACCCCTTCACTCATTTATTGAATGTATCAGTGAAGGAAGGAAATGTATTACAAACTTGAAGAGAGGCCAATATTACTCCCATTCATAAAGGCGGTAACAGGCAATTAACAAGCGATTACAGGCCTATTAGCCTAACGTCACTTATTAGTAAAATTATAGAAAGATTAATACAAAACAAAATTATCAATCATATTAGGAATACAGGTTGCATAGACATCTCTCAACATGGATTTACTCCTGGCAGGTCATGCCTAACTAATCTTAGTTTTTTGAACTGGCCAGTGATGCTCTTGATAAAGGTATGCCAGTGGACATCATCCTCTTAGATTTTGAAAAGGCTTTTGACACTGTATCTCACAAGATCCTGATTGATCAACTGTTCAATATAAATTTGGACATTAAATTAATTAAATGGATTTCATCATGGTTACATAACAGACAACAAAAGGTGGTCACTTGAGGACATGAGTCTGACTGGAGTCCAGTCACTAATGGAGTGCCCCATGGACCTCTTCTTTATAATATTCTCTAGTATGCAAACATCTGATGAGGTCTGGATCAACAAATACGCTGACAATTGTAAACTGGGTTGTATAGTTAATAACACACAGTCTGCAGAAATCTTACATGATAACTTAAACAAACTATTCAGTTGGGCAGTTAACAACAAAATAAAGTTTAATGTAGCCAAATGTAAGGTAATGCACATGGGGAAAAACAATACTAGGTTCACCTACTCATTAAATAATATAAAATTGATGGTTACTACAGAAGAAAATGATCTAGGCATTACAATATCTGATAACTTAAAATTTAACACACATACTACAAAACAGTTACAAAATGTCATATACTTCTTGGAAGCATTCTGAAACATATTAAAAACAGGAATCCCTTAGTTATTCTACCATTATATTCTAGCCTTGTGCATCCACATTTGGATTATTGTGCTCCATTTTGTGCCCTGACCTCAATTGGAAGTCAGAGTATGACAGGAAAGGTGCAGCACAACGTAACCAAAAGGATTCAAAACATGTCTGATAAAGACTATGGGTCCAGACTCAAAACACTACAACTATATTCTTTGGAATATAGAGTCTTAAGAGGTGACCTGATTTATACCTTTAAGGCCCTACAAAATGAATATATGTTAAACACAATTGGCTTGGAAAAACATTTGACATATAACAATGCAAGATCCCATAATTTTAAGCTTAAAACTTTTCTTTGTAAAACCACTAAGTGTTCTTGATTTTTTACTCAGAGGGTACCACCCATTTGGAATACACTCCCTGAAGATATTGTAACAGTGACAACACTGAACAATTAAAAAAAAGACTAGACTCCTATATGAGTGACAGGAAATTTTCCTTCCACAGCTGAAAAACTGGTGGTAAGTTCACAATGGGCAAATGCCTCTTGAACTTGTATACATCTATGAATATATGAATCTATGTTACGTGTGCAACCTTAAAGATGCACTAACCTCATGCCCATATAAGGGAGTTACCAAATTACCACATCCCATATTCATTGGTGGAGCACACATGTTAAACATACTAACAAATATTTCCTAGTTTGAGTTACAAAAACACACATGGAAGTCACATTTATTTGGTCTCCCTTGTTATGTGTGTGTAACTTTCATGGCCCACTTTCTCAGGTACTGATGAGGAAGTTATCTCTCAATATATTCACTTAATAAGTGGTTGGGAACAGCATCACAAAACACATAACAAAATTCATCTACTTTGGGTTTTAAAAATTGACTATGCCCAAATTGAAAAAGAGACGCTATCCATTGTTTATGGCTGCATCAATTTTCTGGATTGCAATTTTGCACCAAGTTTCACCAGTATATTTATGGGAGACAAATGGTACTAAAGGAAACTTACCACAAGCCTTTAGAGAACCTGTTTAAGAAATGATGCTTAAACTACAGAAACATGATTTGCATGTGACATACAAAGTGGGGTGAGAACTTCACATTGCTGACACCTTCAGCAGGGCAGTCCAGAAAGTTTCACTACTTTAAAGTGACATTGATAAATATGAGGTTTGCAAGATTGCCAAGATACGACACTGATAAGAAGTTAAAACAGTTTCATGATGAAACACAAAGATACCCTGAGTTGTAAAAAGTAAGACTGTGTTACAAGGCTGGCCATAGGAGAGATCACTTGTAAACTCAGATATCAGACAATACTGGTTATTCCAAAGGAGAAATTAGAACTGACATCAGATTACTATTAAAAGGTGAGAGACTGATAGTGCTTACTTCACTCAGAAAAGAAATGTTCACTAAAATACATGGCAGTCATTTGGGTGTAAAGAAGTGTAAGAGGAGGGTGCACAATGTCTTGTTTTGACCTGGTATGGATAGTCAGATTTATGATTTAGTGGCCAATTGTGGTATCTGAACAAGTTATAGAAAAACACGGCCAAAAGAGCCCATGCACCCCACAAAGTTCTGGTTCCACCACATCTCAGCACTGCGTTTAGAGCGTCACATCAATACAATGCCAGATTTTGGTGACTGTCATTTAATGCGACCTCTCCATGGGGCGCTGTGCCCCCCACATCTCTCCTAACTAAATACACCAACTCTGGGGGGGCGACCTCAGGGAGGGGGGCTCATAGAGGTCACTGTAAATGACAGTCACCAATATCTGTTTCTGTATTGACATGGTGCTGTAAACGTGGTGCTGTGTTGATGGTATACATAAAATTCTTGAGAGGCCTTGACAAAAGGTGGGAGCTGACTTACATACTAAGTTATGTACCAAGAGTATTAGATGACACAGAAGGCCGTAGCCCATATAAGTGCATCTCCAAATTATTGGATGTCTTTATACCAAATTTATCTAAGTTGGTCTTAAAAGTTACCGTATTTTCTGTATCTAACAGTACTTTTGGTAACCCATTCCAAATTGAAATAATTCTCTGAGTAAAAAAAGAGCGCCTGGCGTCTAACCTAGGGAAAGTTAAAGATAATTGGAATTTATGACTTCTGAGGTTACATTCCCTGATATTCAAAGTCATTCCCAATTGGGTCATAAGCTCATTGTCTTTTATTATATTAAACATCAGGAGAAGGTCACCCCTAGTTCTTCTAGTTTCCAATGAATATAGCCCCAGCTCCCCAAGTCATTTCACATATTCTTTTTGTTGCATACCATCAATCATTTTTGTTATCCTATGCTGCACACCTTCCAGTGCGTTTATGTCACATCTAAGATAGGGACTCCATAATGGTGAACAGTAATCTAAATGGGGGCGTACGTATGCTCTGTACAAAGGTAGAATGCAGGCCCTATTTCTAGTGACAAAGGATCTTTTAATACAGCCAATGATTTTGCTTGCTTGATTTCTTTATATAATTTGAATGAGCGGATAAGCTGAGATCTGATTTAATTATAACTCCCAAATCCTTCACTTCGCTTAATGATATCAAATCAAAATCATTTAACCTATAGTACATATTTGGATTATTTTCCCCCAAATGCATGATGACACATTTGCTATTATTAAATTCCATACTATTTATTTTTGACCAGTGTTCTAATTCTCGAAGGCCATTTTTGAAGTCAGCAATTTCCTCTAATGAACCAACGCTGGCCGCTATCTTTGTGTCATCTGCAAATTTAATTGTCATGTTTTTAAGACTGACTGTCATATCTGACATGAATATGTTAAACAATGTAGGTCCCAGCACAGACCCTTGAGGAACTCCGCTCGTAATTGTTCCAGAAGTTGAGGTGTATCCTCTTATACGTACTACTTGTGTATGGTTTTTTAACCACTCTTTTACCCAGTTTACCATTATGGAATGCATCCAAATTTTTTTCACTTTATTAATTAGGGTATAATGTGGCACTTTATCAAATGCCTTACACAAGTCCAGATATAGTATATCAACTGGTGTTTTTTTTATAAAAGAGATTGTTCACTCTCTCATAGAATACTAAACTACTAGTTAAGCAAGATCTTTTCTTTCTGAAGTCATGTTGGTTTGGGTCCATAAGCTGTTTTTGTAGTAGATCTTCTATCCTATCTTTTAATATACCCTCAAAGATTTTACCTAATATACTGGTCAAACTTATTGGCCTATAATTTGAAATGTCACTCTTATTTCTCTTTTTGTGTATTGGAGCTATTAGTGCAGTATTTCAATCATTTGGTATATGCCCAGTACTTAGTGACATGTTAAATAGTGTGTATCGGGGATCAATCAACCACAAAGCTGTTTCTTTCAACAACCATGGGTGAAGATTATCTGGCCCCAGGGTTTTATTAATTTTAATTGAGTCTAATTTGTTTTTGATTTCTTGTTTACTTATCTCAGGTAGGGCATAATCAGTTTGAGTTATGTTACTCTCCTTGTCAGTATGAGTGTTTAAGATGGGACTAAAAATAGAACAAAAATATTTGTTGAATTCTTCGGCCATATCTTGAACCTCCTGGATGGTGTCGTTATTTATAACTAAAGGGCCTATAGTATGAGTTGTTTGTTTTCTGTTGTTAACATATGAATAAAAACTTTTGCCTCCACACTTAATATGTGCTCATTTGAATTCAATTTTCTTTTTTCCTTTCTTTCTTTGTTCCTTGTATTTTTTTAGTATTTCCCTATATTTAGCATTGTTATAACCATTGTTACATCATTTTGAAGCTCTATATGCTCTCTTTTTTTTAATTAAATAACATATGGTTGGAGTGACCCAGATAGGTAGCTTACCTAGGTTATTGTAGCATATCTTATCTGGGACATACTTGTGTTCTACAGAGAGTAATTTGTTTACCAAAAGTTTCCAGTAGTCATCTGGGGTTGTAATATTGTGTTCCCAATTCCATGCTTTTAAATCTTTGTTTATAAGGTCAAAATTTGCCTTTCTATAGTCCTTAAAAATAGTTTTACCAGAGTTGCATTTGATATGAGTTGTTATTTCAAACTTTACTACACAATGGTCACTGTTTGACAGTGGATTTTGAATTGTGATATTGCTAACTAGTTGGGGTCATCCGTTATTATGATATCCAATATATTATTTTTTCTAGTTGGGGCTCGTATTACCTGGATCAAATCATGGGAATTACATAAGTCCAGGAATGTATTTTCCATTTTATTTTTGATAGTACCGTTTTCCCAGTCAATCCCTGGAAAATTGAAGTCACCCAAAAGTAATATATCTGAATTATTAAATTTTGAACATAAATTATTTAATAAGACAGAGTGTTCAGTTTCGTTGATTCCTGGTGGTCTATAGCAAAGTCCTACAGTCAATTTAGTCAATTTCTCTCTGATTATTTCAATCCATAAAATTTCACTATGTATTTCTTCATTTGTTTCACTGATGGACTTATAATTTATGTTGTTTTTTCTAAAAAAATACAATCCCTCCCCATCTTTTCTCAGATCTGTTTTTATGTACTGTACTATACCCATTAATGTTCATATTCCAATTAGATTTATCACCCCACCATGTCTCGGTGACTGCAGCAATATCTATATTGTCATTATGAAGTAATATCTTTAATTCATCCAGTTTTGTCTTACGGAGACTTCTTGCATTTGTAAGGAGGAAGGTCAGATCATGTTTAGTTTGTTTGTGAAGAAATTTTAAAGGTTTTTTTCTGGTTGGATTCCCTTTTCCCCAAAACATTTAGTTTTTTGATAGTATAGTGTTTTTAAAACTATTATAAATAATGCATCCTAATTTTCTTGTACCTTTCTTATTTAAATGTAGTCCATCGTAGCTATACAAGTCATCCCTATTCTCAAATGTTTCCCAGGTAGTTAGACATTTAATGTTACTTACAAGGCACCATCTCCTTAACCAGTTATTATACTTTTTAATTTTTTTTTGTTTTGTAGCTACTTGCTCTAGGAACTATTAGGACTTCCAAGATAATAGGGGTCACATTGAGTGTATGTAAAATTTGAACCGCATCCTTCATGTCTTTGATTATATTTTCTACCTCCTTTTCCCCAGAGTCATTTGTCCCAACATGTAATACAGCTGTTTTTGGATTCATGATGTTTTGGAATATACCAGGAAACATATTTGACAAATCCTTAATTTGTGCACCACTGTAGCTGCAGCTTGTAACATTTTCTTTATTACCCCTAGTGGTAAATCTATCAGTGAATCTAGTTATAGAGTCTCCCAGAATGAATATTTGTTCAGGCAATATCTTTGGGCTTGAAGTATTTGTTTCATTAAGTGTAGAATCAAGTACAGGGGGAATGTCTAAGAGGGGTACAGTTCCATTTTCATTGTTAACTACACTTGATAATATTTCCAGAGGACTATTTGAAACAGTAGCATTGTTGCATGAAATCAAGCGGGAAGCTCATTTTCAGTATTAAAAGCACTTTCCAAAAGGGGTATCATTTCATGATTATTTATAGTAATACTAGAATTTAAACAATTTGGAAAAACATTAATGTTCTGATGAGTAACCTGGGATGGTTCAATAACAGTGAGGTCCCCGGGGGGGGGGGGGCGATTCAGAGTAGGCTGAACATGAACATCCTGGGTAGGGGAAATAATTGAAGGAGGGGAATGATGATCAACAAGTTGGCTTTCCTCTGATAACTGTAATAAGGGATCACATTTATTTAACAGAGGTAGCATAAATCCTTCTGCCTTTCTTCCTTTTTTTTAACCTGTCTTGTACCCTGAACTATGTACCAGTTTTCATCATTTAATTCTTCAGGTTCTTCCAATCTATTTCTTTTTTTAGTTGTAGTGTTACTACCTAAATTTAAAAAGTTACTAGCTGAGTTACCCCTAGCTTGATGGATAGGGTTATGATGGAGGTCAGAAGTGCTTGGGTGCTTACTAGGATGGTTTAGAACACCATCTTCATTATTTCTACTTGGCAACTTTGATTTACCTCCTTCTCTTACGTTGATCCTAGTCACCATGTTATTTTGACTGCATTCAAGGGCTTGTTAATGAGTACCAAAGGTTGCTATTTCTGCAAACATGTCAGCATTTTGTCTGCATTTCAAACAAACAAATGGATTTTCTAAGATAGGTATTTCAGAAAATAAGAACATTTCACATGATACACATTGAGACCCCTGCTTTCCCTTGAATAAGGTGTTAAAGTCCATTTTCCTCCTAAACTGGTAAGCAATATATTATTGTACTTATATTACATATATCCAGTCTCAAAGTTTACCTAATTTCTGGTAATTCCAGGTATTTTCTCTTACCACTTGCAACACACGTAACATGCATAACACATGCAGACGCATATGTCTCTGTGTGTGTCTCCACACGCATGAGCGTGCACCCTGCCCAAGCTCACCCTGCTCACTACAGGGTTCACTTAAGTACCCTAGCACAACCCGGAAGTGTAATTCCTGGGGTCACGATACCCTTGCTAATCTGTATGTTTAAATTGAGTTTAAAACCCCTTAGATTGCACTCTTTAGACACTACAGTGACTATATTTCTGTAACACAGTGCCCAGGTAAAATGGAGTGCTACAAGATCCCCACTGTGAGCATTTTATCTAGTGCTGAGCACACCTAACAACTGTTGCTATGTGCTCTGACTCTCTTCCTGGTTGCAACGTGCGACGTGCAACAGGGCTCCAAGACACAGACGTACGATATTAAAAATCACACAGTTAAAAGTTCATAATCAATACAGATAGCATAGTATATGTTGGCAATAAGGCTGTTCTCTCAAGTTACAGCTTGCTCACCTCTGAAAGGTTCACTTAAGTACCCTAGCATGACCTGGAAGTGTAATTCCCAGGGTCGCGATACCCTCGCTAATCTGTATGTTTAAATTGAGTTTAAAAACTCTTAGACTGCACTCTTTAGACACTACAGTGTCTATATTTCTGTAACATAGTGCCCAGGTATAACGGAGTGCTACAAAATCCCCACACTGTGAGCATTTTATCTAGTGCTGAGCACACCTCGCAACTGTTGCTATGTGCTCTGACTCTCTTCCTGGTTGCAATGTGCGATGTGCAACAGGGCTCTAACACGCAGACGTACAATATTAAAAATCACACAGTTAAAAGGTCATAATCAATACAGATAGCATAGTATATGTTAGCAATAAGACTGATCTCTCAAGCTGTTTGACTTGTTTAAGTTCAACAGAGAAAGCTACCTTATCATGACAGACTATTATTTAAAATTTATTGAGATTTCCAGATTACAACCAGCAAGACTGTGATCAATCATGTTACTGTATGTCACAATATGCAAGACATGGAATACGTGAAATTCTCATTAATGATAATGGACCCCAATTTGCTAGTGCTGAATTTGAATGATTTGCAAAAAACTTTCGAGTTTAAACATATTACTTCATCACCTCATTATCCCCAGAGCAATGGTATGGTTGAAAAAGCAGTTCAGACAATCAAGAATTTGCTGAAAAAGGCTAAATGGGACCATAAAAATTCCTATCTTGTACTCCTCAATACAAGAAATACTTAGTTGGAATGACTGGGGTTGCCTGCACAGCTTTTGATGGGACACCGCACTAGAACACTGATTCCAACAAGACCCGAACTGTTAAAGCCAAAATTAATAGAGACTGATATTCAAGCTGCCTTACAGAACACCCAGAAAAAAGCAACAATTCTACTATAATCGAAGTGCACACCCACTTCCTGACCTTACTCCAGGACATGTGTATCTGCATACCACTGAAAATGAATGGACAACAGCAGTAGTTCTTTCACCAGCACAAACCCCTGGGCCACATGTGGGTGAAGCAAATAGGAAGCAGTATTGACAAAATTACAGAGACATCCTGGGACCTCCAGAGCCACAGTCCAGCCTGCCACAGAGATTCTGGGATGGTTTGCCATTTGATGCTGTGAGGGGAGAGAAGCCGAGTCAGTGAAGGGAGAAAGAGACACACTGTCAGTAGCGGTGGAGAGAGAGAGAGATCTGAGGGAAGAGATGCAGCTATGGTGGTGCAGTAGCTTCAGAACACAAGTAAGGACCCACCACCAATTACATCAGCAGTGATATCGGCCACTTCAAGGAGCATGCGTGGCCAGACTCAAAGCCCTACTAGGGTGAACCAAATGAGTGGCCACTCGATTAGAAAGCCTGCACGATACAGGACTTAAAATTAGACTGTACCATCTAATGACTGAAAACCAGTAAAGTAGACCACTTTTACATTTAAAGTTAATAATAATAAATGTTTGTTGTTTGGGGGATAACCAACTAAAGGGGTGAACTGTGAGGATTAGAAGTTAGGAATATTAATGATGCAAGCTCAGTGTGACATCACTACTTTGGAATGTGCTACATAAATAAGGTCTGGCAGGCTGTAACCCTCCAGAAACACTCTGAACCTGATAGCTATTGTACCTACTTGTTCCTAGCTGGCATTATACAGTAAATCATTGCAAATCCAGCATACCTGCCTCTGCATATCATTACACTAGTCATTTCACTATGCATTATATTCTGAAAACTGTAACTTTGAATGAAACAGCTTCCCACAGTCTTTCTTCAAAGAACAGCAACAAACTTTAATAAAGAAATAACAGCTTACTGAGCTCTTTCTGTATGTCATCTACTTTCTCACTAATAACAACATCAAACTTACCTTCAACACAGTCTATTCCCCACTTTCTTTCTGGGTGGCCTCCTGCTGTCTCATTTAAGGACACAGTACCCGTATCCTTACAGCTACTGTAACTTAATTTAAGACTACAGTACTGTACAGCTATCCTCTCCACTTCTCCAGTTACAGGAGAATGCTCCTGCAGTTGCCAGTATAGAAAAAATCACAGATTGGACCGGCCCTGCGCCCCAAGCGGCACCCTCGGGACACGGCGGTGCCTTTTGGCTGTTTTCCTGGCTGCCGCCACTACCAACTGAAACCAAGGACTTGAAGCCGCCCTACTAGTCCTGCTCCGTGGACCCTGACCCAAGATTGGACCGGCCCCATTCCCCCAAGCGGCACCCTTGGACACGGCGGTGCCTTTTGGTCATTTTTCCTGGCCACTGCCACTACCGACTGAAACCAAGGACTTGGAGCTGCCCTCCTCGTCCTGCTCTGTGGACCCTGACCCAAGGTACTACTGCTGAAACTTTCTTCTCCAATCTGAGTGGCTGCATCACCTCTGATTGGAGTGCCTTTTTTCTGGTGACTGCCGATTGGCCCTCAGGACAGTTCATGGCTTCCGATTGGTGCGCCTCTCTGCACTGTCTTTCCCGGGCTAAAACCCTGGCTCCTGGACTCACTTTACCTCTGTTTTTTTTTCCCTCCTCCCCCACCCTCACCCAGGCCTCCTATTAAATACTCTACTTTTCTCCGCCTACTTCCTATCACTCCACCCCACTGGCTCTCTCACTCCCCTCTTTCCTACATGTTACTCTGTGGCATATTCTGAATGTTATAGTTACACTGCTCTCCTTTCAGTTTAACCCTGAATCATTCCAGTACTGCCCATTCCTAATTTATTTGTCTTATACTCAACTAGCCCTCCTACTTCTAAGAACGTAGCCTCCAAATTAACTCTAATTATGCAGCATTTCAAGAAATTTTGTCCTCTGCCACTTGAAGTTGCCTCTCCGCTACCAATCTTAACCACTGGTTGGTATTATCTAGGCCTCCAATAGCTATATTGGCTACCCTCTTTCACCCTTCTTCTTATCGACCTTGCAGTCCTCCCCATCCCCTAAAACTCTTCCTACTCCTTTGGGAGTTATAGTCCGGTGACTGTTATATTTTTGCTTCCATACTGCCCACAGTTCTAATTCCCCCCTTCGGCTCTTAGGCCTCCATCCTCTGCCTCTTGCTGACTACCTCTCTCTAATCCGCTCTACCACACCCTGTAAACTATAGACCACCCTGTTATATCCCTTCTCTCTTTGTCCACCATTACTCTCCTTTACTTCTCTACCCCCATTCTTACCCTAACTCTCCTCTACTCTGCCACTCCACCTGGGCTGCTAGTTTTGGGTCCAAAAATGAATAATCGGTGGCTGACATTTTTCCTCATTGGTACTCTGCCCCTGCTACATCTGTCCTTCAAAAAAGTCCCTCCTATAGAATCCTTTCTCTCCCACTATAAACACTTTGACTTTGTATTCTCAAATCTTCTTGTGGAACCTGCCTTACGTTGTGATCCCACCCTGTTACTCCCTAGTAAGACATGGGTCCACCTGGTTGCCTATGCAAGCAAGCTCAGCTCCCGACAAGCTCGTGCCTTGTCATTTTTCTCTCACCGTAAGCTGTGGTACCTCTTCTTATTAGCCATTCTGCTATCTGGAGATATACAACCAAATTCAGGCCCTATTACTCCAGAAGCAGCCTCTATTCCAGATGCCAACGGTCTACTCCTTGCACACCTTAATATTAGGAGCCTTGTGCGGAATTTGGCTGAACTTCAGATCGTGGACCACGCTCTATAAGCCAGATATAATATGCCTAACTGAAACCTGGCTTAAGCCATCTACCCCTGACTCTTTATGCTCACTTCCTTTCTATAATCTCCTGAGAAAAGACAGGCCCACTTTGAACCGGGGTGGTGGAACAGCTTTATAATACAAGTCTCACCTCCAGCTCTCTATAATTAACTCATCTCGCTTACATCACTGTGAGGCCCTTCATGCCCTCCTCATCCTTGACACAAAGAAGCTACACATTGTCTGTGCCTACAATCCCCCTACACATGGCCTCTATGGACTTGTTGAGCTCCTTGACCAAACCGCTTCTCTCTCAGGAAATAGTGAAGTTCTTTTACTAGGAGATTTTAATGTTAACTGACTGGGAGGCTCACAAGTGACGACCCTGTCTAAACTTCAAAGTTTCAACTTCCATCAGCTTATTTCCTCACCTACAAGAACCGCTTCTCAATCTAATACCAGCACCTTACTGGACTGGATTGTGACAAACCACCTTGAGAACATCGTGGATGTAAGCGTCCTTCCTGATGCCATCTCTGACCACTCCCCCACCTTCTGCATCTGGGGCAAAAGTAGGCCTGAACCCACGGAGCCCCATTTCATTACTTTCCAAAATTATGCGAATTTTGACCACCAGGCCTTCCTGGCTGACTTTGCTTGTACTGACTGTTCCTCTCTCTATAGCTCTTCGGATGCACAGTCTGCCCTAGATATCTTCCTGTCCGCTTTGTTGACACTACAAGAAAACCACAGTCATCTAGTGACCAGAAGAGTAAGAAATAGACAGTTCCACTGGCTGAAATCTGATCTTTTCTCTAAATTACGTCTGAGGAACAAAAGCTGGTATCAGTTTAAGAAATCTGGTCTACCAGCAGATCTACTTGCCTACAGGGAACTTAGAAATGCCTGCAAGAAAGACATTAAGCAAGCAAAAAGCTCCTACTGTAAGGCTCTACTAACTGACTCCCAGGGTAACCCCCAAAAATTCTGGGTCCTTATTAAGCAATTCCTTGGCTCAAGTCAGTCCACCACACCTAATCACATGACTCTTAATGGCATCCACTGTAACAATCCGCTCACTATTGCAAACTTTTTTAACACGCAATTTACTGACCTCACTCAATACACCTCTACTTTCCCTTCCCCTCTCAAATCCAGTCCTACAAGCAAACCCTGCCAGATCCACTTTCCACTTCAAATTGGTACATAGGCATGAGGTTCTCAGACTTCTCCGGAACATCTCTGAGTACACAGCCATGGGGTCTGATAACTTGGAGCCTACGCTCCTAAAATTAACTGCTCCATACATAGCAGCCCCCCAAGCAAACATTTTCAATCTCTCTCTCTCTCTCTCTCTCTTTGTATCAGGGCTCCATCCCAGACATCTGGAAAATAGCCAGAGTTACCCCTGTACTCAAAAAGGGTGATCTGCTTAACCCTTCTAACTACAGACCTATTGCCATACTATCTGCACTCAGCAAAATTCTAGAGAAACTGATTGCCCTCCAAACTACTGACTTTCTTCTGAAAAATGACCTCCTAACTGATGCTCAACATGGTTTTCGGAAGGGACACAGTACCACTACTACCCTGCTCAAACTCACATCTGACACCCTAGTGGCCATGGATTCTGGCTGGCTCACAGGTGCCATTTTCATAGATATGACCAAGGCATTTGATCTTGTAGACCACTCCATCCTCATTGCCACTCTTGTCTCTCTAGATTTCTCATCAAATGTTGTGAACTGGTTTAATGGCTACCTGACTGATAGGTCTCAATATGTGAAATTCAACTCTGCCCTCTCTGACAAGGTCACCATCAATATCGGTGTACCTCAAGGGTCCATCTTGTGTCCACTACTTTTCTCAATTTTTATAAACAATATTACATCCAATTTCCTAAAGATCTCCTTTCTATTATATGCAGATGACATTATATTGTATACCAGTTCAAACAGTATAGAAGACATAAACTCTCGACTTTCCATTGATTTTCTGCTTATCCAACAGTGGCTAGCAAATCACAAACTTATCCTAAATAACACTAAGACCCAAGCTATGCTATTTGGGTCCAAGCTCAAACTCAAACACTCCCAAGATCATTTCAATGTCTCCTCATTGGATGGCTCCTCAGCTGGAGTGGTAAACTCCTTCAAATATTTAGGGGTCACCCTGACCCATCACTGAGTTTTGACCGCCATATTCAATCTACCTGCAAGCAGGTTAACTCTAAACTAGGCATCGCCTACTGTACGAGCTATGTACTCACCCCTTCAGCCAGGCTGGCTATTGCCTGTGGGATATTACTCCCCCTCACTTAACTATGGGGTTGCTGCTTACGTCTCTGCCTGAAACGCAAGTCTACAAAAGTGGGATGTTACCTATAATAATATCTGTCACTTTGCTTCCTTCTCCCCACGGCTGAAACATCACGGTCTCCTCTACTCAGATCTGGGCTGGCTTCCCCCAAAGAACTTAGGTATTATGCTCTCGGGTCCATTACTGACAACATCATCAGATTCCGTACACCTTAAACACCTCATCAGTCTCTTTCTCCACCAGAAAACCAACTATGTCTTGTGCTCTGCTGACCAGGCCCAGTTCTAATTCCAAGACACCACACTTCCAATGGTGGTCATGCCTTTGCCTGTCATGCTCCCCTTTTCTGGAACACACTCCCACTAACCTTATGTCAATCGGCTTCCCATATCTCCTTCAAAAGAGAACTACACCACTATCTCTTCTCCTCCTATGTCTGCTCCTGTTTTAAACCACCCTAGCCCTCACTTTCCCTCTTCCGACCCCTCTCCTCTGTTTGTCCATTGCCCCTGGGGCCCACTCCAACAGGGAGCACTTTTTCCTTTTTTTCTTCCATTTTCCCACTACCAACCTGTCTCCTACTTAATTACCACCTGCTCTCCTTGCGCTCTATTCCTCGTCCCTTGTATACTGCTCAGTCACTCTAAAATGACCTGATTTTATTTTGTTACATGCTTAACCTAAATGTTGTATTGTTTTTGTCAGTTTTCTGTTGTTAATTTACTCAAACACTTACTGGTCACTTGTAGTATTGTACTAAAATGTTTTTCCTGTAGTTTGTCTCTGTACCCTCCCAGGTCATGCCTGAAAATAGTCTTGCTGGCTAGTGTACCTCCTCGGTAAACAAAAACTAAATAAAAATTTTCATTTTCCAGCCAGTGTTTATAATCAAGTTTAGAACAGGCTAATAAAGTAAACTAACTTGAATGCAAACCAACATTTTGCAGTCTGTACTAGGATGAGAAGTCTCTTCTAGTACTGGCCATCTCCTAGTAGCAGGAATATATATATTCAAAAGGATCAAAGACTTCACCACAGATCCAGATCTAGTCATGCACAGTTTCTGGTAAGGAAAGTTTGGCTCTGTCGCCTTGCCAGGACTGGAAACTTCTTCACTGATGGTCTCCTGTTCTGTAATTGCAGAATTCTTATCAGTTTTCTTTCATTTATGAGGAAGTGGTTATTCGGATCACAATAAACATTGATTGGGCTTGAAGACAGCTGAAGATGTTGACAATTTCTTGAATACTGTGCATCTTGTTCAGTTTCTGTGATGTACAATATGGGTGAAGTGCTTTCACCAGTAACAACAGCTGTCATTATCCAGTGGTTTTCCTCATCCAGTTTCACCAGTATAACATCGCCTAACTTGAGTTTTGGCAAGCTCTGGCTGTATTCCGATGATCAAAGTAAAAAGCCTGGGACCACTTAACT
Source organism: Neoceratodus forsteri (assembly GCA_016271365.2). NCBI lineage: Eukaryota > Metazoa > Chordata > Ceratodontiformes > Ceratodontidae > Neoceratodus > Neoceratodus forsteri. Next base: position 1,210,497,929 of record CM028132.1, read on the forward strand.
TTGGTATCTCTTTGCTCTTTTTTTTGTCTGGTCCCTTCCCTCATTGGTTCAGCCCATGCCCCCAGCCCGGCACTCACTGCCTGGGGACTTACCTTGACTGGTGTTCCTCCATGGCTTGCCCCCCAGGGCAGGTCTGCCAAGAAGGCACATTCCTGATGGTGTTCAAGTCTGATTCCCAGCAGATACCTCTACTGGTGTTCCTCACTGGCTTTCTCCCCAGGGTGATGCTGTGGGACCAAGCCATTCCCAATGACATTAAAACTTGGTCCCCATCCATTTGCCATGGTTGGTGGTGCCGGACTCAAGATGAGGCGGGGTGTCATTTTGCGGGCTAGCATTTTTGGATGTTGTGTTTTCCCCATGGGAGGCATGGCATGCAAAGATGCTTGATGCACAGGTGCTGATGTCTGGCATGCCTCCCCAGCAATGCAAGCTCCTGCTGCTGCTGCTCCCCTGGCCTCCACAAGAGGTCAATCAAGTACCAGATCCTTCCGCATCTTCCCCCCGGAAGAGGAGAGCAGTCCATGGGATGCTCAATCCTCCTCCCCTGGCTGGCCCTCCAACTCTTTGGGTCTTGTTCCGAACACAGGATGTCAGCATCGCAAGCAGAGATCTCTCTGCTTTATTGTCTTCAAGCAGGGCCACTTAGGATGAAGGTTTGACTTAGTCATGTTTGACATGGTAGTTCTGATTCACTAGCCCATTATCAGTTGTGCTGCGCTAACACCAGTAACTGAAGTGGAAGCTGTTCAGTAGCTCATTATTACTAACAGTGGATTATTCTGATGAAGAATTATTTTTGCAATCTGTACTGCATGCTCTGCCTGACCATTTGCAAGTGGATGGTGAAGACTGGAGGTAATGTGTTGCACTCTCCTAAGTTTATCTGAGTGTGAGCAGGAGTGAACATGCCTAATAGCCCAGGACCAAATCTCATTGGTTAACTCAAATTCTAAGTCTGCACCCCAGGCCTGATGTACACCCCCCTCAAGATCAAGGCTGGTCCCTATTAGCAATAATGCAGTAAGGGTTAGAGGTTGGCTATAGCTTAAATAGGATATCTTCTATTGGGGGATGCTTTAAGGCTCTCATGAGTATGACTGGTGTATTTCTTGAGGTACTGACGGACTCTGAGAAATGAGAAAAAAGTCAGAGAAGGTTCTAATGGATGGTACCCCAGAATATAAGTCTGAGCTGAGGTAAAGCCCTTCCACCTCCACATTAAGACTGCCTGATGCATAAAGACATTGTACCCCTGCTGACCCTTAAAAATAACATGCAAAGTTGAGTTTTATGACAGACAAGTTTTGTGACCAGTAAATTTATAAACCGAGTGCCAGATTCTTGCAGTACATTGGATAAACAGATTATTACTTGGGGTGGCCCTAATTCAATCAATCAATCAATCAATCAAAATCTATATTTATCCAGGCGAACGCCATTGAGCAAAGCTCATTTACAAGATGGACCTGGTTAGAGCCGGGTCAAGATGCAGTTCATAAAAAATTACAATCAACAGAGACAAATAAGATAAACACATGTACAATCAACCTAAAATATACAATAAAAGCCGTATCAAGTGACTGAACCAGCGACATGGCAGGCTCACAACAGATAAGAGGGTGAACTTGTAGTCTATATAGGTAGTACAGAGATACTTTCGGGGAAATATTGGCAAGGGTGCAAGGTTATCAACTTGGTGAGTGAATGGCGAGGATACTGTATGTAACAACTACAATACCTAGCCCTGGCCAGAGTGACACAGCTAAGTTGAAGGGAGGGAGGGAATTATCAGATAGATTACGGTGAGAGAACGGAGAGGAGGAGGAGGATGCAGTGGGGGGGGGGAGTATAACAAGTACACAAAGGGATATGGGGGGATGGGAACCGATGGCCATGACCAGATGTACAGTCAAATAGAATGCTGGGTGCCTAGGATTCAGAGGCAGGATAAGGGTATGGGAAGCAATTACAGGGTTCCCCTCACAGAATGAGCATATAAAGTCTTGAAGGAATCTAAACTGATGGGGATGCACCATAACAGCAGTTTTTGTAGTTTATTCCACTAAGAGCTGAATGCCTAGGATTCAGAGGCAGGCTAAGGATGGGAGAAGCAATTACAGTGTTCCCTCACAGTTTGAGCATATAATGTCTTGAAAGATATTAATGTAGCTAATAACGTAGGGGAAAGAACCCCTTTCAGCAGGCCCCAGTCTGTATTCCCCCTCCCAAGTTCCACTTGCAGTAGGTAGTACCTACACCCTTGCCATCTGTACCCACCAGCAATGCTAGGAAGCAGTGCAGCCCAAGAATACTGTAGAGTTTGAAATGTGGTAATGCTAGTCTGCTTCTTGCTGGGGGCAGTTACAACATAGGCCTCTTGATTCTAGCTGCTTTCCCTAACTATAGTAACTAGTGGAATATCCCATTAAGCTGCTTGAAAAATTTCTCAGTGTCTCTAATCAGCAGTGATTAGAACAGATAGATGCATCTGGGAAGGATACACATTTTTATAGTATTCATTCCACTAATTTGTGCTGCTAGTATAGCCTAGAGGTTAGAGTAACAAGCTGTGAATGAGCTGAGCAAGAAGTGGTTTGTACCTCGAAGTGCTGGGGCTCATCAGCTGGGTGTTTTTTATGGTTCTGTATTTGTTATTGCCAGAGTACTTTTATGTATAATTAAAAGTGTACCCCAATGCAAAGGAGTGCTTGTCGTGTGTTTGATCTTGGTACATCCAGCAGACTTGAGTTTGATTCCCACAACCTCCACTGTGTGACTCTAAGCAAGTTACTCAACCACCTCAGTGCTTCCAGACAGCCCTTGAAAACAGGCACTTGTGCCTAGTGGGCCTTACCTGGTTATCAAAGAATAAAAAAAAAAGAAGGCTAATCAGAAGTGTTTCCCACCTATCACACTCATTTTTAAACCCTTGCTAGTAGCAGGCCAAAGTTTTCTTCACACACCCAGAGACCTGACTTGGTATTTTAATACTCAGGTATTTCAGATACTATACCATTCATAGGTGTAGAGGATTCTTTGCTAGTAACTCCCTGGACTGTTTGCCTACAGCCAAGATCTCACTTTTGGACCAGTTCACTTTGTGGCTGGACAAACTGCCATACTCAATAATCTGTGTACCTCTGGTATGTTGATTTTAAGATCTTTAGGACAGAGAAGGAGGTCATTAGCAAACAGTGAGATCTTTGTGGGATTCACCTATTTCCAGAACTTGTATCAGCTCATTTGATGAAATGCCACCACTAAAGGTTTGATGGTAAGGAGGTGCAATAGCGGGGACAGTGGGCGCACCTGCCTGGTTCTCCTAGTAAAGGTAAAAGGTTTAGTGAGACCACCACTAAGATCTGAGCCTGCAGACCATTATACAGGGCCTTTACCCATTGAATGATGTGGTCCCAAAAGCCAGGTCTTCTTGGTGCCTGAAACATACTGTACCCTCCACTTCATGCAGTTAAACCCCTTTTCGACATCAAGGGCAAGCACCACTTCTCCATAAAGCAAAGAAATCTGAGCACTCCCGTTCCACTAAAGGTGCTTCTCGCTGCAGTACTCTGGTACTTTGAATTAAAAAAAATCAAAAAGAAGCAGACCACTCAACGTAAACATGATAAATTATATTGACAGAAAGATGTGGTGCAAAAGATAACCCAGCAACTGTGTCAACAACTCTTTATGTACATTCAGATCAGTTCTAAAAGAACACATTTTCTCCAGTAGTAGATGTAAATGTTTCTCTGGCTAATCTTTTAACATTGTTATTGTATATCTCTGTTCGATTGACTACTATATTTTATGCAATATTGTTATTGTATATTTTTGTAATTTCTTCTGGTTGCCCATATAAATGGGTCTTTGGCCCATGGACTTCTCCAGACTTTAAATAAACCAAACAAACAACCCCAACATATTGCCCTTCAGATAGAGCTTCCTTGCCCTGTGCCAGACCACATTCAAAGTTCTCAGAACTCTGTTCTTGTTGTGCCACCTCTGGACAAACCCCGCTTGATCCTGATGGATTCTGCTAGGTAGGATCCACTCCAGTCATCTGGCTGTTACTGTGACTATTGTTTTATAGCCAGCAGTGAGCAAGAAATGAGCTAGTAGGACACATAGTATTTGGAGTCTTTGCCTGGTTTCAGCAGCACTGTGAAGGTGGCAGACCACATGGCGTAGGGTAAAGTGTCAGCCACTAGACTTGCTAAGATCATGTCCATAAACGACTCTATTGGAGGTCTAGAAAAAAAGTTATAGAAAGCAATGTTGAACTGAGACATCAGTAGTGTCAGAAAGATGATTGAGATCAATAGAATCAACAAAGGCAATCCCGTTTCACTGTGTAGGGTTAATTCAGCCAAGTATAGGGAGAGACATTGTGCTGGTATAACAGGAGAGAGATACCGGTCTAAGTCAGCTGCAAAAAGTGACAGTGGAGGTAGAAAGAAGGTTTCAGACCGCCAGGCTGGACCGATGGAAATGGGGGTTGGCAGCAGTAAAACAGTGGTATTAGGAGGCAAATGTTGGTAGCAGTCATCAGCAAACAGAGGGTATCAACAGCACGCAGAGGTAAGTGGAAGTTCTCCAAAGCAAACAGTGGTTATCAGCAGCACTCATTAGACAGAGGTAGGCAACAGCAGATATTGAGAATAAGGGAACTGGTAGCAGAATGTTTCATTTATACATACCTTACTTTCCAGTAATTGGAAAACATGTAGGGATGTAATTAAGCACCACAAGCCCCATGAGAAACCATGAAGGAATGCACATCTGTATGACTGAGAAAACTGCTACAAGCTGAAGTACAAATGATCATAGATGCAAACCAATTTCAAAGGCAGGATGTGCATGAATTCTGAAAAGTAAATATATTCTACAGTATTTTGCTCTTTAAACAAAGACTGTTGAAGTAAATGGCTGGTAGAGAGCATGCACAACCACTTTCAAGACAGTCTTCTGTGGTCCTCCCTCTTGACTTTGGGACTCGGGACTCCATCACAGCAGTTCGTGCACCACATGGTCATGCAGCCCCATTATCTCTGTTGCCCTACAATTAAAGAAATAAGCAGTCACCACCAGTTGGGACCACTAGGTGTCCCACTACAGCAATAGCTCAGTGAGTGTGCAGTCAGAGAAACAGACTGTTCTTTACAGTAATAGCTGAACTATGTTGTCCACCACTAAACCCCTCATTATCATCACTCCCAGCCCAAAACTTTGTCAAGTGTACGTTCATAGGCAACTTCAGGCAGAACTGCTCACCAAAACATGGTCAACAAAGACGTTAGTATGAGCTATCATTGTGCTTTAGACTAGAGCATGCTCAATGTTACCATTGATAGTCATCCATACATATTCCTACACCCTCTGCTGATATCCATACCCCACACGAAAAGGCATACAGTATCAGAAACCAATTTAGTCAATTCCAGTTCATACTTTTCTTTTGACATGGCAACAATCGAACCTCCTTTGTCAGCAGATTTTATTTCTATAAGTTCATTCTAGTGTAAAGATTCTAATGCTGACTGTTCTTCTAAGGAGCAATTATTTTTGTAACGTATTGTGTGTTGGCATGCAAGTGCTTGGATTTCTTTTTCACACATTTTCTCAAAAAAATTACCATTTGATTGTTTGCGGGTGTAAATGTTTATTTTTTTCTTCAATAAAGTCACTGTTTCTGACATTCCCACTGTGTTCTCATTAAGCTGGTTAACCATGTCTTCCATCTCTGTTATGTTCATTGATTCTTTTTTATAATTGTCATTGAAAATAGCTTCCAGATTCAGTTTCTGTGTAAACTTGTGTAAATCGACTGTAGTTTCAAATTCATTCACCTTAGCTGTAGGAATAAAAGAAACCGTTTCATCTACTGGGGATAAAACATAGTCTGATATATTAATCACAATTGATTCATCAGAAAGTACAGTAGTAGATTCAATCATTGTCTCCCTCTCTTGCCTCTGTTCCCCACATTCCCCATCTGTCTCTGTGGTATTGTGCTACTATTGTCCCAATAGCAATTGACATTTTGGTAGTTGTTTTCTCCCCTTTCCCCTCGTCCCTCTCCTTGTTCTTTTATAGCTATTCTTGCTATTTTTAGGCTGCACCTCAGTATTCTCTTGGGTAATCTCATAGCTGGTACTGATTAGGTCTGTGGGGCACTTGTGGGGAATTGGGGATTTTGTATTTGCAATAATTGGCTCAGCTATGATTGTTGATTCAATACAGACTGAATGCTCTGAATGCGCATTAATTGTGTCCGTTGGTAATTGCAATCTAAAACGCTTTCCCTTATCTCAATTGTCAATGTTTTTCCGCTTCTTGATCTGGTAATGAATTGTTGCCTCTTTTTACAAATGCTTTATAAACATTTTTGATTATGTTGTGGTTAGAAAGGTTCGCCTTTGAGATGTATAATACAATATATCTATAATTATGAACTCTGCACTTTTTACAGTAGGTTTCTTTATATATATATATACTGTATATATATATATAGTCTTAATACTATACTTTTAGTGTATAACAATGGGATGACTCTCAATGAACATTTATAGCATTTATAGTGGTGCTTATTTATAGTAGCTAACATTCACATGATTGGTTGGATATTTTTTTCTTGCCTGATTCTCCCACCCCCATTTCCTTTTCACCCCCCTTTTCCCCTCCCCACTCCCTTTCCTCTACATTCCAACTATTTATAGTTTTAGTATTTTAAGCACTGTATGTGTGTGTGTGTGTGTGTGTGTATATATATAAATATATATATATATACAGTATATACATATACACAGTGGGCCAGATATTCAAAAGGGTTGCGCCATGCGCAATAGGGTTGCACCTGCGCAAGTCCGAACTTGCTCCATTCTGCGATATTCAGCAGGAGGCAGTTGCATCACAGAAAACATGCTGAGCAACAGCACAATGCAAATGAATGCATGTTGAACTGGAGGGGGAGGAACCATGCATAAACTGCACAGCCCGATATTCAGCCGGGCTGTGCAGAGTTGTGCAGGCGCAACCCCCAACCTGCGCCTGCACAACTTTGAGCCAAAAAAAAAAGGCTCAAGTCGAGGGCCACCCACAGGTGAGCTGCTGCATTGCAGGGTGCAACACAGCAGCTGCCACCTGTGGCTGACCCTCAACCCACTCCCTGTGTCTCCCCACCAGCCAGATTGCGGGCAGCAATGTGTCTCCCCACCAACACATCCCTGGTGGTCCAGTGGACCGATAAGCCCGATCGTGGGCTGAAGTAATTAAACCCCCCCCGAACATAGCCCTGGTGCCTAGTGTCCCCACCCCACCCACCCGCGAGCCCCACCACCCGCTCCCCAGCGGCCGGCAGCATCCCACTCGCCTGCCGCCCGCCACCTGCCGACTGACTGCCGGTAGGGACTGCATGCCCATTGGTGCAGAGCAAGAGCCAATGGGTGTGTAGCTCATATTAGATAAGACAGTCCAGTTTTGTGAATGAATGTAATTGCCAAATCTGGACTGTCTTGTAGGAGTGGGCTGCACGCCCATTGGCTCTGCTCTGCACCAATGGGCGGCAGCTCACCGGCAGTCAGTCGGCGGGCAGCGGGGCAGCAGGCGGTGGATGCTGCCACCACGCCGCCGGGGAGCGGTGGGCTGCACAGGTGGCTGGGTGGGGAACACCAGGCACCAGGGCTATGTTCGGGGTGTTTAATTACTTCAGCCCGCAATCAGGCTTATCGTCCACTGGACCACCAGGATATATTCGGGAGGGGTGTGTTGATTACCCAGCCCGCAATCGGGCTTTATCGGTCCACTGGACCACCAGGGATGTGTTTGGGGATACATTGCTGCCCGCAATCGGGCTGGTGGGGGGAGGGATTAAGCTTGCTCGCAGGATCGGGCCAGTGGGGGGTGGTGGTGGGGGATTTTATACTTTCTGCCCATGATCGGGTTGCAGAGGGCGCCGTCCTCGACGGCTTGCCTGGCAGGCCAGGCGAAGTCCTCGGGATCGGCGCAACTGCATGCTAATGGCATGCAAATGGGGCCATAATCAGATGCAAATGGCCCCCCCTGCGCCTTGCATGAATTATGGCCCCATTTGCATGTAACTTTTTGAATATCGGAATTTTGCGCATGGCGCAATGGTACTTGCGCCACCGCAAGTTGAATGCTCCACTCTGACCACTTGCGGTGGTGCAAGTTCCACTGTGCCATGCACAGTGGCTGCAGCTGGGGGGTGATATTCAAAGGAGTTGCTCACTCCACAGAGGGTCGAGAGGGCAGGGGACTGCTGCCCTCCCCCAACCAACACCAAGGTCGCGAGGGACTTCAGCTCTCCCTGGAGCAAATGGAGCCCCCCCCGAAGACATCCACCAGAGGGTCGAGAGGGCAGGGGACTGCTGCCCTCACCCAACCAACACCAAGGTCGCGAGGGACTTCAGCCCTCCCTGGAGCAAACGGAGCCCCCCCAAAGACATCCACCAGAGGGTCAAGAGGGCAGGAGACTGCTGCCCTCCCCCAACCAACACCAAGGTCGTGAGGGACTTCAGCCCTCCCTGGAGCAAACGGAGCCCCCCCCCGAAGACATCCACCAGGTACGACAGGCCTGTGAGCCAGAAGGCAGAGGCCATTGCCAGTGCCTTGGCGCCAATTTCAAACTGTGGCTGAGCTCCACAGGGACACTTGGAGCAGTGCAGACAAGATCTTTATAATCATAATCGGCACACATGTGAAGACTGTTTATTTGCAACTGATTTTTGCTTATCGCACTGTGAATTCTTGGTCAAATCTCAGGTTCCTTAATTGAATCTGCTATTATCACAGTCATTTCAGTGTAAGCCGCATGTTACCTTAAGTGAGCCTGTGTTGTAAATTTATAATGAAATGCCTCCTATGTTAACACTGTAAACTCCACTAAAGCTATATAGCTGGATTAGCCTACAGAAAGCTGCTTGCTGCACTAGGTGCATTCTCCATTGCAAACTGTGACTGGTAAGTCCTTTCGGAGAAGCGAGCTCTCTTACCTGCCTCACAGACTAAATTCTGGCTTTCTCTGCAGCAGTCGAGTAGTGCAGAGCGCCTCGAGGCGGTGGTAAACACTCTTGGCAGCCATTTTTCCCCTGTGCCTCCGCATGGCAGTTGCACTGGGTATGTAGTTCTCAGCATCGGATGCTTTAAAAAAAAAAAAAATACTAGGGAAAGCAATCGGCTGACTCAGGTGTCCTTAAACCCGGGGACCCTGTCTTAAAACACAGGGATAGCATAATTCGGAGTCGGGGACCCTGTGTAAACTCAGGGAAAGCAAAGTTACACTATCGTAACATAAAACAAAAGAAGTATTCTCAAGTTACCTGGCTAATCACACTACGCCCCTCCCTTGGCACTATAAGTAAATCTTACCTCTCTTTCTTTTCCTCCACAGAGGGTCGAGAGGGCAGGGGACTGCTGCCCTCCCCCAACCAACACCAAGGTCGCGAGGGACTTCAGCCCTCCCTGGAGCAAATGGAGCCCCCCTCCGAAGACATCCACCAGTTACAATAGGCCTGTGAGCCAGAAGGCAGAGGCCATTGCCAGTGCCTTGACACCAATTTCAAACTGTGGCCGAGCTCCACAGGGACACTTGGAGCAGTGCAGACAAGATCTTGCCCTGCTGGCACTGTGCGCCTGCTCCCCACCGCCCCCACCACCACCCTTGGTCGACACTCGAATTTATAGGCAATTGGGAAGTCAGGTGACTCTCAAACACCTATCAGCCCACTTTCTCACCTGGAGGTTATCTGTACTCACCAGCAGAGGCTGCTGTCAATAACTACAGCTTGCTACTGAAAGAAAGAAAAAAAAAATGCTCCTTTACATTCTCGCTTTAACCATTGACACTCCTCCAGTATCACTACCCCCATCCACCTGGCCCCAAAATGACCCAATGCTCTGCCCTGTCTTGTCCCCCACCTACCACCTAATTACACCCTCTGAGGTGCAACAGGCTCAGCCACCTACTCTTGGTTGGTTTTCTTACCCCCCATCATCCCTCCATCCTTCACCCTGTGCCTATCTGCCATAAGTAGCCTTGCGAAGTCAATCTTCATCTACCCACCGAACTATAACAACCCCACATTTAAATCTAAACATATTTGGCATACTGCCCTACAATTCCTAACCCTAATGCTGCTTCTGGTGGGTGACACTGAATCAAAACCCGGTCCACCGTCCCACCTCTCACCCCAAATCCTGCCAAAAAGCCTTAGCCTAATTCACCTCAACATCCGCAGCCTCCTAAACAAAGTCCCGGAGCTGCAAACCACTGCCCTAACCCTCAAACCAGACATCTGTATAATATCTGAAACATGGCTAAAACCCCATCATGCCGACCCCGAAATAGCCCTGCCCGGCTTTACAGTATTAAGGCAGGACAGACAAGGCAGCAAGAAAGGTGGTGGCATTGCCATGTATATATCTAACAAACTCCAGTATACCTCGGTCCAGCTACCAAGCTACACTCTCATATTGACACCATGATGGTAAAACTAGTACTGTCGCATAGCTCACCGGTGTTTATAGCAGGGATATACTGTGCCCCAGCTACCCAAACATCAACCATAGTGGACCTCCTGGGATCACTCAAAGAGATGGCTAGTGCCGGAGAGGTCTACATCCTCGGCGATTTTAACTACAACTGGTTGGAAAAAGACTGCTCAAAATTATGCAGCAAAGTCAAAGCCCTTAACCTTTCTCAACAGATTGAGCAACCCACCCGCCTAAACCTAAAAATCTCTGAACCATTCCTCCTGGACTGGGCGCTTACAACACACCCACATAGGATTATAAAGGCTGGCCCACCTGACTCTATGAGCACCACCATATGATCTACATGATCAGAAAGGTGCATAGACATACTAACCACCTCCCCCCAAGGTCTCTCCACACGAGAGCTTTCAACTCTCTCTGCCTCAACCTCCTACTAAATGATCTCGCCTCTGCCGACTGGTCGTTCATCCAACTGGCACCTACCATTGACCTTGCTTTTGATGCATTCAGAAATCAGTTTCTCACTGTATGGGACCATCACACCCCCCTCAGATGCAAAAGGGTAAGGGCAACCCATCTCCCATGGATCTCTGCCGATATTATTTCCAGATGTCGCACAAGAGACCAGGCCTGGAAAAAACAAAGGCAAACAGGCACCCTGGAATCCCTGCAGCATTACCGCACCCTCCGAAACAGCTGCACCAAAGCCATCAGACAGGTCAAAAATAACTACTCCAGTGGCCCTCTCCTTAATCCTAGCCAACCATCCAAATTCTGGAAATCCATTAAAACCCTGCTGACTCCCCCCATTCAGCCGCCCACCTCTACCCTAATCGTGAAAGGCAAAAATATCTCTATGCCTCTAGAAGTTGCCACAAGCTTTAATAACTTTTTCACCAATGGCACAAACTCTCTCCGAACAAACCTGCAAACCTCCCCACCTGCTTCTAACCCCCCTGTGCCTGCCCAGCACTCCCCCCATGCCACCAAGTTCTCCTTCCACCTGGTCCCCATGACAGACGTCCTAGCCGCCCCACGCTCCCTCAACCCCAACAAAGGTAAATGCCCACTTGGATTAGATGCAAAACTCCTATACCTATCTGCCCCTGCCATTGCAGCCCCCCTAACAGACCTCCTCAACCGTTCCTTCTCCTCAGCTCAAATTCCAACAGCTTGGAAGGAGGCAGTAGTCATTCCACTACCAAAGGGTGGCAACCCATCTGAGCCTGGAAACTACCGCCCCATCTCCCTACTCCCAATTCTGGCCAAATTGCAGGAACACCTAGCCCTCTCACAACTCACCCAATTCCTTGATACCACCTCCTTTTTCACCCCCTACCAATCAGGTTTTCGCAAATCCCACTCCACCACCACTGCTCTACTAAGACTCACCAATGATATTGCCTCAGGCATGGACAAAGGGTTCCTCACCTCGGCTATATTCATAGACCTGGCAAAGGCATTTGATACCGTCTCTCACCCCATACTCCTATCAAAACTACAGGATGCAGGCCTATCCGACCTAGCCACCTGCTGGTTCCAAGCCTACCTATCTGGCAGGAAACAAGCAGTAAAAATCGGCCCACAGATATCCCCCCCCACTTCCAGTCTCCTCGGGGTTCCCCCAAGGGCTCGGTCCTGGGTCCCCTTCTCTTCTCTATCTTTTTAAATGACCTCCCATTGGCATGCCCAAACTCAGCTATACAAATGTACGCTGATGATACCATTCTGTACGCCTCCGGTCCTTCCAGCGAGGTCCTAAACTCTACCCTCCAGCAGGACTTTAATGCCGTCCAAACTTGGCTTAGCTCAAACCAGCTACTCCTAAACGCCAAGAAAACTGTCTCCTTAACTTTTTGGCATGCAGCCCAGACTCTCCCGACTAGCAGCTCCCCCCATTTTCCATACTCTAGATGGTACCACTTTGGAATCATGCACCTCCTTCAGGTACCTGGGTGTATGGCTTGATCACCACTTAGATTTCTCCGTCCACATCGACGCCCTTCAGAAAAAACTTTACCCTAAACTAGGAGCACTCTACCGCAACAAAGGCTGCCTACCCACTTCAGCCAGGCGGGAGTTAGTACTCAAAATGATCCTCCCAGTCTTCGATTACGGTGATGTGGTCTACAGTGCAGCCCCACCATCCACTCTGGCAAATTTGGACCCCCTTTTTAATTCTTTCTGCCGGCTCATCCTGGACTGCTCCCCCCACCACCCACCACTGCGACATGTACAATGCCCTTGATCTCCCCTCGCTGCACTCCAGGCGCCAGCTCCATTGTGCCAATCTTGCAGTGAAGCACTGGTTCAATTCCCTCCCCTCATATCTCAGCTCCGCCCTGTCAGCTCAACCTTCCCCGGCATACTCCTTGCGAGGTTCTGACTCCAGACTTTTGCATACCCCATTCATGCACACCTCAAAGGGCCAATCTGCTTTCAAATATAGACTGCCCAAACTCTGGAATGACCTCCCTGCTGAAATTAGGCAGTCCTCCACCCCAAGGACCTTGAAAACTCTCCTTCAGGCCCACTTCTCAGACACATGTAACTGTAACCTGCAGACCAGTTCTGTTAGCAAGAGGCTCCGCATCATGCCATAAACTGTAAAATTGACTTTAACTGTTGCCTCCACCAGGTGTCACGGTCTGATTATGTCCTAGGTACTCATGCACTCTGATCTAAACTAGTATCTTAAGTACCAATGCATAGTTCAGCCTGCAACATTTTCTGGACCTGTTGTTCTACTCTTTATTGTATGCACTCTGTACCTGCTGTTTGAACCTTTGTCTTATTTCAACAGTATTGTATATATGTAATCTCCCAGGTCGCATCTGGAAATGAGTGGATTCCACTCAGTATGCTTATCTGGTAAATCTCTTAAATAAATAAGGGCACAACTCCTTTGAATATCACTCTGGTCACACCCATGCGCAACTATTTTGTGCAGCGCGATGGCTTGCTCCACAAAATAGCGCAGTTTGAATATCTGGCCCCATATATATATATATATATATATATATATATATATTATAAGGGTGCGATAACGCCCTTATAGTTAGGGTTGGTACAGCTTTTCAATGTTAAAGCTCAATATTTGCACCTTAATAACTTTGTTCTTTTACAATCAAATAACCCATAAATTGGTATGTGCTGTCATGTTGTCAGTGTCACAAGATGTAGAAAGTTTCATGATCGCAGTTTTTACAGTTTCGGAGCTATAAAGTGGTCAAAAACGTAAAAAGGAACCTTTTTTCCCCATAGTATAACATGGGATTTTTTGCTGTCATGAACAGCACACACAGAATTAAGTTTGCCTCTGATATTTGCAGGGATGATGGGGTGTGTGCCAAGGATGTGCCTTTAGAAGTTTTGGTTTTAAAATATATTATCATTTTTGAATGATTATGATTTTTGTGATAGATGCACAACAGGCTGTTCAAATGGTAAATAACATTTACCATTTGAACAGTAAATTGCAAATGATAAATGTCATTTAGCATTTGCAATTTACTGCTCAAACTGTAAATGTCCGAATGGTAAATGGCATTTACTATTCAAACAGTAAATGTTCGAATGGCAAAACCATTTACCATTTGCTCTTTACTGATCGCAGTTTCAGTTTTCAGTTCTGATTTCTGCCATCTTGTTATCAGTTAGCAATGGTGGAAAACTTAAATATTTAAAAAAATATTGCCCCTAGGTAAACATTAATAGTTGTGTTTACCTAATTGGGGGCCAAGGAGCACACTCCTGTCTTTATTTTTGGGGCATGTGGTCCTGAAATATGTTTTTCAGGTAGTAGTGCGTGCCACAAAATTGCGTCAGAATTCTGACGCTATCTTGCCCACGTGACAATATGGGGGGGAGTTCCAGACAATAGTCCCTGCTCATTTTTGGGGCAAACAGACCCCAGAATTGGACTTCTTGGCCCTCGATTAAGTAAACACCAAGTGTTTACCTAATTATTACTTGATTTTCCCCTTTTATGTCTCCTAAGGGGAAGGGGGCTCAGAAATATTATTACAAATTATTTGAATCACTGCCGACAGTGGGTTACCCAGTCCTGGTGTCAGCAGTAGTCCCCCCCTACCCCAGACAATGTGTGACACTGGGTAGCTCAATCCCAGTGTCCCCAGCTGTGTAAAGAAATCAACAATATAAATGTGGAACACTGGGGAGCACACTCCCAGTGTTCCCAGTATGTCCCCCCCAGCAGTGTTGCTGTGGTCCCCCATTATGTTTCCTGGCAGTGGGGTACCCAATCCCCACATCGGCAGTAGCCCCCCCACAGTGTGACACACTAGGAAGCCCGCTCCCAATGTCCCCAAATATATTATTTACCTGTAAAACAAACAAAAAAACAGTCCCCCAACATCTTTTTTGTTATTATTATACCTGGAAAAAGAAAATGGTACCTCATCATCTCCCAACATCCCTTCCCCCATTCCCACCCTACCTGCTCCCTCCCCTTACCCCATACTTACCTCCAGAGGTCAGTGGCTGTGATCATCTCTGGACCAGGACACATCTGCACTCCATGAACTGAAGGAATCAAGGTAAGCCGTATGATGACTGTCAAAGGGGTTTTCAACTTATGTTGATATCACAGCCATTTTTAGGAATTTTGATCCCACTTTTCAACATGGGGTTCTTGAGACCCCATCTCATGAACACTGTCACTGACACCTCTTTAATCAGTCCTGTAAGGTGATTTTGTGGTCGCTGCACAGAATCACCTTTTGGGATTGATTAATGAAAGGAGAGTGCCAGTGTTCATGAGGTGGGGTCCCAAGAACCCCATGTTGAACATGACTGCATTACAAGCATGCGTTGTGCAGTTTATACGCACACTCATAACTTCACCAATTTTTAATATTTTCACTCCAGATTTTCAACATTACCATTTTTTCTCACCTCCTCATGAGCAGTACAGCTGTCATTTTCACATTCTGCCTGAAATATGTTTTTGCACCTGTGGCGCAGAATGGCAGGATTGCTGAGAGAAATCAACTTTTGGGACAGATTAATGAAATCAGAGTACCAGTTTTATGAGGGGAGGTCTCAAAAAGCCCATGTTGAAAATTTGGTGAAATAATTCCCCCAAAATGACTGCGTTACGAGAGTGCATTGTGCAGGTTCTACACACGCTTGTAACTTCACCAATTTTAAATATTTTCGCTCCAGATTTTCAACATTGTCATTTTTTCACACCTCCTCATGAACAGTATACAGCTGTCATTTTTTATATTCTGACTGAAAAAAATGTTTTTGCACCTGTGACGCAGAATGGCAAGGCTGCTTTGCAAAATCAACTTTTGGGACAGATTCATGAAATGACAGTGCCAGTGTTCATGATGTGGGTTCCCCAAAAGGCTGAGTTGAAAATTTTTGGGAAACAATCCTGAAAATGCACAAGTTATGTGCGCCCGTTGAATTTATTCTACTCACACACATACCATTATACTATCTCGAATAGAAGGGAAATTCATTGCAAAAAAACTCCATTAATGCATCAATTAAGGTTTTTATTAAAGTATCAAAAGTTGGAAAAACCGATGTTAGGGTTATCAACCCTGCCACCCCACCCCCACCCTCCACACACCAACAGGTATCGGGGTGTGCCTTGGGGTCATTGGGCTTCTCACCCCATTCTTCTATACTGTACCATCTCATCTCATTTACACATGGAATGGGGTGAGAGTTAGGCCCAATGCACACTTAGATGCCTGTTGGTGTGTGGAGGGTGGATGGATGGGGTGGAGGGGTAGGGTTGGGAACCCTGGGGTTGGGGCATTGTGGTTGGAAACCCTAACACCTCATTTCCCTGCTTTCATCACTATAGTATTCACCCTAACTGATGCATTAATGGAGTTTTTTGCAGTGAATTTCCCTTCTTTTTCAGATAATATAATTGTATTCTCAATTTATGGTTGGAGCGCAGGGTCTGAATCTTTCCATCCAGATAGTACAACAGTGTCCATATGTCATGGTGGGAGTATAGGGTCTGAAGGACCCTGCACTCCCATCCCTCCACAGATGTACATATGTATCTAGTTGTGGAAACACAGGGGTCTCTGGCCCCCGTGCTTCCACACATAAACGTACGAGCAGGCGTAGAGAAATTGCAACAAATAGCTGTAACCGTGCCATCTTAAATAATTTTCACCCCAAATGTTCAACATAACCTTCTTATCACCTCACCACATGTACTCAGCACAATAATCTTTCAAAACCCTGTGGAAATATAATTCTGCACAACTGTAATGCCATTTTGTGCCACACGTGCACAAAAACATATTTGGCAGAATCTGAAAAATTACAGCTGTACTATTCATGAGGTGTTGTGAAAAATGAAAATCTTGGAGTGAAAATGTTGAAAAATGTTAAAAATCCAGAGTGAAAACATGAGAAATTGGCAATGTTTCAAGCGTGGGTAGAAACTGTGCAACGCATGCTTGTAACTTGGTAACTTTTGGGAATATTTTCATTAAATTGTTAACATGAGTTTTTCAGGACCTCCTCTCATGAACAGTTGTACTGTGATTTTGTTAATCCATCCCAAAAGTTGATTTTTCACAGTGACTATGCCATTCTGTGCCACAGGTGTGAAAACATGTTTTGGGCAGGATGTGAAAAATGACAGCTGTACTGTTCATGAGAAGATGTAAAAAAATGGCAATGTTGAAAATCTGGCGTGAAAATATTAACAATTGGCAAAATTACAAGCATGCATAGAAACTACGCAATGCACACTTGTAACTCAGTCATTTTTTTTTTAATTTTTTCACCAAATTTTCAATATGGGCTTTTTGGGACCCTACCTCATGAACAGTGGCACTGTCACTTTGTTAGTTGGTCAAAAAAGGTGATTCCACGCAGTGACCACAAAATCACCTTTTGGGATGGAGGAACAAAATGACAGTGACTGTGCTCATGAGGTGGGGTCTCAAGAACCCCATGTTGAAAATTTATTGGAAGGCCGGCCAGCTGGTGCAGCGGTGGGATTTCTGCTTGCGATGCTGGTGACCCGGGTTCGGGAACGGACCCGGGTCTTCGGAGGGCTGGCCAGGGGAGAAGGATGGAGCATCCTATGGACCACTCTCCTTCTCCGGGGGGAGGGTGAGGGTAGCATTCAGAGCACTGAGGACTCCTGGTGGAGGCTGGGAGATCTCACGCTGCCGACGCTTAACATCCGGTAGGTGGGGCGGACGCTGGCGTCATTGCATGTCCCCACCTCTGTAAAGGAAAAATAGAAAATCAGGGGGGCAGGGCCACAGTCTCTATGAAGCCCTCCCGGGAAAGACCTCGAGTGGCTACCATCGCTGCAGGTCCCCCGACTAGATACAGTTCCATGACCACGGCCCCGCCCTCTGGGGGGTAAGCCGGGGGGTGACTGGGAGACCCCGGCAGCCATAGATGGTGGCTGAGGCTTCCCGGGGCCGTGACCAGAGCCGAAAAATGACTGGTGGCCCGCCAAAAAAAAAAAAAAAAAGAAAATTTGTTGGAAAAATCCTAAAATTGGCCGAGATATCAACATAAGTTGAAAACCCCCATTGACTCCCATTATACGGCGCTTACTTTGATTCTTCAGTTTGCCGTTCAGCTATGAAGAGTATAGATGTGTCCTGGTCCAGAGAAGATGACAGCGCTGACCCCTGGAGGTAAGTATGGGGTGTGGGGGCATGCAGGGAGGTGGGTGCTCAGTGGGAGGGTGGGCATGGGGAGGGGACTGAGGAGATGACGAGAGACTGCTTTCTTTTTTACAGGTTAAAAAAAAGATGTTGGGATAGTTTTCTTTATTTCACAAGTTAAGAAAACTAAATACATTTTTGGATACTGGGGTGGGCTCCCAGTGTGCCACAATGGTTTGGGGGGGGATACATGCTGACACTGGTAGTGGGCATCCTGGTGTCAGAAAAGAAATACATTTTTTCTTCTGCACACTGGGGTGGGATCCAGTGTGCACAGCAGTGGGGGGATATATGCTAACACGGGAATTGGGCACCTTGATGTCGGTTTGAAAAAGGAATTTGCTGGGGGCAGACTAATTTGTGTAATCGGGCACACTGAGGTGGGCTCCAGTGTGCCAAATAAGTGTGTGTGTGTGGGGGGGATACATACTTACATGGGGATTGGGCACCCCGTGTCGGTGAGAAAAATAGGAATTTGCCCAACAGGCAGAGTACTTTGAGTCAGAATCCTACATTGAAAATTCTGATGCAGGGTTCTCCATCGAAGAAACTAGACATCGGGGGATGGTTTTCTTTGTTTTACAGGTAAAATAGATGGCGGGGACAGTTTTCTCTATTTTCTGGGTTTTGGAACATTTGGGCACACTGGGATGGGTTCCCAGTGTGTCAAATAAGGTTGTCTGTGGGGGGGATACATGCCGACATGGGGATTAGGCACCCCGTGTTGGTGCAAAAAATAGGAATTTGCTGGAAGGGTAGGCTACTTTAATGCAGGATCCTGGATCAAAATTAATGCAAATTTCGATGCAGGATTCTGCATCAAGGAAAAGAAATTGGGGGAAGGTTTTCTTTATTTTACAGGGTTAAAAACAATGTAGGGCACACTGGGGTGGGCTCCCATTGTGCCAAATAAGTGTTTGTGTGTGGAGGGGATACATACAAACATGGGGATTGGGCACCCCGTGTTGAACAAAGCGGGTCTTCATTGACTCTGCAGCTGGCAGCACGAGTTCCAGCTGCGGCTGCGGAAGTCAAAAAAATACTGCTCTTCTCATACAGAGAATTGGCTACAAGCCGTTCTCTGTAAGCTGGCACCCAACAAAAAAAACTTGTTCGGGGCCAGCTTAAAACAAAAAAAAACATCTTAATACACCTGAAGAGGTCCTCTTTAGCTGTGTTCTGATGCTTTTTTTTTTAAAATGTTTGGTACTTCAAGATCCTTACTAAGCAGCAAACAAAATGGTGGACACAACATAGCTCAATCGATTGAATGACTTTGAACCAGCCTTCTTTGTGAAAAGAATCTGGTATTTTGTGCAATGTACTCCTATTGTGAGAAAAATATATTGTTCATGCTTGACATATAAATTTTATCATAGGAAAAAATTGGAACATTTTAAATTTCATAACTTTTGAATGGATTAATATTTTTTTACCAAACCTTCAGAAGGCACATCTATGACCTATGACCCTAAGGTTTTCTTTTCTGAAAATATCAGACCAAAACCTAAAGCAGTTTCTGAGATCCAGGATGACAAAAAATGTTAACAAACTGGATTGTATCTCAGAAACAACTGAATGGATTCTCACAAAGTTTGTCAGGTCATGAGACCTACCCCTAGAGAATATGCATGCCAAATTTCATACTAACATACTAAAATGCCACCAGAATAGGCCTAACAGTCTTTCGTGTCTGTTCATTTGGTCAGCCCCACCCTGGGAGCTGACCTTGCTGCCCCCCTTGCCCTCTCTGACTTCTCCCTTCCCAGTCCCGGATATTCTCGCTGTACAGGACTTTGCTTCCAGAACCCTTCCCCTGTGCCTGTCCTACCAACTCTTGAACCCCTCCACCATCTCTGCCTCCACCAGCCCCCTGGGCAGTGTATTCCATGGCTCCACCACCCTCTCAGTGAAGTAGTACCTCCTCCTTTCTCCCCTGAATCTCCCCTCCTCCAGCTTCCACCCATGCCCTCTAGTTGCCCCCCTCCTTCCTTCGGAGCACCCTGACTGCTCCTCCCCTATTTACCCTCTTCATGTACCTGAAGACCTCTATCATGTCCCCCCGGCCCCTTCTCTCTTCCAATGTGTACATATTTAGCTCTTCGAGCCTTTCCCCATAGGTCCTGTCCCCCAAGCCCCAGATCATTTTGGTTGCCCTCCTCTGGACCCTCTCCAGGAGTTCGATGTCCCTCTTTAAGTGTGGCCTCCAAAACTGCATGCAGTACTCAAAATGAGGCCTCACCAAGCAGTTATACAGAGGGAGTATCACTTCCCTCCTTCTGGAGGTGATCCCCCTAGTGATGCAACCCAGCATCCTGTTGGTCTTGGCCGCTGCCCTCTTACAAGTCTCGGAGTTGTTCATCTTCACATCCACCACCACCCCCAGGTCCCTCTCAGCCATTGAGACTTGTAGCATTTCCTCCTCCAGGGTGTACACTTGGCCTGGGTTTCTGGCTCCCAGGTGCAGTACCTTGCATTTCCCTGCATTGAACCTCAGCTTTCACTTTCTATACCACCTTTCCAGAGCCTCCAGGTCCCCCTGTAGAGCCACCCTCCCCATCTCCCCATCCACCACCGCCCCCAGTTTTGAGTCATCCGCAAAGAGACTCATCTCACTCCTGATACCATTCCTTATGTCAGAGACATAGGCATTGAACAGAAGGGGAGCAATGACTGATCCCTGATTGACCCCACTTATGACCCTCCTTGAGGATGAGACTATCCAGCCAACCACGACCCCCTGGGTCCAGTCCTGGAGCCAATTTCCTATCCATCTGATCATCTGATTCCCCACCCCCATTTATTCCAGCTTATCCAACAGGCCCCTGTGAGGAACAGAGTCAAATGCCTTGCTGAAGTCAAGAAAGAGGATGTCCACTGATCTACCCAGGTCCAAGGCACTTGTCTACCAGTCATAGAACTCCACAAGGCTTGTCAGACATGATTTCCACAGGATGAATCCATGCTGCCTATCATCCAGGCACTCCGACTTTTCCAGGTCCCCTCTAGCCTCTCCTTGACAATGCCCTCCATCACATTGCCCCCCACTGATGTCAGGCTGACAAGCCTGTAGTTCCCTACCACCTCTCTAGATTCCCCCTTGTTAATAGGCACTATATGCACCACCTTCCAGTCCTGTGGCACCCACCCTGTCCTCAGAGAGATACTGAAAAGCTCTGCCAGGGGTTTTGCCAGGACATCCGCCAGTTCCTTCAGCACTCTGGGATGTAATTTATCTGGCCCTGGTGCTTTCTCTGTCTTAAGAGACCTGAGAGCTTCCCTCACTCGCTCTGCCATGATTCCCACCTCTGCTACCTTGTCCCCCTACTTTGCCTTCCCCCCTCCTGCCAGTGATGGCTCCCCCTCCCCAGACACGCCGATTGGTAAGGGTCTCCCCCTCCTCAGTTTCACCATCTCCTCCCATGTAGGATGCAGCCCCCACATTTTCCTTGGTGAAAACTGAGGCAAAGTACTCATTTAGTACCTCAGCCTGCTCCCCTGGGTCTTGTGCCAATTCCTCCCCTGTTTTAATCCTGCTAATCTGTCCCTTCGCCCTTCATTTTTCCCCAATGTATCTAAAGAACCACTTGTTCCCTCTCCCAATTTACCTGGCCAGGTTCTGCTCCTTCCTTGCCTTAGCCACCCTCACCACACTAGTGGCCCTTCTGGCCATCAACTTGTACTCCCCTCGATCCCTTTCACTCCTTGAGCACTTGAAATGCCTATAAGCCTCCTTCTTTCCCCTCACCACCTCCTGAACTTCCCTGGTCCACCAGCAGGGTTTACGGGCCCTACCGCATTTTCATCTTACTCTTGTATAGGTGCTGGTAGCATCCTGCACCCCCCTCCTGAGGATTTCCCACCTACTGTCAGCATCCATGTCTGGCCCAATCCCATCCAAATGCTTCTTAAGGATCCTTCCCATTTCTTTAAAATCCGCCGCACTGAAGTCAGTTGCCTCTGTCTTTATGCAGCCTTCTACCCCTCCTAGGTCCAGGCAGAAGCAGACCATGGCATGGTCACTCCCCGTCAACAGGTCCCTTACCTTCAGGCGCCCAATCTGGTCACTGTCTGCCAGGACCACATCCAGTATCCACGCCTCCCTGGTCAGTTCCCCCACCTGCTGAGTTAGGAACGCATCCTGAAAGACATCCAACAACCTCTGTTTCCTGGCCACCGAGGATGTCATAGTCTCCCAGTCCATTCCTGGCATGTTTAAGTCCCCCAACACCACCACCCTTCCCCTGCCCAAACTCCAGTGTCTCCCCACATCTGCCACCAGGCTCTCCTCCAGCTCCTCTGCCAACATGGATGGTCTATACACCACTCCTATTTTTACTCTCTTGCCCCCCCTTGTTATCAAGGTGACCCAAATTTCCTCCACAGTTCCCTCCACCTCCTCCACTCCTCCTATGCCAATGCAGTTTTTGACTATTATTGCTACCCCTCCTTCCCTTCCCTTCCCTCCCTTCTGTTCTTTCTGAATATGGTGTAACCCTCCAGGTTCAGGTCTCAGTTGTGCCCTGCGGTGGCCTATGTCTCAGTGACCACTGCCACATCCACCTCTCCCTCAGTTAGCATCACCTGGAGCCCAGGCATTTTATTGCCCATGCTACTGGCATTTAGCAGGACTACCTTCCACCCTTTCCGTATACTTCCATTTCCCCTGCTCGCATTCCCATTGGGATTCCATCTTCCCCCGGTCAGCACCTTACCAGTCAGTCTTTTCCTGCATTCCTCCAGCTCCACAGGGGGTGGAGACAGATTCCTTCCCTTATCAGACCCCTCTCGACAGCCTTTTCTCCCATCCGGCCCCTTCACAAGTTTAAACCCCACCTTTCACCAACGAAACCCTCTATTTTCAACTTAAGATTTCCTTCCCCTCCCTTCCCAAAGAGAGAGAGAGATGGAGCCTATCTCTAGTATATAGTCCCTTATCATCCCAGGTCTCCCCCCAATCCCCCATCAACCCATACCCTCTGGCCCCACACCACTCCCTGAGCCACTGGTTTATCTCCCTAATCTTCCTCTTGTGTTCCCCATTAGCCCTTGGCACGGCAGGATTTCTGAGAAGGAAATCATGCACCCTATGTAGTGGCAGACCCTGGCAAGCTCCCTGAACCTTGCCTGTATCTCAAGCTCACTATTTCCCTCAATGTCATTGGTACCCAGGTGGACCAATATATCCGGTGAACCTTCGCAATCCTTTGCCAGCTGATATACCTCATGCTTGGCCCTGTGCACCGTTAGTCTAGGGAAGCATTTTGTTTAAACCGTGCAGACTCCCCCCCCATCCCATTTGATACCCCTGATCATGGAATCACCCAACAGGAGCACTCTGACTTCCCCTTTTCCTCCATTTCCCCCCCTTCCATGTCCCTCATCCTTTCTACCAGCCCCTCCCATCAGCCGGCTCCTTGCTCCTCCCGTTATCTGGGTGCCACCTGCCACCCCAACCTTATTTACCCTGGCCACCCCTCCCCTCTGATCCTATGCCTCTCCTCCTCCTGAGTATCCTTCTGTACCCTGCTACCCCGTCACTGCTTGCGACTGGTCCTCCTGCCCATCTGCTATATTTGCCTGGCTCGTCCTCACTTACTTCCCGTCTCCGTTCAGCCCCTCCTTGCCTGTTGTGCTCCCCCTGGTCTAAACCCTCAGCTCCCTTTACTGTATCCTCCTTGTACTTTTGGTCTCTCTCCTTGCCCTTTCCTACCAACTGGTCCTTCTCCTTGCGCTTTCCTCCCTCTACCCCCTCCTCCTCCTTCTCCTCTTCTTCTGATCCCCCGCTCACCCATTTCCCCACATTCCAAGTTCCCCCTTGTTCTTCCTGATATCCAGCCCCTGCCTCCTGCCCCCCACTCCCTTTCTATCTCTAACTGCCCCTGTCATGGCTACATCACCCCCCTCATCCTTAAGCAGAAGAAGAGAATTGAAGTGGTTACTGAGCTTAAGGTCCGATCCACCTCCCCCAATTGCTTCCTTCTGTCCAGCCCCAGCCATCTGCCTACTTCCCTGAGAATGTCCTCCCTTTGGTCCCCCTCTGTGAGGGTCCCCAGATACCTTCCTGCTTCCTTGGTAGTGTTCTCCTTTTGGGCCCCATCTGTCAGGATTCCTATGTGACCCCAGAGTACTCTCCTGCACTCCTTTCCCTATACCCCCCGCCCCTAATGCTTGGTGAAACCTCGTGGTAAAGCCCCTGCCCTATTCCCCAACCATACCCCCCCCTCCAGTTGTCTCTTAATCATCTCAACCTCCTCCCTAAGCTGTGCCAGCTGGTAGCACACTGGGCAACCACCAAACTTCCAAGCCCACCCTCCCAAAGATGCTGGCCCTAATGCCGTGTGGTCCCATCCCCTCCAAGTAGGTTTCCTTGGGTGAACCACCAGGTTCCCCACTAGTCCAGGATACACCCGTACCCACTAATTAGGTCACCCAGTAATCCTAGATACAGTCCCACAGTAAACAGATACCTCCATTACTAGGTGCAGTACTACACGGCAAACTTATAGGGGAAGTGTACAACTCCCTAAGCTCCTCTCTCCCAGCCTTTAAACCCAATCCCCAGTGGCTAGAACTACATGAGTTGCACCTGAAGCCTTTTCCTCCAATTGCAGGGCAGGTGTTCCCCTATAAATAAGCCAAGCTCTGGGGAGGGAGGGTGAGGAGATGGTGGGATTAGGCCTACACCCAACTCTCACGTAGAGTGTATCAGCCCTGTGTCTGCTTCTCACTGCACCTCCAAGCACTACCAGCTAGACAATCTTTCAAGTCTACTTACTCTCCCAACTCCAACTAGAAGCTTCTTCCCTTTTATAACTGAAGACCATGCAAATACATTGAACGGTTCCAAAGTTATTAAGGTTTAAAGTTTGGACTTTAACATAGAAGTGCAGTTTCACCCTAACTATAATGGGATGACTGTGCCCATATTATATATATATATATATCTTTCTATCTATCTATCTATCTATCTATCTATCTATCTATCTATCTATATCTATCTATATATATATATATATATATATATATATATATATATATATATGTCTATAATAGGGGAGTGGTCACGCCCCTGTAGTTAGGGTTGAGTAGGCACTTTAATGTTAAACCTCAATTTTTGTATGTTAATAACTTTGCAACTGTTCAACGTATTTGCACAATATTTGGAATATATAGTCTGGTATGGTAGATCTCTTGATTTATGAAGTTAAGTTTCAGTCGGACTTATGGTTTTTGCACAGCCAAATACAAAAAAATTTATTTTCCACCACTTTTGACACTTTTTTTGCCCATGATGCTGCGACCACACTGTGTGGTCTTTTGATCTGAAATTTGGAACACAGAAAGAGTCAAGGAACAATCCAGCTTTGGCTTGGTAAAAAATATTAATCCCTTCCAAAGTTCTTAAATTTGTAATTTTGGGGTTTTGAGCATGCTCAGTTCACTCCAAGATTTATATATATATTTTTAGGACTAGGATTGGTCTCACAGTCAAGCATTTTGTCTGCTCATGGACTAGGATTTTTAAAAATCCTAGTCCATCAGAAAAATTCCTTGGCCACGGGCAGCCATCTTGTTTTCAGTTTTCCCCAAAGCAAAATATTGTAGCATTCTCCATGGGTGACTTTTGGGCCAAATGAGGCATGGGTTTTGTTCAGAGATATGCCCTCTAGAAAGCCATGCCTTTGGTTTGGCTTGTTTTGGTCAAAAAATAGCTTTTTAAAATGTATAAATTGTTTGACCATGACTCGCTAACGATCCTAGTACATGAGCTGTTAAAATCCTAGTCCACGAGATGATCCTCGTTCTCGAACCTACAAAATCCTTCTCCGTCAGTTTGTGACCAGATGGCCCTTCTCGCAGACCAGGATCAAGTTGACGGTCAAGGATATTGCTACCTCATGAAAGAGGATTGGCTGGCAGACTAGGAATTTGTCAGCTCGTGGACCAGGATAGGGTTTTTGAATCCTCTTTCATGAGGTGACAAAATCGTGGCCCGTGAGCTGTCAAAATCCTAGTCCATCAGCCAATCCTCTTTCGTGAGGCTGCAAAATCCTTGTCCATCACTTAGGGACCAAATGGACAAAATCTGACAGTTGAGGATTTCTCACAGAAGGGGATTTTGACACCTCACAGACAGGGATTGATCTGGCGGTCAAGGATTTTGGTACCTCACGGACTAGGAATTTTTAAAGATGTAAAAACTTTACCATTGCATTGTTAATTAATGGTTTGGTCTTTTTACTTGCAATTTTCAGGGTGTTGAGGGGATGCCCTACTGGTATGAATTATGCTATTTAAGTGTTGGAAAATTAAGTGGTTCCATAGGTATGCCATCAGAAAGTTAAAATTTTCTCCATAGGATAACATTGTGGCACCCATTGAACTTTTCAGCGCCCATATCTCGGGAACGAAGCACGATACAGACTTTTCACTACTGGTGACTTAGTGATCTAACCTGCTGAAACAAGATTGGAGACCGTAGACTACACCTGCAGTGGAATTTCTTTTGTAGGTTGCGCGGTTAATGAGATATTGGCAAATGAGTGTTACAAGGGTTCAAAGTGTGCCTTTTCAGTGCCTGTAGCTTGTAAATGTTGTGAGATATGGATTAGCTTGATCCATGTTGCATACAGTACTCGCTGTCATGATTACAATAACACTTGAATGTTTTTCTAGCTGCTACATTTCACAAGATATTGGCAAATGAGTGTTTCAAGGGTTCCTTGCCCTATAGGGCTGCTGTATGGCTCTGTAGCTATGTGTAAGTGGGAGTGCATGGCCCAGACGGCCCGCACTCCTACAGACGCACATCATTATGCACAAATGGGCAGCTTGGTGGGAAAGTGGGGCCCTATTTACTACTTATATTACACTTTTTCAAAAAGTAAGGAAATTCATTGCAAAAAAATGTGTTTAATGCATCAGTTAGGGTTAAAGCAATAAAAGTGAGGAAATGAGACCTTAGGGTTGAGCTTCTTACCCCCATCACCACACTCCCCCATCCTCCACAGACTGACAGATGCCGAGGTGTGCCATGGGGTCATGAGGCCTACCTCTCACCTCATTCTCCTTTACTGTAGCATGTCAACCTGTATATGCATGGAATGGGGTGAGAGTTACACCACATGACCCCATGGCACACCCTGACATCTGTCAGTCTGTGGAATATAGGGGGGTGCGGAGTGGGGGGATTAGGGGCCCAACCCTAACATCTTATTCCCTCACTTTTATTGCTTTAACCCTAACTAATGCACTAAACACAGTCTTTCGCAATGGAAATATAGATATCTATATCTATTTATATATCTATCTACATATATCTATCTATATATATATATATATATATATACACATACATATATGGGTCATGTTTTTTCCCATTGAAAAAAACGTGTATTAAATGCCATAATACACATAAGTGTATTATGACATTTTTTAAATACATGGCACCTTTCAATGAAAAAATGCATGAGCCATACTGTGGATCGCGACCACCACAAAGCACTTTCCCTCATCATCTTTCCCCCCATTAAAAAAGCACTCACCTCAGGAACCAGCAAACCAGAACAGATTTTTGAGTCATACTTTTGGTGGTTCTTTTTAAAATACTTTGTGATTCTCATCTGTGGTCTCCTCAGGTGGAGCCACATACTCACACTCTGTGTCGCACCAGCTGAGTGAGGATCATCGAGAGCAGCAAAGCCCCCAAGTAGTCCCTCCTACTGCCTGTCTCCAGTGCCATCGCCAGTCAACATTTCTTGCCTCCTCCTCCTCCTCCTCCTCCTCTAACTTTACCCTGTGTTGGAGTGGTGAGTAGGCGGTAGCATCACTGGCCAGGTGCTGACTACCTAAATTGAAATAAATAGAACTTTATTTCCAAGCCACAGAGCATATTCAGGGCTTCACCCTCAGGGTTTATGTGTCCTTCAACAACTTGAGTGTGTGTTAAATTCTCATAACACACTGCACTCCGTACTTCATCCTATATTTTATGTATATATTTATACTGTATATATATATATATATATATATATAAGACAAAGAACCTCTGTGCTCAAACACAGAGGTAAGGGTTACCCCAAAGGGCATTTGGCTGAGAAGCCAAGTTTCAAGAAAATACAAAATCACACATGCCCACACAATGCAAAGCATCATGGGCTGCATATGCAAATCACCACATAATGTTATGCTGGTTCAACTTTAAGCAGAATTGCATGGTGCGGAAAGGTCTCTCACACAGTTTGCAAAGGCATCTGTTAGCACCCTTTGCAAACTGTGTGAGAGGCCTTTTGGCACCATGCAATTCTGCTTAAAGTTGAACCAGCATTACATTCTGTGGTGATTTGCATATGCAGACCATGATGCTTTGCATTGTGTGGGCATGTGTGATTTTGTATTTTCTTACATATACACACACACACACACACACACACACACACTACATATTATATATGTAAACATTGCAAAAAAATCTGTTAATGCATCAGTTAGGGTGACTGCTATAGCAACAAAAGCAGGGACATGAGGCATTAGGGTTTCCAACCTTAATGCCCCATCCATAGGTTCCCACCTCTACCACTCCACCCCATCCCTCCACCCTCCACACATCAGCAGGTGTCTGGGTGTGCATTGGAGTCGATGGCTTAACTCTCACCCCATTCCATGTATAAATAAGTTGAGGTGGTGCAGTACAGGAGAATGGGGTGAAAGGCCAATGACCCCAATGCACACTGAGACGTCTATTGGTATGTGGAGGGTGGAAAGGTGGGGGTGGAGCGGTAAGGGTGGGAACCCTGGAGGCAGAGTGTTCATGTTGGAATCCCTAATGAAATGAAATGAAACTTTATTTATATGGTGCCTTTCTCAAACCAAGGTGCCTTACAATATTTAAAACAATAAACAATAAATAAATACAAATCCATAAATAATTTATACAACACTAAATATGAGCTCTAATTCACAGTCAATTAATTAAAATTAATACCTCATTTCCCTGATTTTGTCACTATAGTATTCACCCTAACTGATGCACTAACAGACTTTTTTGCAATTAATTTCCCTTCTTTTTCAGGCTTTTATAATTGTATCCTCATTTTGCTGTGGGAGTGCAAGGTCCTTTGGACCCTGCACTCCCATCCCTCCATCTAGATAGTAGAACAGTATCTACATATCACTGTGGGAGTGCAGGGTCCTTCAGACCCTGTGCTCCCATCCCTTCACAGATGCACATGTGTATCTAGCTGTGGAAATATGGGGTCTCTGACTTCTACACTTCCACACATAAAGTTACAAGTAGGTGTAGTGAAATGGCAACAAATAGTCATAACTGTGCCACATTAAATAATTTTCACCCCAAATGTTCAACATAGTATAACGTTAAAATCTCTGTTGAAATATAATTCTGTGCAACTATAACTCTGTTTTGCACCACAGGAGCAGAAAAACATTTTTGCAGGATTTGAAAAATGACAGCTGTACTGTTCATGAGGTGGTATGAAAAATGGTAATGTTGGAAATCTGGAGTGAAAACATGAAAAATTGGTGAAATTACGAGCATGTGTAGAAACTGTGCAACGCATGCTTGTAACTCAGTCTTTTTTGGAATTTTTTTACCAAATTGTCAACATGGGTTTTTGGGTCCCCACCGCCATGAACAGTTGCACTGTGATTTTATTAATCCATCCCAAAATTTGATTTTGCACAGCGACCATGCCATTCTGTGCCACAGGTGTGAAAACACATTTTGGGCAGGATGTGAAAAATGACAGCTGTACTGCTCATGAAGAGATGTGAAAAAATGGCAATGTTGAAAATTGGTGAAGTTATGAGTGTGCACAGAAACTGTACAATTCACACTCTTAACACAGTTATTTTTTGGAATTTTTTCACCAAATTTTGAACATGGCCTTTTTGGGACCCCAACTCATGAACAGTTGCACTGCCATTTTGTTAATCAGTCCCGAAAAGTGATTCCACACAGCGACTATGAAATCACCTTTTGGGACTGAGAAATGAAATGACAGTGACTGTGTTTATGAGGTGGGTCCCAAGAACCCCATGTTGAAAATTTGGTGGAAAAATTCTTAAAATTGGCCGAGATATAAATATAAGTTGAAACCCACCCATTGACTCCCATTATACAGTGCTTACCTTTAATTCTTGTTTGTGGTTCGGCTTTGAAGAGTGCAGATGTGTTCCAGTCCACAGACGATGACAGCACCAACCTCCAGAGGTAAGTACGTAAGGGGGGACGGGGAGGTGGATGCTCAGTGGGAGGGTGGGGATAAGGGAGGGGGACTGGGGAGATGAGGGACCGTTTTATTTTTTACAGGTTATAAAAACAAAATAAAAAGACATCAGGGACAGTTTTCTTTATTTACAGGTACAAGACATGAAAAAAATAATAATTTGGGCCTATTGGGGTGGGCTCCCAGGATTCTGCATAGAAGAAAATAGGTGACTGGGGATGGTTTTCTTTATTTAACAGGTTTTGAAACAATACAGCATTTTGGCACACTGGAGTGGGCTCCCAGTGTGCCAAATAAGTGTGTGTGTGTGTGTGTGTGTGTGTGTGATAAATAATAACATGTGGATTGGGCACCCCGTGTCAGTGCAAAAAATAGGAATTTTCCAGGAGGGCACACTACTTTGATGCAGAATCCTGTATTGAAAATTCCAATGCAGGGTTTTGCATTGAAGAAAATAGACTTTGGGCGATGGTTTTCTGTTTTTCACAGGTTTTAAAATACTGGCACATTTGGGCACACTGGGGTGAGCACCTAGTGTGCCACATAAGTGTGTGTGTTTTGGGGGATACATACCGACACAGGGATTGAGTACCCCATATTGTTACAAAAATATGAATTTGCCAGGAGGATAGACTACTTCGATGTAGGATCCTGCATCAAAATTATCAAAAATTTCAATGCAGGATTCTGCATCACAGAAAATAGACTGCAGGGGATGGTTTTCTTTATTTAACTGGTTTTAAAACAATACAACATTTGGGCACACTGGGGTGTGCTCAAAGTGTGCCCAATATGAGTGTGGGGAGGATACATACCGAGATGGGGATTGTGTACCTGCAGAACTCTGCATCAAAGAAAAAAGATATTGGGGGACAGTTTTCTTTTTTTCCAGGTGTAACACTTGAAAAGTCTTCTGTATCGGTCTTCCTTGACACTCTGCAGCCAGCAGCAAGAGTGCCAGCTGCAGCTGCAGAAGTCAAAAAAATACTGCTCTTCTGATACAGAGAACAGGCTACAAGCCACTCTCTGTAAGCTGGCACCTGACCAAAAAAAAAAACTTGTTTGGGGCCAGGTTAAAACAAAAATAAAAAAACAGAATACACCTGAAGGGGTCCTCTTTAGCTGTGTTCTGATGTTTTTTTTTCTTTTTTAAACATTCTGTACTTCAATAGCTTTGCTAAGTGGCAAACAAGATGGTGGACACAACACAGCTCAATTGATCGATTGGCAAAATACCAGCCTTCTTTGTGAAAAGAAGCTGGTATTTTGCGCAAAGTACTCGCATTGTGTGAAAAATATATTTTTCATGCCTGACATATAAATTTTCCCATAGGAAACAATGGGAACATTTAAAATGTCATACATTTTGAAAGGATTCATATTTTCTCACCAAACCTTCAAAAGGCACATCTGTGACCCAAAGGCTTTCTTCCTTGAAAAGTTCAGACCAAAACCTAAAGCTGTGTCTGAGATGCAGGATGACAAATACTGTAAATGTAAAAAAATCTGGATTTTCTGTTTTTTCAACACTTTATATTTCAGAAACCACTGAACAGATTCCCACGGAATTTGGCAGGTCAAGAGACCTACCCATAGAGATTATGCATGCCACATGTCATGCAAATCCATTGAATGGTGTCAAAATTAGTAAGGTTAAAGGTTTGAACTTTAACATAGACGTGCAGTTTTACCCTAACTATACTGGCATGACTGTGCCAGTATCATATATATATATATATATATATATATATATATGTATATATATACTATATATACATATATATATATATATATATATATATATTTTAGAGGCAAAAACTCTGTTTAATGCATTAGTTAGGGTTGTTCCACAGCGACAAAAGTGAGGAAATTAAGCTGTTAGGGTTGAAAACCCCTTGGACCCCCCACCCCAACGGCATTGGGGTGTGCATTGGGATCGTCAGCCCTAACTCTCACCCCATGACATGTGTAAAGCAGCAGAAGTATAGGAGAATGGGGTGAGAGTTAGGACCCATGATCCCAATGCTCACCCCAATGCCGGTTGGGGGTGGGCGGGGTCCAAGGGGGGTTTTCAACCCTAACAGCGAATTTCCTTACTTTTGTCGCTGTGGAACAACCCTAACTAATGCATTAAACGGAGTTTTTTGCCTCTAATTTCCCTTCTTTTTGAGAATGATAACGAGAAATAGTGAATGTAATGCAGCGGCAGGCCCCACGCTCCCGCCACATGATGTGTTGTGGCATACTAACAGGGACAGCAACGTGAACAGAAATGCTAACAGTGGCACACATGGTAACACAAGCATGAATGAGAACAGAAAGGGTAACGCACATGGTGGCGTAGACGGGAATGGTCTGCCACGTGATGTGTTGTCACATAGTAACATGGTGCCTGCAAACAGAAATGTCAATGGGCATGGTGATGTAAAGTGAAACAGTAAGATAAACAGTACTGTAGACAGAAATGGCAAAAAATAACAGAAACGCAAGCGCAAATGAAAACGTAAAGGATAACGCACATGGTGGTGCAGATCAATGGTAAGTGAAGCGGTATGGATCCCGCAGTGAAAGGGCAACAGTAACAGTAATGTAAGAGCACAGGCTGGTTTTCCCCAAAACCTGCATTGAGAAAGACAGTGAGTACAAATAATGTATGCAAAATAATGAGTATCGGCGCAGAAAATGAGATCTTGGAATACTAAATACATTATATCTCAGGAACCGTATGACGTAGAAAAAAAATTTAAAAGTCATATTATTTACAACTGTCCTGGCTAATTTGATTCTTAGCCCCATCATGGGGCTAAGAAGTTTTCCGACGAAAAAGTCCGTATCTCGCACCGTTTCCGAGATACGGGCCCTGAAAGGCGCGGCGAACGCCGTAATGTTATCCTATGGGAAAAAAAGAAAAGTTCGGAGCGCCATAACTTTGCCTCCCTGTAATGTTTTTTCACCAAACTACTGAAAGGCACATCTGTGGGCTGTTGGCTGTCTTCCCTCCAAATTTCAGGAAAAAAGACCAAACTGTTATTTTGCAGCAGGGCTCCTAATGATTTCTGTTAAGTGTCGGGCGCCGTAATGTTATCCTATGGAAAAAACCATCAATTTTGGAGTGCCGTAACTTTGCCGCCATGTGATATTTTTTCACCAAACTACTGAAAGGCACATCTGTGTATTGTTGGCTGTCTTCCCTCCAAATTTCAGGAAAAAAGACCAAACCGTTATTTTGCAGCAGGGTGCCAAAGGATTCCTGTAATGCTTCGGGGCGCCGTAATGTTATTCTATGGGAAAAACTGTCAACTTTGGAGTGCCATAACTTTGCCACCATGTAATATTTTTTCAATACAATACTGAAAGGCACATCTGTGAGATGTCGGCTGCGTTCCCTCCAAATTTCAGCCCAAAACTCCCAACGGTTATTTTGCAGTGCAGTGCCAAAGAATTGCTGTCATTTTCCCACAGACTAGA
The DNA here is from genome assembly GCA_016271365.2 of Neoceratodus forsteri. Lineage (NCBI taxonomy): Eukaryota > Metazoa > Chordata > Ceratodontiformes > Ceratodontidae > Neoceratodus > Neoceratodus forsteri. Next base: position 1,210,531,860 of record CM028132.1, read on the forward strand.
AAATTACTGTCGCAATTTACGAAAGCTTTCGCAAAAATTTGCGACACTTTCATGAGCACGAAAGTACTTTTTCCAGAACTTTGAAAAACATATTTCTAGGGTGTTTTACCACAAAATAAAGACATGGCAAGCATCCTCAGGGCCCGACTAGGTGAATACAAAAAAAATTAGGTTGCTAGAGGGTCCCAAATTTAAATGCCAACCATTTTTCTGATCACCAACTGAAAACAAAATGGCGATTTGCGAAAGTAGAGGCCCATTTGAAAGTAAAATGCATTTTAGAAAGTGTTGAACTTTTGTTAACTTTTCCCATTGACTTATAATGGGAAACTGTTTTTGAATAACTTTTGAACCATTTAATATTTTTCACGAAATCTTCAAAAGGCACATCAGGGACCCTGGCTACATGTTCCTGAGATTTTGGGCCAGTCACACAAACGTACGACCTGTAGGTAGCCACCACAGAATTCCAGAAAAGCGTAATCACAAACAGATCACACTTAATAACTCCACAGCTGTATATCTGACCAGTATGAAACTTGGCAGATCCCAAGGCCTATGATTCTTGATCATAAATTCCAAATTTCAGGCAAATCCATCAAACGGTTGCAAAGTTATTAAGGTGCAAAGTTTTGGGGTTTAATATAGAAATGGCTCCTCAACCCTAACTATGGTAGCACTACCGTGCTACCATATATATATATATATATATATATATATATATATATATATATATATATATATATATATACACATATACATACATATGTATGTGTGTCTATATATAAAATTATAGGATACATAATGGGCATGAGTGTGATATGGAAAATATTTTCACTCCTTTAGAGTGACCTCTGAATATTCATGAGTGGCAAAACCACTCATGACTATCCAGTGGTCACTGTGCAGGAGTGAAAATATTTTCCATATCACACGAGTGCACATCGTGTATCCGATTTATACAATAGAAATGTGTTTTTTGCTGTTTTTTGGTTTGATGACATCACCACAGTGAAAGTAAATCCATTTATTTTCACTGTGATGATGTCATTACAGGGGTTATTCTACTGCAGTGAGAATACATGTTTTTATTCAATGAGTTATTTGCTCACCCCTATTGTATAAATATATATATATGTTATACTGGTGCAGTCGCGCCAGTATAGTTAGGGTGAAACAGCACTTCTATGTTAAAGTTCAGAATTTGAGTGCTTATAACTTTGGAGCTGTTCAATGGGTATGCAAGAAATTTGGCATGCGTAATCTCTAGACATTGGTCTCCTGATCTGCCAACCATGGTGGGAAGCTGTTGAATAGTTTTTGAGTTATAAAGTGTTGAAAGAACAGAAACATCCAGATTTTCTGACATTTCTTTGTCATCCTGTATCTTAGAAATGGCTTTATGTTGTGGATTGAAATTTTCAGGGTAGAAAGCCCTTGGGTCACAGATGTGCCATTTGAAGGTTTGGTGAAAAAATATTAAAAAGTTATCAATGTTTGTCATTTCTCCTTATTTCCTATGGGAAAAGTTGTGTTTTGCAAGAAAATAAATTTTTTGCAAATGTGGGTAAATGTGCGAATATTTTACTTTCGCAAGCATTTTCCGTTATTTAAAGAATGTGTTTGTGCAGATATCTGGGTAGGGTGCAAAAATGTGTGTTAAGTGTTTTGCATGAAAGTAAAATTTTCACAAATATAGGTAAATGTGTGAAAATATTACTTTCACAAGTATTTTCCATTTTCAAATGAATGCGTATTTGTGCAAATATCTGGGTAGGGTGTGACAATCTGTATTCTGAAAGCACCATTTTCGAACATGAAGCCAAGAAATGTGTGCAAATTTTGATGCAGGATCCTGCATCAAAGTACTGTAATGTGCCGCACAATGCTTTCCAAAATAAAATCATCGTGCAGCACATTACAGTACTTTAATGCAGGATCCTGCATCGATCTAGTCTGCCACTTTTCGACATGGGGGTGCTCAATCCCTGTGTTGATCTGTAACCCTCCCAGTATTGTGGCACACTGGGAGCCCACCCCAGGGTGCTGATATATCAATTAAATTATTTAAACCTTTCTGATACTGGGATGCCCACTCCTGGTGTCAGATGACCCCCCAAGCCCACTCTTATTGTGATGGGGTGCCCAACTCCAGTCAGCATGATGATTCCCCCCCAAAAAACTTATGTGGCACACTGGGAGCCCATCCCAGTGTACCCAAATTATTTTTGGGCACACTAGGATGTCCAGAGCTGGTTTCAATAATGTCCACAGCTGGTTTCAATCTCACCATTTCTTCCTTAATGCCAAGAAAACTGTGTCCATGACATTCGACATGCATCAGAAACTGTCTAGGCTCCAATCTGCCCCCTCCTTCACTACCCTCAATGGGGCACCTATTCTTGCCACCAAGTCATTCAGGTATCTGGGCATGTGGCGGAATCAGCATCTCACTTTCTCTGCCCACATAGATGCCATAATAAAAAAGCTTCACCCAAAGCTCGACGCCCTTTATAGAAACTGCTCCTGCCTCCCGCACCAGGGTAGACGTGAACTGATCCAAACAATGATCCTCCTGATTTTTGACTATTGTGACATCATCTACTGCTCTGCTCATGCCACCTCCCTAGCTAACCTGGACACTCTTTTTAACTCCTTCTGTCAGTTTGCTCTGGATGCACCTCCCCTTACCCACCATTGTCACCTGTACCAAGCTTTAGCTTTTCCTTCCCTAACAAATAGATGACTGCAACAATGCACAAAATTCATCTTTGAGTCCTGGCTTGGTACTCTCCCTCCCTATCTAAACTCCCTTATCTCCCCCACAACCCACTCCCTCTCGACTCCTAAGATCCCATGACCACAGAGCTCTGACAGTCCCCTGGAGATCCACCTCTAGTGGGCAGGCCTCCTTCTCCTATCATCTCCTTAAACTGTGGAATGTACATCCTACACAAATCTGATCCTCATCCTCGCCTGGCTCCTTAAACCAAGCGCTACATAATTTCCTCTCTGTAAATTGCACTTGCCCCTAGCCCCCCTTCTTGTCTCACCCCCTGTCTGTTGCCCCATCTGCCTAGCTTCATCCCAATTTGATGCACTTATAGTCTTGGAACCTATCCTAGCTCCAATTGTATATAGCTCCTTATCCTCTCTCTCTCTCTCTCTCTCTCTCTCTCTCTCCTTCTCTCTGTATGAGAACTGTATCAGTTAAATCAAAAGGAGGCTAGGAAGGCAGTCAGAACAGCAAAGGCCCAAACCGAGGAAAAGATAGCCAACTCAGTTAAGAAGGGGGATAAAACCTTTTATAGGTACATCAGGGAGCGAAGGAAGACCAAGGGAGGGACAGTGAGGCTTAATAAAGGGGAAGGAGGGTGGGCAGAGGGAGACCGTGAAAAGGCAGAGATACTAAACAAATATTTTTACTCAGTATTTACAAATGAAGTGGGGGAGGTACCTAAAACAAACAGTAGATACACTCTGGATACAGAAGTTGATACCAGCCCATTTATAGAAGAAAGGGTTCTGAAAGAACTGTTAAAACTGAAGGTGGACAAAGCAATGGGGCCTGATGGGATTCATCCCAGAATTCTAAAAGAACTAAGGGTAGAACTAGTGACACCACTGACTACCCTTTTAACAAATCATGGGAGGAGGGTGGTACCGAGGACTGGAGGAGGCAGATGTGATTCCCTTCACAAAAGTGGGAGCAAGGCAGAAGCAGGAAACTACAGACCTGTTAGTTTAACCTCAGTGATAGGGAAAATGATGGAATCACTTCTGAAGGAAAGAATTGTCGAGTATCTAGAGGCCAGAGGGCACAGGACCCAAGGCAGCATGGATTCACAGCAGGAAGGTCATGCCAGACAAATCTGATAGATTCTTTGACTGGGTGACCAAAGTAGTAGATCACGGAGGGGCTGTGGACATGACCTACCTAGACTTTAGCAAGGCATTTGACACAGTCCCACACAAAGATTAATATATAAGTTAGCTAGCCTGGGAGTGGGTCCCAAGATGACAGCCTGGGTAAGAATGGGCTGGAGAATAGGAACACAGAGAGTAATAGTAAATGGAGTCCTCTCAGAAGAAAGGGGTTACTAGTGGGTACCGAGGGTTCAGTATTAGACGGTCCTCTTCAATGTCTTTATAAGCGACATTGCAGAGGGACTGAAGGAAAAGTATGTCTCTTTGCAGATGACACAAAATCTGCAACAGAGTTGATGCACAAGGTGGGGTGGAAAGGATGAGAAGGGACTTGGCAAGGTTAGAGGAATGGTCAAATGTATGGCAGCTTAGATTTAATGCTAAGAAGTGCAAGTTAATGCACCTGGGAAACAAAAACCCAGGGGAAGAGTACACAATGGGGAAGAGATACTAACAACAACAAAAATGGAAAGGGACCTGGGGTAGTCATATCAGATGACCTAAAGGTGGGCAAGCAATGTGAGAGGGCAGCAAGGAGGGCTGGGGGGATACTGGGATGCATAGGGAGAGGCATCACCAGTAGAAAACAGGAAGTTATTATCCCTCTGTACAGACAGCTGGTGAGACCCCATCTGGAGTACTGCATGCAGTTCTGGAGACCCAATCTCTGCAAAGACATAGACAGGATGGAAGCTGTCCAGAGGAGGGAAAAAATGGTGCAGGGTCTGCACCGAAAATATATGAAGAGAGACGAAAGGAGCTAATATGTATAGCCTCAAGGAAAGGAGGGAGAGGGGGACATGATAGAAACGTTCAAGTACCTCAAGGAATCAACAAAGTCCAAGAGGGTAGCATCTTTCAAAAAAAGAGGTGTGCAAGAACAAGAGGGCACAATTTAAAGATGGGGGGGGGGGACGGCTCAGAGGTAATTTAAGTAAGTATTTTTTCACAGAGAGGGTTGTGGATGCATGGAATGGTCTTCCGGAGGACGTTGTGGAGTCAAAAACAGTGGTGGAATTCAAACATGCATGGGACAGTCCTAAGGCCATTCTAGGGGTTGGGGGTAGGAAGAAGTAGGCTGCTGGTTAACTAGGATCTGCAGCTTATCCAGTAGGTAGGGAAATGGGCAGACTGGGTGGGCCAAGCGGTCCTTATCTGCCGTCAAATTCTATGTTTCTATGTTTCTCTCTCTCCCTCTCTCTCTCTCTCTCTCTCTCTCTCTCTCTCTCTCTTTCTCTCTCACTCTCTCTCCCTCTCTATATTATGCCATTCTTAATTCTGTAGTGTGTCAGGCTTTAGGTCCCCTTTGCCACTACTCTGCCTGTCATTCTAGTGTGTAAGGTTTTAGGTCCCCCTTTGCCGCTACTCTACCTGTCATTCTGTCTCACCTCTAGTTGTTAGCCTCAGAATTTTAATTTACCCTGCCTGCAGTTATTTGCTTTCTTGCTAATATATTGTTCACTTACAACCTATGCTTTTTATGCTATTGTATAATTGTGTGCGAACTTATTGATACTACGTAACTCCCATCACCCTTTCCCCCAGGTCATACTGGGAGACGAGCAACTTGTTCTTCAGTTTATCTTAGCTGGTGAAACTTTTCAATAAATAAATAAATCATTTTTTTAAATTTTATATTCCTGTAAAAGAAGAAAACTGTCCCTTGAAGTTATTTTTTTTACCTGTACTGGAGAAAACTGTCTGTTGTCTCGCCAGCCCCTCCCCATCCCCACCCTCCTCTGTGCACCCACCTCCTTGCCGCCCTCACCCATACTCACCCTCCGAGGTCGGGAGCCATGATCTTCGCTGGACCATGAGACATCTGCACTCTTTAAAGCCGAACTGCGAAATGAGGAATGGGGTAAGCGCTGTATAATGAGACTTAATTGGGGGCTTCAACTTAGGTTGCTATCTCAGCCAATTTTAGGAATTTGTGCCCCAAATTTTCAACATGGGGTTCTTGGGACCCCTCCTCGTGAATACTGTCACTGTCATTTCATTTCTCAGTCCTGAAAGGTGATTTCACATTCACTGTGCGGAAACACCTTTCGGGATGGATTCACAAAACAACAGTTCCACTGTTCATGAGGTGGGGTCCCAAAAAGCCCATGTTGGATTTTTGGTGGAAAAATTCCCAAAAATGACTGCGTTATGTGTGTATTTTGTGCAGTTTCACTCCATATTTTCAACATTAACATTTTTAACATCTCCTTATGAACAGAAAAGCTGTCATTTTTCATATCCTGCCCAAAATGTGTTTTTGCACCTGTGACGCAGAATGGCAAGGTCACTGCATGAAAACAACTTTTAGGACAGATTAACAAAATGATAGTGCCACTATTCATGAGTGGAGGACCCATAAAGCCCATATTGAAAATCTGGTGAACAAATTCCATAAAATGAATGCATTACAGGTGTGCGTTGCACACTTTCTAGCACGCTCATAACTTTTCCAATTGTTCATATTTTCACCCCAGATTTTCAACATTGACATTTTTTCACACCACCTTAAGAACAGAACAGCTGTCATTTTGCACATCCTTTATGGAATGCGATTTCACATCTGTTGCTCAGAATGGCGTGGTCGCTGTGCGAAATCAACTTTTGGGATGGCTTAACAAAATCACAGTTGCACGGTTTATGAGGGGAGGTCCTGTAATAGTGATGTTAAAAATTTGGTGAACAAATTCAAAAAAATGAACACTTTATGAGTGTGCATTGCATAGTTTATATGCATGCTTGTAACTTTGCCAGTGTTTCCCATTTTTCACACTGTTGTACTATCTGGATGGAGGCATGGGAGCACAGGGCCCAAAGGACCCTGGATCCCACTGTAACATATGGATGCTGTTGTACTATCTTGATGGAGGGATAGGGACCCTGAGCTCCCACCATGACATATGAATACTGTTGTACTATCTCAATGGAGGAATGGGAGCACAGGGCCAAAAGGACCCTGTACTCCCACTGTGACATATGGACACTGTTGTACTATCTGGATTGTTGGATGGGAGCACAGGGTCTGAAGGACCCTACACTTCCACCATGACTTATGGACAGTGTTGTACTATCTCGATGGAGGGACAGTAAAATGAGGATACAATTATAGTATCTGAAAAAAAGGGAAGTTCTTTGCAAAAAACTTCATTAATGCATCAGTTAGGGTGGATATCACAGCGACAAAAGCAGGGAAATGAGGTGTTAGGGTTTTCAGCCCCAATGCCACACCCCTAGGGTTCCTGCCCCTACCACCCAACCCCCACCCATAGAAACATAGAAACATAGACTTTGACGGCAGATAAGGACTGCTGGCCCATCTAGTCTGCCCATTTCCTACCTACAGGATAGGCCACAGATCCTATTTAACCAACAGCCTATATCTTCCTGCCCCCACAAGAATTGCCTTATGTCTGTCCCATGCATTCTTGAATTCTCCCACAGTTTTAGACTCCACAACTTCCTCAGGAAGGCTGTTCCATGCAACCACTACCTCTCTGTGAAATAATACTTCTCATATTGCCCCTGAACCGCCTCCTTCTATCTTTTAAATTGTGTCCTCTTGTTCTTGTAAGTCTTTTTCTGAAAGATGCTACCCTCTTGGACTTTGTTGATTCCTTGAGGTACTTGAAAGTTTCTATCATGTCCCCTCTCCCTTCTTTCCTTAAGGGTATACATATTAAGCTCCTTTAGTATCTCCTCATACGGCTTCTCTTGCAGACCCTGCACCATTTTAGTTGCCCTCCTCTGGACTGCCTCTATCCTGTCTATGTCCTTTGGAGATGGGGTCTCCAGAACTGGACACAGTATTCCAGATGGGGTCTCACCAACTGTCTGTACAGAGGGATAACAACTTCCTGTTTTCTGCTGCTGATGCCTCTCCCATACATCCCAGTATACCCCGGCCTCCCTACTGCCTTCTCACATTGCTTGCTAACCTTAAGGTCATCTGATATGATTACCCCCAGGTCCCTTTCCTGTTTTGTTGTTACTACCTCCCACCCATTGTGTATTCTTCCTGGGTTCTTGTTTCCCAGGTGCATTATTTTGCACTTTTTGCATTGAATCCTAGCTGCCATATGTCAGACCATTCCTCCAACCTTGCCAGTCCCTTTTCATCCTTTCCACGCCTCCTTGTGTATCAACCCTGTTGCAGGTCTTTGTGTCATCTGCAAAGGCATACTTTTCCTTCCAGTCCCTCTGCAATGCCACTGATGAAGACATTAAAAGGACTGGACCCAATACTGAACCCCAGTGTACCCCACTAGTAACTGCCCTTTCTTCAGAGTGGACTCCATTTACAATTACCTTCTGTGTCCTGTTGTCCAGCCAATGTTTTGACCAGGCTACCACCCTGAGACCCACTCCCAGGCTGGTTAATTTGACTAATAATCTTTTGTGTGGGACTGTGTCAAATGCCTTACTAAAGTCTAGGTAGGCCATGTCCACAGCCCCTCCTGGTCTACTACTTTGGTCACCCAGTCAAAGAAATCTATTAGATCGTCTGACATGACCTTCCGCTGTGAACCCATGCTGCCTTGGATCCTGTGCTCCACTGACCTCTAGGTACTCAACTATTCTTTCCTTCAGAAGTGACTCCATCACTTTCCCTACCACAGAGGTCAGACTGACAGGTCTGTAGTTTTCTGCCTCTGTCTTGGTCCCACTTTTGTGAAGGGAATCACATCCACCTTCCTCCAGTCCTCGGGTACCACACCATCCTCCCATGATTTATTAAAAGAGTAGCCAGTGGTTTCACTAGTTCCTTCCTTAATTCTTTTAGAATTCTGGGTGAATTCCATAAGGACCCATTGCTTTGTCCACCTTCAGTTTTAGGAGTTCTTTCAGAACCCTTTCTTCTGTGAAAGGACTGGGATCGTCCCCCCTATCAAGAGTGCTTCTGTTAATTGGATTAGGCACTTCCCTCCTCTTTTTGAATACTGAGCAGAAATATTCGTTCAGTATTCCTGCTTTTCACTGTCTCCCTCTGCCCACCCACCGTTTATTCTATTCAGCCTCACTATCCCTCCTTTGTCTTTCTCGCTCACTGATGTACCTATAAAGGTTTTATCCCTTCTTAACTGGGTTGGCTATCTTTTCCTCAGTTTGGGCCTTTGCTATTCTGATTTCCTCCCTGCTTCTTTCTGCCTTAACTGGTATGCCTCTCTGTCCTGCTCCTTCTGTGTTTCCTTTTACTTCTGGAATGCTATCTTTTTCTTCCTGACTTTCACAGCCACCTCTCTTGAGAACCATAGTGGCTTTTTCTTTCATTTTGATTTGTTTATTTGCTTCACACAAAGGCTTGTTGCCTCTGTGATGGCAGTTTTGATAATTCCCCATTGTTGCTCCACACCTCCTTCTAGCCTGTTTGCTAGTGCTTTTCTGAGGCACTCTCCCATCTTGCAAAGTCAGCCCTCCTAAAGTCCAGTACCCTCACTTTTGTATGGCTTGACTCTGTAGCTGAGTTTAACGTGAACCACACTGTTTGATGGTCACTTGTCCCCAGATGGCAACCACTTCTAGATCTGAGATCCTCTCACTGCCCCGTTTGAGAGCACGAGGTCTAAGATTGCTCCCTCATGAGTGGGTTCCAAACTAGTTGTCTAATGCCTGCCACCTGTAGGGGCCAAGAATGGCCCTGCTCTTGGATGTCGCTGCAGCAATGTGCTCCAGTTAACATCTGGCATATTCAGGTCTCCCATCAACAGTATCTCCTTTCTCTGCCATTCTAAGAATGCCTTCCATCATATCCTTGTCCATTCCTTCCCCTGACATGGGGTCTGTACACAACCCCTGTGCGGATAGTGGTGCCTTTCCAGTCTCCAAGGTGACCCACAGTGCCTCCTCTCCTCCCTGTTTACTCTTTTGTTCAGTTGCTTTTATCCCTTCCTTTACATAGAGAGCTACTCCTCCCCCTCTTCTCCCCTGCCTGTCTCTCCTGTAGGTTATGTACTCTGGTATGTTAACATCCCAGTCATGGTTCTCTGTGTACCATGTTTCTGTGACTGCTACGATATCCAGGCATCCCTCTTCCATTAAGGCCACCAGCTCAGGGAGCTTGTTACCCAGACTACGGGCATTGGTACTCATTACCCTCCATTTCCTGATGGCCTACCCCTTTTGCCCCATCTCTGTCCTTCTTGCCTTTGTCACTTTCTCCATTTACCCATGCCCTTCTCCCTATCAACACCTCCATGTTGGTGTTTGCCACACTTACTACCGTGATTGTTTGGGGGGGGCTAGGATTTTTCTGCTCCTTTCCAGTGCCTCCCCCCCTTGGCTAGTTTAAAAGCTTGCCAATGAAGCATTTAAACCTATCACCTAGGATCCTGGTTCCCCTCCCGGACAGATGCAGCCCATCATGCCAGTATAGACTTGCATCACTCCAGGTGGACCCCCAGTCCCCAATGAAGCCAAATCCCTGAGCTCCACACCAGTTTTTCAACCACTGATTGAATCCCATGGAATGGAACACCCTAGCCTCTCCTATGCCATAGATGGGTAGCACCTCCGAGAAGGTTACCGTGCGTGGTACTTGACTAAGGCCCCTCCCCAATTCCACAAACTCTTCCTGCACTTCTCTAATCCCTTTCTTAGCCAGGTCATTTGTCCCTAAGTGGACAATGACATCCAGCTCCCTCCCCTGTGCAATCTTGAGGATTCGCTCCCTGTCCCTCCAAGCCATGGCACCAGGCAGGCACCTTACCTCCTTCTCCCCTTCCTTGCCCAGTTCTACCTTCCTAACAATGGAGTCCCCCACCAGGAGTTGTTTCCTTCCCCTGCAGGATCCCCTGCCACCCTCCTGTGGGTCTCCTTTGTGGAGGTTCCCAGCATCCTCCTTGGTCTCCACTGTAGGTGCCTCCATAGAGGAACCACACTTTGCCAGAATGGCATAGGAATTGTGGAGAGGTACAACTGGAGGGATGTGCCTCTGTTCCACCACCCTCACCATCCCTGAGCCCACTGTGGTCCAACCGCTCCCTCTTCTTGGCAACCTCTGAGGCAACGGCAGTGGCACTGGTGGTCCCTGGATGGAAAAGGAGGTCCCACAAATCCTGGCCAACTCAGCCTGGAGATGAGCAACCTCCTCCCTCAGCCCAGAGAGGTGCCTGCAGATGGGACAACACCGCATCCTCCAGAACATCTCCTGGAAGACTGCTGCTCCACAGCCGCTGCACTGCACCACTCCAATCATGTCTTATTTCTGGCCCCTTAACTGTTTGCAATCCTTACTCTTTCCTCTGTTTTTTTTTCTCTCTCTCCTTACTTTCTGCCTGTGTGCCCTTTAAGCTCCTGATTGTCCTGTTCTGAGACAAGAATATCCTATATTTCTCAGTAGACCGCTTACTTGTTCAGAGGCAGACTTCCAGCAGCTAGAGGGGGCCGGAGAGCTACTCTTGCCCTTCTAGGATGGTGGGTCCTTGGTGGTTCTGTGATCACTCACTTCCTGCCCCTAAACAGGGGTGTGCCATGGAGTCACAAGACCAACTCTCACCCCATTCTATGTGTAAACAAGCTTACACGCTACAGTATAGGACAATGGGGTGAGAGTAAGGCCTAACTCTCACCCCATTGTCCTGTACTGTAGCATGTAAGAATGTTTACATGCGGAATGCGGATGAGAGTTGGGCCTTATGACCCATGGCACACCCGGCGCCTGTTGGTGTGTGGAGGGTGGGGGATGGGGTGGGTGGGGTGATAGGTGTGGAAATCCTGAGAGTGTGGCGTTAGGGTTGGAAGCCCTAATGCCTCATTTCCTGCTTTTTGTCGCTGTGGTATCCAATTCTAACTAATACATTAATGAAGTTTTTGCAAAGAATATATATATATATATATATATATATATATATATATATATACATTATTACGCTGGATTGGTCATGTGGTATATGTTCTTTTGAAGAGGATATGTATGTACAGTATATTTGTTTTTTGTGTACGCTTAGTATATGTGTTTGTTAAAAATGGGTACTACTCTTTTAAGATGTGGATTTAAAACATGATGATACCACATTGGCCACACTTTGACAAAGCCCACGGTCATTTGGTGAAACATAGGTGGATGCTGTGGGTGAGTGTGTGTATTTTTATGGAATAAAATTATTTTTAAGTACAAACCAAGCTATGGTTTGTTTTATTGCACACTAGTGCCTGTTAGCCACTCTCTTCTCTTGTCATGGTCTCTCACATATGTGAGTGTGCTCCAAGTATGGACTCCCTTAGCCGTCCTTGCTTTTGCACAACTGCAAAGAAAATAAATTTGGAAAATAAAAGAAACATTATTTTAAACTAAGGAAGTTTTAAACAAGAAAGAGAAAATGAACTTTACTGAAAAAAATGAAGAAAAAGTTTATATTGTATGTTTACCGCACAAAGAATGAGATAGACAGTGTATGTGCATAGAGGCTTGAGTGGTGTGTAAAGCCTTCTGAAGGGAAGGGGGCAGCCCTTGGCAGTTGTGTAGTAGCTTCAGTCTGCAACATCATCAGGCATTTCCATGCAAGCAGGAATCAAGGAGGAATATATTTTTTTGTGTAGTCCAATTACAAAAAATGCAAAACCAGAGCCAGTATGGGCTTATGAAACATGTGTCAGTCTCACATTATGATGGCCCATGTCTCAGGGTGTCAGTGTCTCATATGAGAGTTCATGTCTCACATGTCCATATTCCACATTTATGAGGGCCTATGTCCCGGGGTGTCTGTATTCCAAATTATAAGTGCCAATGTTCATGGTGCCAGTGTCTCAAACTGTAAGGGTTCATGTCTCAGATGTCCGTATGCCAAATTAAGAGGGCCTATGTCCCAGGGTGTTAGTGTAACACTTTATGAGGGTCCGTGTCTTGAACATCTGTATCCCATATTATAAAGGTCTGTGTCTTAATTTTCTTTATCCTATCTTGTAAGAGCTCATGTACAACGGTGTCAGTGTCTCACAATATGAGGGCCTATGTTCAAAGGTGTCAGTGCCTCACAATATGAGGTACCATGTCTCAGGGTGTCAGTGTCTCATTTTATGAGGGCCCATGTCTTAGAAACATAGAAACATTGGAAACATAGAAAAAATTATGGCAGAAGGAGACCAAGGGTCCATCCAGTCTGTCCATGTGTCTTGACTGTCTACATCCACCATTATGAGGGCTCATGTCCCAGGATGTCAATGTCTCACGTTATGTGGGTCCATGTCTCAAGTATCTGCATTCTGTGTTTTGATTGTCTGTATCCCACATCATTAAATCCCTGGTATCAAGGTGTCAGTGTCTCACTTATGAAGCCCTATGTCCCAGTGTGTAAGTTTCTCACATTATGAAGACCCATGTCCCAGGCAGGGGCATTTCTAGCATTTGACTACATTAGGGGCTAGGCCAGGGGTCTTGGGGCCACCAGGGCTCCCAGAAGCTTTGGGGGTTTTCGTACTCTGTGGTGCATTCTGAGGCTTATTTTATACCCCCTTACATTACAAATCTGCCATGTGTTTTGTAAGGCATGTAAGGTATTTCTTAGTTAAAAGGTCAAAGAAATATTTTTTTTTGCTAGTTAGTCATTATGAGGTGTTTGTTAAAAAGACACTGTCAACCCCCTTAGGCCTCAAAGTTTAAAAAAAAAATGTTATAATTGTTCACTTTCTGTAGGGGCTGTTGATGTAGCTGGGAGTTTCATTTTGATTATTTTTTTCTTTTAAAAAGTGAAAAACAGATTGCTTGCCATACTAGTATTACCACACAAAAACATGTTTGTTTACATTCCTTGATCAACTCCCACTGCATCTTTCCTGGACTTGAGAACATCCCCAGACAGTCCAGAAACTCATTATACAGTGGGAGAAGATACCATGCATCATGAGTGGCTGCACTGTTTGGGGTGTTCCTAATGTTCAGGAAGTATGCAGTAAGAATTTGAAACAGAACAAGGTTGGGTACAGCTACACTATTTGCATGCACTTCCGGTTCTATTAAGAAAGAAGGCAGATAAAACAACCAGCAACATTAATGAATTTTAGAGAAGGTAAGCAATCATAAAATGTGGGTTTTTAACAAGAAATAGTATAATGCAAAAAAAGTTGACAGTGTCTCTAATCTTTTCCTATATTGTATGCGCCGCTTGTACCGGACTGATTTGGCTACTGTCCACTTGTCCGGTAGAAGCGGCGTCCGCTACATCGTTAGTCTGTTTCATCGCACTAATGTACCTATGCACTAATTCACAAACACACACAAACAAAAGCCTACACAGAACGGTACAGCAGTTAGTGATTTACAGTCCCTTTTAGACTTTGTAGCTGCTGTCTGTGTTGTTTGATAAACTTTATTTTGAAAGTGAATGCTTTAAAAAGAATAAAAAAAAAAACTAGTGCTGTACTGCTATGGGCTACAGTACAGCACTATACCTCTCCTTGAGTCGGTGCTGCTCTGAGTGCTTGGAGTGAAGTAGCCCTCAATAGTTGTTTGTTTTTTGAAGCCTTTTGTGTATCGGCTCAAGATTTCTTCTGTCTTCACAAGCTGTTCCCATCGTAGCACAATGTCTTCACGCTGCTCCATCGCTCTCCTCAGCGTAAGCAGAGCTGCATGGATATCTTGTGGAGTGACAGTTACTTCATCTGTCTCTTCCTCATTCTCTCCCTGGTCTTCCTGGTCTTCCTGGTTCTCATCTTCGGCTAGGACACTGATGGCTTCCGTGATGTCGTTAACCTCGTTTTCGACTTCTCCTTCATTCCCAAGATTACACAGCGTATTCATATCCTCAGCACTGAGACTGAGCTCCTCAGGTAGAATTAGATCTTCCTCTTGATCTGTGTCTCCAACTATTGTGTCTGTGGTGAATCCACCTTTTTTAAAGCAGCGCTGAATTGTTTCCACAGAAACCATGTTCCAGGCTTGATGCAGGAGGCGCACTGCATCTAACAAAGTGATGCAGCGTACACAGGCAGATGCCATGATTTCTTCATCTGTGTCTAAAATCTGTAGCAACCTGCCTCTCATTAGGGTGACATAGTACCGCTTACAGCTATAGACTATTCCTTGGTCAAGAGGCTGCATAAGGCAGGTGGTGTTGGTGGGTAAGAAAACCAATTTTATGTTACGGAGACCATTTACTGCGGGGTGTGCACTGCAATTGTCAAGCAGCAGTGCTATTTTCTGAGAATGCAAACAATGGTCCCAATCCCTCAGCCATGCTTCAAAGATTACAACGGTCATCCAGGCACTTTTGTTGCTCCTGTAAATGACGGGCAGATTGTGGACACCTCTAAAACACCTCGGGTTAGCTGACTTGCCGATGACCATTATGGTTCTTTTATCAGAACCGGTCATGTTGCAAGTCAGGAGAACTGTCACATGTTCTTTGTCTTTTTTTAAGCCTAATGGGACCTCAGCCTTAAACGCCAGTGTTCCGTATCCCACACACCGAAAAAACAGCCCAGTCTCGTCAGTGTTGTAAATGTCCTCGGGGCTGTAACCATTGAGGATCTGTGGGAGGACATCATAGAGCCAAGCCTCTGCAGCAACAGTGTCTGCATTCTGTTTTTCTCTGTGAATTTTTTTAAAGCCAATGTTATGCTGCTGTTTCCAGCGGCTTAACCATCCATCAGTCGCCTTGAAGTCAGGTTTGTTGAGAGCAAGGGCTATCTGCTCTGCTTTCTGGACCAAAAGTGGGCCACTAATCAAGGCTTCCCTTCCCTGGCATTAAAGAACCAACGAAGCAATGCTTCCTCCACGTCGTTGTCTTTTCCCTCTTGTTTCCTTTTTCGACCTGGGCTCTGGTTGGAATGCTAGTCAGACAGTAGAGAGTCCTTGTTTTTAATAAGATCACTGATTGTGGACTTCGGGATGCAAAAATGAGCACTGATTGTGAATGCTTAATTTGGGGAGTTTGTCCAGTTCTGTGAGGATCTCAATTTTACGAGATAAGGTAAGACAAGTGCGCTTACCTTGTGTCGGACCCGAGGCAGAACCAGAAGCAGGAGAGGACGCCATATTGTCAGACAGAACAGCACTGAAGTTGGGGGACATACAGGTTGATTTTATTAATGTATTGTTAGTGTAACGAGTTCAAACTAGGTTCACATTAGACAGTTGAAGTGGATGCTACATCCGAAATTTAAGGTCCGTTTAAACGATGATAAATAACATTGATCCCTATGCAACTGGCTTTTGGAAAACTGATTTTGTCGGTTACAAGCGGCTGTCCGCTACAAGCATGTCTGTTACTTTTGGCGCATACTGTAATATAATATATTCCAGTTCTGCTGCTACAACTTCTTAGATATATTCCTGCACAGGCTGCGCATGGGTCAGTTTCTTATGCCTAACAGGCTGAACTGCACACAGCATGTGGCTGGTAGAACTGGGTAATGACTCAGATTCAGGCACTAAGAGGAAGAGTGCACAATAGGTCAAAAACACAGAGCCAATTATTTTTTATTCTTCTGCAATAAATAAGGCCCACTGGGTGTAAAGTCGATTTACAGGGGCAATCAGGGACCGAGGGATGTTCTATAACTTGGGTCACACATTATAGAAGTGAAAGTTGTGGGAATAAAACCCTGGTCTTCTGGATGTGGCAAGCTCCTTCATAGCTTGCTGCTCTAATCTCTAGGTCACAACTCCAGACTTTACTGTACTATACACCCAGAATTTAAGAATAAAACTAATGCTATTGTTTTGTCTTCATAAAACATCCGTGGCTCAGCTGATAATATTAAGGACTGAATTACTAGTGATAATTAAATCCTTAGTTCTGTTGTCTGTCAGATATGTAACTTCTCCTCAGTCTGTATGAACTAACACTGCAGACTGCTGTGCGCTTGGTAAATTGTAATCAAGCGTCACTAATGGTCAGTGGTCAGGCTATCCATGGCTTGGCTTCCCTCTCTCTCCTTCCTACACAGTTCGTCAGCGGACTCCATCCTTCACTTTTTTGTTAATGAAGAAATATATTGAATTGTCATAGAAAAATAGAAAATGTTGAGAGTAAAAGACCGTTGATCCATCCCATCTGCTGTTTCACCCTGTCCTACCCCAAGACCTAATATCTAGTCAGGGTTATAGTCTGACTCTTCAATTAAGTTTGTGTAATTGTTCTCCTTGGTCTTACATAGTCAGAACAAATAAGATGACAAATTCAATATCTCAGATTCAAAAATGTTCTCACCTGCAGCTGCCCTCTGAGATGTATCTCTCGCGCTCTCTCTCACTAGTCCTAAAGACTACTGTATATTGCATTGTATTTATTTTCTTATTGTGTTACGCTATCATTGGCATTTTCAATTGGCATTGTAATTTCTCCACTCATCATTGTTACTTTTTTATAAGTTTCCCTATTGTAACCCCCCCCCCCCCGTCACACCTAGAAACGAGCCCTGGCTCTGTTTGCCTTTCCCGGTTACCACATTTTAAATAAATAAATAAATATTGCTAAACTTCTTTTATCTTTATTCTTTCCTTTTTCAATCCTGGTATGTGGCCTCCCCCATAAACTCTCCACTCAAGTTCCAAACCAAACTAGACGTCATGTTATTTATTGAAAATATTTTCACAATAAGATCAGAAGTACTTCTATGAGTCTTACTGAATAACGAGCCTTAGTCATGGGTTATTATATTTATCATAAAAAAGGGCACGCTGTGTACAGTAGGAGCAGCTCCACTCAGTGTGACTAGTACTGAAGGATAGATGGGCGCAGAGGAAGGAGTGCTCATCTGACAACTTAGGGAGTGAGTGGAGGTTCAGTGTGGGCTGCTGTCACTAACAAACAATGGAATATTCAACTCAGCATGGTGAGGTGGACCACTCCCTTCCAGCCAACATTGTTGCTGTTGTGTGTAAGGGTTTTTAGGTTTTGTTCAATGTGAAAACATCCATGGCTTAATGATCTCCATGATTGATGGCAGCTGTGAGTTGTGACTTTTGCTAAATAAACAAATGGGGGATGATGTGATTTAAGGCACAGGGACCAGAGCCTTAAATCCTGTACTATTTTCTGCATACTGCAGCTGTTTATCTATATATTTAGTTTATTTCTAATAGCCATTTTGCCTTTCCCTTGCCTCTGGTAGTCTATGGTCTTGAAAACAAGAAGCAACAGCATGCATGTAATAGAAGTTTTAAGGCTCAGCTTGATTCACTGTGTGTGTGCTTTAAATTAATTTGTCCTCTATTTGTTTGTTTCACAGCCTGTGAGAATCCTGACTTGCAGCTGCCAGCCTGACACCCAGCATCATCACATCAGTCCTCAAGACTCCAGCAAACATATACATCTGAGATATAATTAAAAACCAGAAAAAACAGAACAAAATAAAACAAAAAAAAAAACATTGTAAGCACAGACAAAATCACTGACGACAGCAGGGTGAAATAACCTCTCCTGGTTCGTGCTCTCTCTCTCTTTCTCGCTCTCTCTCTCTCTCTCTCTCTCTCAGTGAGAGACCTTATCTTAAACAGTCACACATGGTGTGCTACACTACAGACTTTAGAGTGTTGCTGATAAGTTACACAACTGATCAGAGTGGAGGGGCAGCTTGGCATCTTCAATGCACCAAAGAAAAAAAGCAAGTGTTTCATAAATCATTCGGGACCACAGATGAAAGATTTGGAGCTGCAGCTCTGAAAGTCCATCCTTAGTGACACCCCTGGTCCCAGGGTGCCACTGTCTTATATTATGAAGGCCCATGTTTCGAGTGTCTGCATTCCACATTATGAAGCCCATGTCTTAAGTGTCTGCATCCCACATTATAAGGGACCACATCCCAGGATATCAGTGTTTCACATTATGAGGGCCCATGTCTTGATTGTCTGCATCCCACATTATAAGGGACCACGTCCCAGGATGTCAGTGTCTTATATTATGACAGCCCATGTCTCGAGTGTCTGCATCCCACATTATGAGGCCCATGTCTCGAGTGTCTGCATTCCACATTATGAGGCCCATGTCTCGAGTGTCTGTATCCCACAGTATGAGGGCCCATGTCTCGAGTGTCTGCATCCCACATTATGAGGACCTAAGTCTCGGGTGCCTGCATTCCACATCATGAGGGCCCATGTCTTGAGTGTCTGCACCCCACATTATGAGGGCCTATGTCTCGAGTGTCTGCATCCCACATTATGAGGGCCCATGTCTCGAGTGTCTGCATCCCACATTATGAGGGCCCATGTCTCGAGTGTCTGCATCCCACATTATGAGGGCCCATATCTTGAGTGTCTGCATCCCACATTATGAGGGCCCATGTCTAGAGTGTCTGCATCCCACATTATGAGGGCCCATGTCTCGAGTGTCTGCATCCCACATTATGAGGGCCCATATCTTGAGTGTCTGCATCCCACATTATGAGGCCCATATCTTGAATGTCTGCATCCCACATTATGAGGGCCCATGTCTCGAGTGTCTGCATCCCACATTATGAGGGCCCATGTCTCGAGTGTCTGCATCCCACATTACGAGGGCCCATGTCTCGAGTGTCTGCATCCCACATTATGAGGTCCCATGTCTCGAGTGTCTGCATCCCACATTATGAGGCCCATGTCTCGAGTGTCTGCATCCCACATTATGAGGGCCCATGTCTCGAGTGTCTGCATCCCACATTATGAGGTCCCATGTCTCGAGTGTCTGCATCCCACATTATGAGGGCCCATGTCTCGAGTGTCTGCATCCCACATTATGAGGGCCCATGTCTCGAGTGTCTGCATCCCACATTATGAGGGCCCATATCTTGAGTGTCTGCATCCCACATTATGAGGTCCCATGTCTTGAGTGTCTGCATCCCACATTATGAGGGCCCATATCTTGAGTGTCTGCATCCCACATTATGAGGTCCCATGTCTTGAGTGTCTGCATCCCACATTATGAGGGCCCATGTCTCGAGTGTCTGCATCCCACATTATGAAGCCCATGTCTCGAGTGTCTGCATCCCACATTATGAGATCCCATGTCTCAAGTGTCTGCATCCCACATTATGAGGGCCCATGTCTTGAGTGTCTGCATCCCACATTATGAGGGCCCATGTCTCGAGTGTCTGCAACCCACATTATGAGGTTCCATGTTTCGAGTGTCTGCATTCCACATTATGAGGGCCTAAGTCTCGGGTGCCTGCATTCCACATTATGAGGTCCATATCTCGAGTGTCTGCATCCCACATTATGAGGGCCCATGTCTCAAGTGTCTGCATCCCACATTATGAGGGCCCATGTCTTAAGTGTCTGCATCCCACATTATGAGGGCCCATGTCTCGAGTGTCTGCATCCCACATTATCAGGCCCATGTCTCGAGTGTCTGCATCCCACATTATGAGGGCCCATGTCTCAAGTGTCTGCATCCCACATTATGTGGGCCCATGTCTCGAGTTTCTGCATCCCACATTATGAGGGCCCATGTCTCGAGTGTCTGCATCCCACATTATGAGGGCCCATGTCTGAGTGTCTGCATCCCACATTATGAGGGCCCCATGTCTCTATAGTGTCTGCATCCCACATTATGAGGGCCCATGTCTCGAGTGTCTGCATCCCACATTATGAGGGCCCATGTCTCAGTGTCTGCATCCCACATTATGAGGGACCACATCGAGGCTATCAGTGTCTGCATCCCCCATTATGAGGGACCATGTCCCAGGATGTCAGTGTCTCACATTATGAGGGCCCACAGCTCAAGTGTCTGCATCCCACATTATGAGGGCTCATGTCTCGAGTGTCTGCATCCCACATTATGAGGGCCCATGTCTTGAGTGTCTGCATCCCACATTATGAGGTCCCATGTTTCGAGTGTCTGCATCCCACATTATGAGGGACCATGTCCCAGGATGTCAGTGTCACACATTATGAGGGCCCATGTCTTGAATCTGTATCCCACATTTAGAGGCCCTATGTCTTGATTGTCTGTGTCCCACATTATGAGGCCCATGTCCCAGGGTTTTCCTATATAGAATGTTCCACACCGGCAGTTGGCCATGTACACTATACAGGCCATATCACAGGTAGGGTGTAAAAACATTTTTGTTTCTTGGATGTGTCTGCAGAATTTGCATCTGCCACAGGGACAGCAGCTAGAAGGGAGGAGAAGAGACAGCAAAGGTTGTGGGGGCAGGAGTCACAGTTTTCCTCACAGGCTGTAGTGAGGAAACCAAAATGTCACTTTGATTAGGTGCCCTCCTAAATACCACCTGCGGTCATCATTAACATGAATAACATTACAGTTTTTCTGAAGTATGTCATGCACCTTGTTTGCTTGTGGGATGTAAGTTGTGACAAACTTCAATTTGTATTCTGTGTTGTTGCAAATTATGTTACATTTACAGTGTCTTTTTGTGCCAGTAAGGTGGCTCATTCCTGCTCCTTTGTCCACCTTTCTGCCATATTGACAACCTCTCTGTTATAGCTCCTGGACAGAAATCGCTGTCATTTTTTTAGCCCTAGTGTCATATTTTCATCTATGCTACAGTTCTAACATAGCCTTAAGAAATGGCCTTGTGGGATGTTTCTCACTGTATGTGCCAGATGAAAAATAGATGTCAAAATCAGAGAATTCTTTCCATTGGTTTATGGTACAGGTCTGAAATAAATCCCCAATTTTGGTCTTTTAACATAGAGAGGTCCAAAAAATCAATTTTGTTATGATCACATTTTACTGTGAACCACAAATGAGGATTAGACCCCTTCAAGTACTCAGCAAACCACATCACATAATTTTCACTCCCCTCCAAATAAAGAACAAATCATTAATGTTTCAATAGTGTACTTCAGTGTATCCAGAAAAAAGGATTAATGTCTGGATTCTGTATTGCCTGCTTCTCCCATAAGCCAAGGTACATGTGGACATAACTCAGTGCCAGGAATGCCCCAATTGCCGTCCCCCGAGTCTGCAAGTTGTGTTTATTTCGGAAAAGAAAATTATCGCAAGTCAATATAAAGTCAGTCCATTGTAGCAGGAAATGTATCATCTCCACTTCCTGTTCACCTGATTGTTGCAGGTAATAATGTAGTACCTCCATGCTAAACTGTTGTGAAATATTGGTATATAGGGCCTCCACATTGAGGGTGGCATGGAGGTAATTATCTGGGACCAAAATTTCTCCTAGAACTCTCAAGAAGTCAGTAGAGTCTTTTAGATGTGAGGGGGGTCTTGGTACTACTGGCCTGATGAAAGAATCCACTAACATGGAAAGTGGTTCTGTAAGAACAGCTATAGTGGTGATGATTGGTTTGCTCAGGAGGATCCATAATAGATTTGTGGATCTTGGGTAAGACATAATAATGGTGCCAGTATTGAATGTTCCACTGTAAGAAATTTACAACATGTCTTTATCTATAACCCTTGTTGACATGCATTATTTAGAAAGGCATCAATCTTATTTTTGAAACCCTCTGTTTGGTCACCAGCAAGACCTCTGTAAACCATTAAGCTTCCTATTTGTTGTAATACCTCCCTTTCATTCTTTTCAGTGTCCAATATACAGTAGAAACATAGACATTGATGGCAACCTAATTCATCTGCAGAGGTCTGTTTAGCATCTATATCTGGGGAGATTGGAAGTCTTATCCTGAGCAGTGTTTTTGTCAATAACCTGAGTGTAACCCCCCAACACTTGAACATCATTGACGTCTGTGACAGGGAGAAGACTGACTGCACTGAACTTTGTGTGGGGAAATACTGCACTAATTCCTGCTTATGACTGCATAATTTAAACACCTACTGCTTTACAAATCCTCAAGAGTGGCTTGTAATTTTATCAGTGCACTTAGCAGTCAACTGGAGTTTTGAAGGGGTGGGGAACATTACTATAAAGGTACACGCCACTACTCTGCATGTAGCGTGCTGCAGCTTGTGAGTGGCACGCC
Organism: Neoceratodus forsteri; assembly: GCA_016271365.2. Taxonomy (NCBI): domain Eukaryota; kingdom Metazoa; phylum Chordata; order Ceratodontiformes; family Ceratodontidae; genus Neoceratodus; species Neoceratodus forsteri. The sequence continues at coordinate 1,210,554,604 of CM028132.1, forward strand.
ACTCCTAAACAAAAAAGTTTGGTTAGAGTACTTAATGAGGTAATGTGGGTTTGCAGTTTAATTCTATTGGTTTTATATAGAGAAATTGGGCTTAAGTCATTTTAAGGACATTTGCCTTTATTTTAAGTAGGCACCTAGAGCTAGGAACTCAGTTAAAATTAAAGCTAGCTAAGCAACTTATTGTTACGAACATACGAACATACAAAATTTGCCAGCAGATAAAGGCCTAGAGGTCTATCAAGTCTGCTCGAATGTGCAGCTAGCACCCCTTATTCTGCAGCTGCCCCTCCCTTCCACCCTTCCCCTTCATTAACCCTCCCCCTTGTCCTGTCCCATCCTCGTTTGAAGCAGTCCACTGTTCTACTGCATACCACTTCTGCAGGTAACGATTCCACCCAGCCACCACCCTCTCTGTAAAAAGTGTCTCCTCATCTCCTCCTGAACCTTCCTCGCCTCCAGTCTCATATCATGGCCCCTGGTGGCCCTCCTCCCTTACTTTGAACAGCCCCTCTGTACCTGTCTTGTTTATTCCTTTCATGTATTTAAAGGTTTCAATCATGTCCCCTGTCTCTCCTCTCCTTCAGTGAGTACATGTTCAACGCTCAACCTCCTCTCATATGATAAGTCCCCCAGACCCTTGATCATCTTTGTCGCCCTGTGCTGCACTCCTCCAGTAACTTAATGTCCCTCTTCAGATACGGACGCCAGAACTGCACGCAGTACTCCAGGTGTGGTCTAATTAATGACCTATACAGTGGCAGAATCACCTCCCTCCTCGAGGATATACCCTTGCAATACAACCCAGCATTTTGTTGGCCTTTGCAGCTGCCTTCCTACACTGTGCTGAGTTGTTCATTGACCCTGTGATGAGCACACCCAGATCCTTCTCCTCCTCTGTCTGGGCTAGCTGCACTCCCCTAGCTGGTAAGTCCTCCTTGGGTTCTTCATCCCAAAATGCATCACCTTGCACTTTTGGCATTAAAGCCAGTTGCCAGGTGTCTGACCAGGTTTCAAGCTTTGCCAGATCATCCTGCAACCCCTGCCATCCCCTAGGTCATTCACCACCGCGCCAACCTTGGTATCATCAGCAAACAGACTGATCTTGCTCTTGATGTCCCATGATATGTCTGCAATGAATATCCCAAACAACACTGGTCCCAACACCGAGCCCTGTGGGACACTGCTTCGTCACTGCCCTTGGGTGTGAGAGCTCCCCACCCACCACCACCCTCTGTTGCCTTCCTGCAGCCAGTTTCCTACCCATCTCACCAGCATTGCACCTGCCCCTGTGCCTACTAACTTCCTTCCCAGCCTTCCATGTGGCACTGAGTTGAATGCCTTACTGAAGTCCAGATACAGGACATCCACTGCATGTGCCCTGTCCAGTTGCCTAGTTACCCAGTCATAGAACCCGACCAGGTTGGTTTGGCAGGATCGGCCACGTATGAAGCCATGCTGTCTGCTGTCCTGTAGTCCTTTGGCCTCTAAGAGGGCCACCAGCCTCTCCTTCAGGATAGTCTCCATTAGCTTACCCATGATGGATGTGAAGCTCACTGGTCTGTAGTTTCCCGGTTTATCCTTGGGGCCACTCTTGTGGAGGGGCACCACATGAGCCATCCTCCAGTCCTGAGGTACACACCTCGAATGTAGTGAGGCATTAAATAGGTCTGCCAAAGGTCCTGCAAGGACCTCTGCCAGCTCCTTCAGTACCCTGGGGTGGATGCCATCTGGGCCTGGTGCCTTGTCTACCCTCAGTGCCTTCAAACCCTCTCGAACTCTGCACTCCATGATTTCCCCATCTGTCACCACTTCCCCCCCTGTGTCTGCCATTTCATCCATCTTGGGTGTCACCCCCCTCTTCTCTCTAGTAAATACTGAGCAGAAGTACTCATTTAGTGCTTCCGCCTTATCGCACCCTGCTTCCACCCAACCCCCCTCCTTCCTAATCCTTACTATGTGGTCCTTACAGCTCCTTTTCTCCTGATGTACTTAAAGAAGTCCTTCTCCCCTTCTTAATGCCTTGTGCCAGCCTGAGTTCCGTAGATGCTTTGGCCCCTTACTGCCCTTGTCACCTCCTTCATTCTGTCAAGTACCCTCTGTCCTCCCCCTCCCTGTTTTCTTGTATTTCCTAAAGGCAGCTCTTTTCCTCCTTACCTTTTCCATGACCTCCTTGCTCAACCAGCTCGGTTTCTTAGCCCTAGCCTTCTTGCTCTGGGCTTTGCAGCAGGTTTTGGTTGCCTCCACCATCCCCAACTTTATGAGCTCCCATCTCTGGTTAGTATCCATACTAGATTGAATTCTGGCCAGGTACCCTTTTACCACTTCCCCCATCCTCCCAAAGTCAGCCCTCCTGAAGTCCAGCACTCTTGTGCCAGATTCCACTCCTTCCTTGCCCATATCCAATGTGAGCCATACTGAGTGGTGGTCACTCCCTGAAAGCGGTTCCTCCACTGTAAGTTCTCTCACAAAGTCCCCATTTGCCAGCACAAGGTCAAGGGTATTCCCTAACCTGGTTGGTTCACTGACCATTTGCAGCAGGAAGCTGTCCTGGAAGGCATCCAGCAGTACCTGCTCCCTTCTGTTCCTGGTTGTTGGGGTGCTCCAGTCCACTCCTGGCATGTTGAAGTCCCCCACAATCACCACACTACCCTTCTCACAGGTCCTCCTGATCTGTCCCGCTAGTTCCCTGTCTAACTCCTCCATCTGAGATGGTGGCCTGTACACCACTCCCATTCTAAGACTCCTATTCTTGGAATCCTGGATTTGCACCCAAATTGACTCTGTACTACCCTCCTCCCCTTCCTCCCTTACACACTTCAGTCCTTCCTTCACATATAGTGCCACCCCCCCTCCTTTCCCAGTCACCCTGTCCCTATGAAATAACCTGTACCCTGGTACAGACAGGTCCCAGTCATTATATTGGGTGGCCCATGTTTCCATGATGGCTGCAATGTCCACCTCTCCCTCTGCCATGAGAACCTGCAACTCTGCAGTTTTCCTCCCAAGGCTCCTAGCATTAAGGGTAACCACCTTCCACCCTTTCCCCCTCCTCCCATACTGCCCTCCTTTCCTAGCATCACCAATAGTACTTGCCATTTGTCCTTTGTCACTGTTATGGGGGGGTAAGCTCATATGATTTCCCAACATGTGGTCTCTGCATATCTCTTCCCCAACTGCCACCCCCCACTCCTAGTTTTAGAAATAGGTAGTTTAAGACTTTTATTGTTATGTGTTTGTATTTGTTTATGCCTGCAGACTGGTAGTCCAAAGGTTCAAACTTGGACTACAAAATGTTCAGTTTTGCATTCTCATTACAGAGGGACATTAACTGTTTATGATATTTGGTGTCATTGTGAAAGTCCACTTCCTAATTTTAACTTATTAACAGGAATTATGTGTAGAGACATGGTTAAGTATGCTGTATTAAGTAAGAGGTACTTTCCCCAGACACATGTTGTCTGCAAAGTTCTCTCATTTCCTTGAGTCCCTAAGGAGGCCAACAAAAATGAGACATTATATACTAAAGGTTGTTAGGTGCCTGAGTGTTCTGTTTTTGGTAACATGTGGAGATATACATCCTAATCCAGGCCCTGGTGATGCTGCTCTGACAAGTGCAGATGATTTGGCACCTATCAACAGTGATTTATTCTTAGAAGGTGATTTTGGGATAGTGCACTTTAATTCTCGTAGTGTTTGGAAAAAGTTTGATTCAATTAGGTACTGGGTCTCCATGCACCAGCCAAAGGTCATAGTAATAATGGAAACTTGGCTCCATGGTAGGATTGATGATTCCAAAATTCAATAGGATAATTATCAAATGTATAGGAATGATAGACAAAAGAACAAAGGAGGTGGGATTCTGATCTATATTGAATCAAACTTGGAGTTCATTAGAATTCAGACAGACAATATTGAGATAGGTTTAGAAACTTTAATTCTGGAGCTAAAAATTCCTTTTTGTAGATCTATGCTTCTTGGTGGTATATATAAATCCCCTAAAACTAATCCAGATGGTTTTGATTATCTTCAGATTTTTATATAAAAGTATAAAAGCTCCCATGAAATTATTTTTCTTGGGAATTTTAATGTAAATTGGACAGAGATTAAGGGACCACATAGTTTGTTAGATCTTCAAATTGGTAGGGGCCTGAATCAATTAATTCAGGATCCTTCACGTTTGAATAATAGAGACTTTTCAAAATCTTCCACCTTAGATCTCATTTCTACAAATAGCCCTAGTTTTTATTCAACTAGTGGGGTTTTAATGGACACCTTCTCGGACCATCAAATCATTTTCACTATTTGGAAAAAGGTAAGTTTGCCCGGCCAAACCCCAGGCTATTTATTTCTGAGAAGCTTAAGAAAATTTGATTAGGTTAACTTTATGTAAGACATAGAGGGTATTGACGGGAATAGAGTGCATCTTATTCCTGGTGCATCAGATGTCTGGAGTTACTTCTTACAGGAATTCATGCAGGTATGTAATCGCCACGTGCCTGTTTTAAGAAGAAAAGTAAAAGCTGTTCACTTGAAGTGGTACAATTCAAACCTGCATAAATTAAAACAGCAAAGAGATAAATGTTGGCATAAAGCAAAGTGTGTCCCCAATGAATTTAATTGGCTGGCCTATAGACAATCATGTAATATATACAGTAAGGCGATTAGAGAAACTAAGCAGGAATATATATATTTTTATATGATCTTCTAACAATAAAACAAATAAGAGAATTTTCTGGAGCATTATATCAGGGTTAATGGGTACTTATAAAACTATATATTAAGGTCATTTTTTTGATTAACAACCAGCATATGTCACCTGGTTTTGAGGTAGCTGAAGTGTTTAATGATTTCTTCCTTGAATCTGGAACTTTGGGGAATAACAATTTTCAAACACAATCACCTTCAGATAAACAGTTTTTCCCCCCAAAATGCTGATTTCTTACAAGGGGATCCAAAATTCACGTTTTTGAATATATCGGTTGAGGATGTACAATCTGAACTTTTGAAATTGGATACCAAAAAATCCATAGGTTTTGGTGGAATACCATCAAAATTACTTCGGTATGCGGCTCCAGTTATTGCATATCCATTATCATATATATTTAACCTCAGTCTTCAGACTGCAGAGTTCCCAGATCATTGGAACATAGCTAAGGTAATCCTTATATACAAATCAGGTGTAAAAACAGATATTGGAAATCATAGACCAATTTCACTTTTGTCCCAGATTTCAAAGATTTTGAGCACCTGGTATCTCGCCAGCTTGTCCACTTTCTGGAATCTTGGAAAAAACTAAATGATACACAGTCTGGGTTTAGAATTCATCACAGTACTCAGACTGCTTTAGTTAAAGTTGTAGGGGATACACGTGATGGTTTGGATCGTGGGCTTTCGACAGGTGCTATTTTTATAGACTTGTCGAGGGCTTTCGATAAACTCAAGCATGTTACCCTTTTGTCTAGGTTGAGGGAGCTTAATGTTTCCTCTAAGGTTGTGGAGTGGTTTGGCTCCTATATACTAGATGGGCAACAGTATGTATCACTTGGTTCATCAGACTCTTCTCTTAAATATGCTTGATCTGGAGTGCCCCAGGGGTCGATACTGGGGCCTCTACTTTTCAACATATATGTTAATGAACTTAAATTCTGTGGCATGAAAGTTGATTTTCATCTTTATGCTGATGACATGGTAATTTATGCTAATGAGAACTCTGTTGAATTAGTCTGAGAAAGGTTACAGGTAGCTTTTACACATTTACAATATGTCTTTGAATCACATTTTATGAAATTAAATGTAAAAAAATTCTCACAAACAATCCTGTTTAGTAGGTCTAGGGATTATAAGAACTTTGATCTAAAGATTAAAACTAAAGGCGGAGATTAATTAAAATCTACTCTATATTACAAATATTTAGGAATGTGGCCAGACAGCCAATTGAAGTGGGACACACATATTAAATCATTAGTGGGAAGTATTTATAAAAAAACTCAGAGCAATGCATAGAGTAAAAAATTACCTGGATATTGATTCTAGACTCAGGCTGGTCAATAGTACTATTATTCCAATTACAGATTATGGTGATTTTCTATACGCTGGGGCCACTAAAACTCTACTGAATTATATTGATAAGATTCACAGTAGATTGGCTCATTATGTTTTAGATGTACTTCCTAGCACACACCATTACTTGATGTACCGAAAGCTAAATTGGTTAAGATTCAGCGAAAGGAGGGATTTACACATCTCACTATTTTTGGTGAAGGTTTTAAAAGGGACTGTTCCTCAATATATTGCTGACCTTTTTTCACTTAAGTCAATACCATCAAATCTAAGGTCTGCCGCTGGCTTAGAATTCAATGTACCTAGAGTTAGGTTAGATATAGGGAAATATTCACTTAAATATAGGGGTGCTTCAGTTTTGAATCAACTTCCGATTAACTTAAGACATCCTTCTATAATAAATAAAAAGAAAGTTATTAAGCTATGGTTTAATAACAAAAGCCATGTTTCTGCACTATGTTGTCTGGCAGCATCATCTAGTAAGTCTTAAATATTGTCTTATGGTCTTGTGGGCCTATTGATTAAATGTATATACTATATTAATGGATTATATGTAAAATGTTTCTGTAGTTTATGCATTATGAGAATATGTGTAAGGCAACCGTATGAATGTGTAACTGGATCATCTTGAAAATTAATTATCTTAGTGGTGTTTTATCCATTTAGTGGCACTGTCCTGAATAAAATATATTACTACTACATATATTACTACTTACTACTACTACTAGATAAGGACCACTTGGCCCACCCAGTCTGCCCATTTCCTTACCTATTGGATAAGCTGTAGATCCTAGTTAGCCAACAGCCTACTTTCTCCTGCCCCTCACTATAATTGCTTTATGTCTGTCCCATGCATTTTTGAATTCCCTCACTGCTTTGGACCCCACAACCTCCTCAGGAAGGCCATTCCATGTGTTCACCACCCTCTCTGTGAAAAAATACTTTCTTACGTTGCTACGAGTTGTCCCCCTCTACTACTTTGGTCACCCAGTCAACCAAGTAACTATTGAGACACCTTCATCTGTGGTTTTTATGGTTATCTCCAGGCTTTATTTTAGATTATTAATAGTATCCTGTTCTGCTCTATTAATATTTACAAAGTGCCATTCTTTTGTTTTAAGAACAGCACTGGTAGTTCTTTTCCATATATTTGTTTATATACTAGAACAGAATCCATCACTGGAGAGCAAAAGGTCGATTTTGCTTTTAACTGTTATGTAACCACTGTAGTATGTGGGACATTAACTGTTCCCTATTGCTCTGATTTTTATCACAGAAGTGATGTAAATTTAGTTTCCTAGTGAACTTATACAACTCTATAGTGGTATAGAAAGGTTTTCAGTTTCCCCACCACTGAAGTAAGACTGACCAGCCTATGGTGGCTAGCCTCTGCTCTGCTGCTACTCTTATGAAGAGGGACCATGTCAGCCCTTCCCCAGTCCTCTGGAACCATACATGTTTCCAGTGAGCTGTTAAACAAAGCTGTCAGTGGGGCAGCTAGCACCTCCCGGAGCTCTTTTAGTACCCTTGAGTGTATCCTGTTCAGTACCATAGCCTTGTCCACCTTCAGATTTGCAAGTCCTTTCTGGACTCTTTGAATGGACTTGTGTCTACCTCCCCCTGTCCCTTCTACTGTCCATACCCCCTCCCTCTACTGTGAAAACTGAGCAGAAGTACCTGTTTAGGATGTCAATGTTTTCTTGGTCCTCTTCTGCACAGTTTCCCCCTTCTGCCTTTCTGGCCAGATCTGGAGGTGTAATTCTGATGGGTGATGAGGTCAGGGGGATTTAAGTGGGAGGCAGGGGGCAGCATCAGTGTCCTGACTGGGTGCTGATTTTCAAGCAGACTCAATAGATCTTTAGGCCTACTCTACTGGCATCTTAGTATGTTAGTATGCCCTCCCTATCCGGCCCTTTGCTTTCCTCTTCTTACTTATGTATTCGAAGAATGTCTTATTTCCCTTTAACAACTCTTTTGGTAAGCCTTTCCTATGTCTGCACCTTTGTTCCCCTCATTGCTATGCCTGCTTCCCTCTGCTTTACTTGGTATACCTCCCTGTCCTTCTCCCTCTGTGTTTTCTTATACCTCCTGAATGCTATCCTTTTTTTTCCTTCACCACAATTGCCACTTCCTTAGAGAATAATACCTTTCTCTTTTTTCTCATTTCCTTTACACCATGGTTGGTTTCTTTAATTATTCCCTTCCTTATTTTTCCCCACTGTGCCTCTACCCCTCCCTGGCAATCCCCTCCAATCCAGCTTTTAAGGCTGTCTCCTAGTTCTTCAAATCTGCCATCTTTAAGTCCAAGACCGTCATCCTCATTAGGATAGTCTCTGTTCCTGTCTTCATGTTAAACCACACTGCACGGTGATCACTGGCACCCAAGTGACTGTTCACTGTGATGTCTGCAGCACTGTCCTTGTTTATAAGCACCAGATCCAGCACTGCACTCTCCCTGATGGGTTCTTTGACTAGCTGCCTCAGAGAAATCCCTTGTAGGGAGTCAAAGATCACCCAGCTCCTTGCCAAAGCAAGAGTTTGAAGATAGCACTCCATGTCTGGCTGACAGAAGACACCAACTAGCAGCACTTCCCCTTACTTGCCATTCTGATGATGGCTTCCCTGGGTGCCTTATACAGCTCTTCTCCCTGGTCTGAAAGTATGTACACTCCCTCAGTATGAATAGCAGCCTGGAGCCTCTCTCCATGATGACCCACAGCACTTACAGCTCTTCCTTTTCCTCTAGGTGTCCCTTTACCTCTTTGGTCTTGATTCCCTTCCTTACATACAGTACAATGTAACCCTCCTCTCCACCCTGTCTCTCCTGAACAGAGTGTCACCTGGTATGGCCATGTCCCAGTCAATGGTGCTCAGTGCACCATGACTCCATTATGGCCACTAAATCCAGGTTAGCTGTCACCATGATGGCTTCCAGGTTTGGAATTTTGTTTCCAAGACTCCTTGCATTGGTGCACATGGCTCTACACACCTCACATTCCCCCCTTCCTGCTGCCTGCTTTTCTCCCTCCCATTCCTGCTTGTGTTGTTTCTTGAAGCCTCCCCTGACTTACTTCTTACCTTTTTTACCTTCACCATTCATTGTCTCTTTCAATCCTCTACCCTTGCTTACCTCAGTTATACCCCCTTTTTCCTATTTTTGTACCACTAGATAGAGTGTTTATGAAAAGCATGGTATATGCATAAACTCACCATCCTTTAATGCTTTCACAATGTTAGCTCCATTGTCTGAAACCACAAATACTGGGGGTAAGGCCTTTAGGGGAGAGCCATTCTGAGAACTGTGTCTGTAGCTCATGTAAGATGTTCACACCCCTTAGATTTTCTTTGTCAAAGCTTGCAATAAAGATGGCAACCTGTTTGTGAGGATTTTGTTGGTCCCTGGTGGCAGCAGAGGCGGTTGAAAGGAAACTGACACCCAGTGGGTAGTGACAGTCATGCAGTCTGCTGTTTGACCGCTTTTCCACGTATCTATTGTTATTTGTACATTACTTCTTTAATAGCTGATTACTGGCAAGGCACTGTTTCCCTTCTGGCACAGTTCCCTATAAACAACTGGCACAGCCTTTCTGGAGAAATATGTCTGAAATGGCAAGTGATACTGAAGAGCAGCAATTTTTATTACTTCTCAGAAGTATCACTCTCAATTGAGTCAACAGTAGAAAAGAGATGCATATCCAGTGAAGTCATTGCAGACTTTGCTTTATTTAACTGCTGAGCAACTGAATGACTTCATTTATTTATTTAAAATGTGGTTACTGGGATAGGCACACTGAGCTGAGACTCGTTTCCAGGTGTGACATGGGATAAGGGGTACAGCATGGGTAAGATCACAACATAAAAATGAACAATGATTTATACAGAATAATACAGTGCAAATTAGTTAACAGTGCTAGAGTGTCACAGTCCTGTTACAAAATACGAAACAGGAAGGAGTGCAATTTTCATACAGTTTAAGGGGGAGGGTTACAATTGCATGAAGGCTGAGTGGAGAACCCTAGTAGGCATGTCAAAGAAAGGAGGGAGGGGAAAGCCAGAGGAAAGTTGGTTCTAGAGAGCATGGAGCCAGTGTGAGAAAGCTGCTTGACCAGTACTAGAGTGTAGGAGAGGGATGGGGAGGGTACATGAGTTTCTGGAATGTAGATCGTAGGCAGAGGCAGCTAGAGGAGAGAGGATAGGTAGGAGGGTAGTGAGCCAAACCAGTATTTGTCAATAAAGATAAAGCAGTATATTTAGTGACATAAGGGTAGGGGAAATTAGGACAGTGAATTTGGTCATAGTTAGTTCTCTGTTCAAAAGCCTGATGCATTGTCAGCTGTTTCTGAAGTGCAACTGGTATATGTAACAGCTTGAAGAGACAGAGAAGAACTTTTTCTGTTTTCAGTTGGGGAAATTTCTGATTCTGATAAAGATCTAGCAGATAAAGTGGGTGATGCTTAGGGCTGACTCACCTTTGTTTCCAATGCATGATTTTAAGATAGTTGCTAGGACCCTATGCTCTAATGGATTAGTTAAACTTCTTGGGCAGGATTCACAAAACACATGCGTCAAGTGCAACTCAGATGTGCTGGCACAAGTCAGAAATGTGCCGGAGGCTTATTCAGGAACAGGGAGAAAGTGCCAGTGCAAACGAGATGCCCTGTGCTGAAAGACATGCGCCACAGGTGCAACGTAATGACATGTGGTGCATATACAGGGGGCGTGCCCATGCATACACAGCGCATCCCGATTCACAGAGCACAACCAGGGTGCATCAATGGGGCAAATCCAGTGCAAATCCACGATGCACCAAAGTACAAAAGAAGGAGACTTATGTCCAGCACACAAGCAGGCCATCAATGGAACGTCTACAGCAGCACACAGCCACAGTCAGAGGGGAAGTGGAACCAGACAGAGGGAGAGGCACAGGCAGGCAAACTGCCAGCAACAACACCAGGTAGCAAGCTACACCAGAGAGCCACAGTGACAGAGGGGATGAACCCGGCAGCAGTTGCCATTGCTGGTGCCCTAATGAGGAGGAGGAGGCAGGGCGCCGGAAGGAACTGTAGGCGGCCAGCCCCACAGCGGTACCATGCCCGGCTGTCCTTCAAGCATCTGATAGAGGTGGAGACAGTCAGGTGATGCCACCTCAACAGGGCCATGCTGAGGCAGCTATGTGAGCTGTGCCATGATGTGATGCAGGCACCCACTGTACGAGGTCATGTCATCTTGGTGGAGACCAAGGTGACAACGGTCATGTACCTGCTCACCATGGGAACCTTCCAGAGACCTACTGGGGACACCATTGGCATATCACAGACCTCAATGTCCCACCTCCTCACACAGTTCCTCTCTGAACTGCTACCACATGCTTTGGAATACATCAAATTCCCCCGCACGCAGGCAGAGCAGACAGAAGCCATGCAGGGGTTCCACAGGGTGGTACGTATGCCAGGTGTCATAGGGGCCATTGACTGCACCCATGTAGCAATCCACGCACCACCTGGTGAGAACGGCATCACATATGTGAAATGAAAGGGGTACCATTCAGTGAACTGCCAGGTGGTGTGCAAAGTCACGGGGCACATCACCAATGTCTGCACCACACACCCTGGTAGCGCAAATAATGCATACATATGGCACCAGTCAGCACTTTGCAAATTGTGTGAGAGGCCTTTCGGCACCATGCAATTCTGCTTAAAGTTGAACCAGCATAACATTCTGTGGTGACTTGCATATGCAGCCCATGATGCTTTGCATTGTGTGGGTATGTGTGATTTTGTATTTTCTATATATATATATATATATATATATATATATATATATATATAATATACACACACACACACACACACACACACATTACATATTATATATGTAAACATTGTAAAACACTCCATTAATGCATCAGTTAGGGTGAATGCTATAGCAACAAAAGCAGGGACATGAGGCATTAGGGTTTCCAACCTTAATGCCCCACCCATAGGGTACCCACCCCTACCATTCCGCCCCATCCCTCCACCCTCCACACACCAGCAGGTGGCTTAACTCTCACCCCATTCCATGTATAAATAAGCTGAGGTGGTGCAGTACAGGAGAATGGGGTGAAAAGCCAATGACCCCAATGCACACCGAGATGCCTATTGGTATGTGGATGGTGGAAAGGTGGGGGTGGAGTGGAAAGGGTGGGAACCCTGGGAGCGGAGTGTTCATGTTGGAATCCCTAATGAAATGAAATGAAACTTTATTTATATGGTGCCTTTCTCAAACCAAGGTGCCTTACAATATTTAAAACAATAAACAATAAATAAATACAAATCCATAAATAATTTATACAACACTAAATATGAGCTCTAATTCACAGTCAATTAATTAAAATTAATGCCTCATTTCCCTGATTTTGTCATTATAGTATTCACCCTAACTGATGCATTAACAGACTTTTTTTGCAATTAATTTCCCTTCTTTTTCAGGCTTTTATAATTGTATCCTCATTTTGCTGTGGGAGCGCAAGGTCCTTTGGACCCTGCACTCCCATCCCTCCATCTAGATAGTAGAACAGTATCTACATATCACTGTGGGAGTGCAGAGTCCTTCAGACCCTGCACTCCCATCCCCCCACAGATGCACATGTGTATCTAGCTGTGGAAACACAGGGTCTCTGACTTCTACACTTCCACACATAAAGTTACAAGCAGGTGTAGTGAAATGGCAACAAATAGTCATAACTGTGCAATATAAAATAATTTTCACCCCAAATGTTCAACATAAACTTCTTATCACTTCACTGCATGTACCCAGTATAGAAAACTTTCAAATCTCTTTTGAAATATAATTCTTCGCAACTATAACTCTGTTTTGCACCACAGGTGCAGAAAAACATTTTTGGCAGGATTTAAAAAATGACAGCTGTACTGTTCATGAGGTGGTGTGAAAAATGGTAATGTTGGAACTCTGGAGTGAAAACATGAAAAATTGGTGAAATTACGAGCATGTGTAGAAACTGTGCACGTATGCTTGTAACTCGGTCTTTTTTGGAATTTTTTTACCAAATTGTCAACATGGGTTTTTGGGTCCCCCCCCCCTTATGAACAGTTGCACTGTGATTTTATTAATCCATCCCAAAAGTTGATTTTGCACAGCGACCGTGCCATTCTGTGCCACAGGTGTGAAAACACATTTTGGGCAGGATGTGAAAAATGACAGCTGTACTGCTCATGAAGAGATGTGAAAAAATGGCAATGTTGAAAATTGGTGAAGTTATGAGTGTGCACAGAAACTGTACAATTCACACTCTTAACACAGTTATTTTTGATTTCACTAGTTTTGAACATATTTTTGGGACCTCAGCAATCATGAACAGTTGCACTGCTATTTGTTAATCAGTCCCAAAAGTGATTCCACACAGCGACTATGAAATCACCTTTTGGGACTGAGAAATGAAATGACAGTGACTGTGTTTATGAGGTGGGTCCCAAGAACCCCATGTTGAAAATTTGGTGGAAAAATTCCTAAAATTGGCCGAGATATAAATATAAGTTGAAACCCACCCATTGACTCCCATTATACAGTGCTTACCTTTAATTCTTGTTTGTGGTTCGACTTTGAAGAGTGCAGATGTGTTCCAGTCCACAGACAATGACAGCACCAACCTCCAGAGGTAAGTACGTAGGGGGACGGGAGGTGGATGCTCAGTGGAGGTGGGGATAAGGAGGGGACTGGGGAGATGAGGGACCGTTTATTTTTACAGGTTATAAAAAACAAAATAAAAAGACATCAGGGACAGTTTTCTTTATTTACAGGTACAAGACATGAAAAAATAATAATTTGGGCCTATTGGGTGGGCTCCCAGGATTCTGCATAGAAGAAAATAGGTGACTGGGGATGGTTTTCTTTATTTAACAGGTTTTGAAACAATACAGCATTTTGGCACACTGGAGTGGGCTCCCAGTGTGCCAAATAAGTGTGTGTGTGTGTGTGTGTGGGGGATAAATAATAACATGTGGATTGGGCACCCCGTGTCAGTGCAAAAAATAGGAATTTGCCAGGAGGGCACACTACTTTGATGCAGAATCATGTATCGAAAATTCCAATGCAAGGTTCTGCATTGAAGAAAAAAACTTTGGGTGATGGTTTTCTGTGTTTCACAGGTTTTAAAACACTGGCATATTTGGGCACACTGGGGTGGGCACCTAGTGTGCCACATAAGTGTGTGTGTTTTGGGGGATACATACTGACACAGGGATTGAGTACCCCATGTTGTTGCAAAAATACGAATTTGCCAGGAGGATAGACTACTTCGATGCAGGATCCTGCCTGAAAATTATCAAAAATTTCAATGCAGGATTCTGCATCGCAGAAAATAGACTGCAGGGGATGGTTTTCTTTATTTAACTGGTTTTAAAACAATGCAACATTTGGGCACACTGCTGTGTGCTCAAAGTGTGCCCAATATGAGTGTGGGGAGGATACATACCGAGATGGGGATTGTGTACCTGCAGAACTCTGCATCAAAGAAAAAAGATATCAATGGACAGTTTTTTTTTTCCAGGTGTAACACTTGAAAAGTATTCTGTATCTGTCTTCCTTGACACTCTGCAGCCAGCAGCAAGAGTGCCAGCTGCAGATGCAGAAGTCAAAAAAATACTGCTCTTCTGATACAGAGAACAGGCTACAAGCCATTCTCTGTAAGCTGGCACCCGACCAAAAAAAAACTTGTTTAGGGCCAGATTAAAACAAAAATAAAAAAACAGAATACCCCTGAAGGGGTCCTCTTTAGCTGTGTTCTGATGTTTTTTTTTTCTTTTTTAAACATTCTGTACTTCAATAGCCTTGCTAAGCGGCAAACAAGATGGCGGACACAACACAGCTCAATTGATCGAATGACTTTGAACTTTATGCAAAATATCAGCCTTCTTTGTGAAAAGAAGCTGGTATTTTGTGCAAAGTACTCGTATTGTGTGAAAAATATATTTTTCGTGCCTGACATATAAATTTTCCCATAGGAAACAATGGGAACATTTAAAATGTCATACATTTTGAAAGGATTGATATTTTCTCACCAGACCTTCAAAAGGCACATCTGTGACCCAAAGGCTTTCTTCCCTGAACATTTCAGACCAAAACCTAAAGCTGTTTCTGAGATCCAGGATGACAAATAAATGTAAAAAAAATCTGGATTTTCTGTTTTTTCAACATCTTTATATTTTAGAAACCACTGAACAGATTCTCACAAAATTTGGCAGGTCAAGAGACCTACCCATAGAGATTATGCATGCCACATGTCATGCAAATCCATTGAATGGTGTCAAAATTAGTAAGGTTAAAGGTTTGGACTTTAACATAGATGCACAGTTTTACCCTAACTATACTGGCATGACTGTGCCAGTATCTTATATATATATACACTACCGGTCACAAGTTTTAGAACACCCCCATTTTTCCAGTTTTTATTGAAATTTACGCAGGTTAATGTCTCAATGTACTCTGAAATTAAAGCATAGAACAAATAAACAATTGGAGATAAAAAAAGAAATCATAGAATCATTTTGTTTAACAAAATTTAATCTAAATTTTTGACTCATCAAAGTAGCCACCTTTTGCAGATATACTGTAACCGCCGAACACACTCGTGGCATTCTTCCTACAATGGACATCAAATATTGTTCGGGAAGTTCTTCCCAACACTGTTGCAGAAGTTCCCACAAATGTGTTGCACTTGTAGGTTGCTTTGCTTTCACCCTTCTGTCCAGTTCATCCCAAACCAGCTCAATGGGGTTTAAGTCTGGAGACTGTGCTGGCCATTCCATGATTTAAACCTACCGTCTTGTTCTTTTCCTCGAAGGTAGTTCTGACACAGCCTGGAGGTATGTTTTGGGTCATTATCTTGCTGTAGGATGAACCCCTGACCAACTAGGCATAGATCAGAGGGTATTGCATGGTGCTGCAAAATGCTGTGGTAGCCCTTTTGGTTCAGGGTGCCAGTCACTCTGTGCTGATGTCCTGTGAGCCGCCTATCACGCAAGCTGTTGACTCTCAGAAACTTGTCTTCTGATTCTGTTGTGGCTTTGGGTCTGCCAGACCTCTTCCTGTCAGAGTTTCCTCCAGTTTTCAAGTGCCTTTTGATGGTGTAGGAAACTGTACTCACTGACACCTTGGCTTTCTTTGCAATTTCTCTACAGCAGTTTTGCTAACCTAAACTTTTTTTTTTAACCTCTAGCAGTTTACCGCTACCTTTGTACCATTTCAGGTTATTCACTGGACTTGAAATTGGTTTAAATTTCAATAAAACTGGAAAAATGGGGTGTTCTAAAACTTTTGACTGGTAGTGTATATATATATATATATATATATATATATATATATATATATATACACACACATATATATATACACACACACATATATATATATATATATATATATATATATATATATATATAAATTAGGATACATGATGGGCACGAGAAGAAAATATTTCACTCCTTTAGAGTGACCTCTGAATATTCGTGAGTGGCAAAACCACTCATGACTATCCAGTGGTCACTGTGCAGGAGAGAAAAATATTTTCATCACACGAGTGCACATCGTGTATCCGATTTATACAATAGAAATGTGTTTTTTGCTGTTTTTTTGGTTTGATGACATCACCACAGTGAAAGTAAATCCATTTATTTTCACTGTGGTGATGTCATTACAGGGGTTATTCTACTGCAGTGAGAATACATGTTTTTATTCAATGAGTTATTTGCTCACCCCTATTGTATAAATATATATATGTTATACTGGCACAGTCGTGCCAGTATAGTTAGGGTGAAACAGCACTTCTATGTTAAAGTTCAGAATTTGAGGGCTTATAACTTTGGAGCTGTTCAATGGGTATGCAAGAAATTTGGCATGTGTAATCTCTAGACATTGGTCTCCTGATCTGACAAATATGGTGGGAAGCTGTTGAATAGTTTTTGGAGCTATAAAGTGTTGAAAGAACAGAAACATCAGGATTTTCTGACATTTCTTCGTCATCCTGTATCTCAGAAATGGCTTTATGTTGTGGGATGAAATTTTCAGGGTAGAAAGCCCTTGGGTTACAGATGTGCCATTTGAAGGTTTGGTGAAAAAATATTAAAAAGTTGTCAACGTTTGTCATTTCCCCTTATTTCCTATGGGAAAAGTTGTGTTTTGCAAGAAAATAAAATTTTTGCAAATGTGGGTAAATATGCGAAAATTTTACTTTTGCAAGCATTTTCCGTTTTTTAAAGAACGTGTTTGTGCAGCTATCTGGGTAGGGTGCAAAAATGTGTGTTAAGTGTCTTGCATGAAAGTAAAATTTTCACAAATATAGGTAAATGTGTGAAAATATTACTTTCACAAGCATTTTCCAATTTCAAATTAATGCATATTTGTGCAAATATCTGGGTAGGGTGTGACAATCTGTATTCTGCAAGCACCATTTTTGAACATGAAGCCATGAAATGTGCACAAATTTTGATGCAGGATCCTGCATCAAAGTACTGTAATGTGCCGCACAATGCTTTCCAATATAAAATCATCGTGCGGCACATTATAGTACTTTAATGCAGGTTCCTGCATTGATATAGTCTGCCACTTTTCAACATGGGGGTGCTCAATCCCCGTGTTGATCTGTAACCCTCCCAGTATTGTGGCACACTGGGAGTCCACCCAAGGGTGCCGATATATCTATTAAATTATTTAAACCTTTCTGACACTGGGATGCCCACTCCTGGTGTCAGATGACCCCCCAAGCCCACTCTTATTGCGATGGGGGTGCCCAATCCCCCAGTCAGCATGATGATTCCTCAAAAAAAACTTATGTGGCACACTGGGAGCCCATCCCAGTGTGCCCAAATTATTTTTGGGCACACTAGGATGTCCAGAGCTGGTTTCAATAATGTCCACAGCTGGTTTCAATTTCACCATCTCTTCCTTAATGCCAAGAAAGCTGTGTCCATGACATTCGACATGCATCAGAAACTGTCTAGGCTCCAATCTGCCCCCTCCTTCACTACCCTCGACGGGGCACCTATTCTTGCCACCGAGTCATTTAGGTATCTGAGCATGTGGCTGGATCAGCATCTCACTTTCTCTGCCCACATAGATGCCATAATAAAATAGCTTTGCCCAAAGCTCAGCGCCCTTTATAGAAACTGCTCCTGCCTCCTGCACCAGGCTAGACGTGAACTGATCCAATCAATGATCCTCCAGATTTTTGACTATTGCGATATCATCTACTGCTCTGCTCCTGCCACCTCCCTAGCTAACTTGGACACTCTTTTTAACTCCTTCTGTCGGTTTGCTCTGGATGCACCTCCCCTTACCCACCATTGTCACCTGTACCAAGCTTTAGCCTTTCCTTCCCTAACAAATAGATGACTGCACCAATGCACAAAGATCATCTTTAAGTCCTGACTTGGTACTCTCCCTCCCTATCTAAACACCCTTATCTCCCCCCCAACCCACTACCTCTCGACTCCTAAGATCCCATGACCACAGAGCTCTGACTGTCCCCTGGAGATCCACCTCTAGTGGGCAGACCTCCTTCTCCTATCATCTCCCTAAACTGTGGAATGCACATACTACACAAATCCAATCCTCGTCCTCACCTGGCTCCTTAAACCAAGCGCTACACAATTTCCTCTCTGTAAATTGCACTTGCCCCTAGCCCCCCCTTCTTGTCTCACCCCCTGTCTGTTGCCCCATCTGCCTAGCTTCATCCCAGTTTGATGCACTTATAGTCTTGGAATCTATCTTGGCTCCAGTTGTACATAGCTTCTTATCCTCTCTCTCTCTCTCTCTCTCTCTTTTTTCTCTCACTCTCTCTCCCTCTCTATATTGTGTCATTCTTAATTCTGTAGTGTGACATGCTTTAGGTCCCCTTTGCCACTACTCTACCTGTCATTCTAGTGTGTAATGTTTTAGGTTCCCCTTTGCCGCTACTCTACCTGTCATTCTGTCTCACCTCTAGTTGTCAGCCTCAGAATTTTAATTTACCCTGCCTGCAATTATTTGCTTTCTTACTAATATATTGCTCACTTACAACCTATGCTTTTTATGCTATTGTATAATTGTGTGCGAACTCATTGATACTACGTAACTCCCATCACCCTTTCCCCCAGGTCGTACCGGGAGATAAGCAACTTGTTGTTCAGTTTACCTTAGCTGGTGAAACTTTTCAATAAATAAATAAATATATATTTTTCATTTTATATTCCTGTAAATGAAGAAAACCGTCCCTTGAAGTTATTTTTTTACCTGTACTGGAGAAAACTGTCTGTTGTCTCGCCAGCCCCTCCCCATCCCCACCCTCCCTCTGTACACCCACCTCCTTGCACGCCCTCACCCATACTCCTCCGGAGGTCGGGAGCCATGATCTTCGCTGGACCATGAGACATCTGCACTCTTTAAAGCTGAACTGCGAAATGAGGAATGGGGTAAGCGCTGTATAATGAGACTTAATTGGGGGCTTCAACTTAGGTTGATATCTCAGCCAATTTAAGGAATTTGTGCCCCAAATTTTCAACGTGGGGTTCTTGTGACCCCTCCTCATGAACACTGTCACTGTCACTTCATTTCTCAGTCCTAAAAGGTGATTTCACGTTCACTGTGCGGAAACACCTTTCAGGATGGATTCACAAAAGAACAGTGCCACTGTTCATGAGGTGGGGTCCCAAAAAGCCCATGTTGCATTTTTGGTGGAAAAATTCCCCAAAATGATTGCGTTACATGTGTGTTTTGCGCAGTTTCTATGCACATTCACAATTTACCCAATTTTTAATATTTTCACTCCAGATTTTCAACATTAACATTTTTTAACATCTCCTTATGAACAATAAAGCTGTCATTTTTCATATCCTGCCCAAAATGTGTTTTTGCACCTGTGGTGCAGAATGGCAAGGTCGCTGCATGAAAACAACTTTTAGGACAGATTAACAAAATGATAGTGCCACTGTTCATGAGTGGAGGACCCATAAAGCCCATATTGAAAATCTGGTGAAAAAATTCCATAAAATGAATGCATTACAGGCGTGCATTGCACACTTTCTAGCACACTCGTAACTTTACTAATTTTTCATATCTTCACCCCAGATTTTCAACATTGCCATTTTTTCACACCACCTTAAGAAAAGAACAGCTGTCATTTTGCACATCCTTTATGGAATGTGATTTCGCATCTGTTGCTTGGAATGGCGTGGTCGCTGTGCGAAATCAACTTTTGGGAGGGCTTAACAAAATCACAGTTGCACTGTTCATGAGGGGATGTCCTTTAATGGCGATGTTAAAAATTTGGTGAACAAATTCAAAAAATTGACACTTTATGAGTGTGCATTGCATAGTTTATATGCATGCTTGTAACTTTGCCAGTGTTTCTCATTTTTCACACTGTTGTACTATCTGGATGGAGGCATGGGAGCACAGGGTCCAAAGGACCCTGGATCCCACTGTAACATATGGATGCTGTTGTACTATCTTGATGGAGGGATGGGGACCCTGAGCTCCCACCATGACATATGAATACTGTAGTACTATCTCAATGGAAGAATGGGAGCACAGGGCCCAAAGGACCCTGTACTCCCACTGTGACATATGGACACTGTTGTACTATCTGGATTGTTGGATGGGAGCACAGGGTCTGAAGGACCCTACACTGTCACCGTGACTTATGGACAGTGTTGTACTATCTCGATGGAGGGACAGTAAAATGAGCATACAATTATAGTATCTGAAAAAAAAGGGAAGTTCTTTGCAAAAAAACTTAATTAATGCATCAGTTAGGATGGATATCACAGCGACAAAAGCAGGGAAATGAGGTGTTAGGGTTTTCAGCCCTAATGCCACACCCCCAGGGTTCCTGCCCCTACCACCCAACCCCCATCCCCCACCCTCCACACAACAACAGGCATCAGGGTGTGCTATGGAGTCACAAGACCCAGCTCTCACTCTATTCCATGTGTAAACAAGCTTACACTCTGCAGTATAGGACAATGGGGTGAGAGTATGGCCTAACTCTCACCCCATTGTCCTGTACTGTAGCATGTAAGAATGTTTACATGCAGAATGGGGGTGAGAGTTGGGCCTTATGACCCCATGGCACACCCCAATGCCTGTTGGTGTGTGGAGGTTGGGGGGATGGGGTGGGGTGATAGGTGTAGGAATCCTGGGGAAGTGGCGTTAGGGTTGGAAACCTTAATGCCTCATTTCCCTGCTTTTGTCACTGTGGTATCCACCCTAACTAATACATTAATGAAGTTTTTTGCAAAGAATATATATATACATATATATATATATATATATATTATTCGCTGGATTGGTCATGTGGTATATGTTCTTTTGAAGAGGTTATGTATGTATATTTGTTTTTTTGTGTACGCTTAGTATATGTGTTTGTTAAAAAATGGGTACTGCTCTTTTAAGATGTGGATTTAAAAATTATGACATACTACATTGGCCACACCTTGACAAAGCCCATGGTCATTTGGGTGAAACATAGGTGGATGCCGGTGGGGTGAGTGTGTGTAGTTTTATGGAATAAAATTATTTTTAAGTACAAACCAAGCTATGGTTTGTTTTATTGCACACTAGTGCCTGTTAGCCACTCTTTTCTCTTGTCATGGTCTCTCACATATGTGAGTGTGCTCCAAGTATGGACTCCCTTAGCCGTCCTTGCTTTTGCACAACTGCAAAGAAAATAAAAGATTAGAAAAATAAAAGAAAGATTATTTTAAACTAAGGAAGTTTTAAACAAGAAAAAGAATATGAACTTTACTGAAAAAAAATGAAGAAAAAGTTTATATTGTATGTTTACCACACAAAGAATGAAATAGACTGTGTATGTGCATAGGGGCTTGAGTGGTTTGTAAAGCCTTCTGAAGGGAAGGGGGCAGCCCTTGGCAGTTGTGTAGTAGCTTCAGTCTGCAACATCATCAGGCATTTCCATGCAAGCAGGAATCAAGGAGGAATATTTTTCTTTTGTGTAGTCCAATTAAAAAAAATGCAAAACCAGAGCCAGTATGGGCTTATGAAACGTGTGTCAGTCTCACATTATGAGGGCCCATGTCTCAGGGTGTCAGTGTCTCATACGAGAGTTCATATCTCACATGTCCATATTCCACATTTATGAGGGCCTGTGTCCCGGGGTGTCTGTATCCCAAATTATAAGGGCCAATGTTCATGGTGCCAGTGTCTCAAACTATAAGGGTTCATGTCTCGGATGTCCGTATGCCAAATTATGAGGGCCTATGTCCCAGGGTGTTAGTGTAACACTTTATGAGGGTCCATGTCTTGAATGTCTGTATCCCGTATTATAAAGGTCTGTGTCTTAATTTTCTTTATAAAATGGGCTTCCAAAATCCAGTAATCTGATTGGCTAGTACATTATCTGAGCCGTGTTCTTATCAGATGATATACTAGCCAACCGGCACTACTATCCACATCAAAGGCACCTCACAATGTGAATTGCTGACCTTTCTAAACAGTAAACAAAAAGCTCACTGTCACAGCTCATTCAACAGAAAGCGGGAAATAATCACTGACAACAAACCAGACAGCAGTACGATTAAAATCACCAGAACCTGTGAGAAAAAAGACCTCAAAACCAAAAATCCTCACTATGGGCAAAGCGGTAATTACTTGTGAGTTATTTCTTAAAGCAGTAACAGATTGGCGCGTGTACAAAAAAAAATGCAGAAAACTCTTTGTTGCCTAGTCCACACGAAGTAGAAGTTGCCCAAAAAATGTCAGAATATACCAGCACCACGTTAAGTACAGCAGAACACAAAAATACCTTTAAGCCTTCAAAACACAGAAACTCTACATGAAGTGCACCGAAGATTAAGAAAAACATCCAGCCATCCTGCAGTTCCTCCATGCATAGCTCCTCCATGCCGAAACGGAAATAACATCACTTCCTGCACTGAAAACATGCAATCAGAATCGAACGCCCCAATCATCCAGAAGTTTAAAGCTATAACAAAAACTCTCCTTTACAATACAGCACTATGTGATGCAAAATTTTAAATTCATTAATCTGTCCAAATAAAACGAATAGTACTAAACGTACTAAAAACGCCTACACGCTTCCAGTTAAAAAATGTTCAGTTAAAGTAACAAACAGTTTAAAAGCACCAGTCCTTACGCTTCCAGTTAAAAATGTTCAGTTAAAGTAACAGACGGTTTAAAAGCACCTGTCTTGTGTAATAAAAATGCTCAACAGTGTGACATTTAAAAACCCAAAACAAACTTGTTTAACACCATTGTAACAAAAAGTAATATGGCACTATTTTTTCTCTAAACTGTGAAATCCTCTCAATTGATCAACTTTAATGACAAATCAATAAAAAAAAAAGCTAAACTTTAAAGACGGCTCCTCAGTTTCATTTAGCCCATTTTATTAGCGCAATAACACACTCCGAGGTGTGGGTTACGTGCTGATAAGAGCACTCCTAGGTGCATAAGGCACTTGGCGCAAGCGCCTCATGCCTTAGTATGCACCTAGGCGTGCTCTTATCAGCACGTAACCCACACCCCGTCGTGTGTTATTGCTTGCTTATCCTATGTTGTAAGAGCCCATGTACAAGGGTGTCAGTGTCTCACAATATGAGGTCCCATGTCTCAGGGTGTCAGTGCTCACAATATGAGGTCCCACGTCTCAGGGTGTCAGTGTCTCATTTTATGAGGGCCCATGTCTTAGAAACATAGAAACATTGGAAACATAGAAAAAATTATGGCAGAAGGAGACCAAGGGTCCATCCAGTCTGCCCATGTGTCTTGAGTGTCTACATCCACCATTATGAGGGCTCATGTCCCAGGATGTCAATGTTTCACGTTATGCAGGTCCATGTCTCAGGTATCTGCATTCTATGTGTTTTGATTGTTTGTATCCCACATCATTAAATCCCTGGTATCAAGGTGTCAGTGTCTCACTTATGAAGCCCTATGTCCCAGTGTGTAAGTTTCTCACATTATGAAGACCCATGTCCCAGGCAGGGGCATTTCTAGCATTTGACTACATTAGGGGCTAGGCCAGGGATCTTGGGGCCACCAGGGCTCCCAGAAGCTTTGGGGGTTTTCGTACTCTGTGGTGCATTCTGAGGCTTATTTTATACCCCCTTACATTACAAATCTGCCATGTGTTTTGTAAGGAATGTAAGGTATTTCTTAGTTAAAAGGTCAAATAAATATTTTTTTTTTGCTAGTTAGTCATTATGAGGTGTTTGTTAAAAAGACACTGTCAACCTCCTTAGGCCTCAAAGTTTTAAAAAAAATGTGTTATAATTGTTCACTTTCTGTAGGGGCTGTTGATGTAGCTGGGAGTTTCATTTTGATTATTTTTTTCTTTTAAAAAGTGAAAAACAGATTGCTTGCCATACTAGTGTTACCACACAAAAACATGTTTGTTTACATTCCTTGATCAACTCCCACTGCATCTTTCCTGGACTTGAGAACATCCCCAAACAGTCCAGAAACTCATTATACAGTGGGAGAAGATACCATGCATCATGAGTGGCTGCACTGTTTGGGGGTGTTCCTAATGTTCAGGAAGTATGCAGTAAGAATTTGAACCAGAACAAGGTGGGGTACAACTATACTATTTGCATGCACTTTGGTTCTATTAAGAAAGAAGGCAGACAAAACAACCAGCAACATTAATGAATTTTAGAGAAGGTAAGCAATCATAAAATGTGGGTTTTTAACAAGAAATAGTATAATGCAAATAAAGTTGACAGTGTCTCTAATCTTTTCCTATAATATAATATATTCCAGTTCTGCTGCTACAACTTCTTAGACATATTCCTGCACAGGCTGCGCATGGGTCAGTTTCTTATGCCTAACAGGCTGAACTGCACACAGCATGTGGCTGGTAGAACTGGGTAATGACTCAGATTCAGGCACTAAGAGGAAGAGTGCACAATAGGTCAAAAACACAGAGCCAATTTTTTTTTTATTCTTCAGCAACAAATAAGGCCCACTGGGTGTAAAGCCGATTTACAGGGGCAATCAGGGACCGAGGGATGTTCTATAACTTGGGTCACACATTATAGAAGTGAAAGTTGTGGGAATCAAACCCTGGTCTTCTGGATGTGGCAAGCTCCTTCATAGCTTGCTGCTCTAACCTCTAGGTCACAACTCCAGACTTTGCTGTACTATACACCCAGAATTTAAGAATAAGCCTAATGCTATTGTTTTGTCTTCATAAAACATCCGTGGCTCATCTGATAATATTAAGGATTGAATTACTAGTGATAATTAAATTCTTAGTTCTGTTGTCTGTCAGATATGTAACTTCTCCTCAGTCTGTATGAACTAACACTGCAGACTGCTGTGTGCCTGGTAAATTGTAATCAAGCATCACTAATGGTCAGTGGTCAGGCTATCCATGGCTTGGCTTCCCTCTCTCTCTCCTTCCTACACAGTTCGTCAGCGGACTCCATCCTTCACTTTTTTTGTTAATGAAGAAATATATTGAATTGTCATAGAAAAATAGAAAATGTTGAGAGTAAAAGACCATTGATCCATCCCATCTGCTGTTTCACCCTGTCCTACCCCAAGACCTAATATCTAGTCAGAGTTATAGTCTGACTCTTCAGTTAAGTTTGTGTAATTGTTCTCCTTGGTCTTACATAGTCAGAACAAATAAGATGACAAATTCAATATCTCAGATTCAAAAATGTTCTCACCTGCTGCTGCCCTCTGAGATGTATCTCTCTCGCTCTCTTTCACTAGTCCTAAAGACTACTGTATATTGCATTGTATTTATTTTCTTATTGTGTTACTCTGTCATTGGCATTTTCAATTGGCATTGTAATTTCTCCACTCATCATTTTTACTTGTTTATAAGTTTCCCTGTTGTAACCCCCCCCCCCCCCCCCCTCCGGTCACACCTAGAAATGAGCCCTGGCTCTGATTACCTTTCCCGGTTACCACATTTTAAATAAATAAATAAATTTTGCTAAACTTCTTTTATCTTTATTCTTTCCTTTTTCAGTCCTGGCATGTGCCCCTCCCATAAACTCTCCACTCAAGTTCCAAACCAAACTAGACGTCATGTTATTTATTGAAAATATTTTCACAGTAAGATCAGAAGTACTTCTATGAGTCGTACTGAATAACGAGCCTTAGTCATGGGTTATTATATTTATCATAAAAAAAGGGCACGCTGTATACAGTAGGAGCAGCTCCACTCAGTGTGACTAGTACTGAAGGATAGATGGGCTCAGAGGAAGGAGTGCTCATCTGACAACTTAGGGAGTGAGTGGGGGGGCAGTGGGGGTTCAGTGTGGGCTGCTGTCATTAACAAACAATGGAATATTCATCTCAGCATGGTGAGGTGGACCAGTCCCTTCCAGTCAACATTGTTGCTGTTGTGTGTCAGGGTTTTTAGGTTTTGTTCAATGTGAAAACATCCAGGGCTGAATGATCTCCACGATTGATGGCAGCTATGAGTTGTGACTTTTGCTAAACAAACAAATGGGGGATGATGTGATTTAAGGCACAGTGACCGGAGCCTTATATCCTGTACTATTTTCTGCATACTGCAGCTGTTTATCTATATATTTAGATTATTTCTAATGGCTGTTTTGCCTTGCCCTTGCCTCTGGTAGTCTATGGTCTTGAAAACAAGAAGCAACAGCATGCATGTAATAGAAGTTTTAAGGCTCAGCTTGATTCGCTGTGTGTGTGCTTTAAATTAATTAGTTCTCCATTTGTTTGTTTCACAGCCAGTGAGAATCCTGACTTGCAGCTGCCAGCCTGACACCCAGCATCATCACATCAGTCCCCAAGACTCCAGCAAACATATACATCTGAGATATACTTAAAAACATAAAAAAAAAAAAAAAAAAAACATTGTAAGCACAGACAAAAACACTGATGGCAACAGGGTGAAATGATCTCTCCTGGCTCATGCTCTATCTCTTTGTCAGTGAGAGACCTTATCTTAAACAGTCACACATGGTGTGCTACACTACAGACTTTAGAGTGTTGCTGATAAGTTACACATCTGATCAAAGTGGAGGGTCAGCTTGGCATCTTCAATGCACAAAAGATAAAAAGCAAGTGTTTCATAAATCTTTCGGGACTACAGCTGCAGCTCTGAATGTCCATCCTTGGTGACACTGTCTTATATTATGATGGCCCATGTCACGAGTGTCTGCATCCCACATTATGAGGGACCATGTCTTGATTGTCTGCATCCCACATTATGAGGGACCACATCCCAGGATATCAGTGTTTCACATTATGAGGGACCACATCCCAGGATATCAGTGTTTCACGTTATGAGGGCCCATATCTTGAGTGTCTGCATCCCACTTTATGAGGGCCCAAGTCTCGGGTGCCTGCATCCCACATTATGAGGCCCATGTCTTGAGTGTCTGCATCCCACATTATGAGGGCCCAAGTCACGAGTGTCTGCATCCCACATTATGAGGGACTATGTCCCAGGATGTCAGTGTCTCACATTATGAGGGCCCATGTCTTGAGTCTGTATCCCACATTTAGAGGCCCTATGTCTTGATTGTCTGTGTCCCACATTATGAGGCCCATGTCCCAGGGTTTTCCTATATAGAATGTTCCACACCGGCAGTTGGCCATGTACACTATACAGGCCATATCACAGGTAGGGTGTAAAAACATTTTGGTTTTTTGGATGTGTCTGCAGAATTTGCATCTGCCACAGGAACAGCAGCTAGAAGGGAGGAGAAGAGACAGCAAAGGTTGTTGGGGCAGGAGTCACAGTTTTCATCATAGGCTGTAGTGAGGAAACCAAAATGTCACTTTGGTTAGGTGCCCTCCTAAATACCACCTGCGGTTATCATCAACACGAATAACATTACAGTTTTTCTGAAGTATGTCATGCACCTTGTTTGCTTGTGGGATGTAAGTTGTGACAAACTTCAACTTGCATTCTGTGTTGTTGCAAATGATGTTACATTTATAGTGTCTTTTGGTGCCAGTAAGGTGGCTCGTTCCTGCTCCTCTGCCCGCCTTTCTGCCATATTGACAACCTCTCTGTTATAGCTCCTGGACAGAAATCTCTGTCATTTATTTAGCCCTAGTGTCATATTTTCATCTATGCTACAGTTCTAACACAGCCTTAAGAACTGGCCTTGTGGGATGTTTCTCCCTGTATGTGCCAGATGAAAAATAGATGCCAAAATCAGAGAATTCCTTCCACTGCTTTATGGTACAGGTCTGAAATAAATTCCCCATGTTGGTCTTTTAACATAGAGAGGTCCAAAAAATCACTTTTGTTATGATCACATTTTACTGTGAACCTCAAATGAGGATTAGACCCCTTCAAGTACTCAACAAACCACATCACATAATTTTCACTCCCCTCCAAATAAAGAACAAATCATTAATGTTTCAATGGTATACTTCAATGTATCCAGAAAAAAAGGATTAATATCAGGATTCTGTATTGCCTGCTTCTCCCATAAGCCAAGGTACATGTTGACATAACTCAGTGCCAGGGATGCCCCAATTGCCATCCCCTGAGTCTGCAAGTGGTGTTTATTTAGGAAGAAAAAATCATCATAAGTCAATATATAGTCAGTTAATTGTAACAAGAAATGTATCATCTCCACTTCCTGTTCACCTGATTGTTGCAGGTAATAATGTAGTACCTCCCTCCATGCTACCCTGTTGTGAACTATTGGTGTATAGGGCCTCCACATTGAGGGTGG
This sequence comes from Neoceratodus forsteri, assembly GCA_016271365.2. NCBI lineage: Eukaryota > Metazoa > Chordata > Ceratodontiformes > Ceratodontidae > Neoceratodus > Neoceratodus forsteri. The sequence goes on from CM028132.1 coordinate 1,210,583,361, forward strand.
CAGAGAGGTAATTATCTGGGAACACAATTTCTCTTAGAACTCTCAAGAAGTCAGTAGAGTCTTTTAGATGTGAGGGGGGACTTGGTACTACTGCCCTGATAAAAGAATCCACTAACATGGAAAGTGGTTCTGTAAGACCAGCTATAGTGGCGACGATTGGTCTGCTCGGGAGGATCCATAATAGATTTGTGGATCTTGGGTAAGACATAATAATGGTGCCAGTATTGAATGTTCCACTGTAAGAAACTTACAACATGTCTTTATCTATAACCCTTGTTGCACGTGCATTATTTAGAAAGGCATCAATCTTATTTTTGAAACCCTCTGTTTGGTCACCAGCACGACCTTTGTAAACCATAAAGTTTCCAATTTGTTGTAATGCCTCCCTTTCATTCTTTTCCGTGTCCATTATACAGTAGAAATATAGACTTTGATGGCAACCTGATTCATCTGCAGAGGTCCGTTTAACATCTGTATCTGGGGAGATTGTAAGCCTTATTCTGAGCAGCATTTTTGTGAATAACCCGAGCATAATCCCCCCCCCCACTTGAACATCATTGAAGTCTGTGACAGGGAGAAGATTGACTGCACTGAACTTTGTGTGGGGAAGTACTGCACTAATTTCTGCTTATGACTGCATAATTTAAACACCTGCTGCTTTACAAATCCTCAAGAGTGGCTTGTAATTTTATCAGTGCACTTAGCAGCCAACTGGAGCTTTGAAGGGGTGGGGAACATTACTATAAAGGTACACGCTACTCGCGAGCGTGCATGCTTGTGAGTGGCATGAGCGCCACTCCTAAACAAAAAAGTTTGGTTAGAGTACTTAATGAGGTAATGTGGGTTTGCAGTTTAATTCTGTTTGTTTTATATAGAGAATTAGGGCATTGTATTGGGCTTAAGTCCTTTTAAGGACATTTGCCTTTATTTTAAGTAGGCACCTAGAGCTAGGAACTCATTTAAAATTAAAGTTAGCTAAGTAACTTATTATTAGTTTTAGAAATGGGTAGTTTAAGACTTTTATTGTTACGTGTTTGTATTTGTTTATGCCTGCAGACTGGTAGTCGAAAGGTTCAAACTTGGACTACAAAATGTTCAGTTTTGCATTCATATTACAGAGGGACATTAACTGTTTATGATGTTTGGTGTCATTGTGAAAGTCCTCTTCCTAATTTTAACCTATTAACAGGAATTATGTATAGAGACATGGTTAAGTATGCTGTATTAAGTAAGAGGTACTTTCGCAGACACATGTTGTCTGCAAATTCCTCTCATTTCCTTGGGTCCCTAAGGAGACCAACGAAAATGAGACATTATATACTAAAGGTTGTTAGGTGCCTGAGTGTTCTGTTTTTGGTAACATGTTGAGAGATATCCTAATCCAGGCCCTGGTGATGCTGCTCTGACAAGTGCAGATGCTTTGGCTCCTATCAACAGTGACTGATTCTTAGAAGGTGATTTTGGGATAGTGCACTTTAATTCTCATGGTGTTTGGAAAAAGTTCGATTCAATTAGGGACTTGGTCGCCATGCACCAGCCAAAGGTCATAATAATAATGGAAACTTGGCTCCATGGTAGGATTGATGATTCTCAAATTCTATTGGATAATTATCAAATGTATAGGAATGATAGACAAAAGAGCAAAGGAGATGGGATTCTGATCTATATTGAATCAAACTTGGAGTCCATTAGAATTCAGACAGACAGTATTGAGATAGGTTTAGAAACTTTAATTCTGGAGCTAAAAATTCCTTTTTGTAGATCTATGCTTCTTGGTGGTATATATAAATCCCCTAAAACTAATCCAGATGGTTTTGATTATCTTCAGATTTTTATATAAAAGTATAAAAGCTCCCATGAAATTCTTCTTCTTGGGGACTTAAATGTAAATTGGACAGAGATTAAGGGATCACACAGTTTGATAGATCTTCAAATTGGTAGGGGCCTGAATCAATTAATTCAGGATCCTACACGTTTGAATAATATAGACTTTTCAAAATCTTCCACCTTAGATCCCAGTTTTACAAATAGCCCAAGTTTTTATTCAACTAGTGGGGTTTTAATGGACACCTTCTCGGACCATCAAATCATTTCGCTGTTCTGAAAAAGGTAAGCGTGCCCGGCCAAACCCCTGGCAAATTATTTCTGAGAGGCTTAAGAAAATTTTATTAGGTTAACTTTATGTAAGACATAGAGGGTATTGATGGGAATAGAGTGCATCTTATTCCTGGTGCATCAGATGCCTGGAATTATGTCTTACAGGAATTCATGCAGGTATGTAATCACCACGTGCCTATTTTAAGAAGAAAAGTAAAAGCTGTTCACTTGAAGTGGCATAATTCATACCTGCATAAATTAAACCAGCAAAGAGATAATTGTTGGCTTAAAGCAAAGTGTGTCCCCAATGAATTTAATTGGCTGGCTTATAGACAATCACGTAATATATACAGTAAGGTGATTAGAGAAACTAAGCAGGAATATTTTTTTTTAAATGATCTTCTAACAAAACAAATAAGGGAATTTTCTGGAGCATTATATCAGGGTTAACGAGTACTTATAAAACTAAATATGAAGGTCATTTTTTTTATTAATAACCAGCATATGTCACCTGGTTTTGAGGTGGCTGAAGTGTTTAATGATTTCTTCCTTGAATCTGGAACTTTGGGGAATGAAAATTTTCAAACACAATCACCTTCAGATAAACAGTTTTTTCCCCCAAAAAATACTGATTTCTTACAAGGGGATCCAAAATTCACATTTTTGAATATATCGGTTGAGGATGTACAATCTGAACTTTTGAAATTGGATACCAAAAAATCCATAGGTTTTGGTGGAATACCATCAAAATCACTTTGGTATGCAGCTCCAGTTATTGCATAACCATTATCATATATATTTAACCTCTTTCTTCAGACTGCAGAGTTCCCAGATCATTGGAAAATAGCTAAGGTAATCCCTATATACAAATCAGGTGTAAAAACAGATATTGGAAATTATAGACCAATTTCACTTTTGTCCCAGATTTCAAAGATTTTTGAGCATCTGGTATCTCACCAGCTTGCCCATTTTCTGGAATCTTGGAAAAAACTAAATGTTAGACAGTCTGGGTTTAGAATTCATCACAGTACCCAGACTGCTTTAATTAAAGTTGTAGGGGATACATATGATGGCTTGGATCTTGGGCTTTCGACAGGTGCTATTTTTATAGACCCATCGAGGGCTTTTGATAAACTCAATCATGTTACCCTTTAGTCTAGGTTGAGGGAGCTTAATGTTTCCCCTAAGGTTGTGGAGTGGTTTGGCTCCTATATACTAGATAGGCAACAGTGTGTATCACTTGGTTCATCAGACTCTTCTCTTAAATATGCTCGATCTGGAGTGCCCCAGTGGTCGATACTGGGGCCTTTACTTTTCAACATATATGTTAATGAACTTAAATTCTGTGCACGAATGTTGATTTTCATCTTTATGCTGATGACACGGTAATTTATGCTAATGAGAACTCTGTTGAATTAGTCCAAGAAAGGTTACAGGTAGCTTTTACACATTTACAAAATTTCTTTGAATCACATTTTATGAAATTAAATGTAAAAAACCCCACAAACAATCCTGTTTAGTAGGTCTAGGGATTATAAAAACGTTGATCTAAAGATTAAAACTAAAGGCGGAGATTAATTAAAATCTACTATATGTTACAAATATTTAGGAATGTGGCTAGACAGCCAGTTGAGGTGAGACACACATATTAAATCATTAGTGGGAAGTACTGTGTGTATAAAAAAATTAGAGCAATGTATAGAGTAAAAAATTAGCTGGATATTGATTCTAGACTCATGCTGGTCAATAGTACTATTATTCCAATTACAGATTATGGTGATTTTCTGTACTCTGGGGCCACTAAAACTCTACTGAATTCTGTTGATAAGATTCACAGTAGATTGTCTCATTATGTTTTAGATGTACTTCCTAGCACACACCATTACTTGATGTACTGAAAGCTAAATTGGTTAAGATTCAGTGAAAGGAGGGATTTACACATCTCACTATTTTTGATAAAGGTTTTAAAAGGGACTGTTCCTCAATATATTGCTGACCTTTTTTCACTTAGTCAATACCATCAAATCTAAGGTCTGCTGCTGGCTTAGAATTCAATGTACCCAGAGTTAGGTTAGATATAGGGAAATATTCACTTAAATATAGGGGTGCTTCAGTTTGGAATCAACTTTCGATTAATTTAAGGGATCATTCTATAATAAATAAAAAGAAAGTTATTAAGCTATGGTTTAATAACTAAAGCAATGTTTCTGCACTATGTTGTCCGGCAGCATAATCTAGTAAATCTTAAATATTGTCTTATGGTCTTGTAGGCCTATTGATTCAATGTATATGCTATATTAATGGATTATATGCAAAATGTTTCTGTAATTTATGCATTATGAGAATATGTGTAAGGCAACCGTATGAATGTGTAACTGGATCACCTTGAAAATTGATTCGTACAATGGTGTTTTATCCATTTAGTGGCACTGTCCTGAATAAAATATATTACTACTACATATATTACTACTTACTACTACTACTACTAGATAAGGACCGCTTGGCCCACCCAGTGTGCCCATTTCCTTACCTACTGGATAAGCTGTAGATCCTAGTTAACCAACAGCCTACTTTCTCCTGCCCCCACTATTAATTGCCTTATGTCTGTGCTATGCATTTTTGAATTCCCTCACTGTTTTTGACCCCACAACCTCCTCAGGAATGCCATTCCATGTGTCCACCACCCTCTCTGTGAAAAAATACTTTCTTACGTTGCTACAAGCTGTCCTCCTCTACTACTTTGGTCACCCAGTCAACCAAGTAACTATTGAGTCACCTTTATCTGTGGTTTTTATTTTTATCTCCAGGCTTTATTTTTAATTATTAATAGTCTCCTGTTCTGCTCTATTAATATTCACAAAGTGCCATTCTTTTGTTCTAAGAACAACTCCGATAGTTCTTTTCCATATATTTGTTTATATACTAGAACAGAATCCATCACTGGAGAGCAAAAGGTCGATTTTGCTTTTAACCACTATGTAACCACTGTAGTATGTGGGACATTAACTGTTCCCTATTACTTTGATTTTTATCAAAGAAGTGATGAATATTTAGTTTCCTAGTGAACTTATACAACTCTATAGTGGCATAGAAAGGTTTTCAATTTCCCCACCACTGAAGTAAGACCGATCAGCCTATGGTGGCTAGCCTCTGCTCTGGTACCAAACTTATGAAGAGGGACCATGCCAGCCCTTCTCCAGTCCTCTGGAACCATACATGTTTCCAGTGAGCTGTTAAACAAAGCTGTCAGTGGGGCAGCTAGCACCTCCCTCAGCTCTTTTAGTACCCTTGAGTGTATCCTGTTCAGTACCATAGCCTTGTCCACCTTCAGATTTGCAAGTCCTTTCTGGACTCTTTGAATAGACTTGTGTCTACCTCTCCCTGTCCCTTCTACTGTCCATCCCCCCTCCCTCTACTGTGAAAAGTGAGCAGAAGTACCTGTTTAGGATGTCAATGTCTTCTTGGTCATCTTCTGCACAGTTTCCCCTTCTGCCTTTCTGGCCAGATCTGGAGGTGTAATTCTGATGGGTGATGGGATCAGAGGGATTTAAGGGGGAGGCAGGGTGCAGCATCGGTGTCCTGACTGGGTGCGGATTTTCAAGCAGACTCAATAGACATTTAGGCCTACTCTACTGGCATCTTAGTAAGTTAGTATGTCCTCCCTATCCTGCCCTTTGCTTTCCTCTTCTTACTTATGTATTTGAAGAATGTCTTTTTGGTGAGCCTTTCCTGTGTCTGAGCCTTTGTTCCCCTCATTGCTTTGCATGCTTCCCTCTGCTTTACTTGGTATACCTCCCTGTCCTTCTCCCTCTGTGTTTTCTTATACCTCCTGAATGCCATCCTTTTTTTTCCTTCACCACCATTGCCACTTCCTTAGAGAATAATACCTTCCTCTTTTTTTCTCATTTCCTTTGCACAGTGGTTGGTTTCTTTAATTATGCCCTTCCTTATTTTTCCCCACTGTACCTCTACCCCTCCCTGGCAATCCCCCCCAATCCAGCTTTTAAGGCTGTCTCCTATTTCTTCAAATCTGCCATCTTTAAGTCCGAGACCATCATCCTCATTAGGTTAGTCTCTGTTCCTGTCTTCATGTTAAACCACACTGCACGGTGATCACTGGCACCCAAGTGACTGTTCACTGTGATGTCTGCAGCACTGTCCTTGTTTATAAGCACCAGGTCCAGCACTGCACTCTCCCTGATGGGTTCTTCGACTAGCTGCCTCAGAGAAATCCCTTGTAGGGAGTCAAGGATCACCCAGTTCCTTGCCAAAGCAAGAGTTTGAAGGTAGCACTCCATGTCTGGCTGACAGAAGACATCAGCTAGCAGCACTTCCCCTTACTTGCCATTCTGATGATGGCTTCCCTGGGTGCCTTATACAGCTCTTCTCCCTGGTCTGAAAGTATGTACTCTCCCTCAGTATGAATAGCAGCCTGGAGCCTCTCTCCATGATGACCCACAGCACTTACAGCTCTTCCTTTTCCTCTAGGTGTCCCTTTACCTCTTTGGTCCTGATTCCCTCCCTTACATATAATGCAACCCCTCCTCTCTTCCCTGTCTCTCCTGAACAGAGTGTCACCTGGTATGGCCATGTCCCAGTCAATGGTGCTAGTGCACCATGACTCTGTTATGGCCACTAAATCCAGGTTAGCTGTCACCATGATGGCTTCCAGGTTTGGAATTTTGTTTCCAAGACTCCTTGCATTGGTGCATATGGCTCTACACACCTCACATTCCCTACTTCCTGCTGCCTGCTTCTCCCTCCCTCCCATTCCTGCTTGTGTTGTTTCTTGAAGCCTCCCCTGACTTACTTCTTCCCTTTTTTACCTTCACCATTCATTGTCTCTTTCAATCCTCTACCCTTGCTTACCTCAGTTATACCCCCTTTTTCCTGTTTTTGTACAACTAGATAGAGTGTATGTGAAAAACATGGTATATGCACAAACTCACCATCCTTTAATGCTTTCACAATGTTAGCTCCATTGTCTGAAACCACAAATACTGGGGTAAGGCCTTTAGGGGAAAGCCATTCTGAGAACTGTGTCTGTAGCTCATGTAAGATGTTCACACCACTTAGATATGTCAAAGCTTGCAATAAAGAGGGCAACCTGTCTGTGAGGATTTTGTTGGTCCCTGGTGACGGTAAAGGTGGTTGAAAGGAAACTGACACCCAGTGGGTAGTGACAGTCATGCAGTCTGCTGTTTGACTGCTTTTCCACGTATCTATTGTTATATGTACATTACTTCTTTAATAGCTGATTACTGGCAAGGCACTGTTTACCTTCTGGCACAGTTCCCTATAAACAACTGGCACAGCCTTTCTGGAGAAATATGTCTGAAATGGCAAGTGATACTGAAGAGCAGCAATTTTTATTACTTCTCAGAAGTATCACTTCTCAATTGAGTCAACAGTAGAAAAGTGACGCATATCCAGTGCAGTCATTGCAGACTTTGCTTTATTTAACTGCTGAGCAACTGAATGACTTCATTTATTTATTTAAAATTTGGTTACTGGGATAGGCATACTGAGCTGAGGCTTGTTTCCAGGTGCGACATGGGGTAAGGGGTACAGCATGGGTAAGATCACAGCATAATAAGGAACAATGATTTATACAGAATAATACAGTGCAAATGAGTTAACAGTGCTAGAGTGTCACAGTCCTGTTACAAAATACGAAACAGGAAGGAGTGCAATTTTCATACAGTTTAAGGGGGAGGGTTACAATTGCATGAAGGCTGAGTGGAGAGCCCTAGTAGGCATTTCAAAGAAAAGAGGGAGGGGGGAAGCCAGAGAGAAGTTGGGTCTAGAGAGCAGGGAGCCAGTGTGAGAAAGCTGCTTGACCAGTACTAGAGTGTAGGAGAGGGATGGGGAGGGTACATGAGTTTCTGGAATGTAGATCGTAGGCAGAGGCAGCTAAAGGAGAAAGGATAGGTAGGAGGGTAGTGAACCAAACCAGTATTTGTCAATAAAGATAAAGCAGTATATTTTGTGACATAAGGGTAGGGGAAATAAGGACAGTGAATTTGGTCGTAGTTAGTTATCTGTTCAAAAGCCTGATGCATTGTCAGCTGTTTCTGAAGTGCAACTGGCATGTGTAAAGGCTTGAAGAGACAGAGAAGAACTTTTTCTGTTTTCAGTTGGGGAAATTTCTGATTCTGATAAAGATCTAGCAGATAAAGTCGGTGATGCTTAGGGCTGACTCACCTTTGTTTCCAATGTATGGTTTTAAGATAGTTGCTAGGACCCTATGCTCTAATGGATTAGTTAAACTTCCTTGGGCAGGATTCACAAAACACATGCGCCAAGTGCTACTCAGATGTGCTGGCATAAGTCAGAAATGTGCTGGAGGCTGATTCAGGAACAGGGAGAAAGCGCCAGTGCAAACAAGATGCCCTGTGCTGAAAGACATGCGCCATAGGTGCAACGTAATGACGTGTGGTGCATATACAAGGGGTGTACCCATGCATACACAGCGCATCCCGATTCACAGAGCACAACCAGGGTGCATCAATGGGGCAAATCCAGTGCAAATCCAAGATGCATCAAAGTACAAAAGAAGGAGACTTATGTCCAACACACAAGCAGGCCGTCAATGGAATGTCAACGTTAACAGCAGCACACAGCCACAGTCAGAGGGGAAGTGGAACCAGACAGAGAGACAGGCACAGGCAGTCAAACTGCCAGCAACAACACCAGGCAGCAAGCTACACCAGAGGGCCACAGTGACAGAGGGGATGAACCCGGGCAGCAGTTGCCATTGCTGGTGCCCTAATGAGGAGGAGGAGGAGGCAGGGCCCTGGAAGGAACCGTAGGCGGCCAGCCCCACAGTGGTACCATGCCCAGCTGTCCTTCAAGCATCTGATAGAGGTGGAGACAGTCAGGTGATACCGCCTCAACAGGGCCATGCTGAGGCAGCTATGTGAGCTGTGCCATGATGTGATGCAGGCACCCACTGCACGAGGTCATGTCATCTCGGTGGAGACCAAGGTGACAACGGTCATGTGCCTGCTCACCACAGGAACCTTCCAGAGGCCTACTGGGGACACCATTGGCATATCACAGACCTCAATGTCCCACCTCCTCACACAGTTCCTCACTGCACTGCTACCACATGCTTTAGAATACATCAAATTCCCCAGCACACAGGCAAAGCGGACAGAAGCCATGCAGGGGTTCCACAGGGTGGTACGTATGCCAGGTGTCATAGGGGCCATCAACTAGACCCCTGTGGCAATCCACGCACCACCTGGTGAGGAGGGCATCACATATGTGAAACAAAAATGGTACCACTCAGTGAACTGCCAGGTGGTGTGCAATGTCACGGGGCACATCACCAATGTCTGCGCCACACACCCTGGGAGCGCAAATAATGCATACATATGGCACCAGTCGGCACTCTGCACAAGGTTCGAGGCTGGGGACATCCAAAATGGACATCTGTTAGGTACACATGACTGAGCACCAGCAGCACAGGGTGGCACCATGTCCGGGACACATGGGGTGGGCTGTGGTCGGGCAGTGGCAGGCATGAGGGCACTGGGACAGCAGGGTTGTTGATGGGTGCATAGGCAGATGCAGGGTGGCACGCGACTGATGTGCACCACATGATGGATGGGGCAGGCAGGGGCAGCTGAGACAGGGATGCAGGACCACCAGGCATGCCGCTGCATGGGCAGGGGAGCAGGACAGGGGCACACAACACAAAGGGTGGGACAGGGTCAGGGCACATGCCACAGTGTAACACAATGTACTTATGGAGACACGTCTACCCCCACAATTGACGCCACATACCCATTGCGGCCCTGGCTCCTCAACCCCATCAGATGACCCAGAACAGTGGCGGAAGAATGCTACAATGAGGCACACATCGTGACACATGCGCCATCATTGAGCATGTCTTCGGCATGCTGAAGATGCATTTCTGGTGCCTGTGTTGGTCAGGTGGTGCCCTACAGTACAGCCCTGAGAAGGCTTGTGGCATATTCCTGGCCTGTTTTATGCTACACAATATGGCCCATGACCATTGGGGTACCTGTTGAGGCCAGTGAGGGTGACAGTTCCGGGAAGGGGGGGTGGTGGAGGGTGCAGCCAGAGCACACCCTGAGGACCAAGGAGATGAAGGTGGGCATGGGCACAGGGATCCCAGGCTAGCGGCAAGGGCACAGGCATACTGCACATGAGTGGTGGAGGAACACTTCGGGACATGCAGGTGAGTATGCAGGTTGGTACATGTGCAGGTGTGAGCACTACAGTGTAGGGACTGCATGACGGTGGAATGGTGGGCACTGTATGCCACATAGGGGCGCACACACAGGCGCATGCACACGGTGGGGGACATACACACTCACGCACAGGCACCCTGCATGCATCACCCCAGAACCACACAGGTCATGCCCAAACTGTCACAGGTCAGTGTGCACCGTGGCCATCACATGGTCACTGCAGGCACCGTAATGCACTCATCATTCCCATGACACATGGCACGACAGTGGTACATACAAACACACCAGACAACCTGTACAGGCAGCACAGGGGGTGCCAGGGCAACCTTGTGGCTGGTGACTGCCACACACAGCAGCAGTGGCACCACCCACGGGGCATCTGGTACGCACGGGCATGCCATCTGCCACCACAGGCCCCTGGGCATGGGCATCACAGGGCTGCCCCATGACCACCACAGACATGCGGGTGGCCTCTGCCATGGCCACTGGTGATGGGGCTGCCACCACCGGCCACAGAGGGTGTCACCAGGGACCACTCAGGGGTACTGCACTGAGACCGTGAACGGGTGCTAAGCAGGGTGGCCGTCCGATGCCCATCAGCCGAGTCATGGCTGGTGGGAGTGGATGCCAGTGGCGACTGGGTTGGCAGCAGGGGGCCCACCTGACCCCACCGTTGGGGTGTCCAGAACTTGCTCCTGGGTGTCTGGCTGGATGCACGGTGTTTACAGCATGCTGTGGATGCAGCCACTGTCTCTGCAGCAGCTGCAATCCACTCCATGGCTGCGGTCATGCCTACCCACATGATGCATGCCTCAGCAAGCATCTGCGCACGTCACAACACCACAGACTCCTGCTCCTGGATCATGACGGCCCTGTGGCTCTGGAACTCCACCCAGAGTGCCTCCTGACTTTCCACAGTTGCCCGCAACAGGTCAAGGTAGGCACCCATGTTGTTGGCAGGTGATGCAGCATGGTGGCTGCGCCGACGTATTGGGGATTGGTCAGCCTCACTAGGGTCATCCACGGGCAGTAGACACACCCTGTCAGGTTGTGATGTATGCATGTCTTGGCTGGGCACTGCCGCTTGCTGTCCATGTGTGTGTCATCCACCAGGCCCACTGTAGCAGGTGCATGCACACTGGCACCCTGCCTGGCTGCCACCTATGCCGCCAGCACTGTGCTGGGCAGCGGTGCAGGGGGCATGGCACACACAGCCCTGGGCAGCTGTGCCACTGCTGCACCGGTGTCCAGCATGGTGGGAATGCCGTTGTCACCCAGGGTCCTGTGCACAGGCATCCCCGCACCATGTGCACCACTGTCGACCATGGCAGTGGTGCTGCTGATGGTGGAACATATGTCGGTGCCAATGCCCTCACCCTGCATGCCACTGGTGAGCATGATGAGTGCATCCACTATGTCCACTGCCTCATCCAGGTCAGCATCAGACAACCCAGTCAGGCCCCTCAACCATGCGATGTACCCACCATCAGTACCACCAGCGCTGGTGGAGGGGTCTGCAGGGCCCTCTGCCATAGGGACCATGACCAGTGGTGCATGGAGCATGGACGTTTCAGGTGCGGACATGCCCTTGTTAGTGTTATCGGCTCCATGGGGTGGGCCCACATCATCGCTCATGAGGGCTGCACGGTTGGCCATGGCCGCGCCCTGGTGTCACAATGGAGCTGTGGAAGAGAGAAAGGAAATCATGGTTAATGCACAGGATGCACATGACACACAGCACGGTCAGCAACACACTGCTGGGTATGCACCCCTGTCCATGGCAGGGCCCAGACAGGATGCACAGCTACTCACCATGCTGCGACAGGATGCCCTCCATCTGGAAGCCACCCCCTGGGACACCATTCACAGCCGTCCCTGACACACTGGTGGCCAGGAGGGCCTCGTTGGGGCTGAACTGTGCCACTGAGCTGGGTCTTCCCCCTGTCCACTGCAAGGATGCCTGGATGCTGGCCACCCTCTCCTTGGCCCTCCGTTGGCCATCATTCCAGTGCTTACAGCACTCCTGCACTGTGTGGTTGAACGGTGTCACCGCATTCACCTGCCGGGCCACCTCCTCCCAGTGCTCTGCATGCGCTGCCTGGCTGCCTCCCCTGCCAGTGAGTACATCCAGGCATAGGTGGCAGTCGTCAATGACTGCTCTCTCCTCGTCCTTTGTGAAGTTTGGTTGCCACCTGGTGGTGGCACCTGCCTCCTCAGACATGTTGACTACTGTGGGGAGAAGCATCCTGGTGTCAGACTTGCTCATGTGTAGACATGGACCCGCACCCAGCTCTCGCTGTCTGCAGCCTCACCATGGTCTGTGTTGCTGGTGGCCTGTGCTGTGGCCCACATGTGGGCAGCCGAGCACAGGTGGACATGCACCATGGTATGTAGTCCATGTGGGACAGCACATGTGCTACTCAGAGAACCCAGGCCATGGTGGGGGTACTGTGTAGCCACCACAGGGGATGTGACGCTGTCCCATCTGCTGTGGACATGTCCCAGTACCCCTGCAGCATGTGTGCTGCCACTATGGTGCCACATCAAACCTGGATGCCACCCCTGCGATGACTGCAGGGTGGAGGGGACTGCCATGTGGTGGCTAGCACTGTTAGATGGCAGCAGTGTGTGTGCTGGCCGTGGTGACAATGTGCCTGCATGGGTGTCACACTGTGTGCTGTACCTACCTGTGGCATGGTGCTGTATCCACCTCACAGTGCAGGCCACCCCCAGCCATATGTCCCATCCCTTTGTCCCTGTGTACATTGTGTGGTCCTCTGTACGTGTTGCATCCCCTCCCTGTCCCACATTGCACCGCCTCGGCACACTGCCATCCACACCACAGATCAGCAACGGTGCTCCGTACATGCTGTGCTGTGTGTGTTCCGGTGACCCTGTCATTGACTGTGGTCATGGCAGGGACCAGTCCATTGTCGCTCAATGGATACATCCCTGCTGTAGTAATACACAGTTTGCCTTGGGTGCCACCTAATGGATGTCTAGTCCCACATGCAGTGTACAGAGGTCCCACCTGTTGTGCACGCTCCAATGCAGGCACACCAGTGTATGCTGTAGCCCTGTAAACATGGCTGTATACTCACCCTGTAGGCACTGACTCTTCTCAGTGTCCTGGACTCAGCCTGCTGAATTGGGAGCATTTATGGCTCAGGGCATGCAAATGAGGCCTGAGTACCTGTTAATGAGATGCTAATCGGCTGAGTTGCCCATGCATGGTTGATGAGGGTGTTTGAGGCGCATTCTTTCTGAATAGCATAATTGCTCCCAGCTCATGTCACATTGCATGGAGCATCTGTGTGATGCGGCAATGACCATACAGAGCATTCTCAGCGCATGCATGGCCTGGTTGGCACATCTGCATGACTTGGGGGCATTCTACATGGTGCATTCATCATGCATGCATGGTGTCCATGTGTTGCAGTGTATCTCCCATGATGCACTGCTCCGCCACTGTCCGGTTGTGCATTGCGAGCCTGATGATTGCGGTGCCATGTGCCATATTGTGCAGTGTGTCCCACAATGCGCTGTCCATCCAATACTGATCCGTCCTCCCAAGTTTGCACACTATCATGCGATTTACCGTTCATGGCGCATGCCGTGCACAACATGGCGCCAGACGCCAGAATATACATGTGTGACAGTGTCCTGGCTATGCAGCACCATTGTGTGATGGTGTGCATGCGTGGGCTCATCACCAGTGGCAATTCACGCTTCATATTCGGTGCGCGCTGGCCTGTACGTGCCTCACTGTTTCACATGGTGCAAAACATTTGCTAGACGGCGCTTTTCCTGTTTGCACCTTGTCACTGTCTGATCACAGTTTAAGATGCTTAGGGCTGGGAGAATGGTGCCTAGGGCCATGAACCAGTCACAGATGGAGCTGATACATCTTGTAGCACAGGTCATGGCTGTGGTGGGGCACCTGTTTGGACAGGAGGACTTCCATGTGCCCAGGGCCTAGGTGTGGGCCTCAATTGTATCATGGATTGTGCACCATACTGGGATGCCACATGCAGGAGAGCAGTGCAGGCATCACTATGGTGACCTCCAGAGGCGGGACCCAGAGCGGCTGGTGTAGCTGCAGCACTGTGCATGCAGGGGTGCACTGCCACATCCAGATAGGTGTTCTTCAGCTGTATCCTTGTGTGGCACATGCTGGGTGTGTATATCACTGCCCTCATGGTGCTCCCATGCTGCATTGCCCTGGTGCCGGGGGGGGAAGGGCATGGCTGCGTGTGCCTGCTAACACCAGGTACTTCACGGCCTGGCATCACTGTCTGCTGCATGGCCACACACCAGCAGGGGGGCTGTGGCACTGCATCTTGCACGGTGGCAGTGTTTGCTCATGGTGCTGTTTGTTGTGTTTTGCAGGACCAGGGGCCAGGCAACAGGCTGCAGACGCAGCTGAGGAGCATTGTCGGTGATACATGGATGCCAGGCCTGGTGCCCTGCTGGGGTGGGTGAGTACCGCTTCCATTATTGCTGTCTTTCTGGTTCTGTGCAGTCGGTGGTGGGTGGGTGGGGTGTGTTCCATGTTCTGGCGCTCAGTATGTGTTCTTTCTGTCATTTGCTGTAGGTGTTCTGGCTCAATGTGCTGTTGCAGGTGGTGGTGCTGCGCCAGTAGATGTGGACCGGAGGATCAGTGTGGCCATCCAGGTGGCCCTGTGCCCTCTCTCATGGACTGTTCAGCACCTGTCAGCTGCCCTGTGGGACATCATGCCGTGCCTTCCGGTCCATGCCAGGGTGCTGCATGGCAGGGCACTGCACTGCTAGTGTCCCCCTGCCACTTTCTGGGGGACATCCCATGTAAATAGTTACCCTACCCTGTACCCTCTTTTTGTCCCTTTCCTGTCCTCCTTACCATTCCTGCTCCCCCTCTTCCTCGTTTGTTGATGCTGTTGTTCCTTTTATGACTTTTGGTTTGTACAGTTTATATGCCCATTACCTTTTATACACATGTTTTACTCTACACTTGTATCTGTGGATCTGTTTGTTCCAGCTCTGTGGTTGCTCCTCTTGCCCTGCTGTTTTGCTCCAGTTGTTCTGCCTAGCTCCTCTGTCTGGCTGCAGGATATTCTACTTGCTTTGGCGCATTGCTGGTTGTGCTAGCACATCTGCGGTTGTGCTGTTGTGTCCTGTGGCGATTCACAGTAGTGTTACACTTGGCGCCTGACATGGCGCGCTGACTCTGTGAATGGCTATCGTGGGCTTCCGGTGCTTGACTTACGGATGCATCTGGGTTGCACCAGGCGCATCTTCTTTGTGAATCCTGCCCCTTGTTCCTAATGTAAATACAAAGATGGGTATGTGTGCCTATTCTGTCAGTGCTCCAACTCACTGGAACAATCTTCCAGTATCCATACAAAAAGGGTTGGGACATACTACTTTTAAAATGCATCTTAAAAACACACTATCTTAGCACTTTAAAATGTCAATGTTTTTGAATGTGGTTTTGTTTGTTATTATACTATGTTTTTGTATTGGTGTTTGTTTATGCTGTTTATTTGTAACATCTTGACTGTACAGTGGAGCCCGCTTATACGAGCATCCTATTTGCCAAAGAAAAATGTTCTTATAACTGGGCTTTTCCTATATACAGGCTTACTGTATTAGCACTGAACAGATTTAGGCAAGCATATTACCGTATTGCTAGATTTGCAGCTTCAGTCCTAGCCTGAACCCACCGTTGTGATGTGCTCAGTACCTTAAATTGGCCAGGCTTTGAGGTGAAGTTGGACTACCCCTTACTTTGTACCATGTTCAAATTAGTAGACCTTACCTCCCCTCCTAGACTGTCCAACCTACTAACCAGGAAGCCTTTCACCAGGTCCCTTAGAACATCCAACCAACCATTACTAAGCTTATCTAAAACTCATTTAGCAGTTGATAAGAGATCTTTCTCCTATGCAGCTGCACATAAATGGATCAATCTTCCCACATGACTTCTATCCTGCACTTCTCTCTCATTGTTTATAAAACAGTACAAGGAACATTTCCTTATTGGGCATATGTAACTGTACATAACACCCTGTCTAACAGGCAGGGGTTAATCCTATAAAATGCTCTCCTTCTCTGAACCCTGTGAAGCCAACTAGACTGAAAGTTGTTTATGCCAAAGTGTATGATGTTTCTCTGTCATATGTACTTACTGCATCAATTTGATCTATATCTTCACTTATTATTGGTACTACTGTTTGTACCACTGTTGATACTATGCCCAATGTGTATGATGTTTCTCTGTCATATGTACTTACTGCATCAATTTGATCTATATCTTCACTTATTATTGGTACTACTGTTTGTACCACTGTTGTTACTATGCCCAATGTGTATGATGTTTCTCTGTCATATGTACTTACTACATCAATTTGGTGTATATCTCTACTTATTATTGCTACTCCTGTTTGTACCACTGTTGGTACTATGTTTAATGTCTGAAAGTTGTTTATGCCCAATGTGTATGATCTGTCATATGTACTTACTGCATCAATTTGTTGTATATTTCTACTTATTAATGTACCACTTTTAATACTATGTTTATTGTTTCATTGACTATATTCAATGTCTATCTCAGTGGAATGCTTATATTCCCCAGGTCACCACTGAAAAAGGGACTGTCTTGTCTCAGTGGGCCCACCCAGTCATCAAAATTCAGATAAATAAATTCACAGGCTCTAGTAATTTATTGTAAATCATGTCTATGTTTATACCGTTACAGGAGCAGTGTTTTGTGCGGGGAACATTTATATTTATAAATTTCATTTAATACTGGATTTGATCTCCAAATATGCAGTTTTCCAAAATAGAGCAGCCTAACAGAACAGGATTAAAGGTTTGACTGATAGGAAGAAGTAATGAACTGAAGATCTTCTTTTGAAAAGTGAAGAATTAGTCATATTTTTTTTTACTTTTTTGAGCGGAATAAAGTTACTGGGTGCAAGTGTTTGTGCCAGCAGGAGTGGCTGGCTCAAAAAGGAGTAAGGGACTGATCTATAAGAATGTTTACACAGGGAGAGTACAAGGCCATATTGTATGTGAAATAAGAGGTACAGTAGCCAGCTAATGTTTCTCATTTCCTGATTAGCTGCTGAAAGCGATGCCACCATACAAATCTCCAATTAAGTGTCTGAGTACTGTTTTGACACCTGCTAAAACACTGTGGTTACACATACAAACAAGAATATTACAATTAACATACTAACATACTATTTGCCAGCAGATTAGGCCTTATGGTCTATCGAGTCTGCTCGAACCTAGATCCTTAGTTGGGTGCCGAGACCCTCCCATCCCTTGTGCTCCAGAAACCCCTATCATCCATCCCCACCCCCCCCTCCGGGACAGGCCATCATCTGATACATCCACTTTCTGTGTCTGTCCCACCTCTCTTAAAACCTCCACTGTGGATCTCTGAACCAGCTCACCAGGCAGTGCATTCCAAGGGTCCACCACCCTCTCAGTGAAAACCTCCTCCTCTTTTCCCCTCACCCTTCCACCTTCCAACTTCAAACCATGCCCTCTGGTGATGCCTTCCTGCTTTAGTCTAATGATCCTCCATGTTTACCCTATTTATTCCTTGAGGTACTTGAAGACCTCAATCATGTCCCCCTGTCTCTCTCTCCTCCAATGAAAACAGGCAGAGCTCCTCAAGTCTGTCCTCATAAGTCAAATCCCTAGCCCTCGTGATCATCTTTGTTGCCCTCCTCTGTACCCTCTCCAGGAGCTGTATGTCCCTCTTCAAGTGTGGTCTCCAGTACTGTACACAGTACTCAAGGTGTGGTCTAACCAGTCCATTGTACAGCGGCAGAATCACTTCCTTGCTTCTAGAGGTGATCCCCCTTACGATGCATCTCAACATCCTGTTTGCCTTGCTAGCTGCTCTCCTGCACTGCTCAGAGTTATTCATACATGTATCCACCATGACCCCTAGGTCTTTTTCCCCATTGAGGCTTCCAGCGCCTCCCAGGGGTGTACCTGTGTTTAGGTTTCCCGACCAAGATGCAACACCTTGCACTTGGTGATATTGAAATTTAATTTCCATGTGTGAGCCCAGCTTCCAGGGTGTCCAGGTCCCCTGCAGGGCCAACTTCCCCTCTTCTCCCTCAACTACTGCTCCCATCTTGGAGTCATCCGCGAAGAGACTCACTTCACACCCTATACCATCCCTGATGTCCGATATGTATGCATTAAACAGGCTTGGACCCAGGACCGAGCCCTGTGGTACCCCACTACCAACCTCTCTAAGGTTCGAGAGCTCCCCACAGACCACTACTCTCTGAGTGCGTCCAGCTATCCAGTTTTCAATCCATCTGACCATCAAAGGGCCTACTCCTAACCCCATCAGTTTCTCCACCAGACCATTGTGGGGGACAGAGTCAAATGCCTTGCTGAAGTCCAAGAATAATACATCCACAGGCTTACCCCTGTCCAGTTCTGATGTTACCCATTCATAGAACTCCACAAGGTTGGTTTGACATGATCTACCTGGCACAAACCCATGTTGCCGACTATCCAGACCTCCCACCTCCTCCAAGTAAACCCCCAATCGTTCCTTTAGTATACTTTCCATTAATTTTCCCACCACCTAGGTCAAACTGATGGGTCTATAGTTACCTGGTACTTCTTTGACCCCCTTTATGGATTGGTACACATGTGCCTCTCGCCAATCCCTAGGTACCCTCCCTGTCTCAAGTGACCTGCTGAAAAGCTCCGCCAGGGGTGCAGCCAGTATGTCCGCCAATTCCCATAGTACTCTCGGATGAATGCCATCCGGCCCAGGAGATTTGTCTTTCTTTAGGGCCTTGAGGGCTAACCACACCCTTTTGGCGGGGATGGCATCATCCGTCCCCTCCACCTTACTGGTCTTTTTATCCTTATCCAGATGTGACACCCCTGGGGTACCTATCCCTCCCTTTTGCTCCATTTCTGTTGCTCCCCTGATCCCACTCCCTGCCGCTTCTATTCCCTTTGTGCCTTGCTTTGTAGATATCCCATCTCCCTCCCTAGTGAACACAGAGGCAAAGTACTCGTTAAATATCTCTACCTGGTCCCTCGCCTCTTCCACCCACCCTCCTTCTGATCTCAATCTGCTGAGATGGCCCTTAGTTTTTCTCCGCTCCCAATGTACCAGAAGAACCCTTTTCCCTCCATGTATCCTGTACCAGCTGCTGCTCTTTACTGACTTTGCTCCTCACCATACGGGTGACTTTTTCTAGATGCAAGCTGGTACATTTCCTTATCCCTATCCCTCTTGTTGTTTTATATTTTTGTAAGCTGCCTTCTTTCTGACTGCTACCTGTACTCACTGGACCACCAGCATGGTTTATGGACCTTGCTCCCTCACGCTTCAACTTAGCGCAGATCCTGACTGCCTCATGAAGTCCCCATTTTTGACCTCCCATCTCCTTTCCACACTTGTCGTTGAGGTAATCCTTCAAGTGATCCTGAGAATATTTCCCATGCCCATAAAGTCTGCCCCTGAAGTCCACTGCCAGTGTCCTAGATCTCACCCCACTCCCCAATGCTTATTTGAAACCAGACAGTATTGTGGTCACTCCCAGTCAGGGGTCCTGTACAACCATGTCCCTTACCAGATCCCCATCTGCCAGAACCACATCCAGGACATGCCCCTCCCTTGTGGGCTCCATTACATGCTGTGTTAAGAACACATCCTGAAGCCATCCAGCAGCCTCTGCTCCTTGGCCACCTTAGAGGACATGGTTCCCCAGTTTGTACCTGGCATTAAGGTCCCCATCAACACCACTCCTTCCCTTTGGACCACACTGGGCAATGATGTTGTCCAGCAAACCATCCTCTAGAACATCACTCATCCCGGGGGCCTATATGCTACTCCCAGCTTGACCTTATCTCCTGCTGGGGATCGGGTGACCCATAAGGCCTCCACGCTTTCCTCTGCCTCTTCTACCATAGCAATTTCTATGTCATCTCTAATGAACATAGCCACTCCACCCCCTCTGCCCTCCTTTCTATCCTTCCTAAGCATAGTGTACCCCCGTACATTTAGGTCCCAGTCATGGTTTTTGTTGGCTCATGTTTCCGTGACTGCCGCCACATCCACCCCCGAACAGCATGGCCTGGAACTCTGGCAACTTGTTTCCCAAGCTCCTGGCATTTACTAACACTAACCCCCACCCCTTATCCCTGATCCTCTTTGTCGAACCCCACCCAGATTCCCGATACTTCCATCCTCCCCCTGCTCCTCCTGAAACCTCCACCTCCAGTCTGTTTCCCCCCTCCCCCCCTTGGGCTTGAAGGCTACTCCCCTCATCTGGAGGGGAGGGCTTCTGGTCAGCCCCTCCCTTATCCCTTCCCCCCTACAAGTTTAAACCCCACTCTTCTTGTATGTAGTCAGCCATCCCCTGTTTAAGGACTTCCTTCCCTAATGGGCAAGATGAAACCTGTCCTTGGCATATAGTCCCTTATCCTCCCAAACTCCATTCCAGTTCCCTAACACCCCAACCCATTCTCTTCACCCCACTTCCTGAGCCAGTCATTAACCTCTGTGAGTTTATTTTTCTCCACTGAGGCCTTGGTACTGGAATATCTCCTAAAAGGAAATGTTGCATCCATTATCCCGACAGACTCTGGCAAGTTCTGGAACCTTGCTTGGATTTCCAAAATGCTATTTCCTCTAGATCATTAGTTCCCAAATGCACCAGGAAACTGGTTTCCCTCCACAATCCCTAACCATTTCATACACCATGAACTTTTCTCTGTGCACTGTCAGCCCGGAGATACTCACTACCTTCACCTGGCTATGGCATCCATCCCCCTGTCCCTCCCAATGGATACCCCTAATCATCGAGTCTCCCAGTAACAGAACCTTAACACCGCCATCATCCTTATGGTTACCTCCACTATACCATCTCAGCCCCCCTCCCCCCCTTTATCCATGATCGCAATTTCATGGGAGTCTTCCTGCCTTATTAGAGACCCCCTTGTCACCCTCCCCTTTCTGCCTCCCTTGCTATTTTGCCCACTTAACTCAAACCCTCTGAATAGGTGTCCCTTTAACCTCTCTTATCTGAACCATTTATCCTGGTCCTGATGGTTTCCCCTCTCCGCACCACCATCCCCCTTGTAATAGTACCCTGTCTCCAGAGGCTCTCTGTGGGTCCCTTAGCTAGGCCCCATCCTGGTACTGACCTCCTGCTGAAGGGGGCCTCTCCCACCTCCTTGTCTCCCAGTTTCTCCAATCATGCCTCCTCCCTCATGTCTGGAATATGTTGCATCTCCCATTTGCTTAACATATATGTTTCTTCTCTCTCTGGGACTATGTCTATCCTTTCCATAGCTGGTCTGTGATGCCCTATGGGTATCTGACTCTCCGGCCTCTGTATAAGTTTCCTCATTTCCACCAACCCTTCCTCCCCCTAGGATGCTTAGTATCTCAAATTTATTGTGACACTCTATGTCAGCCTCCATCAAGTAACCCGAGTTTCCTGACTGCATCTCTAAACTGACCCTCTTCTTCCCTCTCTTGCACTGTTCACCTTAGAGCTCCCTTCCCACAGTCTGTTGTTTTAGGCTTATGACAACAGCCCCTCCTGACTCTTCCCTCCAGTCTCTGAATTCAGAATGTTCACCCTGCACGCTTTCCCTTAGCATCAACTTCCCTATCTAAGGGTCCTCTGTCCCTAATATCCCCCTCTGCTTGCTGCAACATAATGTCCTGTAATTTCAGAGCTTGCCTCAGCCTCCTCCTCAGCCCCACCCTTCTGCTGCCCATATCCACACCCCCTATCCTTGACACCCCCCAGCTCCCACAGCTTACTCCTTAACCAATATACCTCACTCCTGATACCAGATAGCTGTTCACAGAGTGGGCAGCCTCCCTCTCCATGCCCAATTTAGAATTATTGCCATCCCACAGCCTGTGCAGCCTACAACCCTCCGAAGATGCCTGCCATGGTGGAATTAGCCACCCTGATTATCCCTCTGTTTATAATAGTACACCCCTTTTCTCAGTCCCTTTCCCTGAGTACAGTTTCTCTCATACTGACTGCTTATTTACAAACCCAATTTCAACCCCACCAACAAAGTTCCTAAGTCTCACAAACACATACAGTCCAGTATGTGCTCGATCCCACTAACAGTGTGTGTAAGCAGACACCAGGTACCGTGATGATGTCACAGGCCCACCAGCTCCTGTTACTTCAAATTTCAGTCCCAAACAGAAATACTAGTCCTTCAATCCCAACCCCCAGTGGCTTTTCAGTATTTAAGAAAGCCTACAAAACAGGGTGTGGGAGGGTCTTACCAAACACCAGGCAAACAACACATTTAAATGTCCTTCTAATTTTCCCTGCCAAACAACTATCCCCAAACCTACAATAACACAGCCCAAGTAACAGTTCAAATTCAAGGTAATAATTTTAACACATAGAACTAATTTCACTTACAAACTATTCAAATATTTCAGTTAAAACAAAATATAACTCCTGACCTCTTTTCTACCAACCTGTTGCTTAAGCTCCCAAGTGAACAATGGAAGCCAAGGTAATTCCTATTTAAAGACAACAATTGCAGCTAATGTCCTTCCCCCAACACCAGGCAAACAACACATTTAAATGTCCTTCTAATTTTCCCTGCCAAACAACTATCCCCAAACCTACAATAACACAGCCCAAGTAACAGTTCAAATTCAAGGTAATAATTTTTAACACGTAGAACTAATTTCACTTACAAACTATTCAAATATTTCAGTTAAAACAAAATATAACTCCTGACCTCTTTTCTACCAACCTGTTGCTTAAGCTCCCAAGTGAACAATTCTTCATGAAAAATAAATTGTGTACAGAATAAGGATATATACTTTATATCCAACTCTCCAACTCAGACTGGTGCAATCCAAACTTCTTCTACATGCCAAAAAAAAAAGTCATGTACTTCTATTCCAAACAGATCACTTCCACTACGAATGCCCTATCATCCCTGCCCCCCATTAGAACTCTCCTAGGTGATGACCTTGAGGTAGTCAACAACTTCAAATACTTGGGCTGTGTCTTTGATCAACATCTAACTTTTGCTGCCCACGTTACATCCCTCGCAAAAAAACTTCATCAACACATTGGTTTCTTCTATAGGAAAAAAATCACTATTCACGTCAGAGACCAGACTACGGCTAGTCCAGACAACCTTTATGCCACTTCTCGACTATGTCGACACTGTCTCTGGCCGATGCTCAGACTCCCTACTTCACCAACTGGACACACTCTAACACAGAGCTATTCATTGCATTTCAAATGCACACCATCATACTCATCACTGTGAGCTATATACCCAAGTAGGCTGGTCCTCCCTATCAATTAGGCGCCTTATCCACTCCCTCATCTGGCTATATAAAGCCCTTTTGTCCAAGCTCCCCCGATACATTTGAAATCTCTTCCACCAAACTGCCAGCTTATACTCACTATGGAGAAATAACTACATTATGTTAGAAGTACCCTACTCGTGTACACGGCGCAGCGATATGGAAGTCATGCCCTTCCGGCTGCTTGGAATAAAGCACAATCCTGTCTCAAACTCCAAAATCTCATACCCCTACGCAATTTCAAAGTGCTAGTCTCCAACAAAATTGGTGACTCCTGTATATGCCACTGAGCCCTCTTCTCTCCCACTCAATCCCTCCCTTTCCTATCTCTCCCTCCTTTATCACCCTCCCCCTCACTGTAAGTTCTTTCCCCATGACCCCTCCCCACTTTCACCCTCTCCTCCCCTAGTTTGCCTTATTATACTCCCTCAGCTTTCCAAAGTATTCCATCCCTCCCCCGCTCCCCTACTTTCCTGCTCTCCCCAGTGCCTTCTGCCCCACCTCCCACCCCTCAATCCCTCCTCTGCCACCACCTTTTCACCCCACCCTGCCCTTCACCCTCAACATCCTTCCCCATCCACTTTCCCCCACTTCCTTGTTCTCCTCTGCACCTCCTGCCCCACCACGCTCTACCTCCTCCCCTCATTTGCTACCACCCTCTCCCCTGACTCACCACCTCCACCTCACCCCATCCTCCTCCTCCTCCTCAAATATCCCTACTGGTCCTTTGTCTCCTGCCAATTATGTCCAATATCTATCCCTTTGCTTCATATGGCTACCTCATGTTTTCACCTTTCTTATCCTTTACTTTTCTTTAACCCCACTGCTCTGCATACTGTGGCATGAACTTGTGTATATAGGTATATACTGTATATATCCTTGCGAAGCTTATTGTTATTCATTGTTACTCACTTGTTTATCTTACTGTTGTTACCCTCCCTTCTGAATGTATAATTGTTGATTATGTTTTTAGCCTTCTTAGTCACTCAGGACATCCTTGTAAATGAGCTTGCTCAACGGAGTATCTTCTGCCAATAAACTCTGACTTTGACTTTGACATGCAAAATGTTAAAATATTTAAGCACTCTGGATTTCCATTTTAAAAAAAGTAAAAATAAAGAAAAGTGAATCAATAAAAATCTAGAAAACCCTTCATAAATGACGAAGTATAAAATAATAGTTTTCATTGTTGAAGTTTAAGAGCTGTTTGCAAATATTACTTCTGTTTCCAAACTGTTGAAATCCCCAACCCTCTTTATTGGGTCTTATTTTCCACTGCTTTCACAGCTGAGTCCTGTAGAAGCAAAGAAGTGTAGGTGTTGCTAGGAGAGAGAGAGAGAGAGAGAGAGAGAGAGGAATGTTCCCAATGGTGCCTATGTATTACGTTGATTCCCGGGCTTCACAACTCTGCACCCATGGAAAGGTATACAGTGGCCGACATGCACAACCATTGGCCACCACATGGTACCTGTCTGCGGCCCCACCCTGGCATGTTGGTGTGGGGGGGCAGATCAGTGGACACTGGCAGGCATCCAGTCAGATGCCTGACCTGATACCAGAGTGGATCTCTTACTCCACATGGAGCAGGGAATTGTGGGATGGCATGGGAAACAATTTTCAAACTGATCCGGTGAGAACCTGAATGGCTGCCCCTAGCCTTCCCTGCTGACCAGGGGGCTGGAGTAGCATGGTGGGGGGAGCTCAGTGTTCCTGCAGTTGGCAGGTTTACTCTGAGTGGGCATGCAACAGATATGGCAAAGTCCCTGTTGACATATCTTTCACCTCCCTTAACTGACATTCTATACCTTTGTGAGTGGCATGGAGTGCAGAAATGCCCCCAGACATGCCCCTGGACTATCTGCATGCATAGCAGTGTGAATAGCTGGGGGACCAAGTAGAGAAGGGGCATGCAGCCTTCCGCACATGCAGCTGGTGGTCCACAGGACCCCTGATGCAGGGCTCAGTGACTTAGGGTTGCCTGTGCATTGTGGATCCATGGTACATAGGCATAATTCATAGGGGCCAATGTGATTAAGGGCATAGGATGAATGAAAATTACGTTGCAACTATACAGTTTGTTTCTATTTGCATAATATTTAATATTACCAAGTTTAATAAAAAGTAAAAAAAAAGTTATCAACTGTTTTTCTTAAATCATCATGTAGTTTTATGTATTGATACAAAGTAATAATGTAGGGGTCGCTAAAGGGGAAAGGGAAATGTTCCCAATGTGATTAAGGACACAAGATGAATGAAAAATTGTTGCAAACTACACAGATTGTTTCCATTTAAATAATATGTAATATTACTAAAATTGAGAAATGTAAAAAAAATATTTGTTTAAACTGTTGTGTACTTTTATGTACAGTGTAAGCCACTTATAACGGACACATCTGTGTGAGCTGATTTTGCCCATTATGGGGAGTGGGCGCTGTAACCAAAAACAGCATTTTTTTTGCATAACGGCGTGCTGGTGGACTAGTACATATAGTGTACATATAGTTCTCTACTGGATAGCAGGTTCTCCCCTGATTCCATCCTTTCCTTATGTGATTGCAGCAGCATTTGTTTTTTACGATCCCAATCGCAGGTCAAATAAGGTTCCCATTCGCTTTCTGATGGGCTGAAAAACCTCTACTTCCCTCATTCCTTACGCGATTGTGCCAGCGTTTGTTTTGTTTTTTTCAGTCCCAAGTGCAGTGGCAATTGAACTGTAGATGGAATAGAACATGCTGCCTTTGAGGTGGGAGAGCTGTAAATGAAACAACTTAAAAAAAAATGCAGCGTTTTTTTTTTCTGAGTGCTGTCACTGCACCTGCGATGGCTTGGAGTGTGTCAGACAGTCAGCCTCAACCTCAGCCTCCACGCTATGACAGATTACACTGTAGCAGGTTGTAGCATTTGTTTTTTCCAGTCCCAATCACATGTCAAATAAGGTTTCCAATCTCTTTTCTGATGGGCTGAAAATCCTAACCTCCCTCATTAGGTTATAGCATTCCATGCCCTTTTTAAATTGGGCAGATTAGCTGCAAATTTGTGTCAGTTCTCACTTTGGCAAGCTCTGCAAACTGCATGCTGAAGTGTGAACAGACACTAACTAGCAGCCAATCTGCCCGAAATAGAAACGCTATAACCATCATTTTTAACATCAGTGCCTATGCAATTGGCAGATGAAATCTGCCTGTAAAACCGACTGCCCGTTAAAACCACAGGCACTTTAAGTGGTGGAGACTGTATTGATACAAAAACAGTATCAATACAGTCTGTTGAGTCAAAAGAATAGCACTGATGCTATGTGTTTGTTGTTTTTTGGCTACATCACAAGTAAATAAACATGCAAGCAATAATACCCAACTGGATGGGTGGTATTGGCCTACACCCACTCATCCAGGGGCGTAATGAGGCCCAACGCCACAGGCGGAGGGCCTTATAGCCCCTAGAGGGGGATATAGCCCATACTGCCCACCCTGGAGGGTATTATCATGCTTAGAAAATGGGTATAGGTAACATATTTAAAAAAAATGATAAAATAACAATCAAGAAATTGAAAAAAAGATTATGTTTAACTTAGTTTCATTCCTTTCCGATAAAGTAGTCCCTCTCTTGGGATACTTGATAGTAGAGGGCACAACTGTGTTGCAGTCTTTTTTTTTTCATTTCTTAGAGTGTACTACTGTCATTTATTGGTGCTTTCTCCTGGTACCCTCCCTCTCCGGGGCTTCTCCAGGTGTCCCCTCGTATAGAGTATCACTGTGATTGCTGATATAGACTGTAGAACAGGACTGGGGAAAACCACGGTGTGCACAGTTTTTTTTAAACTAACATGAAGCTGGCAATCAGGAGCTGTACTGTTTTGATTAGAATATGAAAAGGAACAGACTTGCCATTATCTTTTCCCCTGCTTACAGTTTCGGCAGCTCGTTCCATTAGAGTGGGTGAATGCCACATATTTGAGGGCAAGGGTAGTTTACGGATTTTGTCTCCCACAGAGGGAGACACACTGGTGACTTGCAGCACAAATGGAACCGGGCGGTCAGCTGGAGGGGAAGGTCGAGAATGTGAGCAGCACTCATAGTGGGACATCATGAGCACTGGAAATGGTATAAGTTTATTTTATATTGTTTTATGGAGGATGGATTAGGATTAAGGGTGCTGTTTCTATAAAGTGACACAGATGGGGGGGTCTTTTCATTTTTATGTTGGCTCGCGCTAGCGTGCCAGCCAACATATTGCATTAGTAGCAGATTTAGAGGTGCGGCCACTGTGGATGAATGCAGGGCATGCATCAGTAGGTGCATCCCTCATTCCCCAATAAGGCAGCATGCAGGTGCTGACACCAGCTATACGTAAAGTGGCCACCAGATCTAAGGAAAGTGCCACTGCAATGACAGGCAAGCTTATCACGCAGCGACACTATAACATGCCCTCCCAACGTGTCTTTCCTGGTGAAGCAGTTCAATAAACATGGCGGCACTGACTGCCACCACACAGAATGCCCCAACCCACTTCATTTGCCGATGGGGGAGCCCTTTCCCCATCTGCATAATGCCTCCCCTCCCATTTAAAGTGTATGCAGAGGGGGTGCCCAATCCTCCTTGGCATCATGCGCCCCTCCCAAACAGTCTTTCTTTGCTGACGGGGGCCCAATCCTTGTCGGCTTCAGTCCCCCCTTCCCCATTTAATTTGACAACAGGGGAGCCCACTCCTCATTGGCATAATGTCCCCCCCACTTTTGTTGTGTGCTGAGGGGGGTGCCCAATCCCCCTTGGCTCTTGTCTCCCTCCTTTGGCATGTGCCATGGGGGGTGCCCAATCCCCTATCAGCTACAGCACCTCCTCAAAACACTCAGATGGCATGCTGGCAGCCCACTCCAGTGTGCCAAATGCCCCTGTAGAACAAAAACCATCCTGCAATTTTTTTTTTAAACCTGCAAACCATAAAACCTGTCACTTGTTGAGTCTGATGGCCCTACCCCAACCCGTGCCCACCCTGAGTGCACCCTGCCTCCCCACACCCCCCTCACCACATACTGACCTCTGGAGCATGGTGTGGTGTTCTTTGATGGACCGGGAACACATGTGCACTCTTCAAAGCCGACCGCAAACTGAAGAAATGCTGGTAAGCTGTATAACGGCATAAATAGGGTTTTTTTCAACTTTGGTGCACATCTCGGGCATTTTGGAGGAATTTTTGACACCAAATTTTCAACATGGGGTTATTGGGACCCCTCCTAATGAATTCAGTCACTGTCATGGTGTTAATAGGTCCAGAAAGGTGATTTCGCCGTCACTGCGCCGGAATCACCTTTCGGGACCGACATGAAATGACAGTGCAACTGTTCATGAGGGGGCTCTCAAAAAGCCTATGCTGCAAAATTGTGGAAAAAAATAAAAAATGGTTGTTTTACGAAAGTGTGTTGGTGCAGTTTCCAAGCACGCTTTGTAACTTCGTGAATTTGTAATATTTTCACTCCAGATTTCAAATTGGCATTTTTCTGCACCTCCTTATGAACAGTACAGCTGTCATTTTACATATCCTGGCCAAACTGTGTTTTCACACGTCTGGTGCAGAATAGCGCGGTCACTGTGTGAAATCAGTTTTTGGGACAGTTTGAGAAAATTACAGTGACACTGTTCATGAGCAGAGGTCCTAAAATACCTATGTTGAAAATCTGGTGATGAAAGTCCATAAAATGATAAACGTGCATTGCCCAGTTTCCACGCACCCTTGTAACTTCACAAATCTGCAATATTTTCATGCCAGATTTTCAACACTGGCATTTTTTCTCACCTCCTTATGAACAGTACAGCTGTCATTTTTCACATCCTGCCCAAAATGTGTTTTCTCACCTGTGGCACACAATGGCGTGGTCACTGTGGGAAATCAACTTTGGACAGATTAACAAAATCACAGTGCCACTGTTCATTAGGGGAGGTCCCAAAATGTCTATGTTGAAAATGTGGTTAGAAAATTCCCCCAAATAATTGGGTTACGGACATGTGTTGCGCAGTTTCTATGCATGCTCATGACTTCACCAATTTTTCATATTTTCACTCCAGATTTTCAACGTTGCCATTTTTTTACACCTCCTCATGAACAATACAGTTGTCATTTTTCACATCCTGCCCATAATGTGTTTTCATCCCTGTGTCACCAAATGGCATAGCTGCTGTGCAAAACAACCTTTCAGCTAACAAACTGATAGTGCCGTTCTTCATGAGGTGGGGTCACAAAAATCCTATGTTGAAAATTTGGAGTGAAAATACCAACAAACGCCTACAGCGTTAGGGTTTTCAACTGTAACACCCCACCCTGTAGAGACTGACAGGTGTCAGGGGTGTGACTTGGGATCATTGGCTGTAATGCTCATGCCATTCCACCCTGCAGTCAGTGACAGGCATTGAGGTCTGCCTTGGAGTGTTCGGCCCTAAAGTTCACCCCATTCTCCTGTACTGCACCCATCTCAGCATATTTCCTTATGGAATGGGTTAAGTATAAGGCCCAAAGACCCCAAAGCACACCACAACACTTGTCAGTGTCTACAGGGTGGGGTGAGGTAAAATGGCATGAACGTTATAGCTGATGACCCAAAGGCACACCCCAATGCCTGTCAGTCTTTGCAGAGGGGGTTGACATCAGTTCAATACTTCACTGCCATTCCTATTATGCATCTCTAACTCCTGCACTACCAATGCCAATGCCAGCGAGGCAACATTCGGCATTGACAAATGCTTGTTATACTTGCTGGTGCTCTGAATTTGGTTTCCTCGAGGTCTCTTAGCATTGTTTTAGACCTTTGGCAGTCAGAAGCTCAAAATTTACTTGTAATTTAATCATTTTTCATTGTTTTTTTATAACCGCGTCTGCACTCATTTTAGGTAGGCATTGTTGTCTGATAGATGCCTACCTAAATGAGTGGCTCAGCCAATCAAATTGCTGAATGGATTTTCCCCTTTTTCTAAGTATTGATAATATACTGAAAAAGTGGTTTTAAATATGGTATCGATACGTAACTACTTTATTGTTAGGAATGATTCTTAATGTCCTCACTCCATGTCTCATTTCAAAAAATAAATTATGTTTCCAGTCTCATTGTTTCTAATGTCAGACCTTTCTAAAGATAATTTCTTAAGAATGGGATAACTGTGAAACAGTTAGGGTTAGAAACTATATTCATTAAATGAGATTTTGGAGTCCGATAAGTAAACACAGCATGGTGCTGTGAAAAGTAGATACAGCATGTTGCTACATCTTTCATCTATCGACATATAAAAATATGAAATGGTTCTAATTATTTTTAAATCCTGCTATTTTTAACAACATAAATTAATATGTATATTTATTTATTAAAATAGTTTTACCTGGCTAGGCCTACTCAGCCATAATAGCTAAATTACATAATTACACTACAAAGTGCTACAAAGTTAGTACAGGAAGGCTAACTAGTAAACTAGACCACTCCATCAATCTAATCAACTGTCATATCATTCCTGAAGCAATGTACTACTGCCAAACTGCTGTGCCCTCTCTGAGGGACTGCAATGGCTTTCTGCTGACTGTTTACCATGCACCTGACTGATTTGTATCTTGTAACATAGAAACATAGAAATTGATGGCAGATAAGGACCGCTTGGCCCACCTAGTCTGCCTATTTTCCCTAACTACTACAATACTGCAGACCCTACTTGGTCTCCAGCTTTACCTTCCCTTTCCCAACCAGTAAGGTTCCCATATGCCTATCCTATGCATTCTTGAAACCTGTTACAGTTTTTGTCCCGACCACCTCCACTGGGAGGCTGTTCCAGGCATCCACCACTCTTTCAGTGAAGAAGTACTTCTTCTTAGATTATAGTGTGTAATGCATGCACTCTGTAATTTTACCCTACTCTTTGAGTCCCCCCCCCCCCAGTTGCAACTGGAAATTAGCCATGGGCTCTGTGTGCTGGCATAAAATAAAGATATGTAATGTTAAAATTTACAATCTACTGTTTACCTTTATTAGGCAAATAGCACAAGCAAAATGAAAGAAACAGAAAGATAAAAACACAGAAATTAGCAAACAGAAAAAGGCTGTTAGGTCTAACCAGTCTGCTAATGTAGAGATGCTTACCCTTTACAGGACTAGGCTTCCCTTTCATCCCTAAATTCATCCTTTGTGTTTATCCCATGCCCTCTTGAAGCTCTCCACACAGTTTGAGTTCACCACCTCCTCTGGTAATATGGTCAACCCGTCTACCACTCTTCCTTAAGCAATAAGGCATGACCAGGGGTTAGATTAACAGTCTGCTAATCACCTCCTAGGGGTGTAATGTGGCATGAGGAGCAGCGGAGTGCCATATTCCACTAGGAGGTGATTAGGGGGTGATTAACTGACTGTTAATCTAACTGCTGCGAGTGCCTTATTGCTATTATAAAAATTGTTCTAAAAGAAAAGTGTTAAAATGTACTTTTTTAATGTTTTCCTCATTCAGAGGGAGATTTTTTAATAAAATAGTTCTTCCACCAACATCTGGTTCAGAATCAGAATGCATCATTCCAATCATTCAGCAATGTTAGAGAAGGGAATGCTGAGAGGAAGAATTCATGTGCCATGGTGATCAGGCTGTACATGTCAGTGTTACAGAGATTAATGTAAGGCTGTTGGAATCCTAACAGTCAATCAGATTGCAACATTTCTGAGGTCCTTTTTATAATGTAGTTTAATACTTTCTTGTGTGCTTTCTAAACCTACCCCCTGCCAGTTTGATACTATCCCCCGGTGCTTGTAACCTCACTGAGTTTGACAGTCCACTGATATCTGTCTTAGTAATACATTTCATGTATTTGAAAGTTTCAGTCATATCCCCTTTTCCCTTCTGACCTCCACCGAGTGCATGTCCTGTCTCTGCTCATAGCTTTTTCCATCTTGACCAAGAATCTTTCTTGTTGCCCTCCTCTGTACTGCCTCAAGCCTGTTGATGTCCTTCCTCAAATGGGGATTCCAGAACTGTACACCATACTCCAGGTGTGGGTGTGCCTGGGATCTATACAAGGGTAGTAGGACCTCTCTGCTTCTGCTGCTAATATCCCTGCTTAACCATCATAGCATCTTATTACCTACCACTTTAATGCACTGTGTTGTTGAATTAAGTTTACTATGTTACACCCAAGTCTTTCTCCTCATTTGTCACTTTGATATTGGTTCCCCCTAACTGATACATCACCCTTGGGTTCTTATTATCAACATGCATAGCCTTGCACTTATTTACATTGAAGCCCAGCTGCCAAATTCTTGACCACTGCTCCAGCTTTTCAGTCTTCTCTCAGCTCTCTGATCTCTTCATCGCAATCAGCCCTTCCACAGAGTTTAGTGTTATTACTGGCTAGAGAGCTCACAAATTATGAATATCTGATGCCTGAGATAGACCTTGATTTAAAGCAAACCAACATTAATACAGGAGGACATTCATTACAATTAACGTCCCAAATTTTTAACAAATAAACAAGCCTATTTCTTCTCACAGAGAATTGCTAATCCATGGAATAAACTCCCAACTGAAATTGTCATCAACAACTCCAAACAAATTTATAAAAAAACAAACTTGATACTTTTTTGTTACAAAACAGACTGGACTATTACAGTATGGGTGAAAGGCAACGTCTCTAATGGGCAATTGCCTTCTTGCCTTGCTCCATAACCTAGTGTAACCTACTGAATCTGCACACAAGCATATTTTACCCATGATGTTCTCTCCTATGTTGCCTCTGAATGGGCTGAAGAACACAGACCCAAGCATAGAACCATGTGGAACACCACAAGTGACATCCCTTATGTCTGAGTAAACCCTGTTTATCACTACCCTCTGTGTCCTTCTTCCTAGCCAGTTTTCCACCCGCTTAACCACTTTACCATTTGGCCATCCACTCCTAGGTCTCTCAACTTCTTAATCAGTCTCCTGTGGGGGACTGGGTCAAAGGCTTTGCTAATGTCCAAGTAAAGTATGTCAGCTGCCTGCTCCTTATTGACGGCCCACATAACCTAGTCAAAGAAGTCTATCAAATTAGTCTGACAGGACCCACCTGATACAGAACCATATTGTCTTCTGTACTGAAGCCTATTTGTCTCCAAGAATTCTACCAGCATTTCAATAGGTTGTGTATACAATCCTCCTAAGACTGCTCTCCAATCCCTGGAGGGTATCACAAAAAACTACAGTCAAAGATGTTTCTATGGAGCTCCTTATCCTGGGAGACTTCAACCTAAACTGGGTCCATGACCCTAATAAAGCCCTTGCGGCAGTGACCCAAGAGGCAAACCTGGTACAGGTTATCTCAGAACCTACCAGACTAAACTACAAAACGGGGAACCACACCATCCTGGACTGGGCTCTGGTGTCAAACCCTCTCAGCATACAGAAAGCTGGCCTAATGGCCGATGTACTGAGTGACCACTCCCCCTATATTCTGCATCCAGAAGAATAGAGTGCCTAAGGTATAACTTAGGATACTCACCACCCGTAACTACTCAAATTTCACAGCTGCACAATTCAATGACCACCTCACTAACCTGGACTGGAGCTCCATCTGGCTCCTCCCTACTTTGGATGAGGCCCTGGAATACTTACATGACTCACTCACCAAGGCAGCCACCCTGTTTACCCCACTTAAAAAACTCAGATCAAAGGGAAGCTGCTATAAGTGGATCTCCCTGACTGTAAAATCCCTGATGATCAGTCGGGACAAGGCCTGGAAGAAGTGGTCTCACATTAATGAGCTGCGTAGGGGCAACTCCAAGGTGGAACCGGGCCCAATTGAGGTCAACGGTCAGCTAGTGAGCGATGGCCCACAAACTGCCTCAGCTATCAACCTCCACTTCACCAACCTCGATGGATACAAGACAGGATCACCCCTTTCAATGTTGGCACAGAACAAGACTGAGCACCCTTGCTCAAATAGACCCTCATTTCACCTGAGACTGGTCAAGACAAAAGAGATCCTAACTCTTTTAAGGGCTCTGAAAGTCAATGGCTCAGAAGGACCTGACGGGATCAGTCCCAGTCTACTAAAGGAAGGAGCCCAATCCCTCACCAGACCCTTGACATGGCTTATCAATACATCCCTACTGGAAGGAACTGTTCCGGACCAGTGGAAACAGGCAAATGTGGTCCCTATCCATAAGGGTGGCTCGAGAGAACACATAAGCAACTATAGGCCTATCTCCCTTCTCTGTACCCTTGCAAAACTGCATGAAAGGCTAGTATATGGCCGACTCTGTGAATACCTGGAGTCCCACCAGCTTCTATCCCCCTCCCAGCATGGTTTTCAATGGAACCATGGCACTGACACTGCCCTCACTAACCTCATGGTTGATGTACTCAGAGTAATGGACAATGGGAAGCTGACAGGTGTAGTTTTTATAGATCTGTCCAAGGCATTTGGCCTTGTGGACCATGACCTGCTGCTAATAAAGCTAGACAAAATAAGTCTAGACCCTCTTGCCCTCAAGTGGTTTGAGAGCTATCTATCTGGCCGCACACAGAGGGTCATCCTTGATCCCCTCCTCTTCTCTCTCTGTTCACAAATGACCTAAACCTCCACTTTGGGGATAGCTCAGTCATTCAATATGTGGACGACACAGTCATCTACCACTTGGAAAATTTGTCTGCTCTAGGTCCTCTCCTCCAAGCAGACCTCATAACCTTTGAGGCCAGGCTAATATCAAACAGAATTGTCCTCAATGCAGGCAAAACAAAAGCCATGCTGTTTGGTCCCAGATCCCTTGGACAAGACAGGACCAAGTCCCTACAGCTCAACTCACTTGCTGGTAAAAGCACTGATGTGGTGGACTCTCTAAAATACCTAGGGCTAACAATTGACTGTGGTCTCACCTTCAAGACCCACGTCGATCAGGTAACCAGAACCATCCATGGCAAACTTGGGACCCTGTACCGATTAAAAGACCAGCTTATCCCGGAAGCTAGACTCGCACTTGCCTCTAGTGTCCTGCTCCCAACACTTACCTACGCTGCCCCAGTATTACAGGGCATGTCCAAGCAGGAGTTCAACCACCGGCTACAGATACTGTACAACAAGGTAGCTTGGTTCGCAACTCAGGGTCACTCTAGAAGCCACCACTGTGATAAGCTGGCCCAACTACAGTGGCCTTCATTCGCTTCTCAACTACAGTACCCCCGCTCTGTCTGGAGTTTAAGTTACTCAGCCCGGCTGCTCCACCTAGCCTAGAAGGAATAATTACTCTCAACTACAACCCTCGGAGGCTTAGGACCTCAGGTCAGACTCTGCTGGAAATTCCTAGGGTTAGGACTAATGCGGGTGGTAAATCCTTTTCCTACACTGCCCCCTACATGTGGAACAAACTTCCACCCTCAGTACAGGAAGCCCCTTCTCTTCTGAACTTTCATACTAGGCTCAGGGCCCACATGACTGAGACCAGCATCTGTCACTGTCATGGCACCTGATAGCCCCCCCCACAATCCTACGCCAACCCGCTCACTTGTTCACCACTGTTCTCCACATGCCTTACGTCACCCTAATAGACCTCAAGGCTAGGTGTTTATCATACAACCACAGCTGGTTTATCTAAATGACTCAGAAAAATTGCCATTGGTGTGTAACCTGTTAATTATCTGTACTTACTCTGTAACCTATTGCATCTGTGTTTCTCACCATGTAATGTTATTTCCAGGTTGCCCCTGAAAAAGGGACATTCGGGGCTCTGTGGGCCTACTCGGTCATCAAAATTTAATAAATGAATAATTTCTTTTGGTGCTATGTGATAATGGCGAAAGCCTAAAGGCGATCGCCATTATCGTGAAGTCACAATGCCAAAAAATGTTTTCACCACTGTGACACCCCCATGCCCAGAAAAATGGCACCGGGGACTTACTTTTAATGTTTTCTGTGAGGGGGGAAGTGCCCCCCACCCACCATGCAGGGGGCTTTGCCCCCGCACCCCCCCACTAAAGGATTCTCAACTCCAGAGGGATGCATGTCAGGGGGTGAAAACATAAAAAAAAGACAAGGTTCAGGCTGTGAGCAAAAACACACCAGTACCCGGACCCGAACCCCGTACCCTGCCGACCAGTGCTGGCAACCCACCCACCTCACCATGGGATTGGCTCGGCAACCACTGTGGCACAACCCCTCATGTCCCCTCCTGTGCTTGCTTGCTCTCCCCCCCCATGAGTACAAATAGCATCGGAAAGTCGCTATACTCGCCCACCCCCCTATCTGGCCACCCTACCCTACCTAGCTGTCCCTGAAATGGGGAAGGGGTCACCATTATTGTAGATGCCCTTTCCCAACACCTACATCACAGGCTACCTTTCTTTCAATATTGTTTCCATGAGTTTGCCCATTACAGAGGTCAAGCTTACAAATCTGTAATTTCATGGCTCATCCATAGTCCCACTTTTGTAGAGGAGGACTACAACCACTGTACAGCAATTATTTGGCACCTTCCCTTTTGTAAGGGATTCATTGGACCAGTCAGCCAGGGGTGCTGATAGCTTCTGTGCCAACTCCTTTAGCACTCTTGGGTGAGCCCCATCTGATCCTGGAGACTTATTCACCTTCAGTGCTAAAAGCCCCTTAAGAACCCTCATAGCTCTGATAATTTTTACACATTTTGATGCCCCTGCTTTGCCCCTCCTGCTGATTCCCACCTGAGGTAAACACCCTGTGTGTTCCTTGGTAAACACCAAACAGAAGTACTGCATTCATATAATATTTCTGCTTTACCTCTGTCATCCTCCTTACAAGTTTCCCCTGACTTGAGCTTTGTAGTACCATCATTCATTCATCTTTTTTCTCTCATATATCAAAAGAAAGCTTTGTTACCTTCCTTGAGACCTTTTGCTACATTTAGTTCCGTACTAGTCTTTGAACTTTGGTAATGGAGGTGTGTGCCTCAACATAATCCTGGAGTTGGTTGTAGACCTGCCTGTCCTGAATTTTAGCTAAGGAACTCAGGAGGGAAATTGGGTGGTAGTTGTCAATTGGTTCTTTAGGCCCCCTTTGGGGACTGGTACAACCAAGGTGATTTTTCACTTATCCAAATCAGTGCCTAGGAGAAGAGACATGTTAAACAAAGTTGTGGGAGGTGTAGCAATTATGAGGCCAGAGAGTGTGAGAAGCCTGGACTCCAGGTTATCATAACCAGCTGAACAATCTCACTAAGTAATCTTCAGCTAGGCAAGTACTTCCTTCTTAGTGAAGAGAGCAAAATGGAAGTTTGGGGGATGCTCCTGTTAGAAGGGAATAGGCTGAGTTTACATGAGTGGGGCCCTGTGGCATTCTCTTTAAGGGGATTTGAATTTGTCAAGGTATGTGAAAAATCAGTTAAGAGCATCAACAGAGAATACAGTGTCACGAGAATGCTTACCATCCCGAACAACTTCCTGTGTAGGGGCAACATACATACCTTTCAGGAGGCTATTGACCTGAGAGCAGAAATGCTTTGGGTTTCAGAGGGTCATCTCTTGGATGTTTTTCATACAGTATATGCTATTTGTGATTGTTTGAGATTGGCTTTGCAGGTGTTTCTTATTTCTTTATATTTATGCCAGTTAATTAGATTTCCAGTAGCCTTAAAGCAACCCCAGACTTTATTGCTATGTTTAACTGACTTATGTAATTCACTATTTAGCCACTTTGAGCATACAGCCATAACCCTTTTTTGTGCTAAGGGGACAAAATGGTTAGCCACACTGAGGCAGTTTTTTTAATAAAGAAATCAAGGGCAAGATTTGCAGTCATGAATTGTTCTATGTCCCCTCAGCATACTGCAGAGAAGCTATCAAGGAAAGAATTTTTATCCAGTTTAGAGTAGTCATGGACCATTAGTACTCCGGGAGGAGGATTTTTGGTATAATTTTTCCAAATGCAATATACAGGGGAGTGGTCACTTAGAGATTCAATAAGGATCCCAACAGGTCTTATGCTTTCTCATTTGTTGACCAGGATCCAATCTAAGAGGGAGTGGTTGCCCGTTTAACTATTTAGCCATCTGGGATCTGCAATGAGCTGCTTTAGGTGCACCTCATCCTAGGTAGTTTTATACCCACCAGTCTCCTTTCTCAACCAATTTGGGATGAAATCGCCAAGCAAAATCAGTTCACCTGGAGGTTTTCAGCTAGGCAGTTGGTGATTGCTGTGAGTGCATGGTAGGCTACTTGAGGAGGGTTGTAAATATGACCAATTGTTATCAGTTTTGTGTTGCCTAGCAATAGTTTGATAAAAAGACTTTTGCCTGGGGAGCTAATTGGGGATGGCAGGATAACTTGATTAGCATTTGAGGATTCAATACAGAATAGGACACCACCTACTCTTTTGCCCACCTATTCTTTTCTAAAGGAACTATACCCAGGGATTTCAATCTCATGGGAGAGGACAAAGGGCTTAAGCCAGGTCTCAGTAATACTAATGCATCTGGAGCATAAAGGTCTGTGCAAGCTTCCAGCTCATGGAACTCAGGTCTTAACCCATTATACCCATTAGCGCCATATGGCATCAGAACCAATTGCTTAACCTGACCCAAAATGGTGGCATCAGATAGAATGAGTTAAGCTGTGAGCATTCGTGTACACTAGCATTAGACCTCTGGTTTGAGACCAGATGGGATCAGTGGGAGAGGACACATGGGTGTTGGTGGGTCCAGGGCCAGGTTTTGGTTCAACATCCTCTGATGAGAGAAGGAGCAGCATTAATAGCATTCTGGACATATTGTCAGACATTGTCCCTGTGGGGCCACAAAGTAACTTGCCTTGTATAGAAGGATAGCTTGTAACAGTTCCTGTTTTGGTATAACCTAAATAGGATGTTGATATATGGGATATTATTCAGTGGGCTGGCTGGGGAGGTGGGGGACCAAGTACTCTCACCATAACTAACATAGGAAAGGGTACACAGTGTGACAGCAAACCAGGCAGTACAGACAAAAGAGAAGACATTAAGGAATGTTAGGAATATCTCCTTTAGGGCCACATCTGGTGAGGCTGTCAGAAAAGGTAGCCCCTTCTGGGGTTGATGAATATATATGCTATCTAGAGAGGCCCAAAGGATTTAAGGTAATCGTTGTGGACAGAATACAATGTTGGGACCATCCATATAGGCAGCAACTCTGTAAAATATAACACTACGTAAGGACCAAGAGAGCATTTAAAAAGTGCAGAGCACTAGGCAGGGTCCACACAGATAGGGGGCAAGTGCTAGAAGCAGAACACTGTGGAAGGACAAGCCAGATAGGGAGTTGTTTTGATAAGCTGAACACTATATAGTGGTTGGTCAGAGCTGCTACTATAACCAGGACTATATGGGAAGCAAACTGCTAAGACCACTAAGGAAGACATAGGGGGAAGTTGCTTAAATCAGAGCAAAATAACTAAGGAAGTATATTCTTTTAGAAGCAGAGGCCATAGCAAATCCAGGCACATTCAAAGAGCAAACAGCATGTGTTAAATCTCTGCTAGAGCCCCCAGTATACAGGGGTGGTTCTATGTGATAAGGGTGACTGCATGACGGTGATCTGTCAGAAGGGCACAAAACCCCTGGGCTGAGGGCATTACACAAAGTATTGTAATGTGGGGGGATTTTCCCCCCACATCCCACACCCCCCTTAATATGGATTCCTACTCTGGGGGGGGGGATGCAGCTCGGGGAAGGGGGAAATTCAGGTTGCCCAAACTGTCGACGCCGTTATTCCATCATCCTTCTGTCGGGTTGCCCTCATGCAGTTGCCCTTATCACGGGCTATCTACAGGGGGGCAGAACCAACTGAACAACAACAACAACACTCTAAGGAATACAGTAGTAGATCAATGCTAAAGAGAGCACCTCAGCATGAATATATTTACACCACTAATGGTATACTAATAGTATACTAATGCAGCAAAACTTACATTGAGCATAGAGTCTGGCCACCAGCTGCCTACATTGTTGACAGCCACAGAAGACAGCCTTCTGCCTACAGCCCTTAGCACTCCAGCCTGTAGTATGGTGGCCTGCTTGAAAGTAGAGGGCATAAACAAAAAGATAACAGGCTCTGCCACTCACAGTACTGATTGGTGGAAAGTACTGGCTGCATCCAGTATCAGTCTTCCAGCAGGTTCCAGTGCTTCTTCAAAGTGGTGCTCTATAAGACTAAATTCCTTATGAAGGTGACATGTTTACCTCATTTTGGGGTGTAGTTTACTATTATATTTGAATTTCCAAAATGTAATAGCACCAAAACCTAAAGGACTATAAAAATGCAAGCAAGCCAAAAGACATTGGGATGGATTCACAAAGTTTTCTGAAGGTGCAACACCTTCCCTAAATCCCCAAAAATGTCACAGCTATGGAAAATAAGGGAATATTGCTCTCATTGTTATCCACAAAAAACTCCACAGCTGGGGAAAAAAGCACTAGGGACTGTGGGAAAAAGTGCAGCTGCGGAAGTCCCTGAGGATAAAAAGGTGTTAGATAAGTAAGGCACTGCCTCTCAAAGGCTATTCTCAACCAGTTTTTTTTCGCAGTTGCAGAAAAAATGTTACACACATTGGAGTGAGGTGTAACTCTCCCTCAGCAAACTGTAGTAGTGCCCCAACAATTGAAATTAATTTGGGTAGAGGTGAGGCACAGGTAATAGCATCCCACTGGGTATAGCAGTAGCTGATGTTACAGCAACAATAGCACACATTGCCATGATATGGCAACAGGCAACAACCACCAGACCCAGTGCAGCCCATGATGGAGCCCCACAAGCAGTAGATCCTGATCAGCCTGCAGCAAGTACTACCCCTGCAGGCAACAGGAACACCACAGGGAGGGACAACCAGCAGTTACTGTAGGCCACTGTGGTGCCATGGTATTGCTGGTACCTGTAGTGGTGCAGTAGTCCCAGTTGAGGGACTGGTTGCTGGTCTCTTTGTGGGTGCTTTCAGCTTCATGCTATGGCAGAAATGTTAAAATCTGCTGCTCCAGCTAATTAGGTTCATTGTTGCTGTGCTTCTTAAGCCATTTCCACAGCTGCGGATCAGCAGTTGCGGATTTTCAGGACTTGCTCAATTTCTGCAGCTGCTGAATTTCCGCAACTGTGGGGAATTTTTACATAATTCTGCACCTGCACAAATTTTCTTTATGAATATCACACAGCTGTGTTTCCACAGTGTGCATGCCTTTTTCCCACAGCTGCGGGATTTTTGGCTTTCTTTGTGAATCCTGCCCATTGTGAATTAGTAAAGGTCCAGCTTGTCCTTGCAGAAAAATATATGCTGTTTCATACATGTAACACGTAAACTGTAATAAAAAACAGCTTTTATTAAGAAAAGGCTGTTCTTGCTTACCATTTAGCAATGCCAGTATACATTAAAATGTATTGCCTCCTTAGTCTATAATTATTTCTACACCTTCCATTCATGAAGATGTATTTTATAAGTTACTAGATGCATCTAGATGTGACTCAGATGGTATGAGTTATCTGATGGAAGTATGGGTGTGTGGACTGTGAAGCAAAGCTGAATTGTTTTGAATGCCCAACTTGTTTGAGATATATTGATGGTAGAGGACAGATAAAAACTAAGGGCCAATTTTCAAAAGGTCAGGCATGGTGTACAGTGCCTTTGCCAACAAGGAATGGTGCAAGGAGCACCTTGTGCCACACCATGTGCCATTACCAATTTTCAGACATGGCCTGTGGCACATGAGGGACCACCTATATCAGCCTGGCTTGTGCCGCTCTTGCGGTGGAAGCACAGCTAGGCCTTGGCTGATGGAGGCTTGCACTGCAGCAGTGTTGCAGTATCCTCACATATGGGATTATCAAAGAGGCGCAATGGGCACTGGGCTCGCAAGAGTTTAGACCAGCCTGGAACTGGTCTAAGAGACCCATGTGCCAGCACCAGCTGTAGCCCAGGTAGGGTTGGAAAGCCCCCCCCCACACACAGGATGCCCAACAGTTGCACCCTGTGTAACTACACACCCCAGTCGGGAGGAAAACCACCGGAGGAGCTCCTTGTGAGTCCAGGGCTGTGGAACTGCAGAGAGGCAGCTGCAGTACTGTGCCCTGTATGAGAACCCATATGTACACAGGAAGGGAAGCAGCAGCCATACATGAGGCCAGGGGACATCACACCACACCCT
This sequence comes from Neoceratodus forsteri, assembly GCA_016271365.2. Taxonomy (NCBI): domain Eukaryota; kingdom Metazoa; phylum Chordata; order Ceratodontiformes; family Ceratodontidae; genus Neoceratodus; species Neoceratodus forsteri. Next base: position 1,210,626,147 of record CM028132.1, read on the forward strand.
GAATGACTTATCCAGCACAGTTTTACCTGCTGCTGATCTCTTCTGAGGTGTTGCAGGTTGTGATCGCAGAGTATTCCCACTGCTGTTGGTGGGAGCAGCATGGGGACACTTGCCTTGCTAGCACTCAGGATCAAACCACCCAGACTAGCCTGGCGTGGAGTAGATCCATGTCAGAGTGACATATGCCTGGTTGTCACATCCAGCAGATATAGGCTATGGACATGTTTGCAAGTGACTGTAGATGTTCTGAACAATGCTGCACCTTGGATGGTGTGTGTATATAGGTGTGTGTGCATGTTCACAACCTAGCAAAAGTGTACACCTCTGTAACTGACTGTGTGGCACATTGCCTGTGCAAGGTGACAGAAGTGACACTTGGGTAGTGAAACATCTGATGCCATGGAAGGGTAATGAAAAGCAGCCCCCTAAATCAATGATACTAGGAGGGATCTTGACGTGTCCTGTGTAACTAGTGCCACTGGAGGGCACAGATGTACTCTATCACAGCACTGAACTGGGAGGGCATTCTAGGGATCTATGGACAAAGCACAACAGATAACAGTGTTTTATTAATATTGACACAGCTGTGACATTTTGAACCCTATAAATAGCAAGCTGCGATAGTCTATCTGCTAGCTAACCTCTGTATCCAGTGCTGTGTTGCATGCTGTCTTTACTAATCTAATGCAGCACACACTACAGGGTATCCGTGTGCGTGACCCAAGTGACGGTGCCATTCAGTGCAGCCCATGGCAGGAGAGCACCCTCACTGTACACCACCACAGCCTTGGAGGTGAGTGCTTGCCTGTGTGTTTTGGGGGGTTCAATCGTGTTACTGTTGTTGCTGGATGCCACCGGCAGTGCCACTTTGCAGACAGTTGTGCCATACCACATTAGGGCATGTTGTTCTATATTGGCACTTAGCAGCAGTCCGTGTTTTCCTGCTGTTATGGATCTCCATCATGGCCTGTGTGTCACTTCCCCCTGCCAGAGGTAGCCAGCTGCCTCTGTCAAACCCCTCCCAGACCCATTTTTTTTGGCTCAGGGGAATGGTTGCAGCTGCATCAGGAACTTTGGTGCTGGGACCCCTTCTGTTACAAAATCAGTTGGATGTCTGGCACAGCCTCCTCAAGGAAGTGATAGGGGTGCAAACAGTGAAGGCATTAAAAAATGTACTTTAAATTTAAAGCCATGCCTTCACTGTATTATCTCTGTAACCATGGTCTACCTCTGTATGTATGTTTTCCCTCCATCCTTTGATGTGGAACCTTTGTAAACGAGCAGCAATTGTTCAAAGGTATTCGTAATCCTAGAGACTAATTAATAAAAATAAAAAAAATAAAAATAAATAAAAAATGCATGGGATAGACCTAAGGAAACCCTAGCGACAGCACAGAATGGGTAGTCAAGGGACACTGGGGGAGTAGGGAGTATGGGCAGACTAGATGGCCTGGCAGTCCTCATCTACCATCAGAGTCTATGTATCTATGTATCTGTGGTGCACTGGGCTCTGGTGAAAGCTGAAATTTGCCACAGTTTGCATCAGTCTGGGGAGCCCATTCAAAATCAGGCCTTTAAAGTCCATCCGGTTTGCCCTGTTTCTCCTACCTAGAATTCCTCAGTCCCTTCAGAGCTGCAAGAACTCCTGATCTTATTTCTAATTCTAATTACCAGGTTGTAACTATCCCAGTTTGTTTTGAACTATGAGATAGTTTTAGCTTTAATCACATCATAGGGTAATCTGTTCCACCAATCCGCTAGCATCCCTGCAAATAAATACTTCCTTTTGTCCATCTTGAAGTCCACCCCCTGCTAGTTTGAAGTTGTGTCCCCTGGTGGTTGTGTCACTCTTCAGTTTAAATAAATCTATGATGTCAACCCTGTTATGTCAATGCCTGTTTGTAGATTCTTATCATGTTCTGCCTCTCCCTATCTTGTCTCTCCAAGTAGGTCCTACATTTTTACTCGTGAATCATTTTAGTTGCCATGTGCTGAATGATTTCCAGCGCCTTCTTGTTCTTGTTTAGATGAAGGTTCCAAAGCTTCATGCAGTACTCCAGGTGTGGCCTAACCAATGGACTGTTCAGCGGCAAGCAGGGCTGTGCCCAGGACTTTAAGAGCACCCCCTGTAAAACATGCAGTGGGGCCTCACCTGACAACCAAACATTCAGTGTAAATAACCAGTCACACAATGCTTGATACTGCAAATAGCAGTTTTATTGATATTTGCAATACCTAAAGCCACCTGTTTCATATAGAACATTACATTCTCATGCATGAACTAACACATTAAGATACAGTACAATACTGTATAACCAATTCTTAGGTCATCATGCAATCTGACTCAAGAGGATTGGAGTATAGCAAATGTCTAACTGTATTTCAAGTCCCAAGAAGCCAGCCGATTCAGTGGCTGCGGTGGTGATGTCCAGAGCCACTGGAAAATTACGGAAAGTTACCCACAATTGCTGAGATTTTTTTCAAAAATTGCTGAAGTTCGGCTATAGACCCTGAGTGCTTCACAATATATTTTTTACTTTTTTCCTCAGCATGTATTAGTCTGCATAAACTGCTAAACACATTGCCACTTCAACATGTTTTAAACATGAAGGAACAATTGTGTTCCTAAAATAAATACTGTTGCCTATCTTCCAAAATGTAAAAAAACATCTGCCTCATACAGTGCTAAATATTTTGTGAGCCATAGCAAATCAATATTAAATCCAGAGGTAACAAATGTTGCCTGTTCATGGATGTGGAAAAATAAAGCCTGATCAACAGTACTTTACAGTGTTCCATCAACTATTCACCCACTTTGGTGCAAGAGAAAAATAAGCAGATACAGTGGTGAATAATGACATTCAGTTTTAGTAAAATGTTGGTAAAGTTTTTACTGTTCATAATTTGCACCTTAGGTACCGTACATTATTTTTTAAATCACATATCAAAATATTAGATATAGGGGTTATTGGGGCTGGCAATATAGCCTAGATGTTGGAGTAACAAACTAAATGAGTTTGGTACATCCGGCAGACCTGGGTTTAAGTCCCACAGCCTCCAATTACATACTGTGTGACTGAGCAAGTCACTCAACCTTCCCAGGGCTTCCAGGTCACCCCTGAAAACAGGCCCTTGTGCCTAGTGGGCCTTACCAATATATTTTTACTGTATCATACAGTAGTCAGGGTACCCTGTTTTACTCTGGCTGCAATGATTTTGTTTAGTTAAAAATAAATGTTCAGATATATTTTATGTGTTTTACAAGCTTATTTTCAGACTTTTCAGGTTTTTATTGTAGTCTTTGTATGTGACCATCTAGGTTGTATATTGTTATGTGTGGGACCACTATTACCAATGTGCTTATTTAAGTTTATAATCAGCAGGGACATTCAAAATCCTCAGCTGTTAGAATAAAACTAGTCAGAATAAAGTATGTTCACAAGGAAAAACGTGCCCTACCACTTACAGAAAGGCTTTGTAGTTAGCATCCCATTTAGATTAATGGGAAAATTTGCACCTTTTCTCCCACCTGCTGTTTCAGTCTCCGTGGCAACAAAACGTTTTCTGATAGACTGCTTCAACACAAATTAAATGTTCAGTGTTTAAGTGTACTTATGTTTGGTCAGTGGATTTTGAAACACAACCAGACAAGAATTCAAATGAAAGCAGTGTCACATAAAACCCTTCCCCACCTTGCACTGCACTGTTTCGGCCAAACCTAAGTCTGCATGCTAAACTGTCAATATATTTGAGAGTCTTTTATTGAAAATGTTAATACTTTTTACAAAGTTCAAAGTAAAAACTCAAAAATTGCAAGAAACTGTGGAACATGCCAGTTTTTGCTGAGAATGGTGAAAATTGCAGAGCCCGCAATAAAATTGTGGGTGCAAATTTCTAGTGCCCCTGGTGGTATCCTAAAATGTGAGAATATAAGGTAGAGAAATGCAGTTATCTAGAACTGCTATTTTACCATAATAATGAATTCTGAACAGGCACAGTATGCTGTTGAATGAGCAGCTGAGCTCATTATAAGAACTGCAAAAAGAAATACCTTAAGGGAATGCCCCCAAACTACTCCAACAGTGCTGACACTGTAAAAACTTGCATTTTAAAAAATGAATACATCTTGCTTTCAAGGAGGCAAATGTTTTAATGACATCTGAAAAGTCCACTTGATGTGCCAGATCATTTTCAATTGACAGTACTGCAAGGGCTTACAGATACTCCTGACCCATTGTGGACCTCAGGTAGGTTTTAATAAGTTTGAGTTTACTGCAGCTTCTTTCTGCAGAAGCAACAGAAACAGACAGAGTCAAAAGCAGTGTTAGTGCAAAGTAAATGCTTGTGGAAAGCTTGAGTCAGTGACCTTTGGCACAAGAACTGCACAGTTTCATAAGGACTGCTCTCCACATCTGCTGGAAGTACTGTAGCAAGAGTCGCAATGTAATTTTTCAAATCGTACAGATCAACATCACCCATGAAGCTGGAAAAAAATGACAGTGAAGTGCTATGTTAGGTAGTTGACTTGCCTGTCTGATGTCTAGCAAATAGCCATACAGTTCTTGCAGTTCCCTCTGTTTTGTGAAGTGTTCGTTCATGCTGGTTGCCACAACATCTAACACTGTATTAAAAAAATTTACTAAGATTGGTTTGACTGGATCAGTCACAGACTCATATCTTGCAAGTTCTCCAGGCATTCTCTTTTTTCTGGTGTACACTCGCTTCTGGAAGTCTTATTTCAATGTCCACTGACTGAGCCAAGTCCTTTGCTTCCTGCATCTTCTTTTCAAATCCAGTGACACACATATCATTGATGTGAATGTTCGCTGCTCCCAGAATCACAATTGCATTAGGCAGGTTGTTCACTTAAACTTCTTGTCAACCTAGCCTGCTATAAACTATGTATCTGTATATTTTAGTTATGTAATCCCTGTTATTGTAATTATATAACTTCTGTTACCTGATGTACTCCTGTTTTTCTAAGGCATGGAACCTCCTTGTATCTGTTTATGTACTTGTAACCGTTGTAAATGATGTTATGCTCATGTATTACTATGACGTGTAACCTCTGTAAAAGAGCCTTTGGCTCAAAGGCACTTCCTAGAAATAAATAAATACATAAATAAATAAATCCATCTTGGGGCAATGCAGTGACTTGCTTACCCTGTTTATTTCTGTCAGAATATCAAGTCAAACAGTAAGATAAAAAATAAACTGAAAGTTTATGTTATCAAGCAACGACCTGCATTCTCTGCTTGTGACAGTCTAAATCTGGCCACTCATAAAGTTCAGTAAGAGCAGACATTATATCACCAAGACTACAATATATAGCCTTGACAGCACTTATCTGAGCCTCCCATCTTGTATCACTCAAAGGCTTTAAGGTGAGTCCCTTCACGTGTTGGCAAAGCAAATCCAATCATTTGGTGCTGGCAGCAGAGTATAGAACCTCTGGACAAGTCCAAAGAAATTCTTTGCTTCCTTGTTGCAGTTTGCAGCATCTTCAACAGTCAAGTTCAGGTTATGATTGCAACAAGGTACATAGATGAACTTCGTGTTTAGGAGTTTCATATGTGCCTGCATCCCTTGATGCCACCCTGCCATGTTAGATCCATTGTCATATCCTTGGCCTCTACAATATTTCAGTTTTAGTCCGTGAAATTGCAAGATTTCCAATAGTTACTCAGTAAGGGCCTCACCTGTTGTGCTGCACACATGTGAATAGCCAATAGCTACTGTATGTCCTACTGTAGTTGTGGCCATTGCACCCCCCACTCCCCGGTGATGGCCATGGCAGCAAGATCACTTATTTGATGGGACTAGTAAAACCTCTTCTAATACACCCCAGTATCCTATCTGATTTCCCAAATGCTGTGCTACACTGAGAAAAGAGTTTCAAAATGCTGTTTATTATGAGCCCTAAATCCCACTTCTCTTTTGAATGCACTACTGTGACACCGTTGATGCTGTTTTTTATCTGCAGTATTTTGCTGCCACAATGGCATCCTTATCCCTAAATTGCCTGGGCATATGTGTGCAAGTTGATGTGTTAGATAGTACCAAATGATGTGTAAAAATGTTAGTTTCCTTCTGAACCCCCCTCTTCTATCCTAATTATACTCATGACACTTAACCAAGTGACATAACACACCAACTCACAACTCATCTGCACAGCTCACCAATGCATGACTCACCTGTACTTGTGAACACCTCCATTTTTTTAGTAATTCCTCTCTACAGTACCTGACCCCAGAAAGCTCATCATCACTTCCTGTCTCTGTTTCCATACAGCAGAAGGCAAATCCTCCTCTGTCTCAGTTTTGTCCCATCGCCCTTTAATACAGGTAAGCAGAGCCTGCATTTTAAATTTATGTTGGTAAAACCAAACTCAGATTATGAAGTGCTTGCCTCTACACTCACTGTCTACTGACCCATTAGAGTCATAGTTGGGCCAGACACACTCTTAGGCACCTTATGCAGGAATCGAGAGTCACAGATGTTTGGTAAAACAAGATTTGGTTAGAGCCCAAATGGCTGCTAATCATTAGGTTAAGAGATACAGAATAAAAGTTTTATTATTCTTGGTGACTGGGGAATGGCAGAGCGACATGAGTGATCATGACCACTGGGAGGGTCAAAGAAGGATGAGGAGGGAACAGAGTGCAAAAGTACGGCCTCAGTGCAATTTGCGACCACAGTTATGCCAAACTTATGGCATAGCCATGCTAAGATTATATGGAGTGTGCCTCTGCCTGCTTTGCTACATGCTTGTGAATGAGAACCGGAGTGATGTCATTCCCAAATGTCAATAATGTAATGATTGAAAGAGTAGGTGTTCATCTGTGAGTAACAAACAGAGGAGCAGCAGTAGCATGCACTGCGGTGTAAAAACAGAGTGAAATGCAAATCCCCCTCACTGTCACAGCAGCAACAATGAGAAGGAACAGCAGGAATGAAGGATTGTGTCACTGGCAAAAAAGAGGCTAATAATGGGCAGCACAACTGACCATGTGATGCCTCTTGCTCAGTGACACAACAAAGCTGGGTTGTTGCATGGAGAGGAGGGAAATGCATGTTACCTGGTGAGCTGATTTCTGTGGTTTGGTCCCAAGGTGAGGTTACTTTGCTGAGAGCTGTAGGGTAGCAGTTGCATGAGATAATGTACAAGCAGAGCTCGAGGGTAGGAGGTTGCTTGTTTGTTTTTTGTTGCCTATTGCAAGTCAGTTTCTAGCCTGGGATTACAGCAGCTGGTATGGTAGCCACTCAGAAATGGCCAGCCTTGTTTGGGTAATTTGCTTTGTGATGACTAGCCAGTCAGTATTGAGTTGTGAGTGGGGGTTTGTTGCTGCTATTTGTTGGGAGAAAGAGAGGTGCACAAAACAATGCCTGAGAGTGGGAACTTGGGGCTGGTGTGTGTATGTGTGTGTGTGTGTGTGTGTGTGTTTATTTTGTTCTGGGCTCATTGCTGCCACCACCTCCTCCTCCACCTCTTTGCATTGTTCTCCCTTTTTCTGCTGCAGCTCAGTCCTGCACTTGGTTTGCAGGTTGATGGATGAGCTAGCAGGAAGAGGGAGGCTGCTGTGCTTAGGCCAGCTGCTGTAGTTTAGCATGGCTGGGGTTGGGATAATGAGTAGCTGTCACTTCAAGGCAGAGGGAGGCCTACAGTCCTCAGAGAGAGATGCAGCCCTAGTGAGTAAAGTCCTGAAGTGGCAGTGGCTGTGTATGCCCAGCTATCCTAGAGCCACTGCATCTGAGGCTCCTGCTGCTGCATCACAGCTTACTGGGGACTCGAGGCTGTGTCTCGGGTTGGCAATTTTTTCAGTTGTAACCTGCCCAGAGCCACTGGTTGGATCAGTGCCATTGTACTACTCCATGCATCCTCTTGCATTGAGAATTGAAGGTTGTTGCCAGTTGTTCACAGTGGGATTGTGTGTTTTGTTTGTGTGTTGATGACTAGAAATGAAAAGGGAAATAGTGTGATGGAATTTGCAGGGAATTTGTTAAGGGGCAGGAGAGAGCATGGCCACAGTGGAAGCTATTGTGTATACATGCAAATGCCGTCCATCAGGATCAAGTGGAATTTGGGACAGTTGAGCGGTACTTTTAATTCTGGATCAGCCAGGGGAAGGGACTTCTGATGGCTGTATAGTGTGGAAGCAAGAAAACAGTGCAGCATGGGAGGGAGGAAGGATGCGCACCACAGTGAATGGAGAGGATACAGAGAGATGTACTTCAACTACACTCAGTGTAAGGGGACAAACGTGCTGTGTTCAGTATACAGCTATGGCCACACCCCCAGGGCCCCCCTTTAGCAATACCTCAGCATAGCTTTTGCTATGCAGCAGTAAAAGTTAGGAAATATATAACTGTATGAAATGCAAATGATTTTTGTTGCTTAAACCATAGAAATGTCAGCCCAAAGAAAAGTTAATTTACAGTAGAATTTATACTTCCAGCTAAATATCTGAGCAAAACTTCTAGTTACTATATAATTTAAAAGAACTTAAAGGCATTCTTCACACATGTCATCTATAATACATTCCATCAGGCCAATTTAAGAATCCAAGGCAAACAAAGAGACAGCTGAGGTTGTTGTTTTAATATGCTCTGTTGCCCTGCTGGGTAGTGTGTTCCATTAACTATCTAGTCAAGTTCAGAGGAGCGGTTTGCAGGAATAGACAATGCGCCCAGAGTTTCCCTTGAGAATCTCAGTTTGTGAGCATAGCTCTGTTCTAGACAGGGGAAAAAAGTAAAGCACATGCACACAGTTCTAGCTTGGCCAAGCAGGAAAAAGAGAGAGTTTTTGATATTTGCTTTCTGAGTGGAAATTAAACCAGAATTTAAGCAGTGGGGTTTCACGTCACTCAAGTTGACTTAGTTGGAGAAGTTGCTCACATGTTTTACATTGAAGGAAGCAAAGCAGAAATATTGCCCTGGGTCTGAGTGAAGTTTATACTGAATCCAAGTATAACTTCCAGTCAATGACTTCATTGAAAGTCAGGAGCATATTAATTAATTTATTTTTTAATAACATGACAATAAACTATTTATTTATTTGTGATAGCTTTGGGGTTTCATGGGTCAGCAAGAGGATGCGATTTAAGAAAACATCAGTAAACTGTTCCGAATAACCACGCTGCAAGCCATGTCATGGAAAAATAATTCATCAGTGAGAAATATTTAAAGGTTAAAAAAATACAGCCTCAAACCTGCCGTTAACACAGATCAGATTTTCATACATTCCGATTGCTCTTATATCTCTCAACATGGATGAGGTCTCTGGAGCCAACAGGTGCTGATGTGCTCTGCTCTTCGGTGGTGTTCAGGTTGGGTCAAGGTGAGCACCCTCTCTCTTTCTGTCTCAGTAATTTTCTATGACACGTCGCAGTCCCGGACTTATAGTAGGCTGCAAATATTATCAGAAAGGAAGGAAGATGAGGCTGGTCCCTGGAGGTCAACTCCTTTTATGTTGTGGAGACAGACTTGAGATATGGCTTACAAATACATATGCAGAGTGCTGCCAGAGGGTGGGAAAAGAGCTGATGGGCCTTTGTTTTGTTTGTTTTTTTAAATGTAGCATGTCAGCATGACCCCATGATCTTTCTTTGCGCACCTGATTGGCTGTTTTTGGGGTGCTGTATGTCAGATGCCAATAAATGTCTAAGCCAGGGAGTTGTTTAAAGTTTTTGTTTGAGCACTGTGGCATGCTACAAAGTGTGCTGTGACTTCAGGACCAGTTGCAGGCTACTTGGGACCTCAGGATAGTAAATGTAAATTTGGGAAGTCCCCCAAAAATTGGGACTCGGGACAGTTGAGAGGTAGGGTTTAGAGAAAGAAAATAGTGTGAAGGGGTGGGGGAGAGAGAAAGAGAGTGAGTGAGAGAGAGAGAGATAGAGGAAAAACCCACAGTGTAGTGAATAGAGAACACACAGAGATATGTGCTGCAACTCTAGTTTGTGTAAGGAGACAGCTGTGTTTCATTCAGTATCCAGCCATGGCTGTGCTACCAGAGCCCCCTTCTGTGCAATATGTCAGCATAGCTCTCGCCATGCAGCCATATTGATCATCTGACTGATAGGAACTACTTCTATCACTTGCAAGCGCAAGACAGACACTTCTTTCTTACTAACCACCAGGTAGTCCAAGGTGTAACAACCCCTATAGTAAGGAATATGGTCTCAGATGAAAGCCTAGTATCAGCTTCCTTCCAATTCCCAAGGGAAGAGCATGGCTCTCCCTACTAATGTTCTGCCAAAGCTTTAACAATTACCTATCTCCCAGACTATTCACAGCTTGATTCTACACCAGTGCACCCCAACCCCCAGCATACCCTGTCCCAGCATTCTCCACTCGTAGACCATGCAACAAACCCCCATCCTTCCCTCTCTCTCTCTCCTTTCCACACCATTGCTGCACTTGCAATAAGATAGTGGGATGTGCTGACCACCCTGGACATAATTTTCAAAACATTTTACTTCCCTGTTTTATAGTCCATGCATCTTCTTTTCTCCTGTCTTCCCCCTCCATTTTATTTATATAACTAGCCCCTCTCCTTAGCTGGCTCAAGGCAGGTTACTGGAGAGCACTCTAAGGGTTAAGCCAGACCCTGAGAGCTGTTCTCTGAGGGGAAACTGCTCAGAGACAGGATGTCTGGATGCTCATGATTGAGTGACCTGACTTAGCTAAGAGTGGGAAACTGGAGCATGAATATGCATAGTTCTGCCCTTCCCCCATGGCAATGGCCTGGTGGGTTTAAGAGCCTGGAAGAGAGGAGCAGCCCATCTTCTTTGGCTGCTACTGGGCTTTGGGGGTCTGTGATCCCAGGGATAGTGGTAGGGTCCCTGGGATTGGGTGACATTAGTTCCTTTTCACCTGGTCTCAAGTGAAGAAGAACATCTGAAACAGCTGGAGGGATGGAGGCCCCAAGAGTCACCTTGAGAGGAGCAGAGATATGCACTTTAGGGAGAGTGGTGGACTACCTCTTAAGGGAGGTTTCTGGAGCCCTCATGGGTTCACTCCCAGTAGCAGAAGTGAGAAAGAGAGGGAATTGGAAAACAATCTATGTTTGGAACAAACATAAGTTTACCTTGTTAAATGTAGATGCTCATTATGTAAAGTCCTAAGCAGTTTGAATTAAACCCCTTGGCAGGTAGCCAAATGAATTGACATCAGGCAGGAGGAGTCCTGGCAAGGGTTGGGGTTGGTATATCACCATGTGAGGGGCCAGACATGGGAGTCTATATTTTGGACCACTAGGGCTATCAGTGTTGTGTCAAGGGGAGGCATGTATGACTGGACCAACCATGCTTTATGGACTTAGTAGTCATGATGTTGATATGCTTTCCATAATTGTCCTGATGGGCACATTGAGACAAATGCATGGCACAGTTCACCCTTCAGGTAAGTGTTTGCACTGCCTGTGAAGTGCACTACTGCACAAATGATCTTCATAGCAAGAGGGCTCCAGGAACCCTGCAAGGGAGGTTAAGGTTTCTGAATTAAAAGTGACCCAATATTAATGGAAGATTCGGTATTCGAGTGTACTGTAATTGTGCCTCTTTAATTCAGGATTAGTCCTGGAAAACTTGTTTAGAAGGCAAATTGACTACACAAGCAGCTGGGTACCATCAGACAGTATATACAAAGAAACATAGATAATGATGACAGAAAAAGACCGAAGGTCCATCAAGTGTGCCTAGCATTCCCTAACTGCCCCAGACCTATTATTCTTATGGGGGTTTTATCCCTCCCAGTCCACTCCCCTGCTCCTCTCCATACTGCTACTGACCTGAACAACCACCAAACCTTTCACTCTGTCCCAGCCATGCATGAACCCATTTACAGTCCTAATGCACATCAGTTTTACTGGAAGACTGTTCCATGGCTCCACCACCATTTCCGTAAAATAGAACTTCCTCACAATCCTTTTAAACCTTTCCCTTGCCAGTTTCCATTTGTGAAATTAGTTCCTTGACTCTACTCCTGCTAAATAGTTCTCTGCAGTTCACCTTATTTATTCTCTTCAGGAACTTGATGGTTTCTATCATATCCCCCTTTCTTGCCCACTCTCCATTGAGTACATGTTCAGTGCCTTGAGATAGTCTTCGTAAGATCTGCCCTTTTGGCCCAGAATCATCTTGGTCACCCTGCATTGCACCATCTCCAGCCTGCCCCTCTCCTTTCTTAGATGATGAATCCAGAGCTGAGTACTATATTCCATGTGTGGCCTCACCAGTGACCTTCAAAGAGGTAGTAGTACCAGGGGTTGAGAATTTATTTTTAGTGAAAGTAAAACTTCCATGGGTCGAAATCTGGAAGTCATTCCAATTTTGGGGGAAGTCAAGATATTTCCAGGATCCCACATTTTGGAAGTAAATATTTATGGATGTTAATATAAAAATTAGTGGTAAACAATTTCTTTCAGAAAAATCTGAAATTTCATACAGCCACACTGGGCTAGCCGTGTCTGCCTAGTCATTTGGTCTGAGCTCTTTAAATGTTTATAGCACCTTCTAATGCTTCATAATGTTTTAACGTTTGTATTTTCGCTGTTTGTAATTTATTTTTCATTCTAATTTATTTGTTGCTGATCATTGACTGTATTAATCTCGACAATTTTCAGAAAACGAACAGTCCGGCAATTACTGTTTGAGATTCTCTGTGGCTGGATTAATTCAGTGTAATGCTCCTGAATGGGATGAGCGATAGGGGTTCTACCTTTGTGGGTGAATGTATTATCGGTAGAGCCCGATTGAGTTCCAAGATAGACTGTGAGTCTTTTTGGATTATGGGAGGAAGAAATGAGAAGATTAAAATGACTGCATTGGACTGGAAGATCAACGTGGATGAGGCTGCTGGAGTTTTGTGGGAGAAGAGCCTGGACCCATTAATTCCTGGTGTGGTGAGATTTCAGGAAAGCTGAGGAAGGAGCCTGCATTTGCTGACTTCTGTAGTGGTTTGGTTTGATTTTTATTGATAAAATCTTCTGCACTGGGACCTGGTTTTAGACTATCTGGGACTGTGTATATCTTGGGGTGAGCTGCCTGAGGTGGTCGTTGTCACTGGCTGGGTTCGAGGCAGGTGGCACTGGCCTCAGGCCTGCTGAAGGGCAGGTGCAAGTTACCGGTGTTTCCTAGGCTCACTTGGGGGTCTACTGGTGTGTGGATACTGTGCTGGGGGTCGTTGCTGTGGACCTGGCTGGGGGCAGTGGCCTCCTTAGGGATGGTTATTTTCTCTCACGCTATTTGAACCACCAGTGCCTCTGGACTTGGAACTGCTTTATGACTCTGTTATAATTCTTGAGCCTGAGAACACTGTTTTACATTGTTTGGGGCTTACAAACTTTCTTTTTCTGCTTTGTCTCCTGGACTCTTGGTGAGAGCAGAGTCTTGGAGCAAGAATTTGGTTTGACCAAGGGAAGTGAGAGTTCCTTGATCCTCTATAAAACATTAAAGTTGGACTTATTAATGAGGCATGCTGGACTGCCGCTATTGCACTAAAGATAAGAAATGGATTGGAATCTCTGTAGGATTTAAATTGGATTATTATTTTGATTTGTTTATTCATTTTTGAGTTATATTGTTGTTGTTGTTTGGTGTTTAATTATTTGTGTGTCATTTACAAATTGGATGGTGATTGGGGTGAATGAATGATTGATTGGATCTCTTTGTGGGGCTGTGTGAGAGATACCTCACTGGAGAAGAGTGTATATGTGTGGTGATGGCAATTGCTGTGTGGTATTGTGTTGAATATTTTGGGTTTATTTATTAAATTACTTTGGTTAAGATGTGTTGGGAGGGTGCTAAGATGGTCATGCATTATTCTTCTGTTCTTCGTAGTCTATGCCCCTTTGACTGTCCCCCACTGTCAGCCAAAGTTTATAAGAGATGCTGAGCTTTGGGGATACTGAGGAGATGATTGAGGGGTGTGTGGACTGGGCACAGTGGAAGGATGGAGAGGGGTGGGCAGATAGATGTAATGGGGACTAAGAGATGCCCTGGGGTGAAATGGGGTCAGGAAAGGGGTGTTTCCTGCTTGATTGTCATATCCAAGGACTCCACAAATTGTGGGCAGGTCCTGGAATCTTCCTTGCAAACCCATCCAACCTGGGCAGTGTTGTGTAATGCCAGATCGATTAGGAACAAGACGGCTATCATAGCTGATCTTGTTGCAACATGTAATCTGGCATGCATAACCAAGACCTGGCTGGATGAGAATGCAGGCCCTATTTTGGCATCTGCTGCTCTAGCTTAGTTCTTGGTGATATATCACCTGAGGTTGGATAGAAAGGGCGGGGGTGTAGCCATTTTCTTTAAAACAAAGTTGGGCCTTGTGGATGTGCCAGTGGGATGCACTCGATTTTTTCGGTATATTCTGGGAGCAGGTGTAGGGTTTAGGATTCTCCTCATCTACCATCCACCCGGGGATGGTGGAGAATTCCTGAAGGAATTTGTGGACTTCATTGTCAACGTGGCATTGGAGTTGCCCAGATGGTTGATTCTGGGTGACTTCAATGCCTGGAATGACAATGAACTCTCGCATTTTGGAAATAATTTCCTCCAACTTATGACTATGTTGGGCCTTACACAGGTGGCTACCTCTGCTACCCATATAGGGGGCCACTCATTAGATCTTGTGTTTCTCCTGGGGATGGAGACCATGGGATTGGAAGTGGAACCAAATGGTTGGTCAGACCATCACACCATAAGGTTCAGCTTCGGGGCACCCCAAGTAGGTCTGCCCCTCTGGAGACGGTCCAGTACCACCCTTTGAGGGGGATTACCCAGGAGGGCCTATTGGCAGTGCTGGACCTATTGGGTTTATCAAGTGAATGCATGAGTCCAGGGGATCTTGTACTTGCCTATAATAAGGTGGTGGGTGATGCCCTGGACTTAATTGCTCCTGTTCGTGTTCGTCCACTCACTCTGCGCCCAAGGACCCCTTGGTTTGATGGGTCCTTGATGTAGTTGACAAGAGTGGGGTGAAAGCTAGAGAGAGCTAGGTGGAAATCTGGTCTGGATGCTGACAGGCTTAAGTTGATGGATCATTATGTGGTCTATCAATCAGCAGTCACCCGTAAGAAGGCAGAATTCCTGTCCGGGGAGATGGCTGCTGCACAGAATTGACCAGCTCAACTCTTCCAGACTGTGGACAGACTGTGCAATCCAGTCTGTCTTCAGTCTGGAAGAGATTTTTCACAAATAAAATGTGATGAGCTTGCTTAATTCTTCACAGATAAGATTGCCAGCATTAGGTCGGGTATCGGCCTAGCTCTCTCTTTAAGGGATTGCGGAGATCATCAAGAAGTGGCGAGCACCCGGGCTACCTGGTTTGACTTTAGCAGGCTGGAATTCATGGACATTGTGAAGATTGTCCAGACTGTACTACCAACCAGCTGCAGTTTAGATCTGGGCCCTACACTATTATTATTTGGTTGTGTAGATGTCATCTACCTGATCATTGCTGAAATTGTCTGGAAATCTTTGGAGCAGAGGGTCTTTTCTGATCCCCTAAAGGAGGAGGTCATTTGACCACTCCTTAAAAAAACCTCCTTAGACCCAGACTGCCTAGCCAACTACAGACCTGTCTCTAACCTTCCCTTTGTGGGTAAGGTTATTGAGAAGGTGGTTGCGCTGCAGCTGGATAACCATCTTACAACTCACGGTGTCTATGATGTTTTCAAGTCTGGGTTTAGGAAAAGACATAGCACTGAGATGCCCTGGTCTGGGTTTTAAATGACCTCCTAATTGTGAGAGAACAAAAGGCTCGTACTATCTTAGCCCTTCTTGATCTCTCTGCAGCATTTGATACTGTGGACCATGGTGTGCTTTTGGAGTGCCTGTGGCTTCTTTGTGGACTGTCTGGTACAGTTCTACACTGGTTTTGATCCTTTCTTACAGGCAGTACACAGAGGGTTATCACCAGAATTGATTCCTCTGACGTCATCTCCCTGTTCTGTGGGGTGCCACAGGGCTCCATTTTGGCACCCATGTTATCTGCAGTCTATATGATGCCATTAGAAGATATCATTAGGTGATACAGTTTGGGTTTTCACTGCTATGCAGATGATATCCAACTGTATCTGTTCTTTATCCCTGGACAGGATGATGCGATCTCCATACTTAACAGCTGTCTAGCCGAGATCAAAGACTGGATGAGCACTAGCTGGCTGAGGTTGAATCCGGATGAGACCGAGGTGTTGGTTGTGGACCCTGGTCACCCTGAGGTGAGTCTTAGGGCTGGGCTTCTGTCAGGCTCATGGCTTGATGGTGTACAGCTCGTGACCTCAGACCAGGTGTGTAACTTGGGCGTTATATTTGATGACGGTTTGGCCCTATAATCGCAGGTGTCAGCCATTGTCAAATCGTCTTTTTACCATCTAAGGAATATCACCCGGGTGAAACACTTGGTTCCGCAGGATGACCTTCTTACATTGGTCCACGCCTTTGTAAACACTCACCTTGATTACTGCAATGCCCTTTACCTAGGGCTTCCAGGGGTTGATATCCGCTGCTTGCAGCTAGTGCAGAATGCGCCGGCCAGGCTTTTGACTGGTACTTCCAGGACTAGTCATACTACACTTGTCCTCCGCAAACTGCACTGGCTGCCTGTACAGTGGCAGATCACCTTTACGGTTGGGTTACTGAGCTATAAAGCCCTACATGGACAGGGACTGCAGCATCTGCAAGATCTTCTTACTCCTTACTGCCCGTCCCACTCACTCCGATCCACCGACGAGGGATTGCTAGAGATTCCCAGGATTCAGTTAAAGACATCTGGGGCACGTGCGTTTTCTTATGCTGCCCCTACCCTGTGGAATTCTCTACCTTGTCAGATAAGAGAATGCCTGACTATCCCAAGTTTTAAGTCAGAGCTCAAAACCTATTTGTTTTTAAATGCTTTTTCTGAAGGTTCTTAAATATGTATATATGTTTATTTAACTGTTGGTTTTAATATGCTGTACAGTGCCTTGGTTTTGAAAGGTGCTTAAAAAACTAAGTTTTACTTTACTTTACTTACTCTTAACTTTCATGCCTGTCATTTTAGAAGTCATCTAATTTTTTGTTTTACATTTGGAAATCAATGATTTCTTCCTCCTTTATTTTGGAAGTTTTTGCCTTAGTTTGGTAGTCAAATACTCCCCAAATGGAATTGTCTGCTTTTTCTTCTGTCAATACTCATTCCAATACACCCCAGAATTCTACTAGCCTTTCTATAGGCCTTGTTACATTGTTTTGTTTGCTTGGGTGTGTCACTAATAATGGCTTCTAGGTCCCTTTCCTCTGTCTTAGTGTTCAGTTTAATACTTCACATTTAGCACTCTGTCCGGCCCCCCTCCCCGGGAGTATAACCTTGCATTTTGTGGCATTGAATTTCAACTGCCAAAACTCAGACCACCACTCTAGCTTTTGTAGATCTCTTTGCATCCTGCTGATCACTCTGTTGCTGTGTACTCTACCACACAGCTTTGTGTCATCTAGAAAAAGACATAGCTTTCCCCAGATGGCCTCTCCAATGTTGCTGATAAACATATTAATGAGGACAGGATCTAGGACAGATCCCTGTGGCACCCCACTCATGAACTACCTTTCTTTTGATTTGACCCCATTTACGACTGATCTCTGCTGTCTTTTCTTTAACCAGTTTCCTACCCATTTAACTATGTCCCTAGACAAGGTTAGGTCCTCCAGATTCTTCACCAATCTTCTGAGTGGCACTGAGTTGAAAGTTCTGATAAATTGAAGTAGAATACATCCACAACATGGCCTTATCTGCTACCTTTGTTACCCAGTCAAAGAACAATATCAAATTGGTCTGCCAAGACATCTCTGCCACAAATACACACTGTTTGTAATCCTGCGGACCATTGCTCATTAGGTAGTCCACAAGGTCCTGTTTGATCAGTGACTCCTTCCGTTTACCTACTACAGAGGTAAGTCTGACAGGCCTGTAATTCCCTGGTTGCTTCTCCCCCCCTCCATGTAACTGAACTATGTCCATTATCATCCAGTCTTTCAGAACTACCCCTGTCTGAACTGAACTATGGAATAGCCCTACTAACAGTTCAGCTAGTTCTGCAACCAATTCTTTGACCACCCTTGGGCATATCCCATCTAGCCATGACACTTTATTTACTTTTAGGGCTTCAAGCCCCTTCTGGTCCCTTCCTCTGGCAAATACTGGCTACCACATTTCAGAAATGCATCTGACAGAAACCTTGATGCAACTTTCAGGCAGGGGCCCACTGTCTTCCCTTGTGAAGGTGAAGCAGAAGTAATCCTTAAGGATGGCTGGTTTTTGTTCATCGTCCTCTAGTATGCTCCCCCATAGCCTAACATTATCCCCTCTCTGCTTCCTTTTTTCCTTAATATATCTGAAGAATTATTTTCCCCCACCCTTAACTCCCTCCACAATACACAGCTCCATGTCTGCCTTTGGCTCCACAGCCGTACTCATTGCTTCCCTTGTTTTTATTTGGTACTATCCCCATTCCTCCCCATCCTGCCTCTCACTATACCTGGTGAAAGCTTTTTCCTTGGCCCTCACTGCTTCTTGGACCCTTTCCAAGAATCCCTTAGGTCTTTTGAACTTGTTACATTTTGTAGCAAGTCTTGTGCATGACTTTATTGCCTCAAGAATGGACCCCTTCATTGCCTTCTATCTTTTCTCTACACCTCCAATGCAGTGCACCCTGTTCAGTTTGTCTTGAACCCACTTCCTGATCTGGTTGATGTCTGCTCTTCTGAAATCTAGGACTTCGGTTTTTGATAGGAGAATTCTAGTCTGGAGGGCCAGCCTGAACCAAATGGAGTTATGGTCACTGGACAACAGCTTCCCTACCCTCACTCCACTCACCATTTCTGAGTTGGTGAGCACCAACTTGAGAATGTCTGTCTGTCTTGTGGGTTCTGAAACCAGCTGCACCAGAAGGCAGCCCTGTAATGTATCCAACAGGGCCTGACTTCTAGTGCACCTGGTCACTGGAATGTTTCAGTTGATATCTGGCAAGTTCAGCTCACCCACCACTACCACTTCCCTCTTCTTCACTCCCCTTGCCTGTTCTTCACTGCACTCCCTATCTCTCTCTTCCCCTTGTCCTGGTAGTCTATAAATCAGCCCCAACCATATTTTCATTCATGAGGGCTCTGTGAAGTGAATCTACAGTGACTGTTTCCCTTTTTCTTCCCCTGATGTGACAGTCCTACACAGCCTCTATGCCTTACCTGCCATATACCTAACACACACCCTTTGCCTTTCCTTCTGTCTTGTCTAAACACTGTGTAACTTGGGATTGATTACACTCATTATTCTTTGTGCCTGAAGTTTCTATGGTACCTACAAGGGTCACCTCAGTGTCTGCTGCTAATGCCTGAAGCTCACTGTTGAAAAGAGGCACGGTCACTGGAAGTGATTGGGAGTGGGATGGATACTTGGCAGAAGGTGGCATCTATTTAGAAGGGGCATGGGAAGTGACAGAAAGGTGGGAGGGAAACTTGGCAGAGGGTGGAATTGTTTTAGGTTGAGGGAGGAAGACAACCAGCCAGCCGATCATGATGTTTCTTAGCTGGCTGCTGGGCGGTGTCATTCAGATGAAAGGATAAAACCTCTCTGGATTGGAGCAGCTCTTTTCTTTCAACTATGCAAAGTTTATGCCCAGCAAGCAAAGAACAGTGTCATGATCAGTCTGGATCAATGTTCCCTCTAATTTTTAGTCTCTGTGGGTGGGCGACTGATATGTGTGTGCAGCACTTTGTGCAAAAAAAATTATTCATGTGCGCAAATTTGGTGGCCCAATCAAGCGATATATTTTATTGTCAGTAAACAGTAGAAAACATAACCAAACACTCAAATACTTAATGCAAAGTATAAGTATACATTTTGACACTGTCCGAAGCTTGGATGGGTACTGTGTGCCATAACAGTATGAACTGGAAATGTGTAAATTAGTTACATTTTTAAGAGTCTTGCATGCATCTACAAGGGGTGCTGCTGCTGATGCATTGCCAAGAAATCAACATTTACTGTTTTTCTCTCCTGTCTTTCCCATTCATCCAGTGGACTTATATTTTATTAAGATCCATTTTTACACCAGATGTTAAAAACAATTTTGTTTGCATCAGCATATCTAAATGGCTTTCTTCCAAGCAGTTTCTTTGTTTGCTCTTAATGCAGTTCATGAGGCTGAAGCCTCTTCTCACAGCCAACATTAGAAGCTGGAAATGTAGTAGTAGTACAATTTATTGTTCAGCATAAAGCAGTTACAATATACTAAAATCAGGACAACATACATAGTAAATATAAATAAACAAATAAATCGACAAGGAACTTAAATATCTTTACAGTGCAATTCAATTTAACAGAGTACCTTTTCACATAAAAAAACTCCACAGGACTTCAAGTCCCCCTAATAAACTTTACAAATGAGCTGAGATTAAAAATCTTGCAAAGATCTCTACCATGTTCTTCTCTTTCATAGTAAACAATTATTCCAAATGATCCTCCAGGGGGAGGCTGAGATCCCCTAACAATCCACCCAGCAGTTTTTTCCTAGTTGATTCATACCTAGGACACAAGAGTACCACATGTCTGAGATCATCTATAGTCCCCACTCCACATTTACAATATGGAGGAAGTAACCCCTCTCTTTTGTCTGAAATGAATGTATTGAGCATTAGAGTTTTCAGTTCTGAATCTTGTATAGATTCTTCTTTGTTTAGGCAGGTTAAAAAAAAAGATATGGCGCATATCCTCATGAAATCTTTACTTTTTTATAAAATCCATATAGCTTAAGCTTGGAGAGTTGAACATAGTAAGAACTGATGTATTAAGTCAATAATCCTCAATTTGACATCCTGCCTAATCTCCTCAAATGGTCTAGTGTAAATTTTATATAAAAGGTGGCCCAATCTAGCCAGCATTATTGTTTCCTTAATAAGCTGAACAAAGAGATGTACATATCCCATGATGGACAATTTGGTGGCTCCCACTACACACATTCTGGGATATCTTTGTTGGGGGAAAGAAAAAGTTTCAACAGAAAAAGAATCTGTCATTCACAGATGAGAGAAGTCAATGTTGTCCTACCTCCAAGGCAAGAATACAGCTTGGAGTTCCATTTAAAAATATTAAGATGTCTCTACAGAGTTTATTCAAAATTATTTCTTATTCTCTAACCTTAGTATAATCCCAGATTTCAGAGGCATATAACATGCTCATTCTAATTTTGGCATTAACAACTCTTAATACCCCGCTCACCGATGACTTCCCCATCTTGCTGCTAAATATTTTTAGGGCACTTACAGAAGATCCCATTTTAAATTGAATAGCCTCCAAATGTTTGGTCCAAGACAGGCTATAGGTAAAATGGGAACCTAAATAGTCATAACACTTAAGTGTCTGTATAGTTACCATTTAGCCTAAAGCCTACCGTATTCATTGTCTGAGATCCAAAACCTACGATGTTGGTCTTGCCGAGATTAACTTTTAGTTTACTTTCAGAACAGAGAGATTCAAAGTGAGCCAATTTTCTTTTAAGACCTAGGACTGAAGTACAGAGCAAGACTAAACTGTTTGCATATGCTAAACATTCAATCCTTTGATCATTAATTTTTGGAGTATGAAAATATGGGTTACCTAGCTGATCCAAGACTGTATTAATGTAGATGTTAAATGGAGTGGGGGCCAAAATACAGTACACCTGTCTGCCTCTAACATTTGTCTCAAATCTATCAGTTATATGACCATATTGATTATACTGGACTCTTGCCCACATATTTTCATACAGTCTATTAATAACATCAAGAAGTGAGGCCTCCAACTTCAGATCCCTTAATGCAGCCCAAAGGATTTTTCTACTAGTCCTGATGAAGGCCAAGGAGAAGTCCACAAAACAGCAATGTAATCTGTTTTTTTCTCACTTTAGTATACTTCCAGATCAGATGCTGAAGCACATAATAATGTTGTACTGTAGAACAGTCCTTCCAGAAACCGTTCTGTGCCTCATTCAATACTGAGTTGTCCTTGACCCACGACAGCAATCTTCCCAAATTTATCCTAGAGAAAATCTTCTGTGAAACATCTATCAAACTAGTAGGCCTATACATCCTTGGGTCATTCAGATCCTCTTTTTTAAAAATTGTGAAGATAACACTACCTGCCCAACTGGCAGGGTAAGAGTACCTCGAACCAGGCCATTAAACAGCAAAAGAAGAAAATGAATCCATCAGTTGGTAAAAACCTTATAGAGATCACCTAGGAGACCTGGTGCTTTATTTGCCTTAAGGCCAATCAGTGCCATCTGGATTTCATCCTCCGTGATCAAGATAGGTCTTGGAAAAATTTAATTCTCCTGTATTTTGAAAACATCAGGTGTCTTCTGCTGTTCATGAGAATAATAGAGCTTGGAGAAATGAGATGCCCAAACTTCAGTTGTAATATAGGTTTCAATCGTACTGGCATATCTATTATATCCCTGGGCAACAATATTCCAAAATCGCCTTCCACCCCTATCCAAAACAGCCTGCCTCAGTTTTTCCCAAAGTCCCTGAGTATGTTTATGTCTCTCCCATTTGAGAATTTTCCTATATTTTTCCCTTTCACTCTTTAGCAATTTAAAATCTGCTGCAGACTTATTTCTTTTCTTCTTATGCAGTCTTAGTTTTCCTCCATACTCCTCCTTTGCCTGTAGGCATACCAAATTAATCTAAGACTTTTTATAAAGGGACCTAGGATGATATGTTGTTTTACATCTAGGTCCAAGTAAAGAATCAATAGTGTCCCAATTCTCCAAAATATTAAAGGCCTTACTTTTGTCCAGGACCAACTCGTGAATATCACCTAAGACTCTTGTACTAAGAATTTCTTTGAAACTAGCTTGATTAATCTGCTCCCATCCAATTCTTCTCTTGTTTATGACTTCCAGACTCTCTTGCTGTTGTACCTCACTCCTTAAAGTTCCAAAAGGGCATTTGATATTAATTACAATAGCACAGTGTGCTGATTCCAGCCTATCCATGATCTCAAACTTTTGGATCAGCTTTACTGCTTCCAAATCGGTCCATACCTGATCAGGGGTTGAAGAGCCAATAGGTCCTCTATACCTTAAGGATCCAGCTAGATCTCCCTGAGTTCTCCCATTTAAAATACAGAAATGTCTACTGGTCAAGCCCGTTCACAATTCCCTACATCTGAGGTTAGATTTTAGATCCTGAGCAGTCCTAGTACAAGAGATATTTGGATTAATTATAGATATTGTATGGATCATATCTCAATATACATCCTCCAAAAAATGAGAAGGAATTCTGGCATTAAAGTCTCCCAAAATAATTATAAGACAAGGTATACTCTTATCTGACAATTCGTCAAGTGCCATTTTCAGATCCTGTGTGAAAAGGACAGTGGGATCAGTAGCTTTATTGTGAGGGGGAAGTATATATTGCAGAGAATGATCTTCTCTTTTCCCTTGCTAATCATTAGAGCCTGAAAATTTAGCAAAGTTTTGATAAAAAAGGAAATACCCCCTTTAAACCTTCCAAACTTTTTATCTTTAGTTGCTGGCAGAGTAAAGACAGAATATCCAGCCAATTTGGGAGTTACATTTTCTGTACACCATGTTTCTTGCAGTCCAGTAATATCAAAATTATCCAGAAATCTCACTACTTCATGGTCAACTATTTTAAGATTGATGCCTTCAGTATTCCTTGAAAGTATAGATAGGGCATCCACATTTCGATTCTCAGCTCCCTTATCCAAATCCAGCTGGCATTCGGAGTTCATGTGTTTGATATTATCTACAGGCTGCATTTGTCAGGCTTAATCAATAACTGTCAGCGGCGAGTAGGTATTAAGGTCAATTAGGTTTCCAAAAGCAATCAGGGGGTTATCTGCCTCTAAGATTAATTTTGGATGATCCTTAGTCTGTTTAAACCATGAAAAGACTTCACCCAAGTCTAACATGTTAACTAAATGTATTCCCAAACAATCCAGCTTGCTGGCCAGAGAAAGCAAGCTGCTAGCTGTATGAGGATTTTTAAATGTAACATCAACCTGTGTTGTGGGTGCAGGATCTCCATATAACTTCATGGACTCCACCATGTTTCAGGAGATATAAAATCCTAATGCTCTTTCCAAGAGCTGCAATAAATCTTCCCTAACTTTCCTATGAGAATCCTTGAGTGAGACCTTCCACCCAAAGACAGTTATGGTCCTACTTAGCCATACTTCTCTCTGCTTCAGTACATGATCCTCTATCACTCCCAAGATTTTTCTCTGTGCTATCGTATCCTTCTCACTCTGCACCTCCCTATGGAGAATCTCTTCTGGGGAAGGACAAGACTGTGTAGGAACCTCTATGCATGATAGCTTCATGTTTAGCTTGGAATGTAGCACATACATCAATAAGTTTAGCCACCATGCTGTACTGCACGTTAGTCAAAGCAAAGTGGATCATGTCAGTAAAGGATTTTAATGATCCTCCCTTTATTTTTTCAGCAACCATAAATCTGAAGTCATTGTACTGGCTAACAATTTCTGCCTGGTCCACTGATGAAAATAAATAGTCATGATATTTGCTATACAGTCTCCCAATATTTGATAAGTCAGACTCAAAGTTGCAATGTGGCATTGCTGCAAAATCAAAGGCAGATCAGTCAGAAAGTTCAACTGCAGGAAATCAACTGTCCAGGTGGTCACATAACAGGCCAATGAATTGCAAAATTGCTGCTCTGCTTACTCCAGTTGTGCAATTAGCCAAAAGCAGTTTTACTGGTTGGTTCCATTAGACAATTTCACCCAGGTACTGGCTTCTGATCTTTTTTTACTTTTGCCCTAGCAATCTGTACAGCTTCAACTGTTGTTAGACCACTTTCTGAAACATCTTAGACAACTCTGCCAACTCCAAAAGTACATCATTTAATACTGTTTTGGCAATGTGGTATTAAGGGTTGGACAGCTTCTCAAAGCAGTACTTGGCAATGGGATCTTTGATGGATGCGTGCATAATTGTATGTGGTGTCATTTACCCTAGGTATGGTTTACAATGACTATGCTGGGTATTGTCAAGCTCAGTGGGGGGTTTAAAATGCATTTTTGCAATGTAGCGAGTGAGTCAGTGTGATATGAGAGAGAAGATGCATTTAGGAGACTGTATTTCTCTTCCATTCTGGAGCCATACTAATCACAGTCTGAATTTATTAAATTAAATGAAAAGGACATTTTTTGCACTGCTATTTCTTGTTGTCCATTTTGCAATTACTATCCCCATGTAGCCAATATGGGCAACCTTTTACAAGCACTGATTCATTGAATCTCAAATGTGTGTATAATGTGAGACCCTGTTTTAAAGAGAAGCACAATCTTATCTCTCTAGACATATGTACAGTCAGTGTCTCAGCCTGCTAATTGAGAAGGTTATACCCATCCTGGCCCCCAACAAATACATAAAAAAATGACACAAATGGACAGTAGGTTGCTTTGATGTTTTTATTGTAAACAAAAACTATAGTTTTCCCATTTTCTTCTACTGAAAAAAAAATGAACACGCTTTCAACGGTGAGGCTTTAAATCCATTATAAACACATTTTGTATGTGAGACGCTGCTTAGGGAGGAGGCAGATTACACTGAAGTTGTGCAACTTTAAAACTGAAATAATGTAATATATACCCTATGTCAGAGAATCTCTCGCATTGCTTTGTTGGGGGGAATCTACCAAACACATAAAACATGCCATTTCTGTGACCAGCAGGGGAATACTGTTCATTATCAAGTACTGTCTTACTGAAAAAAGGTGTCAAGCCGAAAACTTTGTTGTAACTGCAAAGCCGATTGATTGGAATTTTGCAGATCGGTTCCATTGTTCAATAAGTGGACTAAGAGCGAGACTGCTGGCTTGTTAAAGTTAATGAGTTGTGGCCTCAGGGGTGGGCATACAATGTTTCTTTCCCATTCACTTTCATGTCCTGCTGTCTAAGTCTTAAATCTGAGTGATGACTGTAGTCACTACTTCATGAACATGAGGATCCCTGTCAGCTGCTTTGTGCGCTACTACTGAAGCCATGTGCGGGTTATTTCTGACTGCTGTGCGTATGCACATGCGCACACCTTAGGGGGAACATAGGTCTGGATGACCATTGGTCTGTCACTGTCAAGCCCACTGCAGCTTGAGCTGCATTGGACCTAACAGTGACACACCTCTGAAATGCCATTCTCCTAACAAGATGTTATCTTGCAAACAAACATAAAAAGAAAGAAAAACTTTGCTACTCCATAATGGGAGTAGTGTGTGTCCTTTTGTTTCAGGTGGCTACAGTTTGCCTGGTGCACCCATACAAGACAATGCAGCAGAAAGTCATGTTGAACTACCTCATATTATTTTATTGAAGCACTTATTGATCTCGCAAGGGAGAGCTGCATGAAGCTAGTCACTGCACTCACAGAGACTCTTCAGTAATGAAATTTTTCAGTTACCTAATTTAATGCCAAAAGTTTACATTTTTATAAAAAAATAAGAGAAGCGTTTTGGTGATTTTGGTGTGTGTGTGTGTGTGCGCGCGCACGCGTGCACATGTGCATGCGTGTGGTGTGTGTATTTCTTCTGTTTTCTTGCAGGTGAAACAGGACCTCACCATCCCTGTCCCTGGATGGAGCAAAGGGAAGGAAGGAAGGCAGGCAGGCAGGTGGAAGAGTGACTGAAGACATCTTGAAAGTGAAGACTGCTACAAGGCTCCAGGATGTGTTCTGGCTCCCAGGATGTGTTCTGGCTCTTAGGCACTTAATTGCTGATTTTAAGAGTGCTAGTGTTGTAGACCAAGTAAAGTGATGTAGTGTTAGGGAGTGTGTAGTTGATATGTGTCCCACTTCTCCTAAAGATATGAGTTATTGTACGTAGGCCTGCATGGTACACTCACAAGGCCTCTTGCATGTTCTGGCCAATGCTTGTCATAGGTAGAGGGAGCTGTGCTGCACAAACTCCTTGCCAGGGTGCCATGAGGGTAGTACCACTTAAGAAGGAGATGGCACCAGTTTTGGGAGATCCTTGTGGGGTTGCAAGGATTTTTAGGCAGAGAATAGTGCAACCAGAATCTCACCTCAGCTGGCTCAAGGCAGGTTAACAGAAACTACTCAAAGTGTTAAGCCAGACCCTGAGAGCTGTTGTCTGAAGGGGAAACTGCCTGGAGACAGGACGTCTGGATGTTCATGCTTGAGTGGCTTGACTTAGGTAAGAGTAACAAATTGGAGCTTGAATATGCATAGTTCTGCCCTTTCTTTGTTACTCTATATAAGGGGAAGGCAAATGTTTACAGGCATGGCCAGCTTGGGTTTAGAGCATGGGAGAAAAGAGCAGTCCATCCTCTTGGGGCCTACATTCCCAGTGAGGGTGATGAGATCCTTAGGCTCAGGTGGCACTGGTCCCCTTGTGCCCAGTCTGCAGAGAAAAAGAACATCAGGAACAGCTGGTGGGATGGAGGCCTCAAGAATCACCTCAAGAGGAGTAGAGACATCAGCCCCAAAAGCATGTCAGGGATAGTGGTGGGTTGCCCCTCAAGGGAGGTTGCCACAACCCTTATGGGCTCACTTCCGGTAGCAGAAGTGAGAAAGGCAGAGAAACGTGTTTGAAGCAAACTGTAAATTTAAATATAAATGCTTATAATGTAAAGTTATAGGCAGTTCAAATTAAAATGATTCCTGACAAAGCCTCACTGTTGGAGATGAAGCGCCAGGTTATTTCTCTAGTACCACCTCAGTGAAAACATGTTTATGCCTCTATAATTGCAAATGAGAGTACAAAGACGCACAGAATGATAGCCGTAGCACACACAAAATAACATGAAACTGAGCAATGAGACTGTGGTGCACAAACAAAAGAGCAAGGCAGACAGCTAAATGTGATGCAGTGTATTTATTGTGTATTCAAAAAACAAGCTGATAAGGACTGAAACCCCAACACTTCGAACCCCTGTGGACAGACTCTTCCCCTTCCCTGTTTTCTCCACCCTGGATGGCTTTTCCCTCAAAGCTGTTTCTTCCTTCAAGTATCTTGGTGTGTGCTTGGATAGTAAGCTTGACTTCTCTGTCCACATTGATGTCATCCAGTTCAAGCTCCGCCCCAAACCTGGTGCCTTGTACCCCGATAAAGACTGCTAGTCTCCAAAGGTCTGCTGGTAGCTTGTTACTAAAATTGTGCTTCCAGATTTTGACTATGCAGATGTGGTCTATGGCAACCCCACTCCTCTTCCCTTATAAGACTGGACACCTTCTGTAATGCCCTTTGTCACCTTGCTACCAACTCTTCCTTTCACACTCACCACTGTTCCCTATGCTCTTTCCTATTCATCCTCACCCTGCTGTCATGTCGCCAGTCCCATTGCACTCCATCTCTAAATTCTGGTTTGGGTCCTTGCTGTCTTAACCTGTCCTCACACCTTTATCCCATTCCCTCTGCCTGATACTCCCTCTGCTCCAGGGACCCTCACAACTTCTCCCTCCCTCACTCCTCTGCTGTGCAGTCAGCCTTCTCCTATCAGCTTCTCTGCCTCTAAACTTGCTATCCTTCTATTTTCATCTCCTACTCTCCCCCTGTCTACCTTTGGCTCCAGCTAAAACTCCTTCCCACCCCCACCTGCTCCTGTCCTCTCTCTAGTTCCTCCTCTGTTGGAGGCCCTAACATTCCTGTTATTGAGCCTCTTCCTGTGTTCTACCTCAGCCTGTGTCAGGCTCCATCCTTTTCTACCACACTACCATTACTCCACCGGCTTTTGTTTCTTTATTTTCACATCAAAGCCATACCTTGTACTTTTGTTTTGTTCCATTTACTTTTTATGTGCATTTGTAATTTGTTTAATTGTTCTCTGTTTGTACTTTACTTTATACTAATCATCAATACTGTGTATGCTTTTATTACTGTAGTTCTCGTTCCCTCTTCCCCAGGTAGCACCTGGAAATGAGCCTTGACTCAGTGTGCCTTTTTACCAGTTTTCAAATATATAAATTTCTCAGGTTTGTACCTCACCTTGCACCAGTGTTGTTGAACTTTGCACAAGTTTTGTGAAAATGCCACCTCATTCAAAGCTGCATGAAGCAGCAACATTTTGAAAATGACTACAGTGGTGTTTCTTCTTTTATCCAAGTCCTGCCTTTTATCCATGGTTTGTGAAAAGTGCAGTTCAAATTGAGACCACTGACAGGTAGCCAAATTAATGGGTATCAGGTAGGAGGAAGCCTGCCAAGGGTTGGGGATCGGTAAGTCCTTGTGTGAGGGGCCATACATGGGAGTCTGTGTTTTGGACCACTAGGGCTATCAGTGCAGCGTTAAAGGGAGATATGTATGGCCGGACCAACCATGCTTTATGCACTTAGTAGTGATATTATAATGCTGATACACTTTCCCTAATTGTCCTACTGGGCACACTGAGACAAGTGCAAGGCACAGTTCACCCCTCTGGTAAGCACTTGCCCTGCCTGAGGAGTGTGCCAATGCACAAATGGTCTTGGGAGCATCAGGCTTCCAGGGGCACTGCAAGGGAGGTTAGAGTTAATAGAGTTGAAATAGACCCAGTATTCAAGTGTACTGTAATTGAGCCTATTTATTTATTTCATTTTTATTTAACAGGTAGGTGCACTGGACAAAACATTTGCCTAGTTTCATGCATGACCTGGGAGATTACATCACAGGAGGTTGTTGTCACAAACCCATTCCTGGGGGCCAGGTCCACTGAGCTCACAGTGCCCACCCCTAAGTGCAATCTGTGATGGGGGAACAGGAATACCTTCGAAGTGTTCTTCTAGAGTGCTCGCTGAGTTTACGACTGAACACCTGCCACGAGGTACCAGGGCTCCCTCTCTATTCTGGGTAAGGGCAAAATACAGTCTCAAGTCTGTAGCCAGGTGAGAACTCTCCTTGGTTGCTGTACTGGTTGGGGGGGAGACCCAGGCATTACGAGCTCTTCAGGATTTGCCCTTGTAAACCTGATTGTGTCCCCTCCCACGGGGTGTGCAGCACCCAGTTCCCCATTACAGACTCTTCTCAGAGACCTGTGTATCTCCCTTACTTAAGGCACCCAGATCCCCTTTCTCAGGATCCTAGTCTTGGTAACGAATGGTAGCACTTTAGCAATTACAGGCTGGTCTCAGAATTTACTAAACCTTTTACTTCTACACACACAAAAATCACTCACAGGTAGTTTTAAAAGCAAAATTGCTTTTACTAAATCTAAATGTTTATCATATAAACTTTACAAACAAAAAGGTTTAGAAATGTGGTTACAGAATAACAACAATAAAGGTGGAAAATATTCATCAAAACACATTGAAAACTTTAACTGTCTTGTGTCTACCTGGTTTGTGGATGATCAAAGTCCAGAAGAATGATGAGTTTTCAAAGACTCACTTCTTTCTTGCAGCCACTGGGCTTTAGTGTGGAAGTCTTGCTACTCTTGTGTGTCAGGAACAGTGTCCAAAATGAAATGCTATGAGCTTCTGTTTAGAGGGACTATTTATAGGCCTGGTCCTCCAGTCTGTGGCTAGCTGGTGGCCTTCTCTGTTTAGGCCAGCAGGGGTCACTCTTGCTTTTTCCCAGGTTTTAATCATATTATTTATTAGTTAGATTCTCTTATAGTTCCAATATCCTGCCAGCTAACCAAATGTACATATACCATGACAGTTTC
This sequence comes from Neoceratodus forsteri, assembly GCA_016271365.2. Classification (NCBI taxonomy): domain Eukaryota; kingdom Metazoa; phylum Chordata; order Ceratodontiformes; family Ceratodontidae; genus Neoceratodus; species Neoceratodus forsteri. The sequence continues at coordinate 1,210,656,807 of CM028132.1, forward strand.
CTGGAACCCAAAGCACTTTTCCTTTGAAGTGTAAAGTTTATGACAGGTGAGGGCTTCCCCCATCTCACTGAGTTTAATGACCCTCTTCCTTTTGTTTAACTGACCAGGGAAATCCATCCCTAAATGGACTCTTAGTTTTCTGGCTAATCAGCCTGTTCTCAGTTCACAGAGGAATGTCAAATATTTTGCAAGATCTTCTCTCTTTCCTGTGACCTTTTCAGTGAACTCTGTATTCATCTGTCAAAGCTCATACTCCAGGCCTGTTTGGGAATTTTAAACATGACCAAAATTATCTGCATGTAACCATTTTAAAGCATAAACAGAAAAAAATATACAAAACAATATTTTCTGCAATATTATTATTTCCACAGTGGCAAAATCACCACAGTTGTCACAAAAGTATACATATAAGAAGAAAATAGGGTTCAATACATGCAACAAGGCAACAGTATGGAAAACCAAAAAGAACAAGGTAAATAATACACAAGATAGGGTAATCCATGAAAACTTATTTAGACTTGAGGTGGGCAAATAGGTCCTGCAATCAGCTGGATACCACCTGACAGAGTGTATAGTTGCAGCACTGATGATAATATGCACACTAGTGGTGGGAAAAGATATGTAAAGCCCCAGGAATACAGTTGAGTGAAGTTTGGGACTTGGGGCTTGAAATTTGAACTTTGTGCTCAAGCTGGGTCCCCGAGGAACCAGTTGAGAAGGGGAACCCAGCACCAATAAGAAGGAATCCTAGTGCTGACGTGGCTCCTGGGAGAGCCAATCTGGAAGAGGAGCACTTTGTTTGAGTGAGTGGCCAGGCCTTAAAAAGCCTGCTGGCCACTGCTCTGAGAGAAATAAAGCAGGAGGGAGCAGGAGAGGAAGCTTGCAGCTGCAAGCAGTTGGCAGGAGGATCGGGGCTACAACTTGGGGAGAGCAAAAGCAGCAAGGAGGAAGTGTGGCTATAGCTGCAGAGATGGAGGAGTGGAGAGCAGAGAGAGACTTATCTCAGGGCAGCCTGCCCAAGAAACTATGCCATCTTGCTGGAGGTGCTGCAAATTGGTAGGGGAGTGGTATCATCTCTGAGTTTGGGCTGTCGCTGGACTTTTGGGACTTGAAATTTTTCCCACCCTACTACCCCGTACCACATCCCTTGTTAAATGCTCAGGGCTAACCACTCCCAGGCGTGATTAGCCAATCAGGGGCAGAGCAGAGGAGTGGCAGAGCTGGAGAGGTGGAGGAGGAGCTAGAGATACTGGTAAGGGTGTGAAACCAAGGTACTGTGAAGGTAGAATTTAAGAGTGGACAACAATAGTGTTGCATTGTTTCTGGTGGCTCTCTAAGTAGGGCTTGATATTCCAAAGGTAAAATTTGGCAGGAGGCAATAATAGTGTTTGGGTTGTTTCTGGGGCCCTAAGTGGGGCTTGATAAAAGGGTAAGAATATACAACTAGAATAAGGGTCAAAAGAGGACAGGTATTAAATAGAAGTAGAGGACTTGTGAAGTAAGAGGTAACATTGCTACCAACTAACAAAGTCTAATGAGGGTCTAGTGGAAAAAGAGGACCCATAAGCAGGGGAATGGAGTGAAGGGGCAAAGAGGAGGGAAGGGTAAATGGTCTGGGGTGATGGACTATGGCAAACAGTGGTGGGGCAGGGTAGGAGGGCATGCCAGGTTGAGGGTCAGTGGAAGTGCAGGGGGCAAGGGGACCAGGGAAAGGAAGAGATTAGAGGACATGGTGGAAAGAGGATAGTGGAATGTAATAACTGTGATGCGGCTGTATTCATGGACACCCTGTGGAGGATGGGGGGGTGCTCAATTTGTCAAAGACTGAGAAGGCTGGAGAATGAAGTATTAAGGCTAAAAGAGGAAGTGTTGGGGATGAAGAAAGGAATGACAAGGTCGGGAAGAGAAGGGAGTGTGGGAAACACAGAATGGAACCAGGAAAAGAAAAGGGGTGGGAAGGAAGGGAGTGAGTGATGGGGGGTAGTCAGGACTGGGGAGCAAGGGTGTGGCGTAGTACAGGAGAAAAGGGCACAAGGAAAATGGGGGCAAGAGAAAAGGTAGTCGGTAACACAGCAGGCTCAAATGGGAGCTGGCTGCTGGCAAAGCTGTCAGATGGCGGGAAAGAGGATGGGAAAGCACAGTCCAGTGTAACAAAGGATAGGATGGTGGGGGGTGTCAACTGAAGGGGGCAGGAGGGGTTGAGTACAGAGGAGAACATGGATGGGGTAGAATAATAGGGTCAGTAGGAGGGAACATTGTACAGGAGGACAAAGGAGAGGAGAAGGGGAGGAGAACGGAGAAATGAGGATGGGGAAAAGGGAGGTGTCTTAGGGTTAGGTGACTCAATGCTAAGAGGGGTCAGGTGGGGCAGCAAAGAGGAGAGGCACAGTACAATTTGGGTGAAAGCGATGCCAAGAATAAAGGCAGGAGGGGTGAGACAATCAGTGCTAAGGTATGCCAGCAGGAGAAGGGAAAGACCCCACCTAATACTACACTTGGGGACAAATGACCTGGCTGATGGGATGGTAGGAGAAGTGAGGAGGAGGAGGAGGTCTGAGGAACTGGGACCTCTTTGCGAGGGAGCGGGAAGATCAGTTACCTTCTCAGAGGTACTTCCCATCCCCCGGACAAGTACAGCAAGGAAAGTGAGAATTCAAGAGTTTAACAAATGGCTTGGAACCTGGTGTCAGGAGAAGGGGTATGGGCTAATAGGAAGGTGGGAGGGAGACTTGGGAAAACATCAGTCTATACACAAATGGTAGACTGCACTTAAATAAGGAAGGAAGAAATGTACTGAAAGAAAGGATAGGTGAGCACATTGAGAACAAATTTAACTGGGAAGGGGGGATAACAAGATGGATAGAGGTACTCAGAGACCTAGAGATGAGAAACCAAATGGGCTTACCCCCCATAATAGTAAGATAAGGAGAGAGGCAAATACTAAGGGAGTGGACGTAAGGGGAGAGGGGTGGGGGGATGTTAGAGAAAAGGGTTGGAAGGTGGTAACATTAAATGCTAGGAGCCTGGGGAATAAAGGTGTGGAACTACAGGCTCTCATGGTAGAGTGGGAAGTGGACTTGGTGGCTATTACTGAGACATGGGCGACCCAAAACCATGACTGGGACCTGACAGTTCCAAGGTACACATTATATTGAAAGGATGGGGGAAGGGGAAGGGGAGTGGCGCTTTACGTAAAGGAAGGACTAAAATGTGTAAAGGAATAGGGGGAGAAGGGCAAAACAGAGGCTCTGTGGATGCAACTTCAGGATCCCAAAAACAGGTCACTAAGGTTAGGGGTGGTGTACAGGCCACCCTCTCAATTGGAAGGGAAGGATAAGGTACTGTCGGAACAGATCAGGAGAAACTGTGGGAAGGGGGGAGTGGTGATAGTAGGGGACTTCAACCTGCCAGGAGTAGAATTAACCAAAAACCATGAGAGGGTGTGGGTTATGGTGGGATTTACCATGGCTGGTGTGGTTTGGCCATGAGGCTTTAGGCAGAGTGGTCAAATCCTTGCAAGCTGTAGTAAATCCCGCCCAAAACCCACACCCTTGAGTGGTTTATTGTGATTATACAATGTTCCCTGTATTTTTTTGTAGAAAGAAATAAGGGAAGAAAGACTTTTTTGGCAGTGTTAATGATTTTTTTTTATTTATTATTACTTCACAAAATGTAGTTCCTTGTTGCTAGGTACAATATTGAGTACTACCCCCTCAGCGGGAAAGAAATGTGTGAAGGGGGGGGGAGAGAGAGAGAGAGAGACAGGCAGGTTGGCTGTCAGTGCTATTTAGTATGTATTTTCCCTGTCACAGAATGAGGAGCAGACATTTTTTTGTTAATCTGGGAGAGAAAAGATTCTTTTTATTGTAATACACATTGGAGCAACTGAGGCAAAGACAGCATGGCAGCAGTGTGTGTGTTTTTTAAATGAGTGTGTCTGTTGTTTTTGTGTTTTACTGACTAGCTGGGCAAACAGCGCATTGGGGAATGGAAGGAGCTACTGATGTGTCTACCACACCGTTGCCCCAAAGCTAAATGGATGTCCTTTCTCTTTCGGGAAATATAGCAGTTTTTGTTTAGTTTTTCATGTGCCTTGGCCTTCCGGAATACTGGAGAGGTTCTGGGTTTGAGAGGGTGCTGACCACTAATGGCTGTAAGTTTGGACTATGGAGCAAATTTGTACAGTGTGCTGCCCTACCAGTACCCCCTGTTCGGCATTCTAGGGAGTGGAGGGTGAAGGCATCAAGATGACGGGGATGAAGAGGTACAGAGTGACTTAAAAAAACAAAAAAACAACTATGTCAAATCTTTTTTTTATGCCAGGTACGTGCTGGTGAGCTGACGGGGGGAGGGGGGATACAGCCGCCTGTTACATGTTTCTCACCATCGGTTTCTGACATGCCATCTTTACGAGTCCTAGCATTGTCATGCTTGCAATGATTTCAGGGGATGTTTCTGATGTGGCTGACTGGTGCCTGGCACCTTTTCCCATTGGTATATCACAGGATTTACAACGGTTAAAAGGTGCCAGTCAGTCAATCAGATTTCTGAATTCTCAGACCCCATTGTATAATGGCAAACACCTACCACCAAGTGCAGAAGGGAGCAGTTAATGCTGAATGCCTTCCAGGAGATCTTTCTGGTGCAGCTGGTCAGAAAACCAACTAGGGAAGGGAACACCCTTGACCTCATATTGATGAACAGGGAATGGGTGAGGGATGTGAGGGTTGAGGAACCACTGTTGGGGAGTGACCACCAGACAGTATGGTTCCAGTTACTGATGGCTAAGGAGAGGGGGGCATCTGGCACAAGGGTGGTGAATTTTAGGAAAGCCAACTTTAAGAAGATGGGGGAAGTGGTACAAGGGTTCTTAGACAAAATTCAACCGAATATGGACACAAATTAAAGGTGGGAACTGATAACGTAAGGGTTAGTAGTGGCAACAAAAACCTGCAGCAAAGCTCAGATTAAAAAGGCTAGGGTGAAGAAACCCAGCTGGATAAGCAAAGGGATGATGGACAGGGTGAGGAGGGAAAAGGGGCGTATATAAGAGATATAGAAAATTGGGGAGAGTGGTAGATAGGAAGGTGTATCTTAAAGAAGCGAAAGAGGTGACCAGGGAGGTAAGGACAGCCAAGGCATCAAGGGAACTCAGACTGGTGCAAAGCATAAAAAAAGGGGAGAAAGGCTTCTTTAGGTACATCAGGGAGAAAAGAAGCTATAAGGACCAAATTATAAGAATTAAGGGGGGATGGGTGGAAGAGGGGGGAAATGGTAGAGGTACTTAACGACTACTTCTGTTCAGTCTTTACTAAGGAGAAGGGGGGATACCCACAGTGGAGGACAGATAGCAGCAGATGGGGGGGTGATGGATGGAGAAATCACAGTGGGGAAAGTGCTGGAAGGGTTACGGGCATTGAGGGTAGACAAGGCACTGGGACCAGATGGAGTGCATCCAAGGGTACTGAAGGAGCTGGCAGAGGTCCTGGTGGGCCCCTTGGTAGACTTATTTAATACATCACTAGTCACAGGGTGTGTACCGCGGGATTGGAGTCTGGCTCACATGGCTCCCCTCCATAAGAGTGAACCCAAGGATAAACCGGGGAACTATAGGCCAGTGAGCCTAAAGTCCATAGTGGGGAAGCTAATGGAGACCATCCTAAAGGAGAGGCTGGTGGCACTGCTGGAGGTCAACAGAGTGCAGGACAAGGGGCAGCATGGCTTCATCAAGGGCAAATCATGCCAGACCAACCTAGTGGAATACTATGACTGGGTGACTAGGCAAATTAGGGCCATGCGGTGGATGTCCTGTACTTGGACTTCAGCAAGGCCTTCAATTTGGTGCCGCATGGGAAACTTGGAAGTAAACTACAGGGCACAGGGGCAGGAGCAAAACTGGTGAAGTGGGTGGAGAACTGGCTGTTGAGTAAGCAGCAGAGGGTGGTGGTGGGAGGGGAACTCTCATTCACTTAGCCGGTGTTGAGTGGGGTTCCACAGGGGTTGGTGTTGGGGCCGGTGTTTTTTGGAATATTTATTGCAGACATCTCGGAGGGCATCAGCAGCAAGAGCAGTCTCTTTGCAGATGACACCAAGATGGGGGTAGTAGTGGATGACCTGGGGGGGTGGCAGGGGCTACAGGAGGATCTGACAAGGCTTGAGGCATGGTCTGAATCCTGGCAATTCGGGATCAATGCCAAAAAATGCAAGGTGCTGCGCTTTGGAACAAAGAATCTGAGGAGAAGCTACCATCTGGGGGGTACAGCTAGCAGTAACAGAGGAGGAGAAGGATATGGGTGTGCTGTTTATGGGAGCAATGAACAACTCTGTGCAATGCAGGAAGGCAGCAGCAAAGGCCAACAAAATGCTGGGCTGCATTGCACAGGGTATTACTTGCTATTTCTGTATAATTATGTCTATTTATTATCTGTCCATAAAAGTGTTATTCTTGACCTTGTGTAATGCAGGTCCACCTTGTAAATGAGCCTGCTCAATGGTGTTCACCTGGATAAATAAAGACTTGATTGATTGATTGATTGATTGATAACCTCAAGGAGAAGGGAGGTGATTCTGCCATTGTACAGATCATTAGTCAGACCCCACCTGGAGTACTGCAAGCAGTTCTGGCATCTGTACCTACAGAAAGACATTAGACTGCTGGAAGGGGTGCAATGTAGGGCAACAAAAATTATTTAGGGTCTGGGGGAGCTGCCATATGAGGTCAGACTAGGAGAGTTAAACATGTACTCACTGGAAGAGAAGAGGGACAGGGGGATATGATTGAGACTTTCAAGTACATGAAAGGAATAATCAGGTCAGATACAGAGGGACTGCTCAAAAGGAGGGTGGGGAGAGACACTAGGGGCCATGACATGAGGTTGGAGGGTGGAAAGTTTAGGAGGGAGATGAGGAGGCACTTCTTTATGGAAAGGGTGGTGGCAAAGTGGAATGCACTACCAGCATAGGTGGTGGCATGTGACTCAGTAGAATGCTTCAAAAGGGGATGGGACAGGGCAAAAGGGAGGGTTATGGGGAAGGGGCAGCTGCAGAATAGGTGAGCTAGTTGCAAACTCGAGCAGACTCGATAGACCAGATGTCCTTTTTCTGCTGGCAATTTTTGTATGTCCGTACATGCAAGGCATGGGCCAGGTGAAAAATGTAATGTAGTGTGTGCAAGTATCATCTCAAAAAACAAGTTATGGCCATGGGAATGCCCAGAGAATTGTGTACTATAGGCCGCTAAATAATAAAATACCATCATACTTGATCCCAACTCTTTCAAGCTACATCCTCTCTGCAGTGAACTTTGTTGAGGAATATGACCATGCTTCTTGATTTTCAAAGATATCCTCTTTTGAAAAAGAAATATTTCATTAGTTTTTTTTAGATAAATGTAAGTAGGGCCAGAATTAATACAAGTTTAAGTTTACTTTGTTATTGTTTCTACAAGGGTTCTTGTGAAATGGGCAGCAATACAAAGCAAGGAAAAACACAAAATAAATTAAACAGCAATGAATATGAACACTGTAAAATGCTGCTCATACCCATTAGACTTAAGGAATAGGTAAAATAGTTCTTCAAGCTTTCTGTCAACACATTCACTGCAGGAACTGCACAAGGAGCACACCACAAATGAGAAGCAGCAGCAACAAATGCTCTATCTCTGTTTTTAGAAATGTACACCGAGCATAAATAATAATGATCCGATAGATTGTAGACTGTGTACTGGAGAGGTTTCTCCAAATAAGAGGGCAAAATCAGTATACAGTATGGCCTTATAATCCACCAAGAGCACCTTGATGTTAATTCATTGTGTAATGGGCAGCCCAATAACAAGTGAAGGATTTAGTTTCATGGTTCATCTGAAGACAGGTCTTCTATGGCTGTGTTTTGATTTAGCTGCAGGCAGCATACCAATTTCCTATGGAAAGCCATAATAGAGGCACTGCTGTAGTTGAGTCTTGATATTATAAATTCCTGTGCATGGATGGTTAAGTTCAGCCTTGGGAAGGAAAGGGAAGTCAAGCAAACCTCAATCTATCTCGAGAGATTTGATTAATTAAAAGAGATGCAACGTTTTGCACCTGAGAATCAAGGGCTGATTTGGTTCATAGGTTGCAGCTGTAGAAATGGTCATATATTTCCAGATATTTTGCAATATATCTAAAGAGATTCTCTGCGGTGGCTCACAGTGCTATTACAGGCAGGCAGGGAACTTTTCTACAGAGATCACAGAAATGTCAGGAAATATCTGCCCATGTCTTTGGCTGAAACTGCAGTACAGTAAAGATCATATCAGTTTTAACTAGTTGACTTCAGTCAAGTCTAGAAATCTGAAATAATGCATCATGTTAGGTTACACATATTCAAACCAGTTCAGGCTTTCACTGATCTGTCCCACAGTGTTAACTCTTTGGAACTTTCTGGGGCTTGTATTTTGGTTGTTGTAGGACAGGGTCTGTGTTTTTCCCCTTTTGAATGAGAAGATGTATTCCCAGTGTATTCCTCTGGATTTAGTATCTGAATTCTGATTGCCTATTACTATGGTCCAAAACCAACCAATTGCATACATTTTAAACTACATCATGGACACTATGGTAATCTGCTGAGATGGTCATTTTCATCATGGAAGCAATCCATACAGTAGTTCTTCCAAGGCTTCCTCATTGCAACCCTAACTGCCATCCATGACAGGCACGTTCCACTAACCACCCAGAGAGTGTGGGGGTGGAAATACTAGATAGCTCTCCAAAGATCTCCTCCAGAAGATGAAGGTGAGGGATGCCAAATAAGTAGCACATGAAGTTACCCCCTCCCACTGGAACAAATACAGACATCTGCATAACTGCTGCAAAAAAGAGATCAAATCCTACAAGGCTGAGTACCTCAAAAACCTTCAAACCCACAACCTTGGCAACACCAAAAATTTGTGTTTGGCAGTGAACTCCCTAATATCACTAAGGACCAAACAGAATGCCATAAAATTAGAAACTGGAGCAGGAAACTTAACTGACCCCCTCCAAAGTGGCCAAAGCCATTAATACCAAATTCATGGACCTGTCCAACTACCTTGTTAAACTTCCCCCTCAAGGACCCCATCTGTGGTCTAGACCAGGTCACAAACAATCCTAGTGTATCACCCCTTCACTTCAAGGGTCCACGTTCCTGCAGGAAGTATGTAAGCTTCTCATGATCCTCCACAATCAAGGTGGCACTGGCAGCATCAGCCTTTTTGCCTGAAATTTCTGAAACTAGTAGCTGATATTATAGCCAAACCCCTGGCTACAGTATCTAACTTATCCCTTACCTCTTACCCCCATCTGGAAGCAAGTCTTCAGAAGCATGGATGAAGGCAAGCCTACTGTCACCATCTTTGTGGAGCTCACCAAGGCCTTCGACCTGATGGACTATAACATTCTGCTACATAAGCTGAGCAGTAAGGGGTGCTTTACCATGACTGCAGCATGGTCACCTCCTCTCCATCCTCTCTCACCTGGGTGAAATCCTTGAAAAAGTTGTTTTCCAGCAAATCTCATACTATATGTCCAAACGCAACCTCGTCTCTCCCCATCAAAATGGCTTCAGGAAAGGCCACAGCATGACCACTGCACTGGAGGAAACAAGGAAACAGTGAGGCGCTCAGGCCTATGTAGCACCCAACAAAAACAAGAGCAGCAAAATGTGGAAAATGGATGCACAAATGAGAAATGTAAACCAGCCAAAGTAATGCTCAGTGGATTTATTGTGCAAAGCAAACAAGCAAACAGACAGAAAAACAAGTAAACTAGCCCCAGAGCTTCAAGCCCGTGCAGGCTCTTTGTCAGGGGAAGGGGTGACTGAAACAATGGGCAACATATTTAACAAGATTTTGTAACCTCTAATTTTTGTAATTTTATTTTTGTTCTCTTGATTTATTGCTTTCAGGTGGTACTGGATTTACCCTAGAATCATATGCCTCACATTGGAGCTTCAGTTACTATTCATGATTTTTGCTATTTAAGCATTTATTGTATCATATGTATTTATTAATACCTTTATTTATCATGCATCTCTGAGATCAACTGTCATACAAGCCTGTATTAATTGTATATTTTTATACATCTTTTATTTAAAACTTACCGTGTCATTGATTTAGCTGCACTTTTCACCTTATTTGTATCCATTCCACCACTGCACTGGCCTGCTTCGCAGACCACATCTTCAGAGACATGAAAGCAAACTTACTGGTGCCATCTTTGTGGATCTTGACAAGGCCTTCGATCTGGTGGATAATAACATCCTGCTAGGTAAACTGAGTAGTATCAGGTGCTCTGTCACAACCACAACATGGTTTTGAGACTACCTTTTGGATCATACCCACGTTGTCTGCATGGAGGGGGGAGCAATTTTCAGCACCCAGGTGGTCCAAATTTGGGTCCCGCATGGATCCATACTTGGAGACATCTTGTTTTCCCTGTTTATCAACTCCTTCCCCAAAGATAGCATCATGTGCAACTCACTACTGTATGCCAATGACCTTACCCTCTCCTATGGTGCAAAGTCACAGCCACACTTTCATCCACAGTCATGGAAAATTTTGGCACCACCCATAAATGGTTCCTTGCTAACACACTCATGGTAAATGCTGGAAGACTAAAGCCATATTGTTCAGGTTTAAACCCAGACTTACAAGGTGAGTAGGTGATCCATAGGAACATAGAAACATAGAATTTAATGGCAGATAAGAACCACTTGGCCCACCCAGTCAGCCCATTTTCCCTACCCACATTATCACTACAGACCATACTTGATCTACAGCTCTTTCTCCCTATCTCCTTCATTTCCACTATGATTTCCTTGTGCCCATCCCATACATTCTCAAACCCCACTACTGTTTTCCCTATCACCTCTTTTGGAAGGCAGTTTCAGGAACCCCCACTTTTTCTATGAAGAAGTACTTCCTGACATCTCTCCTGAATCTACCCCCTTCCAGCTTCATAGTATGTCCCCTTGTTCTTGGGCATCTTTTTTTCTGAAAAAAAAACAAACCCTTCTTTCCTGTACCTTATTTACCCATGTGAGTTATTTAAAAGTCTCTCTATCACATCTCACCTCTCCCTTCTCTCTTCTAGAGTGTACATATTGAAGTCCTTTAGCCTTTCCTCATAGGGCTTTTGATGCAAACCTCAAACCATTTTAGTTGCCCTCCTCTGGACTGCCTGCACTCTATGTTCTTCTGGAGAAGATGGTGTTCAGAACTGGACACAGTACTGCAGGTGTGGTCTTCCTAGAAATCTGTACAGAGGCAACATCACTTCCCTCTTTCTGTTGGTGACACCCTCCCTATGCATCCCAGCAACCCACTAGCCTTCTTGACTGCCTTGTCACAATGCTTGGTCACCTTCAGGGCATCAGATATAATTATCACTAGATCTTTCCTGCTTGGTAGTTGTCAGTACCACTCCACCCATTTTGTACTCTGCCCCTGGGTTTCTGTGCCCTAAGTGCATTATTTTGCACTTCTTCTCATTGAACCCAATCTGCCATACTCTTGACCACTCCTATAGTTTTCTTGGTCTCTGCTCATCCTTTTCGCCACCCCCAGAGTGTCCACACTGTTGCAGAATTTAGTGTCATCTGCAAAGAGACAGACCTTAACTTCCAGCTCATCTGCCATGTCACTTACAAAGATATTAAAGAAGGCCAGTCCAAGCACTTATCCCTGACGCACCCCACTGGTCATCCTTCCTTCCTCAGAGAGAACTCCATTTGCCACCACCCTCTGTTGCCTATCTCCTAAGCAATTTTTTATCCAGTTTACTACCTTTGGACCCACTCCTAAGCTACCAAGCATACTTACTAGTTTCCCATGTGGAATGGTGTCAAATACCATACTGAAATCTAGATAGACCACGTCTACCACTTCACCCTGATCTAATTCTTTTGTCACCTAGTCAAAGAACTCCATCAGATTAATTTGACATGACCTCTCCTATGAACTCATGCTGCTTTGGGTCTTGTAAACTACTGAATTCAAGATATTCCCACAGTCCTTTCCTTCATCAGTGATTCCATTAACTTTCCCACCACAGATGTGAGGCTGACTGGCACCTAATTACTAGCGTCCTCCCTGCTACTACTTTTGCGAAGTAAGACTACATCTGCTCTCCTTCAGTCCTCCAGAACCACTCCTATTTCCAGTGAGCTGTTAAATAGGACTGTAAAAAGTGCAGCCAGTACCTCCCTGAGTTCCCTTAAAACCCTTGGATGCATCCTGTCTGGTCCCATTGCTTTATCTACCTTCAGATTTGTGAGTCCCTTCAGGACTCTCTCCTCCCAAACAAAGGACTAGAGTCCACCTCCCTCCCTCTAAAGATTATGTTACTTTGTTGTGGCCCCTTCCCTTCTCCTTGCTCTGTGATCACTGAACAGAAGTATTTTTCAGGATGTCTGCCTTTTCCTGGTCCCCCTCTGCACAGTCCAATCTTCCCCTTTTACCCTTATACCTGGTCTCCCTCTTTTCACTTTCTTCTTCTTCTTCTTTGGTAACAGGTAAGGCCCACCAAGCACAAGTTCCTGTTTTCAGGGGTGACCTGGGAACACTGGGGAGGTTAAGTGACTTGCTCAGAGTCACACAGTATGCAAGTTTAGGTTGTGGGAATCAAACTCAGGTCTGCTGGATGTACGATGCTCATTCACAGCTCATTACTCTAATCTCTAGGCTGCACTGCCAGCCAAATTCTACCTTGATCCAGGCTGCTGCCACCACCGTTGGCCATCTGGCGCCTTTTCTGAAACGGCCACAAGCTCCCCTGCTCAGCGCATGAATCCCGGCTAGAGTGGCACCTCGAGTTGCTGCCCAGGCTCAGACGGAGCAGAACTGTTACTTTTGTGCCTAATTTTGAAAGCTTTAAAACGAACCAGCTAAAACTATTTGTATTTGCCTGTAACTGTATTTAAAAGCTTAGAGTCACTGCAAGCCCAGGACCTGTGTTCTATCTGAAATCTCCCAACCCTTCGCTGGTATTACTTAAATAGCCTCTGCCTTCGTGATATTTTGCTGCTGTCGGTATTTTTTTTTTAAACACCCAACTTCCATTAGCTCCTTATATTGTTTTGCCACTAGAGGGAGCCTGATTAAGTTCGAGCAATTTGCTCCCAATACCTCACTTGTCACATTTTACTGCTCTCTAGTAGCTGTTTTCACTTGGTGATCTATATTAAAGGAGCCCTCTGCTGTCTCTTTCCTCTCTACCTCACTCCTTTCTCTAGTCAAAAATGTCCCCATCTCCCCTCCTAGCGCTCCTCATGGGAATACTTTGCCTTCCTATACTCTTTGAGCTTTACTGCTTGAACACATCAACAGCTTCTGCCAATACTTGTACTCAGTTTGACTTCTACTACTCCAACATGTGCTTCTGCACTCCACTACCTCTACCCCCTCTGCTCTCATCAGCAAGTGTGGTTAGCCCAATAGTCAGATACCTTCATCTTCAACTGAAGCCAAGACTCATGTCTATCAGGGTGTACCTCATCACCCCGCATGGTTACTAACCCTATCTCTTATACTATCCGGCGACATTGAGATCAACCCTGGTCCATTCTCAGTCCTGTCATAACCTTGCCCCCCGCCACCACTCTCCCTAAAACCGATGGACTAACTCGCCCACCTGAATGCTAGGAGCCTTATGCCAACCTCCCTGACCTCCAGGCTTGGATCTATACTAACGTCCCGGACGTCCTCGCCATCACAGAAACCTGGATTAAGCCCACAGTGCCTGACTCTCAGTGCCACTTTCCTGGATACAGCATGCTTCGTATCGACCGTTCTGGCACTAAAGGGAGGTGGCCTTGCCCTCTACTTCAAACTCACCTAAACATTACCCTTCTGCAGGACCCCTCCTACCAAACTGTGAAATCCTGCACTCTACCTTCTTGGGGTGTAAAGAAACTCCATATTTTTGTACTTATATCTCCCAAAAATGCTACACAAGGCATCACTGAACTCCTAGGGTTTCTGGCTTCAGTTACAGGCAAGAATGACATTATCTGCCTTGGTGATTTTAACCTTGACTGGTGTGAGAAAACTCAGCTAACCTATCCTCCTTAGCTAGCAAGGCAAATCTATCCCAGCTCATACATGAACCCACAGGGTCTCACGTGGGGCAACTGTGCCACCCTCCTGACTGGATACTTACTAACAGGACGGAATATGTTGCTCAGCTGGTGTGCTACCTGACACAGTTAGTGACCACTATCCCATCTACTGTGTCTGGAACACTGTCATTCCTCCCTCCCTGCTAAAACTGTAACCTTCCTAATCTCTCCGCCTAAGTCATGAGGACTCTTAACTGACCTTAACCAGGTTGGACTGGTCCCTCTCTACCAAACAGAGGACATTAACATAGCCACAGAATATTCTTCAACTCCGTCCTCCTCTCTCTCAAAACCTTCACATCCCGGTCACCACACATAGGATGGCAGGAGTAACCAAGTGGCTAACACGCCCCTGCTTCAACTTCTCAAATCTAGGGACAAACTTTGGTCCAGGTGGAAGATCTCCCACCTCCGTGCAGACTTTGAAGACTATCGTGCATTACGTAACAACTGCAAAGACAAATATGTATTGCCAAAGCACCTACTAGGAACCTACTAATAATATCCTCTACAAATCCATGGAGTAGTGGTCCAACATTAAGACATTCTCGCAGCGACAAGCAACAGAATCCAGCTGACATGAACATTCAAGGTGTTCACTGCACCAACCATGACACCATTGCCAACACCTTCAATGCCCTTTTTCTTCTCCACCAGTCGCTACTCTAACTAGCCCTACAACCTGACTGTCCCTCTTCTCCTCCCTCACCCTCCCACCCTCCCTTTCATTCTGGCTCCAACCACATACCTTAAGTTCTCAAGCTACTTAACTCCCTTCTGGCATGCGGGGGTCAAGGGCCTGAGGGCATCCATCCTTGCATACTTAAGCAGTATGCACCTTGGCTGACCAGACCTATCACCTGGCTTTTTAACCTCTCGATTCGTATGTCTACTGTCCCATCCACCTGGAAAACTGCCAGAACCATCCCTATACACAAAAAGGGTGATGTCAAACTCATGTCCAACTACCGCCCTATATCTCTTCTGCCCACTTTCAGTAAGCTGCTTGAAAAAATAGTCCACCGCCAGCTTGCTGCTCACCTTGACATGTTTAATCTTCAAACCCCGTGCCAACATGGTTTCCGGCCCGGTCACAGTACTACCTCTGCACTTACACAACTTACAAATGACATCAGAAATAATATGGACTGTGGCCTACTCACTGGGGCCGTCTTTATCGACCTGTCTAAAGCCTTCGACATGGTACACCATCCTCTCATGCTAAAGAAACTCCAATCCATTGGAGCATCTGACCAAGCCCTCTCCTGGTTCCATAGCTATCTTGACAATCGGACTCAGGCAGTAGCATTTCACAAGGCCCTTTCTTCCCCCCTAAACATCTCCCATGGAGTTCCCCAGGGATCCGCTCTTGGACCTCTACTCTTCTCCCTCTTTCTAAATGATATTCCCACCATGTCCCGGCATAGCTGCACTCTTATGTACGCAGATGACCTTGTTCTCTACTCTGGGTCAAAATCGGTTGCTGCCATCAACTCCACTCTCACTAATAACTTCCAATTCCTGCAGACCTGGCTGTCTAGCAACCACCAAGTCCTGAACCTAGAAAAAACCTGTGCTATGCTATTCGGATCCTCTAAGAAACTGTCTGCCCCTGCGAATGGGCTCCGGGTTCAATGCCTTGATGGCTCCCTCATCTTAAACACTGAGTCCTTCAAGTACCTTGGGGTCACTTTGGATCCCACACTTGACCTGTCTCAACATGTCAATATGGTGTGCCGTGCCGTCAATGTTAAAATTGGCGGAGCTTATCGTGTGCGCCACTCCCTCACTCCTTCCGCTAGACTTTCTGTTGCGAGAGGTATTCTCTTACCCCAGCTCCAATATGCTCTGCCCTCCTCTTGCTGCAAACCTCTGCTACACTCCACCAATGGGACACTGTCTACAACAACATCTGTAGATTCGCCTTAACTGCCCCATGTCTTACCCATCATTGTCTCCTTTTACGCCATTTAAATTGGTTGTCACCTAAGGATATTCTCGAGCCTACTCCCTGGGCTTCTTTATCGACTCTGTCTAGACCTCCCTGCCCTGTCTATCTTGCCAACCTCCTGACTCCTGCCTCACACACCCATACCCTCAGGTCTTCCTCTGTCCCCATGCTTTCCACTAGACCTTGCATGACAAAAATGGGTGAACAGGCATTTGCCCATTTTGCTCCCAACTTCTGGAACTCACTCCCCCTTATGGTGAAAACTTCAGCCTCCCATCGAGAATTCAAAAACTTGTTGTTCACCCACCTTCTAGATTCTGGCCAATGCAAATGCTCTTAATTTGCTTTGTCCCACTGCAGGCTGTCGGGTCTGACCCTGAGTACTACACTAATGTTCTCCCATGCAATATGCTTGTCTAGGTGGCTATGAACCTTGATGTCTTTACTGTCCTCAGCTGTCTTATGGTTACCCTAATTGCTTTATTTTACATCCTTATTATGATCTATGCCTAAAATGTACCCTTATGTAACTATTACTGTGCTACCCAATGTATATCTTGTTTTGCTCCTGTATACCTATATTATGTCTGTGCATTTCTGCATATTGTAACCAATGTCCTGTGCTCTCCCGGGGTCGTGCCTGAAAATAGGCAGATCTGTTGCCTAGCGCACTTACCCAGTTACCAAAAGCTAATAAATAAATAAATAAACTTACATGCCCCCAAAATGTCTTGTACCCTTTTATTACCTCCTGGATTATTCTCTCTTTAGTGTGTGCCTTTGCACTCCCTACTGCTGTCCATGCTTCCCTCTGTTTCCACTGATACACCTCTTTATCCTCTTCTCTCTGTGTCTCCTTATAGCTTCTGAATGCTCTCCTTTTATCTTTTACCTTTTAATTTACCTCTTTCAAAAATCGTAGTGGTCCCTTTTTCCTCTTACTTTTACTCACTTGCTCGACACAGAGGTTTGTTACCTTTACTATGCTCCCTTTTAGGTTTGCCCACTTTTCCTTCACTCAACCCAGGTAATCTCTCACGGCAGGTCATTCCTCCCACTAGGTCATCTCCAAGGAATTCATTCATATTTATAAAATCTACCTTCCTAAACTCCAGGACCCTTGTTCTTGTGTGGTTTGATTTTGCAACCATCCTTATGTTGAACCACACTGTATAGTAATCACTTGTCCCTGGGTGGCCTCCCACCTTGATGTCTGCAACACCGTCCCTGTTAGTGAGTACCAGATCCAGTATTGCCCCATCAAAAGTAGGTTTGCTAACTAGTTGCCTGAGGATCGCCCCCTGCTGAGAGTCCAGGATGTCCCTGCTTCTAACTAAAGCTGATTGGAGGCTCCAATTGATATCCAGCAGGTTGAAGTCCCCCACCAGCAACAGCTCTCCCTTTTCTGCCATCTTGCCATTTGCTTACACCAGTACCTTGTCTAATTCCTCCCCCTGTGCTGGAGGTCTGTAGATCACTCCAGTGCAAATAGTGGCCCCATTCCCCATATCCAGGGTGACCCACAGCACTTCTGTCCTCCCTGTATTCCCTGTATCCGTGTATTCCCTGTATCTTTATTGCATTTATGCTTTCCTTCACATAAAGCACAACACCCCCTCCTTTCCTTCCCACCCTGTCCTTCTGGAACACAGTATAGCCTGGTATGGCCATGGTTTTCAGTGCACCATGGCTCAGTAATAGCCACAATATCCAGGTCAGCCTCTGCAATGATGGCCTCTAGGTCGGGAATCTTATTTTCTAGACTTCTAGCATTCGCACACATGGCCCTCCAGATTTTGTTTTCACTCTGCTTGTTATCCACTTTTTCCTTTTGCCCTCCCTCCCCCTCTTTTAATGCTGCCAGTCCCTTCTCCCTTCATCTCTACCATCCTGCTTCCATTATTAATTTGCACCCTGGGGATTCCTCTCCCCACAGTTTCTCCCAGTTTCTGTATCTCTGATTTCTTCCACTACCCCCTTTGACTATTCTGAATCTTCAGAGAAGTAACATTTAAACCATCCACTGAGGACTGTAGTTCCCCTCTCAGATGGATGCAGGCCATCACCCATGTATAAGTCCTTATCCTCACAAGTGGATACCGAGTCCCTAATGTAGCCAGACCCCTCCTTTCTGCACTGTTTCTTCAGCCATAAGCTGAAGCTCCTAATGTGTTGATCCCTCTCCTGCCCCCTGTCATAGACAGACAGCACCTCAGTGAAAGCTACTGTGCATGCTACCTGTCTAAGACCCCTTCCCAGCTCCCTAATTTCTCCATGCACAATGCCAGCTCCATCCTTAGCCTGGTCATTTGTCCCCATTGGAGAATGACATCCAGCTCTCCCTCCCGTTCCTAGCAATTCTCAGGATCTGCTTTGCATCCCTCCAGGCCGTGGCACCACATAGGCATCTAATGTGCCTCTTTCCCCTTCCTATTCCCATATGTATCCCCCTCACAATTGACTTCTCTAACCAGAAGTTGCCTCCTCCTCTGGGGTCCTCTACAACCCTTCTTAGGGTCTCCAATAGGGCAGGCTCCTGCATCCTCCCTGGTCAGTACATGGGTGCCTCCTCCTGGCAGTACTGCCCTGCCAGAGTGATGTAGGAATTACGTAGTGGTACTGGTTGAGGAATGTGCCTCTGTTCCACCACTACCACCTTTCCTGAACCACCATATTCTGTCAGTTTCTCTTCTCTGGCATCCCCTGAGATAGTGCTGGCAGACATGGTGGCTTCTGGGTGGGGGAAGAGGTCCCCCGAATCCTAACCAACTCAGCCTGGAGTCTAGCGACCTGTTCTCACAACCCAGAGCAGTGCATGCAAAAGGTCTCTTTGAAAACTGCTGCCCAGCAACCCTGCATTTTACCACTCCCAACATTCTCAACTTCTATTCTCCCTGTCTTACCTGGAAATACATTTGTACCCTAACACCTTATAGGCTGTTTCTAGTTTTCTCCCTTTTTTGTCTGTTTCTATTTGTATTCCCCAGTACCTTGTTTAAATCTCATTCTACAGTACTCTTACCCTAGATAGGGTGTTGCTTCTATTTCCAGTTTTGGCCTACCTTTTACCTTCCATCTTTTCCAGCAGTGACTGTTACACAGTAGTGAACAGATGCCTTACTTTAGTCAACTGGCAGAGTCCCCTGCTTCCTACCTCTGATGCCTGCTGATACTTAACTCATTACTTCCAGTAGCTTTCGTATGAAGTCTGAACTATCCATTGCTCATCCTGACACAAAATGTATTATTTTACTTATTTAATTTAGTAACAAAATGGCCACCCAGGAGATAATGAGTTAAGACACCAGTTATCTGTTCCACTCCTTTGCTGCTCACTCACTTGCTGGGACATGAACATGTGTGGGGCATGTTAGGAAGGGATCCTTCTATAGTGCTGTTATAAGAAGGTTATCCTTCCTACCCCTCTTCATATCCAGTCCCCGTATGGCTTTCCCTCTTGAGTTTGTGACCATATTCAAATATCTGGGAGCCACCCTCGTCACCTCTCTGACATTCTCCAGCCACAGTGGTCTTATTGTTCAGTGTGTGAATGAGAGACTAGGAGTTGGCTCCTGGTTCAAGGACTTCTTGATCCCTGAAGTAAGACTCGCCTTGGCCCAGGGCACCTCACTCCCCCGTTGGACTACAGTTCACCCATCTGCACACAGACCTCATCCTCCTGCTCTCCATATTCAACAAAATCCAAAACAGCATTTGTAGATTTGCCCTAATGGTCCATACTCCACGCATCACTGTTCCCTCTATGAGGCCCTAGGCTGGCTCTTCCTCTCAGGTCCACTGAGATTACCTTATAGACTGTCTTATCAACAAATCCATCAGGAAAAAAATAGCTGTTACCCTTCTTCCCCTTTTCAGGCCTGAGAGGGAGAGATAATGAACTGAACATGTTCTTTTGAAAAGTGAAGAAATACTTACTGAAATGTTTTATTTTTACTTTTTGTGTGGGCCAGAGTTAATGAGTGCAGTGGAGCAGCTGTCTATAACAACAGGAGTGGTTAGTGAAAAAGGGTTAAGAGACTGATTTGTAAGAATGTTTGCACAGGGTAAGTGCGAGGCAATACTGTACATGGAATAAGAGTTAGGCAGCTGTTGATGTTTTTCATTTCTTGATTAGCTGAAAGTGATGTGGGTGTAAGGAAGTGGCTGATTGTGGCAGCAGGAGTGGGTGGCATAAATGGACTAAGCGACTGATTTAGAAAAATGATTGCACAGGGAGACTGCGAGGTGAGATTGTGCATGGAATAAGAGGTAGGCAGCTGTTAGCGTTTCTCATTTCTTGATTAGATGAAAGTGATATCACTATCCAAAATTCCATTTAACTGTGTATTTTTTTTGACATCTGCTAAACAGTGTTGCAATTACAGGGGAGCTTGCCAGGGCTTGGCCCCTATGGCTCTGAAGTGAGTACCGGTAGCTCACACCTCACTGCTCTTGACTAAGAATGGGAAGGGGGGCTCAGTTTAAAAATAGCACCCTTACAGGCCCCCTTGGCTACCAAAGTTCAAAAAAGTGTAATTCCAGATAGTGCTGTTAAATACTTTGGTTATACATACAAACTAGAGATGCAGCAAAGGTTTACTTTGATCATGAAGTTCAGGCAAAGTCACCAATTTCGACTTCCCGAAGCACTTCCGTAACTTCACCTTAGACCTTGCTTTATGGAGCATTCTGATGATGTCTCCTCAGAAAAAGGCTGTAAATCACATGTAACAGTTTCCGCAGGTCACAGGATATAGCTGTATGTACACAGCATGCTTCAGTTTCACTTTGCAGTCTGCGCATTCCCCCCACCCCCACCACACACACATACAGGCAAGTAGTGGAAGGACCAAGGCAACACAGCCAATCACACATAACCAGCAGAAGGTGACAGGAATAACATACAACAATCTAAACCATGAAATCACACACCCATGCTCCCATCAGGATGTGGCATGGGGTCGTCACTGCTGTCATCCCAGACATTCCAGGCACCGCTAAACACATATCGTGCTATGACACTTTCATGTTTGCAACAGTATTTTGTGAAAGTATGCTCCTAATTACTGCACATCTTTGCCATAATCCTGCAAGCAAATGGTTGAATCCTTTGGGCTGACATTTGCAGGGTGGCAACACCTGGTCCCGCAGATGTGCTTTTTCCTGCTATTGTGCTACAATATTTAAGGATTACAAAGTCACACTGTTCCAAAATTGAGCAATTTGCCATAGACTAACACTGCGGCGCCCATGATGCCTTCCCCCACCCATATGTTGAGAACGAAGAGAAGTACACCATTTTTGCTACTACTAGCTTGCTTCACCTTTATGTGAACTAACCTCGAAGAACAACTTTGCAAATAATGTATCATATCTGAAGTCAGATTTTTCCACTTCCTACAGTGACACAGCTATACACCTCCTGCTGCATGTGTGCGATTGGTTGCGTTGCCTTGGTCCTTCCCCTACTTGCATGTATGTGTATATGTGGTGGTGGTGGGGTTGGGGGGGAATGTGCAGTTAGGGTTTTCAACCCTAACACCAAATTTCCTTGCTTTTGTCACTGTGGAACAACCCTAACTGATGCATTAAACAGAGTTTTTTGCCATGAAAAATATATATATACACACACATATATATATATATATATATATATATATATATATATATATTCATGGCAAAATCCATTTATCATCAGTTAAATTATTCTAATATTTAAAATAAAAGAAATTCAATTTGGTTCTGCCTTTGCACCCACCCCAGCCGCTTCCACCAACAGGCATCGGGGTGTGCGTTTGGGTCTTTGGTCCTAACTCTCACCCCATCCCATGTGTAAACAAGCTGAGGTGGTGCAGTATAGGAGAATGGGGTGAGAGTTAGGACCGACTAGCCCAACACACACCCCGATGCCTGTTGGTGGGGTGCAAGGAGTAGGAACCCTAACATCAAATTTCATCGCTTTTGTTGCTGCGGAACAACCCTAACTGATGCATTAAACAGAGTTTTTTGCCATGAATTTCCCTTCTTTTTGAGAATGTGGAGTATAAATAGTGAATGGAATGTGGTTTTGCATGTGTGGGTTGCTACGGTAACGGTAACGCAAGTGGAAATGCAAATGGTTACGTTAACAGCAAGGAGGACACCAAATGGAACAGTAACAGAAACAGAAGTGGAAATGCAGGTGTGTAATGAAACACAAATTGTAATGTGCACGGTCATGGTAACGCAATTGGAAATGCAAACTCTAACGGTAACAGCAACGATGACGCCAAATGAAACAGAAATGGAAATGGAAGCGCATACGCAAATGCAAATGGCAATGCACATGGTGATGCAAAAGTAAGCACAAACACAAAAAAACAGTAATGGAAATGCAAATAGTAACAGTGACGCAAACGCAAATGCAAATGCAGACGCAAAGGGTAAAGCACACGGTGACGTAAACAGAGATGCTAACAGACATGGTCACGGAAATGCAAGTGCAAATGCTAACTGTAACAGTAATGCAAATGCACCCACTTTTTGTCCCCAAAAAGTGCATTCGGAAGCACAGTGAAAACAAAGAATGTGTGCATAATAATGGCCCTCGAGGCAGAAAATGAACACTTGGAATACTAAATTGCTTATATCTCAGATAATAATTTCATATTATTTATTACTTTCCTGGCTAGTTTTGCACTTAGCCCCCTAGTGGGGGGCTAAACATTTTTCTGACAAAAAGTCTGTTTCTTGAGGCGTTTTCGAGATATAGGCCAAGAAAGGCACGGCAGATGCCATAATGTTAGCCTATGGGAAAAACAGTAAACTTCAGAGTGCTGTAACTTTGCAGCCCTCTAATACTTTGTCACCAAACCACCAAAAGGCACATCTGTGGGATGATGGCTTTCTTCTCTCCAAATGTCAGCCCAAAAGACCAAACCGTTCTTTTGCAGCAGGGTGGCAAAGATTCCCTACTGTTTTGGGCATAGTGTCACAAAGTAGTGTTGCACTTTTGAAAAAAAAAAAAAAACACGAAAGTGTCACAAGTGTAACACTACTTTTCGACTCCACAGTTTACAAAAATTTGAAAAACATATTTCTGGGGTGTTTAACCCCCAAAAAATGACATGGCTAGCATCCTCAGGGTTTGACTAGGTGAACACAAAAACAATTGTGTCCCTAAAGGGTCCCAGATTTAAATGCCAAGCATTCTGTGACCAGTAACTGAAAACAAAATGGTGGATTTGCGACACTACAGGAGTCATTTGTGACACTAAAAACTGCATTTGCTACACTGTCAAATAGTTTAACTTTTCCCATTGACTACCATATAATGGGAAACTTGTTTTTTAAATAACTTTTGAACCGTTTAATATTTTTTCATGAAATCTTCGAAAGACACATTGGGAACCCCAGCTGCATGTATCCAGAAGGTTTAAGGCAGGTTGCGCAAACTGTGTGACCTGTAGACGTGAGCAAAGGATGTGCAAAAAAGCATAAATACAACTTTCTGTTGTGCTTTATAGCTCCACAACCGTATATCCGACCATTATGGAACTTGGCAGATCTGAAATATATGGTACTGCTCAGTGCCTGCCAAATTTCATGCTAATCTGTCATAGGGTTGCAAAGTTATTAACCTGCAAAATTTCACACTTTAACCTTAAATGGGGTACTAACCTAACTATAGTGGCACTACTGTGCTTACTATAATATATATATATATATATATATATATATTCAATCTGGTGGGTACTCCTCTTTTCCCTGATCCATTTCCAAAGTGATCAAACCATCTTCACCCATTAAGCTACATATTCGATCTACTATCTGCTGCCAAAAGGAAGCGAGCACTGGGTATGCCCAAAATACTTGAGTATATGTAGCCAGGGTGTTACCACACTACCTCCAACAGTGGCCATATTGGGCTGGAAGGAATTTTGTAAGAGTGGCCGGGGCATTAAAAAAACAGCTTCTACGTTTCCATGAAAATTCTCACCAGTAAGTAAAAACCTCATAGTTGGGGTAGTGTGCTTAAGCCAAATATTATAGGGAATATTGGAGGACAGTTCTGCATTCCAGGCATCCAGGATCAATGATGTACAGTACAGTCCCAAAGAAACTCTTTCAGGCCTCTGTAAAGGTGTCATATCATATGTTGCCATAGGTCTCCTTTAATGGCAGTGAGTATTATTGACAGTAGGAGCAGGGGAGGTTCTGGGAGATGACTCTCTTGAGGGTCTGTATGTAAGAAGAAGGTACAGATTTGCAAATATCTAAAATGTTCTCTGTTGGTCAGACCATTTTGTGCCTGCAAGGAAGTACAGGGTTGAACTCCCTGTGATCTAGAAACTGAAAAATATAAGAAAGGCCCACCTAATGCCATCTCAGAAAAGTGTGGTCTATCCAAGCTGGGAAAAATCATCTTCTGACATTAACAGACGCAGAAAATAAAAAATGGGATCTAAGGAAGAAAGATCACGAATCTTGAACCAACAGTGCATGTCTTGTGCCATAAAATAGCTATACTCCCCCAGACTCAGAAACATAGAATTTGATGGCAGATAAGAACCGCTTGGCCTACCCAGTCTGCCCATTTCCCTACCTAATGAATAAGCTGCAGATCCTAGTTAACCAACAGCCTACTTTCTCCTACCTCCACCCCCTAGAATTGCCTTATGTCTGTCCCATGCATTCTTGAATTTCCCCACTGTTTTCAACTCCACAACCTCCTCAGGAAGGCTGTTCCATGCATCCACAACCCTCTCTGTGAAAAAATATTTCCTCACATTACCTCTGAGTTGTCCCCCCTCTATCTTCAAATTGTGTCCCTTGTTCTTGAACATCTGTTTTTCTGAAAGAT
Source organism: Neoceratodus forsteri (assembly GCA_016271365.2). Taxonomy (NCBI): domain Eukaryota; kingdom Metazoa; phylum Chordata; order Ceratodontiformes; family Ceratodontidae; genus Neoceratodus; species Neoceratodus forsteri. The sequence goes on from CM028132.1 coordinate 1,210,681,733, forward strand.
GCTACCCTCTTGGACTTTGTTGATTCCCTTGAGGTACTTGAAAGTTTCTATCATGTCCCCCCATCTCCCTCCTTTCCTCAAGGTTATACATATTAAGCTCCTTAAGTCTCTCTTCATATGTCTTCTGGTGCAGACCCTGCACCATTTTAGTTGTCCTCCTCTGGACTGCCTCCATCCTGTCTATGTCCTTGTGGACATTGGGTGTCCAGAACTACACACAGTACTCTAGATGGGGTCTCACCAGCTGTCTATACAGAGGGATAACAACTTCCTGTTTTCTACTGGTGATGCCTCTCCCTATGCATCCCAGTATTCTCCAGCCCTCCTTACTGCTCTCTCACATTACTTGCCCACCTTTAGGTCATCTGATATGACTACCCTCGGGTCCCTTTCCATTTTTCTTGTTGTTAGCATCTCACCCCCCATTGTGTACTCTTCCTCTGGGTTTTTGTTTTCCAGGTGCATTACTTTGCACTTCTTAGCATTGAATCTAAGCTGCCATACATCTGACCATTCCTCCAACCTTGCCAATTCCCTTCTCATCCTTTCCACCCCACCTTGCAAATCAACCCTGTTGCAGATCTTTGTGTCATCTGCAAAGAGACATACTTTTCCTTCGAGTCCCTCTGCAATGTCACTGATGAAGACATTAAGTAGGACCGGTCCTAGTACTGAAGCCTGCGGTAGCTCACTAGTAACCCCCCTTTCTTCAGAGTGGACTCTGTTTACTATTACCCTCTGTGTCATGTTCTCCAGCCAGTGTTTTACTCAGGCTACCATTTTGGGACCCACTCCAAGGCTGGCTAACTTGTATATTAATCTTTTGTGTGGGACTGTGTCAAATGCCTTGCTAAAGTCTAGGTAGGCCATATCCACAGACCCTTCCTGATCTACTACTTTGGTCACCCAGTCAAAAAAATCTATTAGATTTGTCTGACATGATCTTCCTGCTGTGAATCCATGCTGTCTTAGGTCCTGTGCCCCTCTGGTCTCTAGGTACTGAACAATTCTTTCCTTCAGAAGTGATTCCATCTTTTTCCCTATCACTGAGGTCAAACTAACAGGTCTGTAGTTTCCTGCCTCTGCCCTGCTCCCACTTTTGTGAAGTGGAATAACATCAGCCCTCCTCCAGTTCTCAGGTACCACCCCATCCTCCCATGATTTGTTAAAGAGGGTAGTTAGTAGTGTCACTAGTTCTACCCTTAGTTCTTTTAGAATTCTGGGATGAATCCCATCAGGTCCCATTGCTTTGTCCACCTTCAGTTTTAAGAGTTCTTTCAAAACTCTTTCTTCTGTGAATGGGCTGGTATCAACCCCCCTATCCAGAGTGTTTCTATTGTTTGATTTAGGTACCTCCATCTCTTCATTTGTGAATACCGAGCAAAAATATTTGTTTAGTATCTCTGCCTTTTCACAGTCACCCGCTGCCCCCCCTCCCTTTATTAAGCCTCACTATCCCTCCCTTGGTCTTCCTTTGCTCCCTGATGTACCTATTAAAGATGTTTTCCCCCTTCTTAACTGAGTTGGCTAGCTTTTCCTTGGTTTGGGCCTTTGCTGTTCTGACTGCTTTCCCTGCTTCCTTCTGCTTTAACTGATATAGTTCTTTGTCCTGCTCCTTCTGTTATTCCTCGTACTTCCTGAATGCTGTCTTTTTCTTCCTAACCTTCCCTACCACCTCCTTTGAGAACCATAATGGTTTTTTTACATAATTTTGTTTTGTTTATTTGCTTCACACAAAGGCTTGTTGCCTCAGTGATGGCAGTTTTGATTATTCCCCATTGTTCTTCCACCCCTCCTTCCTGCCCATTTGCTAGTGCATTCCTTAGCCACTCACCCATTTTGGCAAACTCAGCCCTCTTAAAGCCCAAGACCTTTGCCTTTGTATGGCTTGACCCTACAGCTGTGTTTATCATGAACCATACTGTTCGATGGTCACTAGTTCCCAGATGGCTACCCACTACTAAATATATGATCCTCTCTCCATCTCCATTTGAGAGTACCAGGTCTATGATTGTTCCCTCCCGAGTGGGTTCCAATACTAATTGTCTAAGGCATGCCTTTTGCAGGGCATCTATAATGACCCCGCTCTTTGATGTGGCTGCAGCAAATGCATTCCAGTTAACATCTGGCATATTCAGATCCCCCATCAACAATATCTCCCCAGAAGGTCTGTAAGGGGAGAAAATATTATCCTACCAATATCATAAAGATCATTTATAGAGAGCTCTGTATGTTTCCAAGCTGGAGTAAGCCAGGGGTTAAACCAAAGCATTACTACTGTATGTGCATGAGATGCTCAGGAATAATTAAGTAAGTCTGGGAGATTTAATCCTATGTGTGACAGCTGGAGTTGTAAGATTTTCCACTGAATTTGAGCTCATGCCCCCCCCCCCCAAATAAGCCATGACAGCAGTTTATTCCATGAGGAGAAATTAAAGTTGGAAGACTTGACAGGAACTGTTTGAAAAAGATGAAGTAGTCATAGCTGCATATTCATTCGGATGGTATCTATTCCTGTATAGAAGGACAAAGGTAGCTGGGACCACCAATTTAAATCCAGTGTTATAGTGTTAGTGAGGGATTCATAATTAAGTAACTCTATATGTCCCAAGTTTTGTTGAATCTGAATACCCAGATATTTAAGTTTTGTACTTCTACACTGCAGAGGCAATTGGGACGTTAAAACTGGAGAGGGCAGGAATTTAAATGCTAAAACTTCAGTTTTACTGATATTTAAATAAAAATCCCAATACAATGCCAAAAGTGTGGAAAATCCTCCAGACTGCAGGGATTGAGTGTACTGGTTCCAGGAGTGTCAAAAAAAACATCATCTGCATAGAATGGGAGGGCTTTTAGCCCGAGGTTCGATGGGTGGAGCAACAGCGTCACTCCCTCATTGGGCTTAAAAGGTCATACATCCTGGGCCTTGCCAGGATTCATTTTTCATTGCAGCCAGAGGCACTGCTCTCTGAAACCTCTCTGGCATTCTTTCTGTTTTTCCTTGTCTCGCAGCTTCCTCCAGCTGCCTGTTGTTCATCTCTGCCTTCTTTAGTTTCTGTTTGTTCACTGCTTTAACATCAGCTACATGGTAAGAATTTGCTTCCTCTCTCAAACCTGGCTCAACCCGCATCTAACCCCTCCATGCACAAATGCAGCACTGCTGACCTGCCATTGGTACCTATTTCAGTGCTCCTCTTCGCCTGCCTTGCAGCTCCCTGCATCCTACCCCTTCATTTGCTGGCACTTTCCCTTGCACCGGCCTGGCTGCCTGTACTACGAGTCTGTTCCACCTCTCCTTCCTCCACAGCCTTGCTGCTTGTTCTTCATGGTGCATCATCCCTCGCTTCTCCCATTTTTTTGCTCTGCACTGGTATTCTTGCTCATTCATTTGCTGCCTCCTTTCTGCTTTGGAGCTGCTCCTTCAGGCCATTGGTATTTCAGCAGCCGCAGGATCGGGATTGCTGGGCTGCATCTCTGCTATGTCCTTTGTTCCGGGAGTGGCCTAGCCGTAGCAGCATTGGCTATCGCTTGCTTCCCCTTTCTCCTCATCTGGGATCTGGGCTTCCATCCTGATAGTTGCCCACCACCCTGATCCTCCATTTCGAACTCCATCTCATTTCCTTATTTGTCATTCCCATCCTGTATTTTGTTCTGGCATTCGTGGATGCTGTCAGCCATGGTATTTGGCCTCAGTTTATATTACTGAGCTCTCCTTTACACTTCACAGGCATTGATGTTCTTTTAGCTGTGTTCAGCCTGCATGGAGTCCATTTTCCTCCATCATACCCACTGCAAGTAAGAGGAGCAGAGGACTCTGAGCAACATAGGCTATTTTCTGTTACTTTCTGTTAAATCCTGCTCCTGTGTCTCTCTTTGTGACAGCTTCATTTGGTCATGCAGTTGTTCAGCCTATAGGTTATTTTGACCTTTGGGAGCTGCAGTGGTAGTATTTGTGGTTGAAACAATGTTCCTGTAGTGCTGAGTTAAACAATTTATGCCTGGCGGCAACTAGAGATTACCTTATACTACCGTTTCCTGATCTTCATCTACAGTGATCTTAGATTTTCCATATAAGGATGTGAGTATCATACTCTTCTCAACTGCTTTCTCAAACTTACCTTCTGCATCAAACTATGGTAGAACAGTTGGGGCATTGCTTTTACTTTGATAATTATTTTATATACTGCATTAATCTATTGTTTTTTGGTATTCAGGGACATAGTTTCTAGCATTACTATTATGCTAGTGACTTTACAGAATCTCTGCCGGGTGCTGTTGCTTTGTTCTTGGTCCCTGTATTCTGGTTGATAGCTGCACCTCACCGGAGTTCTCCATTTCTGGCTGCCGTACTTCTGCTTGCCTTGTTCAGGGATTGCACTGTGAGTTAGTGGCTCTGGTGGTACTCGGACCTGGGGTCTCCGGGTTCTCATGTCTCTGCTGTTCTCTGAATCTCCTACCCTGCTGTTTTACCTGCTTTCACTATTGTGTTTTCTTATATCTGTTAATCACAATTCCGGCCTTCTAGGCTTTATTTCCTTTTCGTACCTCGTCCATTTCATACCTCTCCTTACCTGTTCTGTCCTCCGAGGCTTCCCTCCATCATCGTACCTCATCCATTTCCTATTTTACCTTAGCATACCTCTCTCAGGTCCATGCTACCTCACCTTGACCACTCATCTATTCTATTGCTCTATCAGTATACCTCTTATCGACTCCTATGCTCTGGGATTTCCCTCCATCATCGTCCTTCATCCTTTCCCACCTCGCTTTTACTGTGCTGCTTTCTTGCAGTTCTCACCATCTGCCTTCTCACGCTCTGCCATCCACATCATTTGGCCATCTCTGGCTGACTCTGTCTGGTGTACAATCAATATTTCTTTTGGGCATACCTATCATGAATCATATGCCACCTCATCGAACCACGGCCCTCTTGCCGCATGTATCAGGTTCATGACTCTGGTCATCATTCACTCATCCTTCGCTCATGGTTCATCTCTTTCCATCACTTACACAAGCATTCCTATCATGGTATCCTATGCCATGCCTCCACTCAAGGCTTCTCTATTTCCCTATATCGTTCGACCTGAGCATACCCTCTGGTTCCAGGCATACCTTTTCTCGTACTAGCCATCAAGGATTTTCTCCAATCTTGGCTTCACTCCATCATGGCTTTCTTCCATCATTCTTCCTCTCTTGCTTTTGAGCATCTAGTTCTGGACAAAGGTCTAATCTTTTACATAGCATAATCAAGCATGCCTTTTTGGCCTCAGTCTACGTCCTCACATTGATCAATGAAGCATACTCTTATGCTACCTCATTGAACTGCTTCATTCCTTTAGCGATCATCACCATCAGCAGTATTCATCATCCTCAGTATTCTCATGACCACTTCTGGATACCCCTCGCTCATTTGACCTCCATATGGGTCTGCTCCTTCACATTGACTACTCAGGCATACCCCTATTGGGTCCATGCTGCTTCATGTTCCTTCTTTGATCATGCCTTCCTCTCCATTGCCCTTTGCTAATGGCTGGTTGGCCACTCTCCACCATCATTCAAGTTCATTTTCCAGTTCATTCATGTCTCCTCTTTGATCTGTGCTTTCTTTTGGGGGTTTTCCCTATCCCATCATCATCTCCCCTACTCATATCCTTCTTTTAGCAACATACATCCTTAAATAAAAATCCCTCATTAATGAACCATTCTCTTTACCGACATACGTCCTCAAATCAAATGTAGTCAGCCTAGAGGGAAAGCGACCTAGGCCTTGGATCCCCAGAGTTTTCCTCCTCAAAAGGTTTTTTTCCTCTCCTCTGTGCCAATGGTCATAATAGTAGTTAGAGTCGGTGCTTTCTTTGGTTAGTTAGTTAGGTTCCACTGTTGGATGGAGGCAGATGGCTGCTCCAGCTTTCCTCTCTCTCCTTAGGAAATAAGCCCTTATCATCTTCTCAGAATTCATCATCATCATCCTCACCTCTTAGAAGCATAACATCTTTGACTATTCTTTTTGGGCTTCTTCCTAAACTACCTTTAGCTGATGCATTCATTCCCATGGCATCTGTAAGAGGGGGATCCTCCTCTAGGGTTCCTTACATTGTACCCCTACAGGGTGGTATATCCCATGGATAGAGAGGCAGAAAGCCACAGAGCAAATCAAGTTACACAAGCATCATCTCATATCATCTCATCCAGTTGTGTAAGCACATTGAATGGGAGGGCTTTAAGCCCGAGGTTCGATGGGTGGAGCAACAACATCACTCCCCCATCAGGCTTAAAAGGTTACATCCTGGGCCTCGCCAGGATTCATTTTTGATTGCCCCCATCCACCCCTCCTCCCCCAGTGGCTCATCTCTGTTACCTGTGGGGTTCTTCCTAACCTACCTTTATCTGATGCATTCATTCCCATGGCACCTGTAGGGGGGAACCCTCCTCTAGGGTTCCTTACATCATACCCCTACAGGGTAGTATATCCCATGGACAGAGAGGCGGAAAGCCACAAAGCAAATCTCATATTATCTCATCCAGTTGTGTAAGCATATTGAACAATAGTTTAAATAACACTCCTCCTAGCGGAATCCCCTTGACCTTCTGCGTTTGTCTTATGACTATTGCCAAATGTTATATATATATATATAAATGTGTGTGTGTATATATATATATATATATATATATATATATATATATATATATATGGCAAAACAAAGAGCAACAATGGGCACCCTTGCGTCATACCTTGCTCTAATAAAATCGGAAAAGACAATGTGCCATTAACCCTAATATACACGACTGGGGGAGGAATATATATTCTGAAGCCAGGCAAGGAACTCCTTAGGGAACCCAAAGGACAATAACGTATGCCACGAAAAGTTCCAGGATACCCTGTCAAATGCTTTATCAGTGTCAAGACTGACAAAGGCCACAAGGATTGTTCATTGTGTTACATATTCTGTTAGATTGATAGTCCATCTAATATCGTTCATAGTTTGCCTGTTCTGTACAAAACATGACTGGTCAGTATGAATGAAAGTTAGAAGGACAGAATCCAGCTGATGCACCCAGACAGACATACATCATTTGTAATCCATATTTAAAATGGATATTGGTCTATAAGAGGCAGAGCTTTTGGATTCCAGCCTGACTTGAAAATTGTTGAGATCATTACGTATGTCCAAGAGGGCAGGGGAGACTCTCCCTCTGGAATGCCCAATAAGTATTCAGAAGGTGAGGAAGGAGAATCTCTGGGAATGCTTTATACCACTCAAATGAAAATTCATCTTGTCCTGGGCATTTCAGTGTTTTTGCCTTAGACATAGCCAGCTGGACCTTATCAAGTTGGGAAGGGGGGGCTCCTAGCACTGACACAGGGATTGGGTGCCCCCGTTGTCGGGTTTAATTCACAGACAAGGGCAGAGCTGAGGAAGAGATGACTGAGGAGCCACATTGTGGCTACAGATGAGCCCCAATGGACTGTGTGATGATTGAACATCGACATCTACAGTATACTGTGAATGACAATACAGTGGCACGGCACTGCTTTTTTTGAGTCTTGCACCCCTCCCTGAATCAACTCAGAGTTGATTATATTAAGTATGAGGGTGCGGGGGACAGAGCCCCATGCATTGAGTGTTTGGGATACCAAGCCCCTGAAGAAAACATAAGGTTCTCAGATGGATTTATGCTGACCACAATTGTGGTCGACATAAATCCGTCGATGTAATGTTGGTCAACAAAATATTTGTTGAACCAGTGTCATAGAGCCCTGATGGACTGTATAATGGTGGGTGGTGGATGATGGGGAGCAGCACAAAAGCAAGCAAGCAGAGCATTTGGATGTCATCGATCAGCTGTTTGCTGGACAGTGTTTCTCCCACACATCAAAGAAAAAGCTGCCGTAGGATTGGTGCTGCTCTTTTTCACAAGTAGAGGACGTTTCTGCCCATGAAAAAAAAACAGTATCTCAATTAGCCTGCCTGATGATTGATGTGGCACTGTCGAGCCTCTTACAGAGCACTTTGCATTGGACAGACAGTGTCAAGGGATCCAGTTAAAATAGCGTGCCCAAAATAGCACATGCAATTATAGTGCAATCAAAATATCGCTGTAGAAAATAGCGTGCCTACAAAATTGTACTATCCTTAACAGCTTGTCGCCAAAACAGTGCTTAACTTAACAGCATTTAGAAAACCCTGTGCATAGTATTTGGAAGGATCTCCCCCCCCCGCAGACTAGGGAGCAATATTGGTGTTACACATCTGGTTGCAATTATACTCCCCAAACCCAATAGTTCCACCCAGAAGAAAGTCAAAAGAAAGTCACATAGTTGAGCTTTATGTGGTATGTAAAACATATATCTTTATTTCAATTCGTTATTTAAAAAATGAAAAAAGTGAGAAGAGCATCAGCAGCTGTACTTAGCAAACTGTCCATCTTTACTTTGTTATTGTGAATACACAGCACCACACAGCAAATAACAAACAGTCCAGCTTTTGTTCAGGCTTGTAGCTGGAAGTTGTATGCAACCCCTCTTAGATATTCCATCCTTAGGCGCAAACTGTGCTTTGCAACAATTTCAGAGATACGCTTAACAGTGTCTTTGTATTTTTTTGTACCTATGTCACTGCAGACCCAGCTACCAACTGCTCCAATTGAGTTGTAATCATATGTTGCTCAGTTTTTAGAAGTTCAATGAACTTCCAAATCGAGAGGTGAATTGCTCCAACAAAGTGAATAAATCGCCTGTGCCATGCTTCTATCACATTTACAGTCCTGGGTAGAGCATCGCATACTTATCAGTTAGCAGTTTTGAACTTAGTTTTTAACTTAATGGCTTAATGTTAGATTACTATGCATGGTTTACCGAGTATATGGATACAGCGTTGTACAGGAAATATGTAGTAAATATGCAGTAATGCTAAATATGCATTGTGCTAATATATACACGCTATAAAATACATGCGCTATTAGTTAAGCACTATATGTATATGACTGTCATCTGGGGTCTCCGTTTCAGAATATAATTGTTGATAATATTGCTGGAGTTATGTGTTACCAGGTGGCCAGTTTCTAGATTTTTCATTTGGGTAATACTGGGCATGTGCCTATGTCCGCTTAATTTACAGGTGAGAACTCTTGCCCCCCAAGAGCCCCCCTCAGAATGATAATGCTACAAATACAAAGGGCCATTTGAACTTGATAGTCCATGATAGCCTGTTTATTTTCTTTATATTTTTGTACTTTTTTCCTACAGCCTTCTATCTGTATTTTCCTTTTACCTCTGTGTTCAGATGCTCTGGTTCTGTGAGTTCTTGCTTAGTTATTATTTATAATTTGTTTTCTTCCCATTTTTCTGCCTTTTCCAAATTCAGTTTCTTTGTGTTGTTTTTACTTTTCATACCTTTTTTATTTTAAATAACAAATGAGTGGAGATGGAGAGGAGAGGGGGAAGATTCTCAGGAGTGGGAGTCAGAGTGATTGGTGAAGGAAAAGGAGGAGAGAGGGATGGTTATGCAGTTGACAGATGGGACACACCGGCACATCAATCTTAAGAGGCAGTGTTTTGGACCAGGAGCACAGAGCATTGGAACCTGTCCACCCCATCACCCCCCACACAGCGCTGCAAAAGCAGCATGCAGTGAAGGTAAAACCACCACCAGTTCACCTTGCTCCTGAAGGTCATAATCTTGCTGCAGTACCTGCTCATGTACCTCCCTTATGGTTGTACTGCCATCTGAGCTCCATGAGGAGGAGGAGTCTTGCCCTGGATTATCCTCCTCTTAGCAGCAGCAAAAGTTCCTTGTTTGGGAGGTTTTTGTAACTGACCCCCCCCCGGACAATAGCCTGGCAACATGCAGATTTTCTGATGAGGTTGTTTGGTGTGGGAAACAGGGCAGCCATTTGGGCACAGGTAGCCAGCACCCCCAGCTTAAAGTGAGACACTGCCAGGAGTTGGAGAAGTATGTGAAGACTTGGAGAAAGAATGAGACAGATGAGAGGGATAGAGGGGGTGACACCCCTATGCACCTTCTGTGCCGCATGTTGGTCAGCAGAAAAAGAGGTGTTGTGGCAGGTAATCATGTGGTGGACAGGTCCCAGAGAGAGACACAGAGTGGACAGAGGGGAGTGGGAGAAGGAGCTGCAGGTGGACTTGTATGCTGCAGGGGTCACCCAAGAGACCGGCCTCAATTCCCCCTACTACATCCCTCGTACATAAGAGGTGCAGCTGCATGGGGAGATATGGGAGCTCTCCTGGGAAGTTGCCATAAAAGCAAATATTTAGGTGTTGTTCCAAAACCAATGAGGCATTCTCAAGGGTCTTGCAGATCTTTGTGGTGGAACTGCACCATCTGTTCCCATGCTTCTAGCAGTGTTTATTCTCCTATATTCCAGCTGTGTTATCTGTCTTATTGTCTCCTTTATTCTTACCTTCACATGTTGTAAAACAAAAAGCAAAAAAATAAAAATCACAACAGCATTTTGTACATTTTAATTTTGTCCTATCCTGATTTCCGATACTGCTTCCTTCCTTCTATCTATTTAAAATGTTTTGTCCGCTGCCCTCCTACTGATGCTTAACAAAAGAAAAAAGAATAAGGTAATACTTTACTGACTGAAAATAAACTATAATAAGAAGCATACCATTCAGAAAGAGTATTTATGTATTTTTGCTTCAATAAGTTTAAAATGTAAAAGAAAATATTTTTGCACTACATTAAGGAATTAAGTGAATTATTCCAGTAAGCAAGTTCAGAAGTGCGGCTACACTGCTTACTTTGAGTGAGTGTATCTTCAATAACTTTATTTTAAGTGTCCTTAATTACACTGTAATTACTGTATTCTTGCACTTAATTGTACCAAGGTGTACTCAATATATTCAATGTATTCTGTTTCCTGTACGTGTATTGTCTGTATCACGTATGTACCATCTTTATGGCCCAGGTTGTGCCTGAAAATGATCCACTGGATCAGTGCACCTACCCGGTAAACAAACAAATGTTATATATATATATATATATATATATATATACACACACACACACATATATATATATATATATATACAAATTATATATATATATATATACACACAAACAGAATATATATATATATATATATATATATATATATATATATATACAGTATATCACCGATTTGCTGTGTGGATCGATGGTGGGTGGTGCCAGACACGCATCAAGGGAACTCTTCCTTCTCACTAGGGTGATTTTTTTTTTAATTCACAGTTTATGTCCTTTCTTATACCGTGATCCTAACCTTCCCTCTTGGTACCCCAAGGCACCACTGCTTCATCTTGACCCGACTACGTCTGGCCACTGATCCTCCATCTGGCCACAGTTTGTCCCCCCTGGATAGGGAAGGGCAATAGCCCCCTAATGCACTGTGTCTCACCAGGCACCAGCTGGTTGAGTAGTGCTGGTCCAATCCATCAGGTTCACCAGGGCCCATTGTCTGGTAGATCATGGGGTCTTTCCTTTGTTCCTCTCATCCTCCTGAGGATGCTGGCCCTCTTTGAGATCCAAGTAGCATATGCAAGCAGGTGTGCTACCACTCTACATCTCAGCCGACATTCTCCCTACTCATGGTCCTCCAACTTCTCTGCCACCTGTGGTCACCCAGGTGGCAGTATAGCAGCAGTTCCAGTGACCTTCCCATCCTGAAGGAGGAGAGCATCCCCTGGGTGCTTGAGCCTCCTCCTCCCCCATGGCCAGTCACCGACAATCCAAGCTCATTCCTGAACTTAGGTCAAGGCCATCATGGGCAGTAGTGCTACCACTCTGCTGATGGGCCAGCTATCACTAGGGTTATTAACTCCTGTTGCTGCTTACCCAGATATGGTTATTTAATTTAGGAGTGTTTCCTACCATGGAAGGTAAGTATCTTTTTCTTTTTTTTTTACAGCTTATCTGTATTTGTATGTCACCGTATAACTGTTGTTTGCTCATATTTCTCTCATTTCCGATATTTTTATGGTGTCTGACAAATTATACAATAAGGCAGCAGCATCAGTTCGGGGACTGTTATTTATGCCTGATACAGAGGACATGTTTTGACTTTACTAAGACAATGTGCAGCGGTAGAAAGGCTGGTGGAGGAGGTACAAGCATTGTTCAGCAAGAATGAACACATTAACAATCCGGTGGTGATTCGAATATGGCACTGGCTTGCCTGCTGTAGGAGAATGAGAAATGCATCTTGATGGTAGAATGTACACTGACCTGACATGAAATACAAGACAGAAATTATTTAGACTATAATACGCTCCATAATGGTTTACATTACACCTGTGAAAGTAAACCAAAAGTAAAATATTAAAAGAAAAAATAACTTTTAGAAAGGATACCTACCATCATATTGGTGATGGCCCTTCCTTGAAATGGAACAAAAGTGCCCTAGACAGAGGAGGCAGAGGAGGAGAAGTCTTGCTTTTGGGCTGAGAAGACAGCAGGACAAGAGGAGACCTGAGAAGACAGTGGAAAATTATACAGACCTTACTAAGGTAGCCACTCTGGTTGACTGACCACACAGGCAGTATATATGTTGTCCACTCCAAGTCTTACTATACGTGTCAACTGTGAAGAAAAAAAATCATTTAGACTGACATTGCCACTATAGTAGGCCACGCAGTATATCCATTATGCACTCCCAGCTGTCACTTGTGAAGACAGGAGACAAATTAGCCACTCAGTGTATCCATTGTCAAATCTTATAGTCTACTGCCACTGCTGTCACCTGTGAAGACAAGACTGACATTATTGTTCCTGTCCTCAGTTGGAAGCTCACAGCATGGATTCATGATGTAACAGTGAAAGGAAAACAAACAAACAAACAAAAAAAACATTGCTGATGGCCAGGCCGTGTAATGGCATAATGGTGTCCCAGAGGAGGAGGATTAGGAAGCCACTTACTGGCAGCAGAAGAGGAGACCTGGGAACAAAAGAGTGAAATTATGTAGAGCCTAGACCACTCCCTGTGTTTTGCATCTGTAAAAGGAAGATGAAAACAGAAAAGTAAAAAACAGAAAAAGGAATGATACTGACCATCATATTAGTGATGGCCATGATGTGTAATAGTACACTGGGATGGCAGGAGAATTAGGCATCTTGTTGACTGGAGGAGGCAGGAGTACAACAGAAGCAGGTTCACACAGTAGTAAATGTGTCTGGCATTTATGCTGGGCTAAGAGTCCAGGTTTATCTGGAGGCACGATATGTAGGAGGAGGAGGCCCATGTTGGTCCTGGGTGAGGAGGACTGGAGGAGGCCATAGTACGGAGCATCATCAGTGGTGGCATACATGGGAGCAGGTTCACATTAGTCTGGTGTCTAACATTTATGCTAGGTTTTTCTGGAGGCATGCATGAGATGGAAGAGGAGGAAGCCCATGTTGTTCCTGGGTGAAGAGGACTGGAGGACTAGTGGAGGCCAAAGTGCGGAGTTACATTCTCTCCCTTCTTTCTGCAGACTAAAAATTAATCTACTGCTCCTCATCTCCCACAGTGAATACCCCCTCTGCATCCTCAATATCTGAATTTTCACCACATGGGAATTCTGCATCCATTAAGTCCACATTTGCCTCTATGGTGGGTGATTGTCCTTCTCGTGCTTCATCTTGGTGTGTCAGTGGTGCCCACAGTGATGCACAACTATTTGGAGGTATATGTGCACTGTTTATTTCAGTGACTGTCAATATAGCAACATTTTTTAGGTGATAGGTTTGTACATTAGTCTGTGATGATTGCTCTTGCTGCACTGAACACATATTCAGAGCTAAGACTAGATGGTGGGAAGCTTATGTATTTAAAATCCACATCTACCAGTGCAGGCCACTCTTTAACTTTGTTATTCCAATACAGCAGGGGTTCATCATCAGCTCCAAGATGTTTGGGGTCTGCCATATATGCCTCAGCAGATCTGGCTGCTGCCGTTAGTCTGGCATCATCCGATTGTTCGTCCTCCTTCTCCTCTTATCAATGTGCAATGTCAACCTGTGCAAGAACTTCCCATAGAGGTTTTAATTTTGGAGGTAATTTTCTGGTTATCTGACTGGTACCATAGATATCAAAGCTGCATCTCCACATCTCTATCTTCCTTTGCTGACTGTTCTTGAGGATGACACACTGCATCTCATCTCAATATACTGTTTTTCTAGCATCTGCAACAGTGTGCAAGACTAATCAACAGTCTTTGCAGATGCTCAACTTTCTTACTACCATGAAGTATGGCTGAAACCCCTGGTTGTACTGTGGATCCAGCTTTGTTGTAGTACTGAAATACATAGATATCAGGATAACATTCAGGTGCTTGTTGTGATCTAGTACATTAAGCATGTGTTCAGAAAATGCACGGCTTACAGAGTCACCTGTTGCCTCAAACTACAGCTGCACATCACAGATGGTCTGCCTCAGCATCCAGAGCAGCGGGATGGCCTGGCTAATAGAGGCAGTGTCCCTGCTCACTGCCTGTGTGGCATGATCAAAAGACCTCCAGATCAAAATTAACCCATCCATAAATCTCCACTGGTCTGTTGTCAGCAACATAGAAGCTCCAGGAATGTCTTGGCTTGTATGAAGCAGCATGTGCTCTGATAAGGCCTTATACTGTTCACACATCTGCTCCAGCATATACAGGATCAAATTCCATCTCATGACAACCTCTTGCTTTAATCAGTGCTGAAGCAGGACCTTTTATAATTGCAGTACACGTAACTGGTTTTTGGCCTTTCTAGCCCATACAAAATTATCACAAATTTGATGGCACAGAGTGAGAACTTCTTTAATGTCACTTTGTGACAAGAAGCCTTGCACAACTAGATTTTGACAGTGTGCAAAGCAGGGCACCCTAACAAAACTGCCATCACTAATACAGATGCAACGAAATGCAATTTTACCGGCAAAATTCTGGCAAAATTGCCAATTTCACAATGTGAAACATTTCACGTAATTGTGCCCTTATTGCGACATTTCGCTTGTAAATTTCGTTGAAATTTCACTGTCAATTTGGCAAAATTTTGCTGTCACTTTCACCTTTCACCTGCACATTTCACTGCATATAAGTATCATGTGAAATTGGGGGGAAAAAAGCTTGTCACATGACTTTCTCTCTGGCAGACTGCCTTTCACTTGGGTGACTGCACTTAGGCAGGAAGCCAGACTAAATGTATTTCCTTTAGAGCTGTTTCAGCCTAGTAGTAGGAAGTAGGAGAGACTACAGCAGGAGAGTTAAAAACTTTTATTTATAAAAAATAGCGTTTGTGTGTGTGTTTTGCTGCTTATTTAATTTTGATCTGTTCCCTATTAGTTTAAAAAGTTAATATTTTCTGTTAGTGTTTTTTTCTGCATTGTTATATTTTTTAAGTGTGTGTGTGTGTGTGTGTTTGACTCTCTGTCCCCAAGTCCCTCCCTGTATGTTTCTTTCTTTCTTTTTTTCTTTACTTTTACAGTAAAGAAAAATGTTTATGATGGAGATTAGTAGTGCACCACCAGCAGCAGGAGGATCTGCAGTCTGCCTTAACAGGCGGGCATTTTCCAAGTGTCCCCTCAAGAGAAAGATGTGCCTGTGGCCCCCCCAGCAGCAGCAGCAATAACAACCCCCCCTTTACCAGCAGCAGCAGGAGCCTTGTACCCCACCCCAGCAGCATGTGCCCCCCAGGACAACAAGAGCAGCAGGAGCCCATTGCACCCCTTGTGAACCTGTGAAGCCTTTTCCAACCCCCCCCAGCAAGAGCAACAGATTTTAGAAGAGGCGGCCACCACAGATGCAGAAGCAGAGAGATCAGCTGATGAGCCCTCCCAAGGTCTCTCCATCTCCTGTTTGGGCATTTTTTTTCCACAAAGGTTGGAGATAACAGTATTGTTATCTTCAACCTTTGTGGCAAAGATGTGTGGTGTGGAAAAGTAGGGTCCCACTTTGGGAAGGGTGGACAAGGGAGCCACCTGCAGTACCACCTGCCACAGAGTGGCAATCCAAGCCTCAAGAAGCTGCAGCAGCAGGAGGCAGCGATGGGTCTGAGTTGCATCAGGGCATCCAGCATCCTAGGGGATGCCACAGTAGCCACAGAAGGAGGAGTGATCAGACTCCCCACACCTGGTGGTGCAGGCATGGTTCAGCTGTTCCTTCTAGTGGTCTGGGATCACAGCCTGCAGCAGCTCCTCCACCAGGATCACCAAGTAACAGAATGGAGGACTTTGAGGCCGTGGGCCAAGAAGTGGTGGCAGTACTCATGGAGATTCAAGGTCTCTGGCAGGAGGTTGACCAGTTCCTCCCAGAAGTCAGGGGAGAATTGGAAAAAATAAGGGAGGACTAAAAGAAGGCCTTGGACCTCCTGGCAGAGCTGTGTTGTGGGGGTGGTGGTGTTGTCAGTGGAAGTCACACTGGTGCAAGTGGTTATTCTGCTTTTTGCACTGATTCCTGAGTTTACAGAACAGCGTTTTGTGCCTTGGCTCCTCTACAAAGCTGGAAGACTAGAACTGTCTGTTTAAATCTCCTGTGGCATATAATTGAGAGCAGGAAGATACCTGTGGTCATTAGAACATGTCAGCTTGAGAGGAGGGGCAGTTTCTCTACAAAAAGACACTTGCAGGTACTGAACTGTGTTATTCTGCTTTTTGCACTGATTTCTGAGTTTACAGAACTGCGTTTTGTGCCTTGGCTCCTTTACAAAGCTGGAAGATTAGAACTATTTGTTTAAATCTCCTGGGGCATATGATTGAGAGCAGGAAGATACCTGTGGTCATTAGAGCATGTCAGCTTGAGAGGAGGGGCAGTTTCCCTACAAAAAGACACTTGCAGGTACTGAACTATGTTATTCTGCTTTTTGCACTGATTCCTGAGTTTACAGAACAGTGTTTTGTGCCTTGGCTCCTCTACAAAGCTGGAAGATTAGAACTGTCTGTTTAAATCTCCTGGGGCATATGATTGAGAGCAGGAAGATATCTGTGGTCAATAGAGCATGTCAGCTTGAGAGGAGGGGCAGTTTCCCCACAAAAAGACACTTGCAGGTACTGAACTGTGTTATTCTGCCTTTTGCACTGATTCCTGAGTTTACAGAACAGCGTTTTGTGCCTTGCCTCCTCTACAAAGCTGGAAGATTAGAACTGTCTGTTTAAATCTCCTGGGGCATATGATTGAGAGCAGTAAGATACCTGTGGTCATTAGAGCATGTCAGCTTGAGAGGAGGAGCAGTTTCCCTACAAAAAGACACGCTCTACTAGTGCGAGACTGGTAGCGCAAGCGTGAGTGGAGCGAACACCGCTTGGAGTTAAAAAAATCCAGAGTACAAACAGCTCACTTTTAATGTCATTTACTGGTGTTTTTGTGAAGATAAAAGGGAATTTTATAGAGTTGTAAACTGTTGTTTGAGGGGAGTTAATGTTTTTGCGGGGTAAAGAAGCAGATTTTAGAAATTGAATTAGAAGTTTTCCAGCTTTTTGGGGGGAATATAACATTAAAAAAAAAAGAAATAAAAATATATTGTTATCTGTATTCGATATTTTAAAGCTACACATCAACCTTTTGCTTTTTTTTTTAAACTTGATTATTGTTGCTAGGTGTTAGTTTTTTATTTCTGTGTTTTTGGATTAGTTGTGATATTCACAATATTTTTAGTTAGTTGTGGATTTTAGTGGTGTATTAACTCCAGAGATATCTATATAAAGATTATGGCTCAAACCATATGCCAAAGAAGGGGAAATGGATGATTTAAAGGCTCCAATTCTAATATTAATGCAGAGATTGATCATAGTTCTGTACAACACAGGGTAAATTCTCCCATTGAATTAAAATTATCTATGTATTCCACGTTAGATGATGCTAATGGAAGTAGAGAAAATGCTTTGGATGGTTTTATAAGTAGTAGTACTCCCACTCAGATACAAATAATGAACCAAGATGGTAGAAAATCAAAGGGATTTACAAACTTAAAAAATAAAACCATTCTAATAGCCAAAAGAGAAGGAACTATGTCAGGGGAAATACTGAATAATAAGTTAAGAATTTCTAATTCTAAGTTGGACATTGCAGAGACAATTTCAGAGGGTAGTATTGCAATTAATTAAAAAAAAGCAGAATAATATTAAAGATCATTTTGTTGAAAAAAGCTACAATCTGCTCAAATGACATCTAATGACATGATTGGTAGTGAGTCAGGGGCTTACAAGGGATGTCTTAATCAGACCAATAATCTAATTAGCCCTAGCAATAAACTTAATGAATTTATTGGGGACAATTGTCAAAAAGCAGCAGTAGATGCAACTTTGAGTTTTGTAGCATTGAAAGAAACATTGGGTACAGGGTTGCACATAACTTTGGAGGCTTCTAGGACTACAAGTCAGAGGGAATACTCAAGTTTGTGTAATTCCTTGGAATTTTCTTCTGATTATTTTTATGAATCGAATCCTAAACATAGGTGGCATAATGATTTGAGGAATATTGCTAGTGAATTGCAGGACACTATAATTGGTCTCAAACAATTCACAGCTCCTAAACAATCAAGACAATTGTCTCAGGAAAAAAAAAGATTGCAAATTTAATTCTAATACTACCTACCCATTGCCCTTAGTGAGGATTTAAAAGCTTATATTCAAAATCGACACATTACGCATATGATGATTTTAGATCATCTAATTAATCATAAATTTGAATTAGACACAATTAAAGAAAATATAGTGATTAATGGTAGCAGAATGGATGAGTTATTCCTACAACTGAATAAAATAAGCCCTCAGGAGGATTCATTGTCAGTAGTTATTGATAAGGCAGATAATCAGGAAGTACTAAATGGGCAATTAAGACCAGATTTCCCTTCTATTGTTTTTCCTGAAACTCCAATACTTAATCGAAATAAAAAAGACAGGAAAAAAAGAAAGGAAAAAATAAAGGTAAAGGAAGATAAGAACAGAGATTTGAAGAAAAAAAGGAGTTTTATCTTTGGATAGTGTTTCTGATAAAACTTTGCTACAAGTGGATATGCTACACTATTCTGTAATTAAGACAAACATGCACAGTCATTTATGTATTAACCCAAATAATGATGGTATCTCTCCAAAAGAAAACAAGACCCAATTGAAGGGATTCAGCCCAATAACAAATCAGTTTGGGATTGAAGAGGTGGTTAGGGAAATACCTAACAGGTCATCAGTTATGGTTATAGAGGGAGAAATTAAAGATAGGGATAATACAATTCAAATGTCATCTATCCCCTCAATAAACACTGAAGTTAGTAAGTCAGTTATAAATATTACTGACTATACTATATTAAATTTGTATGGTTTTGCAACTGATGCTAAATGCTCATATGTATTACTGAAGGAAAATATTGTGAATTTGTTTAGGGCAGCAACTGGTGCTGATATTGGGAATGAGGATATTATACAGTTATGGGAAGATAAAGATTGTGAGGGTGTGCCTTGTTTATTAATTTTTTGTAAGGTTCCAAGGGTAGCTAACCAAATTTGGATTAATAGGGAATCATTGAGGAAGCTGGGTTATACACTGGTCTATATAAATAGAGACATGTTGAATAAAACTAAATTAAATAATCCATAATCAGTTCTAATTTTTGGACTAAATGTCTCTTTTAAAGTTAAAAATTTTAAGTTAAAAAATATTTTGACTAATCTTTTCTCTCAGATAGCTAAGATTCCAGAGAAGGAAGTTAAAATCCTAGAAGTAAGAAGGGGACAATCAGAATTGAGACTTGGTCAGGTAGAGGCCTTGTTGGAATAAAAAAAAATAGTAGATATAATCATGGAGAAGGCATTACTACTGGACAAGGCTGGTATACATATATTACCAGTGGAATATGGGGAAGTTCCCAACTCCTTTAAAGTAAAAAAATGCTTCAGGACATAAGAAAGGGAATTATCCAATGTTTCTGCAGCTCTATGGGGTTGAAAGGATCGAGAATGAGAATGATACCAAGCTGGCAAGGTTAGTTAAAGATCTATTGGTACAAATATTGCAAGTTCCAATGGAGGATCTTAAATCATTATATGTAACAAGAGAGAGAGGTGATCTATTTTGTGATACAATTATTT
This sequence comes from Neoceratodus forsteri, assembly GCA_016271365.2. Classification (NCBI taxonomy): domain Eukaryota; kingdom Metazoa; phylum Chordata; order Ceratodontiformes; family Ceratodontidae; genus Neoceratodus; species Neoceratodus forsteri. Next base: position 1,210,701,779 of record CM028132.1, read on the forward strand.
TAACAGTTAATCAAATATATTTATATAATAAATTAGTTAACAATTTGGCCTTGCTGGATTCCTTGGGGTTGTATTTGGTGAAGGATAATGATGACAATTTAACAAAGGCTGCTAAAAATGTTTCACAGGGAAATAATAAGAGCACGACAGAAGAATTAACTAGAGAATCCAAGACTTCAGTAATAATATATAATATTGTAACATCTAATACATTTTTAGAATTAGCATCCTGTGATGATTGATGGTACAAATCAGATTATTCCCTTAGATAGAACTTTATATCAAGTTAGGGGTGCTCTTGTGGAACATCTCTGGTTTATCAAATAAATTAGTAGATAGTGAATGGGTGGAATTTATTTTAAAATTTGATATAATTTGTCTTCAGGAGACATGACACTGTAAAAATTCAGATATCCACCTAAATGGTTATTGTATGTTTCATTCAAGTGGAGAAAAAAAAAAACAGAAAAAGGTAGGTTAGCAGGTGGGCTAATTACTTGGATTAAAATAGTTGGAAATTCTGAAGTAAAATTAATATGTTCTAATAAAAATATTTTGATTGTACAAGTCAAGAAGAAAGGATTTTCATTCTGTTTAGCTAATGTTTATATCCCCCCCAATTCCAAATATTATGATCACTCTATATGGGTCCAACTAGAAGACCTGCTCTATAAAAGCTGGTCACTTTCCGATTTTGAGGAACTCCTACTGTGTGGCGATTTTAATGCCAGAATAGGCAGATATGATGGTTATGCTGATAGCGAATACCATAATTGGTTTTATAAAGATTCTACAAATTATGTGAGATGCTCAGAAGATAATATAACCAATAGGCTGGGTAGGAACTTAATTAAGATCTTAGATATATTTAATTTAATATCACAAAATGGTTGCCTATAAGGCGACAAAAGAGTAAGTATTCTCATCTATCAGCAAGAGGGCCATCTTTAATTGATTTTTTTTTTTGGAATGGGGATGTGTCATTTTGGGAAAATTTTATAATTACAGATAAAATGGATAATGATCATTTCCCGCTAGTGCTATTTTCCAAACAACTGATTTATGGAATTGATGATGACCATATTCAGTCACAGATAATAGAAATACTTTATAATAAAATCATTTGGAATTATATGGTAGCTGATCAGATACATAATTGAATAAAAAATAGACTGGATAATGTATTAAAACTTGTTCATGATAGTGGAACCATTATTCAGAATGTTACGGCATATTTGGAAGAAATTAAAACATTGCTAAGTAAACCATATATAAAATCAAGTAGTCTGGACTTAGTGCCAAAGACATGGTTTGATAAAGAATGTCGTCAAGAAGAAAAGATACTTAATAATGTTTTAAGAGGTGTAAAGTTAAAAAAAAATACTTTGACCTTTAAAGAGCTAAACAAACAAAGAGAAAAATATAAAGCCTTTTACTTAATAAAAGGAATGCTTTTCAACATAAGAAATGGCAAGAGATGTTAAGGGTTATAAATCAAAAAGACTATAAATCATTTTGGCTTCTAGTGGCGAAGGGATCAAATAAAGTAAGATCTAAAATTGATACATACATTACAACAGAATCTTAGATTCTCTATTACACAAAGATTTTTTTTAGTAATGAGTGTGGTAATTCCTGGCTGGGTTTAAATTACAATGTAACTCAATTTACCACCTTTAAATTTGAGGAGGTGCTTCAGGCGTTAGCACTGTTAAAATTGAAGAAAGCTCCAGGACCAGATCAAATGTAATCAAAGGTAATAGGTCTGATCCAGCAATGTATAGACCTATTTCTCTTTTAGGTCACCTAGGCAAAATTTTTGCTAGGTTGATTTTAAATCGATTAACAGACCAGATGTCTAATATTGGGGATTTTTCAGAGGCTCAAGCAGGATTCAGACCAGGTTATTCTACTACTGATAATTCCTTTGTGATTTGGCATTTAATTGAAAAATATGTTACATTAAGGAAACAAAAACTTTATGCAGCTTTTATAGATTTCAGTACTGCTTTTGACACCATATCCCATAATAAATTGTGGGGAATTATGGGAAAAAAGGGAATTTCACAGGTGTTAATTGCTATTATTAGAGAACTTTATACTTATACTTGGGCACAAATGAAAGTTGGCAAAGGAGGCCAACTTTCTGATCCTTTTCCAACAAATAGGGGTGTAAGGCAGGGTTATGTTTTAGCACCAACCCTGTTTTGCATCTATATTGATGTTTTGTTGAATGAATTGGAGGAATCGGAAACAGATTCTCCAAAAATATTGGGGCAAAAATGTGCCTCTCTTGCTTATGCAGATGACTTGGTGTTGCTCTCATTACCTTGATCAGGTTTACAAATGAAGTTGAACATTTTGGATAATTTTTCAAAAGAATATGATTTACAAATTAATGATACAAAAAGTCAAATTATAGTATTTGAAGCCAAAAATTGTTCATTTAAATGGAAGATTGGTGAAAGAATATTGGCTAAAGTTAAAGAATATACTTATTTAGGTCTTCAATTTTCGCACGAAGGGAAATGGGTTAAATATACAGAGAAGTTTATTTTAAATCTTAAAAAAACAACTAACGCATTATATAGATTTAATAAAAATTATGGAGGGAATTCAGTTAAACCCCTTATTAAAGTTATTGAGGTGAAGTACAGTGCACAAGCCCTATACAATGGGGAAATTTGGCAACCAAAGGAGGTAAACAAAATTGAAATACCAATAAATAAAATATTATGATTACGTTTAGGGTTAGGAAAGTCTGTTCCCATGTGCATTATAAAGGCAGAATTGGGCATGGTATCATTAGGAGCACACTTTGCAGCCAGAAAAGTTAATTATTGGATAAAAATTCAACACCATAAAAAGCATAGATTAACTTACTGCTGTTTAAAGGAAAAACTTAACTGGTTAAACCTTGGTCATCTAAAATCCAGTTGGCTAAAATCTGTATATGAAATCTTGCAGGTCATAGGTCTGGATTCTCTAAGGAAAAATACTGAGAAAGGTATTATAATAGGTCTTAGTTACCAGCCCTGTATCACCCAGAGATTATTGGATCTTTATAAACTTAAAGATTTGGAAAAAAATTCTAAGTTAAGAATTTCCCCTTGGTTTAGAATAAATGATGCTAATCATTTTTGTAGACATCATTATGAAATTCTTACTGACCCGAATCAAAGAAGATTGTATACATTATATAAGTTAGAGTTGTTTCACAGTAATATTATGGATGCAAGATACAGGGTGGAAAATCAGAAAGATGCAAAACTATGTTCCTGTACAAGAAAAAGTTACGAAGATTTTAAAACATGTAATTGTTTACTGTCATTGGTACAAGAAGCCTAGAAATAAATGGATCATACCAATCTGTAGAACTATTTTATCTGATGATCAAGAGTTGTTATTAAAAATTTTGTTTATGACAAATGATGAAATTATTATTAAGTCCACTGCAAGATATTTGAAACTACTGTAAAAAATTCAAAGGAGGATTACAAGTACACAAACATGAATGAGGGTTGATGTGAACTATTGATAGGGATTTTATAGTTTTATTATAAATGTTATGATTAGTATTTATGTAGTGAGAATGTTGTTAAAATGAAATGTATTTTTCATTTTTTTTAAAGAATGAAAAGAATGTTGTACATTTTTGTATTTTTATCTATAAATGTTTGTAATGGTCTGCAACCGATCAAATAAATAAATACAATTCAGATTCATTGGTGCAAGTATAAGTGAATAAAAGTTAAAGTGCTTCATATGCACCAATTTGTTTTTGTCCTTTTTCTTTTACAAGTCTTTCTCTTTTTTCCTCTTCACCCTCCTAAAAATAAGAAAACCATAAAAAAATAAAAAAGTAAAAAAAAATATATTTTCTGTCCTCTTTCTCTTCCATTATATATCCTCTTTGTTCTTTTTCTTGTCCCGTGGTTTTCTATCTTATATGTTATGTTTTATTCTCCCTCAATTCCCCCTCTGTCTCATGATTTAATACCCTTACCCTGAGTCTGACCCTGCATGTCCTCCCAATTACTATGCCCATAAACTGCATACCTTCTTGCTTATTTTATGTTACTCCTTCTTTGTTTCTTCTTGTCCACAAATGTCAAGTATTGTAATTTGTTCGTATGAGCAAGCATTTTTCCGAAAGCTATGTGATGTTGTTGTCTGTTGTGTGTGTGCTAAGGGCTGGTGGCAAATTGGCAATTGGCTGTGTGCAGCATCAGTCTGAATATGTACGCAACAGTCATAGAATGAAATAGTTAAGTAAGCACTATTATTGCAAAGTTGAACTTGAATATATTTTTTTAAGCTGAAAAACATGTGTCCCCCCCAATCTTGCCACCTTCAGAAATGTTAACTTTGTGTCCCTCCCTTTCTCCAGTCATCATGAGAATGTTTTATTAGTGCCTCACCACAACCACCATCTCCACCACACATTCATCATGGCCCTGGTGAGTGACCCCGTCCAAAATGTACACTTCAACCACAGTTTAACACAGCCTCTTGCCTTGCTGCCATACTATTCTTTGCAGACTAGAGCAGGAATGGTAAAAGGAGAACTATGACAGGAGAAAAGTTTGATAAAATTCAGACTGAAATATGGTCTGAGTGAGGATGTGAATAAAGAGCCCCCCCCCCCCCCAGCACCACCACCCATACATTAAATAGTTGTTTTTGGGCCTGTTTTCAAAGTATTTCAGCCAACATTTCAGGCAGTGCTGATCATGCCAAATAGGGCCTACAAGTCCAGAAATGTTTCCCAAAAAATGATACATTAAACTCAGACACAAATCTTGTCCCAGCCATAATGTGTTATGGCACTAAAATCCCCACCCGGACAAAACAATGGTCTTTGGTCCACTGTTTACAATTGTCTTTAGGCCACATCTTGTTTCTGCGACTGCAGCTCAGGCAGTAAATGTCCATAAATATTACAGGAAACTGGTACCTTAAATTCAGACAGAAATCTGGTGTCAGTCCTGATGTTTTACAGTGCCCCCAAGCAACCAGACATTAAAAATGCTGTTTTGGCCACTGTTTACAATTATTATTAGGCCACATCTTATTTCTGTGACTGCAGTTCAGGCAGTAAATGTGCAGAAATGTTACAGGAAAAATGGTACATTAAGTTGAGACAGAAATCTGGTCTCAGCTGTGACATTTAAGGGTGCCCCCAACCAAGACATTACATATCTGTTTTAGGGCCTGTTTGCCAAATATTTCTGCCTGAAACTCACTGCTGCTGGAGCCAAACATAGCCTACAAGTCCAGAAATGTTTACTAAAAAATGTCACATCAAATTGAGACTGAAATGTGGAGTCAGACCTGATGTTTTAGGATGCTCCCAATCACCCAGACATTAGAATGCTGTTTTGGACACTGTTTATAATTGTTTTTCGGCCACAACTTACTTGTTTCTGCCAGTGCAGCACAGGCAGTAAATGTCCAGAAAAGTTGCAGAAAAAATGGTACATTAAATTGAGACAGAAATCAGGTCTCAGGCATGATGTTTTATGGCACCTAAACCACCACCCAGACATTAAATAGCTGTTTTAGGGCATGTTTGTCAAATATTTCTGCCTGAGACTCACTTCTGCCGGTGTCAAACAAGGCCTACAAGTCCAGACATATTTGCAAAAAAATGTTGTAGTAACTTTAGACAGAAATCAGGTGTCAGACAAGCAGTTACATGGTTCACATCCACCTTGCAGCCCCAAATGTGCTGTTTTCTGAACTGTTTAAATGCTTTTTGGGCCTAACTGTGGTGCTGCCACTACCTAACAGGGCAGAAGTCCAGAACTGTTTCCAAAAAAGTTGCACAATGCATTCAGTCTAAAATCAGATCCCAACCATGATGTTTTATGGCACCCAAACCTCCACCCAGACCAAACGATTGTCTTTGGTCCGTTGTTTTCAATTCATTTTAGGTCACATCTTGTTTCTGCAAGTGCAGTACAGACAGTAAATGTCCAGAAATGTTGCAGAAAAAATGGTACATTAAATTGAGACAGAAATCTGGTCTTAGCCATGATGTTTTATGGCACCTAAACCACCACCCAGACCAAATGATGGTCTTTGGTCCACTGTTTACAATTTGTTTTTCGGACCCATCTTGGTTCTGCCAGTGAAGCACAGGCAGTAAATGTCCAGAAAAGTTGAAGGAAAAATGTTACATTAAATTGAGGCAGAAATTTGGCCTTAGCCATGATGTTTTAGGGTGCCCCCCCACCACCCAGACATTAAATGGCTGTTTTAGGGCTTGTTTGTCAAATATTTCTGCCTGAAACTCACTACTGCTGGTGCCAAACAGGCCCTACAAGTCCAGAAATGTTTGCCAAAAAATGTTACATCAAATTGAGACTGAAATGTGGCATCAGTCCTGATGTTTTATGGCATGCCACCACCTCAGGGACCTGAAAAGGGATGCCAACCCATGCAGAGAAAATGAATTCCTCCTGCAAAATGCTGCTGCTACTTGCAATTCTTTCCTCCTGCTGCTGCTGCTGTTTCAATTGATGGAGATAGACATGTACAATTTTCATTTCCATATCCCTATGCTGCTATACTGATTGTCTAGCAGTGTGAACTGACTGTCTCTGTGGTAATAGCTTGCCTGGCAGTAGGGGAGTGAATGACATTTTGAGTCACTGTAGCTTACTGCCTGCTGCTGTCTCTGACTACTACTTTCCAAGTTACCACAAGAACTACTATTCTGGATGGTTGATGCCTGGTGGGTTATCTTCACACAGTCCATACTGCTGCTGCTGAACACGTAAGTATGTCTTAATTTTTTTTCCTGTGCAAGGTAAGGGTGTTGGTGGGTTGGTATTATGGCATCTTGAGTTCTAATATGCTTGTACTGCTCTTACATTATTTTTCAGTGTTCTGTGGATGACATCATCATGAGGAAGGGAGATCTATGAATCTTCCCAATTTGCCAACACAGATGGTAAGTATTTGAAATGTGGTACATCTGTTACTGCCCTCTGATTGTCTGAGCTTGATAGTAATTGTGTTATTTTTTGCTTTTGTCAATATCAGGAATTCCAGTGAAGTTAAGTATCATTCCATCCTGCTGCTGCTGCTGGATGCTGAACCAGATCTGGGGGATTTATTTAATTGTGGGATGGTTTGACTTTCACAGTCCTTGAGGTAAGTATTTCTTAATTTTTTATGGTCTTCTGTGTGTATGTGTGTGGGGGGGGTGGATGGTCATGGATGCTGGTGGGGGGACGTTTTAACAATCCTCAAAATTAGTTCTTATTTTTTTCTTATTTCAAGGTACGCAGTGCTGATAGGGGAAGGGGAATGCGTGCTAGTGCTACTGTGCTTTCGTCATGGACCTCGGTCTGGATTGAAATCATGTGCACCACACAACATGTTCCTGTGGGGAATGACCTCAGTTTAATGACATCACAGGGTATGGTAAGTATACAATTTTTCCTCTGTTTCTTCTTCCAACTTGTTAGGTAAAACCAGGTATGCAGATTGATGAGTATCCAACATTTTTTCTTATCTCTGGTCTTGCTTAGGTAATTTTCCTCTGTTGAGGTTTCATTGTATGCCATACCTTGATGACTACATGGTCATTCCAGGCCATGTAGTAGCTGTGTTGTGTCTGTGAAAGACAGGAGTGTTGCTGGAACTGTGATGCTGGCCACTGGACTGGTGTCCATACCATTCCCATTAATGAATAATCACCACTGTCACCCAAATACAGGGAGGAACTATATGTGAAAACAGATGGTTGAGATGGTGTTTAGTAAATAATTAGGTGGAGGGGATTACTGTCTTGTCTAATCAATAGAGATTGCATAGCTGCAGTAATCATGAACTTTTTGAATCCATTTCAAAGTGAGGACAGCAGGATCCTCCCCCTGCCCCCTAATCCCCCAGGTCAGGAACCATTGCAGTTTCAGTGTACCTTAACCTGATACTGTAGCAAAAGTAACCTTTTTGAGGGGATTTGATGTTGTAAGTTGCTAAGCCTCTTCATGATTACTTTTGTAATTAATGACTTGCATCATTAAAGATGGCCACCATTCACCATTTCTTAAAATGTGTTCCACTTGTGGTGTTAACTGTTGAATTAGCATGTTACATTCATATGCTACTTGTACTAATCTAGGAGCCAGGGTTCTTGTACATGTCACCGATACTAAGTGGCAGAAACATTATTTTCAGTGGCATGGCGTGCATAGCTGTGTCAGGTCAGATCAGGTCAGGTGACTAGAGGGGGTGGTGGGGCAGTGTGGAATTTTACATCATGGGCACTTTTCAGGACATCCAGGCAACATATCTTGCTGTAAGATGGGGCTGATATATAAGTCAACAGGAAAAGTAAGATTTATTTGGAGAAAAGCATTATAACTGTAACCATGCAATTGCAAAATATTTATGGTTATGATAATTACATTGCTGCTGCTTTATATAGGCTTGGGGGATTGATGGTGAGGTGACCAATCAACGCATTATTGCCAAGGGTGATAAAATGAATACTTATACACACTGCAGCACATAACAACACATTTCCATAACCAATCTACAGGTACAGAGCTAAAAATAAGGTATAACATACTCACCTCAGCCACCATACTGAGTTGAACGTTGTTGGAGGGGCTTGGAGTAAACTCAGCCTTTTTAAACTTTCAATTCCACATCATCCAAGAAGCACCCCTCAAGGTCTTCAAGACTGAAGTTTTCATCAGGTGGGTATTCTCTCAACATTGCTGCCTCATCCACCTCACTGCTAGTGGATGCCTTAGTTAAGGGATCATCATCATCCTCATCACTGAGACACAGTTCCCGTGGCAATACCACTGACATCACTGTGTTGTGTGGAATGTGCCTTTCATTCATTTTGATGAATGTTAGCATGGACACATTCTTGGGTGACAAACTGGTCCTACAGTCACTCAAAATTGCCCCAGCTGCACTAAACATCCATTCCACAGTGACATTGGATGGTGGGCAACTCAGGTATTTCATAGCAACCAATGTTAGTGCTGGCAAGTCAGTCATTTTACTGCTCGAGTACAGCAGTAGGTCATCATTAATGGCAAGGTGCTTTGGATCCCCCATGTAGGCCTCCACCATTCATTTTGCTGCCCAGTGTCCAGCTGCCTCATCTGTCTCCTCTTCCTCCTTTTCCTCCATATCTTCCACTCCCACCTGAAAGAGAGCATCCCAGATGGGATTGCTTGCTGTTTTCTACTCTGCCTTGCCCATTTTCTATGATTGGGTTGCCTGTGAGCTGCTGGTGGTGGTAGCAACACCTGTTTTTGATGCAGTGTGTGCATTTTTCATTTGTGCAGTATGTACCAATCTAATGAGTTTCTCTGTCAACTGTTGTACTGGCTGATGACCTCCTTCAATTACAGTGAGCAGGCCATGTTTGTAGTGTGGATCCAGCATGGTGGCTATTGCAAACTCAGCTGAAAGTAAAATGCCAGATACATGGGTATTTGTGTCCAGCACATGGAGCATGTGATCCATTAGATCACAAGTGCCATGATCCCCACTTGCCTCTGTCTGGTGTTGCACATTCACTAGTGTCTGCCTCAGCACACGTATGAGGGGTATGAACTGAGTTATACAAGCAGTATCCCCACTCACTGCCTGTGTAGCATGCTCAAATGGATGGAGAATGCATATTAGCCCATCAATTTGGTGCCACTGCTCTGTTGTTAGAGTGATGGACACTCCTACACTGTCACTGGTGGTGTGCAGCAGCAGGTATTTTGACACAGCATTATACTGTTCGTACAGCTGGTCAAGCATGTACAATGTGGAGTTCCACCTGGTGACAACATCAAGCTTCATCCAGTACTGAGGCAGATGGTTATTGCACAGGAGCTCATGTAGATGGTCACATACCTTTACTGAACAGGCGGAGTGGACACAGATGTGACGGGCAACAGTAGCCATTTTCTTAATGTTCACATGAATGAGAAACTGCTAAACAACAAGATTAAGGCAGTGGGCCAGGCAGGGCACTCTGAAAAAAACACCATCGCTAATGCACATCACTGCATTGGAGCCATTATCACTTGTGATGAATCCTGCTATGAGTGACTGTGTGTGTAGCCACCCATCAATCTTGTCCAGCAGAATATTAAGCATTTTCGCAGCCACGTGAGAACCTGTGACACTTGTCATACTCAGGGTTGCATGCTGCTGAATACCAGGTGTGTTGTTACCACCACAATTTTGCTTTGCGCATGTTTTGCCAGGCCCAAAATCAAGTACCGCACCAAGCAACTGTGCCCAGTTTGCTGTTATACACAGATACGAGCTTGCTGCTGTTTGTCCACTGGTTCACATATCCATGCTGAGATGGATATAGTGTGATGCACTATGCTTCAATGCATGTCTGATGTAATTAGCAACTCTACTGTTCGGCTCTGGCATGGCACGCTTACTGAAATAAGTTCATGATAGAACTTGCCATTTGGGACAGGCATGGGCCATCAACCTGCAGAAACCAGCATTCTCTATGAATGAGAATGGCAACAGATAGATAGCCAGCATTTCAGCAGTGGCAGCATTTAACTCTCATGCAGCAGCATGATTGGGGAGGTACTTTGTCTGTTGCTAAAGGATGGTCTTCAGAGTGGGTTGCATCTTTGGGGCTGTCCAACCAGAATACTGAACTCGTGGCAGCAATGATTTTCTTTTAGGGATAACATTTGACTCTTGGGGCAGTGTAGACCACTTAAAACCAGTTATTTTGCTTGCTTGTGGGTGTGGGGGTGATGTACTTTTCAGACTGTTGGGACTGGGACTCGCACCACCACTGCTATGCCCACTACTTGAGAGATCAAAGGATTACTCAGCCTGCTCCTCCACCACTGACCCACTCTGCTCCTCCTTCCTCCTGCTCTTGCTCTACTGCATGTAACTTGCTGCCAACAGCTCTGGCATCCTTCTAGTGTTGCTGCCATCTCAGTGGGTGCTTGTTTTTCAGGTGGGCGTGTTGGCCTCCAGTGCCTATGTGGCTTCCCTTTTTCCCCCAACTGACATGGGCTTGATAAATTTGACATACTGTTATGGTTTTACCATACCACAGCAAGAGCAGTTACAGAGACATCCCTGACAGTGAAAGCCACATTACTGAGTGTTGGCAGTGCTGTGTCGGGGATGCCTCCATGTTTCCTTCAGAAGGCTGCAACTCCCAAACCCCCCAGTCTCTAGGATTCTAACTCCGAGTCAGAGTTGGACTGAGGGGGCAAAATACCCTGCAAGGCAATCCCCTGGCCATACAGAGGCTATCACAGTGACATGCAGATTTTGACCAAATCCTGTCACTGTGATGGTCTTTGCCATCGGGTAGTCACTGTGGCAGTGGTATACCTACTGCTATAGTCTCATCAGCAGGATCTAGCACATAAAAGTCCCAAACTAGGGACTTTTGACCTCTGGACTTCAGATGCTTATGGGACTGGGGTAATTCAGAAACAGGTATGGAATTGTGTATTTTTTGGGCTGCTGTCATCACTTCAGTAAAACCACATTTGGGGGGGTTACTTAAATGCTTGGAGGTTTGCTTATAGGCTTGTTGACAGACTGACCCATGGACTGTAAATGTAAATGGCCTACATCACCATTGACCCATGGGCTGTAAATGTAGGATCTATGTGATAACGGCAAATGCCTAAAGGCGATCACTGTTATCGCTCAGTCAGAGTGCTGAACACATTTTCGGCACTCTGACAACCCTGGCGCACCAGCACAATGGTGCCAGGACATATTTTTACTACTTTCTGTGAGGGGGGCTGCACCCTCCCACACCTCCCCTCCTGGGGGGTTTAACCCCCTCACCCCCCTACCTAAGGATTCTCAGCTCTAAGTTGGTGCATGTCAGGGGGTGAAAGTAGTAAAAATAAAAAGGTTCAGGCTGGGCACAATAAAAATGGCACCAGCGTCCAGACCCAAACTCAGTACCTCAGCCACCCCAGCCATTGCCCAATCCCTGATTCCATGCTACAGCTTGATCAATGACCACAGCACCACCCCCTACAGCCTGTGCACCCCCAACCAGCCCACACTTGCTGTGCTCGCTCCCCCCGCATGCGTACGTATAGCGACATCCGGTTGCCTAGTTAGCCCACCCCCTCATCTGGTCGCCCCACCTGTCAGTCACCGTGAATGGATTGTGCGAGGAAGGTGTCACCATAACAGATGGCTCCCTTTCTCATGCACACACTTCACAGGTTACTAAAAATTTAAATGGCCTACATCACCCTTGACCTTTTTTAATTCAGGCTCCCATGTGGGATCATCCCAGTCATCATCATCATCACCACCAATAGGGATGATGTCCTTGTCTTCCACCACCTCCTCAACTATCACTGTCTTCTTGGAGCATGGCACCTTTTCCTTTCTCTTCAACCATCTCAAGGGGCTGACTATCCTTATTGGCCAAGATTATCAGACTGTAGTTGAACACTATCATCACCAACTCCTGCAGGAACATGGACAGTCACACTTACAGACTTATTATCACCCTTCTCTGAGTCCTGGATCACTGTTCCTGTGCTGGTGTCAGTGCCTCCCAGTCCCTTGTTCTCACTGTCAGCATCCCTCACTAGCATGGCTGCAATAGTTTGAGCTTTAAAAAAGTAAGACACAGGTATGCCTGACCCAGTTCGGCCACCAACTCCTTTGCTGGTTCCTGCCACACCATCAGGGCCCACATCAGAAGACACTGATGCAGGCATATGTGTGCTTTCACTGATATGGGGAACTGGAACTGAAACTGTACTTTTTTCAGCAGACTTCTTAGCTCCCTCATCCCCCCTAACAACGTTTCCACCCTGTACTTGGCTGCTTCTTAGAAGGCATTTCTGCTGACTGCTGCTTCAAAGCTTTGCCTTTCTCTGTGAGTATTTGAAGAAAAGATGTATTACTACTAACTGTGTGAACAACACCTCACACGTGAATGACGTCACACACCTACAGTACTGGCTTCCTTACAAGTCCAAACACAATCAGGACAGGTACCAGCACTCAGAGTACAACTACTGTAATACCATATATGGAAGGTAGCCTATTCTAGTAAAAAACAAAAAGATAACTTTTTTGCTCAAACATGAAGGAATTAAAGGAACACACACAAGGCAAAAGGGCACAAGCAGACGACTTTAAATACAGATCACCTGCGTCTCTGGACAAATAAAATACTGTAAAATGTTATTACTTAGTACCACCATTTTTTTTATAAGGGCAGAGACAACCATGAAACTGCAACAAAGGCAAGTAGTACCACACAATAAGGTAGTTGTCTGAATGGGAGGGAGGGATCATGAAGAAATCTCTTGAAAATGAATATTTTAATATATACTGTTTTATAATGCATGTGCCAGGTGTTGCCCAAACAATGCTATAACAGAGATAGGGCAACGTAAGTTAACTAAAACAGAAACACTGCACAGTGCACAGAGTCATGATCCAGCAATAACATACAGAGGAACAATTCAACAATGCAGTGCGACTGTAAATGGACAAGTTCAAGTGATCAAGTAGGAGTACCTAATAGAAGTCTTGATTTTCACAGTTTTAGTAACACAAGTTAACAGTCCAGAAAACAGAACTAACCACAAATCAAATAAAACAAAGGATCAGCTCTGTGTGTTTAAAACTTTAGAATTCATAATCAATTCACAACTAAAAGTGGAAGAATGGTATATATAACACAGGCACACAGCTAACAGTGGCAGGAACTCTCTCAAACAGGACAGAGAAACTTTTCAGAGATAAATAAATGCAAGATATAACAAAATTAATAAGAAATAACAGTAAATAAATAACTCACAGCTGTGAGTAAATACCAATCTGCTTGGTTAGAAATAGCCTGCACTGCTTTACACTCCTAGACTACCCCACACAACTCTTTCAAAGACAGAGAGAAAAGTAAAACCTAATTTAAACTGAGTATTATACAAAAATCCACAAAATTAGAAATTGTTCCCTAGCAGCATGGTACCACTAGGAAAAAAAATTATATTTTGCAGCAATTAGCTCTCAAAAACAAGTTTTAGCTATGTTTTCAAAGGCTTTATTGACTCTGATGCACCATGATAGACTACTCTCTAACTCAAAACGCAGCAGAATGAGCTGTAAACAAGCTACATGTGATTTTGGACCATTTACCCACAATGCATTGCAAATGTTGCCTTTGGACCATAATTTCACCAATGAAATCAAAGTTATGTTGGCAAAATTATGCCACAAGGTGAAATTTGGAGCACCAATGGGCGAAATTGGCAGACCAGTGCATTTAGGTGACATTTCGCCCTTTACACGAAATCGCGAAACCAAGCAAAATTTTGCTTTGCATAGGTGAAAAATTTCACCAAGGCATGTTAAGCAAAATTTTGCCATTATGCAAAATCAGGAAAACAGGCAAAATTTCATTTTGCATAGATGAAATATTTTGCGTAATTGCAGAATTACGCAAAATATTTCACCAGGCGAAATATTTCAGTTTTGCACAACACTAATCACTAATAGCCTTGACAATGTTTACACCATTGTCAGTGGCTATGAAGCCTGCCTTTAAGGATAGTGAGTTCAACTTAGTGTCAATCTCCACCAATACTGACACCAAAATGTTGTCTCCAATGTATGAATGGAGCATGATCTTCATAGCCAGTGTTGCATGCTTGTGAATTCCAGGCATGTAGCTTCCATTACAATTTGGTTGCTTGCATTTACAACCAAGGTAATGACCAACCCCATTCAGTTCTACTCAATATGCTGTTATGCACATAAATGAACTAGCACCTGTCGTCCCACTGCTCCATATATCTGTGGTAAGATACATGTATGAACTGGAGGAGTGCTGTAGGGCATGTGAAACTTCTTGTTCAACAACATCCCACAGTTCAGGAATTGCTGTCTGTGAAAAGTAGGTCTGGACAGCACTTTCCACTTGGGGCTTGCTTTGGACATAAAGTGAAGGAAACCAGCATTTTCCACAAAAGAAAATGTGCGATTAATAATAAACTTCACTGCCACAGCAGCATTCATTTCCCTGACCACTGAATGATTAGGGGGGACTTTACATTGCTTAGATACTGTAGAATGCTAGTAGTAGCTGTCAGGATCTTTTTTTGGGTGGGTACTTTTTGGGAACAGTTTTGTGTGGGTACAGCGTGGCTTGAAGGATGTCACAGATGGATACAGCGTCAAGAAACTTGTGACTTGGCTGAGGGGTTTTGTTAGGGTGATACTGCTGCTGCTGCTCTTCAGTGATTTCACACTTTTAGGGTGCTATTGACCTCCTCCTCCTGTTCAACCATCTTTTCCTCTATAGTATCCTCCATCTCATCTCTACCTCCCAGATAACCTCCAGACACTTTCCACTGATGTGCTTGCCACCTTGCCAAAAATTTGATTTTAAGATCAATATGCTGTCCACCTGTGCCAACACGAGACCCTTTCTTGCCATGGCTTACTCAGGCTTGACAAAGCTGGCAGATTGCCACAGTGTCTTCTTTTGGATCAGTAATAAAAAAGTCCCACACAAGGGATTTCTAATGACACACATATTTATGTGAAGTGCCAGTTGTGGTGGCCACCATACCCACACTTGTTCTTGTTCTGGGATATGTGTCATCACATATTATGTTCTGTGACAGAGGTTGTCTACTATTCAGTTTGAAAAATTCACACACTTTGCTATAACCCTTTGTTTTTTCAGGCTCTCACGAAGGATTGATGACAGTGTCATCCTCACATTCACCCTCCATTTCCTCCTCCTCCTCCTCCTTCTTCTTGTTTCACAGGTCCTCCTCTTCCTCATTTTCCTGAGAAGGCAGTGGCACACACAACTTTGCCACTGCATCTTCCTCAGACTCAGATTCACTACCACTAACCACTGGTGTGGACTTTTTTTGGATATTTTTCAACAGCACGTTGTTTATGCACTGGTTTTGATGGGGTTGAGGACATTTCAGAAAACAGATCTTGGCTCTGGAAGTCACCTACCTCAACTAAGAGAGCAGCTAAATCAAGTGCTGTAAATATTTTTTTACAGCGTCACTACCATCACACACAGCAGATGCACTACTACCTTCTGCATCAGTACCAAGTTCTTGGCCACCTCAACAGGTGGTCACCACTGCTGCTTTCCTTGCCTTTCTCCCTGTCAACCCTTTATTTCCCCTCTATGACTTATTCTAACATGATAATGTAGAGAAATACTAGTGGCTTGAATAATAGCAAAAATACTGCAAATAGTAAAATAGTTACTATCAAATCAACAGAATTCAGAATGACAAGAAAGGGTTAAAGTATCATGAAAAATAATAATAAAAAATATTAACAACTACCTGCCTGAGCCCTGGACAGACGTTAATATTTCAGTAGCACTGGAGCATTGATAGTGTACAGAAACTATGGGATTCTTGAGAAGAAAATGGGAAATTAGATTTTAAGGTCTTGAGAAAAATGAATTGTCTGAGAGTGCAGTGAAAACTGAAAAGACACTGAACATTTCTGAAACTAAAGCTGCTGCTGGCTGCAGACAAAAGCCTGCCCCCCCACCCCATACACACACATGACACTATTGAAGCACAGCAGCACCACACAGAAAGAGAAAGAGAAAGGAAAAACAAATGGACTGAACTGTAGGCAAAAACAATCAAAATAAAGTCTGCAAATGCAGAACACTAAGCTGAATGTAGTTTAAAAAATATTTTTATGCAATGAGAGCAGTACAAATAGGGCCTGATTTTTAAAAGGTGGCATCAAAACATTTAGACGCAATGGGTGACATGCGTCACTATTTGTGGCATTTGCAATTTTCAAATGCAGCCAGTGTCAATCCTGTTGCAGCTGTGCCAAAGTCCCCTTGCATCATGATTGTGTCAATGAATCTGGTGTATCAGGTCATAAGGGAGCTTGCCCCATGGCAGGGCTGCAACATCCCCTTTTTTTGCTATTTTGCAAGCTCACCATGAATGCAGCAATGGGCACCACTTAGACCAGCCAGGAGGTGATCTAAGTGACATGCTACAAGTTGGACAGGGTCTGACACTGGGTTGCCAGGAGCAGAGGGGGCATGGGAGGTGATATGGGGGAGTCAGGGTACAGCTGGTCATTAATGGGAGTGCTGTGGCACCAAGCGGGGTGTGTTTGCTGTTATATGCATTCCCATATTTTGTATTAATACCTATGAGAGTACTACAACTACTGCACCTATGGATTATACTGTATGGGGGGAGTCCAGGGTCAGACAGTGCACTGCCAGGGCTGTGCCCACCAGATGGCATGGCACAGTCTGTCTCTGGACCCCTCCATACAGTATAATTCATAGGTACAGTAGTTGCAGTACTCTAACGTAATATGAAAATACATATAAAAGCAAACACACCCCACTGGGTGCTACAGCACTCCCATTAATGCCCAGCTGTCCCCCAGACTCTCCCTATGCCACCTTCAATGCCTCTGCTGTCCCTGGCCCCTCCTGTCTAGCACATTCACTACCTACCCCCACCCATCACAGCTCTTCTAGTGTTGCACAGGGTGGGGGGGGGCCGGATCCCTGCAGCAATTCCCATAGGTGCGTCAACTGTTTGATGCAGCTTTTGGCTTGTGGCAAACCTGAGGAGTTTGGCACCAGGACACTGATTTTTGTAAAATGAGGTGCAGGATCCATGACACACCCAGAGTTTGCTGCAGCCCTGGAGTGATGCAACTTAAGTAGCTCTAAGAGCTCTGAAAATCGTGCCCATAGAGTCAAAACTGAGCTCTAAGTACAGTGCAGATCCTATCTCCTAAACACACTTCTGGAGAACTGCACACACAATTGCTCTTCTGGTCCATTTCTAACTATAGTGTAACCATGTGCTCTATAGGTCACATGGTACAGCAGCAGCACTGAATGACTCAGCTGTTTTGCAAAGTTCCAGTGAACTTTGTCAGCGAAGCTGTAAATCTTCAACTTTGCGCAGTTGTCAGCACCTTTAAGTTTGACTTTGCAAAGTGAGAATAGCTCTGTCAAGTTGCAGAACTCATGAAGTTATCACAAATCAAGGTTTTCCCAAACTTCACACACCTCTAATACAAACGTAAGAATAGTGTATTACAACTCTTGATAAAAAAACAAAACAAGATCTGTGTAAGGAATAAGGATATATACTTTAAACAAGTTAAATGTTCAAATATTGAAATACTCCAGACTTCAGTTTTAAAAAGAGTGAAAAAATAGTGAATCAACAAAAATCTAGAAAACCCTTGATAACTGACAAAGTATAGAAATATAAAAGACCAGTTTTCACTACTGAGGTTTAAGAACTGCTTGCAAAAAATGACTTTTGTTTTAAAACTGTTAAAAGCAGCAACTCTCTTTGCTGGGTCTTGTTACCTTCTGATGCTTTTGCTGGTAAAGCCTGTGAAAGCTAAAAAGTGCAGGCATTGCTAGAGGGAAGAGGGAAATGTTCCCAGGACAGCATGTGTAACATTTTATTCTGGCTTACAACAACACTGTAAAGTTCTGGATCAGACAGTGTCCATTCTGGATACTAAAAATATTTGGGTGGGAGGGTAGAAGATAAAGATAGAATTAAAACAAGCTGACACTAGGTGGTTTCATCTGCCAAGCAGCCTTTTTATTGGGACAATCAGGGCATCTTGTTACTACTCAGGACAATCAAAGTCTTGTCTTTAGTGCAGATTCCTGTATGCACTTCAAGGGAAACAATCATCAGGAAATTTTGGGATTTTTAGTTACAGAAAATGTCAGCTTGCAAGTCAACAGAAACAGTCTGATATAATCTGCTCTACTGCAGTGAACAGTACATAAAAAATATTTTTGCACAGAAAGTGCCAATTTGGACCAGCCCCACACTTAGGTGTGGGGTTGTTGGTGCTGGCTGTTCCCCTTTAAGCAGTTCATGTGACAAACTCAGGTGTGGCCTATGCTTAGAACTTTGACATGAGCCTTTATTGTCCCACCTGCAAAGATGTAATCTCTGTGATGAAACAGGTAATTCATGTTGTTTATGTCTTTATAGCTGGGGGGGGGGCAGTTTGAACTAGGAACATTTGGCAGTCTAAGCCAAATGGTAAAAAAGAGAGAGGGGGTGATTTGTTATTAGTAGAGCCCCCAATCAGATATGTAGCCAGAAACAAGAATGCTCCTTCATCTACAGCAGAGGTACCCTCTACCTCCATGCCCCTTCCAAACATTCACATCACATAGACACCAGAAATATCATCAGAAATGGCAGAAATAACAGTGCTGGTGGTTACAGTACAGGAGGAAGTCATCCCAGAAGGAGCAAAGAAATATGGTGCTACAGTGACACCCCCTTTCCAACAGACTGAAAACCTCGGAGTCAAACTAGCCATAGCAAGACTAAAATGTTACAGCCTAAAAAGGTGTCTAAGACAGATCCTGTGGAGGAGAAGAATAGTTTTGAGTCCCTCCAGAACCATTTGCAAACGGGGAAACTGAAGGAGAAATGGGTGACTCTGAAACATCTTCCATTGCCTCCTCTAAAAAACACAAACAACTCAAAAATAGAAGAATCACATTTAGAACACTCACAAATAAACAAAAAAGGCCTCAGTTAGGGTCTTGGTCAAAGGGTGGTAGAACTGATTGTTTGAGTGAGGTAGTTAGTCTAAATCTATAATATTTTAATGGCAAACATAGTAGCTTTACCACTTAAAGTACTTTCATTGAATACTAATAGCATAAAGAATGTTAAGTGCAGACTAACTGAGGGTGCAGTAGCCCTTTATGTCAAGGAAGGCATAGTGGGGTCTGAAGAGGGGTCCATGGGGGGGCGGAGGGGGAGATAGAATCATTGTGAGTCCAACTCATGACCACATTAGGTAAGAAGCTACACATGGAGGTGGTCTACAGACCGCTGGGATAGGAGAATGAGGGAGATAAGGAAATAGGGGCAGAGATTCAGAAGGGGCCAGCAAAGACAGGGATGCCCCATCCCCTCTGCTTTTCAATCTATATTTGGAACCCCTTATCCGCAGATTAACTACAGCACCAGGGATCCAAGGTATCACTATGCAAGGCCACACAGTGAAAGTTTTGGCATATGCAGATTATCTGCTTCTCCAGTTATCATACCCAGCTTCTTCTATACCTCACATGTTAACAATCATTGAAGAATTTAGTAAAATGTCCAATTATAAATTAAACAGAGAAAAAACAGTAGTCTTTCCTCTTAATTATAAGGTTATGAAACACGATATAGCCAATATGGGCCTTGCCTGGAAAACAGATTCTCTGTGCTATTTAGGTATCAAATTAACAAGGAACCCAACCCACCTTAAAAAGCTTAATTTAGACCCTCTCAAACATACCATTAAACAAGACTGACAAAGGTGGTCTCTCCTCCCATTATCACTTTGGGACAAAATTAACCTGATAAAAATGAATGTTTTTCCCCGCCTCATCTATCCCCTCAGTTTGTTAAATCTTTGGCTTCCATTAAAATGGTTTAAGAAACATAGAATTTGACAGCAGATAAGGACCACTTGGCCTACCTAGTCTGCCCATTTCCCTACCTAATGGATAAGCTGCAGATCCTAGTTAACCAACAGCCTACTTCCTCCTACCCCACACTAGACTTGCCTTATGTTTGTCCCATGCATTCTTGAATTCCCCCACTGTTTTTGACTCTACGACCTCCTCAGGCAGGCTTTTCCAAGCATCCACAACCCTCTCTGTGAAGAAATACTTCCTCACATTACCTCTGAGTTGTCCCTCTCTATCTTCAAATTGTGCCCCCTTATTTTCTTTTTCTGAAAGATGTTACCCTCTTGGACCTTGTTGATTCCCTTGAGGTATTTGAAAGTTTCTATCATGTCCCCCCTCTCCCTCCTTTCCTCAAGGCTATACATCTTAAGCTCCTTTAGTCTTTCTTCATATGTGTTCTGGTGCAGAACCTGCACCATTTTGGTTGCCCTGCTCTGGACAGCCTCCACCCTGTCTATGTCTTTGCAAAGATGGGGCCTCCAGAACTGTACACAGTACTCCAGATGTAGTCTTACCAACTGTCTGTACAGAGGGCCAACAACTTCCTATTTTCTACTGGTAATGCCTCCCCCTGTGCATCCCAGTATCCCCCCAGCCCTCCTTAGTGCCTTCTCACATTACTGGCCCACCTTTAGGTCATCTGATATTACTACCCCCAGGTCCCTGTACATTTTTGTTGTTGTCAGTATCTCACCTCCATTGTGTACTCTTCCCCTGGGTTTTTGTTTCCCAGGTGCATTACTTTGCACTTCTTTCCGTTGAATCTAAGCCGCCATACATTTGACCATTCCTCCAACCTTGCCAAGTTCCTTTTCGTCCTTTCCACCCCACCTTGCGTATCAACCCTGTTGCAG
The DNA here is from genome assembly GCA_016271365.2 of Neoceratodus forsteri. NCBI lineage: Eukaryota > Metazoa > Chordata > Ceratodontiformes > Ceratodontidae > Neoceratodus > Neoceratodus forsteri. The sequence goes on from CM028132.1 coordinate 1,210,723,151, forward strand.
ATCTTTGTGTCATCTGCAAAGAAGACATACTTTCCCTTCCAGTCCCTCTACAATGTCACTTATAAAGACATTAAAAAGGATGGCCCCAGTACTGAACCCTAATGTACCCCACTAGTAACCCTCCTTTCTTCACTGTGGACTCCATTTACTATTACCCACTGTGTCCTGTTGTCCAGCCAGTGTTTTACCCAGGCTACCACCCTGGGACCCACTCCCAGGCTGGCTAATTTGTTTAATAATCTTAAGAGTGTGCACAAGCTTTTTACAGATTTTATGTGGGCGAGATCACATGATGCAGTCAGCGAGGTAGCAGCTCTACTCGACCGCTCCCACCTGCCACTCTCATTATCTTTAAAATACCTCTTTTTGTTGCTAGAAAGAGCATACAGTTTACCTTGGAATCGGGCTCCACTCTCCTCTGCACGTTTGGGTGTAATCTCAGTAGCAATAGCGTTTACATGGAGGCTAAAACACATCTCGTGCTTCCCCACCATATGCCGGCGAAAACCCCAGAGAAGGTCCGTAAAAAAGTCAAGGCCCAGACTTATCTCACTGCAATCCAAGGTGCAGACCACCAGCAACAAACTCCTTTAACTCTCGAGCTGTTCCCAGAGGAATTTAAACCCTTTAGAGAGGAGCTTCACTCTCTTGCTTCGGACTTCAAGAACTTATCGGGGACATTGGAAGAACTCTCTAAAAGAACCAGAGACAATGAAGCCCAGATTATCTCAGTAGACAAGAAACTTGCAACTGTAGAACCAGCCATGGCTGCCAGAAGATGCCGAATAGCAAAGCTAGAAACAAAAGTGGAAGACTTAGAGGGAAGGAGCAGAAGGAATAATTTGATCCTGATAGGGCTCCCTGAGAAGGAAGAGGGAGACAATCCAGTGCTTTTCACCCAAAAGCTTCTCTTTAAGTTGGTAGGCCCCTCTCCTTTTGGCTCCAGATATACAGTATGTTGAAGCGGGAACACCGTGCGCTACGGCCCAAGCCACCTCCAGGGGCTCCCCCTCGCACTTTTATTTTCAAGTTTTTAAATTGTAAAGAACTACAGCATGTATTGGCCAAAATTAAAGAGCTAAAAGAAGTGCGTTGGGAGGGGAATACACTTTGGATGGCCCAAGATCTGCCTCTGTTTGTTAGGTAGAAAAGAGCCTCATACCATGCGATCATTACTAAGTTGATTGCAGCAAATATCAGATTTCGGATGGGGTACCCGGCCCATTTTCAAGTCCTAATAGTGGGTACCTGGCAATCTTTTGAGGATCCTAAGCTAGTGTAGGAGTCTTTGAAAGAAGCTTTCCCTGATCTTTTTAAGGACTGTTGAGAGTTGTTTCATCCCACTATGGTTCAGTGCCAAGAACTTTTACAGTGCTGCGTGTTTTTCTTCCTATTCTTCTTTTGAACACCTGCAATCTAGCTTTACTATGGGCTTGAGGACTGTATATGTTGGATATAAACATTGCAGGACTGGGGACATAATGCAAGCCCTCTCTTCTTTCTACCGGTTTCAACTCGCAAATAGAGTTGCGTACTTCAGTCTTCAAGGCTTTATTATAGTTTGGACTCTGGCCTAAACCGGGAAGGTTATTGTCTAATTTCTGGTAGTAACTTCTAAGCTGCTTTTTGTTGTCTTCTTGTGAAATCAACATGAGGCTACGGGGGAGAAAGTCAGTATGGCTCTGGGAAGTACCCTGAGTGGCTTTATAACTGTTAAATGATGCCCCCAAAGTATTTGTTACTGACGGAGACAGTAGAAATTTTGTTTTAAGGGTCGGTTAATAGTTAGATAACCAATTTACACGACTTATTGATAATTAACCTGTTATGTTAATTGCTGGGGATATTTAAAGTGTTGGTTTAGAGTGCACTTTTTTAGGTCTTTTACTTTTTCACCCTAGTATACCTGTCTGGTCTACCTAGATTTTAAGCCTCATGATTTTCCAAGGAGTTTCACTCGTATTGTTTAGTAATCTTCACTCTGAAAGTTTCTGTAAAGCATATTGCATTAAGGAGAGAGTGGGCGGGGTGGGAAGAAGCTTCACGTTTGGTGGATCACGTACCAGAATGTTTTGGGGGGAGGAGAGAGGGGGTTTCTGTTTTGCTGGGGTGGTTTCTAAATGTTTTAGGGTACAATGTTTGGGGAAATATGAGGAAAGGGGGGGTGGAGGGAGGCAGGTCCGGCTCGACATAGGTTCTCATTTTTGGGTGCGAAACAAATGTAACTTTTTCCGGGGTGTATTTGAAACTTAAAGGGAAGTAATACCAAATGTCTTGAAGTTCTTAACTTGGAATGTCTGTGGGGTAAGAAACAAGCACAAATAATATAAGGTCTTTAAACATCTTAAAATATTACAGGGAAAAGTGATGTTTTTACAAGAGACTCATTTACTAGAAATGGAAGGGAATCTTCTATGGAAACAGTTTATAGAACAAGTTTTCCATTCTGGGTACAATACTCAAGCTTGGAGGGTTGCCATCTCGGTAGCTCGAGGAATACAGTTTACCAGTGAGTTAATCCTTGCAGATCTGGAAGGCCATTACATTTTGTAAAAGGACAATTAGATAGGCAAACTTTAGTCTTGGTAATATTTATGGGCCCAATGCTGACACACCACAGTTCTTTATACAATTACTTAAGGTATTGGCCCCATATGTAAATATACCATTTATACTAGGGGGAGACTGGAATCTTCCTTTGGCATCTGAGTTAGATAAATCTAACGTGAGAAAGAAGGGTCTCTCTCCAGCTCAAACAGCCCTTAGAGAAATGATTGACCACCTGGATCTCTGTGACCCTTGGCACCTCCTACACCCTCAGCTGAAGAATTTTACCTTCAGATTGGCAGTACATGGCCCCAGCTCTAGAATAGATTACCTTTTAGTGAGCCAATCATTGCTGAGGGGCCTCAATGAGTCTACAATTGTATCGGATGTGATATCTGATCATGCTGTAATGACTTGCTCAGCTACATTTCATGGAGATTTCTCCAAAGAGTCGTTGTGGAAACTTAGCAATCAGTTGCTCAAAAGTGAGTCTTCTTTAAACCAAATGATTCAGGAAATAAATGATTATACTGCCCTGAACCTTAACTCTACACAACGACCAGATCTGGAATGGGTAGCCCTGAAATGCGTGCTTAGTGAGAGATTTATTGATATCGCCTCCCAGCGTAAAAAACAAAGAGCTCAGAAAGCAATGTCTCTATTAGCTCAGATTCAGACCTTAGAAGCCACATTATCATCTAGTACTACAGAGGCACAGCACTCTGTTCTAGTAGGTCTAAGGGATGAATATTCCCAATTATTACAGGAAGCTGCAGAATATGCTATTCTAAAGACAAGCACTAATTATATTGATCAAGGAGAGAAGGTGGGGAATCTCCTTGCCTTAAGGCTTAAGAAAACTGGGCAATCCAGGCTAGTCTAGTCTATCCATTCTCAAAACAGTGAGATCCTCTGCTTGACTCCAGGAGAAATAACAGAGGAATTTGCGACATTTTATGAGAAGCTATATAGTCCCATGTCCAACCCCCTGACTAGCAAAACAAGTGAGGCCTATCTACCGACCATCTCTCCCCCCATCCTTACCCAGGGACAACAAGATTTCCTGGTTACTCCTATTAGTGACTCTGAGATACAAGCTGCTATCTCCTCATTAAAAGCAGACAAATCCCCTGGCCCTGATGGCTTCTCCCCTAACTTCTATAAAATTGTATCCCCCCATTTGATTCCTTGGTTAAAATGGCTTTTTGACTGGATTCTATATTCCCAATCTCTAGATAACATGCTGCTCCAAGTGTTAATTATTGTAATTCCCAAACCTGGTAAACATCTGGAAGAGCTTGGTAGTTATAGACCTATTTCTTTATTATATCAAGATATTAAAATACTAGCTAAAATCCTCGCTAATAGATTGAGACAGGTCTTGCCCTACCTAATTCATAAGGACCAGGTTGGTTTCATGGAGGGCAGACACTCAGTGGACCATTTCTGCAAGCTCACTCACATCTTCTCTGCACCTAGAGACTCCTCAACACCATCTGCCCTGCTTTCCCTAGATGCAGAGAAGGCATTTGATAGAGTTAATTGGGAGTTCCTATTCTTAGCCATGAACAGATTTGGCTTTCTGCAGAAATTTATTCAATGGGTATTTTCCCTTTACCAGCAACCTCAAGCTCGAATATATTGTAACAGAGTTTTTTCCAGAATATTCACCTTATTCTCTGGTACCAGACAAGGGTGCCCTCTGTCACCCTTACTTTTCAATATTTATCTGGAACCTCTTCTGACCAGAATAAGAGGACATAAAGATATACAAGGAATCTCAATAAATAACCAGAAATTCAAACTGTCCGCATACGCCGATGACATTCTCCTTCACTTGCACTTGCTAAAACATTTCCCGTAGTCTTTTCATTGTTACTGGACTATGGGAAGGTTTCCAATTATAGAGTTAACCTAGATAAAACTGTTGTTTTTCCACTTAATCATAAAACTAGTAAAAGTGATTTGCACTCTTTTGGTCTTCAATGGAACTCCAATAGTCTTAAATATCTTGGTTTATTTTTGACTACATCGGTGAAAATGACAAAGTAACTCAATTTAGATTCTACTTTCCTCAATATTCAGCTTGATCTACAGAGATGGCAATATCATCCAATTTTGTTCTGGTGGAGAATAAGTATCATCAAGATGAATGTCTTACCAAGATTATTTTACCCCCTGGCCATATTAAATTCCTGGATACCGTTGAACTGGTTCAAGAAAGTACATGCTATTATTTCCACATTTCTCTGCCTTGGGAAAAAATCCAGATGTGCATATAAGAAGTTGGCAGCTTCTAAAATTTGCAGAGGGCTACAACTTCCCCATTTTAATTTATATTTTTGGTTTACTCAAACAACTAATTACCTAAGATGGCTTACCCCTCAAGATAAAATTGAATCACAGGTACATGTCCTGGAATGGTTGCTACTTGAGAAGGGATGCCAAGCTCTCCCCAGAAGCCATTTTACATGTACCCCCCAAAGCCCTTCCTGAATCTCTTATGGGTTCTCCAGTTGCCTGCTCTCTGTGGATCCATGCACAGTTGTGTGGCTTTTTGGGATATAGCTACACTAAGGAGCCTAGAAAACCTGTGTCTGGCAATCCTAACTTAAAATTGGTTTGCCAACCTATTCCTTTAGGATGGATAATCCTCTTAGATAAACTTGAGGAACCAGACTTCTTCTCACATGGTAGATGTATAGACTCAGCCGCTATCTTGGACAAATTGAGGTTGGGTAAATCCTCAATCTTTAAAGTCTTGCAATTGCACCACCTGCTGGTTCACTCAGTGTGGGATTTTGTTATAGACCCTGACCTGAAGAATATTCTTAGGGTAATGATATCTCTTAGTGATAAACCCCATGCTTCTTCTAAAGTGTATGCTATTCTCAGGGAAAGAGCCCTGGATCCTTATAGCAATGTTGCCAATATCTGGACTGATTACTATCTGACTATGGGAGATAGATGGGGGAAGTTATGGAAGTTTATCTTCACATATATCTCGCAAGATAGATTGAGATTTACCCAATTCCAGATATTGCACGACATGTACTGGACCCCTATCAAACTCCAGAAACTGGGTAGAGTCCCTGATAACCTATGTAATAGATGTTGCCAGGCAGAAGGGTCTCTTCAGCACATTTTCTGGGATTGTCCTTGGTGCAACAACTTTGGAGACAGATCCAAGACTCAGCAGATCCTTTACTAGGCTTTGAAGGTCTATTCACTTCCAAGATATGTGTGTTGGGGGGATTTTGCCAAAATACCAGTCTGGATCAGACAGTATCATATGGCCCTGATTTCTTTAACAGTCAAAAAAATGATTTTACACCACTGGCTAGACAACCAACCTATCACATATTGTGAGTGGCTGGCTGAACTCTTGCTTAACCTCAGGACTGAACATATGCGAGCTAACCTCTGGGGCTCCATACTGCGATATAAAAGGATTTGGGATAGTTTTCATATGCTGTTCTTGCTACAGTCTAACAGTAATCAGTAGGCTCATTCTATATACAGGATTCGGCTCTGTGTATAGAGGTGCACTCACCCGAAATTTCACCTTGATATGTCAAGCCGGGGGGAGGGGTTGGGGGGTTAGAAAGGAGGGCATGACATGGGAGATATCATGTCAACTTATATCTGTGTTTTTAACCTGTCTGTGTTATTGCCTTTAGGGGAAAAACTAATAAACTTGAATTTCAAAAAAAAAGATTTTATATGGGCAGGGGAAAAGACCCAGACTGGCTTTTTCTAAACTAGCTTCTCCTAAAGGTAGAGGTGGGTTATGATTACTACATATTGGTCTTTACTATTGGGCCAGTCAGGTCAACAAATATCTCAGATGGATAGATCCTGGAAACCAGCTAAACACCCCTTCTTTTACACCAATCTGGCTCAAGATTGAAAAAGATCTTTTGAAAATGCAGGGGCTTTCTCCAACCTCTTGCCTATATATTAATCAGAAATCTCTCCCATCACTATTAAAGACATCTTCCATTACTCTCTCCATTAGGATTCACTCCCAGTTGTGCAATTTCATGAAATATACTCATACCTGTGATATATCCCAAACTACATGGGGTAATCCCAATATTAAGATAGGTCAAACTCTTTCACCTGGATGGTTACCACAAGTAGGAGACTGTCCAATCCATTATTTTATCAAGGAAAATGGAACCTGGCTTACCTCTCCTGAGATATTAGTTAAAGCAAGTATCCTAAGGACTTAGATTTTTAAAGTGTATCAGCTTCGCCACCTTCTGGTTAATACATTTGGGCAGACTCATCAAAATCCTCTTAATTCACCCTTCTGGATGGAGCTACAATCCTTAGTGGGACTACCACATGCAGTCTCCAAAATTTATCTGGCCCTATATAATTTGAAATATAAAGAGTGTTTTGGTCCCACTGCTTTTTGGTCCTCTCTCATTCCCGGAAAGATTATAAATTAGCCTCTCCTGTGGCAGAATTGTCACCATTTAATTATCCAAGGTAGGCTGTGACTTATGCAGTTTCAAATTTTGCATAATTTATACTACTCCCCTCAGAAACTTGCTAACTTTGGCTACTCAGACTCTTCTACCTGTGTTAGATGTTTACATGGGGAAGGTAATCTGCTCCATATTTTTTGGACATGTCCAAAAGTAGCCAAACTATGGACCCTCATTAAGCAGAAGGTGGAGCCCCTTTTAGGCTTGAATGATTTGTTCAGTTCTGACATTTGTCTATTAGGCGATCTCTCAGTGGTTCATGTATTAAATTGTAAATATCACATAACTTTAATGGCAATGTCAGTTAAAAAACTGGTTTTGAAGCACTGGAAAGATACAGCAGAAATTACCTATATGGAATGGTTAAATGAACTTCTGGCTAAACTCAGGGCTGAAAGAACCATAGCAAGCCTCAACCAGAGACTCAAAAGATTTAACAAAATCTTGGGACCTTTGCATGCATTATGCTCACTGTAAAAAGTAAACAATAGCTCTTTCTGTATTGTGTAGTGGCTCTTTGAAATGATTCTGTGCAAGGGAGGGGGGAGTGGGATGGGTGGGGAGGTTAGGGAGGGGTGAGAGGGCATTGTTCCTCCATGTCTTGTCATTAAGTATATATAGAACCTCTGTGCGCAAACACTGAGGCAAGGGTTACCCCAAAGGGCATTTGGCTGGGAAGCCAAGTTTCAAGAAAATACAAAATCACACATACCCCCACAATGCAAAGCATCATGGGCTACATATGCAAATCACCACAGAATGTTATGCTGGTCCAACTTTAAGCAGAATTGCATGGTGCCGAAAGGCCTCTCACACAGTTTGCAAAGGGTGCTAACAGAAGACATAGACACGTGTTTCATCCTACCAGGACTCATCAGTATGCCTCGTCTGTTTGACACCCCAGTGGAATGGACCAGCTACCCTTAAGGCCTTAAATAGTTTTTTATTTTAATGGGTTCACCACAATATATCCAATGCACACTGCCTTAAGGGTAGCTGGTCCATTCCACTGGGGTGTCAAACAGAATGAGGCATACTGATGAGTCCTGTAGGATGAAACACGTGTCTATGTCTTCTGTTAGCACCTTTGCAAACTGTGTGAGAGAGGGCCTTTCGGCACCATGCAATTCTGCTTAAAGTTGACCAGCTTGACATTCAGGTGATTTGCATATGGAGTCCATGATGCTTTTGCATTGTGGGGCATGTGTGATTTTGTATTGTCTTGAAACTTGGCTTCCCAGCCAAGTTTGCCTTGGGTAACCCTTGCCCTAGTGTTTATGACAGAGGTTCTTTTGTCTTTTAAATAGTTTTTTTATTTTAATGGGTTCACCACAATATATCCAAGGCACCTGCCTTAAGGGTAGCTGGTCCATTCCACTGGGGTGTCAAACAGACGAGGCATACTGATGAGTCCTGGTAGGATGAAACACGTGTCTATGTCTTCTGTTAGCACTCTTTGCAAACTGTGTGAGAGGCCTTTCAGCACCATGCAATTCTGCTTAAAGTTGGACCAGCATAACATTCTGTGGTGATTTGCATATATAGCCCATGATGCTTTGCATTGTGGGGGCATGTGTGATTTTGTATTAAGTATATATGTATTACATTTATGATGGTTGAGTGCTCTGTAATTGTAAAAGTTGAATAAACTTTGAATTGAAAAAAAAAAGAATGGGACAACAAAAGAAAAGGTAGTGGTGGTGGTGGATCTGAATCTACCAGATGTAGATTGAGACTTTTTGACAGTTAAGAGTGCCAGAAGCCAGGCCCTGCTAAATGCACTGCAGAACTATTCCTGGCACAGCTAGTCAGAGAACCCACAGGCAAACAGCCATTCTGGATGTGGTGCGCACCAACTCAGAAATGATATGTGGGATGAGGCTTTGCCTCTAAGGTTTGGTGACCACAAAACCATATGGTTCAAACAAGTCCTGGGTACCAGTATAACCTCATCAAAGTCTGTGGTTCTGGATTTGAGAAGAGCAAACTTTGATCATATGTGGGACCAATTCAGAGGTAAGCTGAGAGACTGGGTGAAATCAAGGGGATAGAGGAGAGGTAGGGAGTAACTAAAGGGGACATTCTAGAGGCAACTAGGTCATGCCAGAGAATGGTTACCAATGGTGACAGGCACAAGAGACCAATCTAGTTCTCAAAGAAGGTCAAGGAGGCAGTGAAGGCAAAAAAGGTCCTTCATTAGACACAAAGAGCATCAGGGAGATGAGGAATGGAGTGTATACCAGTTAAGAATGTGTGAGGCCAAAAAGGCAGTCAAAGACACAAAAGCAGATACGGAACTGCATATTGTGGAAGGGGTCTGGGAGAAACAGTTCTTTAGATACATTGGTGAAAAAAGAAAGACACGAAGTGGAATTTATTTATTTAGTTTTTGTTAACTGGGTAAGGCGCACTAGGCAGACACTTGCCTATTTTTAGGCATGACCCAGGAGGTTACAAAAGCAGGATGATACAAGATTCATTAAGGATTATTAGGCTTATGGGGGGGGGCATGGTAATAGAGCCGGGTGAGCAGAAGGCAGCCATTCTGAATTACTATGTTTGCTCCATGTTCACAGTGGAGGATAGTGGTCCCCTGTATTTTTTTCAAATTCTCATATCTTTATTAGGGTTATAAAATATAAAAGAATTGCTGCAAGAGGGATCCCAGAAATAGGGCAGGTGGTGTTTATAGCTGAAAGGGTCAGAAAAAGGCTAGTAACCTCCAAAATAGATAAGGCTCCAGTGCTGGATGAGATGCATTAGAAGGAGCTCATGAACTGGTATCAGAACTGGCTGAACCCCAGACAGGGTTATTCAACAGCTCCCTACAAACAGGGGTTATTCAGAAAGAATAAAGGGCTGCAGATATAGTCCTGCTCCTCAAGGGAGCAGACAAAGAGCAACTAGAAAACAATAAGCCTGTTGGTCTTACCTCCATATTAGGTAAACTAATAGAAACACTAGTCAAAGAGGACGTTGTGGACCACCTGGAGAGAAACGGGCTCTAGGATTATAAGCAGCATGGGTGTATGGCAGTGAGGTCTTGTCAGACCAACCTGATAGTGTTCTTTGACTGGGTAACTAGGGAAACAGACAAGGGACAAGTAGTGGATTTTCTCTACTTTAATTTCAGCAAGGCATTTGACTCTGTGCTGCACAGAAGGCTGCTGAAGAAGTTAGAAGATCTGGGAACAGCAAAGTATCTATTTAGATGGACAGAAAGCTGGCTGGGTGGGAGACAGCAGAGGGTGGTGGTAAATGGAATGAAGTCAGGGGACAGGGAGGTCACGAATAGGGTGCCACAGGGGTCAATTCTGGAGTTGGTCCTCTCCAATATGTTCATCAGTGGCATAGGAGGAGGAGGAATGCAAGACAAGATGTGCATCTGTGAATGACGCTAAGCTCTATGGCACAGTAGACAGCGAGGAAGGGTATAGGGAGCAGCAGAAGGACAACAAAGATTAGAGAAGAGGTGAAAATTTGGCAGTTGAAATTTAAAGCTAAAAAGTACAAGGTGATGCACACAGGGAACAAAAATCCCGTTACAGAACATTGGATGGAAGGGGTTAAGCTGGACACTACAACTGAGAAAAGGGACCTGGGAGTCATCATAATTGATTCCCTAAAACAGTCTAGCCAATGTAACAAGGCCTGCAGCAAGACATCCTGGTTGTTGAGGTGTAATGTGAGGAGTTTAATGGCAGCAGAAAGGAAGTATACTGTCTCTCTATAGATCACTGATGAGGCACGTCTGGAAAATGGTGCCCAGTTCTGGAGCCCACACCTAAAAAAGATAGACTAGAAATGATACAACATAGGGCAACTAAAATGAATCTCTGCTAAGAGGCCAGATCCTATGAGGGTTGATATAAGACACTGAATGCACTTTTCGGAGACCAGAAGGAAGAGGGGAAATATGATAGAGATCTTCAAGTTCCTGAAAATAATAAACAAGGTAGATTGTGAGGAAATCTTTAGCAGGACTCACAAATCAAGAACATGGGAATATGAGTGGAATTCGGCAAGGGGGAGATTCAGGAGGGATGTGAAAACGCTTTATTTTACAGAGGGGTTCAGTCATGGAACAGCATACCAGCAGAGGGGGAAGGTGCAAGAACTATTAATGGTTTCAGTCATGGATAGGACTGAGTAAAAAAGTTAATAGTTATATGGGGGTATCTGATCCCAGATCTGTTGATAAGGCAACATTCTTTTCATATTAACAGCTCCATCAATATTCAGAATCTTACCTGATAGCTTTTCACCATTTTTTTTCTGCTGCTTCCACCTGCTCCTCCACATTCACAATTTTAGTTTCAGTCACCTGGAAATGATATGTAATTTTCCCCAATGAGTTGTGGATTTTCTTGCGTGATGCCTTTGTGTTACTCTAAAACACCTGCAAAAAGGCTTGTATTGTAATTAGCATTGGTGTGGCTGGTAACTTTGCCTTAGTTGCCAGCTCTGGGTGCCCTACAGCAGGAAAGTCATTGCTTCACCTGGGCATGGAGAACCACTTGTTCCCCACAATGGCACTGCTTTCCCTTGTTTAGGGGAAAATAACTTTTCCAGAAAATTGGTTATGCTGTCTGCAACTATTTCAGATTTGTAGTGAGTTTGTGTGGTCATGTGCTGCTAGAAAAGTCTTTTTTAATAGTGCAAGAAGCAGCCATATAGCTCTCTTTCCAGTTCTCCCCTCAATACTCTTCTGGGTTTCTACAGTGATTCAATTTGACACATTTAAAGTCCAAGCATATTCTGATGACATGTGTCTGTTTATAGCACTGGAGGATTCGGCAACAAAAGCACTACAGGTAGTACAAGACTTCTCAGAGGTCTCTGGGTCAGTAGTAACTTATGTTAGGAGTAGTATGGTGCTGTTGGGGTTGAACCAGTCAAGAATGCCTACTTGTAGGGAATGTGGCAGTTTGGGATCTCCCTATTTAAATCCTGGGAATTCTTTTTGGACATGAAGACAGGGATCTTTTAAATAAGGAAGGAAAGCTTTGGGAAGGAGAACAAAAAATTAATAGGTGGAAACAATACCAGATCTTGAATTAAAGAGAGGGTTTTAATTAGGGCTTTTCTTTATGCATTTAAGTTATGTTTTTCCACAACCAGCCACTTTAGAGGCCAGGCTATTTTGTATACTTTTTCCAGTGTTTCCGGAGGATTAAATTGTACACAGTAAAAGAAATCAGACAAATTGATCAGATAAAAATGGAGGGCTGAATATAGTTAAACAAAATTCTCCAACTCAGCCAACCTTGTTATAGACACAGAGCTGATCCATAAGGGGAAAGTCAAATCTAGTCTAGGTCTTTGACAAATTTACAGATTGGACAAACTGGCTAACTATTCTAGTCAGTCTATTTCTACAGTAATTTGGGGCTAGCACTTTGAGACACTAGTGAGCATTAGGAAAGCAGGATTAAAGCATAGGCACTCTAAATTATTTTATTACAGAGTGCATAGTTTCATAGTTTATAGTGGTTTACATGCTCAGGAGGCAAAGACTTTTATGAGCATGCCACCCAAGGGTAGAATGATAGTTTAATGGTATTCTACTTTTTTTTTACCCATATGCGTGTCAAGTATTTTTTGAATGTGTTCATGGTTTTGCTGTCAATTACTGTACATGGAAATGCATTCCATGGTTTCACAACACGCTGTGAGAACCATTGGCTCCTTTTTTGAGTTCTGCAAATATCACCCTTTAATTTGAAATTGTGTGTTCTAGTTCAAACCGTAGAGCAGTGTTTTTTCCAGTCCCAGAGTTTCCATTAGGAAAGGTGCTTTCATGGCTTTGTGTGTTGAATACAGTCTCCATGGAGTTCCATTCCATGGAGTAAAGGTTGAGTCATACTAGTCTATCTCCATATTTGACATTTTTCATTCCACTAATCTTTTTAGTTATTTTTCTCTGAGCTCCCCGTATCAGTTTCCTTCATTTTATTGTATTAGGTACACAAAGGAGGGAGCAGTAGTCAAGGTGTGGTCTTACAAGTCCTGTATATAGTAAAATTATGACACTGGTTTGTCTGCTTTTTATGTGCTGTAAGATACACCCTATGATTCATTGGCTCTTTTTAATTTTTGCTAATGTGTGAATTTCAAAGTTGAGTTTATTGTTGATAGTAACTCCTAAATTCTTTTCATTAGTGGTTTAGTGTAGTGTAACATTTTTCAATTTATACTTGTATTTCAAGTTGTTGTGCCCCAGGTACACGACTCTACACTTTTGTTCATTAAATCCCATTTTGTTATCATGTGCCCAGGTTTCTAATGTGTAGTTCTTTTAGATAATCATGCGCTGCATCTAGGTTGTTGATTATAAACCTAATTTGCAGTCATCTACGTATTTTGAAATCCAGATCTTAGGTGATGACTGCACAGATGAAATTAGGATGTTAAATAGAGCTGGGCCCAGGACGGATCTTTGAGCGACCCCACTTGTAACCTTTCCCCAGGTAGAGAAGTATCCCTTAATGACAGTGCGTACAGAGTACAGGATACAGAGTAGGATGAAGTAAGTGAACAAGAGGCTAGAGAGTATGTTCCAGTGTAGATCTATTCATCTCTGGTTAACATAAAAAAGTGGAAAGCACTTCTGGTTTTGGCTCCAAGAGGGCCACAGCCTAGCTTTGTGAGAGCAACAGGGAGATTTAAAATCTTAAAGGATCTGTAAGAGAGAAACCAAATCCAGTCTAGGCTATTAACAAATATAATAACACATTGGATAAACTGGCTGGCTAACCCATTGTTTTTATTCTGATCTATCTTGTTTCTGCAGTAATTTGGGGACAGCACTTTGAGACACTGATAAGCATTAGAAAACCAGGGTGAAAACATGGGTACTGTAAATTCTTGTATTACAGAGTGGATAAGGGAAGGATGAAACATAGACAATGATGACAGAAAAAGATCAACAGTCCATCCAGTCTGCCTGAGCTCCCTATCTAATGCTGGGACCTACTGTCCATCCAGGGTCTTAGCCCTCCCCTTCCTCTCCAGTCTCCTTCCTGATACTTTTGCCCCAAGTGATCACTGTACCCTTCACTCTATCCCAGTCATGCCTGAAACCATTAACTGTTTTAGCACCCACCACTTTGGAAGGTAAACTGTTGCATGATTCCACCACACTTTCTGTAAAATAATACTTCCTCATGTCCACCTGAACCTCCCTCCTGTTAGTTTCCACTCATGCCCTCAGACCTCAGACTAGCATTCAAGCTAAATAGTTCCATGCAGTTCACCTTGTCTAATCTTTTTAGGAACTTGAAGGCCACTATCACATCTCCCCTCTCCCTTCTGGTCTCCAGTGAGTACATGTTTAGTGCCTTAAGGTGCTCCTCATAAGACCTACTCTGTTGGCCCTGAATCATTTTTGTTACACTGCACTGCACTTTCACCAGCCTGTCCCTATCCTTCCTGAGATGAGGGCTCCAGAACAGGGCACAGTATTTCAGGTGTATCCTCACTAAAGATCTGCAAAGGGGTAGTAGTACTTCCTTCTGCCTGCTATCAATACCCCTCCCTATACACCCCAGCATCCTACTTTGCCCTACCATAGACCTTGTTGCACTGGCTCAATTGCTTGAGGGTGTCACTGATGGTACATATTGGCTTCCTTATCTCTGGGACCCTCTTATCAGCCACTTTGATGCCACTTTCAGGCAATAGCCTGCCTTCCTCAATAGTGAAAACTGAGAAAAAACAATCATCAAAGATAGCAGTCTTTTGCCTGTCCAGTTCTATCACTCAGTCCCCCTCTGACAGCCTAATGATCCCCCCTCCTTTGTTTCTTTTTTCCCTAATATATTGGAAGAAATGTTTTTCTCCATCCTTGACCCCTTCTGCACAATGCAGTTCTGTGTCTGCTTCTGTTTCCTTAACCACCTTCTTTGCCTCCTTGTTTCTCAGTAAATATTCTCTCCATTCTTCTTCCCCCTGCTTTCCTTTGTACTTGTAGAAGGCTTTCTTCTTCCTCCCCCTGCTTTTCTTTGTACTTGCATACATGTGATATCTCCCTCTTTACGCAGGAGAATCCTGTTTTTTTTTGACTGAACTCCCTTCCTCCCTCCTGGGAAACAAAATCTCCTGCTTAAGTAAAATTCTGTCCAAAATATCCATGTTTTTGGGGCAGATTAAGACACGTAAAAATGAAATCAGTGATGAACAATGTATCTGATAATGTTATATAACTAGTTGTTTATTCTTTTTAGTGCTTATTCTTGACAAAATGAAATGCATAACATTTTTGTAATGACTTTTTTCTTATTTTTTTGACACCATTTAGGGACAAACTCATGACATTACGGCATCTCCCTACTAGTAGGCCAATCTCCCTCCTAATTTGACCCAAATCCCCCTCTTAAGTAAGTTAGCAGACCAATCTCCCTCCTAATTTGACCCAAATCTCCCTCTTAATCAAGTTGGACATATCACATGTATGTACTTGTAAAAGGCCTTCTTCTTAGCCCCAGCTGCTTCCCTGTCTTTTGCTGAGAAACATAATGATTTCTTGAGCTTAGTCCTTTTGGTTACCACTCTTGTGCATTACTTAGATGCCTTGATCATGGCCACTTTTATTCCCCCCATCTCTCTTCCACCCCATCTAAATTGTCTACCTTGACTAACTTTTCCCTGGTCAGTTCCCTCAGCCTGCTGAAACTGCCCTCCTAAAATCAAGGACTTCAGTTCTTGATTGGTGCTTTCCAGTCTCAAGGCCCAGATCAAACCAAATGGAGTTATAGTCACTTTTCCCTAGTGGTTCCCTTACTCTCACTGCTTCTACCAACTCCAGGCTGGTAAGCACCAAATTGAGAATGGTAGTCTGCCTGGTGGGTTCCTTAACTAGCTGTACCAGGAGACAGTCATAGGATACATGTAGCAAGGCCTGACATCTGGTGTTCCTGGCCACCGGGACATCCCAATCGATGTCCGGCAAGTTCAGATCACCCACTACCACTACTTCTCCTTTTGCTACCCCCCTTTCAAATTCTTTCCTGAGCTCTCTGTTCCTCTTTTTCTGTTGTCCTAAATGGGACAAGTGGAAGAGAGTGAATAAGAGGCTAGAGGGAGCAAGCGAAGAAGAGGCTGGATACCACTTTTTCAATGTAGATGTATTCTTCACTTGTAAAAAAAAAAAAAAAAAGGAAAACACTTTTGATTTTGCCTCCAAGATGGCCGCAGCCTAGCTTTGTGATAGCAACTGGGACAGTGAAAATCCAAAGTCATCTATAAGAGAGAAGCCAAATCCAGTCTAGGCCATTAACAAATATAATTACACATTGGACAAACTCTTTTGTTAACACATTGTTTTTATTGCATTCTATCTTTTTCTTCTGTAATTTGGGGCCAGCACTTTGATACACTAACATGCATTAGTAAATCAGGGTTAAAATATGGTTGCTGGAAATTCTTTTACTACAGTCTGGATACAGTGAACAAGAGGCTACAGACTATGTTCCAATGTACAAGTATGCATCTCTAGTTAAAATAAAACAAGTGGAAATCACTTCCAGTTTTGCCTTAAAAAGATGGTTGCAGCCTACCTTTTGGAGAGCTGGAAAATCTAAAGCTAACTAATCTTAAAAACAGGCAGAAACATACTTTAATTTCCAACATCTGATAGTAAATATGCCAGGTACTCAGCAGAGGAGAGCACAAGCTCCACAGCATGGATCCTCATGGAAGAATGCCACCTGTCAGTCCCACAGCAGGTTGATCTATCAAACTTCATGCTCACCAGTGGTACCGTCCAGCTGTGATGGTGGTAAGTGTGTCTGTCTCTGCTATTTGGAGTGAGATTAAAAGCCTTAATCATACCATTCACAAGATGAATACTGATTTGGAGGACTTTGGAATGGGCTTGCATGATGAAGGGCAGTGAGTGGCAGAGCTAGAAACAGGCCTGACAGAGTCTACTGACACCCTGGAACTGCACATACAGGCCTCCTGTATCTATATTGGGAGAGAGTCATATGCACCATGGCCAGGAAGATGCTGAAAACAGTGACTGGAGGTTGTGTAATAGAATCCATGGCTTGCCAGAAGATTAAGAGAACGGCACCTTGATACTATTTTTACAAGAACTATTAAAGGACATATTACAACTGCCTGAACAGAAGTGGAGCTGTTTCTTAGGGCATTCACTAACCAAAATATAAGAAAAAAGATGCATCCAAATGCTAGGCCCTTGTCCATGGTGACATGGTTCCTCTGATTCCTGATGAAGCAACTAATCCTCTAGAAAGCCTGGGCTAAAAAATAAATTACATATCAGGCACCAAGCTATATTTTGAACCAGATCACTCAGCCAAGCTTCAAGTGAAGGGAAAAACACATATATTTGGTGCAAACAATAACTGCAAGAAAAATTAAAGGTAGGCTGGCCTTCTCTACCAAACTTACCATTTTTGTGGATGATAAACCTCAGACATTTGCCACACTAACCAAAAGATGTCCGACCTTTCGTGAGATGGGTCTAAAAGTATAACATAGCAAAGCCGAGGTGGTGGAAAAGCTGCTGCAGCAGTCAATGTGGTTCCAAACAAACAGTGGAAAGTACAGCCCTGTGACTTCTGAACCTCACACCTCTGCAGCTGAACACCAGGATTGGAGAGACATCCTCAGAAAACCTTCTCCAAAGAAAGAAAAAAAAATCAGAAAAGAACTTGGAAAACTGACTAGTAGTGGGTTCTTATGAGGTACTGTATTTCTACATTGTCTTCTTCCTTAAAGGTCATTTTGCCATCTGCATCTACTGCTATTTGCCATGCCATGACACCAAACATAACACTGACACAGAAACTGCACTGTGGCAGGACTAAGAAATGTGATTTGCTTATACATACTGACAACTGCAATTGCCTTGTCAGAGATACCCATCATACTTACTATGCTGCCTTATCTTTCTTTCCCTTCCTTACAGGTTGTGAGGTGGACCTATAATTGTTGTGTCTCCACTGCCCACATATACTGGGCTAACTACTAAGCTACACAATGCTGTATTAAGACTTTATCCCCTCATGGTCCCATGGAGTTCCTGTCATACTGAGATCCCCAAAAAGGGAACTGGTATAGTGGGACTCCATGCAGGAATCCAGGGTGGCCCACCACCTGCAATAAAACAAACCATAAGCAGAAGTCTACTCCAGACAAAGCCTACCTAAGTCTCTACCATTTCTGCAGAAATAGACTGACTTACCATGTGTAATCTTCAATTTTCATGAGTTTTATTGTTTAACTATTGGTCACAGTACTGCTAAAGTTGTTTGCAAAAGTTTTGAAGTATGAAATCCCTGTTCATCAGGGCAGTAGCTACTGGTTAAATGATTTTCTGAACAAAGTAAATAGTTTTTCATAAATTCATTCTATTTCCTTATTTCTAAAGGCTTTCAGCCTTGTTGGCATACCCAGAGAGATCCTGGGATGGATTTTCAAATGGTCCCGAATGGTGCAAGTCCCGGGTGTGCCTAACAAATGGTGCATGGGGCTTGTAGCATTCTTCCAACTTTTTTTGGTCTCACTTGTGGCAATCCTGGATACTCTTTTTATGGGACTTGTGCCAAATATTTGCCACAAGCTGCCGTAAATCAGGGAAAATGTCACAACTGTGCCCAACCTACTAAAATTGGATTCAGTTGAGGCTAAGATGTTTGGCACAGCTGCACCACAAAATGGGTTTGATACAGGGCTTAATGCAAGCCCTGCATAACCCTTTGAAAATCCAGCTCCCTGTCTCTTCAGAAAAGCACTTTTCCTTATGTATTTAGTTGTTTAACTAAAACTTTAACTATAACTTTTTCTGCTTGTATTGCACAATTGTTTGCAAGGCACATTGAATAAAGAAGAGCTGTTTGCACTGGGAACTTCGTATCATGAAGGGTCTGTTTATTCTGCCTCCTTGCAGCCATGAAATGTCTACTGTGTGCCTCCATGAAGGGGAGGCAAGTGAAGTTCATTTTCCTGATTACCTAGTATTTACTTTTTTAAATGTAGCACCACCGTGCCAGAGAGCTCTCTACTTGCAAAAGACTGTTTCAACTTTAAAAGTACTGTGACCAATTGTTTTAAAATAAAAATTGTGAAAATTGAAGATTATATGTGGTGGGTTAGTCTATTTCTCCAGAAATCCTTTTAGTAGGCAAGTGAAACTAGTGGCCTGCAGGATCTCTCCGTGAACTACTAACTCTCATATTTACAAGGTGCTACTTGATAAACATAGATGTAATATGGGTAATACATTTGAAACACCCTATCTGCACAGCTGCTCATATGGCAGTCATCAATCCATCATTTAGCAGAGTGTTTTGCCAGTGATAACCTCGGAGAAAGGATTATCCTTAACTTTGGCTTTAAATGAACATTAAATATACTATTTGGTGTAGAGAAGGGATGGAGCAGCAGGCATTGCAAATCTGTAAAATACAATCAGAGGCTGACAGTATTGTGGAGATGTCATCTCATCACAGAAGATATCATACTTCTGCCCTCACCATGAGCATTGACTCAGGGTGGGGAATTCCACTTCTAAATGAACCTGACCTCCCTCCAAAGTGGACCTGGGAATCACACACACCACAAGAAACTTTGCCTCCTCCCATAGGAGGGGGATGCAACATGTTACTTATCTCCCACTGTTAATACCCTGCTCTTTCAACTTGATGTCTCCTTCCTGGATCTTATTGTTGACATTTGGGTGCTGCCATTGGGAAGACAGTCTACTCTGACCTCTCTGACCTCTATTTTCCACCAGAGGTTGGGAAGATTATGCTTGAGACCATACTATGGACCTTGACACTATGCCCACCCAGGGCAAATTACAATGTCCTCAGTTTCCCTAGATGGGCTAGGCAGTATATTACAGTTGAAGCTAGTGTTTTGCATTCCCCATCAGGTTGGAGGATTTCTGGTTTCAATGGTTTGTTCTTTCATGTTTTTGTGTTGTAATGTTTATACTGTATGGCACCCATGCCTAATAATTCCTGTATCTCTTTTAAGGTACTCTGACCTTAGACAAATAATTCTGACCTGGGGCTCAATTTTCAGAGACCAGAGAATGCTGTAAGCCACGGTGTGCTAATCGTGTTGAATACAGAGCTTGCATCATCTCCCAGCCAGTAATCACTATTTTCACTCCCGAGTGCCAAATGTCACGTTAGACCAGCATTTCATTGTCTAACTTGCACCATTTGGGGAACCCTTTTTATAGTGCTTGTGCCAAATATTTGGAGCAAGCTGCTGTAAAGTGAGGCAACTGTCATAACTGTGCCCAACAATATAAAATTGGGTATCATTGCAGTAAAGAAGTTTCACGCAGCTGCACCAACAAATGGCTTCGATGCAGAGCTTGTCACAAGCCCTTTGTCAGCCTTTAAAAAGTGTGCCCCATGTCTCATAATGCATTACTTAGCTCCCATAATCCTACAGTCTTGCATATCAACTATGATTCATTTTAAAATAGTTTCATATAATATCAAGAGTCTCAACAACCCAGTAAAGGGAATACAAACTCTTTCACAACTTAGGAACTGGACTGCACACTGGCCTACCTATAGGAGACACATGTTTCACCCACTGAACTTTAAAAACTAGGTTATGGGTAGGACAGGTGTTGCCTCTTACCCTAGCAACAAGGAGTTCAGCATACCAATCCTACTGTAATTCACTGCTCCCTCCCTATTGAGGTGACATCTCACTACTCTAACCCAGATGGTAGTTATGTGTCGGCCAATGCTATATTTCAGACCCTCAATGGTATATAGTATTTAAGAACCAGTCCATCTCCCTTCTTAGCAGTTATGCCCCATATACCAACACACCTTCATTAAGATAATTTACCCCTTATGACAGATAAAGGGCATAACCTGTGTTTTACCATGGGTGATTTTAATTGCTTACTAAACCCTAGATAGGTCAAATATTCCACATCCAATCAACCTTACCTATAGATAACTAGATCTCCAGTACCTCTCAATGAATACCTGGGATTCAAAGACATATAGAGGTTCTTCCACCCCTATGAGAGAGAGTTCACATTCTTCTCCCACCCCAATATAATATATTGTCACATAGACCTCTGCTTCATTCAGTACTATCAAAATGGCTACATGTGATTCCTGATTGCAGAAGACATAACATTACCTACTTTGACCATGCACCTCTTTCAGTTACAGTAGAAATATGTCCAACAGTCACACAAAGACTGGAAACTAAAAGTGGGATTTCTTGCTAAAAAGGCTAAATCTATTAGAGTTAGGCAAACAATGCCAATGTATGTGGAATGTAATGAGAATGGGGAGACCACACTACATGGAACTCCCTTAAGGCAGTCCTACAGGACACTCTGATCTCATTGACAACTGCACAGAAGAAAATGGCAGCAAAAGAACACCTAGCATGAGAAACATTAAACAGGGAATTTAGAATCACCACACAAACAACAGCCAGATGATATCTACATATACAAACAACTAGCAACTGCAAGACAAAAACATAGAAACCTCTCACTGCAGAAAGCTGAAGGCACACTTTGTTATCTGAAATAGAAATACTGCACATGGGGCAACCAGGCAGGTTGTTTGCTTGCTGTCCAACTTTGGAAACAACAAACTGCAAGACACGTGACAGCTCTGCAAAAAACTACCCAAGGGGGGACCCACCTGTAGTCATATCTATTGAAATAACTGAGAAATGCGTTCTTTTCTACCACAATTTATATACCAGCCCTAATCTATGTTCTATGACACACAATTTCATAACTATCTTGGCTGGTCTAACAATTCCTAAATGAGACAATCAGGATAAAAAAATGCCAGACCCATTAGTGACAGTGTATGAGGTGAATCTGGCCATCAGATTCTTCAAGAATGGCAAATTCTCAGGCCTTCATGGCTTTCCAGGGAATTTTACAAGGAGTGCATGGAAGACATAGTGGGCCCACTTACTAAAAACATCCACTTGTTGTTAGTAAATCAGACATTCACAGAGGAAGGGAAAGAGGTTGTTATGGTAATAGCAAAATGAAGGGAAAAATTTATCTTGTTGCAGGGGCTATAAGCCCATTTTCCCAGGTAAATGTGGATCATAAAATTATGATAACCATCCTCATCAGGAGACTGCAAACAGTCATTAGAAAAAGAATCCATTGGAACCAGATGGGGTTTAAACCCAACCACCACTCTTCAGACAATGTGTGTTGGTTACTCAGTGTTATGCACATGGTAAAATACTCCAAAGAAGTTAATTTAGAAATTTCCATCAATCCCAGAAAGGTGTTCAATTGCCTCAGTTGGCTATACCTGTTACTTGCATTGCACAAGTTTGGAGTAGGATTGAAATTCTTTAGTGGGTGCACTATACATGATGACCTTGGCCAGAATAAGAGTAAATGGACTCTTCTCACCATCCATTAATTTACAAATGGCACCCAACGGGGTGACCCTCTCACCCTTTCTCTTTGCCATAGGAACAGAGAATAGCCAATTGTCATTAAGGAGAATCAAACATACTTTGGGCCTAATATAATCCACTGGGAAAAAACATTTTCATTAAATGGAGCCGACACATTATTTTTCATCAGCAACTCTGTGGAAACCATGCCTGCAAGACACAGATACATTATGTGAAAATATTGGGGTTCATGATCAACAATGATAAATCTGAGTTACTTATACTAAGTGGGGTTCTATCAGTTCAGATCAAGGCTTCCATACCTTTTCACTGGGAACCACAGGGCTTCAAGTAGCTAGGAATTAATATTTGAAGTAACACTGTGTCACTATACAAAGTCAATTATGAACCACTGTTGGCTAAAATACATTCCAATATCTGCAGATGAGCATATCTCCCCTTATCAGTGGGAAGTAGAATGCAAACTGTTCACATAAACACCCTCCCTAGATTATTATGCTGCTTTCAAATGATTCCAGTAGTCTGAAAAATTGGATGATGCTCTAACAACATTTGTATGCAGTCCAGCATACCATGCTTGAAGCTAGCTCTACTGAACACAAGGACAATGAGAATGAGGGTACAGAATCTCATATATTATTATTGAGCACTACAGGTCAAATCAGTGCTTCAATGACTGACTGGGACAACTGGCACAGACTGGATAGAGATAGAGGCCAGCAGTCTATCTGAGGGCTGGAATTTTACCCCATCCCACTGCCACTTGACACTGTCCCTTTTCAGATACCTCCATAATCCATGGACCAAACAATCATTTAAAATTGGGCTGTAGTCAGGATACATTTTGGGATGGCCAATAAGGTTTCACCACTGACTAGCCTAGTGGGCAGACCAAATTTCGCGTAGGCACCATTGATAATGGGTTTTGTAGGTAGGTTGCAAAGGTATCACTTCTATGCACAAATTGAATATTACATATTTTGAAAAATTTAAATCCTTTCAACAGCTACACACTGAGTTTGGCTTCAGCTGCAAAGAACCATTCTGATATCTTTAAGTGAAACACTCTTTTCTCCCCCAAGTCAAAAACAAACAAAATGTGATGCATCTCTTCAGCCCTGTGGAAACATTTATAGACATGGTAGCATTGATGGGTAATGCATTCAAACCAGTATTAGGGCCCCCGTGGAGAGCCACTGGGCACCTCATCTCCTGCCTCACTGGTGATACAGATTCAGGGACAGACATGGGTCACTTGGGTCAGCCTGGGGAGGGAGGAGTGTGTATCCCTGGACAGTTCTCTCTTGGGAAGGGAATGACTCTGTTTTGCTGCTCATCTGCCACCTGAAGGAATCTGGGTGGCAGCACAACAGGACCATACAGGGAGAGGGACCCCACACAAAGCAAGTTGGAGCATTTCTGAGGAGGTGGAGTGTACACATCACATCCATGGCATGCGTGGTGGATCCTGGGGCAGAACATCCCCTGACTGCTGGATAAAACCTAATCCCCAAAGGCTCTGCACCAGTTACCAAGCACCTCCAAAGGAAGGTCCTTCAGAAGAGGACAAAGAAGAGTGAGGTAAGTTTAGGAGAAGCTGGGTGATGGGCTGAATGGAATGATCAGATTTGGGCAGTCAGAATGGGCAAGAAAAACTTTAAAAGGAAAAAAAACAGTATCAGAACTGGTTAAACTGCTGCAGGCAACAGAGATGATGCAGTTGGGAGCCATTCAGGAACAATTACAGAGGGAACTTGGTGAGGAAATGACAGAAAAGGAATTGGTAAAACCAATTCAAGTGAGCAGTAAGACCACTGTATCCCCTAGTTAACAGGAGCTTAAATGGAAGATACTTATGAGATTCTTCCTCACCCATCCCATACTAAACATTACACAGCTGATAGATCAGACGGTGTTAGAGAGGTTGTGGCCAGGAGGGAACACCATACCATATATTCTGGGATTGCTCACATCTTATAGCTTTCTGGAAGTTCATGCATTCCTGTCACAGATCTCCCTGCCCCTAGAAAGCTAAGTCCTAGAGAAGTCAGTTGATGGGATTAGGGGACCAATCAAGAAGGGGGCCATTCATAGAGGCTGAATGAGATAAATAATTGGATAAAAAAGAGCTGATCTTGCCACTGAACAGGTCATTGGTTGAACCACACCAGGAGTACTACATGTAGTTCTGGAACCCTCATCTGAACATGAATAAGGAGACACCAGAAGCTGTTTAGCAAAGGGCAATTAAAATGATTCAGAGGCAACAAGGTTGGACCTACTAGAAGAGAATAGATATCCTAAATATGTACTCACTAGAGTACAGGAGGGAGAGGAGGGCATGATAAAAGCATACAAGTGCATACAAGTAATTGTAAATGGAGTCCACTCTGAAGAAAGAGAGGTTACTAGTGGGGTACTGCAGGGTTCAGTATTGGGTCCAGTCCTTTTTAATGTCTTCATCAGTGACATTGCAGAGGGACTGGAAGGAAAAGTATGCCTTTTTGCAGATGACACAAAGATCTGCAACAGGGTTGATACACAAGGAGGCGTGGAAAGGATGAAAAGGGACTTGGCAAGGTTGTAGGAATGGTCAGAATTATGGAAGCTAGGATTCAATGCAAAGAAGTGCAAAATAATGCACCTGGGAAACAAGAACCCAGGGGAAGAATACACAATGGGTGGGAGGTAGTAACAACAACAAAAAGGGAAAGGGACCTAGGGGTAATCATATCAGATGACCTTAAGGTTAGCAAGCAATGTGAGAAGGCAGTAGGGAGGGCTGGGGTATACTGGGATGTATAGGAGAGGCATCAGCAGTAGAAAACAGGAAGTTGTTATCCATCTGTGCAGACAGTTGGTGAGACCCCATCTGAGTACTGTGTCCAGTTATGGAGACCCCATCTCCAGCAAGGACATAGACAGGATAGAGGTAGTCCAGAGGAGGGCAACTAAAATGGTGCAGGGTCTGCAAGAAAGCCGTATGAGGAGAGACTAAAGAAGCTTAATATGTATACCCTTGAGGAAAGAAGGAGAGGGGGACATGATAGAAACTTTAAGTACCTCAGTGGAATCAACAAAGTCCAAGAGGTAGCATCTTTCAGAAAAAGAGACTTGCAAAAACAAGGGACACAATTTAAAAGATAGAAGGAGGGCAGTTCAGGGGCAATGTGAGGAAGTAGTATTTCACAGAGAGGGTAGTGGATGCATGGAACAGCCTTCCTGAGGAGGTTATGGGGTCTAAAACTGTGGGAGAATTCAAGAATGCACGGGACAGACATAAGGCAATTCTTGTGGGGGGTAGGAAGAAATAGGCTGTTGGTTAACTAGGATCTATGGCCTATCCTGTAGGTAGGGAAATGGGCAGACTAGATGGGCCAAACAGTCCTTATCTGCCATCAAAGTCTATGTTTCTATGTTTCTATGCATTGACATAACAGGGTTGACATAACCAATTTATTTAACTAAAGAGTAACACAACCACCAGGGGACACAACTTCAAATTAGTGTGGGGGGGGACTTAGGGTTCCCAAGCCTTAGAACCCACCCCCACTGTGCATGCAGGAACAGGCATGAGGGTGTGTTTTGTGGTTGTGAACCCTAATGCTCACCCCATTCTATGAGTAGGTAAGGTAAGATGGGTACAGCATAGAAGAATGGTGTGAGCATTAGAGTTCACAATCCTAAAACACACCACTCAGCTTTGTTCCGGCATGGATGCAGTGGGCATCCTGGTGTCAAATTGCATTAATCTTTCTCTGATCCCCAGTGTCCCACACTGCAGGGGGGGTGAGCTTCCATCACCGGCATGAGGATGAGGCCCCCCAATGTGGGAAAACAATATGTCAAGGGAGTGCCACAAAGGGCAGCATCTAACACTGGGAGAGGGCATCCCGGTGTCAGATTATATTAATTAATAAATAAAACTGTGGGACTGGGAGGGTGGGGTGCCACTAGACACCAGGGCAACATAAAAAGGGGGGCCACTAGACACCAAGAATAGGCGTCACTGATTGGTGGGTGGGGTGCCACTAGACATTAGGGACAAAGGTGGGCAACAGACAAATCTGCAGCTGGCAGCATGAGTTCCAGCTGTGGCAGCAGGAGTCAAGAAAACCCCACTGTTCTCATACAAAGAACACGAGACAAGCGGTCCTCTCGCCATGCACTGCACCCGGGATTTTGGGTGCCCACAAAAGATGTTTCTGATTACAATAAAAAAAATCAGAATGTAGCTAAACAGGTCCTGTTTAGTTAAGTTCTAAAATTTGCTTTTGTATTACATTTGTTTTGACATGTTTTCTTTATTTTCAGTCTCTCGCTAAGGAGAAAACAAGATGGCAGACACAACAGAGCTGTGCAAAACTACAACAGGCTCTATGTGACCCTTCATGTGAAAAGACAGTAGCTTCTGCAAAAACAAGAGAGCTCAGCGAAAGCAAACTAGGCTGTATCTGACCCTACATGCAAAAATTGACTACCTCCTGCGAAAACAAAAGTATTTTCATGCAGAACATCTACATAGGAACATAGGAAATAATGGGAAAGTTAAAAATGTAATAACTTTTGAATGGATTAATATTTCACCAAACCTTCCAAAGGCACATCTGTGAAACAAAAGCTTTCTACCTTGAAAATTTCAGACCACACCCTAAAGCCATTTTTGAGATACAGGTGGACAAAGAAATGGCAAAAAACTGGAAAATGTATGGATTTGTTAACTTTAATAACTTTAATACTGATCAACGGATTCTCACAAAATATACCACGTCAAGAGAACTACCCGTGGAGATTATGCATGCCAAATATCGTGAAAATCCATTGAACGGTTACAAAGGTATTAAAGTTCAAACATTTGGCTTTGAAATAGAAGTTTGCACTCAACCCTAACATACTGGTGCTATCACTCCAGTATAATATATATTACAGGGGCATGATCATGCCCCTATAGTTAGGGTTGAGTAGCCTGTTTAATGTTAAACCTCAAATTGTGCACATTAATAACTTTGCAACCGTTCAACGGATTTGCAGAAAATTTGGTCTACACTGTCCCATGGGGTAGATTTCTTGATGTGGCAAGTTCCTTTCTGTTCGGATATACGGATTCTGAGATCCAGACAGTGTCAAATAGTAAAAAGCCATTATTTTTTGCAGTTTTTTTCTGCATTGCCTTGCACCCAGGTGGTATGAATTTTGGTATGATTTTTTATGGTAGAATGAACTTGGGTAACAGAACTGCCACTGTTAGTATGGTCAAAAATATTAATCTGTTGCAAAGTTATTAAGTTCCCATTATATCATATGGGAAGTTCATTTTACAGAATTGAGGTAAAAAGTTTGACAAAGGAAATGATCTTGCAAGAAAGGATCCTTTCTCATGAGAATGTTTTCTTTTTCACCAGAACAAAATCCTCTTTTGTGAGAGAAAATTCTTGTTTCGTGAGCCGCTGTCTTGTTTTCGGTTTAACAAAATTGCTGAAAATCATGAAAATGAGATGCTGTAGGGATACCAAAAATGGAGCTTGCTCATTGGAACTCCATTATTTGGATTCTGCAGTTGTCTGGTACCAAAATGATCTGGGAATGTGTTTTTTCTCTGTTTTAAATCCTTTTTCATCACTCGCTAAGATCCTTTTTCATGAATCCTTTTTTGTTCAAACCAAAAAGGATCATGGGTGATGAATAGGAATTTTGGTGCAAATTAAAGAGCAGGTATTTACTTTCTGACTCCCTACCCGTCTTAAATATCCTGCACAATAAAGTGTTATGCTGCACCTCATTTTGTGTGGTTCATTATTTGTTGTACTCCCGAACTGGTCCTCTCACACTGTTGTAGTGTAATCCACATAGTGATGCCAGTGATGTTTAAAAAAAAATAGCCTACAGTGTAGCACAATCCTGAGTCTGAATGACGTCAGTTAAAGATGGAAGCCTTGGGATCCCTGGTTAGATTAACTGTGCATGTGCTCAATGAACAGAGGCACTATGCGTGAAGGTCCCTGAGACTACAATTGACAGCTTTGAGTTGCCGCTCTTGCCTGACTGCTTATCCCACTGTATCACACAGTTTATTTTCAAAGAGCTCAATCTTGAGTGAAGTCTCAGTCCCACTCATCGGGACAGTTTACTTTCAATCTGTTCCATCAGGAGTGGAGCTGCAATCTGTGTGACCGATAAGACTTTATTCTGTATCCCAGCAGAGATGTAGTGATCTCAGTGGGAAGTTAATTTCCAAATTGCTTCATCAAGGGTTCAACTGTATTATATCTAGGCACCACAGTTAATGTTCAAACTGCACCTTCAGAATGAAGCCATGGACCAACTGAGCAGCATAGTTTCATTTCCAACCAATCCAGTTTGACTATTTTTTGCCAGCAGTTCAGGAGTTTGCAAGTCAAGACTATTGCTGGGGAATAAACAACAGTACACTCTCCTAGGCTGCAATTGTGTGCCTCAGCAAACACCAGTGGGGTTCCTGTTAATCTCCAAGTGAAAACCTCCTCACTGCACATTCAGCAGGGGCAATGCTTCTCTCCAGTTTTACAACTGGAAGGACTTAAGAGCAAGGAAGTGAGGTGTCTTGCCCAGTCAGGTCACAGGACATAGTGAAATACTATAGCTGTGGTGGGAGTTTAATGGTAAAGTTACTTTGAAGTATTTAATCCTTAAGTCAATGTCAATATCATGAAGAGTTAAAATGGGACTCCCCTTGCCTGTAGCTGATGGTGTGTGTGTGTGTGTGTGTGTGTGTGTGTGTGATATGTATGTATGTGTCCATATTGAAGCTCATGTCTGCCAGCTGGGGAGTGCTGCACTATCCTCCATCCTGCAGCTGCCTCAGGACCTGCACTCAAATGGAATCCCAGCTATCCAACAAAAGGGGCTTCTCAGGTAAGTATAGCATACAGCATGTATGTGAAAATAAACAGTAAAATTTCTAATAACTGGAAATCATAGTATATATACATATATATATATATATATATATATATATATATATAGTGTGTATATATATATATATATATATATATATATATATATATATATATATACACATACACACACACACACACACACACACACACACACAACACATATATATATATATATATATATGCATACGGAGGGATGGAGTGCAGGGGTGCAGGGTCCAAAGGACCCTGTGCTCCCACAGTAAAATAAGGATACTATTATACAATCTGAAAAGTAAGGAAATAAGTTGCAAAAACATCATTAATGCTCCAGTTAGGGTCAAAGTGACACAAGTTGGGAAATGAGGTGTTAGGGTTTGCAACCCTAACACTGCACCCTCCCAAGCCAGGCAGGAGAGCAGGTGTGGGTGTGCATTGGGCTTCTCAAGCCTAATGCTTACCCCCTTCTCATAAATTCTACACATGTGACCTTATTTGTAGATGGAATGGGGTGAGTTTTAGGCTTGGGAAGCCTAAGCCTTACCCCACACCTGTTCTCCTGCCTGGTTTGTGAGGGTGTGGTGTTTGGGTTGAAACCTAATGCCTCATTCCATTTTTATCACTTGATCCCAATCAGTAATGACATTTTTGAAACATATATATGTATATATATATATGTTGCAAAAAACCTTGTTAATGCTCCAGTTAGGATCAAAGTGACAAAAGTTGGGAAATGAGGCACTAGGGTTCCCTAACACCCCACCCTCCTATACCAGGCAGGAGAGCAGGTGTGTGAGGTGCCCTTGGCTTGTGAAGCCTAACACTCATCCCTTTCTCATAAAGTTTACATATCTGACTTTATTTACAGATGGAAAGGGGTAAGCGTTATCTATATTCTTTACAAAACACTACATTAATGCATCAGTTAGGGTTGATATAAAACTGTAAAAGGGAGGGAAATACGATGTTAGGGTTTCCAACCCTAACACCCCTCTCCTACCGTGCACACACCAACAGGTATAAGGGTACTCCCTGAGGAAGCTTGAAGGAGCAAAGTGTAGGACTGAGGAGTATGTGTGTGGCTCACAGCTCAGCTTATTTACTTTCCTTATTTTTTGAGGTAGCAGTGCCCAGTTTGATCAACTACAGAATGAACTGCAGTCCACCTTCCAATCTTTGGAAGATTGGTTCAGTGTACAGAAAGTGCTCCTGAATTACAAGAAAACCAAAATGACGCTGTTCTCCAGTTCTCAGCACAAGAAATCCTACCCATACCTGACATTAGCCAATAATAAGGCCACTCCCCTTGAACAGGTACATGCTTTTAAGTACATGGGGTTTTCATCGACAACATCCTTTCCTATTCTCAACATATTGATAATGTCATCAAAGCAGTCAGTGTCAAGCTGGGTGTCTTACACAGGCACAAACAATACCTTATGCCCACTGCCCTCCGTCTGTCAATCTCCAGCTCCATCTTGTCAATAATTGACTATGGCCTGGTAGTATCTGTGGCTGCATCAGATACTGTACAACACTTAAGTGTATTACGATAGCCCTCAATAAGGCATGTAGACTAACCTTGGGAGCTGATAATAGATTTCACACATGTTCACTCTATGAACAAACCAACTGGTTGAACCTCAATACAGGATAAAGTATGAGATGTGCCTTCTGGGCAAGAAAATCCTGCTAGAGAAAGCTCCCCCCTTTCTCAAACCCATATTGCAGACTACCTGCACCTCTTACAACACCAAGGGTGTGACCAGAAACTCTCTAGCCATCCCTTTCAGGAGAACCTCTCTGGGACAAAGGTCCTTTGCCTACAGAGCATCCCTATGGCTAAATGAGATCCCCACCACATCACTAGCAACACCTGCATCTCAGCATTTAAACTATTGCTGAAGCCTCCACCTGCACCTGTAGGTAATCCTGGTAGACGATGCCTAATCCCCATGGTGTACCTCCTGGCCACTCTTGCCACTCCCTTAAATGCCATTCAACTCCTACAACTTCCCCTCCATCCCCTTTCTCCCTCTGTTTTCCATGACAATGCCTGACTTCAGCAGCCCTTCCCCGTGGATTATTAACATGAATAAATGCCTCCTGGGCCCTGAGGAATTACCCGACTACCAAGTTTCACAACTATACCTCTACCTTCTACCACTTCTCCAATCTCTCCCTCCTGCCAATTCTCCAGTCTCCTAAGAACATGTTCTTCCTGCTTTGCACTTTATAACCACATGTATAGTATTATTATACCATCCTTATTG
The DNA here is from genome assembly GCA_016271365.2 of Neoceratodus forsteri. NCBI lineage: Eukaryota > Metazoa > Chordata > Ceratodontiformes > Ceratodontidae > Neoceratodus > Neoceratodus forsteri. Next base: position 1,210,754,798 of record CM028132.1, read on the forward strand.
TCCCTTCATCCCATGTCTAACCTTAACAGGTCATATCTGTTGTGTTATGTTATATTGTAAATATAACTGTCCTGATGTTGAACCTTTAAAAAAGAGCATTTTGCTCAAATGTATTTTCCAAAGAATTAAATAAATAAATAAAATAATAATATCCTTATTTTACTGTGGGAGCGGAGGGTCCATTGGACCCTTCCCTTCCATCCCTCTGTAGATGTGCCTCTATTTATAGGATAACAGTGACCAAATTGTCAGCATAGGCTTCTTATTACCCCACCTCATGTACCTGTTACAGAAAATGTTTGAATCCCCGTCAAAACGTAATTTTGTGCAACTGCAATGCCATTCCGTGCCACAGGTGTAAAAACACATTTTGGGTAGGATTTCAAAAATGACAGCTATGACATACATGAGGTGGTGTAATAAGAAGGCTATGTTGAAAATCTGGGGTCAAGTTATTTAAAATTTGAAAACTTAAGAGTAGGCATTTTTTTTTTTGAAATTGTAATTTTTATTATTTCATTTTTCAAACAGTGACAAATTACAGAAAAAGGATACAAACAAAGAGGCAAAATTACATTCTTGCGAGGATTGAAATCCAATGCATACCCAGGAGTAGACCATAACATTCCTGAAAAAAAACAACAACAATTGGATAGACAGCCGTAGACAGTTGATGAAGTACTTTCTGGCTGGCAGTTATTTTAGGCTGAATTATATACTTCTCGCTTCAGTTACCCTTTTTAATTTAACCAGTAGCCTCCAGAGTAATAGCTACTAAAGTAAAAGAACCCCCCCAAAAAAGGTACAGAGATAGAATAACACAGAAGAAGTAATTAAAACAGTACTACATATATACATAAAATAACAATGCCCCCATCCCTCCCAAACCCCGTGGTGAATGAAGGCCAGTCCCTATTCAATGTAGGTTGTGCAAATGGTGTCTGAAAAGCTTGCTCCGCCCGGAGGCCTGAGTGTATACCAAAACAAGCCTTCAGTCTAAATCTTCTCTTGCTAAAATCTCCAGAGTAGAAACCCCCTCTTTGGTGCCAAGATACTCAAATAATGGAAACCAGCGAGATTTGTGTAGATCAGGTTTTAGGTTCAGGTTGGCCGTAAGTCTCTCCATTACTTTAATTTGGTTACAACACAACAGCCACTGCTTTTCACCTGGGGGAGTCTCGGAAAGCCACAACCTGGTGATAGCCTTTTGGGCCACAGCTAACAAAATTGAAAATAGATAATTGGCTTTAGGGCCTATCGGACCCTGAGGAGGCTTTCCCAGTAGTAAACAGCAAGGCCATTCTGGAATATCTATCTGTAAGATCTTACTTAGACCTTGACTTATACAGTTCCAGTAAGATCTGATTTTAGGACACCCCCAAAAATATGTTCATGTGTCCCAACCTGCCCGCAACCTCTCCAGCATTTATCTGACCAGGTTTGTCCAAAATGTTTGGTTATCGCTGGTGTTCTGAAGAATCTTGTGAGTATTTGCCACCTAAACTCCCTCCATGTGGGTGAGGCTGAAGTTCTGTGTGCCATCCTCCAGATTACTTCCCACTTTAAAGCCCCCTTCCACAGGTCCAATTCCTCTTCCCAGAGAGTCTGGATTTGCGATCTAGAGTCTGAATTCACCGGCTCACCTGCCGAGTATAGTTTGGATATCAAATGAGTCACATGCGGAGACTCATTAAGTAACTCCAGAAGGAGTTCCAGGAGTGGATTGATATCTCCGGGCCTCTGAGCTACTTCTCCCCCCACTTCAGCTTGAAAATAGTGTCTGATTTGTAAATAACCAAAGAAATCAGAAGATGGGATTTTAAACTGCTGAACCTGGGTGAAGCTCTTCAGGATGTCCCCAATGAATAGATGTGAGAATCTACCGAGCCCTAACTTCTGCCACCTCAAAAACACAGGGTTATCTTGCCCTGGTATGAAATCCGGCCTATCAAGGATCCCACCCTGCCTTAACACTAATGGTTGTGATTTTAGCTCTTTTACAATATGTAGTCATAATGTGACTAATGTTTTGAGCCAAGAATTAGGTAGACCCTGTATCACCCTGGGATTCCTCTTGTTGAAAAGGATTGATGAGAGGGTGTGTGGTTTTAAAAGCTGTAGGTCCATTTTGACCCAACTCTGCGTTGCTGCTGAGGATGCATACACTGCCAAGTGCTACATTTGAGCTGCTCTGTAGTACCTTTTAAAGTCTGGGACCTCCAAGCCTCTTTTCCCCTTGGACAACTTCAGTAGGGCCCAGCTCAGCCTGGGTTTTCTGCCTGTCCATACGAAGTTACTTATCAACTTTTGAATATCTGCCCAAAACTTCCTTGGAGGGCACAGGGGGATAGCATCAAACAAGAAGAGCATTCTCGGGAGGATATTCATTCTCACTGATTCCACCCTGCCCACGATAGTAAGCAGCAAAGTGGTCCATCTGGCACAGTCCTCTCTTACACTGTCCAGCAATTTAACATAATTAACTTGGAATAACTTACCCAGGTCCTTCGGGATGTGTATTCCCAAATACCTAAAGCTAGTAGTATTCCATCTTCGGGTTGGTCAGAGCTTTTAGTGATGAGGGGACACCGGCTACCAAAGAGGTTATTTCTGATTTGGATTCATTAATTTTAAACCCCGATATGGAACCAAACTCTCTAAGAGTAGTCATCGCGGCCGGCAGGGAAGATTGGGGGTCTTTCATATACAGGACAGTGTCATCCACATATAGAGATATACGGTTGTCTACATCACCCACTGTAATCCCCGTTATGCCCTTGAATGACCAGAATGCCTCTGCTAGAGGCTCCATACTTAGGGCAAAAAGAAGGGGCGAGAGGGGGCAGCCCTGTCTCGTGCCCTTTCTAATGGAAAGAGGTTGGGAGAATACCCCATTCAATTGCACCCTTGCAGAGGGATTGGTATAAAGGGTGTCTACCCAGGCTTGGAATTTGGAGCCAAATCTGAACTTCTTAAGGACCTCACCTAGGTAGCCCCACTCGAGATGATCAAAGGCCTTTTAGGCATCAAGTGTGATCACGACCGCCAGTTCCCCCTTCCCCCTGAACTGAGCATGGTCCATTACCATAAGTAGCCTTCTGACAATATCGTGGAGGTGCCTTCCAGGCATGAAGCCTGATTGGTCAGGGTGTACCAATTGAGTCACCACTCCCTGAAGCCTGTTTGTTATCATCCTGGCTAAGATCTTAACATCTAGATTTAACAACGAGATAGGATGATAACTACCACACAAGGTGGCATCCTTGTCCTGCTTTGGAATAACAGTTATTAGGGCCTGTGCCCAAGTATCCGGGGCTTCTGAGGGTATGTGAGCTTTATTACAGACTTCAAGTAGCAATGGGGATATCTTGTCCATGTACCTTTGGTAATACTCCGCTATATAGCCATCAGGGCCTGGTGCTTTATTGTGCTTAAGCTTCTTAATTACCTCTGTTAATTCTGACTGGGAGAATGGTCTGTCTAGTTCCTTTTTGAGAATGTTGGGGAGTCTGGGCAATTTTAAACCATTAAGGAATTTTCTAATTAGGTCAGGTTGGGTAGCACTGGACTCTGACTTGTATAAGTCCTCATAGAACTTTCTAAAATAGTCTGCTATTTGTGGAGCTTCTGTTACCAACCTCCCGGGCAGTCTTGGGTCCTGCACTCTGGAAATGAACCTGTCAGCTTCTTGTTTCCTTAATCTAAATGCTAACAGCCTATCCGCTCTATTACCCCCATGTAATATTTCTGTGCTGTAAACCTAAGAGCGTTCTCAGTTTTCATCGAGAAGAGGTGTTGCATTTGCTCCCTAGCTGACTGTAGTTCCTTTCGTGTACTATGAGGGCCCCTTTTTTATTGATATCCTCCAACTCCTTATTTTTTTGTTCTAGACTGTCTTGCTTCTGTTGCCTAGCCTTCTTTTGCTGTACTGCGTACGAGATTGCTTCACCCGTTACCACGGCTTTTAACCCATCCCAGAGGAACTTCACCTTCGACACAGACCCTGTATTCTCTCTAAGGTAATTATCTATCACCTTTTTGATCTTAGAGACAAAAACCTTGTCCCTGAGAAGCCCAGCATTCAGACGCCACAGGGAATGCTTGTGCTTCCATCCAAGGGAGATCGTAAGGCTAACTTTCGGATGGTCTGACAAGTATATAGGGTAAATCTGCTGGTCTACAATGGAACTCACCCAGGTTTTAGGCATATAGAATCTGTCTAGTCATGAATACAAGTCCTGTGGGTGAGAGTAGAAGGTGAAGTCCCTACTGGAAGGATAACTGTCCCTCCACATAAAAACCAGTCCCAACTCTGTATGCAAGTGTGAGAGAGTCCTGGATCCTGCACTTTCCTCCCAACCCCCCTTGCCCCCAGATCTGTCTAACCCTGCATCTTCTATGCAGTTCAAGTCTCCACCTAGGACAAGTTGGCCCTCTGGGAGTGAGGTAACTACCCCAGCAGTGTATCTGAAAAACTCAGGGTTGACAGGTGTAGGAGCATAAATATTCACTATATGGATTACCTTGTCTGCAATCTTTCCTGAGAGAACCACAAGTCTGCCTTCTTCATCAGAAAGAGAGTCCAGTGGGGTAAGACCAAGGCCCTTCTGTACGAAGATAGCCACCCCTGCCTTTTTTGTATTTTTGTGGGATGAGGCAAAAACCTCCCCAACCCACAAATGGCAAAGTTTCTTGTGCTCCACTGTAGAGAGGTGGGTCTTCTGCAAGAGACCAATGTCTCAACGAGCCCTCGCCAAATCTCTCAATATGCTGTGTCTCTTTGCAGGAGAAACCAGCCCCTTGATGTTATACAACATCATTTTTAAGGTCCCCATAATGAACCCTTTGTGAGGTTTCTCAATCTCTGCTCTGTCACCTGTCTATTGGTTAAACTCCAGACCCCCGAGTCTCCCTTGCCTTGGAAAATAGCACACAGAACACCATTTGTACTGCCAAGATCACCATGGGTCCCCTTCCTACCTATACCCTTGATCCCCCCGATTCTAATTTCAATTCCCCTTCCCCCCAGTATAACTATTTACTCACTGATTCCCCAAACAAGAAACCCACACTCTCCAGAGTGAACTGTGTACAGAAGGCCCTTTAGGGCCTTGTTCAGAAGGGAAGCTCCTTAGCCCAGGAGCATGGGCCATTTAGTAGCTCAACCCCCACCCTCAACTAAGGTTAACTGGGAAGATGGTCTCCCAGGGTGGGCTTTCAGCAGGAAGGTGCAAGTCTCTGACAGGTGGCTGCATGGTCTGAGAAGAAAACAAAAAAAGAAACAAGACTGGCTGACCTTTGATGGGCTACCTATCCCCTGAATTGGTTTCCAGTATGAGTGGTGTTGTTGTTGTTATATGAGGCAATTCAACTTTAACTGGTGCTTACATTAACATCAATAAAGGACTAGGATTCCTAGCTGAGTGCCCTGAAAACCGTTCATTGGTTTTATTTTACCGAACTTTAATGGCCTGGTCCTCCCGCCGGCCAGATCCTTCCCCTCCTCCATCTGGCGGGATTCAAATCCCCTGCCAAACCATCCTTTAAGATGAATGACTGTCCAACAGGGATCACAGAGGCAAGAAATGAACTTTCTTCCGATCCGGAAACCATGGTAGTCCCGGCCAGGCCTCCCTGCGAGGGAGAGCCTACTGATACTCTTGCGACTCCCGGCCCTCGCCTGACTGTCCACAAAATCCCCCCAAAGGCACTCAGGGATTCCCTGGCCTTAAACCAATCACAGCTATTAAGCCTCTCCACTCACCCCCCCATTCCAACCACAACCCCAAAATAGCAAACAGGGCAGGGTTCACATGGGGTGCCCAGGCAGAGACCTCATGGCCAATTTACTTTGCATATAGGCTAAAATATACAGTTTTAGGATCAGTCTCTAGGTCAAAGAAAACAAAGAGACAAACCACAATGTCCACAAAGACGACGTTCAGTTCAATTTCCTAGCCTGTAAGCCTTTTCCGAGTTGGAACAAGTCTTTACATAGCTGGTCACCAGGGCCTGCACTTCTGGGCTCCTCTCCTCTCTTTGAACCTCTACTTGCCATCAACCAGCTCAGCTGCAGCAGGGTTTGTTCTGATAAATCCGGCTGAAGATCCGGGAGAGCGATTCCAGCTTTTTGAAGCAGTTTACTACCCTGTAGTAGGGAGTCGTATAACTTATTGCCTGTAGATCAGTGCACCAACCGCTTTGCAGGGTACCGGAGGAAAGCTTTGATTTGCTTCTCCCTCAACTGTTTGATTACCACCAGAACCTGTTTTCTCTTCTGCATAGTGACAGGTGGAAAGTTGTGGTCAAGGTACAACTGTTTCCCGTCCAGGTTTAGATCGCGTTTGCCCCAAGCTTTGCACAGAACCATCTCCTTTACTGGATATCAGGTGAACTTGGCCAGTATTGAATGTGGAGGGGCATCATTCTTTGGTTTTGGGCCCAGGGCCCGGTGAACTCTTTCGAGCTCCAGTGGTTCGGTACTGGGGATTTCTAATTTCTGGCGAAGCCAGGTCCTGACAAACTCAACTGGGTCATCCTGTTCTGCACCCTCTGAAAACTGAAAATCCTTATTGTCTTTCTTCTTCCCCTGGACTCTGTGTCTTCAGCTTTCACCATCAGTTTCTGCTCCCTTCTGGCTAAGTAGATCACTGCTCTACTGAGCCACGTGGAGTCTTCATGGAGCTCATCCAGGCCTGACTCAAGCTCCTGTGTCCTCCATTCTAAGTGTTTCAGGTCCTGTTTTATATCCTTTACGTTGTTATTAATCCTCTGCAACATCTTGACAATATGTGCCATCACACGGCCATCGATGGAACTCCCACGTGAAGTGGTCTCATCTTCCTCCTCTCCGCCGGCGCTTGCAGCCGATTCCGAGGCCCTAGACAGTGGGACACTTGGGCTGCAGTCCAGCTTTGATCTGCATCTAGCTGACGGTTTAGTGGAACTTCTGCCTTGCGGTTTTGATAGCTGGCCCATTTTTGTATATGAAGTCTTGGCTAGGAGTAAATTCAATCGTCTAATGAAGACAGATTACAAGGATTGCTACCACCATCGGAGCTCGGGGGTTCAAGCTGCCATTTTGGGTTTGATGATATCACTGGAAGTCGTTACGAGCAGGCATAGTGAAATTGCACAAATGTCCATAACTTTGTCATTTTTTCATATTTTGACCCCACATTTTCAGTGTAGTCTTCTTACGACCCTACCTCATAAACCCCATAGGTGAAAATTTTCAAATCAATGCCAAAATGCCATTCTGTGCCACAGGTGTGAAATCACATTTTGGACAGGATGTGAAAAATGTCAGCTGTACTGTTCATGAAGTGGTGTGAAATAATGGCTATGTTGAAATTTGGACTCAAAATATAAAAAAATCACCAAAGTTATGTAAGTGCATAGAAAAATTTCAACGTATGTGCGTAACTCTGCCATTTTTAGGAATTTTTTTCATCAGATTTTCAACATGGCCTTTTTGGGACCCCACCTTATGATCACTGGTGGTGAAAATGTGTTATTCAGTCCCAAAATGTGATTTTACGCAGCAACTGCGAAATCACCTTCTGCACCTGATTAATGAAATGACAGTTACAATGTTCATGAGAAGGGGTCCCAACAATGCCAAGTTGAGAATTTAGTGAAAAAATTCCAAAAAATGGCAACGTTATGAACATAAGTTCAAAATGCCATTGGAATACATTATACGGTACTTATCTTGATTTCTCAGTTCACAGTTTGGCTTTGAAGAGTGCAGCCATGTCTCAGTCCACAGAAGATGAAAGCCCATGACCTCCAGTGGTAAGTATAGGGCAAAGGGGGTGTGAGGTGGTGGGTGCTCAGTGGGAGGGTCAGGATCAGGGGAGTGGAATGACAGGGATGGCGAGGGACCATTTCCTTTTTTTCATATTAAAAAATTAAAAAGGTGTCAGAGGACTGTTTTCTTTTTACAGGATTTAAATAAAAAAAATATTTTGGGTTACTGGGGGTGGGCTCCCTGCTGGGGAGGACTTTACATGCTGACATGGGGATTGGCCCCCTGATGTTGACTAATTAAACAATGGGCAGTGGAAGGGTGCATCCAACACCAGGGGTGGGCATCCCGGTGTCAGATTATATCAGTAAAATAAAGAAGGGACTAGGGGACAGCGATCACCAGGAGGGGGTGCCACTAGACACCAGAGAATGTACGAGGAGAGAGATCGGGGAGTGAGTGATGCCACTAGACACCAGGGAAAACCTGGAGACCTGGGTTTGAATCCCACAGCCCCCACTTGCAAACTGTGTGACCCTGAGCAAGTTACTTAACTTCCTTGTGCTCCCAGGTCACACCTGGAAAGAAGCTCTGGCTTAGTGCACCATTCCTGGTTAAACAATTTCCCCTTCCCTTCCTTTCCCACCATTGGCCATCTTGGACTGAGCTTTCAGTATTCACACAACATTCTTATGTTGTACTGCTATGCTGCTGACTGCATCTCCAGCTGTTTCAGGATCATTGATGCCAGAGTCTCCCTCTACTTCAGATGAGTGTTCAGAATCAGCTTGCTGTTTTCATGCAGAAAATAAATTGTACTAATGAGACTGATTTTGAGGCGGAAGCAACAAGGCTGTATGACAGGTTTCTGGAAAGGGAGTATACAAAAAGTGTACTGGATGAGGCACTGTCAAGAACTAGATGGGTCAATTGGACATCTTTGTTAACAGCTAAACCAAAAAGCAGTTTGAACAATTCTGCCCAACTCATCAGCTTTGTTACTGACTTCAGTGACCTGAGTGGCAAAGTGGGGGCAATCATTAAAACAGTTCTTGCCCATTTTGCAAAAAGGTATATCTGGGACATTTGCTGAACCCCCCAGAACATCTTTCCATAGGGGCACAAACATAAAAGATTGCCTAGTGTTTAACCAGTTCAACAAATTTTCCCCATGATGACCGTGCTTAAATTGGCTTCCACCCCATCCACATGGAATGTTTAAATGTAGCAAGTGTAATCACTGTACATATTGCCATCAATCCCCCATTTTTGATCTGATTCATATCAGTGAAAAAATCAGTATTAGGGAATTTCTTAATTGTAGTTCCAAATTTGTAGTTTACATCATTTGATGCAACTGCAGCAAAACATACATAGGCAGGACTATTAGACCATTACGTAAATGCATACAAGAATATGTTAGAGGAATAAAAAATCCATCCAGCAATACCCCAGTAAGTAACCATTTCAAAGAGTTCCTTAATGGAGATCTTAAAATGTTTAAATTGATGGCTCTTGAATGGGTCAGAGTAGGAAGGGGGGGGGGGCAACAGACTGCAAAGTTTATTTCATAGAAACATTTTCTGAATTTTCATACTCAACTCTGTGAGTCTATTTGGGTTAAATGAAACTTGGAACCTAAAACTGTTCCTGGTATAGTAACCAAGATAAGTCTTGCTTATAACATTTAGATATTTTTAAGTAGCATTATATAGTGACTCATTGCCTCTGAAGTTTTCTATTTATCTTTCCAATGCTACATGTTTAGTAATACAGGTTATTTACATTTTTGTGAGACCTCTGTTCTTTGATTGTTCAGGAAAAGTGTATTGAAATGCATAAACATTTTATGCACCGCTTGTGGTCTCTCCTGTTATGAACTGTTTTCTGGCAATCAGAAATATATACTGTATCTATCTATCTGTCTATATATATATATATATCTACATATATATATATATATATATATATATATATATAGTGTGCAGTAGTGCTACTAGAGATTAGTTGAGGAGCCATTTACATGTTAAACCCAAAATTTTGCACCTTAATAACTTTGCAACCATTTGACAGATTTGCCTGAAATTTGGAATACATGATCAATACCCATATGCCTTGGGATCTGCCAAGTGTCGTACCAGTCGCATATACGGCTGCATAGTTATTAAGCATGATCTGAGGACGCATTTACGCTTTTCTGGAATTTTACTGTCGTCTCTACAGGTCGCACGGTTTGCATGACTGGTCCAAAATCTTCAGAGAATGTGCAGCCAGGGTCCTTGATGTGCCTTTTGAAGATTTCATGAAAAAATATTAAACGGCTCAAAAGTTATTCAAAAAACAAGTTCCCATTATAAGTCAATTGGAAAAGTTAACAAAAAGTTCGACAGTGTCGAAAATGCAGTTTTTACTTTCGCAAGTGGCCCTTTTACTGTTGCAAATCTGCCATTTTGTTTTCAGTTAGTGATCAGAAAAATGCTTGGCATTTAAAATTGGGACCCTCTAGCAACCTAATTATTTTTGATTCACCTAGTCGGACCCTGAGGATGCTAGCCATGTCTTTATTTTGGGGTAAAACACCACAGAAATATGTTTTTCAAATTTCTGGAAAAAGTACTTTCACAAAGTACTGTCGCACTTGCGACACTGTCGAATGAATTTGCAAAAGCTTTCGCAAACTTCGACAGTACTTTTCTGGGCTGTGGGAAAATGACAGCAATTCTTTGGCACCCTGCTGCAAAAGAATGGTTTGGTGTTTTGGCCTGAAATTTGGAGGGAACACAGCCGACATCTCACAGATGTGCCTTTCAGTGTTTTGTTGAAAAAATATTACATGGTGGCAAAGTTACAGCACTACAAATTTGATGCTTTTCCCATAGAATAACATTACGGTGTCGGACGCATTACAGGAATCCTTTGGCACCCTGCTGCAAAATTACGGTTCGGTCTTTTGGGCTGAAATTTGGAGGGAAACACAGCCAACATCCCACAGATGCACCTTTCTGTGGTTTGGTGAAAAAATATTAAAGGGAGCCAAAGTTATGGCACTCTGAACTTCTCTTTTTTTCCCATGGGATAACATTATGGCGTTCGCCACGCCTTTCAGGGCCCGTATCTCAGAAATGGTGCGAGATATGGACTTTTCATTGGAAAAATGCTTAGCCCTCTGACAGGAGCTAAGTACAAAACTAGCCATGAAAGTCATAAATCATATGACTTTTAAAATTTTTTTCTACGTCGAACAGTTCCTGAGATATAAGTAATTTAGTATTCCAACTCCTCATTTTCTGCTCCCGAGAACCATTATTATGCATACATTCTTTGTACTCACTGTCTTTCTTTATGCAGCTTTTGGGGAAAACCAGCCTGTGTGCTTACATTACTGTTACTGTTACCATTTTCGCTTGCGGTTCTGATCCCGTTTCACTTACTGTTCACGTCTATGCCACCATGTGCGTTACCCTTTGAGTTTTCATTTGTGCTTGCTTTTGCACTGTTTTTAACATTTTTGTCTACACTTCTGTTTCTCTTTGCGTCACCATGAGCATTACTATTTGTGTTTGCGGGCACAATGTTACTATGTGACAAGACATCATGTGGTGGGAGCACGGGGTCCAAAAAGACTACGCTCCTGCCACACGTGCAACGTGAGAAGCATGGGTCCCAAAGGCCCCCAGCTCCACCGCTACATTACATTCACTATTTCTCGTTATCATTCTCAAAAAGAAGCGAAATTAGAGGCAAAAAACTCCATTTAATGCATTAGTTAGGGTTGTTCCACACCAACAAAAGTGAGGAAATTCAGAGTTAGGGTTGAAGGCCCCCCTTGGCCCTCCCTGCCCACACCCCCAGCCAGCATTGGGGTGCTCATTAGGGTTGTTGGTCCTAACTCTCACCCCATTCTCCTACACCTCTGCTTCTTTACACATGTGATGGGGTGAGAGCTATGGCCAATAATCCTAATGCACAACTAGATGCCGGTTGGTGGTGTGGGCAGGGGAGGCCAAGGGGGGACTTTCAACCCTAACACTGAATTTCTTTGCTTTTGTCAGTGTGGAACAATCCTAACTAATGCATTTAAATGGAGTTTTTTGCCGCTAATATATATATATATATATATATATAGATAGTGAAGCCACCAGGATGAAGTGAAGTGTCATCATCTCTCTGTATGACAAAAGGGATTAACTCCCATTGAAATTGCATTGTTTCCTGCAGTAACTATACTGCAGACTTCTGTGACACTGCACGTCACTGTATGTATATTCATTGCAAAAAACTCCATTAATGCATCAGTTGGGATTTATTCCACACCAACAAAAGTCTGAAAATTTGATATTAGAGTTACCAACCCTAACACCCTCCACCCACCCTCCACAGACTAACAGGCGATGGGGTGTGCCTTGGGGTTGTTGGGCCTAACTCTCACCCCATTCCATGTGTAAACAAGCTGAGATGGTACAATATAGGAGGATGGGGTGAGGTTGAGCTCAGTGACCCACGGCACACCCCTGTCCTGTTGGTCTGTGGTGGATAGGATGGGGAGTGTAAGTGTTAACCCTAACCTCAAATTTTCAGACCTTCATTAGTGTGGAATCAACCCTAACTGATGCTTTAACAGAGTTTATTGCAGTGAATTTCCCTTCTTTTTGAGAAAGTGAAATGCTAGTTATATGGTATATATAGATGGGTCCCACCGACCCATCAATGTAGAGGAATAATGCAGAAGGGCCCTGTGCTCCCAGTTTTGCATAATGGGATACATATTTTGGGAGCATGGGCACTCTGGGCCCTGTACTCCAACCCAGCCATAAGTGTAGGGACATAGTGCCTGAGGGCTCTGTGCTCCCAGTATTGCAAGATGGTATCCATGGGAGGGAGTGTGGGCCCGCTGGGCCCTGTGCTCCCACTCACCTTTATGTATAGAGACATAGTGCAGGAGTGTCCTGTGCTACCAGTTCTGTATAATTGTATTCATAGGTAGGAGCACAGGACTTTCGTGGAAGCACCATTGGTTTACAAGGCACAACTTTCACAAACGTGGTGCGATACATTCACAAAAGTAATGCAGAATTTCAAGAAAGTCCCTCTTGTAAACCAATGGTACTTTCACGAAAGTATGTGGTACTCTCATCAAATCAAATCAAATCAAATCAGCTTTATTTATATAGCGCCTTTCACAACCAAGGCACTGCACATAAAACATAAACATAAATAAATTAAAACAGCATTATAGTACATCAACTGTATTTAAATAAATGCTAAATTAAATAAGTATGTTTTTAAACCGGTTTTAAAACTATCATGAAAGTAATGCAGAATTTTGTGAAAGCCCCCATGTTAACCAATAGTACTTTCATGAAAGATCCTCAGTACTTTCATGAAACCTTTCGTTGTGCACATATTTTTTTTTGATAGGCTATAATGGGAAATGAAAAAGTTTAAGAACTTTTGAACAGCTTAATGTTTTTTCACCAAACATTCCAAAGGCATTTCCCTGACCCAGTCCCCATATACCCTGAAAATTTCATACCAGATGGACAAACCATTCAGGCTGTGGAGACAATCAAAGAATTCCACTAAATTGAGGATTGTTTCACACTTTTTCACACTCTGCCACTCTGCAACTTCAAATCCAACTAGAACAAAACTTTCCAGATACAGAGATCTATGCCACCACACTGTGCACGCAACATTTCAGGGAAATTGGACACCGCTTGCTAAGGTATTAAAGTGCAAAATTTAACATTTTCCATTAAAGTGCCTACTGAACCCTAACTGTAGTGGCCCTACCAGACCCTAACTCTCACCCCATTCCATGTGTAAAGAAACTGAGATGGTACAGTACAGGAGAATGGGGTGAGAGTTAGGCCTGATGGCTCCAAGACACATCCTGATGCCTGTTGGTCTGTGGAAGGTGGGTGTGTGTGGGGGGTAGGGTTGGTAACCCTAACATTGAATTTCCAGAGCTTTGCTGGTGTAGAATCAACTCTTACTGATGTATTAACAGAGTATTTTTTTTACAATTTCCCTTCTTTTAGAGAAAGTGAAATGTTACTCATATGGTATCCATAGGTGGGAACGTGGGCCCTCCATGCCCAGTGCTCCCACCCACCCATCAGTGTAGAGGCATAGCACATAAGGGCACTGTGTTCCTAGTTTTGCATAATGGGATACATATTTGGGATTGTGGTCCCTCTGGGCCCCATGCTCCAACCCAGCCATAAGTGTAAAGAAATAGTTCCTGAGGGCCCTGTGCCCCCACTATTGCAAGATGGCATCCATGTGAGGGAGCTCAGGCCCTCTGGGCCCTGCACTCCCACCCACCCATGAGTGTAGAGGCATAGTGTACTAGGGTCCAGTGCTCCCAGTTTAGCATAAATAGTATGCATAAGTTGGAGTGTGGGCCCTCTGGGCCCTGTACTCCCACCTACACATAAGTACAGACACAGCACAGGCCTAGAGGCATTTCAAACAACCCTTGTAACACTTATTTAGCAATATCTCAGTAACCATAGCAACTGTGGAAAAAAATTATTTCACAGTTGTATTCATAACCTATCCACTTCATGCATGCTTAGTACACCAAAAGGTGTACTAAGCTCTGCTTAGTGAAAAATCTGTATCTTGAACCATTTTTGAAATATAGGCATTTTCAAAATATAGGCACCTTTCAGATGCCACAATTTGATTCTATGGGAAAATTAGCAATTTTGTAGTGCTGTAACTCTGGAAATGGTGTTTATTTTTTCACCAAACCAGCAAAAGGGCACATCTGTGGTGCAAGGGTTTGCCACCCTGAAAATTTCAGCACAAAAGTGCATACCATGTAGTGGCAGTGAGGTGGCAAAGAAAGTGTGATTTTGGCAGATGCCACAATGTTATCCTATGGGAAAAATTCACAACTTTGGAGTACTGTAACTATGGAACTGATGTAAATGTTTTCATCAAACTACAAAAAGACCCATCTGTGGGGCAAGGCCTTGCCACCCTGCAAATTTCAACCCAAATGCCCTAACCATTTTTTGCTATGAAGTGGCAAAGAAACTGGCTTTTTGGAGCTGTTTACCTGTGGAACTTTTGCTAAAGATCTGCAACTTTTGCAAAAGTACCATTGGCTAACATGGGGAACTTTCACAAAAGTTCAGTGAAAGTCCCCATGTGAACCAATGGGAATTTCGCGAAAGTTTCACAAAGGTTAAAAGTACTTTCGAGGGGAACATATATTTTTCCCCATAGGCTATAATGGGAAACTTTAAACTTTAATAACTTTAGAATGGATTAATATTTTTTCACCAAACCTTCAAAAGGCATTTCTCTTGCCCTGTCCCCATATACCCTGAAACATTCAGACCAGACTGACAAACTATTTGAGCTGTAGAGAAGAGCAAATAATTTGCCAGTAATGGCCAAAAAGTATTGTTTTGCACTTTATTTGGCACTCCGCATCTCTGCAACTGCACATCCGACCTGAACAAAACTTGACTGATCCAGAGATCTATTGCAGCAAACAGTGCACACAAAATATCAGGTAAATCGGTAAAACAGTTGCAAAGTTATTAAAGTGCAAAAATGTGGGCTTAACATAGAAGTGGCTGTGCAATCCTAACCATAGTTGCACTACTGTGCAGCTACAATAATACAAAAATGGTGATTTACACATTTTGGGACACTATATCTCCATGCCCTCACATGCAACTGAAATGAAACTTACAACTTCGTGAGATGTCTGCTTCATGATGGGGCATGGTAAATTTCATGCATATCACCTGAACCTTTTCAAAGTTATTAAAGCACAAACTATTAAGCTTAACATAAAAAAGAAGAAAGAATTTGACAACAAATGGTGATCTAGATATTTTGGGATTGCATTTCTCCATAAGTGCACACCCAATCAAAATGAAACTTAGCATGTCAAGAAACTATTAGTCCTTCAGGGTGCATGCCAAATGCCATGCAATGTGAGAGGGCAGTAAGGAGGGCTGGGGGGATACTGGGATGCATAGGGAGAGGCATCACCAGTAGAAAACAGGAAGTTGTTATCCCTCTGTACAGGCAGCTGGTGAGACCCCATCTGGAGTACTGTGTGCAGTTCTGGAGACCCAATCTCCACAAGGACATAGACAAGATGGAAGCTGTCCAGAGGAGGGCAACTAAAATGGTGCAGGGTCTGCACTGGAAGACATATGAAGAGAGACTAAAGGAGCTTAATATGTATAGCCTCGAGGAAAGGAAGGAGAGGGGGGACATGATAAAAACTTTCAAGTACCTCAAGGGAATCAACAAAGTCCAAGAGGTATAGCATCTTTCAAAAAAGAGGTGTGCAAGAACAAGGGGCACAACTTGAAGATGGGGGCTGCTCAGAGGTAATGTAAGGAAGTATTTTTTCACAGAGAGGGTTGTGGATGCATGGAACGGCCTTCCGGAGGAGGTTGTGGAGTCAAAAACAGTGGATGAATTCAAGCATGCATGGGACAGCCATAAGGCAATTCTAGGGGTTGGGGGTAGAAAGAAGTAGACTGCTGGTTAACTAGGATCTGCAGCTTATCCATTAGATAGGGAAATGGGCAGACTGGGTGGGCCCAAGTGGTCCTTATCTGCCATCAAATTCTATGTTTCTATGTTTCTATGCAAATTACAAGAACATCTGTGACGTTATTAAAGTTCAAAATGTGAAACAAAGAAAGAAAGAATTTGCAAAACAAATGGTGATGTACACATTCTGGAACTGCATATCTCAAGATGTGCACTCCCAGTCAAAATGAAAGTTGGCATATCAAGAGACCATTAGTCTATGAGGGTGCATACCAAATTTCATGTAAAGTGCAAGAACAGATGAAAGTAATTAATGCACAAAGTGAAACAATTGAAGAGAGCATTTGACAAAAAATGGGGATGCAGACATTTAGGGACTGTACATCTCCAGAGGCGCACTCCCATTAAAACTGAAACTTGGCATATCAAGAGACCATTTATCTTTGAGGGCACATTCCAAATTTGATGTAAGTTGCAAGAAAAGCTGTGAAGTTATTAATGTACAAAGTGTCGCCATAATGATATCCAACAGGAAATTTCTAAATTTTGGAATGTTGTAACTATAGAACTGATGTAAATATTTTCACCAAACCACCATAAGTCACATCTGTGGGGCAACCCCTTTGCACCCTGAAAATTTGAGGCTGAAAGTCCTAACCATTTCTTTGCAATGAAGTGGGAAAGAAACAGAAAACTTTAAAATTCCCTTTTCATGACCTGTCAAAATCCCTTTTCATGAGCCAAATTTCTTTTCAGGAGCTGTCAAAAAAAAATTTCCCTTCTTTTTGAGAAGGTGTAAAGTTACTCATATCCATACTGTATGTGGGAACGCAGGTTTCCTGGGCCCTGCACTCCCATCATACCCATAAGCATAGAGACATATCACAGGAGGGCCCTGTGCTGCCAGTTTTGCAAAATGGTATCCATAGGTAGGAGCATGGGCTCTCTGGACCCTGCACCCTCACCTACAGATAAGCCTAGAGACATGGCACAGTAGTTCCCTGTACTCCCAGTTTTGCATAATGGTATCCATAGGTGGGAGCATGGGCCCTCTGGGCCCTGCACTCCCACCCACCCAAAAGTGCAGTGGCATAGCACAGGAGGGCTCTGTGCTCCCAGTTTAGCGTAAATGGTATGCATAGGTCTGGGATCTGCACTTCCACCTACCCATAAGTACAGACACATAGCGCAGGCCTAGAGACATTCAAAGTAACTTTTGTACTGCAAATGTGACAATATCTCAGTAACCCTAGCAACTTTGGGAAAAATTCTTTCTCAGTTGTATTCATGACCTGGCCACCTTCATGCAAGTTTAGTACATCTAGAGGTGTACTATGCTGCGCTTATTGAAAAATCTGTATCTCTAACCATTTTCAAGATATAGCCACTGAAAGATGCTACAACCACCACAATGTTATCCTATAGGATGATTTGCAATGTTGGAGTGCTGTAACTATGGAACTGATGTCCATTTCTTCACCAAACCAGCAAAGGACAAATCTGTGAGGCACGGGCTTGCAACCTTGCAAATTTCAGACCACAACCTAAGCCATTTCTGAGATCCAGGTGGACAAAGAAATGTCTAAAAACACATATTTTTCTGTTTTTTTCAATACTCTATATCTCAGAAACCACAAAATAGATTCCCAAGAGAACTACCCCTAGACATTATGCATGTCAAATTGCATGCATATCTATTGAACGGTTCCAAAGTTATTAACATTCAACAATTTGGGTTTAGCATAGAAGTTACCTTTCACCCTAACTATACTGACACTACCGTGTCAGTATAATTAATATATATATATATGTATCATTGCAAAAAACTTTGTTTAACAAAACCAGTTAGGGTTTTCATTACCAAAACTTCAACTTTTTGACCCTACGTTATGAACACTGGCACTGTCATTTCATTACTCAGTCCCAAAAGGCGATTTTGCACATTGACCCCACCATTTCACGCCATAGGTGCAAAAGCACTTTTTGGGCAGGATGTGAGAAATGTAGCTGTACTGTTCATGAGGTGACATTAAAAGTGGCTATGTTGAAAACTTGGAGTGAAAATATAAATTGGCAAAGTTGCACATGTGCAAAGGAAAATTTCTATGACCATGCATAACTTGGGTGTTTTGGAATATTTTTTGCACCAGATTTTCCACATAGGCTTTTTGGGACCTCACTTCATGCACAATGGCATTTCCATTTCATTACTCAGTCCCAAAAGGTGATTTCTTTCAGCCACAGCGAAGTCATCTTTCAGGACAGAGTAACAAAATGACAGTGCCAGTGTTCATGAGGTGGGGTCCCAAAAAGTCAATGTTGAAAATCTGGTTCATGCCAGAGGGTGTAGACAGAAAGAGGATGGACCTGCAGAAGCTTGACAAATGATCAAGGGTTTGGCAGTTGAAATTCAATACAAAGAAGCCCAAGATAATGCATAAGGGGCACAAAAACCCTGGAACAACATATCAGTTGGGGGGGAGGATATAGCATGCACCAAACAGGAAAGGGACCTTGGGGACATTATCTCTGATGACCTTAAGGTGGGGAAACAGTGCAACAAGGCAGCAGGTAAAGCAAAAAGGATGCTGGGATGCATAGGAAGGGGCATCACCAGCAGGAAAAGGGAGGTGATAATTTCAATATACAAGACTCTAGTAAGGCCCCACCTGGAGTACAATGTGCAGTTCTGGAGACCTTACCTATGTAAGGACATAGACAGGGTAGAGAAGGGTCAGAGGAGGGCAACAAAAATGATACAGGGATTGCATCACAAGTCCTATGAAGACAGGCTGAAGGACCAGAATATGTACTCCCTAGAAGAGGTATTATAGAGACACGTAAGTATGTTACACGGAGGAATAGGGTGCAGGAATACACTATTTTCCAGTGAAAAGATGTTCTAGAACTAGAGAGCAAGGGATGAAGTTGGAGGGAGGGCAGTTCAGATTAAACATGAAAAAGAATTTATTCACAGAAAGGATGGTGGACAAGTGGAACACCCTGCCAGAGGAAGTGGTGGGGGCTGAAACAATCACAGGATTTAAGAATGCATGGGATAGATATAAGGACATTCTGGAGGTCAGAGGTAGGGGGCAACAGCCTTCTAGAAAAATATAAAGTGAACTTACAAGCTCGACTGGGCAGACTGGGTGGGCCATAAACCCTTATCTGCCAACAGTGTCTATGTATCTATGTAAAATACCTACAAATTACTGAGATATTAATATACTGTATGTTCAAAATGCCATTGATCGCCTCTGTATGGCACTTACCTTTATTCTTCAGTTTGCTGTTTGACTTTGAAGAGTGCAGATGTGTCCCAGTCCACAGAAGATGACAGCCGCTGACCTTGGTTGGTAAGTATAGGGCAAGGGGGGGTGTGGGTTTTTTGGTTGCTCAGTAGGAGGTTTGGGATGTGAGAGGGGGATGGGGAAACAATGAGAGACCTTTTTTTACAGTAGTTTAAAAAAAGATGTTGCGGACTGTTTTCTTTTTTCATAGCAACAGTAGAACCATTTTTCAGGGCACTGGGGGTGCGTTCCCCAGTGTCCCACACTGCTCTGGGGAGGTACAACATAACTGGGTACACTATGTACATTAGGAGTGGGCTCCCTAGAGTCACACACTGCTGGTGGGGGTGATTGTAGTGCTGACATGGGGATCGGACACCCAGCTGTTGGCAAAACCATTACATATATATTTCAGGACACTGGGAGTGGGTTCCCCAGTGTCCCACAGTAGGGGGAGGGGTGCTTTATCTGGGACACTGGGAGTGGCCTCCACAGTGTCCTACTGTGCTGGTGGTGATGGTGCTGGTGGTGATGGTGGGGGGAGAGGAAAAGGATATTGAAATAGCAAAAGGCACAAAAAACAGTAGCTCAATGGCACAAAACATTTAACCTTCAAGCATGAGGTGCACTTACTAGGGTGTTAAACTCAGATAAAAAGCACCGAGCTGGAAAACAAGCAAAAAGATCAGCACTTCATTCAGTCCTAAAGTAAGTTTAAATCTCAGTTCATAGTGTTGCAGAAAACAAAGCCTGGCAGATCACCCCAGAGTGGTGATTATATTTAAAAAAACTCTCGGGGGGTTATGCAGCCTGGGGTGGAGCCCTGGGGGCTGTAGAATAGGCAGGGTTGGTTGACTGTTGATTCCTGTTCCCCTGCTGAGTTGGTTCTGTCTGCCAAAAGGGATTTAGTACTGCAAAATAGTGTCCTTGTTCAGTGCAGAATCCCTTTCCATAGGGCTCATACAAAGCAGAATCCTAGTTCAAAGCAGAATCCTAGTTTGAATCAGAATCCTAGGATGAAGCACAATCCTGGTTTGAATCAGAATTCTAGTTCAAAGCAAAATCATAGTTTGAAGCAGAATCTTAGTTTGAAGCAGAATCCTAGTTCAAAGCAGAATCCTGTGTTGTGTGGGACATCTATTTTTCCCCCATAGGAAAAAAATGGGAAATTTAACATATCATAACTTTGGAATAAATTCATATTTTCCCACCAAATCTCCAAAAGGCACATCAGTGAGGCCAAGGCTTTCTACCCTGAAAATAGCCCAAAAGCTAAAGCCATTTCTGAGATACAGGTGGACAAAAAGTGCCAACCCCCAAATCTTTATCTTGGAAATGGCCAAAGTTATTAAGATAATATTAATCATTTACAAACACCTCCCCAGGGTAATTATGTGTGCCAAATTTTGTAGAAATTACTTTAACCATTACAAAGTTATTAAGATCCAAAAAATTCCCCTTAAACATTAATAAACACAAACAGCAAAACCCTCAAAAATCTGTTTTTTTCTACACTATGTATCTCAGAAATCAAACAAGGAATTCAAACCAAATTTGTCCAGTCAAGAGACCTGTGCCCTAGGCTGATGTTTGTCAAATTTCCTGCAAATCTGTTGGAGGTTTGGAAAGTTATTCAGGTGGAAAGTATGCAAAACTGGATGACAGTGTGTGAAAATCACTTTCCTTTTACATCTATTTTCCCCCATAGGAAATAATGGCAAATTCAAGATTTAATAACTTTGGAATGAATTACTATTATTTTACCAAACCTTCAAAAGGCACATCTGTGAGGCCAAGGCTTTCTACCCTTAAAATTTCAGCCCAGCACCTAAAGCCGTTTCTGAGATACAGGTGGCCAAAAAAAACCCAGCAAAAACCAGGGAAATCTCTATATTTTCAACACTTTATATCTCAGAAATCTCAAAAGGGATTCAAACCAAATGTGGTACATCAACAGACCTTCCCCAGCAGATGATGTATGCCAAATGTCAGGAAAATCTGTGCAACCAATTAAAGTTAATAACCAGGAATAATTGCCGTTTAACATTAAACACTCCTACAAACTCTTAACTATACTGGCCCTATCAGGTCAGTATAATTTATATATATATATATATGTATGGTAGCACGGTAGTGCTACCATAGTTAAGGTTGAGGAGACATTTACATGTTAAACCTAAACTTTTGCACCTTAATAACTTTGCAACCGTTCAACAGATTTGCCTGATATTTGGAATACATGATCAAGAATCATATGTCTTGGGATCTGCCAACTTATGTACTGTGTGGATATATGGCTGAAGAGTTATTAAGCATGATCTGTGTGCATGTTTATGCTTTTTTGAATTCTTTGCTCATCCCTACAGGTTGCTTGGTTTGTGCGACCGGTCTGAAAACGTCAGGGAACGTGCAGTCAGGGTCCTCGATGTGCCTTTTGAAGATTTCGTGAAAAAATATTAAACGGTTCAAAAGTTATTCAAAAAATAATTTCCTATTATGTCAATGGGAAAAGTCAAAAAGTTTGACAGTGTCACAAATACACTTTTTAGTGTCACAAATGGTCCTAGTAGTGTCGCAAATCTACCATTTCATTTTCAGTTGGTGATCAGAGAAATGCTTGGCATTTAAATTTGGGACCCTCTAGCAACACAATTCTTTTTGTGTTAACCTAGTCGGACCCTGAGGATGCTAGGCATGTCTTTATTTTGAGGTTAAACACCCTAGAAATATGTTTTTCCAATTTCTGGAAAAAGTAGTGTCATAAAGTAGTGTTGCACTCATCAAAGTGTTCAGAATTTTTATAAAGCCGTAAATCAATCATCTATTTTATACACCATGCCTAAAATAACAGGAATTATTTACCACCCTGCTGCAAATGAACGGTTTGGTCTTTTGGGCTGAAATTTGAAGGGAAGGCAGCCAACATCTCCCAGATGTGCCTTTTCATAGTTTGGTGAAAAAATATTACAGGGCGCCAAAGTTGTGGCACTCTGAACGTCTCTTTTTCCCATAGGATAAGATTACGGTATTCACTGCGCCTTTCAGGGCCCGTATCTCGGAAAAGGTGCGAGATACGGACTTTTCATCAGAAAATTGCTTAGCCCCCTAATGGAGCTAAGTACAAAACTAGCCAGGAAAGTGATAATTCATATGACTTTTAAATTTTTTTACTATGTCATACGGTTCCTGAGATATAAGCAATTTAGTATTCCAACTCCTCATTTTCTGCTCCGAGACCCATTATTATGCATACATTCTTTGTACTCACTGTCTTTCTGTATGCATCTTTTGGGGAAAACCAGCCTGTGTGCTTACATTACTGTTATTCTTACCGCTTCTACTTTCGGTTCCATACCCATTTCACTTACTGTTCCTGTCTACGCCACCATGTGCGTTAATCTTTGCGTTTTCATTTGCGCTTGAGTTTGCATTATTTTTACCATTTGTATCTACAGTACTATTTCTCTTTCTGTGCTTATCCAGAAGGTAAGGAAATGGGCAGACTGGGTGGGCCAAGTGGTCCTTGTCTGCCGTCAAAGTCTATGTTTCTATGTTTCTTTTTGCATCACCATGCGCATTACCATTTGCATTTGCAGGCACCGTGTTACTATGTGACAAGACATCATGTGGTGGGCCCCGCACTCCTGCTGCTGCATTACATTCACTATTTCTCGTTATCATTCTCAAAAAGAAGGGAAATTAGAGGCAAAAAACTCCATTTAATGCATCAGTTAGGGTTGTTCCACAGCAACAAAAGTGAGGAAATTCGATGTTAGGGTTGAAACCCCCCTTGCACCCCTCCAGCCCACCCCCCAACTGGCATTGGGATGCGTGTTGGGGTTGACGGCCCTAACTCTCACCCCATTCTCCTATTCCTCAGCTTCTTTCCACATGTGGTGGGGTGAGAGTTAGGGCTGATGACCGCAACATGCACCCCGATGTCAGTTGGAGGTGGGCTGGAGGGGCACAAGGGGTTTCAACCTAACATCAAATTTCCTCACTTTTGTTGTTGTGAACAACCTAACTGATGCATTAAATGGAGCTTTTTGCCTCTAATATATATATATATATATATATATATATAATTTGCAAAAACTTCATTAATGCATTACTTAGGTGGTTACCACAGTGACAAAAGCAGGGAAATGAGGTGTTAGGGTTTCCAACCCTAACGCCCCACCCTCAGGGTTCCTACCCCTACCACCCCACCCCCACCTTCCACACACCAACAAGCGTCGGGGTGTGCCATGGGGTCATAAGGCCCTCCATCAAGATAGTACAACAGTACTGTGTTCCCATACCTCCATCCAGATACTAGAACAGTGCGAAAAATGGGAAACACTGGCACAGTTATGAGCATGCTTAGAAACTGCATAATGCATACTTGTAACATGCTCATTTTTTGGAAATCTTTCACCAAATTTTCAACATCGGCATTACGGGACCTCTCCTCATGAACAGTGCAACTGTGATTTTGTTAATCCAGCCCAAATGTTGATTTCGCACAGTGACTGTGCCACAGGTGCAAAAATCACATTCCAGACAGGAGGTGAAAAATGACAGCTATTCTGTTCATAAGGTAGTGTGAAAAAATGGCAATGTTGAAAATCTGAAGTGAAAATAAGAAAACTTGGCAAAGTTACGAGCGTGTGTAGAAAGTGCACAACGCACGTCCATAACGCAGTCATTTTTTTAAATTTTTTCACCAAATTTTCAACATGAGCTTTATGGGTCCTCCCCTCTTGAACTGTGGCACTGTCAATTTGTTAATCCATCACAAAAGTTGATTTTGTGCAGTGACCACGCCATTCTGCCCACAGGTGGAAAAACACATTTTGGGCAGGAAATGAAAAATGACAGCTGTACTGTTCATAAGGAAGTGGTACAAAAATGGCAATGTTGAAAATCTAGAGTGAAAATGTTAAAAAATGGTGAAGTTATGAGTGTGCTTAGAAACTGCACAATGCACGATTGTAATGCAGTCATTTTTGGGAATTTTTCCACCAAAATTGCAACATGGGCTTTTTGGGACCCCACCTCATGAACAGTGGCACTGTTGTTGTGTGAACTTGTCTTGAAAGGTGATTCTGCTAAGCGACCATGAAATCACCTTTTGGGACCGAGAAATGAAATGACAGTGACAGTCTTCATGAGGAGGGGTCCCAAGAATCCCATGTTGAAAATTTAGGGTCCAAATTCCTAAAATAAGCTGATGTATTAACCTAAGTTGAATCCTCCTCATTGACTCCCATTATACAGGTTTACCTGAATCCTCAGTTCACAGTTCGACTTTGAAGAGTACAGATCCTGTATTGAAGTACTGTAATGTGCAGCACAATGGTTTTGTATTGGAAAGCATTGTGCAGCACATTACAGTACTTCAATGTAGGATTCTGCATCAAAATTTGCGCACATTTCGTTGCAGGATTCTGCATCGAAAAAATACCTCAGGATGTTTTTCTTCTCCTCAGTTTGTACTTCGGCTTTGAACAGAGCAGACATTTCCCAGTCCACAGATGATCATGGCTCCCTATCTCTGGAGGGTAAGTATGGGTGGGGGTGGGGGTGGGTGCACAGAGGAGGGTGGTAGTGGGGAGGGGACAGGGAGCAACGATGGACTTTTCATCATTATGGGTAAAAATAAAAAAGACCTTGGGGACAATTTTCTTCATTCACAGGGTGTAAAACAAATAAATCTGGGCACACTGGGGTGGGCTCCCAGTGTGCCACATAACTTTTGGGGGATCATCATGCCAACAGGAGGATTGGGCACCCCATCAGCAATAAGAGTGGGCTTGGGGGGTTATCCAACACCGGGGGTGGGTATCCCAGTGTCAGAAAAGTTTGAAATAATTAAAAATAAATATATCAGCACACTGGGGTGGGCTCCCAGTTTGCCACAATACTGGGCGGGGTACAGATCAACAAGGAGATTGGACACCCCAATGTCAAAAATGGGCAGACTAGATTAATGCAGGATCCTGTATTGAAATGTACACAAATTTCGATACAGTATCCTGCATCGAAGGACTGTAACATGCCGCACAATGGTTTTGTATCGTAAAACATTGTGCAGTACATTACAATACTTTGATGCACACTTCTGCATTGAAGAAAAGATCTTGGGGATGTTTTTCTTCTTTTCACAGGTATTTACACATAAAAAATACATTTGGGCACACTGGGGTGGGCTTCCAGTATGCCCAGTACACATCATGTATTATATGCACAAAGTGCACAAAAGCAGGTCTTCCATGACTCTGTAGCTGGCAGCATAAGTTCCAGCTGCAGCTGCAGAAATCAAGAAAATACTGCTGTTCTCATACAGAGAACGGACTCCAAGCCGTTCTCTGTATAAGCTGAAACCTGAGAGAAAAACTTCTTTGGGTCCAGCTTAAAACACAAAAACAGCATCAGAAAAAACATAAAGAGGTTCTCTTTAGCCATTTTCTGATTTTTTTTGTGTTGAAAATGTTCGGTACTTCAACATCCTCACTAAGCGGCAAAACAAGATGGCTGCCACAACACAGCTCAGTTGATCGCAGGACTGTGAACTGTGTGAAAAATAGCAGCATTCTTTGCAAAAAGAAGCTGGTATTTTCCACACAGTAGTCCTATTGTTCAAAAATAAGCTGCTATTTTTCACACAATACTATTATTGTGCGAAAAATATATTTTGTGCCTGACATAAATTTTCCCATAGGAAATAATGGGAACATTAAAAATGTCATAACTTTTGAATGGATTAATATCTTTTCCCTAAATCTTCAAAAGGCACATCTGTTACCCAAGGGCTTTCTGCACGGAAAATGTCAGACCTGTACCTAAAGCAGTTTCTGAGATCCAGGGTGACAAAGAAATGCTAAAAAAACCAGATGTTTCTGTTTATTCAACATGTTATAGCTCAGAAACCACTAGATGGAGTCCCATGACAGGTGAAGAGTCCTACCCCATGAGATTATACATGACAAAGTTCATGCAAATTCATTGAATGGCGTCAAAGTTATTAAGGCTCAAAATTTGGACTTTAACATAGAAGTACCGTTCTACCCTAACTATACTGGCACGACTGCATTTATTTTCACTGTAGTGATGTCATCACGGTGGTTATTCCACTGCACTGAGAATACATATTTTTATTCAATGAGTTATTTTCTCAAACCATTGTGTGTATATATATATTTATACAACTCATGTTTTGGGATAAATCACAGGATAAAAAGTAATATCTCAGCCGGGTCATGGAGATATCAGTGATATCTTTACATGTGAAGATATCACTGATATCTCCATACTCCTATATGTCATACCGAAACTACTGTGCTATGTGGAACTTTCACTTTCTTGTAACTCATTGCTGTCTACGTACATTTACAATAACACATGCTCTGCATAAAAAGAAACAAAACAGCCATTTCAATCTTAACTCTCCACATTTTCATGAAACAAAATGTATCTCCTTAATCCTGCCATTATGCTAGAAAAAAATAATATTTTAAAAGCTTATCTGGTTGATCCTGCCACTCTGAGCACTTTCACAGTCCCTTTAAACGTGACGTAGCCGAGCACTATTCACACTGATGCCTGTTATATTGATAGTCATTTTCTACGAGTTATCCTGGAGTTCAAAGCGACGAAAGCGGCTGTGCACACAGCTTAGTGTAATTTGTTGAAAAAGCTGACTGCACACAGACTGCAGCGACTGATTCGGCAGCTTTTGAACAGTAAAGAAAGCGTGAGCCTCTGTTGCTAACAACAGGCTCGTGCTTCCTCTCACTGTTCTAAAGCCATGAATTCAGTTACTGCACTCTGTATGCAGTAGGCAGCTTTTAACAAATCACACTAAGCTCTGCATAAAGCACCTTTTCTGACTTTCTGAACCCAGGATAACTCCTACAAAATGACTTTCAATATAACAAGCATCACTGTGAATAGCGCTCAGCCATGCTACATTTACAGGGACGGTGAAAGTGCTCAGAGTGGCAGGATCAACCAGATAAGCATTTAAAATATTATTTTTTTACAAAATAATAGCAGGATCAACCAGATATTTTCAATAATTTTAAAATGACAGGATCAACCAGATATTTCAAAATAGTATATAATCTGTTGTATAAAATCTGTTATGTTTGGGGGGGCCTGGAGAACTCTGTTGGGGGCATGGCATAAAAAAACAGATAACTCTTTTAAAAAAATAACCATAAAAACTAGGATACACCGGATATTTTTTCAACAACAAATTACATCTGTTCTTTTCACAGCTTTTCTGTAAGGGGGGTTGTATTGCTAGGGCCATCACCTTTATGTCGCCCATTGCACTGAGAGGAGCATGTCGTTGGTTGTGTTGGGGGACAAAACATGTGTTGTATAAACAGAATATGACATGGTCTGACTGAAGATATCATATTTATCTTCACTCGAGGCCAGTGACATCAAGATATCTCGCCAGGCTTCGCCACCGTGAGATATCATATCACTGGCCTCTCGTGAAGATAAATATGATATCTTCAGTCAGGCTATGTTACATATCTCCTATATATATACTATATATATATATATATATATATATAGATATATATATATATATATATATATATATATATATATATATATCTATAGATATATATATACATATATATTATAGGGGCATGATAGAGGGGTGGAAAACTGGCTGAAGGACAGAATCCAGAGGGTGGTTGTTGGGGGGAGAGTTATCTGGTACTAGATGGGTAACCAGTGGAGTCCCGGAGGGCTTGGTGCTGGGGCCGGTGTTGTTCAATGCCTTCGTCAATGACATTGGAGATGACATTAAAGGAAAAATGTGCCTATTCACAGATGATATCAAACTCTGTGGGAGAGTGGACACAGCTGAAGGGATACAGGACCTACAGGAAGATCTGGAAAAGCTAGGGAGGTGGTCCAGGATATGGCAGCTAGGCTTCAATGCCAAGAAATGCAAAGTTATGCTAAATGGAGCCAAGAATCCTAGGACAGAGTACCACCTGGATGGAGTCTGAGTATCTGCATCAGAGGAGGAGAAGGACCTGGGAGAGATGATCACTTGTGACCTGAAGCACTCCACACAGTGCAAGAAAGCAGCAGCAAAGGCAAACAAGATACTGGGATGCATATCTAGGGGGATGAGTAGTAGAAGAGAAGAGGTTATACTACCCTTGTGCAGGTTACTGGTAAGGCTGCATCTAGAGTATGGAGTTCAGTACTGGTGCCCACACCTCAAAAAGGACATTAACCTGCTGGAGAAGGTCCAGAGGAGGGCTACAAAGATGATAGCTGGTCAGCAGGGTAAGTCATATGAGGAGAAGTTGAGGGCACTGAACATGTACTCCCTGGAAGACAGAAGAGAGAGAGGGGACATGATTGGGACCTTCAAGTACTTGAAAGGGATAAATAAGGTTGATAAGGAGAGTCTATTTAAACTGAGTAGCAACCATAACACGAGGGGGCACAGTCTTAAGCTGGAAGGTGGAAGGTTAAGGAGGGAAGTTAGGAAGCACTTCTTCACAGAGAGGGTGGTGGACACTTGGAATGTGCTGCCAGAAGAGGTAATCTCATTGAAGGCAGTGGACAGCTTTAAGAGATGCTGGGAGAGGCATAGGGGAGGGTAAGGATCATGGGTAGGGAGAATGGGAGGAATAAGGAGGGAGGGAGGGCAGGGACATTAGCACAAGCTATGGACCCTGCAATATGAGCAGACTTGATAGACCAAATGGCCTTCTTCTGCTGGATCTTTGTACGTTCGTATATATGATAGCGCCCCTATAGTTAGGGTTGGTACAGCCTTTCAATGTTAAATCTAACTTTTTGCACCTCAATGACTTTGTCATTTTTCAACCAAATAACACAAAACCTGGTATGTGCTGTCATGCTGTCAGTGTCTTAAGACGTGAAAAGTTTCATGATGACAGCTTTTATGGTTTTGGAGATATAAAGTGGTCAAAAACACAAAAAGGAACTTTTTTCCATAGGATAGCATGGAATTTTTTGCTCTCATGTAGAGCACATTCAGAATTAAGTTTGCCTCTGATACTTTCAGAGATGATGGGGTGTATGCCAAGGGTGTGCCTTTGGATGGTTTGGTGAAAACATATGTGACAATTTTTGAATTAATACAATTTTTGTGATAAATGCAAGACGCAGTGTGCACTGTAAATAGCATTTACTGTTCCAACAGTAAATTGTGAATGGTAAATTACATTTACCATTCACAATTTACAGTTCAAATGGTAAATGTGTGAAAGGTAAATGCCATTTACCATTCGAACACTAAATGTTCGAATGGTAAAAGGCATTTACCATTCGCACTTTACTGTTCGCAATTTCAGTTTTCAGTTACTATTTCCACCATCTTATTTGCAGTGGGTTGCCCAATCCTGGTATTGGCAGTGGCCCCCCCACCTGTGTTATCTATGTAGTTATCTAGGTGCTTGTCAGAGGTGGCTGAAGGGAATTGTTATTTGTGAAATTAACTTAGTGTAGAAAGATTTGCAAAGTAGGGGGAATGACTTAGCTAGAAGGAGCCAGGTTAAAACCAGATTTAAACACTGCCCTAGATAGCTTCTGGCAGAGCACCAGGAGGAAGGAGCTGCAGGTATAACTAAACTTCTCTACTGGGACTATATTGCCCTGCTTCCCTCCCCTCAAACCCTCCCCACCCAAAAGTAGTTCTACTTTTATAGGCACAGGATTTGACTGACAACAGGAACTTCCTGTTTGGGAGCAGGAAGTTAGTGATCACAGAGTCACCAAAGACTCACCATCCTAGAAGGGCAAGAGTAGCTTTCCATTCCCCCAGCTGGAGGTCTGACTCTGAGCAAGTAAGGAGACTACTGAGAAATATAGGAACTTCTTGTCTCAGAACAGGAAGATCAGGAGCTAAAAGAGCACAGAGGCAATAAGTAAGTAGGGAGAGAAAAAAAAAGAAATAAACAAACAGAGGAAAGCGTAAGTATTCCAAACAACAGTTAGGGGGCCAGAAATAAGACATGATGGGAGTGGTGCAGTGCAGTGGCTGTGGAGCAGCAGTCTTCCAGGAGATGTTCTGGAGGATGTGGTGTTGTCCCATCTGCAGGCACCTCTCTGGGCTGAGGGAGGAGGTTGCTCATCTATAGGCTGAGTCGGTCAGTATTTGTGGAACCTCCTGTCCCACCCAGGGACCACCAGGGTCACTGCCATTGCCTCAGAGATTGCCAAGAAAGAGGAGTGGTTGGACCACAGTGGGCTCAGGGAGGGTGAGGGTGGTGGAACAGAGGCACATCCCTCCAGTTGTACCTCTCCACAATTTCTATGCCATTCTGGAAAAGTGTGGTTCCTCTATGGAGGCACCAACAGTGGAGACCAAGGAGGATGCTGGGAACCTCAACAAAGGAGACCCTCAGTAGGGTGGCATGGGACCCCACATGAGAAGAAAACAACTCCTGGTGGGAGACTCCATTGTTAGGAAGGTAGAACTGGGAGAGGAAGAGGAGAGGGAGGTAAGGTGCCTGCCTGACACCATGGCTTGGAGGGACAGGGAGTGAATCCTCAGGATTGCAGGAGCAGCTGCACAGGGGAGGGAGCTGGATGTCATTGTCCACCTAGGGACAAATGACCTGGCTAAGAAAGGGATCAGAGCAGTGCAAGAAGCATTTGTAGAGATGGGGAGGGACCTTAGACAAATAGTATGCATGGTAACCTTCTCTGAGGTGCTGCCTGTCTATGGCATGGGTGAGGCTAGGGTGCTCCACACCATGAGATTAAATCAGTGATTGAAAAACTGGTGCAGAGCTCAGGGATTTGGCTTCATTGGGGACTGGGGGTCCACCTGGAGGGATGCAGGCCTATACTGGTGTGATGGTCTGCATCTGTCCAGAAGGGGAACCAGGATCCTAGGTGATAGGTTTAAATGCTTCATTGGCAAGCATTTAAACTAGCCAAGGGGGAGAGGCACTGGAGAGGAGCAGGGAAATCCTAGCCCCCCCAAAAAATCAGGGTACTAAGTGAGGTAGACACCAACATAGAGATGTCAATAGGGAGACGCACAGGGGTAAATGGAGAAAGTGACAAATGCAATAAGGACAGTGATGGGGTAAAAAGAGGTAGGGCCATCAAGAAATGTAGGGTAATGAGTACCAATGCCTGCAGTCTGGGCAACAAGCTCCCTGAACTGGAGGCCTTGATGGAAGAGGGGTGCCTGTATATTGTAGCAGTCACAGAAACATGGTACACAGAGAACCATGACTGGGATGTTAACATACCAGGGTACACAACCTACAGGAGAGACGGGGAGAGGAGAAGAGGGGCAGAGTAGCTCTCTATGTAAGGGAAGAGATTAAAGCAACTGAACAAAAGAGTAAACAGGGAGGAGAGGAGGCACTGTGGGTCACCTTAGAGACTGGAAATGGCCCCACAATCCGCACAGGGGTTGTATACAGACCCCCATGTCAGGGGGAGAGAATGGACAAGGATATGATAGAAGGCATACTTAGGATGGCAGAGAAAGGGGAGATACTGTCGATGGGGGACCTTAATATGCCAGATGTTAACTGGAACACCTTTGCTGCAGCCACATCAAAAGCAGGGCCATTCTCAATGCCCTTCAGGTGGTATGCCTCAGACAGCTAGTTTTGGAACCTACTCATGAGGGAGCAATCTTAGACCTCATACTCTCAAATGGGAACAGTGAGAGGATCTCAGATCTAGAAGTGGGTAGCCATTTGGGAACAAGTGACCACCAAACAGTGTGGTTCATGATAAACTCAGCTACATAGTCAATCCATACAAAAGTGAGGGTTCTGGACTTCAGGAGGGCTGACTTTGGCAAGATGGGAGAGTGCCTTAGAAAAGCACTAGCAAACAGGCTAGAAGGAGGGGTGGAGCAACAATGGGAAAATATAAAAACTGCAATCACAGAGGCAACAAGCCTTTGTGTGAAGCAAATAAACAAATCAAAATGAAATAAAAAGCTGCTATGGGTCTCAAAAGAGGTGGCAGTGAAGGTTAGGGAGAAAAAGATAGCACTTAGGAAGTAAAAGGAAACACAGAAGGAGCAAGACAGAGAACTGTACCAGTTAAGGCAGAAGGAAGCAGGGAGGATAGTCAGAATAGCAAAGGCCCAAACTGAGGAAAAGATAGCCAACTCAGTTAAAAAGGGGATAAAACCTTTTATAGGTATATTGGGGAGCGTAGAAAGACAAAGGGAGAGATAGTAAGGCTGAATAGAATGGACAGTCGGTGGGCAGAGAGGGACAGTGAAAAAGCAGGGATACTGAATGAATACTTCTGTTCAGTATTCACAAAAGAGGAGGTGGGGGAGGTGCCTAATCCAATTAACAGAAGCACTCCAGATAGGGGGTTGATCTCAGTCCTTTCACAAAAGAAAGGGTTCTGAAAGAACTCCTAAAACTAAAGGTGGACAAAGCAATGGGGCCAGATGGAATTCACCCCAGAATTCTAAAAGAATTAAGCAGAGAACTAGTGACACCACTGACTACCCTTTTTAACAAATCATGGGAGGATGGTATGGTACCTGATGACTGGAAGAAGACTGATGTGATTCCCCTTCACAAAAGTGGGACCAAGACAGAGGCAGGAAACTACAGACCTGTCAGTGTGACCTCTGTGGTAGGGAAAGTGATGAAATCACTTCTGAAGGAAAGAATTGTTGAGTACCTAGAGGCCAGTGGGGCACAGGACCCAAGGCAGCATGGGTTCAAAGCGGGAAGGTCATGTCAGATGAATCTAACTGATTTCTTTGACTGGGTGACCAAAGTAGTAGACCAGAAAGGGGCTGTGGGCATGGCCTACCTAGACTTTAGCAAGGCATTTGACACAGTCCCACACAAAAGATTAATAGTCATATTAACCAGTCTGGGAGTGGGTCCCAGGGTAGTAGCCTGGGTAAAACATTGTCTGGACAACAGGACACAGGAGGTAATTGTAAATGGAGTCCAGTCTGAAGAAAGAGGGGTTACTAGTGGGGTACCGCAGGGTTCAGTACTGGGTCAAGTCCTTTTCAATGTCTTTATAAGTGACATTGCAGAGGGACTGGAAGGAAAAGTATACTTCTTTGCAGATGACACAAAGGTCTGCAACAGGGTTGATACACAAGGAGGCGTAGAAAGGATGAGAAGGGACTTAGCAAGGTTGGAAGAATGGTCAGCAGTATGGCAGCTTGGATTCAATCCAAAGAAGTGAAAAATAATTCACCTGGGAAACAAAAACCCAGGGGAAGATTACCCAAGGGGTGGAGGTAGTACCAACAACAAAAATGGAAAGGGACCTGGGGGTAATCATATCAGATGACCTCAAGGTTGGCAAGCAATGTGAGAAGGCAGTAGGGAGGGCTGGGGGGGATACTGGGACGTATAGGGAGAGGCATCACCAGTAGAAAACAGGAAGTTGTTATCCCCCCTACAGACAGTTGGTGAGATCCCATCTGGAGTACTGCATCCAGTTCTGGAGACCCCATCTCTGCAAGGACATAGACAGGATGGAGGCTGTTCAGAGGAGGGCAACTAAAATGGTGCAGGGTCTGCAGGAGAAATCATATGAGGAGAGTCTAAAGGAGCTCAATATGTATACCCTTGAGGAAAGGAGGGAGAGGTGGGACACGATAGAAACATTTAAGTACCTCAGTGGAATCAACAAAGTCCAAGAGGGTAGCAGCTTTCAGAAAAAGAGATGTGTAAGAACAAGGGGACAAAATTTGAAGATAGAGGGGGCACTGCTCAGGGGCAATGTGTTGAAGTATTTTTTCACAGAGAGGGTGGTGGACAAATGCAACAGTCTTCCTGAGGAGGTTGTGGGGTATAAAACTGTGGGAGAATTCAAAAATGCATGGGGCAGACATAAGGCAATTTTTGTGGGGGGTAGGAAGAAATAGGCTGTTGGTTAAATAGGATCTGCAGCTTATCCAGTAGTTAGGGAAACGGGCAGACTAGATGGGCCAAGAGGTCTTTATCTGTCATCAAAGTCAATGTTTCTATGTTACCGCAAACTGAAGAATCAAAAGTAAGCACTGTATAATGGCAGTAAATGGGGGTTTCAACTTAGGTTGATATCTCAGCTATTTTTAGGAATTTTGACCCCAGATTTTCTACACAGGGTTCTTGGGACCTCACCTCATGAACACTACCACTGTCATTTCCTTGCTCAGTCCAGAAAGGTGATTTCATGGTCACTGCGCAGAATCACCTTTTGGGACTGATTAATGAAATGACAGTGCCACTGTTCATGAGGTGGAGTCCCAAGAATCCCACGTTGCAAATTTGGTGTAAATATTCAAAAAAATGACAGCGTTAAGAGTGTGCATTGAGCAGTTTCTACGCACACTTGTAACTTCACCGAATTTTAATATTTTCACTCCAGATTTTCAACATTGCTATTTTTTAACACCTCCTTATGAACAGTACAGCTGTAATTTTCCACATACTGCCTGAAACTTGTTTTCTCACCTGTGATGCAAAATGGCACAGTCGCTATGTGAAATCAACTTTTGGGATGGATTAACAAAATCACAGTGCCACTGTTCATGAGGGGAGGTCTCAAAAAGCCCATGTTGAAAATTAGGTGAAAAAAATGTCAACAAATGGCCACGTTACAAGTGTGCATTGCGCAGCCTTTACTCAAGCTTGTAACTTCACCAATTTTTCATGTTTTCACTCCAGATTTTCAACATTACCATTTTTAACACCATCTAATGAAGAGTTCAGCTGTCATTTTTTAAATCCTGCCAGAAATGTTTTTCCCACACCTGTGGCACAAAACGGCATTAAAATTTTGCAGAATTACATTTCAACAGGGATTTGAAAGTTTTCTGTACTGGGTACATGTGGTGAGGTGATAAGAAGGTTATGCTGAACATTTTGGGTGAAAATTATTTAAGATGGCACAGTTATGACTATTTGTTGCAATTTTGCTATGCCTGCTCATAACTTAATGTGTGGAAGTGCAGGGGCCAGAGACCCCTGTGTTTCCACAGCTACATACATATGTGCATCTGTGGAGGGATAGGAGCGCAGGGTCCAAAGGACCCAGTGCTCCCTCAGTAAAATAAAGATACTATTATACTATCTGAAAAAGTGGAGAAATAAATTGCAAAACACTTTGTTAATGCATCAGTTAGGGTTAAAGGGACAAACATATGGAAATGAGGCATTAGGATTGTGTCCCTAACCCCCCACCCTACCACCCACCCTTGTCCTCCACACACAAACAGGCATTGGGGTGTGCAGGTCATTAGGCCTAACTCCCACCCCATTCCCCTATACTGTACCATGTCAGTCCTGTTTACACATGGAATGAGGTGGGAGCTGGGCCTAATGCCAGCCTGGATGCCTGTTGGAGTGTGGGAGATGAGGGTAGGGTTAGGGGAGGCCAAGCCTCAACCCCTCATTTCCATACCTTTGTCACTTTAACCCTAACTGATGCATTAACAATTTTTTTGCAATATATATTGCAGCACCCTCCTGGACCTTATGCTAGTAAACAAACCTCACACTATCTCACATACTGGAGTATTCTTCAATGATATAAGCGACCATTGTGCTACTGCCTGCATCAGACATCCTTCCCAAATCAAAATGGCTTCCAAATTCAAACTGAAAAGATGCCTGAAAAAGTTCTGCCAGTACACTTTCCTGAAAGATCTGAGCAACATTCGTTGGCAGGATTTTTATTTAGCCCCCACCTTTAATGAGGCATTTAACATCTTTCACAGCCTCTTACTGGGGCTAATAGACAAACACACCCCACTAAGACTGATCAAATCAAAAAATAAAACTCCTGGCTGGTTCTCTCCCATCCTGAAGAAAGCATTTAGGGATAAGGACTACTGGTGGAAAAAAGCAAGGAAATTCCATCTGGAGGCTGATTGGTTAGCATTCCGTACCACTAGGAATGCTTGTACCAAGCTAGTTAGGTCAGAAAAAGCTAGGTACTTCCAAAAAGAACTAGAAGACAATAAAAACAACTCTGCCAAATTTTGGAACATCCTCAAAGAAGTCGAAGGTCAGTCCACTGCAACACCTGTTCCAAACAAAATTGTGTCTGATGGTACCACCTATACGGACAAAGCTGATATATTAGAGAAGCTTAATGATCACTTTGCCACTGCAGAGCTTGCCTTTGACACCTCACTTATCAGCAAACTTAGCCCAGCAAGAGACTACACTGTTGGCTTCACTGATAATCGCAACCATAACCAACCGCATCCTACCCCCTTCAGCTTCCTCACAATTACGTTCAAGCAAGTGGAGGACCTCCTCCTTTCTCTGGATACAAAAAAGAGTGCAGGTGCAGATAATATTGAACCTTACTTCCTAAAACTTGGCCATACCTATCTGACCACCCCCATTACACACTTATTCAACACCTCTCTGATTCAAGGTGAGCTACCTGTCTTGTGGAAAATCGCCCACATCCTACCATTATTCAAGACTGGGGATCCGAGTGATCTGAATAATTACCGGCCTATTTCTATATTATCCATCCTCTCTAAATTACTTGAAAAAATTGTCAACATCCAACTTAGAGAACATTTGGATTCACAAAAGTTGCTAAACCCGGCTCAGTCTGGTTTCAGAGCCAAACACAGTACAGTATCGACTCTTGCCAAAGTATCTACAGACTGGCAAATGGCCTTGGACTCTAAGAAGCATGTATTTGCCCTCTTCCTTGATCTAAGTAAGGCCTTCAATACTGTGGATCATACCACCATGCTTACTGCACTAACATCGGACTTGATAGTTCTGCCATTAAATGGTTCACCAGCTACCTAACCAATAGGCTACAACAAGTCAAAGCCATAGGAGATCTGTCCCCACAAAAATCCTTGTTACGAGGAGTCCCATAAGGCTCCATCCTGGGCCCTATCCACTTTGCAATATACATCAATAATCTGAACTTGCAGCTGGGCACAGCAAATGTGCACTTATTCACAGATGATACTGTACTCTATACCACAAATTCATCATTGGATCTGGCCCATGAGTACTTACAGAAAGACTTCATCACCCTCCAATACAACCTTCTCACTCATAAGCTCCTCTTCAATGCCAAAAAGACTAAAGTAATGATTCTCTTACCAAAGTCTGCTTCTGGATGTTCACATATCACATAGATCTGAACACTCTTAGATGATCCCCTTGAAGTAAATGATACCTTTAAATACCTAGGGTTCTGGCTGGATAACAAGTTCAGCTTTCTGTGCCACTTAAATGAAACCTCGAAGAAACTCAGACAGCGATTAGGTTTATTCTATCGCATTAAACACCTACTCACGTTAGAAGCCAGAATGAGACTAGTACAAACTACATTCCTACCTATACTGGACTACGCTGACTTCCTTTACAGTCACTGCCCATCAACGATGCTAAACAAACTGGATGCCCTTTACCACCGGGCTTTAAGATTTATCTTAAATCTACCCCGTAGTACACATCACTGTCGTCTATACCAGGTTTCAGGATGGACCTCACTCTCAACTAGAAGAAAAAGGAATGCTCACCTCTGGTTTTTTAGAGCATTATCTGATAACCTCCCTGCATACATCTCGAACATCTTCAAATGGGCTAAAGGTTCCTATGGCCTGAGATGCTTCTCCTTAATCTGCTTCCAGATTCCTAGAGTGAAAACTACCCTTGGCTCAGCAGCAATCAACTTCTCACTTCCATCACTTTGGAACACTATGCAAGACTCATTAAAATTATCCTCACTTCCAAGCATTTTCACATTCAAAGCTCTATTAATGGATTATCTGAAGGAATCATGCAATTGTTTCAGACGCCGATGACCCCTAAGCCCCAGGTGCCACTCTCAAATCCTACACCTAAGTATCTCATCCACCCCACATTCCTAACAACAGAAACTTAGGACCTACAAGCCTAGTTCCCTTAATCCAAGATGGCCCTGCCTATTCTCTACTTTTTACCTATTCTGGCCTCCCTTTTGGCTGCCTACTCTTTCACCCCAATTTCTACCCTATTTCTTAATACCTCCTTATTTTTTATCATTTAGGTATGAGCTCTTACTTAGCGGAGACTATGTGGGATTGTTGTCTCTTCTCATGTCAGTAAAGCTTATCATTATGTACCTTTGCATGTTAATTATGTTGACCGGTATGTATAGGCCCATATTGACTGGCACCTTCACAATGTATTTTTTTTTGCACCGTTGTCCACCGTAATTGTAATTTTATGAAGTGTACTGTATTGTATTAATGCCCAGGACCACCTTGAAAATGAGCTTGCTCAATGGTGTTTATGCGTGGTTAAATAAAGTGATTGATTGATTGATTGATATATATGTGTGTGTACAGTACTGGAGAGACTTGCATCACCTCTATAATAATGGCCTGTAACTTCTTAAATAACTAATAAAATGTATCCATTCTAATACTCCCTAGTATTGTACTCAATAAGGACATAGTGTAAATAACATCAGCCTCTGTTGTGTTGCTGTTTTGCTGTGGACCCATCTGGAGTGCCACATTTCCCCCTTAAGAAAGATGCCATTTTGTGACATTGTTCCATGTCATTCGTAGAGTGCCTCATTTCAGTCTCAACATTTATATTTTAAAGAAAAAAAAGTTGTATGCTAGCATCTCATAGTTAGCTCTTGTGCGTCTTAAAACTTTCTTATGTCTAAGTTTATAATTTATGTAGTTTTATATGCCTTTTTTCCCCTGGTAACATATGAACCAGTGGTGTCCCCCTACAGTACTTTCAGGACTTGTACTGCCCTGGTTTTCAATTAGCTTTTTTCTAATAAACCCCCCCAATTGCAGTGCCTCTGACTCTCCTTAACATCATTTCTAATTGTTTTTCTTTACTTTGCGGTATTCATGATGTTTTAATTAAATATTTGGATCCTCCTCCCTTGGCGTCCCCCTGTTATGTACAAGACTATGGGTCCAAAAATTCTCCACAACACCAGCGGTCCATTCACAGAACTAAAAGCACTTGTCTGTATTGTTGCTGAACCTTTGAAGTTCTCAAAAACCCCACAACTGCCCAAGAAACTTCCTTTCTACTTCTCATCTCGGTTAGTGTTTTTCTTGGTGGCTCCATTCATCTCACTGTTACATACATGACTTGTTGTGGTGTCACTGTTACGTACATGAATTTTTATGAAAAAAACAGCTTTTAAATAAATTACACCGAATAATTAGGACAATATGTGGCGTCTAACTTTTCAGCCAAGGTTTAAATTGCTGAGTAAGAAAAAAAGAGCTGTAAAAGAAACAGATATGATCAACAGGTAAACTTTGACACCTCTGGAGAAAATGCATTCAAAAGTAAATGTTTAAACACAACTATGGTTGCATTATGTACATTAACAAAAATGTTTCTTGTTGCAGGACTACATCAGATAGTTACACTTATATTGTTGCTTTTGTTTGGCCCGTTGACCACATGACTTGATGTGGTGCCACTGTTACGTACATGACTTTTGGTGTCACTGTTACATACGTGACTTCTTATGAAAAAAACGTTTTTGAATAAATTGCACTGAATAATTAGGAAACTCAGTGGTGTCTAACTTATACACAAAAGTTCATATAACTGATTAAGAAAAAGAGAGCTGTAAAAACAAACAGATGCAATCAGCAGGTAAACATTGACATGCCCAGTGAAAATGCATTCAAAAATAAATGTTTAAAGATAACTATGGTTGCTTTATGTACATTAACATAAGTATTTCTGATAGTAGGACTTTGTTGGATAGTTACAGTTACATTGTTGCTTTTGTTGGGTCCCTGTTAACCACATGACTTTATGTGGTGTTATTGTTACATGCATGACTTGTTGTGGTGTCACTGTTACATACATGACTTCTTATGAAAAAACTGTTTTTGAATAAATTGCACTGAACAATTAGGAAACTCAGTGGCGTCTAACATATCCACCAAGGTTCACATAGCAGATTAAAAAAAGGGGATGGTAAAAACAAATGGATACAATCAGTAGCAAAACTTTGACATGTCCTGTTTTCACAGCAGTGGTGCCTAAAGATAAATTGTGGCATAATTACAATCAGGTAATGCTTAGAATAAAACAGTGAATTGTTGCAAACTATGGTACCTAAATAGCTTCAATAACCATACTAATTTGGAAAAAACTAAAAGAAATTTAAACTGAAAATTCAACAGAAGGGACACCATGTTACATACGTTACCTGATTCATGTGCTAACTTAAAAACTAAATTTCTTATACTTCCAGATGATGACTAATCTTTATATCTCCATATGCACCTAATGTAACAATGATATAGTTATGGGATTTAAGTAAAAAAAAACTGGGACATAAATGTCACACTTTGTCTCTCCAGTATCAAATACACACTCATATACACACACACACACATATATATATTCTTTGCAAAGAACTTCATTAATGAATCAGTTAGGGTTGATGTCACAGCAAAAAAAGTTTGGAAATTTGATGTTAGGGTTACCCCCTACCACCCCACCCCCACCCCCTTCCTCCACACATCAACAGATGCCAGGGTGTACCATGGAGTCATCAGGCCCAACTCTCACCCCATTCCATGTGTAAGCAAGCTGACATGCTACAGTATAGGAGAATGGGGTGAGTGTTAGGACTGATGACCCCATGGCACACCCCAATGTCTGTTGGTATGTGGAGGTTGGGAGCATGGGGTTGGGGTGGTGGTTGGGTAACCCTAACATTGAATTTACAAACCTTTGTTTCTGTGACATCAACCTTAACTGATGCATTAACAAAGTTTTTTTGCAAAGAATTTCCTTCCTTTTAGAAAGAGTATAATGTAAGCTGTAAATGGTATGTGTTGGCCCAATGCGCCCACAAAACTGCCTGTTTTTGCATAATGATATTTGTCTGTGGAAGTGCAGGCCCTCTGAGCCCTGCACTTCCACTTACACATAACTACAGAGCCATAGAGCAGCCCTGTAGGGCAATGAAGAGTTGCAACTCTAATTTGACAGTATCTCAGCAACCGTAGCAGCTACAAAAATAATTCAAGTGTTGTTGTAATCATGACAGTGAGGCCTCCATGCAAGATAGGTTGACCAAATCCATACCTCACTTAGTTTCCTAGATATGGGCACCGAAAAGCACTGTGGGTGCTAACTTTGAGGGCGTAATACTGGCCTACAGACATGAAGATGAGCCATTGGAATACTAATTTCCAAATATCACAGTAACCATACAAGGTAGAGAAAAAATTCAAAATTCATGGTATTCATGACTTTAAAACCTACATCTACAAGGGGACTAAGAAGTTTTGCGATGACAAATCCATATCTCAAACCATTTTCTATTTTTTTTTTTTTACGGGGCTCCTACCACCAGGTTTCCACCCTGGTCATGGCCCCGGTCTTCCACCTACTTGCTACCGTGATCCCCCGGTCACCCCTGGCTTTCCCCCAGAGGGCAGGGCTGTGGAACTGGCTCCCCTTATCCAGCCCGTGGAACCATTATCTGGTTGGGAGATCCAGCGAAGAGGCCAATCAAAGCCCAGGGAGGGCTTCATAGAAGTGGAGGTTCCCCTGATTTTTCTTGTATCTTTTTGCCCGCTGGAGAGCCAGACGTGCAATGACATCAGTGCACCTACGTGCAGACATCCACCAGCTTTCCCCCCGTTAGCTGCACCCACTACTGTCAGACACCCAGCCTCCACTGGGTGTCACTGTAGCGTGGCGCATGTCTCACACCCACCCTGAAGGAAGGAGAGCTGTCGCGGGATGCTCAATCCTTCCTTCCCCCTTCCAGCCCCCAGTGGCCCGAGTCCATTCCCGAACCTGGGTCACCAGCATGGTGTGAGATGTGGCATCCAGCGCCTTAACCCTCAGCGCCACCGGGCCGGCTCTCAAACCATTTTCTAGATATAGGCGTCTAAAGGAGTCATGGGTGCCACAATGTTACCCTATGGGAAAATGTCTCTACTTTGAAATGCTGTAACTCTGGACCTGTTGAATGTTGTGGGACCAAATCACCAAAAGGCACATCTGTGGGACTAGGGCTTGCCACCCTGCAAATTTCAGGCTAAAAGCACAATTCACCTTAACACAATGAAGTGACAAAGAAAACAACACATTAGAAAATGTGTTTGTGCAGTGTCATCATGATTACTTTAATGTTTTTGGGGCACTCCTATCTCTATAATGGGAATGTTATCACGCACAGAAAAATGTTGTCAAGGTTACTTTTTTTATCGTGATTGTTTTCACAGCAACAAAAAATGTTACCGCGATCAGAAAATGGCAACATGGTGCAACACATTTGTAAAATATATTTCCAGACCAGCTGGTGAAAAACTAATGCTAGGGTCATGTTCTTCAGGGCCCGATTAAGTAAACACAGCTGTTGGTGTTTACCAAAGGGCATTATTTTTTGACTTACTTTTTTTTCTCTTGCTAACTGAAACCAAGATGGTGGCAGCATGAAAACAAATTCAGGGAATATGACAACAAAAATGTGATTGAGAATGTTTTCACAATGCACATATAAATTTTTCCATAGGCTATAATAGGACATGAAAAAATTTAATAATTTTTGAATGGAGCAATATTTTTTCACCAAATCTTCAAAAGGCACCAGCTGAACCCAGGCCACATGTAGACAAACAAATCTGAATCCACTGAAATGCATTCTTCAACAGTCATAAGGCCATTCTAGGGGTTGGGGGTAGGAAGAAGTAGGCTGCTGGTTAACTAGGATCTGCAGCTTATCCAGTAGGTAGGGGAAATGGGCAGACTGGGTGGGCCAAGCAGTCCTTATCTGCCGTCAAATTCTATGTTTCCATGTTTCTATGTTTCTATGTTTATGGCTTCCAAAAAAAATGCTAACAAATTGACCCTTTTACACATTTTGAATGCCCTATGGTTCCACAACTGTACATTCAACCAGAACACAACTTTCCAGATCCAGATATATATGGTTGGCAGTTGTGCATGGAAAATGTCAGGCAAATTGGACAAACAGTTCCAAAATTATTGAAGTGCAAACATTTAGGTTTAACATAGGAGTGACCATGCAACCCTAACTATACCAGCCCTACCAGGCTGGTATAATATCTATCTATCTATCTATCTATCTATCTATCTATCTATCTATCTATCTATCTATCTATCTATCTGTTTTAGATACCTGGAGTTGAGTCTGCAGCAGATCCCCGAACAGGCAACTAGCAACAAAGAGATCACAGCAGCTCACGCAGGATTTCTGTTATTATGAGACTTCCCACAAAAAGTTATAGCTATTGATTACTGTTCTTTAATTCTAGTTATTTTCTTGATTTAGCATGAGATTTAGCCTGTTTAATTGTTCATGCATTTTCTGACAAGCCTTGTCATTTCTCTCTGCCCCCACTTGCCCCCCCCAACACCACCACCATGGACAGTCCTGGTTCATGCTCTCCTCTTCTTCTCTATGTCTGCATCAAGTTTCTAAAATATAATTTATATGTGATTAACTATTTTTGCATTTCTATGGGCTGCAATTGTAAATATGGTTATGGACTTGAATTTGTGAATCCCTCCAGTGTGCCACTGACTGTCATTCAAACTTACATCTTACTTATGCACTTATCTTTATTCCTCAGTTCACTGTTTGTCTTTGAAGAGTGCAGATGTGTTTCAGTCCACAGAAGATGACAGCCCACGATCTCTGGTGGTAAGTACATGATGGGGTGGGTTTGGGGTGGTGGGTACTCAGTGGGAGAGTCTGGATGG
Organism: Neoceratodus forsteri; assembly: GCA_016271365.2. Classification (NCBI taxonomy): domain Eukaryota; kingdom Metazoa; phylum Chordata; order Ceratodontiformes; family Ceratodontidae; genus Neoceratodus; species Neoceratodus forsteri. The sequence goes on from CM028132.1 coordinate 1,210,799,089, forward strand.
GGAAGGGTATGGTAGGGACAATGAGGGAGCACTTTCTTTTTTTTCAGGCTAAAAAATAAGAAGACATTGTGGACTGTTTTCCTTTTACAGGATTAAGCTAAATAAGTATTTTGGGATACTGGGAGTGGGCTCCCCAGTGTCCCAAACTACTGGGGGATCTCTAACTGCTGACACGGTGATTGGGCCCCCCAGTGTCAACTAATAAATAAAGCAATGGGCTGTGGGGGGGCATCTGACACCGGTGCTGGCATCCTGGTGTTGGATTATATATAAATAAATAACAAAGGGACTAGGAGATGACGATTGAAGGGTGAGGAGTGCCACTAGACACTAGGGAATATATGTTTAATTTAGGGGGACAGTGATCTGGTAGTGAGGGGTGCCACTAGACATCAATGAAATGGGGGCTCACATCCTACACCACAGCCCACAGCAGGAGTTCAGCTGTGGATGCAGAACTAAAAAGAATCTGCTGTTTTCATACAGAGAATGCAGCAGAAGGCTCCTCTTGCTAAGCTGGGTACCTGGAATTTCAGGTGCCCAGAAAAAGTATTTCTGGTCCTAATTGTGAAAAACAAACACCAGAATCTAGCTAAAGGGGGCCCATCTAGCTAGGTGCTGGTGTTTGATTTGTAAACCGATAACATATTATATATTTTCCACACATTTTAGTTCATGGAAAAAAATAAGATGGCGGCTTGTAGAAAAGGATTTTTCCCTCATGAAAAAGGAATGGATTTTGCAAGAAAGAATCCTTTTTTGTGAGATCAATTCCTTTGTTGAACTTTTTGCCTCTATCCTGAAAAATAAACTTCCTATAGGAAATAATGGAAACTTAAAACTGAATACCTTTGCAGCAGGTTAATATTTTTGCACCAAATAAACAATGGAAGTTCTGTTACCCATTTTCTTTATGCCATAAAAAATCAAATCAAAATTCCACACTGTCTGGGCACAAGGGGATGAGGGAAAAACTACAAAAAGTGGTGACTTCTAACTTTTTTTACACTACCCAGATTTCAGAATCTGCACATCCAACTAGAACAAAACTTGCCACGTCAAGAGATCTACCAGACAGAATAGTGCATACTAAATTTTGTTCAAATCCAGTGAGCGGTTGCAATGAAATTAATGTGCAAAATATGAGGTTTAACATTAAACAGACTACTCAGCCCTAACTACAGGGGCACAACCGAGCCTATGTATCTGTCTGTCTGTCTGTCTATCAATCATACATGGATGGGAACTCTTCCCCATAGAAAAGGCCATCATTTGTTTCACTATATATCTGTGATTAAAAATATATACCTGCACTAATCAAACAATTACATCTATATGCCTGCTCTAATCAAATAATTACAGCTATATACAGTAACTACACTAATTAAAGCTATATACCCACATTAATCAAACAATTAATGGGACGACACTTATAAAAAAATTAACACATCACTAGGAAGGTAGTCAAATCAATAAACAAGCTGCAAAAGAAACTGGAAAAAAGACACACAAAACCCTCTCAAACACAGAAATCCCCCATACTCCTATCTGTACTCCCTACACACTATTCCTTCCTTGCTGCAAGAGACCTTCAGGTGCCATAACATGATTAGAAATGGGATCTCTATAACAATAACCATCCTAATGTATTATTTTCAATGAACAATAGGTAAAGGTGGAACACTTGGAAGTATGCCAATCTCTAGGGTTAATTAGGGCAATAAAGTCACTCACCCTTTGGACTTGTTGCCTTATAGTCCTAATTAGCTCCCTCAATGGGTATACATCCTTGCATACACCCTATATATATATATATATATATATATATATATATATATATATATATATATATATATATATATATATATATATATATATATATATATATATATATATATATATATATATATATACATACTATACACACACACACATATTCATTGCAAAACATTTGTTAATGCATCAGTTAGAGATGAAGTGACAAAGTAAGGAAATGAGATGTTAGGGTTGGCACCCTAACACCTCCCCCACCTGACCACCCCACCCCCTCCATCCACAGCCCAATAGGCAATGTGGTGTGCCTTGGAGTTGTTGGCCCTAACTCTCACTCCATTCCATGTGTAAGAAAACTGACATGGTACAGTATAGGAGAATGTGGTGAGAGTTAGGCCCGATGACCTCTAGGCACACCATATCACGGGTAGGTCTGTGAATGGTGTGGGTGTGGTCATCAGGTGGGGGAGGTGTTAGGGTGTCAATCCTAATTTCTCATTTCCTTACTTTAGTCACTTGAACCCTAAGTGATGCATTAATGAAGTTTTTTTGCAATGAATCTCCTTATTTTTTTAAATATTTTAATTTTTTATCTCCTTAAGCCACCAGCCACCCGGTACCTCTGCCCAGTCACAGACCATGGACTTCCACCCCTGACAATGGCTGTGATGCTCTGATACCCCATGGATTACTCTCCATGGTGTGGCTGTGGTGCCCCTGGCAAAAAGCCACAGATGTTGGGATAGGTCTGAGGGCTGGCCTGGGGGGTTAATTGAAGCTATGGTGGGCATCATTGAGGGTGGCCAGTAGCTGTTCCTTTTTTCCTGGTTTTCTCTGGGGGATGGGGACATGCAGTGACATCCTGCATCTTCTCCACCCTCTGGAATTGCTAGTCACCAGTAGCTGCATGACCCCTAGCCTCTGCCAGGGGTCTGTAGAGCACCGAGCACTGGGTGCACTCCCCACCCTCCTCCTGGAGAAGGAGAGCAGTCCTTGGGACACTCCATCTTTCTTCCCCAGCTTGCCCTTCAGCAACCTGAGTCCGTTCCCAAACCTGGGTTGCCAACGTCACCAGCGGAAATCCAACCGCTGTGCTGATGGGCCAGCTACTACTTTCCTTACTTTTTGAGAAAGTGTAATCTTACCCTTTTATGTTTTGGAGAGTACAGGTTTTTGGGAGCACAGAGCCCGATCTATCCATAAGTGTACAGACATTGTAATGATCTGTCATCTCCATGAGGGAGCGCAGAGACCTCCAGGCCCTGCACTCCCACTACTACATAAAAAAGGACCCTGAAGCCACATAACTGCATAATAGTATCCATCTCCTTGTAGGAGCACATGGTTCTCCAGGACCTGTGCTCACTCCACTGCATCTCCCTCTGGGAGTGCAGGGCCCAGTGAGGGCCCCACACTCCCATCACACTTCCCTCACTCCTTAATGGAAAATTTCCAAACTTCAAAATGTTATAACTATGGAGGCAATGAAAATGTTATCACCAAACCAGAAAAGTCACATCTTTAGGGCAAGCCCAGTCTACCCTGAAAATTTCAGCCCAAAATTCCAAACTGTTTATTTGCAGTGCCCTTTTGAAATCCCTTTTTGCAATCTCTTTTCATGAGCTGATCCCTTTTCGCAATCACTTTTCATGAGCCAATCCCTGTTCATGAGGTAGGGTCATGTGACCCTCCTCCTCACAAAAAGGGATTTGACAGCTCACAAACAGGTATTGTGAAAAGGGATCAGCTCACAAAAAGGGATCATGAAAAGGGATTTTAAAGTCCCATAACTATGGAATCAATCTAAATTGTTTCATCAAATCAGAAAATATCATGTCCTTAGGGCAAACTCTTTCTACCCTGAAAACTTCAGCCCAAAATTCCAAACTATTTCTTTGCAGTGGCTTTTAAAATCCCCTGTTCATCATCCCTTTTCATGAGCTGATCCCGCTTTGCAATCCCTTTTTGTGAACTGATCCCTTTTTGTGAGGTTTAAAGTTGCTGTTTTTTAAATAACTACAAAAGAAAACGGCATGGGTGGGTAGAGGACGTCCCCTCACCAAAAATAAGGTTTTGTTTTCTGTCCTCGCTCAGCAAGAAAACAAAATGGCGGTCAATGAACAGGGATTCTCTCATAAAAAGGATCCCTTTTTGCAATCCCATTTTGTGAGCCATTCATGACCAGGAATCCTTGATCAAAACTGCATCTATCCCAAAGACTGAACTGAGCATGCTTAGAACCCAAATTTTTAAATTTAATAACTTTGGAATAGATTAATATTTTTTCACCAAACCAATGCTGCATTGTTCCTTAGGATAACCTCTTTCTTCCCTGAAAATGTTGGGCCAAAAGTCTTAATGGTGTGGTCACAGCATGATAAGGGATAATGGAAAAATAGGCAAAAATTGGCAAGAAACACGTTTTTTTCACAATTCGCTGTGCAAAATCTGCAAACCTGATCAAAACACAACTGGGCAAATCAAGAGAGTTAGCACCCAACACCATCTATTCAAAATTTTGTGCAAATCTGTTGAATGGTTGCAAAGTTATCAACGTGCAAAATGTGGGGTTTAACATTAAACTGCCTGCTCAACTCTAACTATAGAGGCACGACTGAACCTCTATAATATATATTAATAGCAAAAAACTCCATTAATGCATAAGTTAGGGTTGATTGTACACTGACAAAAGCTTGGAAATTCAATGTTAGGATTGCCAGCCCCTACCGCCCCACCCCCACCACCCACCTCCACACACCAACATGCAGCGGGGTGTGTGTTGAGGTCATCACCCTAACTCTCACTCCATTCCATTTGTAAACAAGCTGAGGTGGTGCAGTATAGGAGAATGGGGTGAGAATCAGGCCTGCTGATCCCAAAGCACATGCCGACGTCTGTTGGTGTGTGGAGGGAGGTGGGGCGGTAGGGGTTAGCAAACCTAACACCGAATTTCCAAACTTTTGTCAGCGTACAATCAACCCTAACTGATGCATTAACTGAGTTTTTTGCAGTGAATTTCCCTTCATTTTGAGATAGTTTAATGCAAATAGTAAGTGGTATGAAAGGGCCCTGAGCTCTCGTAACACAGAAATTGAGGCATGCTGTAAAAATGACAGCTGTGCTGTTCTTGAGGAGGTGTAACAAAATGTCAGTGTTAAAAATCTGGAGTGAAAATATAAAACAATTGTGAATTTATGAGCATGCGTTGAAACTGCACAACACACACTCATAACAAGGTAATTTTTTGGATTTTTTTCACAACATTTTTCAACATGGCAGTTTAGGACCTCCCCTCATGAACACTGGCACTGTGATTTTGTTAATCCATCCTGAAAGTTGATTTTGCACAGCGACCACGCCATTCTGCACCACCAGTGTGAAAACATTTTCTGGGCAGGATGTGCAAAATGACAGAGGCACTGTTCATTAGAAGTTGTCAAAAAATGGCAATGTTGAAAATGTGAAGTGAAAATATTAAAAATTGGTGTAGTTATGAGCGTGTGTAGAAACTGAGCAATGTACACTCATAACGGTCATGTTTTGGTACTTTTTCACTAGATTTGCAACATGAGCTTTTTGGGACCCCACTTCATGAACAGTGGCATGGTCATTTAGTAAATCAGTCCCAAAAGGTGATTCCATGCAGCGACTGCGAAATCTCCTTCTGGGACTGAGAAACAAAATAACAGTGTAAGTGTTCATGAGGTGGGTCCCAAGAATCCCATGTTGAAAATCTGGGGTGAAAATTCCAAAAAATGTCTGAGATATCAACCTATGTTGAAATCCTCTCCCCCATTGACTCCCATTATACAGCTTATCTTCAAGTCTTTGGTTTGCGGTTTGGCTTTGCAGAGTGCAGACGTGTCTCCAGTCCTGAGAGCGATCACTGTTCCTGAACTTTGGAGGTAAGTATGGGTGAGGGAGGTAGGTTCTCAGTGGGAGGGGAGGGGATGGGGACTGGGGAGACGATGATGGACTGTTTTCTTTTTAGTAGAAAAAAACAGCGATGGACGGTTTTCTTACATTACAGGTACAGAAAAAAGTTTTGGGCACACTGGGGTGTGCTCCCAGTGTGCCACATGAGTTTTGGGGGGCATTCTGCCAACAGGGGGATTGGGCACCCTGTTGACAAGTTTGTAAAAAAAAAGTGTCATACAGGGTTGGCCTCTAGTGTGCCACATGATTTTGAGTGGGAACATACTGCCGACAGGGGGATTGGGCACCCCCATTGACAATTCTGAAAGAAAGCCATCATGTTTTGGCACTCTGGGGTGGGCTCCCAGTGTGCCACATGAATCTGAGGGGGGCGTGCTGTCAACTGAGGGATTGGGCACCATCGCTGGCAAGTGTTTTAAAAAAAAATTTGGACACACTGGTGTGGTCTCCCAGTATGCCACGAGTTTTGGGGGTGAAGGGAGATATGATTCTGCCATGGGGATTGGACACCTTGATGTTGGAGCAATTAGCGTACTGTGTACAGAACAGGAATTCAATGCAGGATCCTGCATCAAAAATGTTGATGCAGGATTCTGCATCGAATATGAAAGGCATCAGGTCCCCGGCCAGTTTTCCTCATTTTGTTGGGTAGACGCTTGTGTTTACCTAATGGGGGACAGAGGAACACGGTGGGGCCATTACTTTGGCCCAAAAGAGGCCACAGAAAGATTTAGGCTTCTTTTTTATGGGATAGAATGCTGCCAGCAGCTTGACACTTTTGCAAATGCAAAAGTGCTGCCTCCATTTCTTTCAAAAATTGTAACAGTGGGGGGGGGAACGATTCTGAAAAAAGCATTTCAGGGACTCAGATTAAAAATCTGATGCCCTCAGTGTGTTCCTCAACCCCTGATTAGGTAAACACAACACTCTGTGTTTACCTAGGGCCACTATTTTTTAAATGGCAGCCATTTTTAGCTGCCACTAACTGAAACAAGATGGCGGCCATTGCTTTCACAAATAGGGCATTTGCAATAGCTGGCAGCAACTTTCAAGAGACATGTACATATTTTTCCATTGACTATAATGGGAAACTTGTTTTTTGAATAACTTTTGCACGGTTTAATATTTTTTCACCAAATCTTTGAAAGGCACATCAGTGATCCAGAGTGCTTCTTCCCTGAAGATTTCAGACCAAACGGATAAATTATGCAGACTGTAGCCATGAGCAAAGAAACACACAAAATCCCCCTTTTTCTTGTGTTTTGGGGTGCTCTGCAGTTCCGCAACCACTCATCCGACCTTAACACAACTTGACAGATCCAGAGAACTATGATAGCAGACCGTGCATTGCAGGTAAATCTGTCACACAGTGCCAAGGTTATTAAAGTATAAAATTTGAGATTTAACATAGAAATGGGTGATACATAAATGGTCAATTAAAGCAACATCATTGGACAAACACCATCAGATGACCGTGCATATATCAGAGCTTGACCGCACACTTGCACTTTTACCCCGCATAAAAACAATTTTGACATTTTATAAGATAGATAAACCACTCTGAGGTGTGCGGTCACACTCTCATATACGCTCACCTTGGCTGTTTCCCGCACACCAAGGTGTCCGTATATCAGAGCGTGACTGCACACCTCTGAGTGGTTTATCTATTACTTATAAAATGGGTGATACATAAATGGCCAATTAAAGCAATAGCATTGGACAAACACCATCAGGTGACCGTGTGTATATCAGAGTGTGACCACACACCTGCACTTTTACCCACCTAAAAAACAATTTTGACATTTTATAAGATAGATAAACCACTATGCGGGGTGCGATTGAGCTCTGATATATGCACACCTGGGGTAGTTGACACACTCGGCCTGCAGCCTCATGCGTATATCGGAGCATGACTACACACCTCAGAGTGGTTTATCTATTACATATATAGACATATATATTATGGTAGAGTAGCACTTTTAAGGTTAAAGGGTGAAACTTTGCACCTTAATAACTTTGCCACCATTTAACAGATTTGCCTAAAATTTGTCAGGCACAGACTGGCAGCATAGATCTTGGGATCTGCCAACTTCCATGCTGGTCAGATATATGACTGCAGAGTTATTGAGCAACATTCATGTGCACAATTAAGTTTTTTTGCAAATTCTTTGCACGCGTCTACAGATTGCACGGGTTGTGCTACTGGTCCAAAAACTTCAGGGAATATGCGGCTGGGATTCCCAATGTGCCTTTTGAAGGTTTCATGAAAAAATATTAAACAGTTCAAAAGTTATTCAAAAAACAAGTTCCCCTTGTAAGTCAATGGGAAAGGTTAACAAAAATTTTGAAAGTGTCGCAAATGCACTTTTTAGTGTCACAAATGGCCCTAGTAGTGTTGCAAATCCACCATTTTGTTTTCAGTCAGTGATCAGAAAAATGCTTGGCATTTAAAATTGGGACCATCTAGGAACACAATTCTTTTTGTGTTTACCTAGTCGAGCCCTGAGGATGCTAGGCATGTCTTTATTTTTGGGTTAAACACCCCAGAAATACATTTTTCAAATTTCTGGAAAAAGTAGTGTCACAAAGTAGTGTCACAGCTGTGATACTTTCACAAATTTTGTGGAAGCTTTCACAAATTGCGACACTACTTTTCCAGACTATGGCCAAAATGACAGGAGTTCTTTGCCACCCTGCTGCAAAAGAACGGTTTGGTCTTTTGGACTCAAATTTGGACAGAAGGCAGCCAATATCTCACAGATGTGCCTTTTTGTGGTTTTGCAATGTTGCATGGATGGCAAGTAACAGTACTCCAAAGTTGATGTTTTTTCCCATAGACTAACATGGTGGCATCCGCCGTGCATTTCGGGGCCTGTGTCTCGGAAACAGTGCAAGATATGGAATTTTCATCATAACAATGTGTAGCCTGCAAACCTAGCCAGGAAACTGATGAATCATGTGAAATTTTAATTTTTTTTCTATGTTGCACGGTTCCTGAGATATAAGCAATTTAGTATTCCAACAGCTCATTTTCTGCTCCGAGGCCCATTATTATACATACAGTCTTTGTACACACTGTGTTTCTTTATGCAGCTGTTGGGCAAAAATAGGGTGTGCGCTTCCATTACTGTTACAGTTAGCATTTCCACTTGCGTTTCCGTGACTGTTTGCATTACTGTTCTGGTATACGTCACCGTGTGTGTAACCGTTTGCATTCCTGTTTGCATACGTGCTTGCGTTTGCATTTCCATTTCTGTTTCCTTTGGTATTATTTCTGCTCTTAACGTTACCATTTGTGTTTACAATTGCGGTACCATAACCATGCACGTCACAATTTGTGTTTCCTTATGCGCTTGCATCTCCTTTTGCGTCACTGTTTGCTTTGGCATCACTTTGCGCTTGCGTTTCTACTAACATTTGCTTTTCCATTTATGTTTCAGTCACCGTGTGTGCAACTGTTAGTGGTTGTGTTTCCCTTGCACTTAACGTTATTATGTCACAAAAAATCACGTGGTGGGTGCTCCCACCACCACATTCCATTCACTATTTCTACTGCACATTCTCAAAAAGAAGGGAAATTAGAGGCAAAAAAACTCCATTTAATGCATTAATTAGGGTTGCTCCACAGTGACGAAAGTGAGAAAATTTGGTGTTAGGGTTGAAAGCACCCCATTACACCCCCCCAGCCTGCCACCCCAACTGCCAACAAGGTGTGCACTGGGGTCGTCAGTCCTAACCCTCACCCCATTCTCCTATACCTCAGATTGTTTACACATGTGATGGGGTGAGAGTTAGGGCTGATGATCCCAATGCACACTGTTGGACAGTTGAAACAAGATGAGACAGAGGGGGCAACAACACTGAATTTCATTTGTCACTGTGGAACAACCCTAACTGATACATTATAGTCATGGCAAAAACTCTGTTAATGCATCAGTTAGGTTCATAGCACAGTGACAAAAGCATGGAAATGTGGTGTTAGGGGTTACCACCTACAACCTCCACACACCAACAGGCATCAGGGTGTGTTTGGGGTCATCGGCTGACTCTCACCCATTCCATGTGTAAAGAAGCTGAGGTGGTGCAGTATAGGAGAATGGGGTGAGAGTTAGGCATGATGACCCCAACGCACACCTCGATGCCTGTTGGTGTGTGGAGGGTGGGGGAGTGGGGTTGGGGTGGTAGGGGTGGTAACCCTAACACCACATTTCCATGCTTTTTTTGCTGTGCTATGAACCCTAACTGATGCTTTAACTAAGTTTTTTGCCATGAATGTCTCTTCTTTTTGAGAAAGGGTAATGTAACTGGTAAGTGGTATGTGTTAGTGGGAGCGCGGGCTCTCTGGGCCCTGCGCTCCCTTCATATTGCCCATTTTTTGTGTAATGGTATGTGTATTTGGAAGTGTGGGCCCTCTGTGCTCTGCGCTCTTACTTACACATAAGTACGGAGCCATACAGCAGCCCTACAGGGCAAGGAACCCTTGTAACACTAATTTTCTAATATCTCAGCAACCGTAGCAGTTAGGGAAAAAATTCCAGTGCTGTTGTAATCATGACAGTGAGTTCTCCATGTGAGATAAGTCAACCAAATCTGTATCTCACATCATTTACATGATATGGGCACCAGAATATGCTGAAAAGACATCCTTGGAACCCTTGTGACACTAATGTGCCAATATCTCTGTAACCGAAGCAAGTAGTAACTTTGCTCCCCTTGAATGTTTTGGCATCAAACCACCAAAAGACACATTTGTGGGACCAGGGCTTGCCGCCCTGCAAATTTCAGCCCAAAAGACCCAACCATTGTGTTTTGCAGGGTTATGGCAAAGATGTGCTGATTTTTAACAAAATACTTTTGCAAATTGCGAAAGTTTAGCAAAATCAGCAAGAAACATTCACATTTGTGGCCTTTTCTTTCACAATTTGTGAAAGTACTGTAGAGCCGATTTAAAAAATGGGGTTTTAGCCCCCCAAAAAGATAGGGCTATCATCCTCAGGGCCTGACTAGGTAAACCCAACAGTCAGTGTTTACTTAGAGGGTCCCATATTTAAATGCCAGGCATTTTTATCTCTCGCTAACTGAAAAAAATATGGTGGCAGCATGAAAGTAAAAGGGCCATTTGTGAAAGGAAAATTGTATTAGTTACACTTTCGTGAGACACATTTTTATTCCCCATTGACTACAATGGGAAATTTGTTTTTTGAATAACTTTTGAATGGTTTAATATTTTTACACCAAATCTTCAAAAAAGCACATCAGTGACCCAACTGCATCTTCCCTGAAGATTTCAGACCAAACGGACAAATCATGTGGGCTGTGGGCTCAAGCAAAGAAATGGGAAAAAGTATGTTTATTTGCGTTTCTTGGTGTTCTGCAGCTCTGCAACCATATATCCGACTGTAACACAACTTGTCACATCCAGAGATCTATGGTACCACACCATGCATGCAAAATTTCAGGCAAAACCATCTCATGGTGGCAAAGTTATTAAGGTGCAAATTTTGAGGTTTAACATTAAAGTGCTTACTCAACCCTAACTATAATGCCACTACTGTGGCACTAATATATATATATATATATATATATGTATATATGTGTGTGTAGGTAAGGCCATGTAACTACTAAGTGTGGTACGTTGTGTGCAGCTGCAATCAGGGATGTATACATTTGGTGTACATGGCCTCAGTTTTGCTGTTGATCTCCACTGAGCATGCAGTACCTGGTCAGGTGGGTGGGAATGTCTTGTAGTACATTTAGACAATTGTTTGTTATTTCTGTCACCTGAAGCTGGTTGTCTGTCATTGGTCGTGTTGCCTTAGTCCTCCCCTGTACTTGTATGTGTGTGTGTGTGTGTGTGTCTGTGTGTGTGTGGTGCTGGGGGGGTGAATTTGGAATTAGGGTTTTCAACCCTAACACCAAATTTCCTCACTTTTGTCACAGTGGAACAACCCTAACTGATGCATTAAATGGAGTTGTTTTGCCATTAATATCCTGTCTTTTTGAGAATGATTACTAACAATAGTATATGATTTGTTGTTGTAAGAGTACTGCACATACATACTGAAATGTACCAAGATGAGGAATACAGTAACTCATGTAGTACTATTTTCTGTTATTAATACTAAGACTACTTCCATCTGAACCATATTGCTTTTAATATGTATGTATTTATTTTCACTTGCCACTGTTATGGCAGTATTAATTTTTTATGTTGCAGCATTTTACTCATTCTCTTTGTGCAGTCAATGTAACTACTCTTTGGACACATGATGAATGTAGTACTCTATGGCCCGAATATTCAAACTGTGCCAGGCTGTGGCACAAGCCTGGGCGCACCTCAACTGTCTTGCACAGGGGTGTGTCCTGGTGATATTCAACAAACCTGCACTATGGTGTAGTAGCTTTGAATATCACACCCTGGCCACCCTAACTGTACATGGCACAGTAGTACTGCTCCAGTGCAAGTGGCCAGACTGTAGCATGCAGATGCGCTGGTGCAAGTCGCATTGCACCATGCACAGCACCTGCCATATTGAAAAGGGGACATGCAAGTGGTTTCATAATGTGTGCAAGGTGCACAAGGGTACATTTTAATGTCATTACAGCTCCATTTGCATGTCATTAGCATGCAGATGTGCCGTTCTCTGAGAACTTGTGCTTGGCGCCCTGACAGGCACCAGTCGTCAGGAACAACACCGCATGCAGCCCAATCGTGGGGATTCATGAACAAATAAAAAAAAGTGAAATATGGCAGGTGGTCCAGTGTACTTCAGTGAGCCCGATCACAGGCATCATTAATAGCCCCCCCAACTGCAATATCTCTGGTGGTGTAGTGGAGCGCACTGAGCCTGATCGCAGGCATCATTAATAGATCCCCCAAGTACAATATTCCTGGTGGTCCAGTGGCCTGGTTGATGGCTGATTGCGGACATCTGTACCTCATCAGATACCCCTAAAACCCTGATGGTGTGGTGTACTCCACACCCCACCTGACACTGAGCCCTACCACCCCGATCTACCCTGCGTCAGTTGGCGGATGGCAGTACCACACCCACCTTCCACCCTGCCATCCGCCAACTGACAGGTCAGTAGGGCTGCATGACCATTGCTTCACAGCATGAGCCAATGGGTGTGCAGCCCATACCGTACTACTCAGTACAGATATGTAAATGAATTCATTCACATATCTGAACTGAGTGTAAGGTATGTGCTGCACGCCCATTAGGTAATACTGTGAACCAATGGGTATGTAACTCTACTGAGCTGTCATTTGGCAGGCGTCGGGTGGCAACCGAGTGGGGTGCTGCCACCCACCAGCTGATGAGGGGTGGGAGTGGGTCAGTGGGGCTCAGTGGGTGGCTGGGGTGGCTGGGGTGGTAGTACAGTACACCACCAGGGTGTTAGAGTATTTGATGAGGTACTGATGGGTGAAATCAGGCAGCGATTGGTCCACTGCACCACCATGGAACTAGCACTTTTTGGGGGGGGGATCGTACTGATGTTCGCGATCATGCACATAGAGGCATAATGCAGCACCAAGTACATGGAACACCGGCATTTTTCTCCAGTAATGCCTCTGATAGTGCATGGGGGGCGCTGTCAGGTGTCTCAGGAACTTGGATGGACAACCACAAGTGAAATATCACATGAATCTGTTATAATGTTTCAGGAAATGATGAAATAACAGTTCTGCAAATCTTTGTCACAAATATTGCTAATAAACATCCCCAGAACACAATAACACCATAAACAAAAAATAGTATTTATAAAATATTTGTATATTTGTATAAAACTATAAAATGATATTTTCAAAAAAGGATACAAAAATATGATTTTTTTAGAAAAATACATACAAAAATATAAAATTTGTCAATTTACAAAAAAAGGAACAACAAAAATATTTTTTTAACCACTAAACTTCACACATAAAAATATATATATTTATTCAAAATCATTTGTCTTTTTGTAAAAAAAATAAATAAAGTATTATTATCAAAAAAATATGAATTAGAAAAATTGTTGCAGCCACAACTTGCGAGAGGTGTGTGCTGCTTGAGGCAGCCCAACCAACAAACTGGATCTGATGTGGAGGCGCAATGGAAGTGGAAGCTGTTGTGCCCTGTAGAAGAGATACCGGACTGTTGTGGAGGGTAGGTCACTTCGTCCCAGGGAAGCTGGCAGGAACAGGTGGTGCTGGTGGAGGTGAAGCACTAGTACTGGCCACGGTGGCATCAGCCGCTGTCACCACAGGCTCAAGCACAAGGTTGATGGTCTGTTGTTGTGCTTCCATGAAGGACAGCATTTTCTGCTGTCCTTCAAGGAGTGCAACATGATCTTTTTTTAGACCAACAACCATGCGCTCAAGCCTGCAGTAACAGCGGCAGTGGCCAGTACAACGCTTTTCTCGCCGGCGCCCTACAAAGAGTCAAAATAAATAAATCAATACAGGGGACTCAAAAACACTGATGGACTTTCTGTCTTTCAACGTTAAACATTTAATAGCTAATGCAGTAATACTTATACATTCATTTGGTACTACTGATGCTATTTAGAAGTGTGATACAAATGTAGATTGTTGTCTTGCCTGTTTGGTTATAATACTTTATTAACCATATTATGTCATTAGTTGACAACATAAAAAAACTTGTAGGAACTTTAAATTTAGTATGCTATTCTTGTGTTTTATTCACTACACAGAAATATTCAGTATCTAGATGCTTTAGCATAATAAACAGTACAGTCTCATACAGTGAAAGTACATCCTCATTGTGTGTGGGCAACTAAACTTAACCATCTGTGGCTATAATGTTTACTCATGTCTGCAAGAGAATATGCAACTACCTTCTCATCAACAGTATGATAAGATAATTTTATGTGTACATCATCATCATCACTTTAATGATTGTTCGTAAAGAAACAGATTTCGAGTTGTGATTCACCCTCTCTACACACATAAATGTTTCAAAACCTTTTGTAACTAACATTGCATTGATTCAGCAGAAAACCATGAACAAGCTCTCATTTTGTATTTTATTCTCACATCCTGCGCATCTGTATTGTGACAGAAACTGTTTACAAAATCAAAAATGTCCTAGGTCGTGATTAACTGACCAGCAATACAATCAGTGAAATTTTCTAATTTTTTTTATAATGAAACAACTTAGTAACAGTATTAAGACTTTTTCACCATACAATGTACTTCACAATAGTTTTTGTGACACATTCCTATTAGCAGTTTTTCCGTTTTCATCAAATTGTCAACTGAATCTGTCTCAGTGGTTTTCTAATACTTGAAACCATCTCACAGATTTAGTAATCAAGACTTCACTGAGTTAACTAAGTACTTACTGTAATACATTTTGCACACAGCATATGAATAGATAGTAGGAGTTGTGCTCAGAAGTAGTGTGCAAGAAATGCAAGTTTACACCATGAACAACACAGTGATGCATGTCACTGCTATATCAGAAACTTGTATTGATTTTAAATGAATTACCACACTCTATCAAAAAAACAGTTGAATCTGCAACACAATAATCATGTGTATTCTCATGCAATGTCACATACAAAACCAATATACACTACAGTAAGTTGTGACACATAAGCTGGATAGTCAATTGACTCCCACCAACGAACCCACAGCTTAATAACTGGTAGGATAGCTTCATTAACAAGGAGATTAATCAGTAGTTTCTACAGGTATCAGTACCTGGGTACCTCCTGTTCACCACCTACATGTCTGACATAAGGGTAGGTATCACGAGTAATATTGCTCTCTTTGCAGATAACTCAAAACTGTGATGGTTAGTGTATGTGCAGAAGGGCCAGCTGGGTCAACAGACTGCCCTGGACCAACAGATAAATGTAGAAGGGACACTATTCTGAGTAAAATGCAGTGAAGCACAACGTACTGCACATCACACACAGAAATGCATAGCAAGTGTTCCCCCGTGGTGGGGGGATGAAATAGTACAAGACTTTATTGCTCTCAGGGACTTGAAGCTGTTCTTCTATGTTAAGATGAACACACTTGACACTTGTACAAGGCCAACACATCAATCAATCAATCAAATCTTTATTTAGTCAGGCGAACATCATTGAGCGAAGCTCATTTACAAGATGGACCTGAGTGGTCATATAAATAAGAGTACAAGTATTTTTACATAGACAAGAATAACATAAGCAGTCGTACAATAACATAAAAAGATAATATACAACAATTTACATATATACAAGGCCCAGTAAAACCATTTAACCTGTAAGAAAAAGGAGACAATGTGTATAGCAGGCAAAATATAGAATTTGTAGGGCCTAGTTGGTTTTTATGAGAGTATAACAGGTGATTGGAAAATAGAAGTAGAATTAACATAATGGAACATGGAAAAGGGGGTGGGAGGGTAGGTAGGGTAGGGGATTAGGCCTTATAAAAGCAATTGCAGTGTTCTGGAAATAGGATGGAGAATAATCTTTTGAAGGATGTTAAAGGTAAGAGGCTATTTAGCTTCATGGATTTTTGGATTGAGTTCCAAGTAACTGCTAAAGTGTAGCTGATAGCGGCCCTCCCAAACCGGGTGCAGGCACTGGGGACTTTTAGAATGATAAGTTTACTGATCCTTAAGGTATACAGCCTAGAAGTAATTTGGGTAAAACAGTCTGTGATATAGGCGGGTAGTTTGCCTGATGAAGCTTTGAATATCCAGATTGCAGCATTCCTATTTCTTCCGTGCTGTAGGGATGTCCAGTTGACTGCCATATAAAGAGAGCAATGATGGGTGCTGGAGGGAAGGTCAGTAATAATTCTGATGGACCTATGATACAGGGTGTCCAGCTTATTTAAGAGGTGGAGTGAACAATGGCCATAGAGAAAGTCAGCATAATCAATGAGGGATAGGATAAGGACAACAGGACACATAAGGACAACAGGATGCTGTATGCATCATCAGTGTGATTGCCTCCAGAAGAAGTGAAGATATTACACATCTGTCTAACTCACAGTCTGATACCACATCTCAAGCACTGTTTGCAGCTTCAGATGCCACAGTTAAAGACACACATTTTACTTTTGGGGAGCGTCCAGAGTAGGGAGATAAAAACAATGTGTGTGTTGCGGAAGAGGACCTATATGTAGAGTCAGGGACCTAAATATGTACAATTTGCAGACAAAAGGGACTCAAGAGACATGGCAGACATCTTCAGGTACATGAAGGGGATAAATAAGAGAGTGGCAGTTAGGATGACTTGAACAAATGAAGAGGAGTAAGTTAATACTGCAACTAGAGGATGGAAAATTCTGGGGAAAAGAAGGAGGTTTACTTCAGTAGGACAGTGGTGGATCCATGTAATGTGGTGCCCAGTGTGCTGGTGCACACCCACATGGTAGAAGTGTTCAAGAGGATGTGGTACGGTAATAAGACAATGGTTCCAGAAAAAAATTAATATGCTTCAGCATATCTGTAATTGGCAAGGGAGCAGCCAGAGTAGTCAAGGGGGCAGACAGCAAGGTGAGATACCAAGGGCACCAAGTGTCCAAATGAGTAGACGTAAGATGTAGAGACACCTATTCTGGTGTAATTCTTACTATGTCAGTATACACCGAAAGATATGGCTTCTACTTTTATGAGTGATATAACTGTTTAAAATGTTCCATTACTGTCACTCACAGTTTGGTTGTCACATCAAAGCTTGCATCATGACAGCTGACAGTTCTGAGTGTCCTCCCAAGCTATTGCCTCACTTTCATCCTACACAGTATCATGAATGTGTTTATTACTATTGTAATTGTGCTACTTATGTCCCCCGGTGTCCTTGTTAAACAGTCAGTGTCCTATTACAGAAATACCTCAATATGACATCAAAGTCAAACATGATTTGTTATCTTGTTGTACACCATTTATCTGCCAACCACTAAACAGCTACGTTTACTCTCCCTACTCTTCACTCCTGTCAGTGACTGCACGTACCTGCAGTCAAACTTGAATGTGTGATGCAGAATTAATGGTTCTGTGTAATAATACGGCTGTACACACATCACGCACAACACAAGAAAATGAACATGAAGCTTGCACCATACTAGTGATAACATATGTGTGATGTATTCATTTGCATCTATAAACAATATACAACTATACAGTTTTAACATTTATTATGTGACGTTATGAAAAAATGCTAAAACTCCTACTAAATGACTTAAGTCATTACACAACCGCTCAGCTGAGACACAATTATAATAACATACATTCTGAGTTCACGATACTGTGACACTACATCTTGTATGAAAATATTTTGTGAGTCCACTTCCGTGTTGAGCTGGTGCCGGCCTTCTGCTTCACCTCCACTGTTTCCTCATGCTCAGCTTCCCCGGGCTCTATGGAACAAAACAAGTGAAAAACATGATCACATATACATCAAATATCAAGGTACAACAATATTTTTTAATAAGCTACATTTGTAATACTCCATCATTGTGTAACTCAAACATGTCAACACATCCCTCTTTGCAATAACAGTTCTGTCTTTAGATGGATTTCTGTTCTTGAGCAACTCTGACATACAGACAGCAACTCTTCTCATCTGCAGAGTGAGCAAGTGCCTTACATGAACAGTATAAAGAATGTAATAGATAATTACTAAGATTTTTGACCACACCATAATTGTACGATGTAGTGTGCTTGTTACACCATGAGTGTACAATGCTGTAGATGTCCACATACTTATTCACTGATGTCCACCCCATTGACTGTCACTATGGCAGGGTCAACATACCACATAACTTGCCACTGCCGCACTGACAGTCAGCAGCCCTTATACATCAAACCACCTGCAGCACATCAATGTGGCCACAGCCCAAGGAAAGGCTGAATTCAAATAATACAAGCCTGTGTCCGTGGTCTTCCAACAGACATGTGCATCCAATCCTGCACAGAATTAATATAAAACAAACTAACTTTTTCTGGTGGTTCCCTGACCATGTCTCTCCAATTAGAGTTGGAAAAAAAAATAGCAAAAGAAATGTATAATTCCTAGTATGCAGTGCACAACACCCAATACCTACCCATTAATTCCAATAATAACAAGAGTCTGAGAAATGGAGCTTTCTTTTTGGCTGAAAACATTCTAACAACCTTATGTTTATCTTTTATTGACATACATGTAGAGCATAACCATATAATGAACAGAATTTAACACAGTTTAAAAAACAGTTTTATTATAATAGCAGGAAGGCATCCGTAGGCATAATGTTACTGTTCAGTTAGTCACCCTCTAGCAGCATATGGCACTCAGCTATGCGTCATTCAACATTACACCCCTAGAGGGTGATTAACAGGCCCTTAAAATAACCCTTGGTTGTCTTATTGCTTAATAAAAGCAAGGGTGTGAGCATTTTCAGGTTTCTGCTTAACTGCAAACATTGTCAAAGCCTTATGTAAATCCTTTATTAAGATGCATGTAGACATTGTCCATACTGTCTATGAACATATTTTTTAATAATAGAAATAACACATTCCCAGCAGATATATAAATGATCACTTAATAACCATCTAGGGGCATGTGGCACTCGGCCACACATAATTACACACTACAACCCTAGAAGATTGGTAACAGACCATTAACATAACCATTGATAATGGCTTATTCCTTGAACATAAAAGTCCACCACCAAAATTAGTGGAGCACAACAGCTACACCCCCCCACCAGGCCATATGGCACGTAAAGTAGTCCTATGGTCATGCATCCATTGTCACACAGCATGAACAATGGTCTCACACTCATATGTTAGTACACATTAGACATATTTTCATTTATCAATTCACATCTTTCCATTCTGTTTAACAATATGTGCTGCATGATCATGGGTTCACACTCTGTTAT
The DNA here is from genome assembly GCA_016271365.2 of Neoceratodus forsteri. Taxonomy (NCBI): domain Eukaryota; kingdom Metazoa; phylum Chordata; order Ceratodontiformes; family Ceratodontidae; genus Neoceratodus; species Neoceratodus forsteri. Next base: position 1,210,818,668 of record CM028132.1, read on the forward strand.
TTTGGACATACATCCGTACCACTTGTGTCAGTAAACACACAGCAGACGAGCAAGTGGGTGCTGTACTACTGATTCTCACACATCAGGAGTGTGGCCGAAGCGTGATAGCAGGTATTACTTGGCTGTCAAGCACTGTATTCCACTTAAAGACCACACTTAGCAGTTTACTCTTATTTGTGGTTTGCTTCAGAGTAGACCACACATATAAACTTCAGTAACCAGTGCAACAGGTGGATGTAATGTTATCTCTGACTGTGAGCAGTCATATATCTCCAGTGGAGCAACAGAGTCAGTGGTGAATGTTATATTTATGTAGCGTATCATCAGGCAGGCTGTTGTACAATGGAACACCAAGGGCATATAGAAATGATACTTACAAAAAAATGCACATGCAAGGGAAAGACAATCACCTACCATGCTATCAATGTTTTACAAAATCAGCAAGTGGGTGTAATTTGTACTATGGAATGGCTACATTCCCAGTGGTTCTGGCTATGCACCAGTGCCCATGAACTTCTACCGAAGTGTCAGTCAACAGATGTTTTGCTAGTAGGACAGTGAAGACCTGACACCCACTGGCTGCACAGGTAGGAGTAGTGGGGTGCTCAGGCTCAGTGTGCAGTTGCAGGGTTACCATTAGATCACCATGGGGATTGGAAGTATTTCTTTTCCCACAAATACCTATGGTCAGCCAAATAGCGCTCCAGTGTAACACCACAACAGTAGCCCACATTTTTTTTTTCAATAGGCATGGACGCGAATGTGTAAACAGTGTCACACTGAACCACCAGAGAAATTGTGTAATTCTACATTTATTTTCACAGATGTCCACAATGGGGAGATAGTGTTTCACTGGTCCACCACGTATATTAAACAGAACATAAAAATACTTTCACTGCAAATGAACATGATTCTGCTGCAGGTGATGTCAGTCCTCAACATCTGTTGTCTCAGAAGGAGGCAGGCTGAACCCGTCACAGAATGCTGCGACTGTATGCAAATGTGGCATGATAGCATACAGATGGACACATATGCACCTTTCATGCATTATGGCCCCATTGGCATATTATTTTTTGGCTACTAAGTTTGCTTGTAATGTCAAAATGTTAGTAGCACTACCACATCTCCATGCTTCATTCTGTACACTTACACTAGAGTGGTAGCTCAGCATCATGCACAGGAGGGGGCAGGCATGTTGCTGTCTTAAACACTGCTCAGGCATGTAAGAGTTCCATTGAATGTCACCCACTACACACCTCCTGTACAGCAGAGTTACACTGCACCCAACCTCATGCCACAGGTTGCCACAGTTAAAATATCTAAAAACAGTTGTTTTTTTTCTACAGTGGTCTGTGTATTTCTTTGTTTGGAGGCTCAACTGTGCTCACGACCGAGGGGGTATGAGGCTGTAAGATATTGTACTCTGACAAGGAATTGCCACCTCTGTCATTACATTGTCTCTTTTGCTAGGTGACTTAAGAAAATTGTGTGGCACAGCTAAGTCAGCAGGCACTCATACAAACAGACAAGGCAGGCACAAACAACACTTGGTAGAAGGAATGAGTGTGAAACTGTTATGCACAGTGTGTGTGTGTCTGTGTGTGTGTGTGTGCATGTGTCTGTATCTGTGTTTGGTTCAGTTGCATATTAAGAGAAACATCGCTGCATTAAAAAAAAATGAAGATTCTGTTTCACCAAGGATCTGATACCTAATCACGCTGTAGAGACACTGACTCATTCTTAACTGGTCTCTATTGCCAGATGGCAGAGTGGCTGTTTGTTTCTCTTACTCAATCACCTAAAACAATGTTTGCAACCCATTTCATAAATACAAATAATACATACTGTACATGGTTCAAGTAATTCTTAATCACTAAATAGTATTTATAAAAAAATATGCCCTTAACTTCTGCAGTTCACACATTACATTATATCCTCATAGCACCCCAATGACATAGTACAATTATTTCTATCAGCATCTTACCATCGGACTCAACGACAATGACACTGTCTGTGTCCGATTGACCACCCTCTACAGCTTCATGCTGTGCCGGTACTACCTCACGGGAAGCGGGGGAGCCCTACGTTGCCCTGTCATGAAAGAGAAACCAAAGACATCAGTAACTGTTAAATGGTAATTACATCACATGTTTGAAACAGTTGCTGCAACAATAAAACATGCATCGCATAGGTGACATTGCTTCTCATTAGACACACCACAAGCATTGTGGCCACATATTACAATTACAAGTGCTGTTAATATCAAATATAATGTTTGAAGACCAGTAGAGCAGAATTCTAAATGAAGCTCAGTGGTTTTTTACACAACCATGTGTTACATTTCAACAACAAGTTGAGACATCTACAATCTCCTATTAAGTACACAAATTGACATAATCATATTTCAGATCAGAAACCCAAACATAATTCTTAATGCTGTATGCAGAAAAAAAAACACAGTTGTCATTCCATGTGTCATAATACTGCAAAACACGTACATTTTCTTGAACTGTACCACTATTGTAAATTTAACATAACAAAGTGACATGACTGCATAACATGGTACCAAATACACACCAGGGCCCAGATATTCAAATTGCACCATTCTGTGGTGCAAGCCCTTGCGCTGCTCAAAAAAGTTGCACAGGGGTGTGGCCAGGGCGATATTCAATGGAGTTGCGCTATTGAGCAACTTCTTTGAATATCTCCCCCTGGCCACACCCACTGTGCATGGTGCAGTGGAACTGCGCCACTGCAAGTGGTCAGAGTGGAGCATTCAGATGCGGTGGCGCAAGTTCCATTGTGCCATGCGCAGCACCTGCGATATTCAAAAGGTGACATGCAAATGGGGCCATAATTTATGCAAGGTGCAGGGGTCATTTGCATCTAATTACTGCCCCATTTGCATGCCATTAGCATGCAGGTGCGATGATCCCTGATGACTTGCGCCTGGCATCTTGCCAGGCATCAGCCATTGGGGACTGATGCCCCCTGCAGCCCGATCGCGGGCATAATAGGTTACCCTATAGCCCAATCACAGGCATAATATGATGTTTCCCCACCCCCTCAGCAGCCCAATCGTGGGCATAATATAATGTTCCCCCGCTTTAATAGCCCAATCATGGGCATGACGGTCTCAAATCCCCCGGTAGCTCAATCATGGGCATGAATGCACTCCCCAGTAGCCTGGTCGTGGGCATAATGCACTCCCCACCCCCAGTAGCCTGATCGTGGGCATGAATGCCCCCCTCGCACTCTCCAGTAGCCCGATCGTGGGCATCAGACCTCCCCCAATGTCTAATATCCCTGGTGGTCCAGTGGACCTAGAGTAGCCTGATCATGGGCGGTGTCCGTACCCCCAAGTATGTCATCCCTGGTGATCTAGTGGCCCCCCACCCCACCCGACCACGGAGCCCCACCACCGCACTCCCCCATCAGCCGGTGGGCGGCAGCACCCCACCCACCTGCCACCCCACTGCCCACCAACTGACAGCTCGGCAGGACTGCACGCCCATTGGTTCAGAGCATGAGCCAATGGACATGCAGCCCATACCATACAAGGCAGTCCAGATATGTGAATCGGGCTACCCGGGGGGGTGCATTCATGCCCGCGATTGGGCTACTGGGGGGAATTCATCCCATGATTTGGGCATGAGGGCACTGCCAGGTGTGGCAGGAACAAGTGGAGGGCCACCCACAGGTGGCAGCTGCTGTGTTGTGCCCTGCAATGTGGCAGCTCACCTGTGGGTGGCCCTCGACTTGATGATTTTTTTTTGGCGTAAAGTTGTGCAGGCACAGGTGGGGTTGCACCTGCATAACTCTGCATGGCCCGGTTGAATATCAGGCTGTGCAGTTTATGCATGGGCATGCCCCCCCACCTGTGCCTGCATACATTACTGATGCACCCCGGCGCATCGGGATTTGTGTAGGTGCACTTTTCCCTTTTAAATATCACCCTGGGGCGCATCAGTGGGTTGTGCATGGTGCAACACTGTTGCGCCATGCACAACCCTTTTGAATGTCTGGCCCCAGAGATACAGATAGAAAATGTAGTCAAAGAACACAGCTTAAACTCACTAGATTTATCAAACGCAATAACTATGTTAACCTTAAATAAATGACAATATTATCTATATTCAATGGGTACTGTACAATCACTCCACCACTATCATTACCAGATTCTGTTGCTATTGACTCACTCAGCAAAACCTCAGAACTAAACTACAGCAGGTATGTCAAATGAACCTTATTCTATACTGTATTACAATTCTGAAACCTCATTGGTCAAAACAGATTGAATGACTGTAAAAAAAAAAAATACACAGTATTACACTGTTCCAAGTTTGATATCACTACATTACACTAAATAAACACTTTCATTTTTTTTCTAACAACATACCATGACAGGAACTGGGTATATGGATGGATGTACTATTTCTGGTGTGGCTATGTCACTCACCTCTGCCTCATGACTCAACAACACCAGACTTAATAAATACACCAATTCATCCATGCCTTGCCATGGTACATTCTTACATATAGTATTAAGTATAATACCATACGCCATAATTTTAATCAAAATCTTAATAAATGAACATGCATTGTTAAAACTTATGCTGAGTGACTTACGGTGAGTAAGGCGCTTCCCAACAGCTGTCTTGCCAGCAGCTTCCCACAGCTCATACGCGAGGTAGTACCAGCACGTGTCATTGTCCGGTATCTCCTCACGCTGTTTAAGGATGTAAAATCGCTGGCACAACAGCTTCCACTTCTGCTTCAACTGCAATATGGTTTTATTTTTTATCTTTAGTACAACGTGCAGGAAGCTGTTAATGAGCCTCCACGTCGGATCCAGCTTGTGGTTCATGCTACGCATTAACACGCATGCATTTCCCCTGGCTTGGACTGCCTCAAGCAGTGCACACACCTCTCACAAGGTCCACTGCCTCATACTTAGTTTTTTTTTGGTTTCTGAAATAGAAGGATAAAGAAACATTACCATGACTGTCATCTCCCACTCTTAATGATTGTTTTTAATTTATTATGTTTACTACTTAGGAAATGAAACACTGGGGTGGACTTCAGCTTGGCACAAAGACGGCTGTTTGGGGGGGATGTGGGACAGATGGGGGATTAGGCACCCCCGTCAGTGACAGCATCTGTTGCCACGCTGGGGTGGGCTCCCAGCGTGGCACCCTGTACTCTCTGGGGGGACAGTGGAGCCGACGGGGGATTGGCCACCCCTGTTGGCTATGCATGTGTACCACACTGAGGTGGGCACCCAGCGTGGCATGTAGAACTCTGTTTTGGGAGTCGCAGCACAGCCAACAAGGGATTGGGCACCCCGTCAGCTATACAGTGTGGGGGGGATGAGCACGCAGTATGCATGCGTGTGTGTGTGTGTAGAGGGGAACGCGCATGAGCAGGTGATATCTTATTTATTTATTAGCTTTTGGTAACTGGGTAAGTGCGCTAGGCAACAGATCTGCCTATTTTCAGGCATGACCCGGGAGAGCACAGGACATTGGTTACAATATGCAGAAATGCACAGACATAATATAGGTGTACAGGAGCAAAACAAGATATACATTGGGTAGCACAGTAATAGTTACATAAGGGTACATTTTAGGCATAGATCATAATAAGGATGTAAAATAAAGCAATTAGGGTAACCATAAGACAGCTGAGGACAGTAAAGACATCAAGGTTCATAGCCACCTAGACAAACGTATTGCATGGGAGAACATTAGTGTAGTACTCAGGGGTCAGACCCGACAGCCTGCAGTGGGACAAAGCAAATTAAGAGCATTTGCATTGGCCAGAGGCTAGGAGGTGGGTGAACAGCGAGTTTTTGAATTCTCGATGGGAGGCTGAAGTTTTCACCATAAGGGGGAGTGAGTTCCAGAATTTGGGAGCAAAATGGGCAAATGCCTGTTCACCCATTTTTGTCATGCAAGATCTAGTGGAGAGCATGGGGACAGAGGAAGACCTGAGGGTACGGGTGTGTGAGGCAGGAGTCAGGAGGTTGGCAAGATAGACAGGGCAGGGAGGTCTAGACAGGGAGTTGATAAAGCAGCCCAGGGGAGTAGGCTCAAATATCCTTAGGTGACAGCCAATTTAAGCCAGCGTAAAGGAGACAATGATGGGTAAGACATGGGGCAGTTAAGGCGAATCTACAGATGTTGTTGTAGACAGTGTCCCATTTGTGGAGTGTAGCAGAGTTTGCAGCAAAGAGGAGGGGCAGAGCATATTGGAGCTGGGGTAAGAGAATACCTCTTGCAACAGAAAGTCTAGCGGAAGGAGTGAGGGAGTGGTGCAAGCGATAAGCTCTGCCAATTTTAGCATTGACGGCACAGCACACCATATTGACATGTTGAGACAGGTCAAGTGTGGGATCCCAAAGTGATCCCAAGGTACTTGAAGGACTCAGTGTTTGAGATGAGGGAACCATCAAGGCATTGAACCCGGAGCCTGTTCGCAGGGGCAGACAGTTTCTTAGAGGATCTTATCACTGCTCATCGAACCATAGCTCCCCCCTTTCAACTGTACGCCACTGCATTTTTGACTGGTGTCATAGACAGCTCAAGCAGGCATTGCAGAACTGTGACCGCGCCTGCAAATACACTGACTGAATTGGAAGAGGGCTGTCACACCTCCGAAAACTCAGATGATAGCACTATTTCCTTGTACATGCATGCAAGCAAACATATTAATCACTTAGCTTTTGTGTTCCATACAACATGGTTCCATTTGCACAAATAGTACTGAATAAAGCTAAACATAAACCTGCCACCACTGCATTTAACTGTTGTAACACCACTACCCCTCTGTACCACGTACAATACTGTAATTCCACAGTAAATGTTACATTAACCTTCCAGACTGAAACAATATAAAAATTTAAACATATAACAACATCATGAAATTGTGTACTAAGAACAACATGATGCATTGCTATTGCAGCCTCTCCAGTGCTGTTACACAGCATGGCACAATCTGAATGTTCCCAATCCATGTGTTACATGTGTGTGACTGATGCATGCAGCTCATCTATTTTTTTGACCACATTTATAGGGTTCTGAGAAGAACCTTTGTGTACACTGTAATATTTGATCAAACATTCTGACAATCTTAGAGGACTTTGAGGATTGCATCACGAAGGTCTCCCAGGAAATGGCAATTGCCAGCATGCGAGAGATGTACACCGTCTGGTAGGAATAGCCAATCATTACAATACTTAATTTCTGGGTGATGTATAGTATACATTCCATGCATGCGTAGAAAAGCAGATATTTGTATATTGACTTTTCTGCAAGCTCTGTCAATCAGATACATATGATGTTCTGCTTGCCAGACCCTATGTTCTGTAATATCTGAAAAAATGATTATACAGACAGGCAACATACTCATAATAGAAGCAAGGTCCAATTTTGCCTCTGTTACTAAATCTACCCAGCGTTTCATGCCCAAATCATTGCCTCCAAGATGTATTAGCAGTATGTCAGGATGAGGCTGAGTTCTCAAAAGTCTGTGCATGGTTGGCATGAGATGTTCCCACCTCATACCACCCCTACCAAACTATTTTACATAGCAATCTGGCAGCTGCAGGTCCCTCCCAAAATCACTATGAACAGCATACTCAGATGCTCGTCTCACGATACTGCTTCCAACTATCCACAAAGTCCTTTTGCAATTTTCTGCCATTCTCAGTTTTTACACTCAGAACTGGACAGAGAGCTACCAAAAAAGTCAGTGTTCACCCTGCAGTGGCTAGTCGGTAGTGAAAGTAAAACTGATATTTTCCCTCCTTATTTCAAGCCAGCTTCACTGGGCTGATTAATAACACACAAATAAAAAAAAAACATTGGCTAGTGCTCTGGCTTCATTAGCCAATGTAGACCATGCACTGACTATTACTAGACTTCTGCTCCAGCTAAAATGTGCAAACATTGAGAGGTGGGAAAAATGCATCCTTTTCATAGGCAGTTTTAAACAATTACAACTGCATAAACATGTCTGATTGGTTCACTCTTCTGTTAGGGGTCCATGTGCAGCTTCCTATCTCCCTCTATTTGCAGTTGTATCTGTACAAGTTAGTACTAAAATACTATCTGACTTTAAACAGTTTTATCTAAATAATACAGCATCTTAGATTATAACAAGTAACATTATCAAATTCAGCAGTAAAAAACGTTTTGATTAATAGTATTTACATGTTGCTAACACTTTTTACCATACTAGAAAAATGATTTATAAAATCTACTGTACTTACAGTTTTGAAAATGCTGTCTCTCAGTTATCACTAAGATGGCTGCTGTTGAGTTCTTCTTCAGTGTTGTCTGTCTCTGATTGGTTATCTCAGATGGCCTGACAAATCTTGCATTACATTAGTAGAACCAGCTGTCAGTCAAACACAATCAGATCTGATTTGATAATGAATGCATTTGGCACTCCCAAGTGTTAAATTTGTGACACTTTCGAACGCACTAAAGTAATTTGCGACAGTGACGAATGCACAACAGTACTTTTTGCGATACTTTCGAATGCACGAAAGTAACTTTTGCGACACTTTCAAACTTCGACATTACTTTTAATCATACTATCAAATGCACGAAAGTAACATTTGCAACACTGTCGAATGCACGACACTACTATTTGCGACACTTTTGTGCATGCGACAGTATTTTTCCCAAATTGTCTATTTTTTGCCACAATTTGATGTTTTATGGCAAAATAGCCAAATTTTCAATACTAAACACAGGTAAACTGCATTGCACTGTCACAACTGTAGACGCATAGTATTGTAGCTTTGTAGAAACACCCACAAAAAGGTGGATTTCTACACTGACAACAACACCGTGCAACTGACTTGTAGTAATGCAAAGTTTGTCACTTGGCAATCAACAACACAAACAGTAATTTAAATGCAGTATTGCCACACAATGTTCAACTAAGTCATTTGAGGACATAAATGCAATGTAACCAAGCTACATTGCAATACTGCAAAAACATCAGCTGGCAAATGTGTGTCATGAAGTTCATATGCACAGTCACATAAAGAGTCATAGTACAGAATATCATTACCAATTTTTTTGATGGAGTCATTTTCACACCTCTGCTCATAAGCAGTGTGACTGTCAGTAGCATTCTTTTTGCTCTGAACAGTGGTTTCACACAACACCTATACCAGTGGTAACGGTAACTACATACAAAACAGATCAGCAACCATGTGAAGAATGACTGCTGTGCAATAGCAAAATGGTAGTAGTAAAATGGCAACCTGAAAATGTTACATTTAAATATTCAAAATGCAGTAACTTGAACTAAGTGTACAAAGTTGACTTATGAATATGTCAGTAATTAACAGAGCAATTACCAATAAAGTTATTGTGTTACAGAACTGTCCCAGCATAAGCTATATAAATGTTTCTTAAAAATACTAATTATTGATAACTGAACATAGAAATCATAAAAAAAAATGCAGATTCTATGTGATAATGACATGCAGCACAATGTGACCTAAATGAAGTACAACTGTACCTATGTAAATAACTTATGTGATAAAAAGATTCAAACATTAGATTTTTTAATTTATGTGATACTTAACTCAGATCTCTCAATGCACAGCGTTAGAAGATATGTACAGAGGCATATACTAACATTGTCTTTTTCTCTGTCTTTCATACAGGTGCCTGATACTTCTGTAAGATTGCTGACTGACACTGTGAACCGTAATAGCAAAACTTGCCAACTAAATACAGACATAGATGTATAGGGAAACGAGACAGGTATAATAGTACTGCACTGTTGTATAAGGGTGATAAACAAAACACAAAAGTCACATCACAAAATGAACATAGACAGACCTTTATTGCAACAGTGAGCCCTACAGCAACTCACTGCACAGCAAAAACAAATGCTTCTTCAACAGCAAGTAAAAAATGGGTACCTCTACAAAAGTTGTGTAGATCTCTCAGATGAAACACAACTATTGTGACTGCAACCATCAACAAACCTCCCAAACAATGCTGTAGACTCATACCTGGTGATTTGCAACTGAGAAAGCAAAAGTATTTCCGATCACTAGCAAGTAAAGCTAAGATCGACAGACTTATCGCTGCTGTGATGAGACATACCCACAAAAAAGACTAAGAGTCATCTGTCTTTGATGAAGTTGCATCTCAAAGTGCACAATTTTGTCAACAGAGCAGTGTTTGTACTGCAGCACTTGTGGCGTAAGATGTATCATGTCCTTGAACAATTCAGGAAAGTTGTGTATGGCATTAAAAAAAGGCTACAACAGTATCCTTCTTTGACTGTCCACTACTTCTGTGATGTTTTCACAGGTCAGTGGATGCACACACAGCACTCAGAGGCATATTTCTGGGAAGAATCTTATTATTCCCAGAAAAAGGAACACAAGTTCACCATTGATGAGTACGGCAAACTAGTAAATGTCCTCAGTATCTGTGATGACAATGCAATGGATACAGATGGTGACTGTGATTCAACCACAGTCTTCAATAAACGACACTGTCTGGCATGGGCATGTGATGATACCTGCAACCGTAGGCAATCGTCATTTGAAAAAGTTCAACAGTTTATCAACCTATTTGTGATAACAGATCGCAAAGACAGATATAAACTGTTTAACACAATTGACCATTGTGAGATTCGTCCACATACTGGACTCATGGGTCACTCACTAGCATGTCTCAATAGTGGTGTTTGTGATAGTATTTTTCACAACATGTGGATGATTGTAGTGCATCAAACAGGCATGCGAAACTTTGTGTACAGAGTATATGAAGTACGAGGAGCTGTACATCAGTACACTTGTTTAAATGACTTATTGCAGTCAGGTGACATGCAGGGTAGCATCACATTTCTCAGACAACTGCAACATGTAACTTCTGTACCAGACACAATAATTTCTCAGTTTAACACTTCTGCAGAAACATCTGTTTCAGTCTTAGAAACTGACATACTGAGACAATACAGCAAAGAAATAGCTGAGTTTGAGCTGGCAAAGTCTCAGAAGTTTGACTCTGTATGTGTGTCATGTGAACGTTTGTGCTACACAAAACAAACAGTCACAGTCAACCTAGAAACCTTGTCACCATACAATGACGTGGTTCCGTCTCTCAGCATTTTTTGCTGCTGAAATCTGACTTTCACTTAGAAAACACCATTCTGCTATGCAAACACTGTTTCTCCAAACTTAAGTCTAACATTTTGCCACCAAGGTCACTGCTGAATAATATGGAGGCAGATGTTACACCAACTGAGATTTCAACATTGAATATGTTTGAACGCATTCTAATTCAGACAATGAAACCATTCCAAACCATTCTACGTCTGAACACAAAGACACGGAACATTCCACAGAAAGAGCTTGTTAGATCTCTAAAGGGTTCTGTGATGTATCTACCACTTCCTCTACAGGAAAATGTTCAAGCAATCTCTACAGAAAATAGTTTGGTGATTCTTGTAAATGGTGTTCCAACAAAGGCCAAGGTCATCTGGCAAGATGTTGTCAATGTGCAAAAGGTAAAGCTTGCTCTTACTTATTTAAAGAGTAACAATCCCTTTTATACAGACCTTGACATAGATCAGATGGCTAGTCTCTCTGTCCAACATGATCTATTAGAAAAAAACTAAACCAATCATTGAGAAGGTCAGTGGACAGACAAGTGACAAAGTGTATGAACAGTACACAATTCACCCACATCATGGCAGAGATCCAGTAGGAGACAACATTGATCTCTATCAAATGAAGCAGGTGGAAGGTGAGCCTGTCACCATTTGGGAGGCAACACAAGAAACACGCTGTTTCCCAGACCTATTTCCAAAAGGGTCAGGTGGATGCCTAGATGAAAGAGAAGTGTGTGTACAGGGTGCTGAGTACCGCACTAGCCGTGTGCTTAGCAAAGATGGCAAATTCAGACATAACATACAGTACCTGTTCCATCTCCTCTGGGAGAGTGAACTTAGCATTCTGTCTGCGTCTATTGCACATACTATTCGTCTCACAAGTCCACTAGATGGAATAACAGCTGCTCAATTTCTAGAAAAATTAAAGCAGAAAGATGAAAATGTGCAAGTGAATCTCTCTTCCATTCTTTCAAGTCTTCGAGGCACCAAAGAATATTGGTATCGCAGACACTCTGAAGTGATGACAATGCTGTGAGAGTATGGTGCAGCCACATGGTTTGTCACACTTAGTTGTGCTGAATATGCCTGGGATGAGCTCATTGAACTGTTGAAATGGGCAAATACTGATGTCGATGGCATCTCATCAATGACTGTTGGAGAAATGTGTTCACTTGATCCTGTGTCTGTCACAAGACATTTTCACAAGTGGTTCCATGACATTCTGACTTTCATCTTGTCAAAGGACAATCCACCTCTTGGTATTGTGGAACATTACTTTTGGAGGACAGAATATCAAGCACGGGGTGCCCCTCATATCCATATGTTATTGTGGATCAAGGATGCACAATAACATATGGATATGTGTTATTGTGGATCAAGGATGCACCACGCATTGGTGAGCATGAAGCAGCAGAAGTGCTTTCATTCATCAAGAAATATATCACTTGTCACATTCCAGACAAGTATGACAGTCCTACACTATGGAAGTTGGTTCAAAAGTTGCAGCGACATATTTGTGCAAAATACTGCCGGTGAGTAGTAAAGAACAAATCTAATTGGTACACACGATGTCACTTTGGATTTCCTAGACGAGTTTGTCAGGATGGTGCCATGAATTACTTTTTCTCAGCAATGCGACACCACTTGAAGGCAAAATCAACCAAGAGGGTATACGAGTTACCCAGAGATGAGAAAGAGGTGTACATAAATGACTACAACCCAACTCTTCTCCTAATGTGGCAAGCAAACATAGATGTTCAGTTTGTGGCTGATAGCTCACTGGCCCTGGTGCGGTACATCACTTCGTACATAACCAAACGTGAGCAGACTAGCTTGCAAGATCTTTGGGAAGATATTGCCAGTTCAAGCAGAAGCCTGACATCTCAGCTCTGGTCATTGGGCTTGAAGACTCTTTCACACAGAGAATGTGGAGCTTATGAAGCCAGTGACCGTTTAATGGGTACGCATCTGTATGGGAAGTCTGACGCTGTCCGGTTTCTCAGCGTAAACTACAAAGAGAAACGCAAACGTGTACTGATTCCTCATGCCGAAATTGAGGAGCTCGCTGCCAATAGACCTTCTTCAAAACATATCTTGAAGAATAACCTGATAGACACATACTACCCCCGTAGACGCGATGACATGAATGATATGTGTCTCTTTCAGGTGGCTAAATGCTATGACTACAAGGCAGATGTATCACCTGACTCAACATGCCAGATTTACAAGGTGAATGGAGTAGATAGCTGTCTCGTAAAGAGACACAAGCCATGGCTCATAGACCACTGTAAATTGCATCTAGGCACATCGGAGAGCAGAGAACATTACTACTTTGCTCTCCTATTCCTATTTAGACCCTGGAGGAGTGAGTCTGAATTAGAAGGTGACTGTGACACATTCAAAGAACAGTTCAATCTCAGTTATGAGACTTTCAAAACTGAATACTCAGAGACATACATACAGAGACTAGAGGCTGAGAAAGAACAGCTTGAGAAGGCAGAGAAGCAGCTTCAGGAAGACACTCCTGTTAGTTCACAAGACAACCTTGATCCAGAAGGACAAGCTGTTCTAGGTGAACCTCTGCCCTTTAAATGCCCCAGAACTGTTAATGTCAGAAATTGAGACAGCCATGAAATATGGCACACACTCCACTGTCAACCCAGCTGCTGTAAATCAGCAGCAGCATACAGTTCACTCTCAAGTAGTTGAAGCTGTCCGACATGGCCTACAACATGAAACAAAACAATGTGACTGTCGTGACTATAAGCCACTACTGATCTTTGTTAGCGGTTCAGCTGGCACAGGAAAGAGTTTCCTTTATTGAAGCCATCACTGCTGAAATATGGAGCCTGACAGGGTCTTCAATGTCTGTTGCTGTTACTGCTCCCACAGGACTAGCAGCATACAACATTGGTGGAGTTACATTACACCGTCTCTTTATGTTGCCAGTGGAACATGGGAGAACTGGAGAGTATCGTAAACTGTCATTTGAGGTTGCATCTCAGCTCCGTTCCATGTTCACAAAGATGAAGTTACTCATCATTGATGAAATCAGCATGGTCTCCAATGTCATGCTTGCCTGTATTCATCTACGTCTACAGGAGATCTTAGGTACTGACGATGGAGTGCCATTTTGTGGCAAAAGTATTGTTGCGTTGGGAGACCTTTTACAGCTTGCACCAGTCAACGCAGAGCATGTATTTACAACTCTAACTGCCAAACAAGCTAAGAATATCCTCGGCTGCATTGCAGACTATAACATGGGAATTATTTACCTATGTTGAGTTGTCTGAGAACATGCACCAAAGTGGTGATCTGGTTTACAAATCACTTTTAGATGAAGCTCGTACAGGTTCTCTATCACCAGAACATGTTTGTATGTTAAACGATCGAAGAATAACAGTAGATACTGCATCCATAGAAACAGCATGTAATGTCTTCAGCGATGTATACTCTACAGGGACACACATAGTGTGTCTTATGCCACGATTAAAGAAATGCACTGAGTTCAACAATATAATGCTACAGAGAGAGAAAACCAAGAGATTCTAACTCTGCATGCTGTTGATACAGTTGATGGCGTCATTCTTAGTCGCAACCTAGTAGCAAAGATGACTGAATGACTAAGTGAACTCAAGTCAGATGTTTCACGCACAGCTGGCCTAGAAGCTGTTCTCACAGTTTGTAAGAATGCATGTATCATGCTGCGACATAATCTAGATGTAGAACGAGGCATGTTAAATTGTGCCATGGGGAAACATCACTGACTTTGTCTACAATGTCCAGAAGACATATATCGAGACGCTTGTAGTTCACTTTGAAAACATGGAACAGAATGTACACATAGAATGGACCTGTGCAAAATTCCAGATATTTAAGGATATCTATGTAAACAGGAAACAGTTTCCATTATGTGTTGCATATGCTGTATCCATTCACAAATCTCAGGGCTTGAGTTTGGATTCAGCAATGGTGGACATAGGTACAGACATTTTCAAGGATGGCATGAGCTATGTGGCACTTTCACATGTCCGCAGCCTTTCTGGGTTGCACATTATAACTCTAGCACCTCAGAAAATATGAGCTGACAAGCGATGCATTCTTGAGTACAACAGGTTACATACTCTACATCAGCCACAAATGCCTTTAATACCACTGCCTACATATCTGGCTGTCTCACATCATTCAGTCACATCTACAGGTGTCAACAAACAGCCACAAGCTTCCAGAAGTGATTCAACTCAAAAGAGTTCAACAGAGGTCACAACTTCAAGTAAACATTCACAGCCAGTAATTCATCAGAAATCAGTTGGTGTAGCTGCTGTACCAGTCTTTGACAACAGCACTAGAGTGAACTGCTATGCTAACTCAACCATGTAAGTTTTCCTACACATGCCACACTTTGTGCAGGCAATATCTGCTTCACAAGACAATACCCTATCAAACGCTTTGAAGCAGATTGTCAACATGACTTCTGACCAGTCTAACAGTGTACATTCACTAACACCACTACGACAGGTGTTAGGTACATATAACAGATGTAGTACATTTGCTGCTGACATACAGCAAGACACTAGTGAGTTTATGATGGCTGTCATAAACAACCTGGATGAAGACGGCACCCCAATGTGGCACTACTTCACAGTATCATATGTAACCAAATATGTATGTGTTTCATGTGGCCATTCACAGTGTGAAACCATAGAAGACATGCTGTGGATTACTCTTTTTGTCCCTCAAACCAGAAGTGTCAAATTTCGACAGCTATTCACCAATGCTCAATATGGTCATGCCTGTGCAAGGTGTGGAGGCAGATGCACTCAGTCCATACGTCTCAGGAGTTCATCTCAATATCTGTTGCTTATCTTGCACAGGTTTGACTCCAACGGGCTCAGAGTTGATACTCCTATCACAGATTACACAGCTGGTAGAATAGTCTTCAACCAATCAGTGTTTGACACTCACAGTATAATCTATCACCATGGCCAATCCATGCGTTCTGGCCATTACACCTGTTTACTAAGGTACAGAAATGGATGGGTAGAGTGTGACGACTCTACAAGCAGTTTTAAACAGAGACTGCCACGACACTTAAAAAATGCATATCTTCTAATATTGAAGAATTATGATGACCTTCATATTTCAGAAGAATAGGACAGAACATGTTGAGTTTTTAAAATGACTACTTTGTGACAGAAACAGTCATAGGTCGGTACAATTGTTTCCAATGTACGACTCTGAATAAACCATAGCATTTCAACAAAATGCTATTCTGGCAGATACATTCCATGCACTATGACATCTAAGATCTTGTGTGGATCAGTGACAACATGGAAATTGTTGTAGTGGCTTCAATCGGCACCAACAGTATTCACAGTTAGTAGAGAAACCATGCTTACATGTCTATCAAAGATTGTACATCTCAAAACTGAGGCCTTACTGCTGTCCTCTTCTGTACATATCTTTTATTGTTAATGTGTGATACTCATACATAACAACAACTTGCTATCAGTTTTCAACTGTTGCTCTCTGCATATAAAGAAAAGTTCTCAGTTATCATCGTAAATAACTGAGCAACACTTCCACCATTCACCAAACATTGCACTCTGTCACAAGTTGTCTATCAACACTTGTATTTGTCTATTGACTCTTGACATGTAGACATCATTCGCTCACCATGCAACACTGTAGAACTATTCAGCCTTTATTTGTAATACTGATACTGTACATATGTAAAAATAACAGCCTTTATTGATAATGCAAGAAGCTGAATGAAGCAACTGTAAATACCGAACAATTGCATCATATTATTAACTGACTTTGCCATGACTTTGTAATTACTTGTACATAATATTTACATTCTTATTCACCTTGACATTGTTACTAACTACTTTCATAGTTCTACTAAAAGTATTAGTATAAGAGTAAAGTACAAATGAATGTTTAACATATAATACAGCACTATACTGATTACGTCAAATTAACCATATCTTTGGTAAAAAATGCATACCATACACAGTTTTTTAACTTACTAGTTAAGAATTAACATAGAAGTCAACGTAACAATTGAAAACATTTTATTTGTTCCTGTAAGAATATTCAATTTTTTTGTACTTGTCATATAAGTAATTCTAACCTATGTAAACAATGTTGACAATTGTAAATCAGACACTGTTACTGATCACAACACACTTCATACCTGTTCCTGACAATATTTATGATTGCCTCTATTGAGGGGTCAGGTGGGAATTTTCCATATGCTCCTAGTCAGTGACATGTCATTAAATGCCAGTAATCGAATGTCACTGAAGTCACATTTTTTTATATTCTATTACTTTAACACTTAGCACATGGTTTTTCGCCCACCCCAGAAACATCCACATTAGCAGTCACACAAAAACAACTAAACACTTCTGTATCATGTGTGTAATAACTGTTTACAAGCTACTGACATACCTTTATTAGCATAGCACACAAGTAATGGACTACACATAATTAGGACATACAACCACTTAAAAAAATACTTAATATTCTTAACCAAAGTCTCTTCACATTCACTAGTAAAGATACTGGGCCAGATATTCAAAACTTTGCCCAGGGGCTAAATTAGCACTGCCCGGCGAGCAAACTTAGCCTGGAGCACAGAGCAAGCTATATTGAAATGGAAATAGCCCGGTGCTAATCCTGCTGAATATTGCAGTCTAAGGAAGCTGGACAAACTGATCTGGGAGTGCAGGGCAAAAATAGCCCGGGAATAAGACAGCACTGAATAAAGCAACCAGGAAGTGCAACCCACAACAACAATACAGTGCACAGCAATGTGAGGGCAGGTACAGATGAACTACATGGCCAATGTGTGTGCCAGAAAATGCATGGACTCAGTACAGCTGCAGGAAGCAGCAGATGTGAAAGAACAGTGATCAAAACTGTATATTATTCCCCGTACCATTAGCACCGCGCGAGCTAAGCAGTTAGCCTGGTGCAAACACATTTGCCTGGAGCTAAAATGTGCCATATTCAAAACTGCCATGCAAATGAGCCTACTTAGGTAGTCTCTGGGCAAACAACCGGATTAGTATCTCATTATACCCTGATTTGCATGCAGTTTGCCCAGCGTTACTGCAGGGTCCCACAGAACCACCTGTAGGTCAGTCTGGAAGTATAGGGGCTGACCAGGTCCAACCGCAGCTCCACCTGTAGGTCAGTCTGGCAGTGCACGATGATAGCTGCAGGCTACATGTAAACAGTACAGCATAGCATATTGTACCCCAGGGACAAGACAGCATAGGCACAGGTGGTGGTGAGGCTGCATGCAACTGTCACGTGCACAGCAGACACTACAGGAGCAAGGGGGCCAGTAGTGTGAGGGACACAGCACTGCCTATGGTGTGTAGGGCAGTGATGGTGACTGCACTGTACACAGCGACAGGCCCAACCTGCAGGTGTTTACTGGCAGTGGACATTACTGTTACACTGTTGTGTGACCCACAGATGCTGTACCTGTGGCATGGGATGCTCACAGTGACATGTACATTTCTGGCTTTGTGTGCTGTGGCAGTTGTACAGCTGTGTGGTATGTTGTGGGGGGGCATATATTATCCAAAAGGCACACTAGTGTTGAGGTATTCCCAATACTGGCCCATGTGCACTGCATGATGTGTCCCAGCCTTGTGGCCACACCTGGTCTGTGGCACAGCCTCGCCACCCATACACACTCCCCTCAACATCCTCCATGCTCACAGTGCTGCATGTGTGTGCTGGTATCTGTTTGTGTCCACAGATGTGTGGTCCGCAGGTGTGTGCTGTATGGCCACACTGCCATGCTGTCCACTGGCGGCAGGGTCACCACCTACTGCCTGGCATGGCTGGGACTGGTGGCAGATGATGGCATCATTGTGATGCCATCAGTTAGCAGCATGCTTCCTCTATGTTTGGCTTTATCTATGTGTCATATTTATTTGTTAGGGTCGTGCAAAACCTGCGCTAAACCCGCGCAAACACCGCGCAAAGCCAAAGTGTCGCACAAAGCTGATTGCCCAGGGTTAAGACAAGCTTTTCCTGGGCAGTAATTTGCAACACGCTAAGTGTCGTGCTAAGTCACGCAAAACCACTTAGTGCAGTGCTAGTTGCTGAATATAGCATTGTACCTGTATTCATGTCAGTTTGCTCCTTGCATACATTATAGTTTTGCCCGGTGTTAATGCAGTTTGCCCATGCTATTTGGCCTTTTGAATATAGCAGACATGCGCTAATCCCATGCTAAACCTGCGCAAATGTTTTTTGCCCGGCACAAAGTTTTGAATATCTGGCCCATAATGAAGAGCTACAGGTTCAACTTGAGTATCACAAGTTCAGGAGGAATGTCAGAAAGCACTTCTTAACACAAAGAGTAGTGAACACTTAAACATCACTGTAAACACAGAACATCTAATTAAAGACAGTGATCACCTAGTAAAGAAGCAGGTATATGCATAGAAGGCAGATAACAACCCCGCCAGCAAAAGATGGGACAACACTGCAGTGATAGCAAACACCTAACCTCAAGATGTGTACCATGTAAAACTATCACAATAAATAGAACAAATTACCTTCTTATGCTACCTTTTTCTATGCTTTCTTATATACTAAATGTGAAACAGCACGGTAGTGCTACCATAGTTAGGGTTGAGGAGCCATTTACATGTTAAACCCAAAATTTTGCACCTTAATAACTTTGCAACCATTTGATGGATTTGCCTGAAACTTGGAATGCATGATAAAGACCCATATGCCTTGGGATCTGCCAAGTTTTGTACCAGACGGATACACAGCTGTGGAGTTATTAAGCATGATCTGCGCATGTGTTTATGCTTTTTCTGGAATTCTACGGTCGCACCTACAGGTTGCACGGTTTACGCGACCGGCCCAAAATCTTCAGGGAATGTGCGGCCAGGGTCCCTGATGTGCCTTTCAAAGATTTCATGAAAAAATATTAAACGGTTCAAAAGTTATTCAAAAAACAATTTCCCATTATAAGTCAATGGGAAAAGTTAACAAAAAGTTCGACAGTGTCACAAATGCACTTTTTACTGTCGCAAATGGCCCTTTTACTGTCACAAATCCACCATTTTGTTTTCAGTTAGTGATCAGAAAAATGCTTGGCATTTAAAATTGAGACCCTCTAGGAACCTAATTCTTTTTGTATTCACCTAGTCGGGCCCTGAGGATGCTAGCCACGTCTTTATTTTGGGGTAAAACATCCCAGAAATATGTTTTTCAGATTTCTGGAAAAAGTACTTTTGCAAAGTAGTGTCACACTCATGAAAGTGTCACAAATTTTTGCGAATGCTTTCATAAATCCGACACTACTTTGTGACACTATGCCCAAAATAACAGTAATTCTTTGGCACCCCACTGCAAAAGAACGGTTTGGAGTTTTGGGCTAAAATTTGGAGGGAACGCAGCCCACATCTCACAGATGTGCTTTTCAGTGTTTTGTTGAAAAAATATTACATGGAGGCAAAGTTACGGTACTACAAAGTTGACACTTTTTCCCATAGGATAACATTACGGCGTATGACGCATTGCAGCAATCGTTTGACGCCCTGCTGCAAAATAACGGTTTGGTCTTTTGGGCTGAAATTTGCAGGAGACACAGCCAACATCCCACAGATGTGTCTTGCAGTGGATTGGTGAAAAAATATTACAGGGAGGCAAAGTTATGGCAGTCTGAACTTCTGTTTTTTTCCCATAGGATAACATTGCGGCATTTGCTGCACCTTTCAGGGCCCCTATCTCAAAAACGATGCAAGATACGGAATTTTTGTCAAAAAATTTCTTAGCCCCCTAAAAGGGGCTAAGTATAAAACTAGCCAGGAAAGTGATAATCCATATGACCTTTAAATTTTTTTTCTATGTCGTACGGACCCCAATGCACACCCCAATTCCAGTTGGGGAGTGGGCTGGAGGGGTGCAAAGGGGGCTTCAACCCTAACATCTTATTTCCTCACTTTTGTCACTGTGGAACAACCCTAGCTGATGCATTAATTGAAGTTTTTGCCTCATATATATATATATATATATATATATATGTATATGTATGTATATATATATATATAGAGAGAGAGAGAGAGAGAGAGAGAGAGAGGGGCAAAAACTCCATTTAATGCATTAGTTAGGGTTGTTCCACAGTGAAAAAGTGAAAAACAGTTTGGGTTGAAAGGCCCCATTGTACCCCTCGCCCACACCCCCAACTGGCATCGGGTTGTGCATTGGGGTTGCCGGCCCTAACTCTCACCCCATTCTCCTATACCTCTGCTTCTTCACAGGCTGGTTTTCCCCAAAAGCTGCATAGAGAAAGACAGTGAGTACAAAGAATGTATGCATAATAATGGGTCTCAGAGCAGAAAATGAGGAGCTGGAATACTAAATTGCTTATATCTCAGGAACCGTATGACGTAGAAAAAAAATTTAAAAGTCATATGATTTAGGACTTTCCTGGCTAGTTTTGTACTTAGCCCTTAGTGGGGCTAAGTATTTTTCTGACAAAAATTCCGTATCTCGCACCATTTCCGAGATACAGGCCCTGGAAGGCACGGCGAACGCCGTAATGTTATCCTATGGGGAAAAAAGGAAAAGTTTGGAGTGCCATAACTTTGCCTCCCTGTAATATTTTTTCACCAAACCACTAAAAGGCTCATCTGTGGGATGTTGGATTTCTTTCCCCCAAATTTCAGCCCAAAAGACCAAACCATTATTTTGCAGTAGGGCGGCAAAGGATTCCTGTAATGCGGCGGAAGCCGTAATGTTATCCTATGCGAAAAAGAAATGCTGTCATTTTGCTACAGCCTGGAAAAGTACTGTCAAACTTTGGGAAAGCTTTCACAAATTCATGCAACAGTGTCGCAAATGCGAAAGTACTTTTTCCAGAAATTTGAAAAACACTTCTGGGGTGCTTTACCCCAAAATAAAACATGCCTAGCATCCTCAGGGTCTGACTAGGTGAATACAAAAAGAATTAAATTGCTAGAGGGTCCCATATTTAAATGCCAAGCATTTTTCTGATGACCAACTGAAAACAAAATGGTGGATTTGTGACAGTAAAGGGGCTATTTGCGAAAGTAAAAACTGCATTTGCGACACTTTCGAACTTTTTGTTAACTTTTCCCATTGACTTATAATGGGAACTTGTTTTTTTAATAACTTTTGAACCGCTTAATATGTTTTCTCGAAATCTTCAAAAGGCACATCAGGCACCCTGGCTGCATGTTCCCTGAAGTTTGTGGACCAGTCACGTAAACTGTGTGACCTGTAGGTGAGAGCAAAGAATTTGCAAAAAAGCATAAACGCACATTTCGTTGGTGCTTAATAACCCCACAGCTGTATATTCAACCAGTACAAAACTAGGCAAATACTACGATCTACCATGCCCAATCATGCATACCAAATTTTAGGCAAATCCGTTGAATGGTGGCAAAGTTATTGAGGTGCAAAATTTGACCTTTTAACCTTAAAATGGCTCCTCAACCCTAACTATAGTGGCACTACTGTGCCACTGTAATATATGTATATATATATATATATATATATATATATATATATATATATATATATATATATATATATATATATATGTATATAGATATAGATATATATACACACAGTTAGGGTTGCATGCAAACCTCTATGTTAAACCTGAATGTTTGAACCTTATTAACTTTGGAACCATTGAACAGATTTGCATGAAATTTGGCATGCTTAATTTCTATGGGCGGTTCTGTTGATGTGTTAAATTTAGTATGAATCTGTTATGTGGTGTTTGAGATAAGTACCATCAAAAAAAATCCTAAATTTACTGTACTAGTTTTTTGCTGGTTTTCTGGCAGCCATAGCTTAAAAATGGCTTTGTGTTGTTGTCTGAAATTTTCAAGTTAGAAAGCCTTTGCCTCCTCACAGATGTGCCTTTTGAAGGTTTGGTGAAAAAATATTAATCCATTCAAGAACTATTTCATTTTTAATTTTCCCATTATTTCCTGTAGGAAAAGTTAAGTGTCCCGCATGAAAACAAGCTTGTTTTAGTAGGCAGGGTCACATAGTGTCGCAGGGAGCCTGGTGTATTTTCACAGAGCAGTGTTTTGTCCACCATGTTGTTCTCTTATTAGCAAGAGACACAAAGTAAAGAAAACATTTAAATATACATGTCATGCAAGAAGCAAATATCAAAATTTAGCTAAACGGGGCCATTTAGCCACATTTTGATGTTTGTTTTTTTCATATTTTAGCCAGAAATACTTTTTTGGTCATCAATATCCCGGGTGCAGAGCTTAGCTAGAGGACCGCTTCTGCCATGTTCTCTGTATGAGAACAGTGGTAGTTTCTGGATTCCTGCAGCTGCAGCTGGAACTCTTGCTACTGACTTTGGAGCCAGGATTGACCTGCTCCTTTTCCTTGGTGTCTACTGGCACCCACTGTTTGTGTTGCCCCTTCAGCAGTGTGGGACACTGGGGAGCCCATTACCAGTGTTCTCAGACATTTGTGATCTCCTGCAGAAAGTGTGGGACACTGGGGAGACAACTCCCACTGTCCTGGCTCATATATTACCCCCCAGTAGTGTGGGACACTGGGGAGCCCACTCCCAGTGTCCCAAGACATCCATTAGTGCCCCTCCCCCTTGCAGTGTGGGACACTGGGGAGCCCAATCCCAGTATCCTCAGATGTGTACCACCCATTAATCTGGGACTCTGGGGAGCCCATTCCCAGTGTTCTGAAATCTGTCTTTCAAACCCTGTATAAATGAAAACAGTCCCCCAATATCCTTTTTTATTCTCAAAAAAAAAAGAAAATGGTCTCTCATCACCCCTGTCATTCACTTCCCCATTCCCACCCTCCCACTGTGCATCCCATCCCACTCCCAGTGTCCATAGTCATGTATCCCCCTTCCAGTGTGTGACACTGGGGAGCCCACTGCCAGTGTCCCCAGATATATTTAACTCCCTCCAGCAGTGTGGTGCACAGGGGACCCCACTCCCAGTGTCCTCAGTCATGTTCTCACCATCCAGCAGTGTGGGACACAGGTGAGCCTACTCCCAGGGTCCTGAGAGATCCATTAATGCCCCCTTGCAGTGTAGGACACTGGGGAGCCCACGCCCACTCCCAGTGTCCCAAAATCCTTTTTTGCCTTATACCTGGAAATATGAAAACAGTCCCTGATGTGTTTTACACTCCCATCCCGATCCCTACCCTCCAACTGAGCTCTCACCATGCCACACCCCCTTGCCCTATACTTACAGTAGTAGCCACAAACATAGTCAGCTATTTTGTGAAATTTCTAAAGAGTTTCTCTCTGCTGCCCCTACTGTGGAAATGCAGAAAGCAGAGGATGTCTCTAGAAATATCACAGACATTTCAGGAAATATCTGACCATGTCTTTGGCTATGACTGTACCACCAGAGGGTGTCCGCTGTCATCTTCTGTGGACTAGGACATGTCTGCACTCTTCAAAGTCAAACCACAAACTGACAAATCAAGGTAAGTGCCATATAATGTATTTCTTCTTTTTTTCATATAGCTGTTTGCTCTCCATGGCCACCCACTCCTTCATTAGCCCCCCCTCAGGGGAGCCATCTCAAACGGCCATGGGAAGACATACATTTTCTAATTTTTCTTCCCTCTCCTTCCAAAGCACGGATGCTCGGCAAGCACGCATGCATGGAGGCACGCATGCACTCCCAGAAGCAAGTCCTTCCTCCACCCTCCCTACATCAGCCCTTGACTCTGCTCTGACAGCTGGCCTCCACCAGGTGTCAGCCCAGAGTGAAGGACTGATCCTCCCCAATCTGGGAGCTGAAAGCAGCCCATCAGCCACTACAAGCAGCTTCTTGGCCCTCCCCCCAGTGAATCCCCAGTGACCCAAGCTCACTCCCAAACATGGGTCACCAGCGTAGCTTGAGATGTGGCATCCAGCACCTCAACCTTCAGCACCATGGGGCTGGCTCCATATAATGTATTTTTATTTATTTATTCATTGGCTTCTCGGATAACACCTTTGAGCTAAAAGCTTGTTTACAAAGGTTCCATGTTGTAAGGCAAAAGATAATGTATGTAGACATTACAAAACAGATAGGTGTATATACAGCATATTATGGTACATACAGATACAGATTCAAGCAAGTACATTTAAAATACATCAGGTAGGAGAGGTCAACTTTATTGCAACAGTACTAAGAGCATATCTAAGGTGGACAAGAAATTTATAGTGGTAGCTGAGCTTTAGAGCATGCAGGTAGAGTTATGGCAGGTCAGATGTGGTGGTGGCCAAAGGAAGGGGAGGACAGAATAGATGAGAGCAGGGGGAGAGTGAAGGCAGAGACAAGAGGGTGACAGAATAAGGGAGTTGAGTAATCAGATTGGTGGGATTGGTAAAGGAATCTACCCAGGGTTACATAAGTAGGTGATAGGGCAGGCCTGGGTGATGTGGGGGGATAGAGGGATAAAGGAAAGGGTTTTAAAGTGGGGGATGTGAGTAGCAAACTGGGGGAGGGGGAAATTGGGGGGATTAATATTTGTGAAGAGAAAGCAGAAAGGTGGAGGGATAAAGAGGGAACATGGGGTAAGTGTTCAGTGGGGTCACACCAGGCGGGGAGGAAATGGGAGGGATATGGGTGCTATGTAGGATAGATAAGCTATCAATAACAATAGGATTATGCACAGGTGATGCAGTCACAGTTACTAAGAGTGGCCAGGTACTGCAGTAGCTTGGCCTTAAATGGTCATAGTTTCATTTCCTCAATCAGCTCAGAGTTAAGGGAATTTACCCAGCAGGGGGCCCTGTATTCTAAGGACTGTTGCCCTAGTGAGGTCCAGCAGAATGGGATAATGAAGGCAGCTTTATTCAGCCCCCTAGTTAGTCTGGAGGAAGTGGAGTTTCTTAGCAGTTGCCTCACTCCAGGAGGAGCAAGACCTAAGGTGGATATTTTTGCTAATAGATAGACTTGGTACTGAATTCTGCTATACCGGTTTAATAGACCAGTGCTTGAGTATAGTTCACAAGTGTGAATTAAATGGTCCACACCCAGGACTAGTCTGCAGGCTTTGTTTAAGACAATCTTGAATCACCTAGGTGCTGTATTGGCACCGGCTCTGTAGACTACCAATCCATAATCTATGATAGAGAGCAAGGAGCTGTTAACTGCAAGCTTGATGGCACTTTCAGTGAGGCACTGCCTATGCCGGGTAGAGCTCACCTAGTCTGTCACTGGCTGCCTTGGCAACATGGTCTATGTGCTGGCTGTAGGAGAGAGAGCTGTCAAGGTAGACACCAAGGTACTTAAAGGTGGTGACCATTTTGAGTGTATCAAACTTGTTATTGTAGATATTGAGGTGATGGGACTTATGACAGTTTTGATGGGAGGCAAACAACATTGTTTTTGTCTTAGTGTAGTTGAGCAAGAGCTTAGAGTGAAGGAACCATTTTTTCACAGCAGTAAAGTCATCTTGCATGCTTTTTTTTCCAGCTCTTCCAGAGTAGAGTGACACATGTAGAGAACAGCATCATCTGCATATAGAAGGATCTCATGAACATACCTCTCAGCTGCTCATGATCATCAGGATGTCCCTGATTTGGGCTCAGAATTTTACTCTGTCACTCATAAAATTTGTGTTTTTGTGACTAAACAGTGGGAATTGTAAGCACAAAATAATGTCAAACATTAAAGTTACAGGCTTATTCTTCATCAGAAAATGCATCTTACATGAATCCCATTTTTCTATCAACTTTCTGAGTGAATATTACCAATTATTAAGATGTGTCCCTGATGTTGGGTCTTTGTCCCTGATTTTTTTAAGCCTTGTCCCTGATTTATGAGGCAAGAAGTTGAGAGGTATGCTCATGAACAGTACAGCTGTCATTTTTCACATCCTGTCGAAAAAGTGTTTTTGCACCTGTGGCATGGAATGGCATTTTGTTCCATGAATTTCAAAATTTTCATCAATGGGGTTCATGAGATGGGGTCATAAGATGACTTTGTTCAAAATTTGGGGTCAAAATATGAAATCAAATGCCAAAGTTGTGACCATTCATTGCAGTTTTAGTACACTCACTTGTAACTGCATAAAGTTTAAATATTTTGACCCCAGATTTTCAACATAGCCTTCTTATTACCCAATCTCATGTATGTCACAGGTGTCATTTTTCAAATACTGTCCAAAATGTGTGTTCACACCTGTGGGGCGGAATGGTGTTGCAGTTGAGCAGAATTATGTTTTGGCGGGGATTTGAAAATGTTCTCTTACAGCTACTTGTGTTGAGGTATTAAGATGGCTGTACTGATAATTTGGTGATACATCTATGGAGGTATGGGTGCTCAGGGTCTGAAGGACTGACCCTGTGCTTCCACAGTAAAATAAGGAAAAACATGGACCATGGGAGCATAAGGGCACTTACGGAAATATAGATAAAAGTAAACTATCTGAAAAAGTAAGGACATTAATTGCAAAACACTTTGTTATTGCATCAGTTAGGGTTATTACTGAAGCACAAAACTAGGGAAATGTGGCATTAGGATTTTCAACCCTAATGCCCCACCCTCTAGACACTGACAGGCATCCTGGGTGTGCCTTGGGGTCATCAGCCCTAATGCTCACCCCATTCCCCTATACTGTACCCATTTCAGCTTATTTACTTATGGAATGGGGGAGCGTTAGGGCTGATGACCCCAAGGCACACTCCGATGCCTGTCAGTGTCTACAGGGTGGTAATGGGGTATAAGGGTTAGAAACCCTATTGCCACATTCTCTACTTTTGTCACTTTAGTAACAACCCTAACTGATGCATTAATGAAGTTATTTTGCAATGCATATATATCTATATATATATATATATATATATATATATATCGTGTGTGTGTGTGTGTATATATATATATACAGTGTATATATATATATATATATATGTATATATTTTAGAGGCAAAAACTCCATTTAATGCATGGTTAGGGTTGTTCCTAGCGACAAAAGTAAGGAAATTTGGTGTGGGTTGAAAACCCCCAGACTCCTCCAGCCGCCCCAACGGCATCCGGGTATATTAGGGTCATCGGTCTAACTCTCTGACCCATTCTCCTATACCTCTGCTTCTTTACACATGTGATGGGGTGAGAGTTAGGCTGACAACTCCCAACGTGCACCCCAATGCCGGTTGGGGCAGGCGGAGGGGTCTGGGGGTTTCAACCCTAACACCGAATTTCCTTACTTTGTCGCTGTGGAACAACTCTAACTGATGCATTAAATGGAGTCTTTTGCTTATATATATATATATATATATATATATATATATATATATATATATATATAAAATATATATATACAGTATATATATATATATATATATATATATATATATATATATATATATATATATGTATATTATAGGGCGCGGTCATGCCCCTATAGTTAGGGTTGAGTAGGCACTTTAATGTTAAACCTTCATTTATGTGCGTTAATAACTTTGCAATTGTTCAATGGATTTGAAAGAACGTTGGTATGCTTGGTCTTTTGTGGTAGATCTCTTGATTTATCAAGTTGCGTTTTGGTCGGATTTACGGTTTCTGCACAGTGAAGCGCAGGAAAATGTGTTTATCTCCACTTTTGACACGTTTTTCCCCTATAGTGCTGTGATCACATTGTTTGATGTTTTGGTCTGAAATTTGGAACATAGAAAGGATGTGGGTCAAAGAAAAATGCAGTGTTAGTTTGGGTAAAAACTATTAATCTGTTCCAACGTTATTACATTTTTATTTTTGGGTTCTGAGCATTCTCAGTTCATTCCAATATTTATATTATGTTTTTCAAACTAGGATTGGGCTCACGGTCAAGGATTTTGTCAGCTCATGGATGAGGATTTAAAAAAAATCCTCTTCCGTCAGAAAAATTCCTTGTCCGCGAGCTGCCATCTTGTTTTCATTTTTCCCCCGAACAAAATGTTGTAGCTTTCTCCACAGGTGACTTTTTGTTGTAATGAGGCATGGGTTTTGTTCATGGTGATGCCCTCTACAAGCACAAACCTTTGGTGTGCTTTGTTTTGTCCAAGAAATAGCCTTTTGAAATTTTAAAATTCTTTGACTGCAACTCGCTAACAATCCTCTTTTGCAAGCTGACAAAATTACAGTCCTCAAGCCAATCCTCTTTCACGAGACTGCAAAATCCTTGTCCATCACTTTGTGGCCAGATGGCCCTTCTCACAGATGAGGACTAAGCTGTTGTTCAAGGATTTTGCTACCTCATGAAAGAGGATCGGCTCACGGATTAAGATTTTGTCAGCTTGTGAAAGGGGAATGGGTTTTTTAATCCTGTTTTGTGAAGTGACAAAACCGTAGTCCGTGAGCTGTCAAAAATCCTAGTCCATGATCTGATCTTCTTTTGTGAGGCAGCAAAATCCTTGACTGTCACTTTGTGACCAGATGGCCCTTCTCGCAGACAAGGATTGACTCATGGTCAATGATTTTGCTACCTCATGAAAGAGGATCGGGTGACAGACTAGAATTTTGTCAGTTCACAAAAGGGGATTCGTTTTTTGGATCTTTTTTGGTGAGGTGACAAAATTGTAGTCCGCGAGCTAGAAAAATCGTAGTCAGCGACCCAATCCTCTTTCATGAGGTAGCAAAATCCTTGACCGTCACTTAGGGACCAGGTGGACAAAATCTGATGGTTGAGGATTTCTCACGGACAGCAATTTTGACAGCTCATAAATGGGGATTGATCTGACGGTCTGGGATTTTACTACCTCACAAAATAGGAAATTTTAAACTTTTAAAAACTTTCCCACTACATTGTAAATAATGGTTTGGTCTTTTGACTTGCAATTTTTAGGGTATTAAGGGGATGTTATGTAGATATGAATTATGCTATTTAGGTATTGGAAAGTTAAGCAGTTCCATAGATGTGCCATCATGAAGTTGACATTTTTCCCCATAGGATAACATTGTGGTGCCCATTGTGCTTTTTGGCACCCATATCTCAAAAACGAAATGAGATACAGACTTTTTGCTATTTGTGCCTTATAAGCCACGGGAACAAGATTGGAAACCATTGACTACACCTGCAGTGGAATTTCTTTCGTAGGTTGAACAGTTACTGACATACTGTATTGGCAAAGTTAGTGTCACAAGGGTTCCAAGGGTTCCTTTTCAGTGCTTTTTGGCACCCATATCTCAAAAGTGATGCAAAACATGGATTCAGTCACTGTATATTATGTGGACATCTCATTGTCACAATTACAATGACACTTGAATGTTTTTTCTATCTGCTACGGTTCCCGAGATATTGACAGATTACTGTTACAAGGGTTCCTTGCCCTAAAGGGCAGCTGTATGGCTCTGTAGCTATTTGTAAATGGCAGTGCAGGGCCTGAAGGGTCTGCACTTCCACAGACACATGTTGTTAAGCTCACATGGGTGGCTTAGCCCCCGCACTCCCACCAACACATGCTATTTACTAGTTATATTACACTTTTTCAAAAAGTAAGGAAATTCATCACAAAAAAACTTCATTTAATGCATCATTTAGGGTTAAAGGAACAAAAGTGGGGAAATTCGACATTAAGGTTGACCCCTAACCCCCCCAATATCCCACCACCCCATCCTCCACAAACCAACAGATGCCAGGGTGTGCCATGGGGTAGTGAAGCCTCTCACCCCATTCTTCTTTACTGTAGCATGTCAACATGTGTACACATGGAATGGGGTGAGTGTTGGGGCTCATGACACCCCGGCATCTGTTAGTCTGTGGAGGATGGGGTGGTGAAATGTTGGGGGGGTTAGAGGCTCAACCCTAATGTCTCCTTTCCCCACTTTTGTCACTTTAACCCTAACTGATGTATTAAACAAAGTTTTTTGCAATGGATATATATATATATTGCAAAAAAATGTATTACTGCATCAGTTAGGGTTGCTGCAACAAAAGTAGGGAAATGTAGCATTAGGGTTTCAACTCTAAAGTTCCAATGCCACGCCCTGATGCTTCTTGGTCTGTACAGAGTAGGAGTGGGGTGTTAGGGTGAAACCTAATTCCACATTTCCCTACTTTTGTTGTGACAACCCTAACTGATGCATTAATGAAGTTTATTGCAATTTATTTCCTTACTTTTGAAGATAGTATAATCATATCAGAATTTGCTTGCGAGGGCCCTGTGCTCCCATTCTTCCACATATCAATATATGTACTTAGCTGTGAATGTATAGCCCAAGAGTTACGAAATTGCCAGCATAGCCAGGTTATTACCCCACCTGATATACCCAGTGTAGAAAATATTCAAATCCCCACCAAAACATAATTCTACACAACTGCAATGCCATTTCCACACCGCAGGTGTAAAAACACATTTCTGCCAGGATTTGAATAATGACAGTTGTGACATACATTTGGTGGGGAAATAACAAGTCTATGTTTCAAATTTGGGGTCAAACTTTTTAAATTTACAAAGTTACGAGTGTGCATAATGAAATTGCTTCACATTGCTTCACATGGTTATAACGCAGCCTTTTTTTAACATTTTGACCCCAAATGTTCAAGATGGCCTTCTGGGAACCCCACTTCACAAGCAATATGACTGTCATTATGAAAATCCTAGCCAAAAGGTGAATTCACCAAGCAACTGCGAATCACTTTTCAGGCAGTGGTTGACAACTAGCCATATTGTTCATGAGGTGGGGTCCCCAAAAGGCCAGGATGAAAAGTTTGAGTCAAAATCTCAAAAAATGGTTGAGTTATGCATCAAATTAGTCTGTAAAATCCTTTTTCATGAGCTCAGGAGAAAATAATTGGCTCACAAAAAAGGAATTGGCTCATGAAAAAGGATCTAAGCAAGCCAAGAAAAAAGAATTAAAATGTTAAAAGGCATTGCAGGTTGTTCTTCCACCTGATAATTTCAAAGTTCACCTAATGGAGTCCCAATGAATAAGATACATGTGTTGGTACCTCTGGATACCATCATGTTAGATGCTTTTCACATTTAAAAAAAAACAAGATGGAGGCTTTCGAAAAAGGATTTTTTCTCACAAAAAAGGAGGCAGTATAGCACAGAAGATTAAGGCTCTGAGCTGCAGATCTTGAGACCTGGATCTGAATTCCATAGCCACCTATGTGCATACTGAGTGATCCTGAGCAAGTCACATAAATTCCTTGTGCTCCCAGGTCGCATCTGGAAACAAGCTTCGGCTTAGTGTGTTAATCCTGGTTAAACAATGTTCCCTTTCCCCAAAAAGGATTTTGTTCTCATGAAAAAGAAAATGCTTTCATAAGACTACATCCTTTTTTCATGAGATCAAATCCTTTGTCAAACTTTTTATCGCTGTCCTGAAAAATTAACTTCCCATAGGATATAATGAGAACTAAAAAACTGAATAACTTTGTAACAGTTTAATATTTTTTCACCACACTAACAGTAGCAGTTCTGTTATCTAACTTCTTTCTACCATAAAAAAATCACACCAAAATTTCACACTGTCTGGGCTCAAGGCAACAAGGAAAAAAATGCATGATCCAGATCTCAGAATCTGCACATCCAATCAGAATAAAACTTACCACAACAATAGATCTGCCCCACAGAACAGTGCGTACCACATTTTGTGGAAATCCATTGTCCAGTTGCAAAGTTATTGAAGTGCAAAATTTGAGGTTTAACATTAAACAGGCTACTCAACTCTAACTATAGGGACATGACTGTGACCCTGTAATCTCTCTCTTTCCATATATAGATATATATTGCATATACTAACATACTAACATACTTTTTGCCAGCAGATTAGGCCTTACGGTCTATCAAGTCTGCTTGAACCTCAGATCCCTAGTTGGGTGCCGAGGCCCTCCCCTCCCTTGTGTTCCAGAAACCCCTATTATCCATCCCCACCCCCCTGGGACAGGCCATCATCCGATACATCCACTTTCTGTGTCTGTCCCACCCTCTTTTGAAGCCCTCCACTGTGGATCTCTGAACCAGCTCACCAGGCAGTGCATTCCAAGGGTCCACCACCCTCTCAGTGAAAAACCTCCTCCTCTTCCCCCCCTCACCCTTCCTTCTTCCAACTTCAAACCATGCCCTCTGGTAATACCTCCCTGCTTTAGTCTAAAGATCCCCTCTATGTTTACCCTATTTATTCCCTGAGGTACTTAAAGACCTCCAATCATGTCCCCCTGTCTCCTCTCCTCCAATGAAAACAGGCAGAGCTCCTCAAGTCTGTCCTCATACGTCAAACTCTAGCCCTCATATCATCTTTGTTGCCCTCCTCTGTACCCTCTCCAGGAGCTGTATGTCCCTCTTCAAGTGTGGTCTCCAGTACTGCACACAGTACTCAAGGTGTGGTCTAACCAGTCCATTGTACAGCGGCAAAATCACTTCCTTGCTTCTAGAGGTGATCCCCTTACGATGCATCCCAACATCCTGTTTGCCTTGCTAGCTGCTCTCCTGCAGTGCTCAGAGTTATTCATACATGCATCCACCATGACCCCTAGGTCTTTTTCCCCTATTGAGGCCTCCAGCGCTTCCCCTCCCAGGGTGTACCTATGTTTAGGTTTCCACCCAAGATGCAACACCTTGCACTTGGTGATATTGAAATTTAATTTCCATGTGTGAGCCCAGCTTTCCAGGGTGTCCAGGTCCCCTTGCAGGGCCAACCTCCCCTCTTCTCCATCAACTACTGCTCCCATCTTGGAATCATCAGCAAAGAGACTCATTTCACACCCTATACCCTCTCTGATGTCAGATATGTATGCATTAAACAGGATCGGACCCAGGACCGAGCCCTGCGGTACCCCACTACCAACCTCTCTAGGGTTCAAGAGCTCCCCACAGACCACTACTCTCTGGGTGCATCCAGCTAGCCAGTTTTCAATCCATCTGACCATCAAAGGGCCTACTCCTAACCCCATCAGTTTCTCAACCAGACCATTGTGGGGGACAGAGTCAAACGCCTTGCTGAAGTCCAAGAATAATACATCCACAGGCTTTCCCCTGTCCAGTTCTGATGTTACCCATTCATAGAACTCCACAAGATTGGTTTGACATGATCTCCCTGGCACAAACCCATGTTACCGACTATCCAGACCTCCCACCTCCTCCAAGTATACTCCCAATCGTTCCTTTAGTATACTCTCCATTAATTTTCCCACCACTGAGGTCAAACTGATGGGTCTATAGTTACCTGGTTCTTTCCTCGACCCCCCTTTATGGATTGGCACCACTTGTGCCTCTCGCCAGTCCCTAGGTACCCTCCCTGTCTCAAGTGACCTGTTGAAGAGCTCCGCCAGGGGTGCAGCCAGTATGTCTGCCAATTCCCATAGTACTCTCGGTTGAATGCCATCCGGCCCAGGAGATTTGTCTTTCTTTAGGGCCTTGAGGGCTAACCACACCCTTTTGGTGGAGATAGCATTATCCATCCCCTCCACCTTACTGGCCTTTTTATCCTTGTCCAGATGTGACACCCCTGGGGTACCTCTCCCTCCCTCTTGCTCCATTTCTGTTGCTCCCCTGATTCCACTCACTGCCACTTCTATCCCCATCGTGCCTTGCTTGGTAGATATCGCATCCCCCTCCTTAGTGAACACAGAGGCAAAGTACTCATTAAATATCTCTGCCTGGTCCCTCGCCTCTTCCACCCACCCTCCTTCTGATCTCAATCTGCTGAGATGGCCCATATATTTTCTCCTCTCTCCAATGTACCGGAAGAACCCCTTTTCCCCTCCATGTATCCCCTGTGCCAGCCACTGCTCTTTACTGGACTTTGCTCCCCTCACCATCTGGGTGACTTTTCTAGATGCAAGATGGTACATTTCCTTATCCCTATCCCCTCTTGTTGTTTTATATTTTTTGTAGGCCACCTCCTTTTCTCTGACCGCTACCTGTACCTCACTGGACCACCAGCATGGTTTATGTGACCTTGCTCCCTTACGTTTCAACTTAGCGCAGATACTGACTGCCTCATGAAGTCCCCGTTTTATGACCTCCCATCTCCTTTCCACACTTATCATTGATGTAATCCCCTTCAAGTGATCCTTGAGAATATTTCCCATGCCCACAAAGTCTGTCCCCCTGAAGTCCACTGCCAGTGTTCTAGATCTCACCCCACTCCCCCATGCTTATTTGAAACCAGACAGTATTGTGGTCACTCCCAGTCAGGGGGTCCTCTACAACCAGGTCCCTTACCAGATCCCGATCTGCCAGAACCACGTCCAGGAAATGCCCCTCCCTTGTGGGCTCCATCACATGGTGTGTTAAGAACACATCCTGGAAACCGTCCAGCAGTCTCTGCTCCTTGGCCACCTTAGAGGACATGGTTCCCCAGTTAGTACCTGGCATATTAAGGTCCCCCATCAACACCACTCCTTCCCCTTTTGGTCCACACTGGGCAATGATGTTGTCCAGAAAACCATCCTCTAGAACATCACACATCCCGGGGGGCCTATATACTACACCCAGCTTGACCTTATCTCCTGCTGGGGATCGTAAGGTGACCCATAAGGCCTCCACGTTTCCCTCTGCCTCTTCTACCCTAGCAATTTCTATGTCATCTCTAATGAACATAGCCACTCCACCCCCTCTGCCCTCCTTTCTATCCTTCCTAAGCATAGTGTACCCCCACACGTTTAGGTCCCAGTCATGGTTTTTGTTGGCCCACATCTCCGTGACTGCTGCCACATCCACCCCCGAACAGCATGGCCTGGAACTCTGGCAACTTGTTTCCCAAGCTCCTGGCATTTACTAACACCAACCCCAACCCCTTATCCCATATCCCCTTTGTCAAACCCCACCCAGGTTCCTTATACTTCCATCCTCCCTCTGCTCCTCCTGAAACCTCTACCCCCAATCTGTTTCCCCCCTCCACCCCTTGGGTTTGAAGGCTACTCCCCTCATCTGGAGGAGAGGGCTTCTGGTCAGCCCCTCCCTTATCCCTTCCCCCCTCACAAGTTTAAACCACATCTTTCTTGAATGTAGTCAGCCATCCCCTGCTTAAGGACTTTCTTTCCTAATGGGGCAAGATGAAGCCTGTCCTTAGCATACAGTCCCTTATCCTCCCAAACTCCTTTCCAGTTCCCTAACACCCCCAACCCACTCTCTTCACCCCACTTCCTGAGCCAGTCATTAACCTCTGTGATCTTCATTTTATTCTCCACTGAGGCCTTTGGTACTGGCAATATCTCCTAAAAGGAAATGTTGCATCCATTATCCCGACAGACTCTGGCAAGTTCTTGGAACCTTGCTTGGATTTCCAAAATGCTATTTCCTCTAGATCGTTAGTTCCCAAATGCACCAGGAAATCCGCTTCCTCCACATTCCCTAACCAGTTCATACACCATGAACTTTGCTCTGTGCACTGTCAGCCCAGAGATACTCACTACCTTCACCTGGCTATGGCATCCACCCCCCTGTCCCTCCTACTGGATACCCCTAATCATCGAGTCTCCCAAAACAGAACCTTAACACCGCCATCATCCTTATGGTTACCTCCACTATGCCCTTTCAGCCCCCATCCCCCCTTATTCATGATCTCAATTCCATGGGAGTCTTCCTGCCTTATTAGAGACCCCCTTGTCACCCTCCCCTTTCTGCCTCCCTTGTTATTTTGCCCACTTAACTCAGACCCCCTCTGTATAGGTGTCCCCTTTAACCCTCTCTTATCTGAACCATTTATCCTGCCCCTGATGGTTTCCCCTTACCCACACTGCCATCCTCCCCCCTACATATATAGATTATATTGTTCACTTAACAAGACCTCCTTTGGCTGACCTGCCCTACTCACAAACTTCATGCCAAGTATCTTGTACACATTCAAACTTACTTGCCTTTTGGACTCCTAGTGGACTGTATATTGCTCTCAGTGTTTTTGCCTGAATATGTATACTATGTCTCCTTGTACAACATGTAGTCTAATTTGATGTAGCTCCTTCCTATTCTAATTCAAAATTATGTAATTCCCTCCTACTGTAACTTCTTCCCTGTCCTAGTTTGAACCTTTTGTCTGGGGTTGTCTTCATTACCCTCTGATGTAGAACCTTTGTAAAAGAGCTCTCAGCTCAAAGGTATTTTAATCCAAATCAACTATATATATATATATATATATATATATAGGTTAGAGGTTAGAGTAATGAGCTGGGAACTAGCTTGGTACATCCAACAGACCAGACCTGGGTTTGATTCTCACAACCTCCACTTGCATACTGTGTGACTCTGAGCAAGTCACTTAACCTCCCAGTGCTCCCAGGTCACCCCTGAAAATAGGCTCTTGTGCATAGTGGGCCTTACCCGGTTACCAAAGACTAAAATAAACAAACAAACAATATATATATATATATATATATATATATATATATAGAGAGAGAGAGAGAGAGAGAGCAAAAACTTTGTCAATGCATCAATTAGGGTTGAAGAGACAAACACAGGGAAATGAGGTGTTAGGTTAAGCCCTAATGCCTCCACCCACCCCACCAACTCACTTCACATCCACCTCCACAGACCAACACATTGAGGTGTGTCTTGGGGTCATCAGGCCTACTCTCACCCCATTCCATGTGTAAGAAAGTTGACATAGTAGAGTATAGAAGAATGGGGTGTGGGGCATGCTGGTGGGGTTGGGTGGGGGGCATTAGAGGGTCAACTCTAATGTCTAATTTCCCTACTTTTGTTGCTTCAGCCCTAACTGATGCATTAACAAAGTTTTTTGCAATTTAATTCTTACATTTTGAGATAGTATCTTAGTATCTTTATTTTTCTGAGGGAGTGCAGGGTCCAAAGGAGTGCAGGATCCAAATGCACATATGTATTTAGCTGTGGAAACACAGGGGTCTCCAGCCCCTGCACTTCCACACATTAAGTTATAAACAGGCATAGCAAAATTTAAACAAATAGTCATAACTGTGCCATCTTAAATAATTTTCACCCCAAATGCTCAACATAACCTTCTTATCACCTCACTGCATGCACCCAGAACAGAACATTTTCAAATCTCAATTGAAGTGCAATTCTGTGCAACTGTAATGCCATTCTGTGCTGCAGGTGTGGAAAAACATTTTTTGCATAATTTGAAAAATGACCACAGAAGATCACAGCTGCTGATCTTGGAGGTTACGTATGAGGTAAATGGGTGGTAAGGGGATGTGGGTGTGGAGAGGGAGAGTAGGGATGAGGGAGAGGGATGGGGAAGATGGCAAGGGACCAATTTCTTCTTTACAGGACTTTTATTAAAAAAGAAAATGGGGACAGTTTTCAGGGACATACCTATTTCAGGACACTGGGGGTAGGATCCCCATTGTTCTACACTACTAGGGGGTCCTACATGGGTCAGGACACTGGAAGTGAACTCCCCAGTGTCCCACACTGCTTCAGGGGGTGCAGAAATGACTCTGGACATTGGGAGTGGGCTCCCCAGTGTTCCATGCTGCTGGGGGGTGGTAAATGCTGACATGGGGATGGGCATCCTGATGTGTGCACTAAATAATTAATTCTTGGGACACTGGGATTGAGCTCCCCACTGCCCCACAACAAAGGACCATTTCCTTTTTTCCAAGATTTAATTACATTAAAAAATGTTCAGGGGACTGATTACAGGACACTGGGAGTGGGCTTCCCAGTGTCCCACAGGGCTTGGGTTGGGAGAGACTTGTAAGATGCATAATTCTGCACCAAAACAGCAGTTCAATGCAGAATTAAGCATCTTACAAATCCCTCTTCACAATCCCTTTTCACCAGCCGATCTCGTGAAAAGGCATTGGCTGACAAAAAGTGATTGTGAAAAGGGATTATAAACTTTAAAAAAATATATATTTTTTTTTAAGTTAGGAAAAGCAAAGCAATGGATGGATAGAGGATGCCCACCTCATCAAAACCCATGCCTTGTTTTTTTTTTCAAAACACTTCCCGGGGCACATTACAACATTTTGTTTT
Source organism: Neoceratodus forsteri (assembly GCA_016271365.2). Lineage (NCBI taxonomy): Eukaryota > Metazoa > Chordata > Ceratodontiformes > Ceratodontidae > Neoceratodus > Neoceratodus forsteri. The sequence goes on from CM028132.1 coordinate 1,210,857,726, forward strand.
CTCCCCCTGCTGAGCGAGAAAACAAAATGTCGGCTGCCGAACAGGGATTTTCTCACTAAAAGAGATTTTCTGAGATTTACCAAGCCCTTTTTGCAATCCCTGTTCACCAGCCCTTCACAACCAGGAATCCTAACCGAAACTGTGCATTTGAACTGAGCATGCTCAGAACACAAAATTTCACAATTTAATAACTTTGGAATGGATTAATATTTTTTCACCAAACTAATGGTGGATTGTTCAATAGGATAATTTATTTCTGCCCTGAAAATTTCAGTCACAAATACCAAACAGTGTGGGTGCAGTGCAATGTTGAAAATGACCCTGACATTTGCCAAAAAAAAACAAAAAATGCATTTTATGACCCTTTGCTGCACAACATTCACAGATCTGATCAAAACACAACTTGGCAAATCAAGAGATCAACCACCTAAGACCGTGTATTCCACATTTTGTGCAAATCTGTTGAATGGTTAAGAAGTTATTAACGTGCAAAATTTGTGGTTTAACATTAAACTGCCTACTCAATCCTAACTATAAGAGTGTAACTGCACCTTTATAATACACACACACACATATATATATATTAGAGGCAAAAAAGTCCATTTAATGCATCAGTTAGGGTTGTTCCACAGCAAAAAAAGCTAGGAAATTCAGGGTTAGGGTTGAAAGCCCCCCTTGGACCCCCTAGCCCACCCCCCAACTAGCATCAGGGTGTGCATTGAGGTCATCGGCCCTGATTCTCACCCCATCACATGTGTAAGAAGCTGAGGTATAGGAGAATGGGGTGAGAGTTAGGACCGACGACCCTAATGTGCACCCCATGCCGGTTGTGGCTGGGGGGTCCAACGGGGGCTTTCAACCCTAACCCTGAATTTCCTAGCTTTTTTTTGCTGTGGAACAACCCTAACTGATGCATTAAACAGAGTTTTTCTGCCTCTAATTTCCCTTCTTTTTGAGAATGAGGATGATGAATAATGAAAGTGGCGGGAGTGCGGGGCCCTTTGGGACCCACGCTCCTGCCATGTGATGTCTTGTTACACAGTAACAGGAACTGCAAAGCTAACGCAAGTGGCAATGGTGATGCACATGGCAAAGCAAAAGTTAATAGAAACACAAGCATAAAGTGATGCCAAAGCAAACAGTTATGTAAACGGAGACATCAAACAGAAGTGCATACAGAATGCAACTGGTAACACACACATTCATGGTACCACAATTGTAAACATAAATGGTAACAGTAACACCAACAATAACACCAAAGTAAACAGAAACGCAAGCACGTACGAAAACGCAAACTGTAATGCACACACTCACAGAACCACAATTGTAAATGCAAATGGTTATGGTAACAGCAACAATAAAACCAATAAAAACAGAAATGCAAGCGCATACGAAAACACAAAGTGTTACATATAAGGTAATGGTACCACAATAGTAAATGTAAATGGTAACAGTAACAGCAACAGTAAAGACAACAGAAACAGAAATGCAAGCTCATATGAAAACGCAAACCGTTACGCACACGGTGGCGTAGACGGGAACGGTGATTCAAATGGTAACAGAAGTGCAACTGGAAACGCTAACTGTCACAGTAACAAAAGGGTACGCCCTTCTTTTCCCCAAAAACTGCATTGAAAAAACTAATTAAAAACAAAAAATGTATGCATTATAATTGACTTCGGAGCAGAAAAGTACGATTTGGAATACTAAATTGCTTATATCTCAGGAACCGTATTACACAGGAAAAAAATTTACATTTTGTATGAATTATTACTTTCCCAGCTAGTTTTGTGCTTAGCTCCCAATTGGGGGGGCTAAGCATTTTTTTGACAAAAAGTCTGTATCTTTCACTGTTTCTGAGATACGGGCCCTGAAAGATGCGACAGACCCCATAATGTTATCCTATGGGAAAAACTGTCAAATGTGGAGTTCTGTCACTTTGCCACCTTGTAATACTTTTTCTCCAAACAATGAAAAGCCACATTTGTAGGATGTTGGCTTTCTTCCCTCCAAATGTCAAGTAAAAAGACCAAATCATTTCTGAGATATTCAATGTGAAAGATTGGCAAAATTTCCCTATCTATTCCATTATAAAAAATCTGGCCATCTTGTCCCTATTTTGCGATCAAAGATCACAATCAAAGAATCTCACGATCAAAGAATTTGCAGCCTTATGATCAAAGAATTTGCACGCTCATGAACAAAGAATAAAAAATGTAATAAATCAAAAAATTGGAGGAATTGCAGTAAACCACCACCATGGTTCAACAGAACGAACCCCCTGAGTAAAACCCACCCTCATTTGACTTCCTAGGGCACCCATGGGCTGAGAAAAATTATTTTTAAATTCAGCCATCTTGTCCCTCACTCACGATGCAAGATCATGATCAAAGAATCTCACAATCAAAGAATTTTCAGGCTCACAATCAAAGAATAAAAAAGGGTGAAACGTGATTTATTCACTGATTTGGACCAAACCAAAGGCATGGTTTGACAGAACGGACCCTCCTGAGCAAAACAAGCCCTCATTTGTGTCCCTAGCCCGCCCCTGAGCTGAGATATTAGTGTTTTAGGTCACTATGTAAGATCATGATCAAAGGATCTCACGATCAAAGAATTTTCAGGCTCGCAATCAAAGATCGTTAGCGAGCCGTGAATTAAGATTTTAAAAGCTTATAACTCTATTTTTTGACCGATTTGCATGGAACAAAAGCCATGTCTTGATAGATCACGGTCCCCTGAGTAAAACCCATTGAAGTTTTACTTCAGAAGTGACCCCTGAACCGAGATATTTGTGTTTGTGTAATTGGAAAACTGAAAACAAGATGGCAGACCTTGCGGTCAAATAATTTTGAAAATTCCTCGTGAAAAAAGATTCTTGAACTGTGAGAAATACTTTGATCGCCAGGTGAGACCAGATGTACAGAACCCCCATTCTTTGACTGCAAGATATACAAATACATTTTCCCATTGACTTATAATGGGAACTTAAAAGTACCATAATTTTTGAATGCCTTAATATTTTTTCACCAAACAAAAAGCGGCATGTTCAGCCACCAAAGCTCTTTCAAATAAGCCATCTTGCAGAGTGCCACACCACACAATGGCCATGCAGGACCACATTAAGAATGCCAAAAGGTGCCTCAAAAAATGCATAATTTAGCATTTTTCAACGCTTTTGTACACGAAGACCAGCACTTCACCACAAACACAATTTGGCAAATCAAGAGATCTAGTGTGCCCCAATGCATGTACCAAATCCATTGAATGGGTTCAAAGTTATTAATGTCCAGACTTTTGACTTTAGTATGTAACTGGCCGCTCAACCCTAACTATAGTGGCACGACTGTGGCACTATAATATATATATATATATATATAGTTATAGATATAGATCTCTCTCTCTCTCTCTCTCTTCTCTCTCTCTATATATATATATATACACAGTATATATATATATATATATATATATATATATATATATATATTTATTATTTATGTAATGGGGTGAGGATAAAAATGGCAAATAACAGCAGTATGTTTGGCTGGTCAGACCTACAGGGAGAATATCACATTTATCCTCACTGTAGGTCATTTATCCTCACTATTGCTAATAACCAGGCACTCTCTACACTTCAGCACAACTGCTCACAAAGACTTTAATTGGTGGGAGCTGGCAGCATGAGTAGCATAATCAGAATGCACCTGCTCACTTGCATGCCAGCTCCCACTGGCAGTTTAATGTCTTTCCAGCAGCACACAGAACAGTTTCATTTTCTCCCCTGTTCTTTCTCTGTAACTTATTTAAAAAAATCAACTTTCAGCATCACACAATGTTAATTATCATTTCTCCTAAAGGTCCAAAATACCAGACAAAGCACACTGAATTATTTTCATTGTCTCCCAACCCCACTTTCTTTCACCAAATATTAAAAAAAACAAGTTTTAGCCTTACACAAAACATTCACTTCTTTTAAACCCCAGCACACAAAAAAGCAACCAACTCTCTCTTTTTTACTCTTACTACTCTCTCCAGCAGCACAATGGCACAGCGTCCTGATGCAAAAGTTCAGTTTTATGGAACACAACACTCAGTCATCTGGAAACAAAAAGAAATAAATAAAGACATACCTATTTTAAAAAAATGAAAATTACACTGATAAAAAACGTGGCCCATTGCATAATTGGAACATACAATGCCCCCATCTAATGTATCTCAGATATTTTTCCCCTTGAGCAGATTGACCTATACTCATGGCTACGCCACTCATGATGTCAAAGGTCAAACTGCACTCGGGGGATATTTTCGATGGGGCATTGCAAATCCTATATATATATATATATATATATATATATATATATATATTATTTTCAAAAGCTTTGCTAATGTATCAGTTAGGGTTGTTTCCACACTGACAAAAGTGTGGAAATTCCAGGTTAGGTTTACCACCCCATCCCACACCCTCTCCTCAAAACCCTAACTACACATTTCCCCAGCACACACCCCATACACACACACACACACACACACACACACACAATCAAGGGAAGGGTGAAGGAAAGACAAGCAACTAGAGACAAGAAATATCAGGTACCAGAAGTCACACACGACTCTGTAAAAATTCCACAAGACACATGCATCGTCACAGTCCACCAAGTGTATGAGTTCTGCAGCCATCATAGTGGCTTGGGGTACACAGACATGCTGAGCAATCATGGTGCAGATGCCTATATTTCAATAGTTAGCTGATGAAACACACAGTATGTTATCCACACATAGTGTATTAGAAATAACAGTTTATGTTAACCTACCAACAGTTACTGGATGTTTGTATTTTGTTTAGTGATACAGTGATTCAGTCCTAATAACAAAGAGTGGCTTCAATTGGCTTCAATTCAGAAAAGCCAGAAACTCCTGCACAAAAAAAGTGAGAAATGCCAAGGCTGCCTTCTATACAGCAGAACTGGATGCCTCCTACCATAACCCTGCCAGATTCTGGGGGACCATAAAGGGGATCCTAGGACAAGATTCTACCCCTGTCTTACCACCCAAAGTACACCTAAACAATGTGGATATCACTAACAAGCAAGAAATCTTGAATGCCTTCAACAACCATTTCACTACAGCCGCCTAGCATTCGACTCCTCTCCAGCAAATCTATTAAGTGTCACAATTAAACTTCCAGACTACTGAGGCACATAAGGCCACTTCCACTTTTTCCTTTAAGCCTATACTTTTAAAACAAGTAGAAGACCTACTACTCCATTTGGATACAACTAAAAGCGCAGACTCTCTGGACCCCTATTTTCTAAAAATTGCTCTGCACGCCTTAGCAGCCCCCCTAACTCACCTTTTCAATTTGTCACTAGCCACTGGATCTATTCCTGCAATTTGGAAAACAGCTCAAGTGTTTCCTCTACTCAAGGCAGGTGACCCCATGGACCTCAATAACTATAGGCCCATATCCATCTTACCAGTATTGTCCAAAATGCTTGAAAACTAGTGAACAGCCAATTAAGTGCCTATCTTGACACCAATAATCTGCTTAATCCAGCTCAATCTGGTTTAGATCCATGCACAGAACCATCTCTGCCTTAGCAAAAGTCACTAATGATTGGCAGACTGATTTAGACAAAAGAATAATATCTGTGCTGTATTTCTGGATTTAAGTAAAGCCTTTGATACTGTGGACCATGAACTACTAATCTCCTCTCTACACTCCATAGACCTCGACTCAGTCTCTCTTCAATGGTTCAGATGCTACCTCTCTGGTAGACTACAGCATGTAAAAAATGAAGGCGACCTGTCTACCTCAAAACCACTCCTAAGAGGTGTACCACAAGGTTCCATCCTGGGCCCTATCCTCTTTGCCATTTATATCAATAATATTGATTCCAACCTCACCAAATCTAATATTCACCTTTTTGCAGATGATACTGTCTTATATGTCAGTAGTCCTACACCATCAAAAGCCTGTGAATTTTTACAATCTGAGTTCTCTCTGATGCAGCACAAACTACTAGAAAAGAAACTCCTACTGAATGCCAAGAAAATGAAAGCCATGTTCTTCTCCTCCAAGAGCTTCTCCTCCACTCTCACACCAAACACCCTTCCCCAATTATCTACCATCCTTGGTGAAAGTCTGGACTATGTGGATAAATTTAAATATCTTGGGGTTTGGATTGACAATAAACTTGACTACACTAGCCACATTGAAGAACTCCTGAAGAAGCTCAGGCAGAGACTTGGCCTATTCTACAGAATAAAACATTACCTAACCAGAGATTCTAAACAAAGATTAATCCTGGCATCATTCCTATCCCTCATTGATTATGCTGATTTCCTGTATAGTCTCTGCTCCCTTTCCCACTTAAATAAGCTGGATACCTTGTATCATAGAGCACTTAGATTCATTACAGACCTTCCTTTCAGCACCCACCATTGCTCTCTCTATACTGCAGTTGGCTGGACATCCCTTCATCATAGAAGAAAAAAAATGCTGCTCTATGGATCTACAAAGCTCTAACAAACAAATTACCATCCTACATTTCAGATTGTTTTACCAAGGTCATATCCAGACCATATGACCTAAGGAACAACAAACTCATCATGCTGAAGATACCTATTACCTGTACCCGGCATGGGAGGGCAGCAATCAGCTACTCTCTAGCACTTATTTGGAACTCTCTTCAAAAGATCCTGAAGTTGAATACACTCATTCCATTAACATCCTTCAAAAGCTATACACTAGTCTCTTTCCAGAACCATGCAACTGTTTTCACAAGGCCTAGTCCTACCACAACCCACTTTTTTCTCCCACACCCTTTTTTCCTCACACTTCCACCCTTAATTTGTTTTGTAGCTCCCACTTAACTCATACCTGACCTTATTCCCAGAATCCCACCTCCTCGCTTTAATCTTTAATTACTGTCTTATTTTGCTCCTTTTTATTATAACCCAGTTTCTTTGGCTCATTGCCTTGTATATATGTGAATGTTCTTGCTTTTTGTTCATTTATAATGTCCTTGTTTTTGTATTCAATCTATATCTTGTATTTGTGTAAAAAATTGTACCTTTATATTGTTATGACCAATCAGGTCCATCTTGTAAATGAGCTATGCTCAATGATGCTCGCCTGAATAAATAAAGATTTTGATTGATTGATTGATTGAGTGGTAGTAATAAAATAAATGTTTTACAGCATAGTTTTCAAGTAAGATGTTAAAGCAACAGTTGTAACATGCAAAGGTAACTGTAACATACTGTTAATGAGTATTTCCAGGTAACGCACCAGCATAACAACATCTGTTTGTGGTAGTTTCCCAGTGGAGCAGTATCTCCAAAACATTCTGTATGTGTCAGGTGTATCCCTCCTGGCAGCATATGCCTATGTGGTATTGATGATACATGCAGTGACCTAATTGTTGAATTATGACACATATAAATCAATATTTTGGAAATGTGTGCAGACTGAGTGTCATTGTATTAGAAAGATATTGCAGCAGTAATGTATCATCATACTATGCTGTCAGTATAAAGTCGATTATACTGTATTTGTTTTTCATTACATAGTGTTATGTGAAAGCAGTACAGTGTCATGATTATTGTGCTTACAGGTGTGCTGGAATGTCCTTTCTTTTTTAAAGTGTAATATAAATAGTAAATGGTATGTGTTGGTGGGGACCCGCACTCCCACTTTCACATAAGCATCGAGCTGTACAGCAGCCCCATAAGGCAAGAAACCCTTGTAACAGTAATTTGCCCATATCTCAGGAATGGTAGCAGCTAGAAAAATATTCAAGTGTTGTTGTAATCATGAAAGTGAGCAGTGCTTGCAACATAAACGTTGATCAAATCTGTGTCTTGCATCTTTTCTGAGATACGGGAACTGGAAAGCATTGAGACTGCTAACTCTGAGGGCATAATAGTGACCTACACACATGAAAATGAGCAATTGGAACATGAATTTGCAAATATCTCAGGAACCGTACAAGCTAGAAAAAAATTAAAATCTCATGGTTTGCATGGTTTTCCAACCTACTTCTAAAGTTGGACTAAGAATTTTCACAACAAAAAGTCTGTATCTTGAAATGTTTTTGAGATATGGGCCTTGAAAGGCACAATGGGTGCCACAATATAATCCTTGGGGCAAATTTCTGAACTTCAGAATGCTGTAACTATGGGCCTGTTCAATGTTTCCACACCAAACCACCAAAAGGAACACCTCTGGGACTAGGGCTTTCCACCCTGAAAAGTTCAAGCCAATAACACAATCCCTGTTACCGCAATGAAGGGACAAAGAAAACTACCACCAGAGTGTTATCCTATGGTGACATTTCTGAACTTTGGCATGGTGTAGCTATGTGCCTCTTGAATCTTTCTGCACCAAACCACTGAAAGGCAGATCCATGGCACTGGGGCTTTCTACCCTGAAATGTTCAGGCCAATAGCACAATCCACCTTGCCACAATCAAGTGACAAAAACAGGAATACATAGCAAAATTCTCCTATCTCTACAATGGGAATGTTAGCATGTGCAAGAACATTTTATCACGGTCATATTTAGAGTTAGCATGATTGTTTCCATGGCAACATAAATGTTTGCATGATCAAAAAGTTGAAAACATTTTAAAAACATATTTCCAGACTAGCTGGTGAAAAACTAATGCCAGGAGCATGTTCCTCAGGGCATGATTAGGTAAACACTGTGGTTGGTATTTTGTAAAGTGCCATATTTTTTGAGTTTCAGCATTTTTTCTCTCTCGCAAACTGAAAACAAGATGGCAGTAGGATGGCAACATTTTTGGGCAAGCTCAACAACAAAATTTGATTGCGAATGTTTTCCCAGTGCACATATACATTTTTCCATAGGCTATAATGGGACATGAAAAATTGGCATGACTTTTGAGTAGAGCAATATTTTTTCACCAGATCTTCAAAAGGCACCAGTGCAATCCATGCCACATGTAGGCAACCCTACCTGAACCCACTCAAATGCATTCTTCAGTACATTATGGGTGGACAAAGAATTCGCAACATTGGGGAAAATGCACTTTTTGAGTGCACTATGGTTCTGCAACCGTACAGCTGACCGAAATGAAAATTTCCATATCCAGAGATCTATATTACATCTTTCTGCATTCCACATTTCAGGCAAATTGGATAAATGGTTCAAATGTTATTAAAGTGCAAAATTGGAGGTTTAACATAGAAATGGAAATGTAATCCTAATTATAGTAAACTCTGTTTAATACATCAGTTAGGGTTGTTCCACAGTGACAAAGTGAGGAGATTCGGTAGTTAGGTTGAAAACCCTTTCCCAGCCCACTTCAACCAGCATCAGGTTGCATGTTGGAAAATGTTGCCCTAACTCTCACCCCATCATATGTGTAAAGAAGCAGAGCTACAGGAGAATGGGGTGAGAGTTAGGACCGATGACTCCAACGTGCACCCATGCCAGTTGGGGTGGGCTGGGGTCCAAGGGGTTTTCAACCCTAACTCGAATCCTCACTTTGTCACTGTGGAACAACCCTAACTGATGCATTAAACAGAGTTTTTTGCCTCTAATTTCCCTTCTTTTTGAGAATGATGACGGCAAATAGTGAAAGTAATGCAGCAGCGGGAGTGTGGGGCCCTTCAGGTCCTGCGCTCCTGCCACATGATGTCTTGTGACATAGTAACAGGAACAGCAACACAAACAGAAGTGCCAACAGTGGTGCACATGGTAATGAAAACGTAAATGGTAAAAGAAATGTTAACAGAAACACAAGCGCAAAGTGGCGTCAAAGTGAACAGTGATACAAATGGACATTGAATCACATATGAAAACACAACTGGTAATGTGAACAGTGATGGCAGCGGTATTTTAAATGGAAATGTTAAGTGTCACATCAAAAAGAATGTGAAAGGGAACAGGAATGGAAATGCGAACGTGAGCGCAGACGTAAACGCAAACCGTAACGTGCACAGCCACAGTACCACAATAGTAATGCAAATGAGAATGTTAACTTGAAGAATAATGCCAAAGGAAACAGAAATGGAAATGGGAACGGAGGCGAGGACGGATATGCAAACCGTAATGTGCATGGTCACGGAACTACAATTGTTTACACAAATGGTAATGGTAACAGCAACAATCATGCCAAAGGAAAGAGAAATGCAAATGAGTACATTAATGCAAACCGTTATGTGCACGGTCATGGTACCACAATTGTAAATGCAAATGGTAACAGTAACAGCAAAAATAACGCCAAAGGAAACAGAAACGAAACAGAAATGCAAGCGCGTATGAAAATGCAAACCATAATGCACTTGAATGGTACTGCAATTGCAAATGAAACTGGTAATGGTAACAGCAACAATAACGCCAAATGACACAGAAACGCAAATGCAAGCAAAAACGCAAACCGTAATGCACACGGTGGCGTAGATGGTAATGGTGCCACAAAGGGTAACGGAAATGCAACTGGAAATGTTAACTGGCACAGTAACGAAAGGGCACACCCTTCTTTACCCCAAAAAATGCATTGGAAAACATAGTGAAAACAAAGAATGTTTACATAACAATGGGCCTCGGAGCAGAAAATGAGGACTTGTAATATTAAATTGCTTATATCTCAGGAACCGTATGATGTACAAAAAAATGTAAATTTCATATAAATTATGACTTTCCTGGCTAGTTTCATATTTAGCCCCTAATAGGGGCGCCGTAATGTTATCCAATGGGAAAAAGCATTAAATTCAGAGTGCTGTCACTGTGCCGCCCTGTAATATTTTTTCACCAAACCACCAAAAGACACATCAGTGGGATGCTGGCTTTCTTCCCTCCAAATTTCAGCCCAAAAGACCAAACCATTATTTTGCAGCAGGGCGGCAAACGATTCCTGTAATGCGGTGGATGCCGTAATGTTATCCTAAGGGAAAAAGTGTCAATTTTGGAGTGCGGTAACTTTGCCACCATGTAATATTTTTTCACCAAAATAATGAAAGGCACTTCTGTGAGATGTTGGCTGCATTCCTTCCAAATTTCAGGCCAAAAGACTAAACTGTTCTTTTGCAGCAGGGTGGCAAAGAATTGCTGTCATTTTGCCATAGCCTGGAAAAATAGTGTCGCAATTTGTGAAAGCTTTAGCAACAATTTGTGACACTTTCATGAGTGTGACACTACTTTGCAAAAGTACTTTTTCCTGAAACTTGAAAAACATATTTCTAGGGTGTTTAACCTCAAAATAAAGACATGCCTAGCATCCTCAGGGTCCGACTAGGTAAACACAAAAAGAATTGTGTTGCTACAGGGTCCCAAATTTAAATGCCAAGCATTTTTGTGATCACCAACTGAAAACAAAATGGTAGATCTGCGAAAGTAAAAGGGCCATTTGCGAAAGTAAAAACTGCATTTGTGAAAGTGTTGAACTTTTTAACTTTTCCCATTGACTTATAATGGGAATTTGTTTTTTTGAATAACTTTTAAACTGTCCAATATTTTTTCACGAAATCTTCAAACAGCACATCGAGGACCCCAGCTGCATGTTCCCTGAAGTTTTCAGACCAGTTGTGCAAACCGTGCAACCTGTAGGTGAGAACAAAGAAATCACAAAAAAGCGTAATTGCACAATTTGTTGACGCTTAATAACTCCGCAGCTGTATATCCAACCGGTACGAAACCTGGTAGATCCCAAGATCTATCATGCCCAATTATGCCTACCAAATGTTACACAAATCTGTTGAACGGTGGCAAAGTTATTAAGGTGCACAATTTGACCCTTTAACCATAAAAGTGCTACTCAACCCTAACTATGTTAGCACTACCGTGCTACCATATATATATATATATATATATATATATATATATATATATGTGTGTGTGTGTGTGTGTGTGTGTTATATATATAAATATATACATACATACATACATACTGTGAAACCCACTGGGATGAAGCCCAACTCTGCAGAATTTTGCAGTAGAGTTACTGCAGCAAACAATGCAGTTTCAGTAGGAGTTAATCCTTTGCCATGCAGGAAACCTGTGATAGCGTGTTTCACCCTGGTAGGCTTCATTTTATATATATATATATATATATATATAGATATATATCTATATAGATATAGATATATATCTATAAATATATATAAGGGATATGCAGTGGTTCAGTGTGTGATAATGCATTTATCTTGTACAGTTTCCAGTGACCGCAAGTAACCTCACGAGTGGTCACTGGAAACTGTACAAAATAAATGGATTATCACACACTGAACCGCTGCATATTCCATTTATGCAACAGGTTTAGATGTTGTGTGAACATTTTGATTTTGGGAGGTGTAAATAATTTGTCAAAAAAGGGAAAATAAAATTGAATTTTATGCTGTTTTTTGCTAATTATAAAAAAACAAAATGGTATCTATAAATGAAACACCACTCATTTTGTAGATATTTTTGAGCTGAACATTTTTCGTGCTCACAGTACCATGCTATCATTTTTTGTTTTAAAGTTATTTATAATTGTTTGTCAAAAAAGTGAACAAAAAATTATATTTTCTTCTGTTTTCTTGCTAATCATATACAATATACAGGGTTTATATAAATGAAACAGTATTCATTTTGTAGATAATTTTGTGCTGAACAATGTTTGTGCTCACAGTACCATGTTATCTTTTTTAGTTTTTAAGTTATTGACATTTAAATATGGTTAGTACTGCTTCTGAGGCCGAACATTCTAAATGAATTCTGAAGAGAATTGTGTAGATAAATGAGCTAGTGATGTAGTTACTGTGTGAATAAATGGGTGATGATGTAGTTACTATGTGGATAAATAAGGGATATGCAGCGGTTCAGTGTGTGATAATGCATTTATCTTGTACAGTTTCCAGTGACATCAAGTAAACTCACGAGTGCCAAAGGCATGAGTGAGAGTTAAGAGAGGTCACTGGAAACTGTACAAAATAAATGCATTATCACACACTGAACCACTGCATATTCCATTTATGCAACAGGTTTAGATGTTGTGTGAACATTTTGATTTTGGTAGGTGTAAATAATTTGTCAAAGAAAATTGAATTTTATGCTGTTTTTTGCTAATAATAAAAAAAATGGTATCTATAAATGAAACACCACTCATTTTGTAAATATTTTTGAGCTGAACATTTTTCGTGCTCACAGTACCATGCTATCATTTTTTGTTTTAAAGTTATTTATATTTGTTTGTCAAAAAAGTGAACAAAAAGAACATTTTCTTCTGTTTTCTTGCTAACCATATACAATATACAGGGTTTATATAAATGAAACATTATTCATTTGTAGATAATTTTGTGCTGAACAATTTTCGTTGCTCACATACCATGTTATCTTTTTCGTTTTAAGTTATTGACGTTTAAATATGGTTAGTACTGCTTCTGAGGCCGAACATTCTAAATGAATTCTGAAGAGAACTGTGTAGATAAATGAGCTACTGATGTAGTTACTGTGTGAATAAATGGGTGATGATGTAGTTACTATGTGGATAAATAAATTTATTACCATAGTAGCGAAGATAAATGGTTTTATTCTACAGTTTTTATCCTGACCCCTGTTGCATAAATAAATTTATTACCATAGTAGCGAAGATAAATGGTTTTATTCTACAGTTTTTATCCTGACCCCGTTGCATAAATAGATATATATATTATATATATATGATATATGTATTATTTTCCCAAGACTCTGACCGAAGTGAAAGATAAATTATGTTATTCACCCAATGGGTAAATAACACTATTTATTTTTCACTTGCCTATCATAATCAAATTTACTTATAGCCCATTCTGCCAATCCCACAATGAATCTGCCCTTAATTGTCACACAGAAGTTCTAGAACACAGACATTGTATACACAAAACATGTGATGGACTGTGTTCAAATATGCCAGTAATTTCCACTCATGAGATAGTGGGCTTTCATGACTCACTCGTGGCTTTGCCACTCATGAGTTATTGTCCCACCTCCTCACTCATGGAAATAACTGGCATATTTGAACACAAGTCATTGTATATTCTCTATAAATCCTTTCTCTATATATTGGGGATATACAATGGTTCACTCAAAATATGCAGAGCCACAAATGAGTTATAAAAGTCCTGCCCACTCAAAAGTGATGATAAATTACATATTTTGAGTCAGGCTATTGTATAGATAACATATACAGCAACAATTTACAAGTTACAGGTTTTTAAATTTGCAGTTTAAAGATTGTGTTGCTTTTCTTTGATTTTAACTGCTTGTTTTAGTGCTGCACTAGGCATTGTGATGTCTCAGCATTGTAGAAGCTGCACTCTGATTGGTTCAGTATTCCACTGTGATGACAGTAACTTAAAAATATCCATTGTGACAATGGTAATAATGTTTTTTGATATCTTGCTTTTATTGATGACACTTACTAAGATATATTTTTTTATCTTGTCATTTTCACCCCACTCATGTTGTATGTGTGTGTGTGTATATATATATATATATGTATATATATATATATATATATATAGTGTATATATTTATAAAATGGGTAAGAAAAATTATGTTTGCTGATTTGTTGGATTACATGACCATGCGTGATATCAATGTGTGACTGCACACCTGCACTTTTACCCCCAAAAACAATTTTGCCATTTTTATAAGATACAATTATCTCTATAGGTGTGCAGTCACGCCTGATATATGGTGTCTTTGGGTGGTTGACGCACTCCAGCCTGCAGCCGCGTGTGTATATCAGAGTGTGACCGCACACCTAACAGTGGGTTATATAGATAGATAGATAGATAGATAGATAGATAGATAGATAGATAGATAGATGGATATGTGTGTGGGATACATGATGGACAGGAGTGGGATATGGAAAATATTCTCACTCCTGCAGAGTGAGCTCTGTATTGGCACTCATGAGAATGCACAGCTCACAATGCAGAAGTGAGAATATTTTCCATCTCCCATGATCTGCACATGATGTGTGCAGTTTATACCACTGGGGTGAGAGCTTTAGGAACATTTTTTGTGTTTCTGTGTGTTTTCTGCTCTTTCTGTGGTGTGTGTGTGTGTGTGTGTGTGTGTGTTCTGGGAGTGAGAAACACAGGTGAGTGTGTTTTGCAAAACTAACTCAATGATTCACTGAGAAAGACAAACTGTTGCAGGTAGCACTTAGAAAGACAAACTGCTTTGTAATAGTTTCATTTAGAATTCAGGTTGTTTTGAGGCTGAGATCAGCACAGTAATGGGCTAGGAATGTTAGAAACTCAGTGGGACACAGGTGAGGGTGTTTTGCAAAGGTAATTGAGTGAGTCAGAGGCTCTGTGAGAAAGACAAACTGCTGCAGGTAGCACTGAAAGAGAGAGAGAGACTGCTTTGTAAAAAGAGTTTCATTTAGAATTCAGGTTGCTTTGAAGCTGCGATCAGCACAGCAATGGGCTAGGAGTGTTAGAAACTCAGCAGGACACAGGTGAGAGTGTCTTGCAAAGCTAATTGAGTAAGTTGCAGCATTAGGGAGAAAGATAAACTGCTTTTTGAGGCAGTTTCCTTTAGAATGCAATCTGCAGTGCAGATAGTCTCACTCCAGTGACATCAGCAGAGTGAGGATAAATGTGAAATCCTCACTCTGGTGATGTCATCAGGATTTATCCTCACTCCAGAGAAAATAACACAGGTTATCCCACTGAAAAAGCTCACACCCCAGTGGTATAAATATATATATATATTATACCTGCATGGTAGTACAAGTATAGTTAGGGTTGGTGGGCCACTTTAATGTTAACCCCCAAAGTTTGCACCTTAATAACTTTGCAACCATTTGTCCAATTTGCCTGAAATGTTGTAAGCATGGCATCCAACCATAGATCTTTGGATCTGGAAAGTTGCGTTCTGGTCAGATGTACAGTTACGGAACTGTAGAGTGTCAAAAAAGTGAAAAATCCTCAACTTTTGTGCATTTTTTGGTCAGGCTTAAAGGACTGAAGAATGTGCCTGAGTGGATTCAAATGTGCATGTCTATATGTGGTCTGGGTTAAAGTGGTGCCTTTTGAAGATCTGGTAAAAAAATCTTAATCCATTCAAATGTTATGCACGTTTTTCATATCCCATTTTAGCCTATGGGAAAATTGATGTGTGCACTGCAAAAACTTTTACGGACACTTTTTTGTTGTCGTGCTCTGGCATTTTGTTTTCATGCTGCCTCCATTTTGTTTTTATCTAGTGAGAGACAAAAAACATTGTAAATCAAAAAATGCTGCATCTTGCTAAACACTAACATTTGTGTTTACCTAATTGGGTCATGAGGAACATGACCCTGGTATCAGTTTCTGTGCAGGTCGACTGTAAATATGTTTTTCAAAATTTTTCTGCCATGTTGCCATTTTGTTGCCACAAAAAAGTTTTTTGTGTGCATGGTAATGGTCTTGCACACAAAAAAAAGTGGCTTGGCAACATCTTTTTGTGCTTGAAAACATTTCCCTTATAGGGATAGGAGTATCACGAACACATTAAAGCTGTTGTGAAACCACTGCTCGGAAACATTTTCCTATGTGTTGTTTTCTTTGTCACTTTATTGTGCCAAGGTGGATTGTGCTTTTGGGCTGAAATAAGCCCTGGTCCCATAGATGTGCTTTTTGGTGGTTTTGTCCCAAAACGTTCAACAGGCCTACAGTTAAAGCATTCTTAAGCTGAACATTTTCCCATAGAATAACATTGCAGTGCCTGCGGTGCCTTTCGACACTCGTATCTCAAAAATGATTTGAGATACAGATTTTAGCTACCCACAGCTTAGGTGACTAAACATGCATGGAGGTTCTGAAGTCATGATTAAACTGCAGTGGAATTTTTTCCATAGTTGCTATGGTTACTGAGATATTGCCAAATAAGTGTGACAAGGGTTCCTTTTAAGTTCTATGGGTCTGCTGTAGGGCTCCATATTTATGTGTAAGTGGGAGCACAGGGCCTGTAGATCCCACACTCCCACATACGCATACCATTATGCAGAAAAATGGGCAACATGAAGGGAGCACAGGGCCTCTTGGGCCGGCTCTCCCTCAAACACATACAGTATCACTAACCACTTACATAACAGTTTCTCAAGAAGAAGGGGAATCGATTGCAACAAAGTCTGTTGATGCATCAATTAGGGTTGATAGCACAATGACAACAGTTTGGAAATGTGATGTTAGGGTTACCCCCACCCCCTTCATCCTCCACCTTCTCCCACACTCCCACACTCCACACATCAAGAGGCATTGGGCTGTTCTATGGAGTCATGAAATGTAACTCTCTCCCCATTGTCCTATACTATACCATGGAGTGTAATTTGTTTACACATGGAATGGGGTGAGAGTTGGGCAGTATATATGATTTTTGAACTTAAGGGGAGCGCAGGACCTGAGGGCCCATGTTCCCATCAACCACTTAAACTGTACATATTACTAAGTATTGTTTTGGTGGTTGATGGGTGTGCAGGGTGCGGATGGCCTGAACTTCCCTCAACCACTGAAATTGTACACACTAATATGCACAAGTCAGAATACTGGCCTTCTGGGAGGACCTGTACTTCCACTTATGCATATTAGTATGTATGTGTGTGGTGGTGGAGGGGAGTGCAGGGCCAACACTCCCCTCAACCACCTAAATTGTACATAGTAATATGCAGAAGTTGGAGTGTAGGGCCTGGAGGGCCCTCACTCCTATTTGTGTATGTTACTATGTATAGTTTCAGCGGTTGATGGGAGCACAGGGCCTGGATGGCCTGCACTTTCCTCAGTCACTGAAATTGTATGTACTAATATGCAAAACTGGTAGTGCAGGCTTTGCAGGAGGACCTGTACTTCTACCTGTGCATATTAGTATGTATGGGTTCAGTGATTGAGAAGAGTGCAGGGTCTGGAGGGCCCACACTCCCCTCAAGCACCTACACTGTACATACTAATATGCACAAGTGGTAGCACAGACTCTGGAGGGTGTAGTTGCTGCTCAAATATTCTTGTGAGCTGTGGAAGTGTGTCTTTGTGTCTTGCCAATAATAAGTCTAGTAAGTGTATTATGTGCATGATCATGTTTAGTTAAAATTATTTTCTTTGCTGTGTGTATTTTTTCTATTTTTTGACCAAAACAGCTTGGCTCTTCAAAGAGCCTTTTTTTTTGGACACCTTGCCAAGACACACTGTTCTTCAGATCACGGAGAGGATGCCATGTCGTAGGTCCCCCAAGAAGAGGCAATTGCCAGCGTCTGAGAAGTGCACACTGTCTCTTAGGTAGAGCTAATCTTTAAAATACTTAACTTGATGGTGATGAATTGTGTGCATACCCAGATCACATAAAAATGTAAAGCAGATACATATGTTGATCTGCACACTAGACCATATGCTCTGTGATGTCTGAATAGATAAACTTACAGGTGAGTAACATTTCTGAAAGTGAAGCTAGGTCCAATTTTGCTTCAGCTACTAAATCTATCCACCTTTTGTCACCTAAATCATTCCCTCTGAGATGGATCAGCAGTAAATCTTGGGCAGAGTGGGTGCTCAATAGGTGGTGCATGGTTGGCATGAGCTGTTCCCACATTCTGCCTCCCTTACCAAACCAACACACCCTGCAATTAGGCAGGTGCAAGTCACTACCAAAGTGACTTCTTTGAGCATATTCACCACCTCTGTGAATTAAACTGTTGCCTACCTTCCACACCATGATTCTGGAGTTTTCTGCCATGATGAGTTTTCTTTAGAAAACAGAGTGACAGAGAACTCTGAAAAGTCAGTCTGTGTCTCTTGGTAGCTAGTGAGATCTAATGGTCAGAGTTGACAATTTTCTATATGACAGTGTAACGCTGCACAGCCAGGTAGCAACAGTGAGTTACAAAACTATTTATTGGGTGCTAGCAGTAGGGCTGAGCCAATAAGAAAATCTCACTTCATAAATGTCAGTAAACAGGGTTTGATTGGGTGTAGGATAGACAAAACCCAGTATGTTTTGGGGGAATTTGATAGTTTGTGATTGGGTGATTTGAAAGAACCCAGCAGAAGATACATTTTGATTGGCTGTGAACTTCAAGCATATACATGTGCCTACTGTGGTCTCCCTCCCTTTTGAGCTGGCTTTTGTGGTGGTGAGTACTCCTTCAAGTTCTGCATTAAACTGTTAACATTTTGTAGAAAATATAACTGTGTATGTGTTCAGGGTTGACATATGGTATGAGAAAAAAAACAACCTTTTAAACAAGTCTATTTTTAGCATGAAAGAAATACTAAAACTAAAGTTGTAAAAGTAATTTTAATGTGATGTACTTACAGTTGTTCTACTGAGGCTCTGTAGTTTGAACAAAATGGAGTTATTTCCTTCTTCTTCAGGAAATGTATTTTTTCCTGATTGGACGGTTGAGAGAATTTTCTGTGTTGTCTAAAATATATTTTTAAAAGATTAAAATTGCATACATTAGTGATATGGTTCCATTTGGTATTGTAGACTGTCAGTCATGCTTTTTCAGCACTGTGATTGGTTACATCTAGTATCTGGGAGTTTTTTCCAAAAAAAAACCATGGCTGCTCTTAGTGGGCTTAGTGCATAATTTAGTTACATTGCCACCTCTTTCTTAATGACTATGTTGATTATATGTGCTTTTGACAGCATAATTAGGAGCTGTAACTATTATTACTGTCCTGGGCATGATTTTGTGGTCACTAGCGTTTTTTGGGAGTGATTTGAGCCACTTCCCGGTTGCAAAGGATCTTGGGAAGCCAAGGTAAGGGGGCAAATGAGCTTGAAATAAATTTTTTTATGTGAGAAGACTTTTTTGTTACTGCACAACAATTTCTTTATAATTGATAGGGTCAGCTCGGGTAGGATATTTGTTGAGAGATAATACTGGGCTGCAAAAACAGTATTTAGTTACATAGGGCGCACTCACATACCTCAAAAAATGTCATGGTTATATTTTTTTAGCTCAACAACACCATTGATTTGAATGGAAAGCATGCCTGTGCATGCAAGTTTTCATACACAAAAAATGTTCACTTGACAACACCATTGACTGACATATGACACATTCACGTACCTCAAAAACTTTTGTGGTAAATTTTTTTTTAACTCGACAACATCATTACATTGAATGGTGTGCCCTCACGGTACATGAAAACTTTCACAGCCACATTATTTCACACTTGAAAACTTTATTGTTTTGTATGGGAAATGTGCCCATGCATGCAAGTTTTTATGTACAACAAAAATTTTGGCTCAACAACATCAAGTGAATAAACATAGGAGGGATAAGTATCATAGTAGTGTTCAGTTGATGAAAAGTCAGTGTCAGTGGCTCAGTAGATAGCACACTCACCTCAGAGGCCAGGATATCAGAGGGCTATGGGTTCAGTTCCCACATTTGGCACTTGGGTTAATATCCCAGTACTGACACTGTAAGTGCAGCATGAGAGAGGTGCTGCACTTCTGAGGTGCTGTCTTTTGGATGAGATGTTAAACCATGGTCCCATCTGCCTGGATTGGTGGAAGTTCAGGTGGATATTAAAGATCCCATGGCACTTATCGAAAAGAGTAGGGGAGTTTTTATTGAAAATACATCAAAAAACATTAGAACAACATGTTATTATGCAAGAAGAATAAATGAACAAAAAAGAACAAAAGTATTCCTTAGAACATCTAACAATACAGCGGTTAATAATATCAGAAGGATTTTTTTAATATTGTTATAAACGTTTTGTTTTCCTTTATCCAAAAAGGAGATCTTCATAAAAAACATGAGAAATAATCTGATTGAAAACAACTGAGAAAAAAAAATCTAAAAATACTTCATGTTGCACATTCTGAGATAATAACCATCTCCCATAAAACTCCTTTACATATATTTAATGAAAACCTGCAACCCTCTCCACCACTGAATTACTTTCATGGAAGTGCAAAACCCTTTATCTTTCATATAAATTGATTTTATTGCTTCCATCAATAACACATAGAAGGTATCATATGGCATAATTTTTTGCTGTAACACCCACTGGCATCTAGCCTGCCATAGATAATACTTTGAACAGCAAAAAAAAAAAACTATTAATGTACCCCGATCATAAGAAGAAATAAGGCAGGGAAAAAAAACTAAAATCAAAGTCTGATAATCTAGTTTTTGCAACCATTGAAACTGTAATTTAATACTCAAAAAATGCCATAACCCCTTAGCATAGGTACATTTACATAGAAAATGGTCCATGGTTTCTTCTATAGCCTGACACCAAGAATAAGGACAATACCTCTCACTCATTATCTTGTGTTTAGCATTCCCCTTAATGTTCAATCTCCCATAGACTGAGAGCCACAACACCTCCCACATCTGTTAATTTGAACTTGGAGTTTAGTTTTATTCTTTTTTTATTTGCTCTCCCCTTCTGTGTGAGAGACAGTTGTGGGACTTTATTTGTTGACATCTCTCTTTCCTTCTTTTTACTTTGTGAGAAATAGTGGAAGAAGGAATTATTTGACATAGTAGAGTGAATTGGTCTTTGTTTGTTTTATTTATTTTATTAGTTTATATTATTTTAATTTATTTGTTTTTGAGTATTAATGTGTATTTAATTTTGTAGCATTATTAAGATTTGAGTTATTTCTTTAGCTAGGTTGGTCATTTTAATTATTGTTTTTTTTTATAATGTTTTGGAGAGGTTTAGTGATAGTTCGGCATTATTCCCCCACCAGGCTCAGGGAATTATGCCCTTTTGTTTGCCTCTGCCATCTGACACCTATTTTAGGTGTCAAGCTTTGGGCATACTTAGAAAATGGAAAAGTAAGGGGGGAGCTGGGCCTGATGGGGGACTGGAAGGAAAAGGGTGGATTGGGGTTGTGAGATCCAGGAGACACCCTGGGGTGAAATGGAGTTACGATAGGGGTTCGCCCTATCAAGTTCCCATACCCAAGGGCTCCTGCATTAATGGGCAGGTGCCAAGGTCTTCCTTGACAGCTCATCCTGCCTTGGCGATGTTATGCAATGCCAGATTGATTAAAAACAAGCCAGCTGTTATAGCTGATCTTGTTGCAACAACTGATCTGACTTGCATCACTGAGACCTTGCTGGAAGAAAATGCAGGCCCTATATTGGTCTTGGCAACTCCAGCCAGTTTCTTGGTGATACATCGTCCAAGGTTGGATCGTAGGGGCGGGGGTGTGGCCATTATGTTTAAGACTGAGCTGAGCCTTGTGGATGTGCTATTGGGAAGTACCAGAGCCTTTGAATATATCCTAGGTGAGGGTGTAGGCTGTGGGATTCTCCTCATCTACCATCCACCAGGAGATGGTGGAGAATTCCTACAGGAGATAGCAGACTTCATCATCGAGGTGGTATTGAGGTCCTCCAGATGGATTGTTTGGTGGACTTCAATGCCTGGGTCAATGATGAACTCTTGCATTTTGGTCAAAATCTCCTTCAGCTGATGGCGTCACTGGGCCTATCACAGGTATTTACCTCCGCAACCCATGTAGGGGGTCATTCATTGGATCTGATCTTCCTTCTGGGTATGGAGATTGCTGATCTGGGGGTGGAACTGGTTGGTTGGTCTGACCATCACACCATAAGGTTCAGTTTCAGGGCCCTACCAATAGGTTTTCCCCTACGGAATTGATTCAGTACTGCCCTTTAAGGGAAATTAACCCCAGTGACCTATCGGTCGTACTGGATCTCTCGGGTTTGTCGAGTGAATGCATGAGTCCAGATGATCTTGTCCTAGCCTATAATAAGGCTGTTGGAGATGCTCTGGACAAGATTGCTGCTGTTCATGTTTGGCCTCTCACTCTTCACCCAAGGAGCCCATGGTTTGATGGCTCCTTGAAGGAGATAAAGTGAGTTGGTCGAAGGATGGAGAGGGTTTGGTGGAAGTCTGGCCTTGATGATGACAGGCTTAGGTTGATGGCAAATTATGACAGCTATCAATCAGAAATCACCAGTAAGAAGGCAGAATTCCTGTCCAGGGAGATTTCCGCTGCACAGACTCGACCAGCTCAGCTTTTCCGGACTGTTGACAGATTATGCAATCCAATCTGTCTCCAGCCCAGAGAAGCTTTTTCTCAGCTAAGATGCGAGGAGTTTGCTTGATTCTTTGCAGATAAGGTTGTCAGCATCAGGTCTGGCCTCAGTTTATCCCCTCCTATGAGTGATTGTAGTGGTCGATGGGAAGTGACTGGCACTCTGTCCCTCTGGTCAGATTTCCACCGGCTGGAGTTCAATGACATTGTGAAGATCATCCAAACATTGCATCCAACCAGTTGTAGTTTGGATCCGGCCCTACACCCCTTTTGGTGGGTTGTGTAGATGTTATCTGCCCAATCCTTGCTGACATTGTCTGGAAATCCTTGGAGAGGGGAGTCTTTCCTGACTCCCTCAAGGAGGCGGTTGCTCAACTACTCCTTAAGAAGTCCTCCTTGGACCCAGACTGTCTAGCAAACTACCGACCTATCTCTAACTTGCAATTTGTTGATAAAGTTATTGAAAAGGTGGTTGCAATGCAGTTGGAGGATCATTTTACAACTCACAATGTCTATGATACTCTCCAATCCAGTTTTAGGAAGAAGCACAGCACTGAAATGGATCTCATCCTAGCATTGAGTGACCTCCTAATGGCTAGAGATTGAAAGGCATGTACCATTCTGGTCCTTCTTGATCTCTCTGCTGCATTTGACACTGTAGACCATGGTTTGCTATTGGAGTGCCTGCGGTTCTTATGTGGACTGTCTGGTACAGTCCTAAAATGGTTTCATTCTTACCTCACAGGCAGGTCTCAGAGAGTGGCCACTGGAATTTATTCCTCTGGCACTCACTCCCTGCTTTGTGGGGTACTACAGGGCTGTATATTAGCCCCCATGTTGTTTGCAGTGTATATGCTGCCATTGGGAGATATCATCAGGTTATACAGTCTGAGTTTTCACTGCTATGCAGATGATACTCAGCTGTATTTGTCTTTTCTGTCCGAACAGACTGATGTGGTCTCTGTGCTGAACAGTTGCCTTGCTGAGATCAGATCTTGGATGAGTCCCAGCTGGTTGAGACTGAATCCTGACAAGACTGAAGTGTTGGTTGTGGACCCAGGTCATCCGAGGGTGGGTTTGGGGTTGGACAACCATCAGGCTTTTTACTTGGTGGTATGCCACTCATTACCTCAGACCAGGTGTGTAACCTGGGCATTATTTTTGATGATGGCTTGACTTTAAAATCTCAGGTGTTGGCTGTCATCAAATCCACTTTTTATCATCTGAGGAATGTCACCCGGGTGAAACATCTGGTTCCAGTGGCCGATCTTCCAACATTGATTCACACCTTTGTTGTGACCCATCTTGACTACTGCAATTCCCTCTTCCTAGGGCTTCCTGGGGTTGATATCTGCCACTTGCAGCTGGTGCAGAATGTGGCTGCCAGGCTCTTGAATGGGATATCTAGGACTAGTCATATTATGCTTGTGCTCCGCGGGCTGCACTGGCTGCCTATTAAGTGGTGGATTACCTTTAAGGTTGGCTTGCTAACTTTTAAAGTCCTACATGATCAGAGACCTGGCTACCTGCAAGATCTCTTGGTACCTTACAGCCCCCTCCGTCCTCTCCATTTTGCTGATGAGGGATTGCTGGCGGTTCCCAGAGTACGATTGAAGATGTCTGGTTCTCGTGCCTTTGCTTTTTTGGCTCAGACCCTGTGGAACTCTCTACCTCATCAATTGAGAGAATGCCCAACTGTCAGTAGTTTTAAAACTGAGCTTACAGCTTATTTATTTGATTTGACCTTCCCAAATGGTGGATAATGTAATTCTGATGTTTTAATGGCATTTATATTGCCTTCCGTTTTATGTTAAGCGCCTTGGCTTTGAAAGGCACTATAAAAATAAAGTTGAATTGAATTGAAAAAGGAATGCTAGGATAGTTTAACTGTTTAATAACATATTTTTTACATGGAGGGAGGAAATTAACAAATTCAGGTACATGTGGATAAATTTTCCCGAGAATAAGATAATACAGGGTAGTACCTATATTTTCTGTCACACACTGGTGAGAAATAGACAATTTGAACAATTTTAGGACACAAGGTTTAAAAAATAATGGAATATAAACATCTTTATGGATCCTGGGGGGCAGATTTTCCCATACCTCAAAGAAAAACTTAAAATTATTCATTTCCCACAACTGTTGTAAAGCCTCAGGACTAAGAAGATCAAAAATAAAATTCTGGAAAAAAAATAAAGCATAGAAAAAATCTAAGGATCCACCATACCCAACCCTCCTTGAGAAATAGATAGGTATAACATCGATTGATGGGGTTAAGCCTGCTTCCCAGCAACATGGAGAAGAAACAAGCATACAAAAGTGTTTCTAAGGCTAATGGAGGGGGGATATAACATAGCAACATATAATAACCCAGGTATGATATTTTTTTTAATAACAAAGATTCTTTTTCTTTTTGACAGTCTCCACCCTTTCCACGTCTGAACCTTCATTTCCACCTTTTTTAGGGCTACTTCCCAGTTTTCTGAGGGGAGATTTTGAGATCCAGAAAGTATACCTAATATTTTGCATGGTGTAGAGGAAATAATAATTCCAGATATATCAAACTGCTCATGTGTCACAGGCCCTAAAAGTAGGCCTTTTGATTTCCCTATAATTAATTTGGAGTTAGAGACCTTCTCATAACTACCAATACAGTCCAAAACTGTAAAAGTTTGAACCACGTCAGCCAGAAAAATACAAACATCATCTGCATAGGCTTGGACAACCACAGTATCCCCCCTGCAGATTCCCAGAGATGCCTGGAAGAGTGTCCATCTGATTTAAGCTCCAGAGTAAAGGGTCAAGAGAGAATGCATACAGCAAAGGGCTTAAAGGACAACCCTGCCTTACACCAAAATTAACTGAAATGGGGAGAGAGGACTGCCCTTTAATGACTGGGTAGACCAAAACAGTGTCCTACATTAACTTAATCCAATTTATAAATCAATGGGGGATACCATACTGTTCTAATACAGCAAATAAATAAGGCCGAAACACCCTATCGAAGGCCTTATTTTGATCTAAGTATAAGATACAATGCTTAGATGGATATCTATTTGAAAATTCAATTATTTCCCTGATAATAATTAAGGCAAACTGAATATTTCTGTTCGGAACCACACAAGACTGTAAGGGATATAATAGATCACTAGAAACAGCTCTAAGCCTATTATTTAGTACCTGGAACAGTATCTTAAAATCGGAATTCAAAATTGTAATGAGTTTCCAGTTGCTTAATTTAGTTCTATCCCCTTCCTTAAAAATATATATTAGTGATCCAGATGTAAACTTTAAGGGCAGGTGAGGGGCAATTTGAAGGAAAGAAAAAACTTTTTCAAGGCATAATGCCAGGATATAACTGAAACATTTATAGAATTCATAAGGCAAACCATCTAAACCTGGGGAAACCCCTAATTTCAAGGATGAAATAACTTTAAGAAGTTCAGGTCCCGAAATAGGGTTTGCTAGATTATGGAGTTCCAAACCAGGGGGGTGAGAAATGTTAAGATCATGAAGAAATCCCTGAATATCCATTCATTGTGGAACCTCCAAGCATTCCTGTTCCCTTATATGGTCCTGGATAATAGTAAATAAATCCATTGGGGAAGTTTTAAGCTTACCCCTTCTCATTTTGCAAAACTTCCAAACCTGAGGAACTGTTCTTTTCTTTAAAGGTCTCAAAAGGATCTTCTTTGGGGCTTTTTTTGTGTCCCAAAGGAAAGTTCTGAACGCAATGTCTGCGCTGTATTATATTAACAGTCCCTCATAGCTAACTTAATTTGATTTATTTGTGTAGAAAAATCAGCTCTGGAAGTGTTAGCAGTAGAGAACAGGCCCTGTAATTTTTCCGTAAGGTTAAATATTGAAAAAATTGAACTGTAACCCTCTGTTTCCCATAATTTTGAAACAGTTTCTTAACATCGTTCTTAGTATCTTCCCACCAATCCCATAAATCATCATATAACTCAATTACAGATGTTCAAGCCCATAATAATTTATACCATTCATAACCATGGGGTCCCATAAAGCCAATGTATTAAGTTTCCATCTACTTGTTTTTATATTCTTATGGGAGGAAACACCAAAGGATAGAGTAATAAGTAAGTGATCAGAAAATTCATTGATAAGAGTTTTATTGATGGAAGGGGAAAGATTTTTGGAAAAAAAAGGTAATCAATAGTAGATGTCAATTTCCCTTTTCTAAAGGTATAAGCTAACCCCCATTCTGATAACTCCTACCATTTCTTAACCCTACTAAATTAATAACTCTAAGGCTATTGTATCACAATATTTTTTCTTACCAGTTTTAACTGTACTGAAATTTGAAATTTCACAGTTAAAGTCACCTCCCAGAATAATATAACCAGTAGTAACCAGGTAGGGTATTTATTTACTTTATTTATTGAAATCTAAGATTACAAAGACCTTTGAGCCAAGGCTCTTTTACAAAGGTTCCACATCAGAGGCAAATACAAAACAGGGTTGATACACAACAAAATAGGAGAACAGTAGTCATGGGACAACAATATATGGTGATAAGAGGCAGGATTAATAAAAATATGGTACAACAACATTTCGAATTGGAGATAGGATCATAGAACACTCAGGTACCGAGCCAAGTAGGAGACCTATGGAATAACAGTGAGGCCTCAGCAAAGAGGCGGACAGAACAGAGATCAAGGAGGAAAATGAAGGAAGGGGACACAAAGATGCAGCCGGAGGCAGTTGTCAGAGGAGGGGGTAAAGGGTAAGGGGTAAAGGAAACATAGGTGAAGGGAATGAAGGGCAGGGGGATGGTGGAGAGAGGGGAGGGAAGGGGAGGGTAGGGTAGGTGGAGGGGTAGATAGGAATAATAAGTGAAACTGGGGTATGAGCTGCAGGGAGGGGGGAAGATGTGGTGGTGTCAGTGGCTGGACATGTCAGCTCAGGCATAAGTGTAGCAGTCACAGGAGCTTGAGGCAATAAGATGAAGGGTAAGAGGGTGTTATACAGGTTCACCCTTCCAGCTTTTGTCTGGGGCCCATAAACCACTATGAAATGAAAATTAGCTTGTTTCCAGATCCCATCTATTATTAAAAGCCTCCTGGGTATCAAGTCAATCAGTTTCTGAAGGGTAAATTAAAAGAACCAAAAAGAATCCCTATACCATCCTCCCTATCTAAACCAAAGGACCAATAAGACAGTGCCCAAATCCATTCTGATGTTTTGAAATGACACTGATCTAAAGTATAAATCCATGTTTCTTGTAAAAAACAAATATCAAGATTAGCTTGGTGAAGAAAATGAAAGAGAGCAGCCCTTTTGAATTTATTCAAAAGTCTACTACAATTTAGGGACCCAATACTTAGAATAGCCAGAAGAAATTAAGTTTTTTTCCTTTTTTCTTTTTTCCCCCTTGTAATCACTTTGAGAAGTTTTACTCTCAGAGAATTGGGAAAGACCAGGAGTACCTGTATCCATATCGGAATCACCTCCCATGGTGTCTAAAATGACATATGAGTTCTCCATTTCAAAATTAGGGGGCTCCATAGAAATCTGAGGAGGGGATGTGGGGGGTGGGGTTGGAGCTCCTAGTTACTCCTTTTTCAGGTAAAGTAGAACCATGGGGTTTTGGTTGCTCAGCTTCCTGATAAACAGGAGAAAAATCACTCATGTTAAAGGGATCTAGGGGTGCTAATCCTGTCTCTGACCTATGGGGAGGGCCAGTATCTGGTACATCTTTGTTCCCTACTGTTGTAACAGTCTCAGTGGGAGGGGGGGTTAGGCCTCTCCTTTTGAGTTATCAAAAGGGCTTCATCTTGAGCTTTTTGAATCAACAATTCAGGACTGATAACTGATGTTTTATTTGAGACAGCCCAAGGACAATCCCTGTATCCATGCCCAGACTCTTCACAAAAGTCACACTTTATTAAATTAGGACACTGAAAACTACCATGCCCAAGCTCACCACATATTTCACACCTAGTGGTGTCACATGAACTTGAGAGATGTGTCTGAGCCCCACACTTATAGCAGGCACAGGGTTGCCCTGCATAAAAACATACTCCCCTGTCTCTCCCCAGTGAAAAAGAATTAGGAATATGGTTAATTGCATTATTGGTTTGACTCAATTTCACCTTGTACTTCCAGCTATCAGTCCAGAACATTTCTGTATCCAACACTGCCTCAGGAGCACTCAAGACCTCACATTTCTGGGAAAGCCAGAAAGTGATGTCTTCGACATGAACCCCCTCATTTCTAAACATCACAGTCACATATTTAATCAAAGATTGTGTGAGAGGTGTAACTATAAAGGGAGACCACAGAGGAGAAATTTTTAGTTGATTATATCTTTGCCAAAACAGATCTAACAGAAAAGGAGATCTAAAGTTAATATCATAGTTATCCTCCCCTGAAATGTTGATAAATGCAAAGATGTCTTTAGGTGAGAACTGTAAGGATTCCTTCAAAAGTAATTTTCCTACATACACCCAGTCAGGCCTTTCGGCTAGTCCCCCTTTATACCGTATCCATGCTGCATTCCTGGGGGGTGCTGCCTCCTTTCGTTTTTGGGAGAAACGGTCAGAAAGGAGGGGTTTAGGCTGTGGAGGAGCCTCAGAAGCATCATCATTATAGTCTTTCTCCCCAGGTGGATTATTGTCCCTTGGTTCAGGATCTGGTAGAGAGGGATCTTGTGTAAGTTCAGGCTTTACAGCAGAAGGTTTAGAGTTAAACAGTTTTTTTATTTTCAGCTGCAGAAGGAGACCATTCAATGGGGCCTGAAGAAAGAGGAGAAACAGAAAACCACTCAGGGTCTGGGACCCATTTCCCAGTGTGGCCCAATTTCCAACCAGACTCCAGTAAGGATTTATCAGGGGACCAGATATCAGAGTTATCTTTCTCATTAGTAGGAAGAGAAAAGGCTCACTGGATAAGAGTAGAGGTAGAGGAGTGTTGAACAGCATCAGAATTAACATCCAATTTCTGTAAAGGAGGAATTGTATTCAAATTGCGGTTAGCTTCTGTCAACGCCACTCTTTTACTTTTAATCACCTCAGGAGAGATTTTAGAAGTTTGGTTTTTGGATTGGAATAAGAAGTTAGTGGCTTGAGCTTGATTGGAAGTGTCAGTTTGAAAGATAAGGTCACCCTGCGATGCACGCTGAACACGACCTTCTGCCCTTGTTCCCCTTTCCACAGCAGTAGTAGAACCAATCGTGAAGATCTTTGCTTGTTCATTAGCTGTCTGCCGACCCTCAATCGATTTTGGCACCAGAGGAAAGCTAGAAGTCTCCGTGCTTATGGGCTGACTCTGTTTAATTTCAGATGTAATCACATCGGGAACAGATTTTCAAAAAGGGATCAGCCTTTGGCACTCGCTGCCTGTAGTGACTTCACTGCCAGCCATTTCGTCCCATTTTTTGAGCAGTTTGACAAAAGGAGTTTGACAGGACTCACTAGCAGAATCTAAGGCAGCACAGTCTTTTGATACATCTGCATCACTGTGTTTGACAGAACTGTCAGCCGAGCCAGAGTCTACAACAGCAATTTTAGCTGAAGAAGAGGAATAATATCCTGAGGTAATGTTAAGGTTATCTGAAGGGAACAAGGGATTTGTATTTTTCAATTGAAAAAAGCTTGCACTTATCTGTTGCTCAGTTCATGAAACTTGATTAATTTCTTCTGATGGAAATGCTGTAGTTGGAAAGCATATCATCTCGTCTAGTTCAGAAAAAACATTCTCATCTTGCAAATTCAAGGAAGCCTCTAGATTTTTGAGCCCAGGGGAGGAGGCTCTCTCCCCTGCCTCAGACACATCCATACTGTCCACCGTCTTCTGCAAAGTGGCCATAATGATGGCCAGCGGCTCCCCCTACTGACAATCAGTAGGGGAATTTCCCCGGTGTCCTGGCCAAATTTCCCTCATTCACTAAAATAAAATACCACCAATGGTTTCATCTGGTTCAAGGTCAGTTGGCATTCATCTGTATCCCCTTCCCCCAGGTCATGCCTGAAAATAGGCAGGATTTGTCTAGTGCACTTACCCGGTCAATAAAAACTAAATAAATAAATCATTGGCTTTCACAGGATGCGAGCATGCACCATGAAAACTTTCATGCTAAAAAAAATGTTAGCTCGAAAACACTGATGTTTTTAATGCTAACTGTACTTCATACCATTTTATTACATGCCTACATATTTGTTAACACAACAATTTCATTGTAGTAATTAAAAAGTGTTGTTTGATAAGTGTGTTCCTACAATCAAATTATTGTTGCCTCGAAAATAGCATTGATTTTAATGGGAAATGTGTGCGGGCACCTTTTTTTGTTTTCGCAATTACGTTCATTTTTTATCATGAAAACATTACTATTTTTATGACAAACTTGATTTTTCCTGGCTTTACAATTGTGACAAAATTACTTGTTACAGGAATGTGTTATTTATTTGCATACGGTACCTTGATTTGTTCAATCTGACTTTTAATGACTACAAGTATTCGAATTATTACAGTGTTTGTGTATTGCATGTGTTTGGAGATACAGTAGGACATGTATAAGTGTAATGTTTTTTATTAGCATCTCATTTGATTGTTTTATCACAAATAATGAATTTCATGAAATTGATTACTGCTTTTCTATTTTCTTTTATAGGTGTGTGATGCTGTCCCATAGCATAACATGAAAACTGTTTCTAACCTGATAGAATGCCTAGAAGAGATAGCGAAGTGAATAAACATAGGAGGGATAAGTATCATAGTAGTGATCGGTTGATGAAAAGTAATGTAGGTAGTAAAAATGTCACAAGAAAACCAAAGTACACTGAAAGGTCTGTACAGTATGTAGGAAAAGGTAGCCTGCTGCTTGTGAGACATCTGCTTCAGTTAGTTGTTCATCAACAACTACAAAATGCACAGCTCCTGAACATGTTGTTGGTAGTAAGCAGCAGAGGAGAGCTGTTCAGGTTGTAGACATTGCCAATGTAACCCATAAACATAAACACACTTCTGTGATTATTGGCCATCTTAGCAAGTTGAAATGTTTCTGGAAATTAGCTTCAAAAACTAATGTTGATTGGATTATTTCTGCTATGATGAGACGTCAAGGCAAATGACTGAAGTGTCAAGTTGCCTTAATGAAACCACGTCTTAGGGTTTGCACTTTTGTGAACATGGCACTTGTTGTCCTTGCATGTTTGTGGAGACAAATGATGCAGCAGATTGAACGGTTCAGTGCTGCTTTGAGCTCAGCCTCTAAAGGACCATGGATACATAAACAGCACTCAGAAAGCTATTTATGGTAGGAGCCTTACATAGCAGTTGCTAAAGATCTTACAATCTCTGTTGATGAGGGTGGGAAGGCTTGTAATGTGTTGAGTGTCACACACACTGATGAAGCAAGTGTGTCAGATGATGATGACACAGACTCAACTACTGAGATGCACAGGAGCAGTTGTGTATCATGGAGATGTGATTAGACTTGTAATCTCAGACAAGCATCCTTTGATGCTATTGCACAGTTCTTGAATCACTTTGTTGCCACAAAGAAGAAACAGAGATACAACTTATTATACAAGATTGATCCCTGTGAGATTTGCAAGCATAAAGGATTGCTGGGGCATTCCTTGGTTTGTTTAGATAGCGGTGTGTGCAACAGTGTGTTTCATCATATGCGCATGCTTGCTGTGTACAATCTTACGATGCTCAGCTTTGTGCATAAAGTATACCCGGTGAGAAAAGCTGTGTCAGTATACAAACAGCTTGAGTCACTGAAAGCAGGAGATGTGCAAGCTGAAAAAATTGTGATAGAGGATGTGCAACATAACACTAAATGTTATGATGCACCATGTGATGACACTTCCTCCACCGCACCATGTGCTCTGTCTCTTTGGGAATCAAACATACTTAAGACATTTGGGAAACCCATTGCCAAGTTTTAACTGGTAAAGAGAGTCAAGTTTGACTCTGTGTGTGTCTCATATCACAAATTACTTTACAGGCACCAGACTGTAATTGTTGATCTTGAAAAGATTACATCTTTTAATGACATGTGGGCATGACTATTGGCTTACCTACTAGTAAAGCATGAGTTTCACCTGGACCTAGTGGTTAACACATGTCAGTACTGTTTCACAAAGGTGAAGAATGACAGTCTGCCACCGAGGTCAGTATTGAACAACATGGAGGCAGATATGACACCTACTGTGATTACTGCACTGAATATGTTTGAACAGATCCTCATACAAATGATGAAACCATCTCAGACTATTGTGCGCTTGAATACTAAGACACGCAAAGTGCCCGAGAAAGAGCTTGTGAATTCTCTAAAAGGGTCTGTCATGTATTTGCCACTGCCTCTGAAAGAGAATGTGGAGACGATCTCAAATGAAAACAGTGTTGTCATACTGGTGAACGGTGTCCCAACAAAGTTAAAGGTCATTTGGCAAGATGTCAATGTGCAGAAAGTGAAAAGTGCTCTACACTACCTGAAGAGCAATAATCCTTTCTATGCTGACCTTGACACTGATGAACTCTACGATATGAGTGCTCAGTTTAGAGTGGTGGACAATAGGAAGCTAATGATTGAGAAGGTTGATGTTGCAACTTATGAAGATGTGTATGAGCAGCACACAGTTCACCTTCTACATAGCAGGGATCCAACTGGTGATAATATTGATCTGTACCAGATAAAACAGGTTGAAGTCAGTCCTGTTAGCATATGGGAGGAAACACTGGAAGAACGTTGCTTCCCAGATTTATTCCCTCAAGGTACAGGAGGTTGTTTGGATGCATGTGAGGTGCATTTTCAAGGTGCTGAATATCGTACATCAACAGTCTTAAACAAGGATGGCAAATTCTGTGGAACATGCAATATTTGCTCCACCTGCTGTGGGAGAGTGAACTTAGTATCCTCTCTGCATCCATTGCACATACTCTGCTGTTGACTACACCACTAGATGGAATCACAGCAGTTGAGTTTCTTCAAAAACTGAAAGAAAAGGACAGAACACTGCAGGTGAATTTGACATCTATACTCTCGAGTTTGCATGGCACAAAAGAATACTGGTAATGTAGACACTCAGCGGTCATGACTATGCTGCAAGACTATAGTATAGCCACTTGGTTCATTACTCTGAGCTGTGCAGAGTACAGCTGGGATGAGTTCATTGAATTGTTGAGGTGGGCTAATGCTGATGTTGATGGGATTTCAACAGTGACACTTGGTGTGATGTGCTCACTGGATCCAGTTTCTGTGTCTCGACATTTTCACCATCGCTTCCATGAGATATTGACATTCATTTTGTTAAAGGACAATCCACCTCTTGGATTAGTTGAGCACTACTTTTGGAGGACAGAATACCAGGCATGAGGTGCACCACATATCCATATGTTGTTGTGGATTAAAGATGCTCTCATATTGGTGAGAATGAAGTAGCTGAACTTCTGAACTTCATTCAGCATTACGTCAATTGTCATATCATGACAAGTACAGCAGTAGCCAGAGACATTGCCAGCTAGTTCCAGATATTTTGCAAAATTTCTGAAGAGTTTCTCTCTGCTTCCCCTACTGTGGAAATGCAGAAAGCACAAGATATTTCTGGAAATATCACATAAATTTCAGGAAATATCTGGCAGTGTCTGTGGCTGTTACTGTATGTCAGTCCAACACTGTGGAAGCTGGTGCAGAAGTTTCAGTGGCATCTTTGTGGGAAGTACTGCCATTGACCAGTCAAGTGTCATAATGAGTGGTACACCAGGTGTCGATTTGGTTTCACTAGACGTGTTTGCCAGCAAGGACAAATGAATGACTTGTTCTCAGCCATGCATCACCATCACAAGGCAAAGTCCACTAAAAGGGTCTATGAGTGACCCAGACAGGAGAATGAGGTGTTCATCAATGACTACAATCATACTCTTCTTCTGATGTGGCAGGCAAACATCGATGTGCAGTCTGTCACTGATAGCTCTCTGTCTCTTGTTTGGTGCATCACTTTGTACATTATGAAACATGAGCAGACAAGTTTGCTTGAGCTTTGGGAAGATATTGCAACTTTCAGCCAATCATAGCGTTCACAGCTCTGGTCACTGGGATTAAAGACACTGTCTCACAGGGAGTGCAGAGCATATGAGGCCAGTGATCATTTGATTGGAACACATTTGTACGGCAAGTTTGATGCTGTACAATTTTTCAGTGTTAATTACAAAGAGAAACGAAGGCATGTTTTGAAGTCTCATGATGAGACTGAAGAACTGGCTTTGCACCACCCTTTATAGAAGAACATTTTAAAGAACAACCTGATTGACACATACTAATCACACCAGGATAGTATGATGGATGATATGTGCCTCTACCATGTTGCCAAGTGGTACGACTACAAGACTGATGTAGCACCTGACCAAATATGAGAGATTTACAAGGTCAAATGCTTTGATGGGTGCCTTGCTAAAAGGCAGAAATGCTGGCTGATTGACCACTGTAAATTGAGTCTCTCCACAACTGACAGTAAGGATCATTACTACTTTGCTCTAATTTTCCTCTTTAAGCAATGGAGGGATGAGACTGCACTTAAAGGAGACTGTGAAACATATGAAGAACAGTTCTACCTTACATATGAGACTTTCAAGAATGAACAGTCCAAAACATACATTTGTAGACTGGAATTAGAAAAGGAGCAGATGGATCAAGCTAAGAAACAGCTTGAGGAAGATACCCCAGGGAATTCTCAGCAAAACATAGATCCTGAGGGACAGGGCACTCTTGGAGCTCCTCTCCCAAAGAATGATGCTGTGGTTCTGATGAGTGAAGTCAAGAGTGCCATGGAACATGGTTCTCATGCAACAAAAGATCCTAGTCTACTGATAGACCAACTGAATAGACACCAGTTTGCTGCTTATGATGCTGTTACAGAAGCAGTGAGACATGGCATCCTTCATGAGAAGAAACAATGTACGTGTGGAAACTATATACCATTGCTAATGTTTGTTAGTGGTTCCACAGGCACTGGCAAGAGTTTTGTTATTGAAGCCATCACAGTGGAGATAAGGAAACATACAGAAGAAGTGATGTTTGTAGCTGCAACTGCTCCTAAAGGCTTGGCTGCATACAACATTGGTGGTGTGACTCTACACCGGTTGTTTATGCTCCCTGTAGAACAAGGCAAAACAGGAGAGTACTGAAAACTTTCTCATGAGGTGACATTTGAGCTGTGCCCAGTGTTTGCAAAGATGAAAATTCTGATCATTGATGAGATCAGCATGGTTTCAAATGCCATGCTTGCATGTATCCATCTGTGTCTCTAGGAGATTCTTGGAACTGACTATAGTGAATCATTTGGGGGAAAGAGTGTTGTGTTTGGGGACCTTCTGTAACTTGCCCCTGTGAATTGAGAGCATGTCTTTACAGCACTGACTGTAGAGCAAGCTAAGAGTGCTATAGGGTGCATTGGAGGAATCAATCTTTGGGAATGGTTCCTTTACATTGAGCCATATGAAAACATGCGGCAGAGTCGTGATCTTGCCTACAAGGTACTGTTGGATCGGGCTCACATTGGCTCTTTGTCACAACACAATGTTTCTCTGTTGAACACATGCCATATCAGTAATGTGTGTACATCTCTGACAGCTGTATGTGATGTCTTTAGTAATGTGTACTCAGGCACTGCTCAGATTGTGTATCTCATGCCTTGACTCAAGCAGTGTGATGAATTTAACAGCATTATGTTGCAGAGACAAGGTCAGGAATTCATTATTTTGCATGCAGTTGACACCATTGATGGTGTGGTCTTGAGTAGGAATCTAGTAGCAAAACTCATTGAATGACTGTCTGATCTAAAGTCTGATGTGTCTCGCACAGCTGGATTAGAAGCTGTTCTGTCTGTATGAATGCATGCATCATGCTACAATGGAATCTTGATGTAGAGCATGGTATGGTGAATGGTGTAATGGGACACATAATTGACTTTCAGTACAATGTACAGAGACATTCAGAGAAGCACCCGTTGTCAAGTTTGACAACATTGAACAGTCATTTCCTATTTCCAGGATGACTGTTAAGTTCCAGACTGTGAAAGACATATATGTGACTAGGAAACAGTTTCCTGTGTGTGTTGCATATGCTGTATCCATACACAAGTTGCAAGGCTTAAGTTTGGACTCAGCTATGGTCGACATAGGCACTGGCATCTTTAAAGATGGCATGAGCTATATTGCACTTTCACGTGTACAGACTTTGGCTTGTATATCATCTGCATAGTATCACATAAAATCCATGCTGACAGATGATGCATTGCAGAGTACAACAGATTGCATACTCTGTACCAGCCAACATTGCCTCTTATACCGCTACCCATGCATGTAGCAGAGTGCAATGCTACAGTCACAGGTTCTGGCATAAAAAAGAGGTACCAGACAGATAGAGCAGCATTGAATTCAGATAGCACTAAGAAGGAATCCACAACACAAAAACAGACAAGCTCTCCTCCA
This sequence comes from Neoceratodus forsteri, assembly GCA_016271365.2. NCBI lineage: Eukaryota > Metazoa > Chordata > Ceratodontiformes > Ceratodontidae > Neoceratodus > Neoceratodus forsteri. Next base: position 1,210,895,200 of record CM028132.1, read on the forward strand.
CGAATGAAGGCACTTGATATGAGTGTTGTCCCAGCGTTTGACAACAGCACTGGAGTAAACTGCTATGCAAACTCAGCAATGCAAGCATTTCTCCACATGCCTCAGTTTGTTTCCACTATCAAATCTTCACATGACACAGCACTGTCCAAGTCATTGAAGAAGGTTGTGAATGATAGTGACAAACATGACAACAGCATACAGACTCTGACACCCTAATGACTTGTGTTGGGTGGATATGATGGCCATCAAACATTTGCCAATAACATCCAGCAGGATGTGACTGAGATAATGATGGCCATCATTAACAGCTTGGAATCAGATCAAATTTCCATGTGACAGTACTTTACTGTCACCTATGTGACAAAGTACACTTGCCTGTCTTGTCGACATTCACACAAAGAAGTAACAGAAAACATGGTGTGGATTTCATTATATTTTCCACAGGCACATTCTGTGAAGTTCAGGGAACTGATCAGGAATGCAGAGTGTAGCTGGATGTGTACCCAGTGTGCAGGAGAGTGTCTTCAGTCCTACAACTTAGGACCTCTTCTCAGTATCTTCTTCTAGTCTTGTAGAGATTTGATGCAAATGGACTAAGAGTTGACACACCAATCTGATTTTGTAGCTGGAAGAGTACAATTCATGGCAGCATGTTTTGTTATTTAGGCTGTGATATTCCACCATGAAGCGTCTGTACATTCAGAACATTATGTGACATGGCTGAGGTACAGCAATGGTTGGATGGAATGCAATGACCAAATGAGCACTTTTAAACAGAGACTACCTCAAAACCTAAAAGATGCTTATGTCCTGGTTCTCAAAAATTACAATGCGCTTCACAGGGCAGAACAGTAGTTGATGTAAATGTGATTTCACTGTGTTTGACACATTCTAGTAGTCATAACAGTGTGCTGTGCAACCTTTCCTTTACATGTACTTCTCTTTTCATATTAGTTTATGAAGAGTAGTAAAAAGATTAGGCACGTACAGATACTTATGATGCCAACAGTTATTATAGGTGTTACTTTCATTTTGGCTAAAATGCAGCCTAAGTAGGCCTGAATCAGTGCGGGCTGTGTGCATAATCACATGACATACAACACTTATTTTAGCTGCAGAATAATCATATAAACAGCATATCAACATCTCATGTATATGCAGCTCTGTTGTACTAGTCTGTAGATTTCTGCTCTGCTGCGCTATGTGACATACAATGTGTTATGATTGCTGTCAACACTATTGTGTGTCAATGCACTGTACATTAAGTATGCTGAGAAACATAACCATATTTGTTGGTTTACAATGTTTCTTGTACATTGTGTACGTTATGTACGTGTTTCACATCTGTCTGGTGATGAAGGAGGACAGATTGTGATATAATGCTGCCACTGTAGCTTTAGATCTGTTTGCACACATATTGTTCTGCAATACATTATTATCTAGAGTGAGGACATACTTGGTATTTTATACATACAGGTAGTGACTCACTAACACCTGTCTAGTGTTCACATGAAGCAACATATTTACTGCCAACTTGACTTACTTTTGTAAACAGCATATTACTATGAAGTGTGTGCTACCAGTAGGGCTGTCCACTGCCCTGCCCAGATAGGGATAACAGGACACTGTTGAATTTCAACTCCTCCCCCTTCCCCCCCTTGGATGCCACCCATATACAATACATCCCTCTCCTCGCCCTGCCACACTCTACTTCTCCTTTCCTTCCTACCCCCTTCCAGTTAACATAGCCTAACACTGGCCTACTCCTACACTCAATTAAGCACTTATAATCTACCCCTATATCACTCTTATAAGCACTTTAGTCCACCCTGGTGTCTCTGTTTGCCTCAAAAATCATCTTCTGCCTGCATGTCTCCGTGAATCTCCTTTCCCTTCTTCCATTCTGCCTGCTGCAATTTTTATTCCCCTCCTTCTATTCTTCCTCTCTTTACACCAATCACTGTAAATCTTGAATATCTATGTTACACTAATGGCTAACAATTACTATTGTGTCACCTTACCATCTAGTGCTACATGCTGTTGCCATGTTATTATATGTGTTCCAGTGTTACCAGCTGTTGCCAGATTGCTATATGTGTCTTCATGTCTACTATAGTTAACTGTTGCACTGTTAGCCAACATGATCCACCTGTAATTCCTCCTGCTCTCATTATATGCAAATAAGCAAATTGTATTCCAACATTGTAAAATTTCTCTGTATTCTATCCCATTGTTCCCTACTCTCCCCCCCCCAGGTCGCACCGGGAGATGAGCAACTAGTTGCTCAGTGTGCCTTCCTGGTGAAACATTTCAATAAATAAATAAGTACTATTACATTGAAGCTTTTGTAATAAACAGTTACTGATTGCTATTGTATATATGTAAAAATGTTATTACATTTCCTGTTTCTATGTACACCTCTGTGAACTCTTTATACTGTTAAGTGTAACAATTTTTTCATTAATCATAATTTAGTGGTAAGCGTTACATACTACCTGAATAACAGTGTGTTTTTTGTACTTTATATAGTTTTATCATAATGATGTTACTATACGTCATTTTAAGAACAATCTTGCTCAATGGCTGAATACCATTTCAGACTGTAATTGTTAATATTGTATTGTTGTTCTATGATTGTTTTTATGTTTTTTTCAGTATGTTTTGTATTATTTATAATAAGTATGTCCTAATGTTTTTATTGTTATTCGTACCTGTCACTTGTGAAAATGGCCAATTTGCTCATCTTGCTAACAAGCATAAAAAATAAAAATGAAAAATGAAATGAAACTAGTTACTTTTCATACCTGCAGTGATCAAATGCTATGTTTTTGTTGCATTATAGAAAGATGAATATGTGGTTTGTTTAGTAATCATTGAGTATGTTTTTAAAATATTTTTAGATGTTACTATTAATTCACATTTAGATTGATATACTCTCTGATTTCTGTTAATAATTAATGTTTCTTATAAATCTTTCTTAGAAAAATTTGAAAGAATGATATTACAACTTACAAATATTTAGCTGAATTATTACATTGTTTCTTTTGTCATAGAATATATTTATTTACAAGGTATGTTATATAGAATGAGATATGAATTATTTGTTATTTATGAAAGAGCATTGTAAATCACATGCTCAATCTCAGTTCAAAGTATGTTCCTGATTTTTTGGGATCACCTTTATTAAGGGGTCGGGTGAGGAATTTTTCCAGATGCACTTAAGATTAAAATATTGCAGCATAGTAACACACTATAGCAGCAATCTTGGGATATGTTGCTATTGTGTAAGTAGATTGTTAATTGTTCACTGCATTTGTTTTTTGCCCACCCCAGGAACATTAACTTACTCAGTCTCATATTATTTTTGAAATCATATTATATACTTCTGTAACGAACTACACAGTGACGTTATGAGACTGAGTGAGCTGTACAATTTGGCCTTCTTTAAAACACAAATGGCATTTAATGATTAATAATTTTTTTGTTAAACTTAGTTCTCTGTGTCTGTTGTGCTTCTTGTTTACTGTATATGATTCATATATTATTCAGGTTTCTAATGAAGCAGAAATGAATATAATGAAATGGTGCGACACCTACATGTGTAGGAGGTACGGTTATATATATGAAACAAAAGTTTGGATACTAGTTAGCAATAATGTATGCTACATTTTTAGAGGTGGATTGAAGTGCAGGGTCCAGAGGGCCTGGCTCCCACTTTAAAAATGAATGCTTTAAAAGATGTGTACGTATTTACTTCATTACAATGTCTCAAAAAGGAAGAAAATTCTTTTCAAAAAACTCCGTTAATGCAACAGTTAGGGTTGCTTCCACAGTGACAAAAGTGAGCAAATTTGACGTTAGGGGTTTAAACCTTAACTTTGAATCCTGCCCACACACACACAAAACACACATACAAGCAGGGGGACAGTACAAGGCAACACAACCAATCAGAAACAGACACCATAAGGTAACAGGAAGAACATACAACTCTATAAAAATACCACAAGAGGCATCCATCATTATGTTTCAGCAACTGTATCACTTCTGCTGCCATCCCAGTGTCTTGGAAGGGTTCACCCACATGCTGTTCAACCATGCAAGATGGCCACTGCATGAACTGTATACCTCCATGCAGATAATATAACAGTAACCATAAGTCATGGTAGGACTGCATGGTGAGTTGGACCCTGTTCTGCCATTGAGATAGAACAACACTGTCCATATGTTACAGTGGGAATGCAGGGTCCTATGGATCCTGCCCTCCCATCCTCACATCAGGATAGTACAACACTATCCACATTTTACTCTGTCCATATGTCACAGTGTGAGCTCATGGTTGTTCACATACTGCATTCCCATCCCTCCATTGAGATATAAATACAACACAATCTATATGTCACACCATCCATATGACACAGTGAGAGTACAGGGTCCTTCATACCCTGCAGTCCCATTCCTCCATCGACATACTACAACACAATCCATATGTCACACTATCTATATGTCACAATGAGAACAGTGCAACATATGGATAGCATGAGATATGGATTGTGTTGTATTATTTCAATACAGGTTGGGTAGTGCATGGTCCAAAGGACCCTGTGTTTTCACTGTGACATATGGACAATGTGACATATGGATAGTGTTGCACTATATTGATGTAGGACTGGGAAAGCAGGGCCCCACAGTGACATATGAATAGTGTGTTATATGGATTCTGATGTACTATGGCAATGTACAGATGGGAGTGTTGGGTCCAAAAGTCAATGCACTCCCAGCCCCACATTGACATATTAGAACACTGTCTGTATGTAATGGTGGAAACACCATTCTTCCATCCAGATACTGCAACAGTCTGCATATTTTAGGTTTGGAGTGTAGGGTTATTCGCCATACAGTCACATCCCTACATGCAGATAGTAGAACAGTGTACATATCTAACAGTGGAACCACATGGTACTTCAGATCATGTGCTTCCATCTCTCCATACAGACAGAAGAACAGTAGGTATATGTCACATTTTCACTGTAGGTTACTTTAGACCCTGTGGTCCTATCTCTCCACAGATGGACATATGCATCTAGCTGTCTAAATGCAATACAGTCTGGCCCTTGTACTTCCACTCATGAAGTTGTTAGCAGGTGTAGCAAAATAGCAAGAAATAGTCATAATAGTCCCATGTTAAAAAATGTTCATCCCAAATATTCTACATAGCTTTCTTAACACCTCCCCACATGCTCGCATAGCATATGGGTGTTCCCCCAAGACACTGGGATGGCAGCAGAAGTGATACAGTTGCTGAAACATGATGATGGAAGCCTCTTGTGGTATGTTTATAGAGTTGTATGTTATTTCTGTTACCTTATGGTGTCTGTTTCAGATTGGTTGTGATACCTTGTACTGTCCCCTGCTTGTATGTGTGTTTTGTGTTTGTGTGTGTAACTCGGAGTTAGAGGTGAAAACCCTAACGTTGACTTTAATCATTTTTGTTGCTGTGGAAGCAACCCTAACAGTTGCATTAACAGAGTTTTTTTGCAGAAAAAAAATATATATATATATATATGTATCTATATATTATAGTGGGCGCACGTCGCCACTATAGTTAGGGTTGAGCGCCACTCATATTACCAAAGTCAGTATGGACATTAATAACTTTGGACCCGCTCAATGGATTTCCCTGAAATTTGGTACACGTTAAAGCACACTAGATCTCTTGATTTGCCAAATTCCATTTGTGTTAGAGTGCTAGTGTTCGTGTACAAAAGCGCTGAAAAATGCAAAATTATCCATTTTTGAAGGCACCTTTTGGCATTCTTAATGTGGTCCTGCACAGCTGTTGTGTGGTGTGCTACTCTGCAAGATGGCTTGTTTGAAAGAGCTTTGGTGGCTGAACATGCCGCTTTTTGTTTGGTGAAAAAATATTAAGGCATTCAAATGTTATGGCACTTTTAACTTCCCATTATAAGTCAATGGGAAAATTTATATGTATATCTTGCGATCAAAGAATGGGGGTTCTGGCCATCTGGTCTTGTCTGGCGATCAAAGAATTTGCAGCCTCGCAGTTCAAGAATCTTTGTTCCCGAGGAATTTTCAAAATTCTTTGACTGTGAGGTCCTCCATCTTGTTTTCAGTTTTCCAATCACACAAACACAAATATCTCGGCTCAGGGGTCACTTCTAAAGTAAAACGTTGATGGGTTTTTACTCTGGGGACCATGATCTATCAAGCCATGGCTTTGGTTCCATCCAAATCGGTCAAAACATAGAGTTATAAGCTTTTAAAATCTTAATTCACGGCTCGCTAATGATCTTTGATCGCGAGCCTGCAAATTCTTTGATCGTGAGATTCTTTGATCACGATCTTGCATCGTGACCTAAAAACACTAATATCTCAGCTCAGGGGTGGGCTAGGGACACAAATGAGGGCTTGTTTTGCTCAGGAGGGTCCATTCTGTTGAACCATGCCACTGGTTTGGTCAAATCGGTGAATAAATTGCGTTTCACCCTTTTTTATTCTTTGATCATGAGCCTGCAAATTCTTTGATCGTGAGGCTGCAAATTCTTTGATCGTGAGATTCTTTGATCATGATCTTGCATCGTGAGCAAGGGACGAGATGGCCGAATTTAAAAATAATTTTTCTCAGCCCATGGGTGCCCTAGGAAGTCAAATGAGGGTGGATTTTACTCAGGTGGCTTCATTCTGTCAAACCATGGTGGTGGTTTACTGCAATTCCTCCAACTTTTTGATTTATTTCATTTTTTATTCTTTGTTCATGAGCTTGCAAATTTTTTGATCATGAGATTCTTTGATCTTGATCTTTGATCGCAAAATAGGGACAAGATGGCCAGATTTCTTATAATGGAATAGATAGGGAAATTTTGCCAATCTTTGACATTGACTATCTCAGAAATGGTTTGATCTTTTTTTACTTGAAATTTGGAGGGAAGAAAGGCAACATCCCACAGATGTGCCTTTTAGGGGATTGGTCAAAAAATATTACAAGGTGGCAAAGTTAAGGCACTACAAAGTTGGCACTTTTTCCCATAGGATAACATTACGGCGTCCTCCATATTACAGGAATTCTTTGCCGCTCTGCTGGAAGAAAGCCAACATCCTACAAATGTGCCTTTTGGTGGTTTGGAGAAAAAATATTGCAGGGTGGCAAAGTGACAGCACTCCGAAGTTGACGATTTGTCCCATAGGATAACATTATGGCGTCCGTCGCGTCTTTCAGGGCCCATATCTCAGAAATGGTGCGAGATACGGACTTTTTGTCAAAAAGTTTGGGGGGCTAAGCAAAAAACTAGCCAGGAAAGTAATAATTCATACAAAATTTTATTTTTTTTCCTACATCATACGGTTCCTGAGATATAAGCAATTTAATATTCCAAGTCATACTTTTCTGCTCTGAAGTCAATTATAATGCATACATTCTTTGTTTTCAATTAGTTTTTTCAATGCAGTTTTTGAGGAAAAGAAGGGTGTGCACTTTTGTTACTATGACAGCTAGCGTTTCCAGTTGCGCTTCTGTTACCATTCGAATCACCGTTCCTGTCTACACCACCATGTGCATAACGGTTTGCGTTTTCATATGCGCTTGCATTTCTGTTTCTGTTGTCTTTACTGTTGCTGTTACTGTTACCATTTACGTTTACTATTGCAGTACCATGACCTTATGTGTAACAGTTTGCATTTTCGTATGCACTTGTGTTTCTGTTTTTATTGGCTTTATTGTTGCTGTTACCAAAACCATTTGAATTTACAACTGTGGTTCTGTGAATGCGTGCGTTACAGTTTGCATTTTCATACATGCTTGCGTTTCTGTTTACTTGGGTGTTATTGTTGGTGTTACTGTTACCATTTGCGTTTACAATTGTGGTATCGTGAATGTGTGTGTTACCAGTTGCATTCTGTATGCACTTCTGTTTGATGTCTCCATTTACGTAACTGTTTGGTTTGGCGTCACTTTACTCTTGTGTTTCTATTAACGTTTGCTTTGCCATTTACATCTGCTTTGCCATGTGCATTACTGTTGCCACTTGTGTTTGCTTTGCAGTTCCTGTTACTGTGTAACAAGACATCACGTGACAGGAGCGTGGGACCCAAAGGGCCACGCGCTGCCACCACTGCATTCCTTTCCTTATTTATCATCCTCATTCTCAAAAAGAAGGGAAATTAGAGGCAAAAAACTCTGTTTAATGCATCAGTTAGGGTTGTTCCACCACAAAAAAGGTAGAAATTCGGGGTTAGGTTGGCCCCTTTGAACCTCAGCCCACCCCAACTTGACATCCCGGGGTGTCGTTGGGTCATCCGGCCCTAACTCTCACCCCATTCTCCTATACCTCAGCTTCTTTACACACGTGATGGGGTGAGAGTTAGGGCCGATGACCCCAATGTACACTTCCTGATGCCAGTTGGGGGTGGGCTGGGGGTATCCAAGTTTTTTTTTTGGCCTATAATATATATATATATATATATATTGTTATGTATCACCTTTTGTTATGTAGCATTATATTATATATATTATATTATATATATATTATGGTAGCATGGTAGTGCTACCATAGTTAGGGTTGAGTAGCGCTTTTAAGGTTAAAGGGTAAAACTTTGCACCTTAATAACTTTGCCACCATTCAACAGATTTGTCTGAAATTTGGTATGCATGGTTGGGCATGGTAGATTTGGAATCTACCAACTTTCGTACCAGTTGGATATACAGCTGCAGAGTTATTGAGCTACAACCAAATGCGCAATTATGCTTTTTTTCGCATTCTTTGCTCACGCCTACAGGTCACACGGTTTGTGTAACCAGTCTGAAAACTTCAGGAACATGTGGCCGGGGTCCCCAATGTGCCTTTTGAAGATTTTGTGAAAAAATATTGAACGGTTCAAACATTGTTCAAAAAACAAGTTCCCATTATAAGTCAATGGGAAAAGTTGACAAAAAGTTCAACACTTTCACAAATGCACTTTTTAGCGTCGCAAATCCCCAATTTTTTTTCAGTTACTGATCAGAAAAATGCTTGGCATTTAAAATTGGGATCATCTAGGAACACAATTCTTTTTGTGTTCACCTAGTCGGACCCTCAGGATGCTAGCCATGTCTTTATTTTGGGGTTAAACACCCCAGAAATATGTTTTTCGAATTTCTGGAAAAAGTAGTGTCGCACTTGTGACACTTTCACAAATTTTTACGAAACACTACTTTCCAGACTATGGCCAAAATGACAGCAGTTCTTTGCCACCCTGCTGCAAAAGAACAATTTGGTCTTTTGGGCTCAAATTTGGAGGGAAGGCAGTCAACATCTCACAGATGTGTCTTTTGGTGGTTTGGTGACAAAATATTACACAGATGCCAAGTTACAGTACTCCAAAGTTTGCATTTTTTCCCATAGACTAACATGGTGGCATATGCCGCGCCTTTCGGGGCTCATATCTCGAAAACAGTGCTAGACACGGAATTTTCATTGCAACAATGCGTAGCCCCATGTGCTAAGCATTCAGTGAAAACCTAGCTTGGAAACTCATGAATCATGTGAAATTTAAATTTTTTTCCTACGTTGTACAGTTCCTGAGATATAAGCAATTTAGTATTCCAACTGCTCATTTTCTGTTCCCAGGCCCATTATTATGCATACATTCTTTGTACACACTTTGTTTCTCTATGCAGCTGTTGGGCAAAAACAGGGTGTGCACTTTTGCCATTGTAATAGCTTAGCTTTCCCTTGTGTTTCCGTACCTGCTTGCATTACTGTTCCTGTACGCTCCGTGTATGCATTACTCCTTTATTCTTATCGTTTGCACTTTGGTCATTACTGTTACCATTTTTTTTTCCACTACTGTTTTCTGTTTCATTTCGTTTCTGGCACCCTTTCATTTGTGTTTGCATTTCTCTTAGGTTTGCATCTTTGTTGCTGTTACTGCTACCATTTGCGTTTCCAATTGCGTTACTGTGCCCATGTGCATTATGGTTTGCATTTCCATGTGCGCTTCCATTTGGTTTTTGCATTTTTGTTTCCTTTGCCGTTATTGTTGCTGTTACCATTACCATTTGCATTTACAATTGCGGTAAGATGACCGGGTGGTCATTACGGTTTGCGTTTCCATAGGCGCTTCTGTTTGCATTTCCATTTTTGTTTCCTTTGGCATTATTGTTCATGTTAACTTTACCATTTGCATTTACAATTACAGTACCATGACCATGCACATTACGATTTGCATTTCCGTGTGTGCTTGCATTTGTGTTTCTGTTTCCTTTGGCGTTATTTATGCTGTTAATGTTTCCATTTGTGTTTCCAATTGCCATACCATGTGCGTCACGATTTGCATTTCCTTACGCGGTTGCATCTCCTTTTACATCACTGTTCGCTTTGACGTCACTTTGCGCTTGTGTTTCTGTTAACGTTTGCTTTACCATTTACATTTCTGTCACCATCTGTGCAACCGTTAGCAGTTGTGTTTCCCTTGCACTTACCGTTACTATGTCACAAAACAGCACATGGTGGGAGCGCGGGGCCCAAAGTGCCCCACGCTCCCACTACCACATTCCACTCACTATTTCTACTGCAGATTCTCAAAAAGAAGACTCAGAGGCAAAAAGCTCTGTTTAATGCATCAGTTAGAGTTATTCCACAGCGACAAAAGGGAGTTGGGGTCGTTGATCCTAACTCTCTCCCATTCTCCTATACTTCATCACCTCAGCTTCTTTACACATGTGATGTGTGAGAGTTAGGGCCGATGACCCCAATGCACACCCCCAATGCCGGCTGGGAGGCAGGGTGGGTGTGGGTGCAAGGGGGGGGTTTCAACTCTAACATCGAATTTCCTCGCTTTTGTTGCTGTGGAACAACCCTAACTGATGCATTAAACAGAGTTTTTTGCCTCATATATATATATATATATATATATATATATATATATATATATATATATCATTATGTATCACCTTTTATTATAGCATTATATATATATATATGTATCTCGTTATGTATCACCTTTTGTTATGTAGCATTACACACACATATATATATATATATCATTATGTATCACCTTTTGTTATGTAGCAGTCCTATATTTTTGTTTGTTTAATAGCAAGGGAAGTATTTATCTGTGTAAAGTTCAAAGGCTGTTAAGTACAATTCACAAAAAGAGTTAGGATCGGTGCAGTCTGTGGCAAGTGGCAGCTTGCACCAAAGCCCGGTGTGCCAGGGACCCTGCAGCAGATTCAGGTACAGGTGAGGTCCCAACACCTAAATCCCCACACTTAAAGCAATCCCTCCTGTGTGGCAAACAACTGGCATATGGGTTGGGTCTGCTGCTGGACCCTTGTGACATACACAAGCGGTCCCCCATCCCCAATCCCCAATTACATGAAAGAAAACTCCTTCCAGTGGTGGTCTAGTGCCCCCCTCCCAGATCCCCAAAGTGACCCCTATTAATATTATGAAATACAGCCATCCACACTGGTGGTCTGGTGGCCCCCCTCCCTGATCCTCAAATTCACCTGTATTGAACATATGAAACAGCTGTCCTCCCTGGAAGTCTAGTGACCCCCCTCCATGATCCCCATAATAGCATATATTAAAATTAGAAATACAGCCACCCTCCATCATGGTCTAGTAGCCCACCATCCCCGATGCCACCCTATTATGTTAGTAATAATATGACCCCCAATCCCCAATGCCACCCAATTATTTATGTTATAATATGCCCCCAACCCAGTCCCCGATGTTGCTATTGCAGTAATATAACATAAAACTCCCATTCCCTTGTGATCTGGTGGCTTCACACCTCATTTCAGTAGTAAAGCCCACCACTAGAGCCTATCTATAATAACAGAGTTGGTAGTGACATAGACCTCTTCTTTACCACTCGTAGCTGGAAAGTTAATTGAACTGTCATTGAGTGCTGTACTGTATAGTGTATGCAGTGTGCATACATTATTCCAGTACAACATTCAATGACAGTTAAGTCGGCACTGGCCGCGGAGGTGAGAGGAGGACTGTGTCAGTGCCAGCTCTGTTATGGGCTGGGGGAATGGGTGGTGGGCTCTACCTGCAGGGTTGGGAGGCCACTAGATCACCAGGGAAAGGAGATCTTATGTTATAATATTACAATGGCAACATCAGGGACTGGGGTGGGGGGCATATTATAACATACATAATAGGGTGGCATTGGGGATTGGGGAGGTGGCCACTAGACCACCAGGAAAAAAGGAATATTTAAGATGACAGTATGAGGCAACATTGGGGATTGGGGAGGTGGGCCACTAGACCACCAAGAAAAGGACATTTTTAAATATGACAGCATGGGGTGACATCGGGGATTGGGGATGAAAGCCACTAGAACACCAGGAAAAGGAGATTTGGTAACACTTTATTTAAGTGTCTTAACTACACTGAAACTACTGTATAACTACAATGTAACCTCTGTGTAGTTACATATAACTACAATGTAGTAGTTAACTGGTTTCACATTTGTGGTTTGGTGTAGTTACACAATTTGCATGAAATGGTAGTTACTGCAATTACTGTTGCCTCCTTTTTGCCTCAAATCAATCCTGTCTGGCAAATGTAACTATGTATATTGTACTTTGCAACAGCTGTCACATGTGTAATTACACTTCCAGCATAAATCAATGTGTGCCAAAAGAGAGACAGTTGTGGTTGTATGTGTAACAACTACTTCATGTAATTTGTATAACTACACACCAGGAAGGATCTCTTCCTGTGTATCCTTCTCCACCCACCACCACTCCACACAGCAGATCTGTGATAAAGCATGGTATGTAGCCATGCCTCACTCCCAGCCACCCACCTGGGCTGTAGCAGGCCAGGAGTGTGGGTGCAGAAGAGGTGTGGGTCAATGACGACAGAAGCAGCACATTTCTTAGTAACTACAGCACTGTTACAAGACAATAAGTAATAGAAACAATTTTTATTATATAAGTAAACAATGTGGTTGTATAACAATTAAGAATATTAGATTGCATGTGTATTAAGCAGTAAGTGCATGAGGGAATGATTTCTGAAGGAACGCATACATTAGAACTACAGCATTGACATTCAGTGTAAGTGTATAGTAGTTACACCATTCTTCGTATGCTTTATTTTAAGTGTCAGTTTCTGCGTACTTTGCAAATATATGTTAGTTAGGAATTAACTGCGGAAACAATGCCACAGAAGCAGCACATTCCTTAGTAACTACAGCACTGTTACACCCTTCTTCTTACACTTTAAGTTTCAGTTTCTGCATACTTACTTTGCAAATACATGTTAGTTAGAAATTAACTGTGGAAACAATGCGACAAAAGCAGCATGTTCCATAGTAACTACAGCACTGTTATACCCTTCTTCTTACACTTTATTTTAAGTGTCAATTTCTGCGTACTTACTTTGTAAGTACATGTTAGGCATTAACTGTGGAAACAATGACACAAAAACAGCACATTCCTTAGTAACTACAGCACTGCTAAAAGGCAATAAGTAATTATGCAAATTAATGATTTTATATTGTATAGCAATTTACAATGTTAGATTGCATGTTTATTTTTAGTTCTTTTTGTTTTGGTCACACAGTATACAAGCAGTGGCACTGGGATGAGGCAAGGTCCATGAAGACTCCTGGGGTGCACAATACCTGTGCTGGCAGTCCATAATAGCTGGAGTTGGGGCAGATGGGCACTGCCAGGTGCAGTACAATGCCTCCTGGAAAGGAATCGGCCAGGAAGGGACCACCAGATGGTCCACACTGAATTTGCTAAGGAAGACATGCATTCTCTGCTCAGTACTGCATCTTGCGATGTGGAATAGATGCAGTTTGCTGACCTGCCTTGATAGGAAGCACTGATACTCTGTCTGATCAGTACCTAAAGGCAGATGGACAGAGGTATCCTCTTCCTCAAAGGAGGAAGATGAGGAGGCCGATGAATCTGAAGAGTCCAAGTCAGACTGCTGTGGTGGAGACAGATGAAAGATCTGCTTGTCCATAGCCCTGACATACCTGGAGAAAGTGGCAGCAGTGGCTCTGAACTGCTCCTAGGTCAAGGGCCCTGAAGGACCCACATCACATGAGAAATGAGGGGGTTGCAGAGGCAAAGGGGAGACACACTTCACCTTATGCAAGCAATCTCTGCCAGGGCTAGGGAGCCTCACTGGTTATCTTGGACCTCCTTGGGATCCACTGGTCCACACAGTTACTGGCCACTCAACCAGCTTTAAGCAGTCAGGACTGAGCCCTGAAGGGGGAACTCCCCTGTGAGGAGACCAGGGCTGCACAGAACCAGAAGAGCAGACTCCAACCCCACACAATAAGGCCTCCCTTGAAGGGGATGAGGGAGAGAATGAAGACTTGGTGCTGCAACTCCTCCCCAAACCCCGAAGGGTCCCTGGGGAAGGTTGCTGCCCTATGCCCTGCCCCCTCAACTCCATTGTCTCTGAGGTTGACCTCTTCCTCACTCCTGAAGCTAGAAACTGCTCCAATCCTGCAGGCCCCCTTGAGGGAAGCTACAGAAGAGAGAGAGCCTTGTTCCAGTCCTGGGGGGGTGAATGGCATCGGTACCAGAACTGGTAGCTGTCTGGGCCCTCTAAACCCAAATCGCCATCCTCTCAGACTGAGGGCCACTATCAGCAGGCCCATTCCTGACATCACCACCTGCATGGGAGCCAGCACCAACCATAATTTCCAGTACCAAGGGAAGGGATGCCTGGGAAGGCACAGAGGTACTGGCACTGGAGCACCCTCTGACTCTGAGGAATTGGGCAGCCAGTCTGGATCACTTTCCTGATCATCTGGCTTTGGAGAGATGGAGATCCAGAAGACCTTCAGATGAGCGGCCCTGAGGCTTTCCATCCTGATGCACCATGGGGTCCACAGGAGGCCCAGTACCACTCACAGTGCTGTGCAGTCACCAGAGCTGCAATAGGCCCCAGGATTCAGAATGGCACTGGTGGGCAGTGCTGAGGAGCCACCTGTGTGGTGCCCAGCATGAGTTGGCAGCAACACCAGGGGAGCCTGCACCTCTAAGGAGGTGACTGCCTGTGCGGTGCTCCAGGCCCAGCCCCTGAGAGGGCCAGACCATTCCTCCGGCACTGCAGAAGAGACCTCCTCTCTGGCAAGGTTAGAAGGGGAAGAGACTCCCTCCTCACCAGTCTGTATAGAACCAGGAGGGGACCAGGAGGAAGTTCAGAGAGACCTGAGCTTGGAGTCCCTCATATGATGCTGCCTTCTGAAAGTCGACGGATTGTGGCTGACTTTCCACGTGCAGTGCTCCAGTACTCCATGGTCCATGGAGAAGCAAGCATCACAACTATCCATATCATGAGAAGGACCTGGACAGGTGAGGCATTGATCATGCTGGTCCATGATGGACATTTGCTGGTGATGGGACACTGATGCATAGGAGGTCAGCCCACCTTGGAAGAGCACTTTTTGCCCCTGGATGAACCCGACATGACTTGTGGTAACTAAAATAATAATAAGAAACAGACTTGGTGCCACTTCAAGAAAGAAAGAGGAAAGATCTTACCAGATTCCTGCAGAAAACTGCACTGAGTTACTAGCAGACAGTGGAACTGGAACAGAGTGAAAATGGCATTGACAATGGTATCAAAACAACTGACTAGGCCACAATGTCACAGATAAAATTTCTACAGCAGGTGCGAGGTGCTGCACTCTCGATGGCGGGAGAAGCAGAACTGGGGTGGAGGAGGAACTGGCAACCATTGCTGGCTGACCTGTGAGTGCCACGTAATGTGTCAGCCTTGAGTGTGCCACCACCTCTGGTGCTGACTCCTCCAACTACAAAAAAAAAGCTCCTGGAGGGTGTGACTGTCACCCAGATAGTGATGAATGGTGAAGACTGACACAGGGAAGATCGGTAGTACTGTGCTGTAGTTACACAATTCGCATGAAGTGGTAGTTACTGCAATTACTGTTGCCTCCCTTCTGCCTCAAACCAATTATTTCTGGCAAATGTAACAATGTATGTTGCACTTTTCAGCAGCTGTTACATGTGTAGTTACACTTCCAGCATAAATCAAATTTCTGTTGCATTTTGTAATATCTGTTGCATGTGTAGTTACACTTCCAGCATAAATCAGTTTTTCTGTTGCACTTTACAACAGCTGTTACATGTGTAGTTACACTTCCAGCATAAATCAATTTGTGCCAAAAGAGAAATGGTTGTGGTTGCACATGTAACTACCACTTCATGCAAATTGTATAACTACACACCAGTCAAATGTGAAATTAACAACTACATAGTATTTACAGTGCAATAATAGTGTATTTACTTCATAGAAATGAGTCTAACTACATAATATGCAAATGTGAAACTAATTACCAATGACATTGTAGTTACATGTAACTACACAGTACTTACACAGCAGTTACATTGTAGTTATACAATAATTACAATGTACCGAAGGACACTTAAAATAAAGTGTTACCAGAGATTTTTAAATATGACAGTATGGAGTGACATCAGAGATTGGGAAGGGGGGTCACTATACCATCAACAGTATTTACATTAATGAAATATGGGGACAGCAGGGAGCAGGGCCACTATACCACCAATGGTACTTACATTGATTAAATATGGGGACATCAGGGAGTGGGGCCACTATACCACTAATGGTAGTTTCATATTTTACATACCGGGACATTGGGAATGGGGAGGGGGGACTGCTGCAGATTGCCGCATACAGGCTACTCTCCAAGAGGATTTTTTTCTAAGTACCCTTAGACCAGCCCTGGCTGGTCTAAGGGTACCTAGAATTTCTCCCTCTGGGTGAGTTCTGTGAATTCCACATTAGGAGATGTGGCAGCTTGCATCTGCCACATGTTTCCTAGTGCCAGTTCGCAGCCTGTTTTTGGATGCAGGGGTGGTGCAAGTCCCCTTTGTAGCAGGAAGCCTGTGGTTGATGCAGGCTGCTTTTGTGATTAGCTCAGGGGGCAGTGTTTGATGCAAGGTACCACTTGCACCATTTATGTTTGATGCAGGCACCTTACGTCAATCTCAGGGCTTTCAGAATTGAGCCCATACTGTTTAAAAGCCAATTATGCTTAAACAAATACTTTTTCAGTTTTCTGACTAATTTTCTATGCAGTATATGCATTTAGGTCCAGTTTGGCACATAAATGATGCCTGTTTAAAAGCAAGTTTTGTTTGCAGGAAACTGTGCTCTCCTGGTCTGTTCCTCCCCCGTTCTCTCAGTGGTAAACACAAGGCTACATTCTACTATGCACTCTGCTATACATTGCTCTAACCTGGCTTCCAATTATCACCTAATTGAATTTGATTGCAATTATTACCAGCCCATTAACCCTTCAGTCCTCAGTTACATCTAATAGCATTCAGCATTCATTTACAGTAGAACCCCACAGTTACAGACCCCAGACTTACAAACTGACCAGTCAACAGAACCCCCGCCCTCTCTTGCCCATGCATTGGCTAATAATTCACTCGCATACCTCCACAACAAGGGAAAAACAGAGTGAACAGCATCTTCAGTATGGAGAGAGACAGCATGCATGAGAGACCACCCCTCACAGAGTTTGTTCGCATCCCCGAGTGTTCCCTGTCTTGCTGTCACCCGACAGAAGTGGAGATAGAGACAGACCGATGTCACTGGTGAGTGACTGTGTAAGGGCTAGTGAGTAGCACAGTGTTTTGCGTTGTGGCACACCGCAAATGGTGGATCGTAGGCAGTAAAACCAGTGAAATCTCTCTCTGTCTATGTATTTCTGTGGCTGAGTGCTGTCACAATACTTTCTGTGTGCCAAGACAGAAGAGTGCAGGAACCTGTGCAAACCATGCCTGTGGTCTGTACTTCACCACGAGGAAGAAGGAGCATAATCACAGTACTGAATTAGCTTTCTGTGTGCCAGCACAGTTGAAGTGCAGACAGGTCTGCCATGTGTTGTTTCTTTATAAATAGCATTAAAACACCCTTTTTTTTCTGTCGAGTTTCAGTCTTTTTCAGACTTACGGACTTTTCAGAGTTATGAACACCATGCATTCCCATGGTGTCCGTAACTCCGAGGTTCTACTGTAATTGTTTCCTGACTGACATGAAGACACAACAAAAGAAGAAAGAGCTGTCTCTTGCAGACAAGCTAAAGGCTCTTAACCTGCTATGCAGCCCTGTGACATCACAAACAGAGGTGGCTTGTCAGCTTGGGGTCTCACAGTCCCAGATATGCCATCTCATTAAGAATAATGGCCAAGTGGTACAGGAGTATCAGTGCAATGTCAGTCTTCAGGCAGAAGTGCAAGAGAAAGGGAAAGGACACCACCATTGCTACTACTACTACTACATTGAGGACACTTTACTCTGCTGTTTTAAAAAAAAGCACATACCACTGACATGCCAGTCTCTGGGCCACTACTCCAGGAGAAGGCAAAGAAACTGGTGAAGGCAATGGGCAGATATGCTTTTTAGCCAAGTAAGGGCTGGCTATGTAGCTTCAATATCAGGCACATGATAAGAAAAAGGAAGCTGACACCAGCTCAGCTGAATACTGGATGCTGTCAGTTCATCCTCAGATCCTATCTGATTGCTCACCTGATTGTGTATACAATGCAGATGAAACAGGATTTTTTTTATTGCACAACACCAGATGGTACACTGACTTTTTAGTCTGAAAGTATAGCAGGCAGTCAAAAGCTAGGGAACACTTAACTTTAATGATCTGTGCTAACATGAACAGCACACACAAATGCAAGCTGCTTGTGATCAGAAAATGCCATAACCCACTCTGTTTTGGGGGTTCATGTTGATTCTTTTGCAGTCACCTACCAGGTAATCAAAATGCCTGTATGACAATGAAATAGTTCACTGATGGGCCAAGAAGTTCAATAAAGATATGTGCCATGAACAATGAAAGACTATGGTTTTGGTGGACAATTGCACAGCACATCCTCACCTGGAGAAACAGAAAATACAATGCATCCTGGATGCTGAGTTACCAGCACCACTCAAGGTTGTAAGCCTCACTGGTAAACTGCTACACAATGAGTGGCACTTGAAGAAATCAAACATTAACTAGAGACAACATGTTAAAATAAATGTCAATGGTGGACAAAAATGCTGACTGGCAGCCCCAGTTCTTCACCTATAGATATCCTTATCAGAGGGACATGTCAGATGAAAAGGCAAATAATGTAAATACATCTATAAAAAGATACAAAACACCAAAAAATGATACAAAATGTGTAAAAAAAAATATTCGAAGATCTTGGGAAATGGTGAAAAGTGATTCCCACAATTGCAAAGAAAGACATTCCATTATCTCAGCCAAATGGCACAATTTTAACCAAACATCTTGACCCAGAACTGTTGCATATCAGGCTTGTTTTTCTGCCACTGAACACTACACCCTTGATCCAGCCTTTGGCTCAAGGAATCATTTGCAAACTGAATAGCTTGTATAGATGCCATATGTTGACAGCTGTCACTACAGCATTCAATGGCAGGCAGTGCCAGCTATGGACATCATCAGAAAACTGTCTGTGCTTGATGCCCTGCATATTCTACAATAGGCATGATCAGCATTAAATCATGTTACCATCAAGAACTTCTTTAGAAAGGCAGGTTTCCATAAGGATACTGGTGGTGTGAGGGCACAAACTGGTTTTGTGTGGGCTAACATGGCACAACCCTATCTTGATTTGGAAAATGGAAGATTCCTCAATCTGCCATAACCAATAGCAGCTGAAAACCCTTTTGAAGAAGCAAGCTAAACTGGACAGCAACATCTTCTTTCTCAGCAGATGCAAGAAAGAAAACCTTATCCCAAAAGACTCACCCTTAAAAATGCAGTAGCCTTCATCTACAACACCAGATATGCACTGCAGCTATGTCACACTGCCTGTGAAAGACTAAGAAACCACTTATTAAGGTGTTCCACAACCACAAAAAGAAAGTATAGAATGAAATCACTGCCATGAAAGCCCTCCAACAAGACACAGACATGTAAAGACTATGGAAAGAACTGCAACACTACTACAAAAAACTCCTGAATTTTTAATCATCAAAAAACAAAGAAACATAATAGGCTTAGATAGCCCAAACCTGTGGGAAAATCTACAGCAGGTCAAAAGTACTTTTGACAGTGCGCTATCATAGCTCAGCAATAAAACCGCATACTAAATCTGAAAGGATTCTGTACTTAGTGCTGCCCAAATGTCAGTACTATTGAAGGGACTCTCATTCTGCCAAACTAAACCATTGGATGAAGTGGAACTGTGTAGTAACCTGGAGAATTTTTTCAGAAGGTCACTACTCAAGGGCATCTTTCATGATAAGCAAAAGGACCAGGGGAACATAGACATCAGGATCAGTGGGACAATAGAAATAAAACTCAAACTGGACTCCTCACCCAGGAATTACTCCAAATTGGGCAGGTATATTGAGAGCTTCAGATACAGGTTCACATCCTCCATACTGGGGAAATGGAGAAATGAGATGCATAGTCTGTCCCCCCCTTGAAAGGAAGGCTATTGGAGCACTGACGAACAACATGGATATGCTTATCAAGTCAGTAGATAAGGGAAATACTGTGGTCATCATGAACACAGCATATCTCATGAAGGAAGGAAACAGAGAGGTCTTAGACACAGAGTACTATAGAAAACTGTAGGGGGACCCCACTAAAGAATGTATTAAATTGCTGAAAAGTATCATCCGACAGCTCCCTGCCCCAGTCAGTGAACAGATTCAAACCTTGATTCCTGAGGACCCCAATCCTGGCGCCTTCTATCTGCTGCTCAAAATGCATAAAGAGGGGAAATCTGGCCACCTAATTATCCCAGGAACTAATACTTACATGAATATCTCAGGCTGGGTAGGAAACATCCTTAAGTCACTGGTAAAGAGCATATCAAGCTACTTCAGGATACCACAGACGTACTTAACAAAGTCAGCTCCCTTGGCCCTCTGCCAGAGGAACTATTATAGCAACCATGGTTGTTGAAGACCTATACACTAATACTCCACACAGAGACAGAGTATCGGCATGCAGACAATATGTAGAATAACAGACTGTACTAACCAAAGCAGTACTCAGTTTTCAGATTTATACTTGACTACTTCTCATCTGGAAATGACACATACCTACAAACAACGGGAACAGCAATGGGCACATGAATGTCACCTCAGCATGCTAACCTATTCATGGCTAAGCTGGAAGAGATTTACTTGTCCACTTATCACATTAAACCCCTAGTGTATTTGCAAAACAATAATTTGTTCCTTATCTGGACTGCCAGCGAACAGAACCTCATTCAATTCAGCCTTAGCTTCAACTTGTTCCACCATACAATACAATTAAAACTCATTTGCTCATCTACACAGGTCAGCATTCTGGATATCAAGTTTACCATAAAAGACGGGAAAATACAGACATCCATTTATGTGAACCCACTGACCGATTTAGCTACTTGCATAATAAAAGCTTCTACCCCAAGCACACAAAACATGCAATCATCTACGTGGAAGCCATGCAATGTAGCTGAATATGCTTTGACACAGAAGACAGAGACAGACATATCAGAACCTGCAGAGAAGACTTCAGAAATCAAGGATACCACCCACAGATCACAGAAAATCAGATCTGCAGGGCAGCAGGAATATCCAGAAATGACTTACTGGATTATAAGAAAAAACAGAAAAAAATGACTGCACACACACCGCTGGTTGTCACATACAGCCCCCCAACACTGAATACCTGTACAAGATGATTGAAGAGTTTAATCTTATTCTTCAAGAGGATGAAAGACTACAAGTTGTTTGTCCTCAACCCCATCTTGTGCCATATAGGCAACCCCACAGTGTGTGGTGACTTAATGTCTAAAGCAATGTCAGGACATCTAAACCTCACTCTCAGGTTCTTGGCAATAATGGGCATGTAAGGAATCACAGACATGTTGCATGACAGTAATAAAGCTTGTTTTACCAAAAAGATAATCACAGTTGCCCTAAGCAGTTCTTACCAAAAGGAACTGGGAGCCAATGCTAAGCATTCCTTATACCTTAAGGAATCTCCGTGTCTCCTGGGATCTCCGAGGTAGAAGACGTAATGTGTTACATAATATACCTATGATAATTACAGAAACATAGAATTTGATGGCAGATAATGACTGCTTGGCCCACCCAGTCTGCCCATTTCCCTACCTAATGGATAAGCTGCAGATCCTAGTTAACCAACAGCCTACTTCTTCCTACTCCCACCCCCTAGAATTGCCTTATGACTGTCCCATGCATTCTTGAATTCCACCACTGTTTTTGACTCCACAACCTCCTCCAGAAGGCTGTTGCCATGCATCCACAACCCTCTTTGTGAAAAAGTGCTTCCTTACATTACCACTGAGCCACCCCATCTTCAAATTGTGCCCCCTTGTTCTTGTACACCTCTTTTTCTGAAAGATGCTACCCTCTTGGACTTTGTTGATTCCCTTGAGGTACTTGAAAGTTTCTATCATGTCCCCCCTCTCCCTCCTATCCTTGAGGCTATACATATTAAGCTCCTTAAGTCTCTCTTCATATGTCTTCTGGTGCAGACCCTCACCATTTTAGTTGCCCTCCTCTGGACTGCCTCCATCCTGTTTATGTCTTTGCAGAGACTGGGTCTTCAGAACAGCACACAGTGCCCCAGATGGGGTTTCACAAGCTGTCTGTACAGAGGGATAACAACTTCCTGTTTTCTACTGGTGATGCCTCTCCCTATGCATCTCAGTATCCCTCCAGCCCTCCTTACTGCCCTCTTACATTGCTTGCCCATCTTTAGGTCATCTGATATGACTACCCCCAGGTCCCTTTCCATTTTGCCCTATTGGCTAAATTAGAGGTGGCTCCACAATCCAAGATAACTTTATACAATTTTGTAGTAGTCATTACTTTGTAGAAACAAAGAGGTACAGTTTGTACATAGCCGTGTAATAATACACATCATCATCAGTTGTCAATGCCGATTCATATATCATAATCAATACAAGGACACAGACGTCCTCACATCTTGTAAGCAAGAAATACATGTGTATATTAGAAAGTAAAGTGTATAACAATATTATGCATATATATCCTGACATCTACTCTTATACAGTAGATGCCCTTAGCTCTATATGTTAGTATAACATATGCCTAAATGCTAGCTGTCTATGGTGTACCTCTGGGGGTACCAAATAGGGTGCAGGGACCTTGCGTAACATTCTCCCCTTTGTTACCTCAAAAGGGCAACACAGCAAGAGTAAGGAAGTGGAGAGGGAGCAGGGGTCATTTACGGACTTGCCACGTGAGCCTTGTAAAGGAACTCCAACTGCTCACACTGTTGGTGTAATGTGTGCCGTAGGCAGCAAAGCATAATAATGAGAAAAAATATCAAAAATGCTTGTACAATAACAAAACCTTTAAAGGTAATCTCTAACCAAGTGTTAGTAAGTGCACTATTCATATCACCATCATTAATAAGTGAGAGAACAGCTTCATTAGCTTTGGAAACATTATTGCTGATGTGGATGAGGTAGGTGTCTTTTCTTTCTAAAAGTGACTTCAATGACAAAGTTAAAGGATCAATGTGTACATTAAAGTAAGGTAAAGAGTAAGCAGATAATCAGGATTACCATCAATGATGTCAGTGTCCATAAGCAGAACAGGGGTAATAACTGTGTGCCCAATAATTGTCTTTTGGTGTGGTATGAAACAAAAGTTAGAACTATCAATAGAACATGTTTTTAGGCCATAGGTATACTACCTGTGGTTTGTAACTATGCAGTATTCTCCATCTGAATTATATTGCATTTTCACTGTAGGCAGTCTCCATTTTTGCAACTGTACTGGGCAAGTATAAGTCTGTTTGGAAATCCATGTTAACAGGCATTGAACCTCCTCCCGGTAAGACTGGTATACCTTGGAATCGTCTGGAGCAGATGCTGAGTCCTGGTATTCTGTGCCATTAGTGGTGATGTCATCGTCCATGGAAAAGGACCAATCAATACTGTCTGAGGAATAGCCACATACAGGTTTAATAATATCAAATACATCACATTGACACAAATAAATATACCCTTTCTTCACACAGCAATCCATGTGCTGCGAGACCCACACATCCAGAAAAGGATGGAAAAACAAAAGAGGAGGCAAATAGAGGAGTTCTCTGTAGATATCTTCATCAAGGTGCCCAATGGAGTGTACAGATGCCAGTTTATCAAATATAGCTGCAGTAGGATCAAAACGTGGTAAAGAAACTGTGAAAGAGACAAACATAGTGTACTTAATTGAACATTTCTTAGAAGTAAAACATGGACCAGTATTAGGGTACCTGGTCACAAAACCCAAATTCCTAGCAGTAGAAATCAAAATAGTTAAAGTTTGTAGCATACATATGGCAACACAGTCAGAGGATTTACACTGAGGACAATACCATTTAGAGATACGTCTATCATGTATGATATCAGGGATTCTTCCAGAACCTAGATCACAGAAGAGATTGTTGATGGCAGTGATAATGTAAGAGCCATAGGCTGAGCATAATATCTCACGAACAATGTATTGCTTGTCTGCTTCTTTATTGTTCTGTGCAATAAGTGCGTAAATCTTATCTTTAGAATCTGAAAATGCCTTAAAAATGTCATGCATATTATATACAGTGGCCCAGATATTCAAAAGGGTTGCGCATGGCGCAATGGTGTTGCGCCATGCACAACCCACTGATGCACCACGGTGCGATATTTAAAAGGGAAAAGTGCTCCGCACAAATCCCGATGCGCCGGGGCGCATCAGTAATGTATGCAGGCACAGGTGAGGGGGCGTGCCCATGCATAAACTGCATAGCCCGATATTCAGCCTGGGCCATGCAGAGCTATGCAGGTGCAACCCCTACCTGTGCCTGCACAAAGTTACGCCGAAAAAAAAAGGAACAAGTCAAGGGCCACCCACAGGTGAGCTGCTGCATTGCAGGGCACAACACAGCAGCTGCCACCTGTGGGTGGCCATCGGCTGTTCCCGCCACACCTGGCGGCACCCTCCCATGCCCCAATCGCAGGCATCAGTATCCCCCCAAGTCCAATATCCCTGGTGGTCCAGTGGACCAAATGGAGCCTGATCATGGGCAGCATTCCTTACCCCCCCAAGTCTGAAATCCCTGGTGATCTAGTGGACTCCCCAATCCACCCACCCATGGAGCCCAACCACCCAGCTCCCCCCCATCAGCTGGCAGGTGGCAGCACCCAACCCGCCATTTTTTGTTTACCCTTATTCACATATCTAGACTGATTAGTACTGTATAGGCTGCACGCCCATTGGCTCATGCTGTGAACCAATGGGCGTGCGGCCATAACGAGCTGTCAGTCGGTGGGCGGCGGGGCAGCAGGTGGGTGGGGTGCTGCTGCCCGCTGGCTGACAGGGGAGCTGGGTGGTGGGGCTCCGGGTGGGTGGGGTGGGGGTCACTAGATCACCAGGGTTTTCAGACTTGGGGGTGAGGAATGCCGCCTGCGATCGAGCTCGTTCGGTCCACTGGACCACCTGGGATATTGGACTGGGGGTACTGATATGCTCTGATCGAGCTACTTGGTGGGGGTGTTACAGTTATGCCCATGATTGGGCTAATGGGGGAATACTGTTATGCCCGCGATTGGGCTACTCGGGGGGGTGTTACAGTTATGCCCACGATCGGGCTAATTGTGGTCCACTGGACCACCAGGGATAGGAGACATTCATTGTCCCTTATGGGACATTCCATAATAGGGCTGCAGGGGGTGTCAGTCCCTGACGGCTGCTGCCTGGCAGGGCGCCAGGCACAAGTCGTCGGGGATCAGCGCACCTGCATGCTAATGGCATGCAAATGGGGCCGTAATCAGATGCAAATGGTCCCCCATGCACCTTGCATAAATTATGGCCCCATTTGCATGTCACCCTTTGAACATCGCAGGTGCTGTGTATGGCGTAATGGAACTGTGCCACCGCATCTCAATGCTCCACTCTGATCACTTGCGCTGGCACAGTTCCACTATGCCGTGCACAATGGGGGTGGTCAGGGGGTAATATTAAAAGCGCAACTCCATTGAATATTGCCCTGGCCACACCCCTGCACAACTATTTTGAGTGGCGCACAGGCTTGCGCCACAAACTGGCGCAGTTTGAATATCTGGGCCAGTGTATCTTTCTTCCTGACTAAGGCCATCCACACCATGCAATAATGGGGTATAATATCATTTACCTAACAAGTTTGGAATGTCTGTGCATGTGATTTGATAGCAGCAATGTTGACTTTATTCCAAATAGGCATGGCTGTACCAAAAACACCAGTAACAGTGCCTGTGGCACCAGTGACATCAGAGGTGTCATGTGTATTACGTTTATGACTTTGATCATCAGGAGTAGGTTTTCTCCTAAAATTGCCTCTATGCTCAGTGGTGTGCACCCTGGCAATAGGGTCTTGATTATGAATCTGAAAAGCTGCTAAGCTATCAAGCAACAAAGTACTATAAAACAATGAAGTATTAGTAGTATGACACATACCAAATTCTTTCATATTCCAGTAAGTCAAGTTAAACAAAACAGGTATATCCATAAACTGTAAGTTGTTAATAAGTGTACCAGGCAAGGCAGTGACTGTGAGACCACTACGAGGACCAGGGGTGTGTTTTGGACACTCCAAAAGCTGTTTGTCAGTAGGGGGTAACACAGACAAATACATGGCAGCTGAGGCCATGTTGTGTACGGCACAAAATTTCCTGGCTGAGTCTTTAGACAAGGAATCATAATATAAGAGATCAATTAAGGCAGTGATATTGTAAAAACCAGAATGTCTAAGAGAGGTTTGGAGCAAGGACAAAGAACCATTTGTGGAAAATTTTACATTGGGCCAACCATGGAAAGTTCCCTTGGAGAGCTTGGCCACAGGGAGTATTTGTCCTTGAGATGTGGTTTGCCACTCAATCTGTTGGGTAGATTTATCAGGAGCAACAGCCGAGGCAGTGAGTTAGGCATCTGAACCTTCCTGGACAGTAATCAAATTGTCAGGAATATTGATGAAGACTCCCTCTAGGGTAGTTGCAGGTGGAGCAATGTGAGGAAGAAGATGCTTTACCATGCCTTCGACGCAGGGGATAACTCCTGAGATAAGGAGAAAATGGAACAAGATAGCCATCGTGTCAGTGTATCTGAAAAGGAAAATCCAACATTAGTAAATTAGTACTATTCCACCCAATGGGGTGAGGAAAAGTAATTATACTCCTTTATACAGTTTCCGTTGGTAGGCATGTAGTCATTTGTCAGTCAGTTTGTTGTTTTGCATGAGTCTAACCTGATAGACTGCTGGACTGATCTTGTTGACAATGGAATAGGGTCCTTCCCACTTATGGGAAAAGGAATGTGTGGGATGAGTAAATCTGAGAACCATTACCTGATCCCCAACTTGCCAATCCACTTCTTGTGCATGTTTGTCAAATTGAATTTTGGACTGTTGCTGAGCCTTGCTCATGCAGTTAGCAGCATACAAATGAGTGTATATGAGGTCTTGTCTGAGTTTTTCCACATATTGGTCCACTGAGACATGGTCTGCAGTGGGGGTGTGCAGGCCAAACAACAGGTGTTCAGTTAATCTCATATTTCTACCTGTCATCACCTCAAAGGGTGTCAACTGGGTTGTGGCTGAGGGTGTACCCCTAATTGCCATAAGTAGTAACGGCAATAGGGAATACCAATCCTTGGGATTGTCCTCAATGAATTTGGAAAGCATTTGTTTATTCCATCTGTTGGCTCTTTCTACTTGACCTGAGGATTGTGTGTGATAAGGTTTGTGGAACATCTGATGAACTCCAAGGAGCTCAAGTGCTTCTTTCATCAACTCACCTGTAAAACTGAGAGGTAGGCCCCACCTGGAGAAAATCTGTTCCACCAGGATTTTGGCAGTGGTTTTAGCAGTGCATGTCTTAGTGGGGAAAGCTTCAACCCACTTAGAGAAAAGATCAGTTACCACAAGGGCATATTTGTTGTTTCTGCTGGTATTGGTCAGAGGACCAATAAAATCAATCTGAATGGCATGCCAAGGGCCAGAATGCCTTTGTAGTAGCAGCTTGGCATTTCTTTTGGTAGGGATGGGATTATTTTGTGCACAAACAAGGCAGTTGTCTATGTACTGTTTGACATCCTTGGTGACACCAGGCCACCCGGTGGTGGTCTTGAGCCTTTGGAGTGTGTTTTTCACTCCCTGGTGTCCACCAGTGGGGGTGTCATGCACTTGGTGCAGAAATTCAGATCTAAGATGATGAGGAACCACCCACAATTTGGTGGGGGTGTCATCTGGTTGGTACCAGATGAGCTTGTCATCTAGGGACAGGTGTAACTTACCTTCATGCCTTCGGTAGGGGTTGTGGGTAGGTAAATTCTTCTCTGTACCTTTGTCCAGAAATCTGAACACATCTTTGAGTTCAGAGTCAGCATATTGGGCTGCTGACAAATCCAAGGGGGAAAAGGGTTCAGGTTTCTTCCTGACTGCTGCAATGTGTTCAGCCACTCTGGCCTCTGGATGGTCCATCATCCAGATGTCCCCTCCTTGGGCCCCTTCCTTTGAAAGGGTGCCAGCAGTGTCATTGAAGGCATGATAGGGGTCATGTATGGAGTGAGCTTTAACTTTGTGTACATAGAGTTTGTGTGCAAACTTTTGTGTCAGTGAATAAATGTATATTACCAGTTCCTTGTGTTTCACTGGACTGCCATCAGAAGAGAGAAAGGAGTTCTTCTGCCAGAAAGGGAGAAATTTTGTAAGGGAACAACAAACCCTGTTAGAGTCTGTGAAAATGATGGTGTCCTCGGTTCCATGCTGGATGAACTCGGGGGTGCAGGCCACCACTGCCATCTCTGCATACTGTGATGATGCCACACTGCAATGCTTAGAACAGTGTTACCAAAAGGATAAATAACTAGTATGCCCATTCCTGCTATCTGTTCTCCCTGGTAGTAGGAAGCTGAGCCATCTGTAAAGACACGACACAATGAGGTGTTCTCAAGTAGTTGTGGTGTAGTGGGAAGGAAAGGACTTAGATCTGGTAGATCAGGTGGCTGCAGTGTACAGTCATGTGGTTCTCCTTGGAAGAGGAGACCATGTGCCAGCATGGATGGCATTTTGGTTGGGTGGACCTTAATGTGTCTGTTCTGGAGAAGGAGGGACCAGTGTGTCAGCCTGGTGTTGGAGACTGACCCATCCTTTACTGTGTCTGATAGCAAAAATGTTGTTGGGGTGTAGTTTGTGTTTATAATCGGGGGGAGTACCCACTGATATACAGAAAGTGCTTGACCAACCAGTAGGTGGCCAGAAGGTTCCTTTCACAAAGGATGTACTTCTGTTCCACTGGGGTCAAGGGCTGTGATGCATATGCAATGGGTCTCAAGGTGCCATGGACCTTTTGGGCCAACACAGCATACATAGCAATGTCAGAGGTGGCACATTCCAGATGGAATGGCAGGGCTGGATTGGGGTTAACCAAAGCTGGGGCTGAGGCCAAGGCCTGTTTCAGTGTCATCATAGCTTGGGTGTGAATGGAGCACAAAGTCCAGGGAATGTCCTTCTTCAATAATTCATACAGAGGGGCAGCTTTCTGAGCAAAATCACAAATAAAATCTCTAGAATAGTTTACCATACCTAGAAACCTTTGAAGAGTGGCCACGCTGGTGGGCAGTGGCAGATCTTGCAATCCCTGTATCTTCTTCCAGGCAGGGCTTTGGCCTTGGTATTTTATCCTGAGGCCCCGAAAGAACACCTCTTTCTGACATATTTGTGCTTTTGCGGGGTTACATTTGAGGCCTGCCCTTTGTATGTGGGTCAATAGTTCATCCAAGAGCTCTAGGTGTTGTTCCTATGTGGCTGTTGCCAACAGCAGGTCATCCACATACTGCAAGAGACACTGGGGTGTAGAGAAACCCTCAAGGGCATCCATCATGTGTAAATGGAACAGGGAGGGGCTGTTGTAGAACTCCTGTGGTAAGCAGATCCACGTGTACTGCCTGACCTCAAAGATGAAGGCAAACTTATATTGACTCTTGGGAGCCAATGGCAATGACCAGAAACCATTGGAGATGTCCAGGGCATTAAACCATTGTTGGTTAGGTGTCAGTAATCGTAGCACATCTGGTGCTGATGCCACAGTTGGGGCACAACTGGGGGTGACCTGGTTTAGTCTCCTGTAGTCAATAGTAAGTCTCCAGGTGCCTGTGGGTTTTTCACAGGCCACACTGGGGAGTTTACAGTGGAAACATATGTCCTAATTACTCCTTGCTTGAGAAGTGATGTTATTGTTTCCCTAAGAGAAGGCAAGGCCTCAGGTGTAAAGGAGTATTGCCATTGCCTGTCATGTGCTGGGCCTGTCACTTCAATGACAGTGTGCATTCTGCCACAATCATGCTTGTTGGTGGCAAATGCCTCCAGATGTCTTTGTAGAATGGGAGGGAGCTTTGGGAAAAGCTCATGATTCTTGAAAAAATCTATAACGTCATACTCTTTGTCATTCACAGATATTATTGCAACCATATGTGAGTCAGGGATCATGATGGCATGATATTGTCCCTTAATTTGTATCAGTGACATGTTGGCTAGGTCTACCACACAGCCATGTGGTGCCAAAAAGTCAATTCCAGTTAAACTAGGGTGGTCATACAGTACCATGAGCTGAAAGGTATGATAGGCATTCAGGTGTCCCAGTGCCACAGTTAGTGTCAGGGAGCGGTATGCAGGCAACCTAGTTCTGTCTACACCAGATATGTTGGTCCTCCATCTGGTGGACCAAGGGGATGTGTCTGGGTGGTCATCATGTAATACAGACACGGTCGCACCTGTATCCAGTAGTACTGTCAGTAGGTGGCCCCCGACCTCGGCCTCAGTGCAGGGCCTCCCATTTGTATCCAAGACCAGCTTGCTTACAATACAGACTGGGGCCCGTAATTGTCAATCTATACCAATGGAAGCATGGGGGAGCTCCTGAAAGAGAGCTTGGGCCTGGTTCCTTTGAACCAACTCTCCATGCTGCATTGGCGCTATATAGGGAGCTGCTTCTGGGTTCAGGCCTGTAAGGGCCTGAGGGTCTAGACTTCTGCTGCGTCCATGGCCTGTTGAGGCCTGCTCTCCCAGTTGTATGGCTGCAAGGGCCCGAATGGAAATGGCATCCGTTACAGCGCGCACTTGCCCAAGAAGGTCTCGTAACTTTCAATTCTCATTGGCTATTTCCCTATACGAAGGACCTGTTCTTTGTTGTTTACCCTTATTATTCTTAGGGTGTTTCTTGTTTTTGTGGTAGTTCCAGTTCCCACCCCAGGGTTGTTGTTGTGGTTGTTGTTGGGCCTGCTGGGGGTGTTGGTTATCTGTGGGGAGGGGCTGTTTCTCTTGGGCCTGTCCTTCCACCATGTAGTGCTTCATAGCCTCCGGAATGGCTTCCACGGCAGCTACTTTCTTGGAACCAGAGCCTGAATCACGGATGTAGAGTTGATAAACTCTCTCAGTTTTCCGAAGGATATCGGCAAACCTATCCATGGTGGGATAGGTGGTTGGCTCTACCTTTTCTCTTACTGCAGGGATCATGTTCTTAAGGAACAGGGTCTTATACTCAGTGAGGTCCACATCTGCGGCTTCTCCTGCAAGATGCTTCCCTGCACAGTAGGCCATCCAGAGCCTCTGGTGGAAAGTCACTGTACTTTCTTTTGCATTCTGTTTTACAGGGTATGCGAGCATCACTCCTACTACATTTAGGCTGTGTGCAGAAATGAGCTCAGCTGCTAATTTGTCAAAGGTGGCATGACCATCCTGATGGATGGTATCGGGGAGTTTTGTCCACAGTCCAGGATCAATGCTCTGGTGTAGGATCTGGACCTGGTAGTCTGCAGTGAGACTAAGCATTTACCATGCACGTTTTCCAAGTGGCAACTGAGGTTGTTGGATGGGCTTATCTGACCAATGCTGTCAGCTATCTGCCGAACAGAGTAGGCCATTTGTAGGGGATTATTGGGATGATCAAGCAGAGGTAGATTGCCTCGGGCACCATCCAGGGCTGCCTGGGCCATGGCCTCAGCCACAGTTTGGACCATTCCATCCTGAGTCACAGCCTTCTGCAGCATCTGTCTGATCTGCGTACTGAGTGTCCGCTTACTCCTGTCGGGTAGGGTCACATTGCCTAGGGTGGCATCAATTATTTTCTCTATCTCTCCCTTATCGTCTGCAGAAATAACAGCAATTGGTGGTACCATTGGGCCTAGGCCTGGGCCTGCTCCCCCCCCACCATGGGGGTTGCCATGTTGGCATCGCCCATGATGTGCATCATGCTATCGATGGCATAGGGTATAGGTGTCATGTGACAGGGGTCTGCCATATTGTGGATGGTGGGAAGGGGTGTCTGAGCCATAGAAGGGGTGTGACTGGGCATTGTACTGAGAGATGTCATCATCTGACTCCTCCCCACCAGATGACTTAGATAAGGCGGAGGCTACGCCTCCCATCGCCTTGACGTGCCCAGCCAACACCTCTTGCTGATGGTGCAGTTTCACTATTTTATATTCACATTCATCAAGACTCACTTTTGTACCATTCAGATTCACTTCATCCTGCATCTGCTTCTGTAACACTCTATATGCGGCGCTCAGTTCGCAATTGTCCCTAGTAGCTATTTCCAAGTCATTACGTATCAGGTTTATCTCATCCTGTAACGCTTCCAACTCCTCATGTATCTGTTCATTCATTCTACTTAACAAGTCAATCATTTGCAAAGCCTGCCTCTTATCCTGTCTCAAACTTTCACACTCCAACTTCAACATACAAAGTTCCTGCTCACCTACCTGAGCAGAATGATGCAAAAGGGAATTCTTTTCATTTCTCAGAGTTTGGAGTTCTGACTCCAAATCCTGCTGTCTTCTCACACATTCAGTTTCCTGCAACCCCATCTCCTGTTTCAGAGATGAGATTTGCAGTTCAAGGGTTCGAAACTTTGCTTCGGAGGCTTCCAGATCAGCATAGAGAGCTGCAACCAACAGCCCTTTAGCTTCTGACTTTCTGGCTGTTTGTCTCGTCTCTGAGTACTGAGTTGAAATCCCCAGTACAGGATTGACTTGTGTCTCGCGTGAAGTCAGCCCATCCTCCATGGGAGGCAAGGAAGTTTGAGACATCGAATCTCAGGTCTGCACATATATTTGATACAGTGACCATTGTATGGGAGGGAATGAAAAATCAAACTATGAAAAGGCACCTTGCTGTGTATAGATCCACAACAGGTGCACTTATCCACAGTCAGGCTACTGTGCACTTGTAAGCTTGCAATTCAAAACTGCTGTGGGGTGGGTTGAGTCAGCATCGACCACATCCAGTAAGCAGCCAGACTTTGCAAGTTATTACAAAGTGGTAGTAAAACAGGAGAGGTGGTGTGGGAATGCAACCTAGAGTCTTCGTTGGGAAGGGAAAGGTTTTAAGCAACAAGTGAAACCGTGTCAACGCCAAATATTGCTTGCTCGCGGTCACCAATTGTCAAGAGGTCCAAACCTCACTCTCAGGTTCTTGGCAATAATGGGCATGCAAGGAATCACAGACACATTGCATAAGAGTAATAAAGCTTCTTTATTACTACCAAAAGGATAATCACAGTTGCCCTAAGCAGTTCTTACCAAAAGGAACTGGGAGTCAATGCTCAGTGTTCCCTATACCTTGAGGAATCTCCATGTCTCCTGGGGTCTCCGAGGTAGAAGACATAATGTCTTATATTATATACCTGCGATAATTATCATGGTTACTGTAAGATAGAGATATTTCTAGTTACAGAGATGAGCCCTATTGGCTAAATTAGAGGTGGCGCCACAGTCCAAGATAACATTATGCAATTTTGTAGTAGTCATCACTTTGCAGAAACAAAGAGGTACGGTTTGTACATAGCCGTGTAATAATACAAATCATCAGAAGATGGCAATGCCGACTCATATATCATAATCATTACAAGGACACAGATGTCCTAACATCTTGTAAGCAAGAAATACATGTGTATATTAGAAAGTAAAGTGTATAACAATATTATGCATACATATCCTGACATCTACTCTTATACGGTAGATGCCCTTAGCCCTATATGTTAGTATAACATATGCCTAAATGCTAGCTGTCTATGGTGTACCTCTGGAGGTACTAGTTAGGGTGCAGGGACCTCGTGTAACAGCAAGATGCCAGCAAATAAGAAAGTATCAGGGACATTCTGCTGTCAAAAGAGAAGATGCCAAACAAGGATTCACATTGTAACAACAGATACAATCCCCATTCCTCACAAGAAGCAGGACTGCAAAATCCAGGGATCATTCAGCTGCTACTCATCAAATAATATGTATCTGATCATGTGCTCAAAATGTTTAACATGAATTTTGATGTGGGGGAAATGAAGCAGATGCTTACAAAGCAAAGGAAGTGTGGTGACCCACAGTAGATCAACACTCCGACAGTGAAACCTGAAAAATGACCATTACAGCGACAGTCACTGTAATGGTCTGGGTTTCACTGGCACAGTTTCTCCTAGCGTTCTGTTGCCTCCCTGAAACAACTCCAACCTGGAGTTGATTATATTTAAATGCGTGGGGTTCGGGGGAAAGAGCCCCTTGCAAAAAACACTTGAAAGATTGATGGCCCCATGCCGAGTGTTGGCATTGTGCCATCACTGTGAGGGATGTCGATGGAATGTCTGTCAACATTCTGTGGTTCTTCCAAGGAAGTGCCACTATTGCAATATCATACACCAAATCATGGGCACACCAGTGGGTGAGCGTTTCCCCAGTTTTGGACATGGTTTGGGTGATGTGTAAGTAGAAGTCGTGAAGGGAAACTTCAGAATGCAGGTAGAGTGAAAGGCTTCAGGTTTCAAATGTATGCAAACTTTTAACACCTGGGAGTCTGGCATGAATAAACACAGAGGCTTCAGGCCTCACTGTTTAGCATAACAGCCGTTGAATTTAGCACAGATAAACACTTCCATTTCTATTAAAGAGGGACTGAGGCCAACATTTTTGTCATCAAAAAAATTCAGACTTTGGATCAGCATATCATCAATCAGCCTCATGCCAAAAGTTAGATCTGTAAGTTACTCCATTTAAAAGTTACAAGTCATTTTGTAACCCTTAATTCACTGCCTGTTCAAAAAATCCAGTTTCAGTGAAGAGGTGCTGATGATGTTATCTTCTGAACTCACAACCCAGTCCTCCCTGCAAGCTAACTTATATTGCTTATTTCTACTATGTTACTTAAAGAGGGACTCCCACCAAAAGTGCTACATTACAGAATTAGAATAAGCATCCCTCCAATAAATCTCATACCAGAACTTAGGTTTCTACATTACTTTGTTTTAAAGTTATAAGCTATTTTGTAACCCTGATTTCACTACCTACTCAGAAAAGCCAGTTTTAGTGAAGTGCCACTGATGATGTCATCTCCTGAACACACATTCTAGCCCTCCCTGTTAGCAACCTTATAGGACCTGCTTCTCCAAAGTTTAAGAAACTGTAACTATAGTAATCCTTTAAAAAAAATGACATAGGTTTGGCTGCAATGCCTGCATTTCCAGAATGTTCAGATGCATGGCACTGTACTTTACAACATGTCAGAAGGTGGATTTGGAATGCAGCACTGAACCAAGGCATAGAATGTCAAAGGTGGTGCGCAATTTTAAAATGTTGGGGGGACATGCAGTCTTAGAATGTGACAGGGATGTGCCATCTCAAATTGTGGTGGGACAATCAGTCTTGGAATGGGACAGGAACATACATTGAGGAACTTGGTGGGGACTGGCAATTTTGGAATATATTGGGGATGCACTTTATCAGAATGTGACAGGACAAACCATTTATTCTGAAGTTGCTTGTCCCTGCCACATTCCAGAATTGTACGCACCCACCATATTTCAAAATTGTGCATCATATCCCCACCATATTCCAACATTATATGACCCAGCCACATTCTAAAATTATGCATCCCTGCTACATTCTGAAATTGTACATCCCTTCCCCATCTCCAAATTGCACATCCCTGCCATATTCTGAAATGGTGCATCCCCACCAAATTCCATAATTGCATATCCCCACCAAGTTGTGTTTTAGTGCCACATTCTAAAATCATCACTGCAATGTTCCCAAATTGTGTATCACACCACATTCCAAACTTATGTGTAACCACCACATTCCGAAACTGAGCATCACGACCACCACATTGTGAAAGTGAGCATCACTGCAACATTCCAAAAGTATATATCACTGCCACATTCCAAAACTATGTGTCACCACCACATTCTGAAACTGTGTGTCACTGCCACATTCTGAAAATGTACATCTCCGCCACATTTCAAAATTGTACATCACCATCACATTCTGAAATTGTGCATCACCGCCACATTCCAAAATTGTTTGTCACACCACATTTCAAAATTGTGCATCACTGCCACATTCTGAAATTGTGCATCATCACCACATTCAGAAACTGTGCATCAACGCCCCATTCCAAAATTGTGCATCACTGCCACATTTCAAAATTGTGCATCACTGCTGCATTCTGAACCTGCGTTTCAACGCATTACAAAATTATGCATCACTACAACATTCCAGAACTGTGCTACCACCACATTCTGAAACTGTGCGCCACTGCCACATTCCAAAATTGTGCATCACTGCCACATTCTGAACCCATGCGTCACCGCTGCATTCTGAAATTATGCGTCACCACCAGATTCCGAAACTAAGCATCACGACCACATTCTAAAATTGTGCCTCACCACTGCATTCTGAAATTGTGCATCACTGCAATTCCGAAATAGTTCGTCACCACTAGAGATGGGAGAAATCCGCAAATATCATTCTGCAAAACATTTTGCGAAATTTGCACAGTTCACAAAATATTTTGTGGGTGCGAAATACGAAATTCCTCTGGCAAAATGTAGAATTTCACTGCTGAAATACATAATTTCGCATGCAAAATTTCACCCACGAACAGTGGAACTTTGCCTCTCGTGGGTGAAATTTCACCATTTGCTGGCAAAATTCCACATTTCGCACCTGTAAAATATTTCAAGGAATGGGCAAATTTCATGAAATATTTTGCCTGGTGAAATTTGTGATTTCACCAGAATTTCACCGGCAAAATTGAATTTTACTGTATCTCTAGTCACCACCACATTTCAAAATTGTGTGTCACACTGCATTCCAAAATTGTGCATCACTACTGCATTCCAAAAATATGTGTAACTGCTACATTCTGAAACTATGCATCACTGCCACATTCTGAAATTGTGTTTTACTGCCACATTCCAAAATTGTGCCTCACCACCACATTTCAAAATTGTGCGTTACAGCTACATTCCAAAATTGTGCATTACCACCACATTCCGAAATTGTGTTTCACTGCCACTTTCAGAACCTGTGTGTCACCACTGCATTTCAAAATCATGTGTTACTGCCACATTCTGAAACTGTGTCAACTCCACATTCTGAAACTGTGCATCACCGCCACATTGTGACCTGTGCGTCATTGCCACATTCCAAAATTATGCGTCAACACCACATTTCCAAATTGAGCATCAGTGCCACATTCTGAAATTGAGTGTCACTACCACATTCCAAAAATATGCATCACCACCATGTTCTGAAACTATCCATCACAGCCACATTCTGATACTGTGCTTCACTGCCACATTCTAAAATTGCATGTCACCACCACATTCCGAAATTGTGTGTCACCACCACATTTCAAAATTGTGTCACAACATACCAAAATTGTGCATCAATGCCACATTCTGAAATTGTGTGTCACTGCCACATTCCAAAACTGTACGTCACTGCCACATTCTGAACCTGTGCATCACCACTGCATTCTAAAGTTATGCATCACTGCCACATTTCAAAACTGTGCATCACCACTGCATTCTGAAACTGTGTGTTAGTGCCACATTCTGAAATTGTATGTCAATGCCACATTCCAAAATTGTGCGTCACCACCACATTTCAAAATCCTCACCGCCACATTCTGAAATTGTGCATCATCACATTCTGAAATTGTGCATCACCGCCACATTCCAAAATTGTGTATCACTGTCACATTCCAAAATTGTGCATCGCTGCTGCATTCTGAACCTGTGTGTCACCACTGCATTTGGAAATTATGTGTCACTGCCACATTCCAAACCTGTGTGTCACCAATGCATTCTGAAATTGTGCATCACTGCTGCATTCCAAAAGTGCAAAACTGCTGCATTCTGAAATTGTGCATCACTGCTGCATTCCAAAATTGTGCATCACCACCACATTCCAAAACTGTGCAAATTGTGCATCACCATTCAGAACCTGTGTCACCGCTGCATTCTGAAATTATGCGTCACCGCTGCATTCCAAAATTGTGCATCACTAGGCATTCTGAAATTGTGCATCACTGCAATTCCTAAATAGTGCATCACTACCACATTTCAAAATGGTGTGTCAATGCCCCATTCCAAAATTATACGTCACTGCGCATTCTGAACTTGTGCTTCACTGCCGCATTCTAAAATTATGCATCACTGCCACATTCTGAAACTGTGTGTCACTGCTGTATTCCAAAACTGTGCCTCACTGCTGCATTCCTAAACTGTACATCACCACCACATTCTAAACATGTGAATCACCACCGCATTCTGTAATTAAGCGATAATGCATGACAGGGTGTGGGTTGTGCTGGGATAACCTCACACCTAGGGTGGATGGGCATGAGACTGCAGGCCGAGTGCATCCAATGACCTCAGAAGTGAGGTTATCCCAGCACAACCCACACCCTGGAATGCATTATTGCTATTATACAATGGCTTGTTTATAATAGGGAGAAAAAAATAAAAAATATTTTTTTTACTTGATTTTTAAGTTATCAATGTGGAGGTATATGTGGGGAAAAATAGTCCACTTTTAGTCAGTAGGTGGTGCTGGTTGTATATGACTGACTAGGTACTTTAGCTGGCTGCTCCTCAAACAGTTTTCTGTTGTTGTTGTTGTTGTTGTAGGTCTCCCCTCCACTCTCAAACTTTTGTGTTTTGTTTCTTCCTTATATTTTGTAATCCACCATTCCAACAAACTTTTATTTGACCAGCCCTTTTGCCTACTATTTGATCAGATGAACTGCACATTAGAAGCATATTAGGAAATGAAGCGAGACTTCTGGTATTGTGATATGGGTCAGTAAGTACCTGGTAGATCCTGAGGGGGGAATTGTGTTTTACGTGGCTTCAGCATTGAGTAGTTGCTGATGGCATCGGTGTGGGAAGATTTTTGTTTTTATTTTATAAAATGTGGTTTTGTGGGAAATGGGAGAGCAGCACGGAGCAAGTACATGGTACGCTGAGGCATGGAGGCAGTGCAACCAGTGCTGGTGGGGCTAAAAGGGTAAGTGTTTAATTCACTTGTGTGTTTAAAGACTTTTCCTGGAGTTGCAAGGAACGGACATATCGGTTGCCGACAGGAGGTTACTGCTGCGGGAGTGACAGAGTGATTCAGTGAAGGATTGATGGAGTCATCTGCCCACTGGGACTAGACCCATGATGTTGTGCTGGGATAACACCATGGGTCCACTCCCAGAATGACCAATGAGAGGCCAGTACTATTTCTTGCCATTGTATAATTGTGCATCACTGCTGCATTCTGAAATTGTACATTACCACTGCATTAAGAAATTGTGCATCACTGCTGCATCCCAAACCTGTATGTCACCACCGCATTCTGAACCTGTACATCACCACTACATTTCAAACCTGTGCATCACCACCACATTCCAAAATTGTGTGTCACTGCTGCATTCCGAAACTGCTCATCACCACCACATTCTGAAATTGTGCCACCACTGCATTCCAAAACTGTGTTTCACTGCCACATTCTGCAATTGTGCATGACCACCACATTCTGAAATTGTGCATCACTGCCACATTCTGAAATTATGTGTTCCAGCTACTTTCTGAGACTGTGTCATGAAGTAACGTAGAAACCTAATGTTTGGTATAAGATTTATTGGGGTATGCTTATTCTAATTCTGAAATGTAGCAGTTTTGGTGGGAGTCCCTCTTTAAACAAACAGCAGTTCAGGACTCCTACTATATATATATATATATATATATATATATATATACACACACACACACACACAGTATAAACAGTTTCGTAACAGCTTCTGTTTAGCCTGTTTGATGTAAATCAGCATTACAAAGATTGTTTTATCCATAGTTTTTAACTCTTTGTAGCTTTGCCTGCATTTCTATGAAAACAACCTTCCTGTTTATACTGTGACAACAGCTAGAATGTTAATAGTCACCATATCCCTACTGGTTGATATTAATTAGCACTTCAAAATTCAGTTTAAACCACTACATTTTTTTTCTTATTTACTTACTGTAAATTGGTAATCAGAATCAAGCTCCTACAAAAGCCGCCTTGGCCTAAATTGTAGCAGATCTGAAGAAGATGCAGTACTATAGGCCTTGAAAGCTTGTATCTTTAATTTTCCATGAGTGTAATAAAGTTATTGGGGGGATTTTCAAAAGGGTTGAATGCTAATGCCAATGCATGCTGCACCTGCTTCTGCATCTATCCCATTGTGTCCAGGCACCCATGCTGCTGTTTTCAAGAGTTACATCTGCTTAGAACAAAAATCACAATTTGTGGCAGAAAGTGACTGCAGTTACATCAAAATTGGATGCAACTCACAACTGCATCCATTTTGACTGTAACTGAGTCCATATTTGGGCACAAACTT
This sequence comes from Neoceratodus forsteri, assembly GCA_016271365.2. Classification (NCBI taxonomy): domain Eukaryota; kingdom Metazoa; phylum Chordata; order Ceratodontiformes; family Ceratodontidae; genus Neoceratodus; species Neoceratodus forsteri. The sequence continues at coordinate 1,210,935,955 of CM028132.1, forward strand.
TGGATGTTGTTAGGTCATCTAATACATGGTCTAGTAGGTCTGGACACATTTCTGCTTTGAAAATATGGTCCGATACATTTTGGACAGATCCTTTTGAAAGTCCTGCCCTTTATCTTTATCTAGCAAAAAGATTCCCTCTTTGTTTCTCTCCTGGTTTTGTGCGGACTAACACAGCACAACCCTATCTCGATCTACACGTATGGAGAATCTTACTGCACTAGTATTTGAAAATGGTTGAGTACAGAATAACATGGTCTAAAACAAAAGAAATATTAGAAGACATCACCCATACTAGAGATTATTCTGATGCATATAAATAATGCTGAGAGTGAGGTCAGATGGCGTACTTGGTATAGTTATGATGTACCTATTATATGATTTTTAAATTATATGTACTTGAGTGTGTTGCTGTATGTATGTTTTGTATATACTATTCATGTCTGAAAACCAATAAAAAAAAGTAAAAAAAGGTGTGTCACTAGATAAAGTGACATTTAAAGCCAGGAAACATGTATAAATGTAGATTCATGAAAGAAATTTCAATAGCACCTTGGAATTTCCAGAACAAACTGTTAAAAATCAAGAGAGGCAGTACAACAGCCTGTGAAACCAAGAATTCCACCTTGGATGTGGGATATGATATGGCTTTATATTCATGGTAGGCTAGCGGTAAGAGCAACCCACTCACACAAAAGGGTAGAGAAATGCCTCTGTCGAGATGAGCTAAGATGTCCAAGTGGTTCAGTTGAGATCACATCCATCTCTGAGCCAGAAGGTCATGAATACTCATCCCACACCAGGATTGTGCTCATACCATAAACACTGGCACCTGAGTGCAGTATGGGGGGGTTGCTTTACAGTCAGGGTGTGCTGTCCTTAAGATGAAATGTTAAACTGAGGTCCCTTCTGCCCCTCTCGGGTGCCCTTCTGGTTGGTGTCAATGTGGAAGTAAAGAACCCAAGGCACTTTTTTTGCAAGAGCAGAGAAATGTTATTGACACCAGCACTACAATAAATACACAATATCACAAATGCACAGAAATAAGGAATTGTGTGAGAAAACTACATAAATGTACAGTTACTTAGCTACTAAAACAAATTATAAGGAAAACTAAAATAAAGAGTAGCTTCATTAACTGGGACAAAATTCAATCAAATCAGTGTGAACCAGACACTACAGCAGTGTCCCTAAAGTATATCAGTGTGCATACAATAAACAATGGACACCCTCCAGCACCTAATTATGTGTAATACTGAAGCAGGCTTGTTTGTTCAAAGGAGCAATGGCATATGTCTCCACCTGCCCTGCAGCACACCTGAAGTCATACCTCTTGCTTTCAAAATAAGTACAATTTTTATTAAATTTTCTATTCAAAGAAACAGTCCTTGTGTCACAGAGGGTGGGAAATAATTCAGACAAGGCAATATTTCAAGATTAAAAACACACAGGAATGTGACATTTATTTACAGAAACCATAAAACCAAGAAATCAGAAAACCAAAACTAATCAAAAATAACGAAACGTAAGATGCAATGTCAGTGACCACTTTTTCCCTCAGTGGTTTCTTGCAATTTCCAATATACAGTCAAAGACTGCAGAATAGCTACAATCTACTTACTTCTGTATTTACTTTACTTAACTCTCATGGTCTACCTCACTGTAGACCTCTCTGTCTCACTTCCAAGGCTCATCTGCCTGAAAAACAGAGTTGGGAGGTATTTATACTCCCTGGCCAAGGTCACCCGACTAGACCCTTAACATACTTAACACAAATATAACACTCTAGAATAGGTTAGGTATCTAAATGTGACCTAAAACCAATACTCAGTTAAATACAATTCGCCTACTGTTCTCATTTATACAGCAGGCTAAAAATCAAAGCTTTTAATTCTATTTCATTGTTAATTAGACTGTTAATTACATAACAAACCATATGTAATGTGTTTAGTAATCATCTGAGTGACAGGTGATTATTATCTAACCATATAAAAAGGTAACCTGGTTAAATCTTAGTTCCTTTTAAAAAATATTTTTTCTTAAACAATTGCAAGCTGTTTCATTTCAGGGTGCATGGTATTACTGAGGGACTAGTTTAGAGTTTTGCCCTCTTTTCTACAAGTCCCTGTGCTTCTAATGTTCATGTTTTTACTTTATTTGTTTTAATGCTTGCATGTTGTTTTAAGAAAGGGAAGCCTCTCATGCTAACATGCCTGAAATAATGTGGCTTCCAAGAACAAGTGAGCTATAATAGCGCTGTAGGAGCACCGGTTGAAATCATTAGTACATTTTTACTCAGCCACTAACTCCTTTAGCTGTTTACTCTAACAGTCTTTTCTTTCCGAAGCTTTCTATTCCAAGTCTAAGCACCTTCCCTTAAGGATACTGGGTAGCAGCCTCTGTACAACAAAAAGGGGAGAGTTTTAAAAGGTCTTTTATTCAGACCTGCACAGTTCCCCTGCCGTGCGACTCATGCAGGAAAATAAAAGTTATTGACTTTCCCTTTCAGGCAGGCAGCTGCCATTTCCAATACTGCCCCATCTCTCCCTCTTAGGATACCTAACTTCCTATGGCCAGGGCATCAGTTTAAACCTGATGGAAAGGCCCTTTCTAACCACATTAAATACTACGTTTTGCTCGGTTCACAGGAGCTGCATGAGCCAAGTGTAAGGGGGACATTTCTAATTATTTCTTTACTTGGGTGGCTGCAAAAGTGGACATTGCTTTTACCTGAGTGTATGAGGAAATGAATTCAACACAGCTTTTCCTTCAATACAACTTTTTAAATATCTTTATACTTTATACCTAATGCAATATTGTCCATATCATTATTTTCCCAGATACTGTCTCATTAATCACAAGACTTTTCTTTTTTTTAGTCTTTATCACTTATTATGTCTGAGGACATAATTCTCTTTTCATAGTGCACAGTATTACTTTATTAACTCCTTGCTCCTAGGAGTTGGGGGGAGCTATATGAACTGAAATAAAAGATTTAGACTTGGCTAAAGAATAGAAATGAAGTACAGAAGTAGATAGTATAGTTTTATCTTAGGTGGCCTACCTAGGATAATAGAAAAATATTTCAAATAGAAGACATAAGAGGGTACTGTTGCAACAGAAGTTTTAAGGTGGAAGAAAAAGAAGACAGGACAGGGTCCAACAGTTCATTTTTAGGGAGTTTAGCCTAGATTTGCCACACCTTGTGTAGTATATTCTTTTTGTTGTATGGAAAATTGACACCTAGCCTACCAAACATGCCACTTGAAATATGCAAACACCACAAAGTATATTCATTCTGTTTTCTCTATTGGCCAGTATAGTGTCCATAAATCAAAACATCATAAGACATGTTGGAAAAACACAGTTCATTCCAACTGTTTGCTACTAAAAACCAAGTGCCGGATATTCAGACTGCACCGGGCAGTGGCGCAAGCCTGGGCGCAGCGCAACTGGGCTGTGCTGGGGCCAGGACCAGGCAACATGCAATGGTAATGTGTCATGGTGCAGCACCGTTGAATATGGCAAGGGCAGCACACATACTGTGCATGGTGCAGTGGCACTGCACCAGCACAAGCCACAGAGGGGAGCACGGGGATATGCCAGTGCAAGTCCCATTGCGCTAGGTGCATCACCCATGATATTCAGCTGGGGGCATGCAAATGAGGCCATAATCTATGCAAGGCACAAATGGGGCCATTTGTATGTCATTATGGCCCCATTTGCATGCATTGCACTGGGCATCCTGGCAAAATGCGCCTGGCACCCTGCCAAGCTGCTGTCATTTGGGGTTGGCTCCCTGGTGAGCTATTGTAGCCCTCCTCCTGTATGCCCAATTACAGACTGTAGTAAAATGAAAGATTAAACTGGTGGGCTAGTGGATCCCCTCCCTTCCTGTATGCCCAATTGCGAGCTGTAGTAATAAGAGATATCAACCTGGTGGTCCAGTGGTACCCCCTCCCCACCCACCCACCCACCCACAGAGACCCCGGCCACCCAGCACCCCGTCATTGGTGGGCAGCAGCACCCAACCCACCTGGCCACCTGGCTGCATGCCGAATGACAGCGTATGGTATGATCTGTATGCCTATTGGGCCACAGTGTGGATCAATGGGCTTCCAGACCATACTGTGCTACACAGGATCAGATATGTGAATGATTCATTCACATATGTGGTCCTGTGTAGTACAGTGTGGTCTGCAAGCCCGTTGGTCCACACTGTGGCCCAATAGGTGTATGGATCATACTGTATGCTGTCATTCAGCTGGGTGGCCAGGTGGTATGGGGTGATGGGTGCTGCCCACCGATGATGGAGGGTGCTGGGTGGCCAAGGGCCTCTGTGGGTGGGTGGAGGAGGTACCACTGGACTACCAGGTTGATATCTCTTATTACTACAGCTCATGAACGGTCATATGGGGAGGGATGGGGGTCCACTAGACCACCAGGTTAATTTTTTCATTTTACTACAGCCCATGATCGGGCATACGGAGAGGGTAGGGGGATCCACTAGGCCACCAGGTTAATGTTTCATTTTACTACAGCCCACGATTGGGCAAATGGGGAGGGAGGGGGGTCCACTAGACTACCAGGGTGGGTCCGGGTGCTTGTGGATGGTGTTCCTGCTGGGCGGGTGGCCACCCACAGCTGGTGGCTCTTGTGTTGCACCTTGCAATACAGCCACCCACCTGAGGGTGGGCAGCATTTGAGCCTATTATTTACGGCTCAACTTTGAGCACCAGTGTGTGGCGCATGTAGGGGTTGTGCCAGTATATGCACCGCATATCCCAGGCTGAATATCGGGATGTGCCAAATGTACAACAGCACACCCCCTGCATCTGGGCCGCATACATTACCAATGCACCCAGGTGCATCGGGAGCTGTGCCACACAACCTGCCCTCTTGAATATTGTGCCGGGGCACATTGGGGGTTATGCCAGGTGCAACCCCTTTGAATATCCCAGCCAAAAAGTCTGAAATAAAAGAACATGTAAAAAACAGGTGCTCCATTGTTTCAGGTTGATGGATGCAGAGTGACCTGACAGAGCAATGCTCTGAGATACTCTTTTGTCTATGGTTGTCTTTTACATTCAATCAAGAATGGCAAAAAAGTCATATCCCACATGTTGGCAGGTATCCTATTTTCTGTGAGTGGTTTCAGTATGGTGGGCACCATTATAGGTGAGCTTTTTTCAAACACCAAATCTACCAAAAAGAAGACATTAAACACAAGCAAGTAACATTCTTTCTGAGAGATTGTTTGTATTATCTATGCCACAGTATTCCATACACAGAGTTTATGAAAAACATCTTTAACTGCCAGCCCATTGGTGCAGCAGTTGGATTTCCACTTGCGGCGCCAGTGACCTGGGTTTGGGAACGAGTCCAGGGAGCTGGAGGGCCAGCCGGGGGGAGGAGGCTTGAGCATCCAAGGGACAGCTCGTCTACTCTAGGGAGGAAGGGAGGGGGGAACAGTATCTCAGCACTTGACTGGTCCCAGGTGGAGATCTGGGACACAGCAAGCACTGAGGCAGATGCAGTGGTGAGGACTTCATGGACATCAGTGCTATGCTCCCTGACATCAGGGCACTCACGACACCCATCAGAACAGGGGGAAAAAAACACTCTCCAGGCTCTGTGTAGATGGAGCTTTGGAGCAAGACCCCTCATGGCTCCTGCCTTCCTGGCCGGTCCTGGACGAGACAAGAAGTGTTTGGGGTGTAGCAGCCCCACCTCGTCCCCACCCGGGGGTAGAACTGTGGCTACATGGGGGATTCCAGGATGGCTAAGGTGTATGGCTGAAGCTGGGGCAGATTCTATTGGGACTTCTGAAGGTGCAGAGGCTGGAGAGATGGGAAAGAGGAAAAAATATAACAATAAAAAAAGAAAAACATCTTTAAGATATGTTGGCATGTTGCGGTTCTTTTTTTACCACTTTTAGTTTTCCTGTTACCCATGGTGAAAACCATGTGGAGCAAGAAATTTTGACTCATAGAACCCACGGCACTTTTTTTTGCAAGAGTAGGGAAATTTTCTTGAAACCAGGACTACAGTAAATACACCATATCACAAATGCACAGACTTATGGAATTGTATGAGAAAACTACATAAACGTACTATTACTTAACTGCTAAAAAAATTATAAGGGAAACTAAAATAAAGAGTAGCTTCATTAGCTGAGTCAAAATTCCATCAAATCAGTGTGAACCAGGCACTACAGCAGCATCCATAAAGTATATCAATATACTGTACACACAATAACAATGGACACCTTCCAGTATCTAATTCAGTGTAATACCAAAGCAGGCTTGTTTGTTCAAAGGAGCCATGGCATATGTCTCCACTTGCCTTGTAGCACACCTGAAGTCACACCTCTTGCTATCAAAATAAGTACAGTTTTAATTAAATTGTCTATTCAAAGAAACAGTCCTTGTGTAGCATATTCTTTTTGTTGCATGGAGAATTAACACCTAGCCTGCCAAACATGCCACTTGAAATATGCAAACACCACAAAGTACAGTATGTTCATTCTGTTTTCTCTGTTGCCTAGTACAGTGTACATAAATCAAAACATCATAAGACATGTTGGAAAAACATGGTGCATTCCAACTGTTTGCTACTAAAGACCAAAAGTCTGAAATAAAAGAACATGTAAAAAACACTCTGAAATACTCTTTTGTTTATGGTTGTCTTTTACATTCAATCAAGAATGACAAAAAAGATATGTTATATCCCACATTGTGGCAGGTATTCTATTTTCTGTGAGCTGTTCAGTATGTTGGGCACTATAATAGGTGAACTTTTTTCAAACACATAATCTACCAAAAAGAAGTCATAAAGCACAAGCAAGTAACATTCTTTCTGAGAGATCCTTTGTGTTGTCTGTGTCATGGTATTCCATATACAGAGTTTATGAAAATCATCTTTAAGGTATTTTGGCATGTTGGGGTTCTTTTTTTTACCACTTTTAGTTTTCCTGTTACCCATGTGAAAACCATGTGGAGCAAGACATTTTTGACTCACAGAACCCATGCTTTAATATTATGTGAGATAATGGGACATAGATTATTATAAGAAAAATGTTAAAAAAGAACAAAATGGGTTGAATCATATGTAATCCTTCTTTTTTAATAGGTAGATAAGTGATGCTGTGTTAAATATGATTCAAACAGCTCCCCCAGAGGGCCTGAAAAAAATTTTTATGCAGAAAGGATTCCAACTGTTGTGGTGTTGGAAGGATCTAATTAGTATAAATAAACAGTTGTAATAGAAAGGTTTTAATCATATACACATTTATTTTTTCCCATTTGCCATTTCTTCCACTGTCCTATTCTTTTCCTTTCTCTATGCATTCTTGACAATTTAATATGGCCAAATCACCCTCCCCAAACTTTAAACCTAAAACACGTGTAATTTCTCTAGTTATATGTATTCCCTTATAGCTGAGTATCCACTGTGTCCTCTCAATTGTCTCGCTATGCTTTTAGTCAGATTAAGAATAGCCCCTGTGAATGTTCTAAATGTTGAAAAGTGGGCAATAGCCTTCTGTTCCGATTCTGTGACTTTAACTAAAATACAGATATTTTCTGCGTATGCCATTATGTTAATGTTTACTGTACCTTCTGGATTACTCAAAGGACGTATTAAGCCATCCTGTTCTATTCATCTTAATATTGGACCTAAATAAAAAATGTATAGTAGCGGGTTTTATGGGAAACCTTGTTTAACTCCTTTAGCCACTCTGCTTTCCTGTCCTAACCACCTGTTAATGTTTGTTCGCACATTGTTATACAGGTACATAATCAATTGAATGACTTTGTCAGGAATATCATATTGTTGTAATACAAACTTCAGATATATGTGTGAGATATCATCAGATGATTTTGTTAATCCAAGGAAAATAAAACAAAAACAACAAAAAAAACAACAACAGATATGTGGTCCCTATTTCCTCTTTCAACCTGTTCTCTAAGTAGAGTTAAATGGTCTTGAATCTACTGATACAGTACTGAACAAGCCTGTGGCATGTTTATCAGATGCCTTGCCACTTCTAACAGCCTTTTATTCCATACTTTAGATAGGATCTGAGGTCTGTGTTTAAAAGACATATTGGTCTCCAATTATCTAAATAAAATTTGTTGCCAGATTTGTACAGAAATATTAACATCCACTCTTTCATGCTAGATGAGAGAGCCTCAGTGTAGGATAAAATTGTACAAATAAGTGAGTTCTGTAGACAGAGATGAGAATATAAGCGTATAAAAGTCACCTGTAAGTCAATCCTGTCCTGATACTGAAGTTGGAATTAAGAATTTATAACATCTTTTAGCTCCCTGGGATGAATATTCTGTTGTAACAGAATACTGTCAAGAGCTAATAAAGAAGGCATCAACCAGAAAGAAAAAAAATACTTGTCTGTGTTGACTGGTCCAAATGTTTTAGAGATAGAGCCTCCTGCAATATGATTAATTTTCTCCTGTGTGGTTCACAGTTCATCATCATTGTCATAAAAGCATTTAATATGTTTTTCTCCAACACGTTTGCACAGCTTTCATATGGGCACACCTGTGGTTGTTTCCCCTGTGTGTCAAACCTCTGTTTATGATGTAGCCTAATGGCCCTTTGTAAATGAAAAGTGACATACTTCTGTTTGAGAAGCTTAATTTGAGATATCTAGTTTATCTCTACAGATGTAGCCAATTATATTATTTTTTCAGTTGGTTGCTGTGTGATAAATATTGAAATTAATCAGATTTTTTTAAAGATCTTCCATGAGTTTGGAAAACGGTTTGGAAGTCCTTTATAGAATCTTCCCACCATTCCAATGGGTTGTCATAGATTTCAAATACAGACTTCTTTGCAGCCACCAGTTTCTATAGTGATGTTAATATTTGTATGTTTTTTGGTAAAGCTGAGTTAAGTTTCCAATGACCAGACGGGTAGAAAAGTCTCCTAATGTTATGTAGATGCACAGATGGTCAAAAAATTCAAGAGGCAGTAAAGATGCAGAGAAAGCAGTATGTAAGTAGGCAAACATAGACCAATAATCCATAGCCAAAGACCCTTTGATGAAAGTTCTATCTCATTTCCCTGTATGAGTGTGATAGACATTTGATAGTCTGGCAGAATTAATGAGATTAGAAAGAAATGTCATATCACAAAACACTTTTGTGTTTGAGTCTGTGCCCCCCCCCCAATGCACCATGCAAGGCAGTAGGTAAACAATTAAAATCTTCACCAAACAGTACCAGTTAACTCGTGAAGTGGTAAGGCTGTATTAATTTTAAATTTTCAGTCCTGGACACCTTGAACTGAGGGGTATAGATGTTCACTAACCTGAGAACAGTTCCTTTGACCTTTGCATCCAGTAGTAATGCTTGTCCTGGGCTACAATTCAGGGATCTTAAATAAAATCCCACTCCTGTGCATAGTTCCACTCCTAATGAACAAAAGGAAGGTCCAATATACCAGGCTTTTTGGGCTAAAGACACTTCTGACAGAGTGTATAATCTAGTGTCTTGTAAAAGGGTAACAGCTGATCTTACTTCGAGAGGGTTCCTGCAGTAGGTCATAACATTTAGGACTAGCACTACCTGGGATCAGGATCCAATGGCAGACTTTTCCAGCAATGCCTGATGGGGGACCGCCCACCGGACGTCACACAATGATGTCAGCGTGACCCTATATAGTGAGCGGTCCCACCCCCACCCTCCAGTTCTTTTCTGCTGTCACCTCATGCAGTTACCGTGCGGTAGACTTACAGAGTAAGCGCCAATTTTATTCTTATTTTCTCTAAAACGTTTAGGGTTTTTTGATAGTGCTAGTGTTTCTATGTCATCTCTGACTCCTAAAAAGAAGTGTGAAACTTGTGGCATCCAGATCCCGCACAAGGATGGTCACCAAAAGTGCATCATTTGCTTAGGCCCAGACCATCCAGTGGCCACCTGCTCAGATTGCCAGTCCTTCAGCCAGGCCACCTAGAAATGGAGGCAGCAGGCTCTGGAGGCCCATCTTTTGAAATCTCATCTAGCCTCCTTGGAGAAGCAAATGGAAAAGATCAGGGATTCTGCTTCACTTTCTTCATCCTCTCCTTCAAAGCACAAGAAGAAGGAAAAACACAGGAAGTGGGAACACCAGTCAGAGAGTTCCAGGGCCGAGATTCCAGGCCAGCTTCCAGCAAGGCCTCTCCCCTACCACCTTCTGTTAAGGCCATCCAAGCAGCATTCAGGGACTCAAGGGGAACCACCTTGCTCCCGGTTCTCTCAGCAGGTAAGTCGGCCCATGGCTCCTCCAGGGACTGCACTGCTCCTGCCACTAAGTTGCTCCTCAGCTCCACTGGGGACTGCTTGGCCACTGATAAGTCAGTTCCTCACTCCTCGGGGTCCCGCGTGGTGGGAGCCACTAAGTTAGGGGGGCTCCTTCCCTTCCCACCTGGCTCCAGCATCCACTAAGATGATCCCTGTGGGGGATCACATGGATGTGGCTCTCCTGTCGGGGACTCACGTCACCCACCTGACATCTGGATGAGCCCATGGAAGATGGCCCCTCTTCCCCCCTCTCCCCCATGGGTAGTGCTCCCTTCAGCCCTGCTACCCTGGGAGGAGACAGCGCTGGTCTCCTGGATGTGGAGCACACCACAGGATTGCACCTGCACTCCCCTATGGGGGTCTCAGGACAAGAGTTCCCTCCTCCTCCACTGGAGCTTTCCCAAGAGGAGCCTCTGGTTCCTGATGGAGGGAGCCCTTCCCGGCTGGCTGACATCCTTGCACTGGATCATCCTCTCTCATCGGTTCTGGTAATGACTGTTTCAATGCCAGATCCTCTGATGACTGTCTCCATGCTGGGACCCAATCATCAGCTTCCACCACCGGTTCTTTCCTCAGACCCGGGTCCATCGTCAGATATCCTGTGATGGGCTCTGCCACCAGCCTATCCGATGCCAGTTCCACTTCTGATGCAGGACCCACTGGTCCTGTTGATGGTGAGTCTGAAGGCAGCTATCCCGTTGCTGGACCAGCCGCCGGTATACACGACAGCTGGCCCAACGTTGGTTCCTCTGATATCAACTCCTCTTCCATCGGGGGTGTTTTCAAGACCCCACTATGTCCCTCACTACCCTTCAAGGTATCCACTGGACCATACCCCAGCTGGTCCTTCACCTGATTAGCACAACATGGGACATTACTTCCCGGGCTATAATCTGTATCCGGGCTATACTCCCCAGGGATACCACGGGTACCACTTTCCTCAATCCTGTGCCTATCCCCCCTCCTCCTCCTCTGCCACCCCCACCTCCACCTCCTCCTCCTCCTCCTCCCCCTCCTCCACCCCCTCCAGCTCCTCAACCAGATAACAGGGCTGTTATCCAGTCCTGGTGCAAGGAGGAGTGGGCCAAGTTGATGACGGACCTGGAGAGCAGACTCCCTCATCCTCATTCCTCTCCTAGATCCTCTTCCCCCATGGACTTTCGTCTTATATAGTCCACGTCCAGGGAACTGACCCTCAGGATGTACAACTTCTGGATTTTGAACCAGGAGATGATCCAGAATTGGGGTGGCCTCTTTGTGGGATTCATCCGGTGTTGAATCCCTGGTGCTAGTAGAGAAGGATTCTCCTAAATCTCCACCCAAGGATCCTTCTTTCTCAGACCTGCTGAGGTCCATTCAAAAATGTGATTAGTGGGAGTCAGAGGAACAGGACCCAATGTGGCAAAGGCTCACTGAGCATTTGGACCTGGAGTCTTTATCCCCCAACCCAGTTCCTCCCTGTATTGGACCTCACCAAGACCTCACCATGACCATCTGGCAACTGCCCCACTCCATCCCGGCTGTCCCCAAGAGAGCGGACAGGACTTACTGGGTGCCTATGGAGGCCCCTTTCTTGGCAGCACCCCCAAGGAGGACTTTGTTGTCATCTCAGCTGCTCAGGACCACTCTAATGTACCTAAGCATATGAGAATTTCTCCTCCTGACAAAGAGTTGAAGCAGTTTGACCAGTTCGGGAAGAAAGTTTTCTCCTCAGCTACATGCGTGTTACGGTCCCTGAACTACGTAGCCCAAATGGTGTCCCACCAGAAAGCCACCCTAGCCAGGCTAGAGGACTGAATCCAGTCTATGCTGGATTCAGAAATCAAGGAGGAGCTAACCCGGGACATTCACAATCGAATATGTCTTGTAGGCATGCTCTTCAGGCCACCTACAACTCTGTTGACTCCGTGGCTCGAACCTTGGCGACCACCATCAACCTTCGGTATCATGACTGGCTCTGCATTTTGTGCCTCACCAATGAGGTCCAGTTAGCTAGTCAGGAAGCCCCCTTTTGGGGCTCAGTGATTTTTGGAAGGGACACCAAGGACATCATCACAGACCTCCAAGAACGCTGCCAGGCTCTTAGGTCTGTGAGGTCTATGTACAGATTGGGAACTCAACCCCAACAGCCCTTTCAGAAGCAGACCTGGAGGCAGTGTAAATGTACCCAGTTTTGCCAGGGTAAGCGTAACACCACTGGGATGGTGTCTATACCCCCTGCCTTCAAAACTCAGTGCCGGTCCGGGGGTCCTTCCCCAGCATATCCCACCTCCTCCTGACTCCCTTACCCCACTCCCTCCTCAGCCAGTGGGCAAGGAGCCAGTAGGGGGAGGTTTGCCTGCCATGTGCAAGAGTGGCGAAGCATCACGTCTGACAAATGGGTCCTGCAGTTAGTGTCTGAGGGGCACACCTTGGAGTTTCTGGAACTACCTCCAGAGTCTCCTCCTCCTCCTCCTCCTTGAAGGTCAGCCAACTCCCAAGAACAGGTACTTCTAGTAAGGGAGGAAGTTCAGGCTCTCTTGTCAAAGGAGACAATAGAGCTGGTCCCTCTTCAGCACAGAGGGTGGGGTTTCTACTCCCATTTCTTTCTGGTTCCAAAAAAGACAGGCGACCTAAGACCCATCCTTGACCTCAGCAGGCTCAACCTGTTCATTGAGTACAAATAGTTCAGGATGCTAACCCTCCAGAGCCTCCTGCTCTTGTTGCAGGACAGTCACTGGTTGTGTACTCTGGACATGCAGGATGCTTACCTGCACATCCTGATATTCCCAGGTCACCGCCGCTTCCTGAGGTTTGTCTTCCAGGGGGAGCACTTTCAGTTCAAGTCTTTTCCCTTTGGCCTTTCCTCAGCACCCAGGGTTTTTACCAAGTACCTAGCAGTGGTGGCTGCAGTCCTGAGATGACAGGGCATAGCAGTTTTCCTTATCTGAATGACTGGCTGATTTCAGCCCCATCCAGGGAATCCTTTTTGGAGACCCTTTCAGTTACCCTGGACCTGTTTTCCAGACTGGGGATTTCAGTCAATGTCCCCAAGTCATCCTTGACTCCTTTGAATGGCTTCAGTTTATTGGAGCAATTCTGGATATGATCCAGAGCAGAGCCTTCCTCCCTCCAGACTGGAGGGACACTCTGATCGAACAGGCCACCCTGGTGGCCTCTTCCAGACATCTACCAGCCAGAGAAGTTCTTTGTCTTCTCAGCTTGATGGCAGCCTTTATCTCCATGGTTCTCCTGGCGGGGCTCCACATGAGAATTTCTCAGTGGTCCTTGAGGGTTCAGTGGAATCAGCTCCAGGACCAATTGGACCAGCCGGTCCTCATTTCCTCTGTGCTTTAAAGGGATCTGCTGTGGTGGAGGGATCCTGTGAACCTGTCCTTGGGCCTTCCACTTTGAGGTTCAGCCCCCCCCTTGGAGTCCTTACCATGGATGCCTCCAACCTAGGTTTGGGGGGCTCATCTGGGGACCATCAGACACAGGGGCTTAGGTCCCGGTCGGAGATGTCATTGCACATTAACATTTTGGAGATGCGAGCAGTCCTGTATGCTCTCCAAGAATTCAGACTGTTCTTCCCAAGGAACTACTGCTTATCCAGATGGACAACACCTCAGTAGTCTGGTATCTCAACAAGCAAGGAGGCACTTGCTTCTATCCCCTTTGCAGGGAAGCGATAAGAGTGTGGAACTGGGCAGTTCAGCATGACTTGTCTCTCACAGCAGCACATGTTCCAGGAGTGGAAACCGTCCTGGCAGACAATTTAAGCAGATTGTTCACCCTCACGCATGAATGGGAACTAGATCAGGAAGTGTCAGAGTCACTATTCCAGAGATGGGGGTGACTGGAACTCGACCTATTCGCCTCCCCATCTAACGCAAAGATTCCAAGCTTTTGCTCGCTCATTCCAGAGTATGGTGTTTTTTGGCACGATGCATTGTCTCTTTCCTGGACAGGGAGATTCTTATATGCCTTCCCACCCTTTCCCATTCTTCAGAGGGTGCTCATCAAACTTCAGACAGAGCAAGCATGAATGATCCTCATTGCTCCTCTGTGGCCCAGACAAATTTGGTTCCTGCTTCTTCTCTAGTTGTCTGGGGAACCCCCCAGTTCTGCTTCCATTGAAGCACAGCTTATTAACCCAGGACAAGGGTCGGCTGGTGCACCCGGGGCTCAGAACCCTGCATCTTCATGCCTAGCTCCTGCAGACATAGCAATTTCTCGCTTTGGGGTTTATTCAACAGTTGCCCAGGTAATCGTGGATGCCGGGAAGCCTTCCACGAGATCCACTTATGCCATGAAGTGGAAACGTTTTTCTATTTGGGCAGCCTCCAAGGGTTGGGACCCTTTTACTTGTTCAGCCCCACAGTTAATGGAATACCTGCTTCATCATTCAGATTCGGGGGCTTTCATATTCCTCCTTAAAGGTTCATTTGTCTGCCATGTCAGCTTACCACGTGCTGGTGGATGGTAAACCCGTGGCCCAGTTGGAGATTTCAAAAACCTTTCTGAAAGGGATTCTCCATCTGAAACCCCCCCCATCCGCAGCCCTACACCACCTTGGGATTTTAATTTTATGTTCGAGAAGGTCACACTCTCTCCTTTTGAACCAGAGATGAGCTGTGATATGCACTCTTTCTTGGAAGGCACTGTTTTTGGTTGCCCTTACTTCTTCTTGAAGGATTTCCAAGCTTCAGGCTCTTGTTTGTAAAGAGCCATAGCTTATTTTTCACAAGGATTGGGCGGTCCTCAGAACTCATCCTCAGTTTCTTCCTAAGGTGGTATCGGAGCTCACCCTGAACCAGTCAGTCGAGCTTCCAGTGTATTATCTGGCCCCAGCAAATAGAGGTGAGGATCTGTTGCATATGTTGGAGGTACACCGTATCCTTCAGTGTCATATCTTCCAGACCAAAGAGATGCGTAAGGATGATCAACTCTTTATTTCTTTTGCTCCCAAGTCTTTGGGGAAAGCCATTTCTAAGCAGTGCCTTTCTAAGTGGCTAGCCAACTGCATTTGCTTCTGTTATCAGAAGTATGAAAAACCCTTGCTGGAGTCTGTCAAGGTAATTCCACTAGGGGTGTGGCTGCATCTGCAGCCTTTCTCTGTAATGTTTCTGCAGCAGAGATCTGTGTGGTAGCAACCTGGAGTTATGTCCATACCTTTACCAAGCATTACAGTCTGGACATTGCTTCTAGGTGAAGGGCCGGGTTTGGCCTATCTGTTCTGCAGGGCTTTCTGTCCTAGGCTGGTTCCTTTCTGGCCTTTAGTTTGTTCCTCCTTCCATGTTTCTCTCAGTCTCCCTTTAGAAGGACTGCTTGGGACTCTGTCCTATATGTTATGACCTACTGCAGAACCCTCTCGAAGTAAGTAAGTAAGTAAGTAAGTAAAATTTTATTTTTTAAGCACGTTTCCAAAATCCAAAGTGCTGTACAAATGAACAACATTTAAAATAATAAACATATTATTAACAATAAAATCATTCTCCAAAAGCTTTTAAAAACAAAAAAGTTTTGAGCTCCGATTTGAAACTCTCGACGGTCAGGCAGCCTCATATCTGGCGAGGTAGAGAATTCCACAGGGCGGGGGCAGCATAAGAAAATGCACGTGCCCCAGATGTCTTTAAATGAACCCCAGGAATCTCTAGCAATCCCTTGTCGGTGGATCGGAGTGAGCAAGAGGGACAGTAGGGAGTAAGAAGATCTTGTAGATACCGCGGTCCCTGTTCTTGTAGGGCTTTATAGGTCAGTAACCCGACCTTGAAGGTGATCCACCACTGAACCGGCAGCCAGTGCAGTCTGCACAGCACAGGCATAATATGACTACTTTTGGATGTCCCAGTCAGAAGCCTGGCCGCTGTGTTCTGCACCAGCTGCAAGCAGTGGATATCAACCCCCGGTTGACAGGACATTGCAGTAATCAAGGTGAGTGGTCACAAAGGCATGGACCAAGGTAGGAAGATCAGCAGGAGGAACCAGGTGTTTCACCTGGGCGATATTCCTAAGATGTTAAAAGGAGGATTTGACAACAGCCGACATCTGAGATTTTAGGGTCAGGCCTTCCTATAATAATGCCCAGATTACGTACCTGGTCTGAGGTAGGGAGCTGGACACCATCAAGCCATATGCACGATGGAGCCCCAGCCCTACAACCCACCTCAAGGCAACCTGGGTCCACAGCCAACACCTCAGTCTTCTCCAGGTTTAACCTCAGCCAACTGAAATAAGATAGCACAATTGCATAAGAACTTACCGGAACAGTAGATCTTTGAGAGATGTTCCTGCTGTAAGTCATGTTTTTTCCCTCCCTCCCTCCTTCCCAAAATCTTTTGCTTTTTGGGTCTCCAGACCAAGCTTCCTCTCCTTCCGGGCTCCGGCAGGAGAACTGGAGGGTGGGCATGGGAACTGTCCACTACATAGGGTCACACTTATGTTGTCATGTGATGTCCGGTGGGGAATCCCCCATCGGGCATTGCTGGAAAAGTCTGCTGTTGGGTCCTGATGCCAGGTGGCACTAGTCCTATATGTTATTACCTGCTGCAGAAACCTCTCTTGAAGATCTACTGTTACAGTAAGTTCTTACATTACTGTACTTTTCCACTTTCTGGGAAAATGAGAAAGCAACTGTCTCTCTATTCAAGTTTTTTTTTAAACTATATACATTGGTAGTGGCTAAAGATATATTTGGGTCAATAGGCATTTTACACACTAATACAGTACAAGTCATTTAAATGGGATGGGCTTAAGTGCGATGACCATTTAAATGGAACGTTTATGCTGGAACCAATTGTTTTTCCATTTTAAGTCCTGAAGCTGACAATGTTTTAAAGGGACAGCCCTGCAGTATACCTCCACTTTAGAGGGTTGACTGCTGGCAGATTTGAGGATGATTCAGACAATTGCTTTCACCTTTACCAGCATACTGTAATCTGGTAATTGTCTTCAATCAGCTGCAAACCATTTAAAATCACCTCTGTAGCTCTAGCTGTGGCATGCTGACAGTGCTGAGAGTGCTAGGAGCTGAGTCTACCCTCACAGGTTTCAGTTATGTCTCTCTCTCTCTCAAGAAATGCTCTTACCTTTGCCAATTGCATTTACATTATTGAGGTGCTGAACAGTCCAACAAGCTTACTGTCGTCTGTGGCAGAAAAATTTAAACTTTCTAAAGGTCAAGCTGGTTGAATCAGCAAAAATCATGAAGCAATCCTAGCTGAGTAGCATGTGTATTGCAACTCCAGCTAAAGTTGGATTTAACTGTGGCGTCTCTATTCTACCCGTGAACTGATCAACAGTGTTTCTGGCCATGAAGATATTTCGATCCCAGCCTTTATGGATATCGCTGCTTTTGTGAGCATAGATAATTACAAACCAACAGTGGGAGAACTCGCAGATGGGGAATTGGTGAATGTTGTGGTTAAAGGGTTTAAAGGGATAGACACAGAAAATGAGGATACATCGGATGGTGACACTCATGAGGCTGCACAATCAGTGTGAACTGTGGAGGCTCTCACAGGTCTGAAATCTGCCATGAAGTGATGCCAACAATGTGGACAGACTGCGACCTGGGAACAGCTTTTTGATATTAAATGCACCATACAGGATTAAGCAGTTAAGGAAAGTGGCAAAAAACAATACCTGACTTTTTCCGGCCAACAATTCCATCAGCACCTTCTGCTCTGTCTACATCGTCAGCATTGTCTGAGCTGCCACAAGACCTGGTAGCTGAAACCCAATCATCACCATCTTTCCTGATCCTCACTGAGACTGCATCGATTTTGATGGAGGAAGAAGTCCCGAAAGTGTATACCATGCTTTAAGCACTAGGAGCACTATGAGGTAGTGGCCACAATGAAATACAGTACAGAACTGTGCAGCATTGTAATAAATTAAGTATGACACATTAGTGTACAGAAAGTTACAAACCACAAGCAAAAAACACAAGCATAATTAAAAAAAAAAACCTGAGCACACTTTCCCAATCCACACTTCCCATCCTGCTCTGTTAGTCACCACTTTCCCAACCAGTCTCTCAATAAGCACTCCATCAGCATTTGACCTAACCTCATTCAGCCCCACCACAAGTCAACTTCACTTTTCAGGGATGGCTGCTTAAGTGGGATGATTAGATTTCCACCAGCCCTTCCAGTTAAAGTGACTTCTACTGTAGTAGGAAAACTACCCCAAATACACCAGGTCAAATTATTCCCCCCTCCCCACCATCTCTTTTTGTACTTAATCTTTTTGCAGCTTCTGTTTGATTCGTCAGATGGAGTCTTCTTAGTATCTGAGGAGGGGTCTTTTTGGAAGGATGCTGTACTATAGGAGAGGCATCAGAAACCTCCTGTGTCCCCCCAGTCTTTAGGAGTCTGCAAAGTTTTGTATCTGCTGGTTAGTGGAATTGTTTCTTTTTTCTAAACAGTAGGTTTGGATTGGTTACAGTTCTTATGCCATCATGTGACCATCCACATTTTGTCAGTATACGGAGTAGCGGGGGGTGCTGACTAATACCTGTTTATCAGTGGGGGTTGTGCTTCCATCATACTACTTTCTGTGTCCATTACCATGTGCTATGGGACTGATACCGCCTGAATGTCTGAGTCTGCTGGTTGTTGATCCCTGAAGTTCCTTTGCTAGAAGAGAGATTAGGTTGCTTCTCCAGTGTGTCAGTTGGAGGTTCTGACATTAGCATAGAAACACCCTCTTTTAACACTTCTGTCCTAGCTTCTTGAGGTGCGCACATTTGACTCCTGCAAGAATGCTCTGCTGTTGCCTGTTTGGTGTCCTGCTTCTGGGCAACTGTCACAAATAGATTTTTTTCTAAATCATCCCCTTGGTCAAGTTGGTTGTGAGCTGCCCATGGGCAACTGCTGTAAGAATGCCCACTTTCATCACATAGACTGCATTTGTACTCATTGGCACAGTGAAAACTGGTGTGTCCTAGTTCATCACATAACCTACATTTTAGTTGTTTGCATGTCCCAATTAAATGGTCTTTTGAGCTGCATTTGCATCATGTTTTTGACTGTCTGGGGTAAAACAGCACCCCTCTGTTTTTCCCCAGAAAGAAATTGTTGGGCAGATGTTGCACCCTCATCTCTGACTGTCGAAGATTAATTTTACTTTCCACCCCCTCCCAATCCAGATTAGCTCAGAGTCTGGGAGAGGAGAGGGACCCCACAGGACAGTATATTGCTGTTTGAGCCAATAAATCAGATCTGACATGCTCACTCCATTGTTGAACAACACCATAATGGTTTTAAAAGATGGTTTGGTCAGATGGATGTCTAATAAGGGAGTGTCTTTCAGCTGATGATATTTATACCAGAGCCAATCAGGAGTTCCAGAGGACTTAGTAATCAAAGCATAAATTTCACTCAAGAAAAACTTTATTGATTCGTTTAACAGTTGTCTAGCAATAGGAGTCCAGTCAGGTATTTCTTTATAGACCCCCTTTTTAACACAGGCAGACAGCGTTATGTCTTTTGGATGAAAGTATAGGAGCATGAAATAATCCTGCAAACGTTTTTGGCTTCCCAGTCACCTGGCCTGTGTTTGAATGAGGAATGCCGGGGGGGGGGGTTAACTCAGGGCATTTAAGCACAGGCCATGGAGCCAGGGGGTCAGCTGACATCTCACTTTCAAAACTAGGGGTCAGGATGTACATTTTGACCCCCACTTCTGATACAGGATTTGATGTTTTAAGTCTGTGACACACACACATATCATTCACTCAGCAATAGGTCACAGCTGAGCTCACTACACTGAGTAATTGCTACCCTTCCTCCACTGCCAGCACACAAAAACATTTTTTTTCCATAATCATTTGCTTTCCCATCCCAGTGCCTTCCATCTGACCTGGGGCCTCACTGTTATCTTCAAAGGCAGGAACCATCTTGATTTCTTTAACCCCTGCAATGCCTGGCAAACTGGTTGGTGGGCAGAAAACAGAGAGTGGTGGTAAATGGTACACAGTCAGAAGAGATGCAAGTCACAAGTGGGGTATCTCAGGGATCAGTCCTTGAGCCAGTCCTCTTCAATATCTTCATCAGTGACATTGCAGATGGACTGGAGGGTAAGAGATTTGTCTGTTTGCAGATGACACCAAGATATGCAACAGAGTAGATGATCCAGATGGGGTGGGCAGAATGAGAAGAGATCTGAATAAACTAGCAAAATGGTCAGAAGAGTGGCAACTGGGGTTTAACACAAAGAAGTGCAAGATCATGCACATAGGGAAGAGAAACCCTGAAGCCACCTATAGGTTGAGAGGGGAGTTGCTGGCGATCACAAGGGGAAGAAAGAGACTTGGGCATCATTATCACAGATCACATTAAATCATTCAAGCAGACCACTAAAGCAGTAGGTAAGGCTAGAGGAATGTTGGGGTATATTAGTAGGGGTATCACAAGCCGTAAGAGGGAGGTAACAATCCCTCTTTTCAAGACACTGGTTAGGCTCCATCTGGAGTACTGTATGCAGTACTGGAGGCCGCACCTGCACAAGGACATTAACAAAATGGAGGCAGTCCAGAGAAGGGCAACCAAAATGGTGCAGGGACTATATCAGAAAACATATGAAGACAGATTAATGGAGCTCAATATGTATACCCTAGAGCAAAGGAGGGAGAGAGAGGTGATATGAATGAAACATTCAAAACATCTTAAGGGCATTAACAAGGTGAAAGAGTCTAACATGTTTCAATATAAGAAAACTAGCAGGACAAGAGGACACAGCATGAGATTAGTGGGAGGCCAATTAAGGGATAACATGAGGAAGTTCTTTTTCACAGAAAGTGTGGTGGATGCATGGAACAGCCTACCTCAGGAAGTGGTGGATATGAATACAGTGCAGGGCTTCAAACAGGTGTGGGATAGGCATAAAGGAGCAATACAGATGAGTATGAATAGATAGGCCATTGACAGAGCAAAGGCCTATGGCACATTCATAAGGCAGAAAAAAATGAGCAGACTGGATGGGCCTTGCAGTCCTTATCTGCCATCAGCTTCTATGTTTCCTCTTGCACTTTTGATTTCTGGTGTCATCAGACACCTTTCCAGCCATCCACACTAATAAAAGTCTTCATATACCCTCCCCCCTTACAAATGTTGGAATAAGTCTCTGAAGTCACATTCCTGTTCCTGCTCCTGCCCTGGCTCCGTTCGCTCATGTTCAGCGACGTGCTGGACCACACCAATCAGCACCGGTGCTGGTGTCCACTTGTAAAAGAGCAAAAAGCACCAATTTCTTTAGCACAGTGCTGTAGAAAGTGGATTGTATTGGTTCATTTTTCCAACCTCTCTTGCCCTTCACATACCAGCAGTGGTGGGAGCATGATGAAGCAACACTGTCTCATCTGTGACTGTTTGTAAGTGACCAAACTAAACATTTTTAAGATGAAACCTCTCTGAGATTTTTTTGCTTGTACCATTGTTCATGAGTTAGAATTTATATCCTCTCTTGAGCATCTGTTAATTTCAGAATATAAACTAAGCCTTTTTAAAGATGAAACTGATTATGTGAGCATTTGTGAAGTAATAAGCAGCATCTTCTTGTTTGTGTAAGTGATCAAAAGAGGAATATAGAATTAAGAGCTGATGTTTGAAGTTCTTTCTCTTGGATGGGGGATGTCTTGTTTGTGTAATAAAACACAGGGATTCCTTAGTTTTGCAGACAGCCTTTATTGGTGATGTTCTCTTGCAGTACAACATCAGGCTGGCCCCTCAGTGACCTTGGAGCAACTTTATGATTGCTTACAGCTTCTCAGTCTTAACTCCCAGACTCAAACTGCCTTTAACCCTTTATTTACACTTCTTTATGTCTTGGCTGTGACTACTGTCCCAACAGATTTGGTTGTAGCTTCTGTAGCACAGTCACTACTGTCCCAGCAGATGCTGAGACACTTCCCTTCACCAAAAGCACTAGTGTCACAGCAGATGCTGGCAGAGTTCCATTATTGCAGGCACTACAGTCACTGCAGATCCACATCTGCTGGGACAGTTTACCTAACACACAGACTACTGTCCTAACTTATGTTAAGATACTTCCCTTTACCACAGGCACTAGTGTCCCAGCAGATGCTGGCAGAGTTCCATTATTGTAGGCACAACTATCCCAGCAGATGTGCATCTGCTGGGTCACTTTGCCTAGCACAGGGACTACTGTCCCAGCAGTTGTTGGGACACTTCCCTTCACCAAAGGCGCTAGTGTCCCAGCAGACACTGGCAGAGTTCCATTACACAGGCACTAGTGTTTATTGATTGACTCAAATGAAAGATCATATAATGTGACATATTAAAATGCCTGCATGTCACAAATGCCCTGCTGTCTGTGCATATATGCTGTCAAAAATTCAGTTATGGAAACTCTATGTGTTATAATAATTAAATAGTTCCCATCAGTGATTTTATAGATGTTTAAGCCTGAGAAAAGATGTACTATGCACTCAGCCACTAAGTATAGTATGTACGTTTGTGCCACTGACGGCGTTCCTGCATATGTGTCTGTGTCACACACATGGCTGACTGATGTGTGTGATACAGATACACATGCAGGCATGCAGGCTGTCAGTTTCACATGCATCAGAAGATGGAAGACTGTCTGCTTCATTACGGGTATGGGTGGTTAGACCCACAAACTCTGAATATGCAGTAGTCTTGTGCTGTTGGGGGATTGAGGCAGTGTCAGGTTGTCTACTCGGTCCATCTGCATCACTGGGGTTTATGTGCTGTCAAAATTCAGTTATGGAAACTCTATGTAATATAATAATTAGATAGCTCCCATCGGTGATTTTAATAATGTTTATCAAAATGTTTTTACAATAGTCGTGCCTTGGACTCAAAATCAAGACCATCTGGTCTAAAAATGTTTCAGAATAAAATGTACTACACAGTGAGCCACAATCACTCACAGTAGCAGTGGTAGCAGTAGTACGTTAAATATATCCTTAAGTTCCTCAAGGGGTAATGTTCATCTCATGCTCATCTACAGTACAGTACTAAACAGATTATTTTGCTCACTGTTCAAAAATTAATAATGTTCCAAGCATGAGAAAAGATGTACTATGTATTTAGCCACTAAGCATATTTAACCCCCTTCAAAAGTTCAATCGTGGAAACTCCGTACACATACTGTAGTTCCCATAAATGAATTTATTTAAACTTGTTATACTAACTGGTGATCACATAATACAGTATGCAGTATATGTTTTTGGGGTCTGGACATGCCATTCCCCCTGCTTCCTGGCTAAGGCAAAGGTTAGACCTGCCGTAAATGATCTGATAGTAAAGGGCAAGTGCATAGTAAGGATGTATACCTTAATGAATGAATGTTTGGGGCCCTTTGCTGCCTCTACAGTCATTCAATTTGCTATTATTTGTTTCTTTGCTTACTTTTTCATAATTTTATTTTTATTCTGCCAATTGCTAGTAAAAAAAGAATACAATGAAATTCCTGTATTATGAAGTCAGAAACTGTTTACTGGCAAAGCTAGCAGTGTATTTCAAAAGGAAACTACCAATCTGTTTTCAGATTTTTATGGAGAAATAATACTGTCTACTACCAAAATATTGTATATTGAATAGAAATATGTGATTTTGAGGACCTGTGATCTTTTGTTGTAATTTAGCATGTGACATTTTCTTCATAACCAGATTTTGCTAGGGAAGAAAAAGAGAAGTTAATTATTGTTTTTGGTTTTTTTTTTAAATATAAAGTCATACAGATGTACCACAATAGTGAAAACATATAAAGGGCAAAGTTTGTTGCTGAAAGACGTATCTATTAATTTTGAAAAATATAGAAAAATATATTTAGTTTCTCGTTGAAATACATTGGGCTCATAACTAGCTGACAGTTTCTGACATAACAGTACCTGAATTCTATTGAATTCTTTTTTACTAACAGTGTGAATAGTAAAGGCAAAAAAACTATTTATTTCACTGCACTAACACATATTTTGTTAAAAAAGTAGAAAGTAATTACAAACACATCAAAATACAGTAGGTAAAATAATAATGTGTCTATTTCTTAGATGTAAACACCTACTCTTTAAATGTCTTTCTGAAAGTAAGTTGGTGTGTGTGTGTGTGTGTGTGTGTGTGTGTGTGTGTGTGTGTACTAGAAACAGCATATCTGTTGTATGAAATTACAGTCTATGAACTCATTACCCACCAGTTAAAATCAAACCTCTAATACCCATAGTTCAATAAATTGGATAGAACCATTCTATATACAAGCATATTAAAATAAGTAAGTCTAATATCTGTCCACGTGTTGTACCTGAAACAAGAAGGAAGCAGGAGCACAGACATGATATTAAAATGAAGCAGACTTCCTGCTATACTGATCTTACTCAGAAGTATTATTTGTAGTCTCCTTAATTGGACTCCTATGCCTTTTTGCATCTGAGCAAATGACTTTAGTGACATGACTGTATTAGTTATCAATAGCTGTTCCTCCAAACTTTGCATTATTGACGCATGTATCAGTGGAATTGTCATCCAAGTGAACCAATAAATGTATATATGAGTAAAAAAAATGAAGAAGACAGAAAAGCCAGTGGGACAACATTTCTCTCAGGCTGATCACTCCATTTTTGACCAGGTGCCATGTCACCCAACTGTGTTCAAGTAGTGCTTCTGAGCATCTCTCCCCAGTGCAGGCAGCCCCTTACCTTTCACGATCACACAGTACACAAGCATGCTGGGTGCCATGTTACACAACTGTGTCCATGCATTGCTTCTGAGCATTGCTCCCCAGTACTGGCAGAGTCTCTCTCCTTTCACCAGCATGCAGCACACTACCATGATTGGTGCCATGTCACCCCACTGTGTTCAAGCTATTCTTCTGAGTATCATTCTCCTGTGCAGGCAGACCCTCACCTTTCACCAGCACACAGTACACCTCCGTGATGGGTGCCATCTCACCCCGTTGTGTGCATGCAATGCTTCAGAGCATCACTTCCCAGTGCAGGCAGTCCCTCACCTTTCACCAGCATGTAGTATGCAGCTCTTATGGGTGCCTGTCACCCCTCTGTGTTCACGCATTGCTTCTGAGCATTGCTCCCCAACATAAGCAGTCCCTTCCTTTCACCAGCACACAGTACCCAACAGGGATGGGTGCCATGATGCCCCACTGTGTTCATGCAGTGCTTCTCAGCATTGCTCCTCAGTGCATCTAAACTCTATCCATTCACTAGTCTGCATTACACCACTGTGATGGGTGCCATGTCACTCCACAGTGTTCATGCAGTACTTCTGAGCATCATTCCACATAGCAGGCACTCCCTCACCTTTCACCAGCACAAAGTACACTACCATGATTGGTGCCATGTCACCCCTCTGTGTTCAAGCTGTGCTTATGAGCATCTCTCCACAGTGCTGGAAATCCCTCACCCTTCACCAGCACACAGTATGCCACCTTGATGTGTGCCATGTCACCCCCACTGTGTTCATACAGTGCTTCTGACATTACTCCCTTGTGCAGACATTTCCTCATCTTTCACCAGCAAGCAGTACACCACCATGATGTGTGCCTTGTCACACCAGAGTGTTCATACAGTGCTTCTGAGCATCGTTACACAGTGCAGGCAATCCCTCACCATTCACCAGCACACAGAACACAACCGTAATGAGTGCCATGTCACTCCACTGTGTTCATGGAGTGGTTCTGAGCATTGTTCCTTAATGCAGGGAGACCCTACCCATTCACCAGCATGCATTACACCACCGTGATGGGTGCCATGTTGCCCCACTGTATTCATTCATTGCTTTTCAGCATTGCTCTTCCCTTCTAGCAGTCTCTTACTGTGTTCATACAGTGCTTCTGAGCACCTCCACAGTGCAGGCAGTACCTCACGTTTCACCACCACACAGTACACCACCTTGATGAGTACCATATTGCCCCACTGTGTTTATGCAGCTTGGATTCAATGCAAAGAAGTACAAAGTTATGCACCTGGGAAACAAAAACTCAAGGGAAGATTACACAATTGGGGGGGGTAGTAACAACAACAAAAATGGAAAGGGAGCTGGGGTTAATCATATCAGATGACCTTAAGGTTGGCAAGCAATGTAAGAAGGCGGTAGGGAGGGCTGGGGGATACTGGGATGTATAAGGAGAGGTATCACCAGCAGAAAACAGGAAGTTTTTATCCCCCTGTACAGACAGTTGGTGAGATCCCATCTGGAATACTGTGTCCAGTTCTGGAGACCCCATCTCCACAAGGACATAGACAGGATGGAGGCAGTTCAGAGGAGGGCAATTAAAATGGTGCAGTGTCTGCAATCTGCAAGAGAAGTCATATGAGGAGAGACTAAAGGAGCTTAATATGTATACCCTTGAGGAAAGGAGGGAGAGGGGGGACATGATAGAAACATTTAAGTACCTCAGTGGAATCAACAAAGTCCAAGAGGGTAGCATCTTTCAAAAAAGAGATGTGCAAGAACAAGGGGACACAATTTGAAGATAGAGGGGGAATGACTCAGGGGCAATGTGAGGAGGTATTTTTTCACAGAGAGGGTGGTGAATCCATGGAACAGCCTTCCTGAGGAGGTTGTGGGGTCTAAAACTGTGGGAAAATTCAAGAATACATGGGACAGACATAAGGCAATTTTTGTGGGGGGTAGGAAGAAATAGGCTGCTGGTTTATTAGGATCTGCATCTTATCCTCTAGGTAGGAAAATGGGCACACTAGGTCGGCCAAGCGGTCCTAATCTGCCATCAAAGTCTATGTTTCTAATGTTCTATGCGTTGCTTCTCAGCATCGCTCCTCCATGTAGGCAGTCCCTTACTGTTCACCAGCGTGCTGTACATAACCATGATGAGTGGCATGTTGCCCCACTGTGTCCATGGGACAAAGCTGTTTTTCTCCTTCAGCACCCTGACTTGTCCCAGTCTGGGCCAGTTTTCCCAGCCCCATCACCCACCTTCTCTAGGACTTACATTTTCTGGTGGTCCTGTCACAGGACCTTGGATCAGAGGTGCCTAGTCATCGGTGGGGGGCCTGCTTCAGTGCAAGCCATCATTGTTCTATAGTTGTTCTATTTTCTCCCTTAATGGGCCCAAACATGTGTGTACTCGGCCTCCATGGAGACACCTTAGGCATCAAGGTGTGGGGTTCCTTCCCATGCTGTCCTGTGGTGCTGCCACCCAGATTTCTCTCCATATCCTACAGATGGACATTCTTTCTCCCAGGCCAGTTCCAAAGTGACCCAGGTCTGTTCTTTTTTTCTTTTTTTTAAAAAAGTGTTTTTTATTGAGATATTATACAGTTACATAATACACTAACAACACAAACAAGACAGACAAAAACAGTAACAGTAGTTCAAGATGTACAAATGTGCTATCCACCCCTTACACAGAAGTGCGTGGGTACAACTTGTTTTCTCAGCTAATACAGCCATAGTCTGATTGTCTTCATTCATTTACAACAGATTAGTTTGGGGAGGTCAAGCAGTGTGGGGAAGTGTCTTCCCTGATGCCAGGTGCTTGGGGCTTTCTGGTATGGGCAAATTGGGATGCTAAGAGGAGGTCCTCGAGTGTGGCCCATCTGGTGTGATATACCTCAGGGGTGTGGCGTATGTACTGAATCATCTTCTCCATGTGGAGGGTCTCTAGTGTCATGTTGTGCCATTCCATGTATATGGGGGTGCCATTGTCCATCCAGTGTCTTAGGATGACTTTTTTGGCCATCATGGCAATACAAGCTATGTGGAATTTCCTGACCCCCATAAGGGGGTCCAAGTCTAGCCCCAAAAAGCAGCACCTGGGAATGAAGGCCTGCTCTAGTCCCAACATTGGATCAATGTTTCTGAAGATTGAATCCCATAGGGGTTTGGCCTTAGGACAGTCCCATGGGATGTGTTTGAGGTTTCCCCTGTTTCGTTTACATCACAAACAGGTATCCATCTCTAATTTCCCCATCTTGTGTAATTTAGTCAGAGTTTAGTATAGATTGTGGTTAATGTTGAATCGTTTTAGGTGGATATTGTCTGATTTTAGAAGTGTGAATGTATTTTTCTGGAGTATCTTCCTGTTCTCTTGTGCATCTAGGTCCTTGAATTCCAATTGCCAGCACATTTTCCTTTCTCATTTCCATCCTTGGTTTAAAAAACTATATACCTTGCAGGGGTTAAACTGCACTGAGAAGTAGTGGAATTTCTAAATTGGTTTCTGGTTGCAGATTAAGCAACACTAGAGAGAAAGGAATGTGTGACTGTGAAATAGGAAGTTCTTCGGATGCTGTAACCAGTGGGCCTGTAGCTTAATGGTTAGAGCGCTGGAATGGCATATCAGAGGTCCGGAGTTCAAATCCAGGTGCGCCCACATTTTCCTTTCTCATTTCCATCCTTGGTTTAAAAAACTATATACCTTGCAGGGGTTAAACTGCACTGAGAAGTAGTGGAATTTCTAAATTGCCAGTACAAGCATTTGTCTGAGTTGGTGCCGGTCGAGAAGTTTTTTATATATGAGGAAGCGAGCATGACGTTTCTTGGCCAGCTCCCCAAGTTCATCCCATTTTTGGAAGTGCTCTACAGTCCATGGTTTGTGGCCAAGTGTCATTGTCAGCATGTGTTGCAGCTGTAGAAAGGGAAAGACCGGGATGTTGAGTGGGGCCTTCTGCAGTTGGAGCTTCCTGAAGGTAATGAGCTTGTTACTATCCATGAGGTGGTTTAGGTTTTGGATACTATCGTGTTTTAGAAAGTTGGGGGGGGGGACTGGGGCTTTATGGATTGTGAAGTTACAGTTACCAGCTAGGGGTTGCAGTGGGTCATAGCATGGGTTGGTGCCTAGCAGCCCAGGTCCGTTCTTGAACTCAGGTTACTGGCAATTCAGACAGTGGCTAAAAGATTGCAACAGAAATAGGTAGACAAACCTAGAACTGTAAACCAGAACTACACAGAGTAATGCCCCCACATTAGAAGGTATAATGCCCCCACATTAGAAGGTATCAGGCTGCCCCTTGTAAAGTCTCTTTCCCTAGTGCAAATGAGTACAGTTCACGAAATCTGCTATACTCAAACATGTTTGGAGCAAAGTGCAACTGCCCCAAGCATATTTGAATATAGCCTCCTCAAACAAAAACGAGGCACTAAAACATGCACCCAGAACACTTCACATCTCCCTGCTGGCCAATTAGTGCAAATTAGCACAGTTCACTAAATTTGCTATACTCAAACATGTTTGGAGCAAAGTGCGAGTGCCCCAAGCATGTTTGAATATAGCCCCTCTCGAAATGGGGCACTAAAACATGCAAACAGCACTATTTGCATCCCTCTGCTGTCCAAAGAGAGATACAGACAGTATCTGGTCACTAAAAATATACAGGCTGTGATAGAGTCAACTCATTTAAGGCATCCCAGACCTGATAGTGTTACAATAGGTACAAACAGGACCTCACTGAAAATGAGATCCAGCATGTTAACTGACGTATCCTGGGTAACTACATTATAAAAATGTATAAAAGCAGGACCCCAGTAAAAATTTGTTTCTGCATTTTACCCATGCTAACTCTACTATATACACTGGAAAAATGCATAAAAGTATGACCCCACCAAAAATGAAATATTGTAGCTGCTCTATCATACTGACACTCACAACTTATGAGTGTGTGTGTGTGTGTGTTGTGCACATTTTCAAGGGGGTATGTATGTCCAAAACCAAAAACACTTTTCACTACATTACCTTGATGTTTATGATCTTGTTTTTTTTCCTACAGTGTTGTTGTGTAAATGTAGGACTTTTACATTATTTATTAGTGTACCATATATATTTATTTATTTCAAAAGTTTCACCAGGAAAGACCCACTGAGCTGAAAAATAGCTAACTTCTAGATGCATCGGGGAGTGAGAGCTGTAATAACTACATAGAACAATAACTTACACAATACAATATCATACAGAGATATAAAATAAACAGTACAAAATTAGCATGAATGAGGTTCTTCAGACAGGTCAAATTATAAGCAAAAGTTTACAAGGACACAGCAGGGAATCTGTCCCATGGGCACAAGCAATAGTACTTTTCAACAGTGAAGGCACCAGGGGATAGGGTGCTGAAGGAAGGAACGCAGATGGGGAAGGGGAGAAGAAGGGAAAGTGCAGACAAGTGAGGGAGGAAGAAAAGAGGGAGAAGGGTTGGTGAGGTGTGTGCAGGGGCAAGGAGAAGGAAGAGAAAGAGAGGAAGATGGTAAATTGAGGAGCATGGAAAGGGTTTGACTAAAGGGCAGTCACAGGAGGAAGCTGTGAGGTCATGGAGAAAGAAGGAAGAAGGTAAGCTGAGGAGTGGGGAAGGGCTATAACTCAAGGACAGGCATAGGAGGCCCTGGTGTGGTCATAAAGCAGAGAGAAGAGAGAGTGTTTGGAAGAGGTTGAACAAATCGTTAGTGGGAGAGAATTCTAAAGTTTAGGAAAGCAGAAAGAGAAGGCAGCCTGACCAGCAAAATATTTTTCATCACAGTAATACAACTAAGTCACACATTAATTCTGTATCTCTTCTCCTGTATCCGTCATTCCCCTAGTTTTTATTTTGATAAGGTGCTATTTTTGTTCTTTGATCGGTTCCACAACTTTTTGCTTGATAACTTATTTTTGTTAATTTATTCTTAAGACATAATTGTCCTCTTAATCTTTGTTACATTTATTCAATTTCTATGAACTTTATATTCTGTGTTTTTGTATCTGTTATCTTTTCCCCTTTTCCCTTCCCCCAGAACACAGCTGTTACTAACTCAGTATGTCTTTCTTCATAAAATCTTTGAAATAAAAAAAATATTTTATCATAGTAATTCATTAGCAGCCACTGTGGCTCTGACCAGAACTCTTTTCTCTGTGATTCTGCTGGCAGCACTGTCACAGGATGACTGCACCTCACACCTAGGTGTCTGCTAATGATACTGGAGGGCTGCTGACAGGCAATTCCTTTTGATGTTGATGCTGTCAGCTCTTCTGCTGACAGTGGGGCCACTAATTTTGGAGCTGCCTGTTTCTGTTTAGAAAGGAACATGATTTTGGTCCCACTGTAAATTTTTCCGTCTCTTTTGCCAGCAGTCTGAATAGATGTATTTTCCTTGCAGTCATGGCCTCAGCAAGAATTGTTCTGGGGTCTGCAGTGTCAGTGTTTTCTTCTGAAGACATTTTTATGTTTGCTTGTGTGCATGCAAAAGAAACATGTTGTGGAGGTGCAGCAGTGTTGCGGCCAATGCAGCCACTACTTTTTGGGGCTCGTCTGTGTGTCACCAATGAAGGAGCATGCTGGCTATGACAGTAGTCTGCAAGCGTGCCACCAACTTGAAATGATTTTGTCACTGCAGTGAAGGAGCACCTCCTCATTGCAGGATGTGCCTGGCCCGGTGTAACATTTTAATAAACATGGCAGCAACTGTCACCATCCACCTCTCATAGTCCCCAGCAAGCCATCTTCAGGGGTATCCAATCCCCCTGTCAGCATGTCCCCTCCCCAGTTCATTTGCCAATGGGGGAGCCCAATCCCATCAGCATATGTGCCCATTTGCTGTGTTTTGCCTGCCAAGGGGGGGTGTCCAATCCCACTCGGCAGTACCTCCCCCAAACATAGACACCCTTGCCGACGGGGTTCCCAATCCCCCTGTTGGCATGTTTAACCCCCCCATCATGTCACCCATTTTCTTGCCCCCACCCCGACATCATTGTGTGCAACACTGAGAGCCCAGTATGGTTATCATGACTCCCAAAACTCTTACTCCTGTAAAAACAGAAAATGGTCCGTGGTGCTTTTCTTTAAACTGAAACACAGAAAATGGTCCCTTGCCATATGGTCCCTTCCCCCAACCTGTACCCACCCTCTGCGCACCCCACCTCCCCGCACCCCCCATACCCCATACTTACCTCTGGAGTCTGGTGCAATGATCTTTGGTGGAACGGGAACATGTCTGCACTCTTCAAAGCTGACTGCGAACTGAAGAAATGCCGTTAAGCTGCATAATGGCATAAATGTTTTTTTTTTTAACTTCGGTGGATATCTCAGCCATTTTTGTGACTTGTGTCCTCAGATTTTCAACATGGGGTTCTTGGGCCCCCACCTCATGAACTCAATCACTGTTATGTTGTTATTTGGCTCCGAAAGGTGATTTCACTGTCACTGCACAGAATCGCCTTCCAGGACTGATTAATGTTCATGAGGTGGGCTCCCAAAAAGCCTATGTTGCAAATTTGGTGAAAAAATTCCAAAAAAATGACTGTGTTACGAGTGTGCATTGTGCAGCTCCCACGCACGCTTGTAATTTTGAGAATTTTTTATATTTTCACTCTAGATTTTCAACATTACCATTTTTGCACATCTCCTTATGAACAGTACAGCTGTCATTTTTCACATCCTGCCCAAAATGTGTTTTACTTTATGTGGTGCACAATGGCACAGTCCTGTGCAAAATCAACTTCGGGACAGATTAAGAAATCACAGTGACAGTGTTCATAGGAGAGATCCCAAAAAGCCCATGTTGCAAACATGGTGAACAAATTCTAAAAAATAACTGCGTTACCAGCATGAAATTGCGCAGTTTCTAGGTATGCTCATAACTTCATCATTTTTTTATATTTTTACTCCAGATTTTCAACATTGTCATTTTTGCACACTGCCTTATGAACAGTACAGCCGTCATTTTTCACATCCTCCTCAAAACATGTTTTCACACCTGTGGCACACAATGGGCGCGGTCACTGTGCAAAATCAATGTTCGGGACACATTAAGAAAATCACAGTGCCACTGTTCATGAGCGGAGGTCCCAAAATGCCTATGTTGAAAATGTGGTGTAAAAATTCCCCAAAATAATTGCATTATGGGTGTGCATTGTGCAGTTTCTACACATACTCATGACTTTGTCAATTGTTTTTATATTTTCACTCCAGATTTTCAACATTATCATTTTTTTACACCTCCTCATGAACAGTATAGCTGCCATTTTTCACATCCTGCCTGAAATGTGTTTTCACACCTGTGGCACCAAATGGCTCAGTCGCTGTGCAAAATCAGCTTTCGGCTAACGAACTGATAGTGTCACTGTTCATGCAGTGGGGTCACAAAAAGCTCATGTTGAAATCTTGGAGTGAAAATATCAAGAAACACCCAGGGTGTTAGGTTTTCCCACCATAACGCCCTATGCTGTAGGGACTGACAGGCGTCAGGGGTGTGACTTGGGATTGTCAACAGTAATGCTCATGCCATTCCACCCCAACCCTACCCTGCAGCCAGTGACAGGCATCGAGGTGCACCTTGGACTCTTCAGTACCAAAGTTCACTCCATTCTCCTATACTGCACCCATTTCAGCGTATTTCTTTGGAGTGGGGTGAGTGTAAAGCCTGAACACCCCAAGGCACAACTCAACACTTATCGGTGACTGCAGGGTAGGGTGGGCTGAAATTATGTGAGCATTATGGGTAATGACCAAAGGCACACCACAATGCCTGTCCATCTCTGCAGGATGGGGGTGGGGCTGGCATCAGTTCAATACTTCACTGCCATTCCTATTCTTCATCTAACATACTAACATACTATTTGCCAGCAGATTAGGCCTTATGGTCTATCGAGTCTGCTCGAACCTAGATCCTTAGTTGGGTGCCGAGACCCTCCCATCCCTTGTGCTCCAGAAACCCCTATCATCCATCTCCACCCCCCGGGACTGGCCATCATCTGATACATCCCCTTTCTGTGTCTGTCCCACCCTCTCTTAAAACCCTCCACTGTGGATCTCTGAACCAGCTCACCAGGCAGTGCATTCCAAGGGTCCACTACCCTCTCAGTGAAAAACCTCCTCCTCTTCCCCCCTCACCCTTCCACCTTCCAACTTCAAACCATGCCCTCTGGTGATGCCTTCCTGCTTTAGTCTAAAGATCCCCTCCATGTTTACCCTATTTATTCCCTTGAGGTACTTGAAGACCTCAATCATGTCCCCTGTCTCTCCCTCCTCCAATGAAAACAGGCAGAGCTCCTCAAGTCTGTCCTCATAAGTCAAATCCCTAGCCCTCGTATCATCTTTGTTGCCCTCCTCTGTACCCTCTCCAGGAGCTGTATGTCCCTCTTCAAGTGTGGTCTCCAGTACTGTACACAGTACTCAAGGTGTGGTCTAACCAGTCCATTGTACAGTGGCAGAATCACTTCCTTGCTCCTAGAGGTGATCCCCTACGATGCATCCCAACATCCTGTTTGCCTTGCTAGCTGCTCTCCTGCACTGCTCAGAGTTATTCATACATGTATCCACCATGACCCTAGGTCTTTTTCCCTATTGAGGCTTCCAGCGCCTCCTCCCAGGGTGTACCTGTGTTTAGGGTTTCCTGACCAAGATGCAACACCTTGCACTTGGTGATATTGAAATTTAATTTCCATGTGTGAGCCCAGCTTTCCAGGGTGTCCAGGTCCCTTGCGGGCCAACCTCCCCTCTTCTCCCTCAACTACTGCTCCCATCTTGGAGTCATCCGAAGAGACTCATTTCACACCTATACCATCCCTGATGTCCAGTATGTATGCATTAAACAGGATTGGACCCAGGACCGAGCCCTGTGGTACCCACTACCAACCTCTCTAGGTTGAGAGCTCCCCACAGACCACTACTCTCTGAGTGCATCCAGCTATCCAGTTTTCAATCCATCTGACCATCAAAGGGCCTACTCCTAACCTCATCAGTTTCTCCACCAGACCATTGTGGGGACAGAGTCAAACAGCCTTGCTGAAGTCCAAGAATAATACATCCACAGGCTTACCCCTGTCCAGTTCTGATGTTACCCATTCATAGAACTCCACAAGGTTGGTTTGACATCATCTACCTGGCACAAACCCATGTTGCCGACTATCCAGACCTCCCACCTCCTCCAAGTAAACCCCCAATCGTTCCTTTAGTATACTCTCCATTAATTTTCCCACCACCGAGGTCAAACTGATGGGTCTATAGTTACCTGGTACTTCCCTCGACCCCCCTTTATGGATTGGTACCACATGTGCCTCTCGCCAATCCCTAGGTACCCTCCCTGTCTCAAGTGACCTGCTGAAAAGCTCCGCCAGGGGTGCAGCCAGTATGTCCGCCAATTCCCATAGTACTCTCGGATGAATGCCATCCGGCCCAGGAGATTTGTCTTTCTTTAGGGCCTTGAGGGCTAACCACACCCTTTTGGCAGGGATGGCATCATCCATCCCCTCCACCTTACTGGTCTTTTTATCCTTATCCAGATGTGACACCCCTGGGGTACCTTTCCCTCCCTTTTGCTCCATTTCTGTTGCTTCACTGATCCCACTCCCTGCGGCTTCTATCCCCTTTGTGCCTTGCTTTGTAGATATCCCATCTCCCTCCCTAGTGAACACAGAGGCAAAGTACTCATTAAATACCTCTGCCTGGTCCCTCGCCTCTTCCACCACCCTCCTTCTGATCTCAATCTGCTGAGATGGCCCTTAGTTTTCTCCGCTCCCCAATGTACCGGAAGAACCCCTTTTCCCCTCCATGTATCCCCTGTGCCAGCCGCTGCTCTTTACTGGACTTTGCTCCCCTCACCATATGGGTGATTTTCTAGATGCAAGCTGGTACATTTCCTTATCCCTATCCCCTCTTGTTGTTTTATATTTTTTGTAAGCTGCCTCCTTTTCTCTGACTGCTACCTGTACCTCACTGGACCACCAGCATGGTTTATGTGACCTTGCTCCCTTACGTTTCAACTTAGCGCAGATCCTGACTGCCTCATGAACTCCCCATTTTATGACCTCCCATCTCCTTTCCACACTTGTCGTTGAGGTAATCCCTTCAAGTGATCCTTGAGAATATTTCCCATGCCCATAAAGTCTGCCCCTGAAGTCCACTGCCAGTGTCCTAGATCTCACCCCACTCCCCAATGCTTATTTGAAACCAGACAGTATTGTGGTCACTCCCAGTCAGGGGTCCTGTACAACCATGTCCTCACCAGATCCCCATCTGCAGAACCACATCCAGGACATGCCCCTCCTTGTGGGCTCCATCACATGCTGTGTTAAGAACACATCCTGGAAGCCATCCAGCAGCCTCTGCTCCTTGGCCACCTTAGAGGACATGGTTCCCCAGTTTGTACCTGATATTAAGGTCCCCATCAACACCACTCCTTCCCTTTTGGACCACACTGGGCAATGATGTTGTCTAGCAAACCATCCTCTAGAACATCACTCATCCCGGGGGGCCTATTTGCTACTCCCAGCTTGACCTTATCTCCTGCTGGGGATCATAAGGTGACCCATAAGGCCTCCATGTTTCCCTCTGCCTCTTCTACCATAGCAATTTCTATGTCATCTCTAATGAACATAGCCACTCCACCCCCTCTGCCCTCCTTTCTATCCTTCCTAAGCATAGTGTACCCCTGTGCATTTAGGTCCCAGTCATGGTTTTAGTTGGCCCATGTTTCCGTGACTGCCGCCACATCCACCCCCCCTGAACAGCATGGCCTGGAACTCTGGCAACTTGTTTCCCAAGCTCCTGGCATTTACTAACACTAACCCCAACCCCTTATCCCTGATCCTCTTTTGTCGAACCCCACCCAGATTCCCTATACTTCCATCCTCCCCTGCTCCTCCTGAAACCTCCACCTCCAGTCTGTTTCCCCTCCCCTTGGGCAGAGGCTACTCCCTCATCTGGAGGAGGGCCTAGTCAGCCCTCCCTTATCCTCCCCCCCCTTACAAGTTTAAACCCCACCTTTCTTGTATGTAGTCAGCCATCCCTGTTTAGGACTTCTTCCCTAATGGGGCAAGATGAAACCTGTCCTGGCATATAGTCCCTTATCCTCCCAAACTCCATTCCAGTTCCCTAACACCCCCAACCCATTCTCTTCACCCCACTTCCTGAGCCAGTCATTAACCTCTGTGAGCTTCATTTTTTTCTCCACTGAGGCCTTCGGTACTGGCAATATCTCTGAAAAGGAAATGTTGCATCCATTATCCCGACAGACTCTGGCAAGTTCTTGGAACCTTGCTTGGATTTCCAAAATGCTATTTCCCTCTAGATCATTAGTTCCCAAATGCACCAGGAAATCTGGTTTCCCTCCACAATCCCTAACCATTTCATACACCATGAACTTTGCTCTGTGCACTGTCAGCCCAGAGATACTCACTACCTTCACCTGGCTATGGCATCCACCCCCCTGTCCCTCCCAATGGATACCCCTAATCATCGAGTCTCCCAGTAACAGAACCTTCACACCGCCATCATCCTTATGGTTACCTCACCTATGCCCTCTCAGCCCCTCCCCTTTATCCATGATCGCACTTCATGGGAGTCTTCCTGCCTTATTAGAGACCCCCTTGTCACCCTCCCCTTTCTGCCTCCCTTGCTATTTTGCCCACTTAACTCAAACCCCCTCTGAATAGGTGTCCCCTTTAACCCTCTCTTATCTGAACCATTTATCCTGGTCCTGATGGTTTCCCCTTCCCCTGCACCACCATCCCCCCCTTGTAATAGTACCCCTGTCTCCAGAGGCTCTTTGTGGGTCCCCTTTAGCTAAGGCCCCATCCTTGGTACTGACCTCCCTGCTGAAGGGGGGCTCCTCTCCCACCTCCTTGTCTCCCAGTTTCTCTCCAATCATGCTCTCCTCCCTCATATCTGGAATATGTTGCATCTCCCCCATTTGCTTAACATATATGTTTCCCCTTCTCCCTCTGGGACTATGTCTATCCTTTCCATAGCTGGTCTGTGATGCCCTATGGGTATCTGACTCCTCCCCGGCCTCTGTATGAATTTCTTCATTTCCACCAACCCTTCCTCCCCTCTAGGATGCTTAGTATCTCAAATTTATTGTGAAACTCTATGTCAGCCTCCATCAAGTAACCCGAGTTTCCCGACTGCATCTCTAAACTGACCTCTTCTTCTCTCTTGCACTGTTCACCTTAGAGCTCCCTTCCCACAGTCTGCTGTTTTAGGCTTGCACACAACAGCCCCTCCTGACTCTTCCCCCTCCAGTCTCTTTGAATTCAGAATGTTCACCCTCTACGCTTTCCCCTTAGCATCAACTTCCCTATCTAAGGGTCCTCTGTCCCTAATATCCCCCCTTCTGCTTGCTGCAACATAATCTCCTGTAATTTCAGAGCGTTGCCCCAGCCTCCTCTCAGCCTCACCCTTCTGCTGCCCATATCCACACCCCTTATCCTTGGACACCCCCCCAGCTCCCACAGCTTACTCCTTAACCAATATACCTCACTCCTGATACAAGATAGCTGTCTACAGAGTGGGCAGCCTCCCTCTCTCCAGGCCCAATTTAGAATTATTGCCATCCCACAGCCTGTGCAGCCTACAACCCTTCTGAAGATGCCTGCCATGGTGGAATTAGCCACCCTGATTATCCCCCTCTGTTTATAATAGCACACCCCCTTTTCTCAGTCCCTTTCCCTTGGAGTACAGTTTCTCTCTATACTGACTGTAGTTATTTACAAACCCAATTTCAACCCCACCAACAAAGTTCCCAAGTCTCACAAGCACTATACAGTCCAGTATGTGTTTGGTCCCCTCAACAGTGTGTGTAAGCAGACACCAGGTACCGTATGATGTCACAGGCCCACCAGCTCCTGTTTGCTTCAAATTTCAGTCCAAACAGAAATACTCAGCCCTTCAATCCCAACCCCAGTGGCTTTTCAGTATTTGAAAGCCTACAAACAGGGTGGGAGGGAGGCTCTTACCAAACACCAGGCAAACAACACATTTAAATTTCCTTCTAACTGTCTGTGGCCTTTTCCCCTCCCCTCCCTTTCCCCACCACTCTGCAGCCCCCTGAGCCAGTGGGCCTTTGAGGGAATGGGATGTGAGGTGTGGCAGCTGAGATATCTTGATTTTTGCTGCTACCAACTCAGCTTGGAGTTCCACAAAGTTCCTGCAAATGGTGTCCCCTCCCACAGAGCTTAACCTATCCCACAGTCCCCACAGATGACTACCTCCCCACTGAAGCTCTGTTCCATACTTGGTCTACCATCATTTTTTGGATCACTGGGAATAACCATCTTCCTACTATCTGCTTAATACCCCTTAACAAGTGCCAAACTGACCTTTAAAGGGAGTTTTGCTAAAGTTTCTGTCTCATGTGGTTTCCTGGCTGTCCCTCCTTTGGCTTCTTCCTTGCACCTCTACCCTAGATTGGCAGGAAAATTACAGATACAGAATGTGGGTTTTAATATGGTTAGCCTGCTGTAACATGGATGAAACAGCCTTCTTCCCTGACATTAGGCAAGCGGTATAGGATCTTAATACTAATGAAGTAGTGTACCATTCTCTTAGGAGGAGAGGTTAATGTGGTGTTTGGATCAGTACTAGACCCAAAGCAATTGGCTCCCCAAGCATGATAGTTGCACCAGACTTGCTCTCTGTTGCCTGATGCAGGAATGGGGATTCACAGATGTTTAGTGAAATGAACATCTAACTGATAGGGACTACTACTACTTGCGTGCCCAAGACAAACATAGCTGCATTGATTTCTTTCTTGCTAATCCTCAGTTACTGCAGCAGGTGTCACAATCTCCCTGGTAGGAAATATATTAGTCTCAGACCAAAGCCTAGTATCGGTGCCCTTCCATTTCCTGGCAGAAGGCCTAGCCCTCCCCAGTGATGTGCTGCCAAATTTTTAACTATTACCTCTCCCCCAGCCTGCTCACTGTCCCATCTCACACTGGTGTTCCCCACCCCCTAGCAATTCCTGCCCAGTGTGCACCACTCCAAGCCTATGTGACATCCTCCCATTCTGCCATCTCAGCTGTCCATTCCATACCACTGCTGTCCTTGCAATGAAATGATAACACCATTTTTGGAAGGCCTAATCTCTGTGGACTTTTATTTTCAAAAACTTTAACTCCCCCCCAAACTTCCACTTTCACCCCACCTGCACCCTCCATTTTATTTCCATTCCCTCTCAGTCTGCCCTATCACAGAATCACACAGCTATTGCTGCCACAACAAGCAATCAAATAGCACAGCAAAGCAATGGGCATATGATTTTTTTGCCACTGCTGCCAGCCCACTGGACCTAAACAGGCCAGCAGCATTCAAGACTACCAATGAAGGCATGTCTAACTCTGTCAGTCCCACCTCTTTCAGTCTGACTGAACACTCCAAAGTATTTATTGTTTTTCTGGGGGGGTCTTATGGACAGACTTGACTTTTTGTTCTACTTGTTGGAAATATATATTGATGGTCCCAATATGGATGAGACATCCTATACCACTTATCTAATGTCAGGTCAAGTGGAGGATTTTCTTCAAATGTGAGTTTACTCACCTACAAGGCCCTACATGGACTAGGCCCTGGCTATCTGTCTGACCTTCTGGCACCAACTGTCTTGGTTCAGTCCCTCTGTTCTTCAACCAGGGGCCTCCTTGAGGTTCCCAGGACCCAACTTAAAACTGCCAGTGATCAGGCTTTTAGCGTCGCTGGCCCAGTCCTGTGGAATGCTCTTCCACCCTACATTACTTAAGCCCCATTGGTTGAGTGTTTTCAAAGTGGTCTCAATGCCCATTTATTTTCATTGGCCTTCTCAGTTAATGTGATTTAACCAGCTTTTAGATCTGTTTTTAATTGTACCTACTGATTTAATGGTTATTACTGATATTTATTATTTTTTTTTTCTTGTATCGTGTTTTGGTTTTATTTCACCTGCCTTTGTGTGTTAGGCACCCAGAGCCTCCGGGATTGGGTGCCCTACAAAAAAACTTTGCCTTGTCTTGCCGTACAAGTCCTCCATGTCGTCTCATAATCTACAGTACTATCACACTACAAACATAGTCAGTAAACAAGGGAGTGCTTCTTTTTTACTTATATTTTATTTTCAACTGTTTTTTTCTCCAAGTTTAGCTTTACTTCTTAATTGATAATCAGTGAAATTTAGATTTATTTCACCTACCAGTACAATTGCAGCTTTGTTCTGTCTCTTCTTCCATTCTATGCTCACCAGGCCTCAGACGGTAGGGCTGAATTGGGTAGGTTTATGCAGTGAGAGCAGGGGTGCTCACAGTCTCACTTCCTCAGAAGGGCACTTACTATGTCAAGTGACAGGTGATAGCTTGGACAAGCCTCAAGTGGCAGCATGGCTTTTTCTCTTTGAAAGATTTCTTTCACTCTTGGGTCCTTGTACTGCAAGGGTCCATCATCTCCATTGCCTCAGAGTGCACTTCTCACTCAAGTGCTGCAATTTAATTACCATTCTTTCTCCTCTGTATTGCTGCTAAGGTAGTGAGAGGGCAAGAGAAAGATATGTACACAAGGGAGCTGGCACAGCTGGCTGGGAAAGAGCAGCATGCGTACTACAGCATTAAATTATTGGATACCTTGTGTGGTTGCACTGCACTACCATTGCTGTGTAACTTTCCTTCCCATTCTCATGAACATTGAATATCTGGAGTTTAACTCTACAACAGCACATCTGTTCTTTGTTGCCACCCCACTTCTGCATATTCCCCTTCTCCAAAATACACACAGCTGTGCCAATGGTTGCCCAACCTTGCTGCTTCCTAAAGTAAGTTCAAAAACTGTACAATATTTCAAATTTTCTTCATAAAAATGTAAAGTGATGCACATTGGGAAGATGAACCCAAGAGTGCAATGTGTCATGGAGGGAGTGGTGCTGGAGAGCACCACAGATGAAAAAGAACTAGGGGTCTTGATAGCAGAGAGCATAAAAACAACAGCACATTGTAATACAGCTGTGGGCAAGGGAAACAAAATGCTGGTTTGTATACAGAGGGGGATAAGCAGTAGTTTAGAAGGTGATCCTCCCATTGTACAGGTCACTGGTGTGACCACACCTGGAATATTGCACAAGATACTGGAGTCCACACCTGAGGAGAGACTGTGACAAGGCAGAAGCAGTACAGTGCAGGGCAACCAAGGTGGTCCACGGACTGGGGACAAGAATATGAAGAGAGACTGCAGAACTTGAACATGCAGGCCCTTGAGAAAAGGAGGAAAATGGTGACATGATCAAGACATACGAGTACCTGCATGGGATAAATCGGGTGGATACCAAGGAACTGTATTCCTTGAGTTCAACTACAGGGGAGAGAGGGAACTCACTTAAACTTGCAGCAAAGTGATTCTAAAAGGACATCCATAAGCACTTCTTCACAGAAAGAGTGGTGAACAAGTGAACCAAGCTGCCAGAAGAAGTGTTACAGACCAAATCAACGAACAGCTTCAAGCAGGGATGGGAAAGACATATGGGATTATTTATAGAAAAGAGTCAAAAACAAAGGTGAAGGATGACCAATGGGGCAATTGCAGAGCAGTTTGGTAGAGTGGGCAGACTGGATGGGCCAACAGGCCTTTTTCTGCTGTCAGTGTCTATGTATCTATATGTATCTATATATCTGACTCTTGGCAATAAGACCTACTAACTCAAGAGAGTATGTGAAAGTGTTTAAGGGATTTAACTACACTATAGGAGGAAGGGGTCCTCAGGTATAGTGGGGGCTGGTAAGGGGAAAGAACAAAGAGGTGTGGTTAATGGGGTCAAATCAGTTGACAGGTTTCAAGTGGGGTGACACAGAGGTTGGTTCTGGGTCCTGTTCATTCTGGGTCCTAGGCTAGTCAATATGTTCATTAGTGACATCATGGAGGGAATCAGGAACAAAATATGCCTTTTTCTCGATGAGACAAAGCTCTGCTGCTGGGTGGACAGTGTGAAGGGGGCAGGGAAATGAGGATGGACCTGGAGACACTGGAAAGATGGTGTAAGATCTGACAGTTGACATTCAATGCCAAGAAGTGTAAGGAAATGCTCATCAGCAATAAAAGAAAAAGCACAGACTGCTATATGGGAGGGGTTCAATTAGCCAGGATGATGAAGGGAAGAGGCCTGGGGGATAGCATCAGCAACAATCTCAAGAACAAAGCAAACAACAAGACAACAAAAATGCTGGGCTGTATAGGAAAGGGGAAGGACATCCAAAAGAGGGCAGTGATATTGCCTTTATTGATGTCCCTGGTCAGATCCCACCTGGAGTACTGT
The DNA here is from genome assembly GCA_016271365.2 of Neoceratodus forsteri. Lineage (NCBI taxonomy): Eukaryota > Metazoa > Chordata > Ceratodontiformes > Ceratodontidae > Neoceratodus > Neoceratodus forsteri. The sequence continues at coordinate 1,210,979,204 of CM028132.1, forward strand.
GCGCTGTTCTGGAGTCCACTTCTTTGCAAAGAACCAATGCAAAATTTAGAATATGTTTCTTTGAATCAAATGCTCTGTCTGAGAGACCAAATAGGAAGAATGACCCAATGCACACTTGGTGTTACTGTAAAGGAAATGAAATTGAGGATTTAACCCATGTAGTACTAAGATGCAGATGGTATAATGCAGTAAGAAAGAAATGGATTGGTTCACTTCTTACTTCCATTGGTTATTGTGATGAGTCTGAAATGTTGAAAATCCTGTTTACAGTAGAGGACAAATATATTTTAAAAAGGACTGCCCTTTACTTGTTTAACATACAAAAAATGTGGAGAAAGAAAACTCACACTAGTTTAACTCTATGAGATATATTTTGTGGAATTGATGCATTAGGATAAAATGTAACAGTCTGGCTATTTATACAGTCCATTTTAATGATGTTTGTTATATACAATATGATTTTGTAACTTTGTAATAATATTTTTTAAACCGATTGAACAAAATAAAATATAATTAAGAATACACTTCTCAAACTGTGTGAGAGGCCTTTCGGCACCATGCAATTCTGCTTAAAGTTGAACCAGCATAACATTCTGTGGTGATTTGCATATGCAGCCCATGATGCTTTGCATGGTGGGGGCATGTGTGATTTTGTATTTTCTTGAAACTTGGCTTCCCAGCCAAATGCCCTTTGGGGTAACCCTTGCCTCAGTGTTTGCGCACAGAGGTTCTTTGTCTTTTAAATAGTTTTTTATTTTAATGGGTTCACCACAACATAACCAAGACACACTGTCTTAAGGTAGCTGGTTCATTCCACTGGGGGTGTCAAACCGATGAGGCATACTGATGAGTCCTGGTAGGATGAAACACGTGTCTATGTCATCTGTTAGCACCCTTTGCAAACTGTGTGAGAGGCCTTTCGGCACCATGCAATTCTGCTTAAAGTTGTACCAGCATAACATTCTGTGGTGATTTGCATATGCTGCCCATGATGCTTTGCATTGTGGGGGCATGTGTGATTTTGCATTTTCTTGAAACTTGGCTTCCCAGCCAAATGCCCTTTGGGATAACCCTTGCCTCAGTGTTTGTGCACAGAGGTTCTTTGTCTTATAGATACAGTAGCTGGGTCTTCTTCACTAGGACTGACAACACAGTGATGAGGAGTAATGGGTGCACATAAATTGGTGGTGATATAAGAGGAATATCAGGAAGTACTTTTTCACAGAGAGTACAGTGGAAATAGATTGCAAAGTGAAGTAGCGGAGGCAAGGTCTATTTTCAGATTCAAGGAAGGCTGCTGTAAGTTCAAATGACTAGTAGTCCTTAGGGAATGAAAGAGGTACAGGGATGAGGGAAGTGGTATAGAATAGATCAGGATGAAGGGAGCAGAACATTACTAACAACCCTATTAGGTCATAGGCCAATAAAGAGTAGGTAGAAATCTTTACCAGACTTCAGTAGATGGACCATAAGTCCTTATTTGCCGTTGTGTTTTCTATGTTTTGTCCTGGAAGCAATGAGCATGAAATATTTGAAAAGGCACCTTATACAGAGAAAAGAGAAAAAGTTCCATTTAATGCTGTATGTCACTGTGACAAAAACAGTTCTTGCCAATTATACTGTAAATGTTTACCCAGAAATCTCAAAGGACAATACGCATGTAATGTTTGCTGTGGTTTCACAACATTTATTCCTTCTACTATGTGTATAACTCATACCGCATTTTGTTACAGTGATGTTATATTACTTACAGTAATAGCCTTCTATTTTCTCCTGGGTACGTTCTGTATTGATTTTGTATCCCTTGTCTTTATTCTTCGTTATCAAGTGATTTAAAGGGGTTAAAAGATTACCTCAGGGTCTTTGACCTACATCGAACACCATTATTTTTAGTCCTTATCTAAGCAGTTTGTGAATACTGTATATTGTACATATTGCAAACAAGAGAAATAAAAGTGGTCCCATAAATCACCTTTGCAAAGTTTTAAACAAATGTCACAATAGTTATAAAGCATCACTACAGGGATGTTCATTTGTTCTTTCAAGTAGGGGTGTGCAGAGACTAAATATTATTTCTCCAAATATGAAGAATAGTAAGGCCACAGATTGTTCAGGAGCTGTTCCCCAAGTTGGGGAATATTTGATATTCATGTCAGATTTAAAAAAAGAAGAGAGAAGAAACACCCCACCCTAGTCCCCAGTCCAAAACCCAATAAATGTGGCCTTGCCCCCATACTCTATTAGCAACCCCATTCCACACTCTTTCCTCCAGCTCCCACAGTTTGTTATATTTCTTAGCATTTATAAATAAAATCCACCAATGGCTGGCTGCCATCTTTTAATGTTTGTGTAACCCTTGCTTGTGCTTAATAAAATATCCACTTTTTCTTCCCACCCCTACCCTGGTAGCACCCTACTTCCACCATCCCCCAGCACCCAATTTTTGTTTTGTAAATAATACAATCCACCTTCCTCCATGGCCAGCCCCCTGGAAAGTATTCACATGTCTGTTCTGTCTGCATTTTTGTAACAAAATTGGGTGCTGCCAGGGTGCAGAGGACATATTGGATATTTTTTTACGTGTAAATGAGTGCTATATAAAAGTTAAAGTACAGCGAATGGGCCTGGAGGTGGATGGAAAGTTGTGGTAGTTGTCCACCTGGGATTTTGTTTATAAGTTCTAAGAAATATAATACATTGTGGGTGCTGGGGGAGAGGAGGATAGGATTGGGCTGCTGATAAAGTTTGGGGACGGGATTACATTTTTCTGGGCTTTGGGCTGGAGGAAGAGAGTGGGGCCTTTTTTCATTTCTCTTTAAAGTTGACACAAATATCCTAATATCAAAATATTTGGTTGCGAATGCCAAATATTTGGCTGAATATTCAGAAAAAAAGCCATTTACACACACATATTTTCAAGCTATATCCTATCTCCAGTGAACTCTAGTTGGGTAATATGACCATGCTTCTTATGTTTTCATAAAACTCCTTGATTGAAAAAACTTTCATTAGTCTGTTATGATAAATGCTGTACATAGGGCCAGACTTAATAACAGTTTAATTTTCCTTTGTTATTGTTTTTAAAAGAGTCTTGTAAAATAGCAGTAAAAAACAAGTAAAAACACAAAATAAATTAAACAGAAAGGAAAATTAACACTATAAAATACTATTCATGCTTATTAGGCTACGTGGGATAGGTAAAGTGGTTCTTCAAGATATATGTCAACATATTCAGTCAAAAACACTACAGAATGGGCATTCCACAAATTATAGGACAGATCTGGAAATGACCTTTTCCAGCTCAGTATGTCTATACTGGTAAAATGTTTGAAATAACTAAATAAATAAACAAATTGGGCAGCAGCAGTAAAATCTCTGTCTCTGTCTTTATACATGTATGTGCCACATCAAATAGTGATGATCCAGTAGATTGAAGACTGTGTACTGAAGAGATTTCTCCAAATACAGTAGGAGGGTAAAAATGGCATAGGGCCTTACAAGCTATCAGAAGCACTTTGATGTTTATTCATTGCATAATAGGCAGCCCACTTATTATCCATAGTAAGCAAGATACTTTGTTTCATGGCCCAGCTGATACCAAGTCTTACATGGCTGTGTTTTGTTTTAACAGCAGGCAGTAAGCCAATTTCACTGAAATGCCACAACAGAGACACTGTTGTAGTCAAGTCTTGATTTTACAAATTTGTGTACCTGAATGATAAGGTGTGCCTTGGAAAGGAAGGACACAACAAAACAAAACTTCCTTAATCTTGAGAGGTTTGATTAATTGGAGCAGGTTAAAAACTGTAGGGTTCAGGATCAAGGTCTGATTTAGTTAATAGAGTAATGACAAAATCAGTTCCAGCTAGTTTGACTTGAATCATGCCTAGAAATCTGAACTAATGTTCATGTCTGAAATGGCAAAATGTATATTACATTCACCCCCTACCCCACCCTCATTGTAGATTGAATATTTTCAAACTAACTCAACTTTCATTGATTTATCTCACAATATTAATAATAATCGGAAGTACAATTTCTATAGTGCCTTTAAAAATTTCAAGGTGAAGATACAACAAACAAGAATAGTCAATAAGTATTAAAAGTTAATTGAAAGAAGTGGGTCTTTAGTTTGCTCTTAAATGACTTGAGGCCAATACATGGTCGGATTTCCAATGGAAGTCCATTTCAGAGATGGGGCTATGGACCAAGATTTTATCACTGAATGTGGCCGGTCTTGTGGTAGGCATATCAAAAAGAAGTCCATCAGAAGAACAAAGTCAGTGAGTTGGAAAATAATGATAAAGGCATTCAGATAAATATTAAGATTATTTTGATACTTGAATACAAGCAGGAGTATTTTGTAGTTTATTTTATTTTCTACTAGAAGCCAGTGGAGTCTGGCCAACAAAGGGAAAGCACAATCAAACTTTATGGAACCTGCAAGGACACATGCCTCAGCATTTTGAATGAACTATAGAGGATACATGGTACGAGTTGGAAGAGCAGATAGGAGGGAATTATAGTAATCCATATGGGAAAAATATTTAGATGCAGACATACAGTATCTTGACAATTGTGTGAAAGGGAAAGAAAGCAGAACTGATAATTTTGCTAAAATGGGACTTCAAATGAAATGATTGCCAAAGATGACCCCAAGCTTTCCAACAGTGGGAGTTTAGTAAATAGTAGAGGAATCATGATTAAGTTCAAAAGCAGAGAGACTAACAGATTAGATTTTTTCTCTTGTATTACACACAAGGAGTTTAGCCTTGTTGATGAGTAAGTAGAATGAGTTACTGACCATCCATGATTAGACATCTGCCAAACAGAAGGAACAATGACTGGGGCACAGATTTGTGTGTCACTGGCATAACGGTATGACAGAGTGTGAACATTTATAATGTCTGCCAATGGTACCATATATAACATAAACAATACAGGTCACAGACAGAACCGTATGGGATGCCTGCCATTACAAAATTAGTTAGAGATGTTGCAGAACTGAATTTGATAGTTTGAGCTTGGCCAGTGACATATGAATGAAACCAGCATAAGACAGTGTTATTGATACCAAAGACATACTGTATTTCAAATGGATGAACAATGTTTAATGGTTGATGGCGTCAAAGGCAAATAAAATATCTAACAGTGGCAGTACACTGGGGATTCCCTGACCAATAGATAGTAATATTTATTTATTTCATTTTGATATCCAGGTAAGCCCACTGGAACTAAGGGTCCCTTTTTCAGGGGCGACCCAGAATTAATTACATACAAGCGGTACAGTATTATACAATGGCAAGAAAGAATGCTGGTCTCTCATTGGTCAGGCTGGGACTGGACCCATGATGTTTTCCCAGCATTACATAATGGATCTAGTCCTAGCACAGAGATGACCGCATTCACTGTTAAAAGGAATCACTCCATGATCAGCTTCACTCTGCACCACTCAGCAGCCAGCTTCACTGTGCACCACTCATTTGTCCATACAGTCATGTCACTTATAGTTGCATCAGACTACCCCCACCCACTAAGGCATGGTGTGCCTCTGAGTCAGAAGTCACAAAATTCTTCTGGAAATAACAGCCTTCTCACTGTTCTGCCACCGATTAGAAGTCAAACTCAAATGTGTTCCTCATACTGCCAGGGCATCCTGCTGCCTTGTACTTATAGCGCAGTTGAGACATGCTCCTGCTCAGCCAGTCAACTGTTTCTCCTGCGATCCACACACAAAGTAAAAAGTAGCTCATTGCTTCTCTCTTAAAATGTTTACATGTACCTACCATTCCATTTCCTCAAGATGTTATACCGAGTCACGCAACCTACCTGACTCCTCACAAGAACTGCAAGTGTCTCTCCACATTGTCTCCCTCACAGATTGTGATCCTCCTTTCTCTCACAGTAAAATTAAATCTCCTCAAAAAATAACAACTTTGTAAAGCACAAATAGAACTGAGAGGAATTATGAAAAAAAAAGCAGCTAACAGAGAAAGCTGAGATTTCAGATGACTGAATGACAAGGAAGACACTCACAGGCCATAAATCCAGTACACAACAGCACATCTACTGGACAGATTGGAAACAGGAACTTTTTTATTCAACAAGAATGCCTGCACTGTTCAAAATCACATATAAAACTTCTTTAATTTTTATTTACAAAAATGAGCCATTGTATAATAGGAATAATGCACTCCAGGGTGTGTGTTGTGCTTGGATAACAACACTTCTTAGGTGTTGGATGCACTTGACCCATGGCCTCATACCCAACCACCTGAAGCGTGATGTTATCCCAGCATGACACACACCCTGTCATGCATTATTCCTTTATTCATACATACAATGGTACAGAAGGAGGAATACGAGGTTGGAAGAATACATCACAGTGCCAAGCAACGGCTAAGTTAATTGCATGAAGATACCCACAAAAGGGCTGTTACCTTGCTGTGTACACTCTAAAAAATGGACTGGAATTTGGGGAGAAGTCCATTTGTGATTAGGCAGTTAGTTAGCTGAGGGGTTACCTCTTTTACTAGTACCTCGGAGATAAATGACAACTGAGCAATTAGCTGATCATGGATGAGAATATCAGGATTCAGTTGTTTGTTTTTCAGAAAAAAGCAAAACTGTGACTGTCTTATATGACGTAGGAAAAATACCACTGGCAAGTGAGGAGTTGATAAGTCTGGTAATAAGGGGAGTTAGAACATGAAAAGAGTTTTTGATTAACAAGGTTGGAGCAGCATTAAGAGAAGATTGCTTTATTCCTGAATGCTTCAGTGTAATGAATATGTCAATTTCTGATTCTGAAGAAAGGTTAAAGAATGAAAAAGTTAAAAGGCAAATGTTAACTAAGTTGGTTGAATCAGCAATTAAGTATGTAGTGGAATGAGTTACTCAGTTTACTATCAAAAAAGTTGTGTAAATCCTGAGCACTAAGTGATGAAGCAGGCAGTGAGCTCAGTTAGTGCGCTGTGTGATCCAGTGAGTGAATGTATAGTCTGAAAGAGTTTTCTGAGATTAGCTTTCTGTGTGAGGATGAACTCTTCATAGTATTTCTTCTTGGCGTTCTTAAAGAGCTGCTGACACCTTAAAAAAACTTTGAAAAACATAATAATTAGGTACAGTTCAGCTACCATTCGATATACAGGTATACTATAAAGATTCCTCCTCCCCAGTATTTATTACTAAAGACATTTGCATGAATGCATGATCTTTATCCCTCAGGGTTCATCTACCTCTACAGCTGACTCCCTATTTCAGGTCACAATCCTCTGTTGTGACATCACAGTTTGTTGCCATGGGAGTAACTGTGATGTCACGAGCAGTGCATTATGACCTCAGGTAGGGAGACAACAACAGGAATAGATCAACTCTTCAGGAGCAAAGATCCTGTTTTCATGCAAATGACCTTGGTAATAAATAATAGGGAGGAGGGATGCAGAACTATTGTGAAATATAAGCTGGACTGCATCTAAATATTATGTTTTGGTAACGTTCTCCTGAAGGTGTTAGCTGCTCTTTAAGAAAATAATTTTACATTTTAGTATACTAACTGTTTGGAACTTTCAGGGGTTTTCACTTCTGCAGTTGGAAGACAGGGTCTGCATTCTGTCCATTTTGAATGAAAAAAATAATACCCAGTGTATTACTATGGATTGAATATCTGAATGCTGAGTGCCTATTGCTTTGCTCCAGAACCAACTGCACACACTGTTTGACATATCATGGAAGCAAAGGATAGTCTGCTGATATAGTCATCTTCATCATGGAAGCATTTCACACAATAATTCTTGTAATTAAAGGAAAGAAACCAAACGTTCTTTTAAGAAGTAAAGTAATGTTATTTAATTTTGTTTTACCTTTTTTGTGTGACACAGAGTTTGTGGATGTAAGTTAGTGGCTGTCACTAGCAGTGGAAGTGGATGGGTGGCACAAAAGGACTTAGTGACTGGTCTGTAAGAATGTTTACACAGGGAGAGTAAGAGATGCCATTGTTTATGAAATAAAGAGGTAGGCAGCTGTTAATGTTTTTTCATTTCTTAATTAGCTGAAAGTTATATGGGTATAAGGAAGTGGTTGATTGTGGCAACAGGAGTGGGTGATATAAAAGGACTAAGCAAATGATTTGTAAGAATGTTTACACAACGGGAGTATAAGACAACATAGTGCATGGAATAAGAGGTAGGTGTGTGTTGGTGTTTCTTTATTGTTTTATTATCTGAAAGTGATGTCATTATCTAAAGTTACATTTAACTGTTTGAGTACTGTTTTGCCACTTGCTAAAACACTTTGGCTTCACATACAAACATAAGAATATTACAACTCTATATGAAAAAGGAACCAAAATCAGTGTACAGAATGAACATGTTAAATGTTAACATGTTTAAGTAATCTAGACTTAAATTTTAAAAACTGTGAAAAAAGAGAATAGTGAATCAACAACAATTTAGAAAACCTTTGTTAACTGACAAAGCATTAACACATAAAAGAACAGTTTTCATTACAGAGATTTGAGAATTGTTGGCAAAAATGACTTTGGTTTCAAAACTATGGAAAAACACCAGTCCTCTTTGTTGGATCTTGCCATCTTCCAAAGTTTTTGCAATGAAGTCTGTGCAACCAAAGAAGTGTAGGGGTTGCTAGAGGAGAGAGGAAAACATTCTAAATGTGATTAAGGGCATAAGATGAATTCAAATAAAGTTGCAACTATGCAGTTTGTTTACGTTTAAACAATGTTTAACATTACCAAATTTCAGAAAAAGGTTAAAAACTAAAATTACTGTTTTCTTTAACTGTTACAGTACATAGCAGAGCACGGAGCAGCTTACTAAAAAGCTAGAACTTTCTTACTAATTGCCCTCCTTCCATCCCTCCACCCTCCCACCCTTAGCCAGTTCTACTTTTATAGGTATTGGATTTGACTGACAACAGGAATTTCCTGTTTGGCAGTAGGAAGGGATGGATCACTGAGACACATAAGTTTCATCATCCTTTGAAGGAAAAGAGTACCTCTCCCTCTCCCCCTAGCTACTGGAGATCTGACTCTGAGCAAGGAAGAAGGAGACTTCTGAAAAATACAGGAAATTCCAGTCCCAGAACAGGAAGGGCGAGAGCTGCAAGGGCACGTAGGCAGTTGGAAAGTAGGTGGAAAAATAAACAGAGGTAGGAAAGAGCAAGCACACAAAGCAACAGGAAAGGGCCCACAAAATAAGACATGATGGGAGTGGTACAGTGCAATGGCTATGGGGTGGCAGTCTTCTGGGAGACATTCTGGAGGCTGTGATGCTGCCCTATTTGCAGGCACCTCTCTGGTCTGAGGGAGGAGGTTGCCCATCTCCAGGCTGACCTAGCTAGGATTTGTGAAACTGCCTCCCCACCCAGGAAACACCAGGGCCACCACCACTACCTCAGAGGTTGACATGGAAGAGGAGCAGTTGGACCCAGGTGAGCTTAAGGAGGGAGAGGGTGGTGGAACAGAGATACATCCCTCCAGTTGTACCTCTCCACAGTTCCTACCCTGTTCTGGTGGAGAGTGGTTCCTCTATGGAGGCACCTGCAGTAGAGACCAAGGGGGATGCTGGGAACCTCCACACAGAAGACCCACAGGAGGGTGGCATGGGACTCCACAGGGGAAGGAAACAACTCCTGGTGGGGGACTCAATCATAAGGGGGGTAGAACTGGGGGAGGAAGGGGAAAGGGAGGTAAGGTGCCTGCCTGGCACAATGGCTTGGAGGGACAGGGAGTGAATCCTCAGGATTGCGGGAGCAGCTGCATGAGAGAGGGAGCTGGATATCATTGTCCACCTAGGGACAAATGACCTGGCTGAGAATGGGATCAGAGCAGTGCAAGAGGAGTTTGTAGAGTTGGAGAGGGGCCTTAGACAAGTAGCACATACAGTAACCTTCTCAGTGGTGCTGCCTATCTATGAGAAGAGTGATGCTAGTGTACTCTGCATCATGGGATTCAAGGAATGGTTGAAAAACTGATGTGAAGCTCAGGGTTTTGGCTTCATTGGGGACTGGAGGTCTACCTGGAGGGATACAGGCCTATACTGGTATGATGGTCTGCATCTGTCCGGGAAGGGAAACAGGATCCTAGATGATAGCTTTAAATGCTTCATTAGCAAGCAATTAAACTAGCTAAGGTGAGAGGCACTGAAAAGGAGCAGGGAAATCCCAGCCTCCCCCCACCAAACACGGTAGTTAGCAAGGTAAACACCAAGGTAGAAAAGTCAATAGGGAGCAGGACAGAGGTAAATGCAGAAAAAGGCAAAGGCAGTAAGAACAGGGATGGGGTTAAAAGGGATTAGGAGTACCAATGCCCATAGTCTGTGTAACAAGTTCCCTGAACTAGTGGCCTTGAAGGAAGAGGGACACCTGGATATCGTGGCAGTCACAGAAACATGGTACACAGAGAACAATGACTGGGATGTCAACATTCCAGGGTACACAAGCTACAGGAGGGACAGGGAGGGTAAAAAAGGAGGAGGAGGAGGAGGAGTCGCTCTCTATGTAAGGGAAGGGATCAAAGCAATGAAACTAAAGGGTAAACAGGAAGTAGATGAGGTACTGTGGGTCACTCTGGAAACTGGAAATGTCACCACAATCCGTACGGGGGTTGTATACAGACTCCAATCTCAGGGGAAGGCAATGGAAGAGGAAATGATAGAAGGCATCCTTAGAATGGCAGAAAAAGGGGAGAGATTGTCGATGGGGACGTGAATATGCCAGATGTTAACTGGAACACCTTTGCTGCAGCCACATCCAAGAGCAGGGTTATTCTCAATGCCTCACAGGAGACATACCTCAGACAGCTAGCGGTGGAACCCCTTGGGAGGGAGTAATCTTAGACCTGGTACTGTCAAATGGTGACGGAGAAAGGATCTCGGATTTAGAAGTGGGTAGCCATCTGGGAACAAGAGACCACCAAAAGTGTGGTTCATGATAAACACAGCCATGGAGTCAAACCATACAAAAGTAAGAGTATTGGACTTTAGGAGGGTTGACTTTGGGAAAATGGGTGAGTGCCTCAGAAAAGCACTAGCAAATGGGCAAGAAGGAGGGGTGGAGGAACAATTGGAAAAAATCAAAACAGCCATCACAGAGGCAACACGCCTTTGTGTGAAGCAAATCAACAAAATAAAATGAAGGAAGAAAACACTATGGTTCTCAAAAGAGCTGGTGGGGAAGGTTAAGGAAAAAAAGGTATCATTCAGGCAGTGTAAGGAAACACAGAAGGAGCAGGACAGCGAACTGTACCAGTTAAAGCTAAAGGAAGTGGGGAAGGCAGTCAGAATAGCAAAGGCCCAAACTGAGGAAAAGATAGCCAACTCAGTTAGGAAGGAGAATAACACCTTTTATAGGTACATTAAGGAGTGAAGAAAGACCAAGGGAGGGATAGTGAGGCTTAACAAAGGGAAGGGAGGATGGGCAGAGTGTGACAGTGAAAAAGCAGGGATACTGAATGAATACTTCTGCTTAGTATTCATAAAAGAAGAGGAGGGGGAGGTACCTAAACCAAAGAATAGAAGCATTCTGCATAGGGGGGTCATACCAGTCCATTCACAGATGAAAGGGTTCTAAAATAATTCTTAAAACTGAAGGCGGACAAAGTAATGGGGCCTGATGGGATTCACCCAAGAATTCTAAAAGAACTAAGGGTAGAATTAGTGATTCCACTGACTAACTTTTTTAACAAATCATGGGAAGATGGTGTGGCACTTGAGGACTGGAGGAGGGTGGATGTGATTCCCCTTCACAAAAGTGGGAGCAAGACAGAGGCAGGAAACTACAGACCTGTTAGTTTGACCTCAGTAGTAGAGAAAATAATGGAATCATTTCTAAGGGAAAGAATTTCTGAGTTCCTAGATGCCAGTGGTGTACAAGACCCAAGGCAGCATGGATTCGCAGTGGGAAGGTAGAGTCAGATGAATCTAATAGATTTCTTTGACTGGGTGACCAAAGTAGTAGACCAGGGAGGGGCTGTGGACATGGCCTACCTAGACTTCAGCAAGGCATTTGACAAAGTCCCACACAAAAGATTAATATACAAGTTAGCCAGCCTTGGAGTGGGTCTCAAGGTGGTAGCATGGATAAAAAATTGGCTGGACAACAGGACGTGGAGGTGATAGTAAATAGAGTCCACTCTGAAGAGAGGGGGATTACTACAGGGGTACTGCAGGGTTCAGTACTCAGACTGGTCCTCTTTAATATCTTTATAAGTGACATTGCAGAGGGACTGGAAGGAAAAGTATGTGTCTTTGCAGACAACACAAAGATCTGCAACAGGATCAATACAGAAGGTGGGGTGGAAAGGATGAAAAGGGACTTGGCAAGGTTGGAGGAATGGTCAAATGTATGGCAGCTTAGATTCAATGCAAAGGAGTGCAAAGTAATGCACCTGGGAAACAAAAACACAGGGGAAGAGTACACAAGGGTGGGTGAGATACTAACAACAACAACAAAAATGGAAAGGGACCTAGGGGTAGCTATATCAGATGACCTAAAGATGAGCAAGCAATGTGAGAAGGCAGTAAGGAGGGCTGGGGGGGGGATACTGGGTTGCACAGGGAGAGGCATCACCAGCAAAAAACAGGAAGTTGTTATCCCACTGTACAGACAGTTGGTGAGACCACATCTGGAGTAATGCGTGCAGTTCTGGAGACCCCATCTCCTCAAAGACATAGACAGGGTGGAGGCTGTCCAGTGGAGGGCAACCAAAATGGTGCAGGGTATGCACCAGAAGACATATGAAGAGAGACTAAAGGAGCTTAATATGTATACCCCCAAGGAAAGGAGGGAGAGGGGGGACATGACAGAAACATTCAATTACCTCAAGGGAATCAACAAAGTCCAAGAGGGTAGCAATTTTCAGAAAAAGAGCTGTGCAAGAACAAGGGGGCACAATTTGAAGATGGGGTGGGGACAGTTCAGAGATAATGTCTGGAAGTATTTTTTCATGGGGAGGGGTTTAGATGCATTGAAGAGCCTTTCATAAGGCATGATTGGAGTGGTGCAGTGCAGTGGCTGTGGAGCAGCAGTCTTCCGGGAGACATTCTGGAGGATGCGGTGTTGTCCCATCTGCAGGCACCTCTCTGGGCTGAGGGAGGAGGTTGCTCATCTCCAGGCTGAGTTGGCCAGGATTTGTGGGACCTCCTCTTCCATCCAGGGACCACCAGTGCCACTGCCGTTGCCTCAGAGGTTGCCAAGAAAGAGGAGCGGTTGGACCACAGTGGGCTCAGGGAGGGTGAGGGTGGTGGAACAGAGCGCATCCTCCAGTTGTACCTCTCCACAATTCCTATGCCATTCTGGCAAAGTGTGGTTCCTCTATGGAGGCACCCACAGTGGAGACCAAGGAGGATGCTGGGAACCTCCACAAAGGAGACCCACAGGAGGGTGGCAGAGGACCCTACAGGGGAAGGAAACAACTCCTGGTGGGGGACTCCATTGTTAGGAAGGTAGAACTGGGGGAGGAAGGGGAAAGGGAAGTAAGGTGCCTGCCTGGTGCCATGGCTTGGAGGGACAGGGAGCGAATCCTCAGGATTGCCGGATCAGCTGCACAGAGGAGGGAGCTGGATGTCATTGTGCACCTAGGGACAAATGACCTGGCTAAGAAAGGGATTAGAGAAGTGCAGGAAGAGTTTGTGGAATTGGGGAGGGGCCTTAGTCAAGTAGCACGCATGGTAACCTTCTCGGAGGTGCTGCCCATCTATGGCATAGGAGAGGCTAGGGTGTTCCGCACCATGGGATTCAATCAGTGGTTGAAAAACTGGTGTGGAGTTCAGGGATTTGGCTTCATTGGGGACTGGGGGTCCACCTGGAGTGATGTAAGCCTATACTGGCATGATGGGCTGCATCTGTCCGGGAGGGGAACCAGGATCCTAGGTGATAGGTTTAAATGCTTCATTGGCAAGCTTTTAAACTAGCCAAGGGGGAAGGCACTGGAAAGGAGCAGGGGAAATCCTAGCCCCAAATAATCATGGTAGTAAGTGCGAAACACCAACATAGAGGTATCAATAGGGAGAAGGGCAGGGGTAAATGGAGAAAGTGACAAAGGCAAGATGGACAGGGATGGGGCAAAAGGGAGTAAGGCCATCAGGAAATGGAGGGTAATGAGTACCAATGCCCATAGTCTGGGCAACAAGCTCCCTGAGCTGGTGGCCTTGATGGAAGAGGGATGCCTGAATATCTTAGCAGTCACGGAAACATGGTACACAGAGAACCATGACTGGGATGTTAACATACCAGGGTACATAACCTACAGGAGAGACAGGCAGGGGAGAAGAGGGGGAGGAGTAGCTCTCTATGTAAAGGAAGGGATAAAAGCAACCAAACAAAAGAGTAAACAGGGAGGAGAGGAGGCACTGTGGGTCACCTTGGAGACTGGAAAGGGCACCACAATCCACACAGGGGTTGTGTACAGACCCCCATGTCAGGGGGAGGGAATGGACAAGAATATGATAGAAGTCATTCTTAGAATGGCAGAGAAAGGGGAGATACTGTTGATGGGAGACCTGAATATGCCAGATGTTAACTGGATCACATTTGCTGCAGCCACATCCAAGAGCAGGGCCATTCTTGATGCCTACAGGTGGCAGGCATTAGACAGTTAGTTTCAGAACCCACTCGTGAGGGAGCAATCTTAGACCTCGCACTCTCAAACGGGGGCAGTGAGAGGATCTCAGATCTAGAAGTGGGTTGCCATCTGGGGACAAGTGACCATCAAACAGTGTGGTTTACGTTAAACTCAGCTACAGAGTCAAGCCATACAAAAGTGAGGGTACTGGACTTTAGGAGGGCTGACTTTGGCAAGATGGGAGAGTGCCTCAGAAAAGCACTAGCAAACAGGCTAGAAGGAGGCATGGAGCAACAGTGGAGAATCATCAAAACTGCCATCACAGAGGCAACAAGCCTTGTGTGAAGCAAATAAACAAATCAAATGAAAGAAAACTATGGTTCACAAAAGAGGTGGCTGTGAAAGTCAGGAAGAAAAAGATAGCATTTCGGAAGTATAAGGAAACACAGAAGGAGCAGGAAAGAGTATTGTACCAGTTAAGGCAGAAGGAAGCAGGAAGGGAAGTCAGAATAGCAAAGGCCCAAACTGAGGAAGAGATAGCCAACTCAGTTAAGAAGGGGGATAAAACCTTTTATAGGTACATCAGCAAGTGTAGAAAGACAAAGGGAGGGATAGTGAGACTGAATAGAATGAACGGTGGGTGGGCAGAGGGGGACAGTGAAAAAGCATGGATACTGAATGAATATTTCTGCTCAGTATTCACAAAGAGGAGGGGAAGTGCCAAATCCAATTAACAGAAGCACTCTTGATAGGGGGTCAATCCCAGTCCTTTCACAGAAGAAAGGTTCTGCAAGAACTCCTAAAACTGAAGGGGACAAAGCAATGGGTCCTGATGGAATTCACCCAGAATTCTAAAAATTAAAGGGAGTAACTAGTGAAACCACTGGCTACTCTTTTAATAAATCATGGGAGGATGGTGTGGTACCTGAGGACTGGAGGAAGGTGGATGTGATTCCCTTCACAAAAGTGGGACCAAGACAGAGGTAGGAAACTACAGACCTGTCAGTCTGACCTCTGTGGTAGGAAAGTGATGGAGTCACTTCTGAAGGAAAGAAAGTTGAGTACCTAGAGGCCAGTGGAGCACAGGACCCAAGGCAGCATGGGTTCCAGCGGGAAGGTCAAGTCAGATGAATCTAATAGATTTCTTTGACTGGGTGACCAAAGTAGTAGACCAGGAAGGGGCTGTGGACATGGCCTACCTAGACTTTAGCAAGGCATTTGACACAGTCCCACACAAAAGATTAATAGTCAAATTAACCAGCCTGGGAATGGGTCCCAGGGTGGTAGCCTGGTAAAACATTGGCGTACAACAGGACACAGAAGGTAATTGTAAATGGAGTCCACTCTGAAGAAAGAGGGGTTACTAGTGGGTACCCAGAGGTTCAGTATTGGGTCCAGTCCTTTTAATGTCTTCATCAGTGACATTGCAGAGGGACTAGAAGGAAAAGTATGCCTTTTGCAGATGACACAAAAGATCTGCAACAGGGTTGATACACAAGGAGGCGTGGAAAGGATGAAAAGGAACTTGGCAAGGTTGGAGGAATGGTCAGAAGTATGGCAGCTAGCATTCAATGCAAAGAAGTGCAAAATAGCATCTGGAAACAAGAACCCAGGGAAGAATACACAATGGGTGGGGAGGTAGTAACAACAACAGAAAAGGAAAGGGACCTGGGGGTAATCATATCAGATGACCTTAAGGTTAGCAAGCAATGTGAGAAGGTAGTAGGGAGGGCTGGGGGTATACTGGGATGTACAGGGAGAGGCATCAGCAGCAGAAAACAGGAAGTTGTTATCCGTCTGTACAGACGGTTGGTGAGACCCCATCTGGAGTACTGTGTCCAGTTCTGGAGACCCCATCTCCGCAAGGACATAGACAGGATAGAGGTAGTTCAGAGGAGGGCAACTAAAATGGTGCAGGGTCTGCAAGAGAAGCCGTATGAGGAGAGACTAAAGGAGCTTAATATGTATACCCTTGAGGAAAGAAGGGAGAGGGGGACATGATAGAACTTTAAGTACCTCAGTGGAATCAACAAAGTCCAAGAGGGTAGCATCTTTCAGAAAAAGAGACTTGCAAGAACAAGGGGACACAATTTAAAGATAGAAGGAGGGCGGTTCAGGGGTAATGTGAGGAAGTATTATTTCACAGAGAGGGTAGTGGATGCATAGAACAGCCTTCCTGAGGAGGTTGTGGGGTCTAAAACTGTGGGAGAATTCAAGAATGCATGGGACAGACATAAGGCAATTCTTGTGGGGGTAGTAAGAAATAGGCTGTTGGTTAACTAGGATCTGCGGCCTATCCTGTAGGTAGGGAAATGGGCAGACTAGATGGGCCAAGTGGTCCTTATCTGCCGTCAAAGTCTATGTTTCTATGTTTCTATGTTTCTGAGGAGGTCGTGGAGTCAAAAACAGTGGGGGAATTCAAGAATGCGTGGGACAGACGTAAGACAATTTCTAGTGCGGGGTAGGAGGAAGTAGGCTGTTGGTTAACTAGGATCAGCAGCTTATCCATTAGGTAGGGAAATGGGCAGACTAGGTGGGCCAAGCGGTCCTTATCTGCCATCAAATTCTATATTTCTATGTAATCCCACTCCACCCTACAGACAGTGACAGGCATCGGGGTGTGCCTTTGGGTCACTGGCCATAACGTTCATGCCATTTCACCTCACCCTACCCTGCTGAGTCTGACAAGTGTTGCATTGTGCCTTGGGGTCATCGGGCATTATGCTCACCCCATTTCATAAGGAAGTACATTGAGATGGGTGCAGCATAAGAGAATGGGTTGAATTTTGGGGCCAAAGAGTCCAAGGCACACCTTGATGCCTGTCAGTGGCAGTAGGGTGGGGTGGGGGTGCAATGGTGTGAGCAGTACAGCAGACAATCCAAAGACACACCCCGATGCCTGCTAGTCTGTACACGGTGAGACATTATGGTTAGAAACCCTAACACCCTGGGTGTTTGTTAGTATTTGCACTCTAAATTTTCAACATGGCCTTTTTGTGACCCCACCTCATGAAAGCATTTGGGACCTCTGCTCATGAACAGTGTTGCTGTGATTTTGGTACTCTGTCTCGAACGTTGATTTCCCACAGTAACAACTCCATTCTGCACCACATTAAAATGTCAGCTGCACCATTGATAAGGAGGTGTGAAGAGATGGCAATGTTGAAAATCTGGAGAGAAAATATTAAACATTCTCGAAGTTATGAGCGTGTGTGAAAACTGCATATCACACATTCGTAACACAGTCATTTAGTGGGATTATTTCACCAAATTTATAACATAGGCATTTTGGGACCTTTGCTCTTGAACAGTGGCACTATGATTATCTAAATCTGCCCGGAACATTGATTTTCTACAGCGACTGCGCAATTGTGTGCCAGATGTGCAAAACCACATTTGGGCAGGATGTGAAAAATGACAGCTGTACTGTTCATAAGAAGGTGTGCAAAAATGACAATGTTGAAAATCTGGAGTGAAAATATAAAACATTCTCGAAGTTATGACTTTGCGTGGACACTGCACAATGCACCCTTGTAACATAGTCATTTTTGTGGAAGTTTTTCACCAAAGTCTCAACATAGGCATTTTGGGACCTCTGCTCATGAACAGTGTCACTGTGATTGTCTTACTCTGTTCTGAACATTGTTTTCCTACAGCGACTGCGTCACTGTGCGCTAGATGTGCGAAAACACATTTTGGGCAGGATGTGGAAAATGACAGAGGCACTGTTCATAAGGAGGTGTGAAAAAATGGCAATGGCAAAAATCTGGAGTAAAAATATTAAAAATTATCAAAGTTGCAAGCGTGTGTGGAAACTGTGCAATGCATGCTCGTAACAGGGTCATTTTTTGGAATTTTCTTCACCAGATTTACAACATAGGCTGTTTGGGAGCCCACCTCATGAACAGTGACACTGTCATTTCATTAATTGGTCCCGAAAGGTAATTCCGGACAGTGACCTCAAAATCACCCTTCAGGACTGAATAACAAGATGATAGTGACTGAATTCATGAGGTGGGGACCCAAGAACCCCATGTTGAAAATGTGGTGCCAAAATTCCTACAATTTGCCAAGATATGCACCAGAGTTGAAAAAAAAAACATTTATGCCATTATACAGCTTACCAGCATTTCTTCAGTTCGTGGTTGGTTCTGAAGAGTGCAGACGTGTTCCCAGTCCACTGAATATCATCATGCCAGGCTCCAGAGGTAAGTATGCAGTGAGGGGAGGTGAGGGGTGTATGGGGAGGTGGAGTACGCAGAGGGTGGGTATGGGTTGGGGGAAGGGCACCGGACACACTGGACCATTTTCTTGTTTTCCAGGTAAAAAAAAAAACAGACAACATGGGTCCGTTTTCTTCTTTTGCAGATGTTCTTGGCACACTGGGATGAGCACCTAGTGTGCCACCTGTATTAGTGGGGAGGGGGACCAAAGCTGATGGGGATTGGGCCCCCTGTTGACACAGAAGCAGATCAGGAGCACATGATGCTGAAGGGGATTGGGCACCCCCTCGGCACACACATTAAATCATTGGGGGGCCATTATGCTGACAGGGATTGGGCTCCCTCATCAGCAAATTGGACTGGGAAGGGGGCATGCTGACAGGGGATTGGGCATCCTCCACATCAGCTTGTTTGTGGAGTGTGAGAGGCAGATGGTGACAGCTGCCAACATGTTTTATTGAAAAGTTAAACCACTGAAGGCACACCCTGCAATGATGGGTTGCTCCCTCATTGCTGCGGCTAAATCATTTCAAGTTGGTGGCACATTTTGCAACTGCTGTCATAGACAGCATGCAATCTAATTCATGCCACAGAGCCCAGCCTCAAAAAGCAGTGACACCGCTGGCCACAACATGACCATGCCTCCAAAACTCGCTACTCCACTTCAAGCAACCCCAATATATTGTCTGCACTACGCGTGCAAGACAATGTAAAAAAACAATAGAAAATAGACTTTTTTTTGGAAAAAGTCAGTAAATATTAGTGTTTTTTTTTTGTTTACTTAAGAATCAAGAAATTCTTTTCTAGTTATTTATTGCTTTGGAAGCAGTATAGCCAAGGAATAAGATTTTGAGCATGTCGCTTAACATATCCGTGCCTCACCTGATACGTGAGTGCATATATGTGTGTGTGTGTGTCTCTCACTCTCTTTATCTCTCACTTTCTTTCTCTTTTTCCCAGTGTCTGCACTTTAACTAGCTCCTCATATTCTTCAAAAGGGTAATGGCTGTTTCTACTCTTTATCATTCATAAAGAGCTTTGACAAACATTGCATATTTATTTATTTGTAACATTTGACCAGGCAAGGAACACTGCCCTATGATAGCCAGTTTACAGGTGAGTAGTTGGGAGAGGTAGGTTATATGGACCTGTTTTACTGACTGGGTTGGGGAGAATGTTATCCATGACACCAGGGAAAATGCACCATTCTTCCTCAACAAATGCCATGTTTTTTTTAGCTCTACTTAGACACTGACCAGAGATGGGCAGAAGAGTCCTTGGTTTAATGTTGCATCCAAAGTATGGCACCTAAACAGGACAGCACCCCCTTGTGCTGCATCACAGTGTCAGTTATGGGTACTACCCCAAATACTTATTGATGGGCTAGAACCCATGACCTTCCCATCTTCTGGCCCAAGAGACAAATGTGCCACCTATGGAGGCACAGACACTGTTAATTTAATTGGTGCTATACAAGACTGAATGCCTTATAAAGACCTTAGTTTGGGGCGTAGTCTTAAAAATGTAATAAAACCTAAACCCAGATGACTATAAAGATGTCAGCATGTTAAAAGACATTGTGAATTACAACAGGACCAACCTGTACTTAGAACTTTAAAATATATGTTGTTTCCTACATGACACGTAAAGTGTAATAAAATATTGCTTTAATTAAGATAATGCTGTTCTGGGTTAACATTTAACGATGTAAACATGCTGTAAAATGTATTGCCTGCTTCATGATCTATGAGATCCAAGCATTTTTAAGATATATTTTAGTACCTTGTCTATAATTATGTTTACAGTTTCATTTCATGAAACTTTGTTTTACCAGTTAACAGACACATGAGAGGCACGATGTGAGTCAGATCACGAGTCATATGATGGAAATATGGGTGTGTGGGCTGTGAAGCAAAGTTGAATTGTTCAGAATGCCCGAACTACTAGAGATACATTGATGGTACTGTATAGGAGAGATGATGACAGTCCATCTCATCTGCATGTTGTTCCATTGTAGAATTATTCAGTCCCTTCCAAGCTCACCAAGCTCCTGATTTTCCTTCTAATTACCCACTTGTAACTTCCCTTTTGGGTTTTGAAGCTTGAGAAAGTTCTATCATTAATCAAATTATTGGGTAGTCAGTGACAGATGTTCACCACTCTCTCTGCAAATAAATAGTTTGTTATGCCCTTCATAAAGTTTAGTTTAGTTAGTTTACATTGACCGGAGAAGGAGTGCTAGGAAATTCTGCCCGTTTCCAACCTCACCCGGATGGCTGGGGGTGGGGGAATACAGATGCAAACTGACATATTGAATCAGGTTAAGCTGCCGGTGGTATTTTTAGTAAATGGTTGAATATCTTGCCAGGACAACAGGGAAATGTGGCTACTCTTTTTGAGAAGTGCCATGGGTTATTTAACGTCTAACTGAACAACCACCAGAAGAGGCAGATGGGATTTTGGTTTAACATGTCATCCAAAAGACAGATTAAGGTTGAATGAAGACTTCTCCTGCTAGTTTGAGGTTGTATCCCCTGGTAGTTTCATTACCATTTAGTTTTAATAAATCTGTGATGTCAATCCTGTTATAGCAGTGCATGTATATGTAGGATTCTGGGACAATGACAAGATTGGGCACTCACTCCCTTGTAGTAAGTACTGTAAATGCCACTCCATGCAGGTTTTAAGTGCAAATTGCAAAAACATTATTGGTGCCAGACAACACACATTCCTGAAATGCTTCTGATCTTCAGATCCTTTGTCAAAGGTAACAATATTGACTGAGGCATCCTCCTTATGTCCTGGTACATAATGATGACATCATTCAGTGAAACAAGTGAACCAGTTCAACAAGGCAGTGGGGAAGGCAAATGGAATGCTGGCATGCATTGGGAGGGGAATCACGAGCAGGAGGAGGGAGGTGATCATGTCACTGTACAGGACCATGGTTAGGCCACACCTGGAGAATGGAGCACAGTTCTGGAGACTGCACCTGCAGGGGGACAAAGATAGAGTAGAGCAGGTCCAGAGAAGGGCTAACAAGATGGTGCAGGACCTACACAAGAGACCATATGAGGAACATCTGGAAGAGCTTGGCCTGTACCCACTAGAGATGAGACGGGAGGGGGGGACATGATAGAAACATTTAAATATTTGAAGGGAATAAACAAGGTGAGGGAAGGGAGCATTTTCAAACTGAGTGATAACACGGTAACAAGAGGGCACAACTTAAAACTGGAGTAAGCAGTTTCAGAGGAAATGTGAGGGAACAGTACTTCACTGAGAGTTTGGTGGGTCCCTGCAATAGACTTCCAGAATGGGTGGCAGGAGTGAAATCAGTGGGGGAGTTCAAGAGGGCATGGGATACCAATATGGAACTGAACATGAGAGGCAAGGGTACGAAAGAAAAAAGGGAATAAGGTCAAGATGGCAAAAGAGCCATGGAGAGGAAAAGGGCAGACTAGATGGGCCAAGTGGTCCTTTTTAGATGACAGATATCTATGTTTCTGTGTTTCTCTGTTACTATCATAATTCTTCATCAAGGAGGGGGGTCAGTTACAACTCACACACAATGCCAGACTTATTAGCTCAAAAATCCACAAATAAACCCCTCAAAGTGCTAAAGTAAAAAAAATGTAGTGAGGCACAATATAAAAATATGCAAAACTTACATAAAATCATAAATATGATTAACTATATTAAAACCTCTCACCCAAAATACTAAACACAGAAGAAAGTTAATTTGTCATTCCCTTATCAATATCGCTTATTCTGCAGTCTGCACTAGATAACTTTAAAGTAACTGCACTCCAAAGGCTCAATAAATTTACGGCATTTGATGTTTTGAAAAGAAATAGAAACACTTATCATTTATAGTTCCAAGTGTTAAGTGTGTGGTATTTGGTGAGCAAAGAAAAGTGCACATTTGCATTATTTCCATCTCTTGAGTACAACTACGTTTCATAAAAGTTTAAAACCACAATATCAAAAGTTTTTAAGGTTGCATGGATGCTGCACATGACTGTGTCTGGATTCAGACCTATTATTTACTTATTTAAGAGTTGGTAACCGAGAAAAAGGCCCACTGAGCTGAGGTTCATTTCCAGGTGTGACCAAGGGGAAGGGCATGAAGGAGGAACAACTTACAAAATAAGCACAGCTGCAAAGTACATTACAAGAAATTTGGTGCAGTCAGAAAAACACAGAGGCAGCAGTAAATTAATTAGTATAATATAATGTAATAATTGAAATTAAATGGCAGACGGCATTGCACAGGGTGTCCAGTCTGGCAAGGGAGGAGGTGGGGGTGACGCCATAGACTATGTCCACATAATCAAACATTAGGAGAACCATTTAAGTTACTAGTTCCAGGCAGACATGGAGGGAGAGGCAGTCTTTAGTGCAGTACAGAGTGCCTAGTTTGGGATTGAGCTTGGCACGAATGGCATCTATGTGGACAAAGAAGTCAAGCTTGCTGTCGAGCCACACACCAAGTTACTTGAAAGCAGGGACCACTTCCAAAGGGTTGCCATCTAAACTGGTGAAGGTGGGGGAGGGATGAGAACATGGCCAGTTTCTGGCAGGTACCAAATGTCATGGACACTATTTCCTTGCTGTTGACCTTGAGCTGGTTGACATGGAGCCAGAGAAATACATTGTGGGAATCCTGCTGGAGTGGCCCAACCATTGTGGAGGCTGTGGAGCTAGAAGAGTGGATGACTGTGTCATGCACATACATTAGGACACTTCCCACCTGCACTGACTACTGACAGCCTGAGAGTTATGAACAGAACCAGTCAACAACGGTGGCTGAGAGGCCAGAAGGGCACAGTATGTTATGGAAGAGAGGATGGGTCACTGAGTCAAAGGATTTGGCAAGATCAATGAATATCACTGAGGTGATGTGGCCCTGAGCCATCTCAGTGAGGACAGAGTTAGTAACCCACAGTAGGGAGAATATGGTGCAATGGTGCTTCCTGAAATCAGACTAGAAGGGGAGGGGAAATCAGAGGAGTGGAATCAGTCTGTGAACCTTGAGTAGACAAGGGTCTCCTGGAGCTTGTTTTTTGAGACTTTCTTCCTGGATCTTCCACTGATCTAAGATACTGTGCTTTTGAACTTTTATAAACTGTTGCTTTACCCAAGGGTTGGAAATAGTGCACGTTTGCACTTTTTGTTGCTCAACAAATACCACACACTTAGCACTTGGAACTATAATTGATATGTGTTTTTAATTAGTTTCAAAATATCAAATGCTGTAAATTTAAGGCAGTTCACTGAGCCTTCGGAGTGCATTTACCTTAAAGTTAGCTAGTGCAGAATAACCAATACTGATAAGAAAATGGCATGCTAATTTTCTTCTGTGTTTAGCATTTTGGGTGAGAGATTTTAATATATTTAATTGTATTTACATTTTTATGTAACCTTAGCATATTTACATTGTGTCTCACTACTGTCTTTTCCACCTTAGCACTTTGGGGCCTATATGTGTTGAAATTTGGGCTATTAAGTCTGGCATTGTATGTGTGTCATAACCGATACCGTCCTTGATGACGAATATGATGTTATCATTATGTACCAGGACATAAGGAGGGTGACTGAGTTAGTTTTGTTAACTTTGACAAACGATCTGAAGATATGAAATGCTTCCAGAATATAGGTTGTCTGGCACCAATAAAGTATTCACAATTTGCACTTAAAATCTGCATGGAGTGGCATCTATTTACTCGGGGTGCCTGATTTTGTCATTGTTTAATTGCAGTGAATGTATCAAGAGCAACACAGGCTGGTGCAACTTTCTTTTATGTTGTGTTGAGAATTTAGCCAGCTTTCTTGCATGGGTTTTGATTGCATTTTTCAGTGTAAAACCAAATATAGAATGCTGTTTACACTCCCATTGCTGTTGATGTCAAATGGGTAGTATTGGATGTCTTTAGAAGCAAGCTCCAGTTTAAATCCAACTCAAGATGACCCACTCAGCTATGTCAATCAGCTCTTAAATGCCACAAGTACAGCAAATCCCTTTTTGATTAAGAATGGGACCTCAGCCAACAAGAGTATAAGTGAAAAAGCATTATCACTGAAGGAAATTTAGAGAAACTCACCTACAAGGCATGTCAACTACATTGGAGCCAAAAAAGTATTGAAGCCTATATACAAGTAGCTAGGATACCCAGGGGATTGAGGATTCTCAAAAATCCTTCATATGACCTCTAAGGAGAAAGTTTTATGTGCATGTGGAGAATCATTTTAAATGAAGTAAGTACAGAGTTAATGGAATTAATCCTAGAACATGGCAGGGAAACAGATGCCATAATGAAAGAAGAGATCAAGGGAAAAGAAGCAGAAGTAAACCGTGTTGACTTTTGGAGCTTTAATCAGAAATTAAAATATTCTATAAATAAATGGGATCAGGAGCTAAGAGATCTGAAAAAAAACTAAGTTTATTTGTTACAAAGAAAATTATGAATTAGAGAGAGTATATATGTTTGTGTCCAGTGAGTGAGTGCAACTGGTGAGTGGTGTTGTAGGTGTCAGCAGGCATCAGCAGAAGGAAGCAGAGAAGTGGGGAACTCTGCTGGTCAAGTAAGGCAAGGAACCTGTTCACTACTGTGTAACAGTCACTGCTGGGAGGGGTGGAAGGTCAAAGGTAGGCCAAAACTTGGAACAGGAACAACACTGATCTAAACTAGGAGTATATAGATTTAAACAAGGGACGGGGAAACAAATAAAAAACAATTAAAAAGGGGAAAACTAGGATCACCCTATCAGGGGTAAGGGTAGAAAAGTATTTCCAGGTCACACAGGGAGAACAGAGGTTGAGAATGCTGGGAATGGTGTAGTGCAGTGGCTGTGGGGAACAGTTTTCAGAGACACCTTCTGGATACTGCAGTGCAGCCCAATCTGCACTCACCTCTCTGGGTTGAGGGAGGAGGTTGCTAGACTCCAAATCAAGTTGGTTAGGATTCGGGGACCTCTTCCCCCACCCTGGGGCCATCAAGTCTGCCACTGTTACCTCAGAGGATGCCAGGGAGGAGGAACTGCTGGACCAAGAGTGATATGTGGGTCCTCCATGGTGGAGACCCCAAGGAGGGTGGTAGAGGATACCAGAGGAGAAGGAAGCAACTTCTGCTGGAGGACTCTATTGTGAGGGGGATAGTTTTGGGAATAAGATGGGGGGGGGGAGACAGACTAGGTGCCAACCTAGTGTCATGGCCCAGAGAGATGGGAAATGGATCCTGAGGATAGCTACCATTAGGGCAGCAGGACAGGAGGGAGAGATGGATGTCATTGTCCACCTGGGGACTAATGATCTGGCTAGGGATAAATAGTGCAGGGAGAGTTTAGGGAGTTGGGGAGGGGTCTTACATAGGTAGCTTGCTCAGTGGCTTTCACTGAAGTGCTTCCTGTCTACAACAGGGTGAAAACAAAAGAAAGTCGGTGAATCCCCTTCCAGCGAATATATTATACAGTTAGTTGTGGGGCTGGAGCATGGATAATCCAGTGTTCAGAAAATCAAGAAAACCAGCCACTCAATCGATTCATAAAAGTGGTTTATTTAATTTTTTGAAGCATTTCTTAGCATCAACGATCCCCACATCGGGCTTCCTCAGGGGCCAGGATCTGGAATTCTGCGGTTGTTTATTCTGTAATGGTATGTATCCTCTTTGTTTTCATAATAGGCTTTTCTGATTATTTTTTCCCTAATTAAGGCTTGAAGTGAATGTAGGTCATGGGGTTGTCTTTCAAATATCATTTACCTCACCATAGCAGAAAAGTTCAAGTAATCTGCAGGAGGTGGGAGCTATTTAGAAACATAGAATTTGACGGCAGATAAGGACTGCTTGGCCCACCTAGTCAGACCATTTTCCTACCTAACAGATAAGCTGCAGATTCTAGTTAACCAACAGCTTACTTCCTCCTACCCCCACTAGGACTGCCTTATGTCTGTCCCATGCATTCTTGAATTTCCCCACTGTTCTTGACTCCACCACCACCTCCTCAGGAAGGCTGTTCCATGAATCCACAATCCTCTTCATGAAAAAATACTTCCTCATATTACCTCTGAGCCATCCCCCCTCTATCTTCAAATTGTGCCCCCTTGTTCTTGCACATCTCTTTTCCTGAAAGATGCTACCCTCTTGGACTTTGTTGATTCCCTTGAGGTACTTGAAAGTTTCTATCATGTCCCCTCTCTCCCTTCTTTCCTCAAGGGTATACATATTAAGCTCCTTTAGTCTTTCTTCATATGTCTTCTGGTGCAGACCCTGCACCATTTTGGTTGCCCTCCTCTGGACAGCCTCCACTCTGTCTATGTTTTTGCGGAGATGGGGTCTCCAGAACTGCACACAGTACTCCAGATGGGGTCTCACCAACTGTCTGTACAGAGGGATAACAACTTCCTGTTTTCTACTATTGATGCCTCTCCCTATGCATCCCAGCATCCCCCAGCCTTCCTTACTGCCTTCTCACATTGTTTGCCCACCTTTAAGTCATCTGATATAATTACCCCCAGGTCCATTTCCATTTTTACTGTTGTCAGTATCTCACGCCCCATTGTGTACTCTTCCCCTGGGTTTTTGTTTCCCAGTTGCATTATCTTGCACTTCTTTGCATTGAATCTAAGTTGCCATACATTTGAACATTCCTCCAGCCTTGCCAAGTCCCTTCTCATCCTTTCCACTCCATCATGTGTATCAACCCTCTTGCAGATCTTTGTGTAATCTGCAAAGAGACATACTTTTCTTTCCAGTTCCTCTGCAATGTCACTTATAAAGACATTAAAAAGGACCGGTCCCAGTACTGAACCCTGTGGTACCCCACTAGTAACCCTCCTTTTTTCACTGTGTACTCCATTTACTACTACCCTTTGCGTTCTGTTGCCTAGCCAATTTTTTATCCGGGCTACCATCTTGGGACCCACTCCAAGGCTGGCTAACTTGTGTTTTAATCTTTTGTGTGGGATTGTATCAAATGTCTTGCTAAAATCTAGGTAGGCTATGTCCAGAGCCCCTCCCTGGTCTACTACTTTGGTCACCCAGTCAAAGAAACTATTAGATTCATCTGACATGACCTTCCCATCGTGAATCCATGCTGTCTTGGGTCCTGTGCCCCACTGGCCTCTAGGTACTCAACAATTCTTTCCTTCAGAAGTGATTCCATCATTTTCCCTACCACTGAGGTCAAACTAACTGGTCTGAAGTTTCCTGCCTCTGTCCTGCTTCCACTTTTGTGAAGAGGAATCACATCCACCCTTCTCCAGTCTTCAGAAACCACCCCATCTTCCCATGATTTGTTAAAGAGAGTAGTCAGCGGTGTCACTAGTTCTACCCTTAGTTCTTTTAGAATTCTTGGGTGAATCCCATCATGCCCCATTGCTTTGTCCACCTTCAATTTTATTAGTTCTTTCAGAACCCTTTCTTCTGTAAATGGACTGGTATCGCCCCCCCCATCTTTAGACAGTTTCTCTTGTTTGGTTTAGGTACCTCCCCCTCCTCTTTCTTTGTGAATACTGAGCAGAAATATTCGTTCAGTATCCCTGCTTTTTCACTGTCACCCTCTACCCACATTTCTTCCCCTTTATTAAGCCTCAGTATCCCTCCTTTGGTTTTTCTTCACTCCCTAATGTACCTATAAAATGTCTTATCCCCCTTCTTGACAGAGTTGGCTATCCTTTCCTCGGTTTGTGCCTTTGCTATTCTGACTGCCTTCTCAGCCTCTTTCTGCTTTAACTGATAAAGTTCTCTGTCCTGCTCTTTCTGTGTTTCCTGATATTTCCTGAATGCTATCCTTTTCTCCTTAACCTTCCCTGCCACCTCTTTTGAGAACCATAGCAGTTTTTTCCTTCGTTGTGTTTTGTTGATTTGCTTTAGACAAAGGCTTTTTGCCTCTGTGATGGCTGTTTTGATTACTCCCCATTGTGCCTCTACCCCTCCTTCTTGCCTGTTTGCTAGTGCTTTTCTGAGGCACCTCTCTCATTTTCCCAAAGTCAGCCCTCCTAAAGTCCAATACTCTTGCTTTTGTATGGCTTGATTGTATGGCTGTGTTTACTGTGAACCACACTATTTGGTGGTCACTTGTTCCCAGATGGCTACCCACTTCTAAATCTGAGATTCTTTCTCTATCTCCATTTGAGAGTATCAGGTCTAAGATTGCACCCTCCTGAGTGGGTTCCAATACTAGCTGTCTCAGGCATGCCCCTTGTAGGGCATCAAGAATGACCCTGCTCTTTGATGTACCTGCAGCAAAGGTGCTCCAGTTAACATATGGCATTTTCAGGTCCCCCACCAACAGTATCTCCCCTTTTTCTGCCATCCTAAGGATGCCTTCTATCATTTCCTTGTCCATTCCCTCACCCCGAGATGGGGGTCTGTATAAAACCCCCATGCAGATTGTGGTGCCATTTCCTGTCTCCAGTGTGACCCAGAGTGCCTAATCTGCTCCCTGTTTACTCTTTAGTTCTGTTGCTTTGATCCCTTCTTTTACATAGAGAGCCACTCCTTCTCCTCCTCTTTTACCCTCCCTTTCCCTCCTGTAGATTGTGTATCCTGGTATGTTGACATCCCAGTCATGGTTCTCTGCATACCATGTTTCTGTGACTGCCACAATATCCAGGCAACCCTTTTCCATCAAGGCCACTAGTTCAGGGAGCTTGTTACACAGACTATGGGCATTGGTGCTCATCACCCCCCACTTTTTGATGGCCTTACCTCTTTTAGCCCCATTCCTGTTTTTATTGCCTTTGCCTTTTTTTTACATTTACCTCTGTCCTGCTCCCTAATGACTTCTCTTCCTTGGTGTTTACCTCACTAATTACCTTGTTTTGTGGGGGGGAGACTGGGATTTCCCTGCTCCTTTTCAGTGCCTCCCCCTTGGCTAGTTTAAATGCTTGCCAATGAAGCATTTAAATCTCTCATCTAGGATCCTGGTCCCCCCCCCGGACTGATGCAGACCATCATGCCAGTATAGGTCTGCATCTCTCCAGTTGGCTCCCCAGTCCCCAATGAAGCCAAAACCCTGAGCTCCACACCAGTTTTTCAACCAATCATTGAATTGAATTCCCTGGTGAGGAGTAAATTGCAGTTTGGTTAATTGGAAGCATGCGAGTACAAATAATATCAACAGTATTTCCAGTAGCGAGGTACAGCAGCATATTCAGTTCATGCCATACTTTTAAAAAAGGGAAAAAATGGATTTTCCTGCCATTTTTTGCTGATTATAAAAAATCTAAAAGTTATCTAAAAATGAAATACCACTCATTTGACAAATATTTTTGTGCTGAACAACTACTGTTCTTAAAGTGCCATGCTGTCATATTTTGTTTTAAAGCTATTTGTATTTGTTTGTGCAAAAAATGAAAAAGAAAACAGAAATGTTCTGCTGTTTTTTGCTAATTATAAAATAGCTAAGAGGTATATACTGTATATAAATGAAACACCACTCGTTTTGTAGATATTTGTGTGCTGATCTGTTTTCATGTTCACAGTGCCATGCTTTCATTTTTTTGTTTTAAAGTTATTTGCATTTGTTTGTTGAAAAAGTGAAAAAGAAGATAGAATTTTCTGCTGTTTTTTGCTAATTATAACAAAACCTAAAAGGTATATATAAGTGAAATGCCACTCATTTCATAGATATGTTTATGCTGAACAACTTTTGTGCTTACAGTACCATGATATCATTTTTTGTTTTAAAGCTATTTGCATTTCTTTGTTGCTAAAGTTACAAAAAAATTGAATTTCCTGCTGCTTTTTTGCTAATTATGAAAGAACTAAAAGGAATCTATAAATGAAACACCACTAATGTTATAGATATTTTTATGCTGAACAACTTTTGTGCTCAAACTATCGCGTTATCATTTTTCATTTTAAAGTTATGTACATTTGAATACAATTAATGAAGCTAGAATACATCTATATAGTTGGCAACTCTCTCACTTCTATAACATCATCAAGGCATCCATTATAGGTTTCTCAGAGCAGGATTTTTGAATCAGGAGAGGCAGTATTTAACATTTTCAAATATTATGAAACTACATTTCTCCTACTTGAATAAATGCAGTTTCAGTATACATTTATACAACAGCTTCTCCTTTACAAGCCCATGGAGTAATTAAAAAAAAGCAAGACGTAAAAAGCTTGTTTACATACTATCATACGAACATACGAATGTGCAAGCAGAAACAGACCATCTGGTCTATCTAAGTCTGCTTAAGTGTGCAGCTAGCACCCCTAGTTTGCAGCTGCCCCACCCCTCCTTTGTCCTCCCACTGCCACCCCACCTCCCCACCCTCACTCTCCCCTCTTCCCTGCCCCATGCCCTTTTAAAGCTTTTCACAGATTTACATGATAATACCCATTCTGGTAGTGTGTTCCATTTTGCTACCACCCTCTCTGTGAAATAGTGTTTCCTCATTTCCCTCCTAAATCTTCACCCTCTATTCTTAGCCCATGCCCCCTGGGGTCCCTCCCCTTCTTAGCTTAAAGACCCAATCTGCCCTATCCTTATTGATCCCCTCAGATACTTGAATGTCTCTATCATGTCCCTACTGTCCCTTCTATCCTCCAGGGTGTACATATTCAAGTCTCCCAGTCTGCTCTCATAGTCCCTCCCCTCCATTCCACATATCATCTTTGTTGCCCTCCTCTGCACCCCCACCAGTAGCCTGATATCACGCTTTAGGTATGGCCTCCAAAACTGCACATAATACTCTAAGTGCAGCCTTACCAGCAACCTGTAGAGGGGCAAGATCACTTCTCTTTGTCTGGATGAAAACTCCCTCACTATGAACCCCAGCATTTTGTTCACTTTTGCAGCTGCTCTCCTGTACTGGGCAGTGTTGTTCATGATCTGTGTTACCTTTACCCCTAGGTCCTTCTCCTCCTCAGTGATCCCCAACTTAACCCCCCCATCCAGTATTCTCTCCTTGGATTCTTTGCCCCGAAGTGCATAACCTTACACTTCTTTGCATTGAACCCCAGCTGCCACCTCTCTGACTACTTCTCTAGCTTGCTTATGGCCCCCTGCAGCTGCTTCCATCTCTCCCCTCCATCGACCACTGCTCCAATTTTGGTGTCATCAGCGAACAGACTTACCTTGCTCACCACCCCATGTCCAATGTCTGATATGAAGAGCCCAAATAATACTGGCCCCAGCACAGAGCCCTGTGGCACCCCACTTGTCACCAGCCTTGGAGTTGAGAGCTCCCCTCTCACCACCACCCACTGCAGCCTCCTCTTTAGCCATCTTGTAATCTAGTTTGTCACTTTTGTCCCTACCCCTACACCAGTTAGCTTCCCTCCAAGCCACCCATTAGGCACTGAATTGAAGGCCTTGCTGAGGTTCAAGTAAAGAACATCCACCGCATGCCCCTTATCCATCTCACCTGTCACCCAGTCAAAATATTGTATCAGGTTGGTTAGACAAGATTTCCCTGAAATGAACCCATGCTGCCTCACTTCCTGGAGGCCATTGTCCTCCAGGTATGACACCAGTCTTTCCTTTAGTATCATTTCCATGAGTCTACACACTATGGAGGTGAGACTTACTGGACAATAATTACCTGGTACATCCCTTGTCTGCGCTTGTGTAATGGTATTACATGTGCCATCCTCCAGTCCAGTGGCATACATCCTGACTCCAGTGAGGCACTATACAGATCCACCAGCAGCTCCGCCAACACTGCTGCCATCTCCCTCAGCACCTTGGGGTGGATACCATCGATCCCTGGTGCCTTGTCTACCTTCAGTGCCCTCAGTCCCTTTAGGACTCTATTTGCCTCAATTATTTCATATATCACCTCCTTTCCCCTGTCCCCATACTCCCAGCCTATGGTGGTAGTGGTCCCCCCTTTTCTTCCGTGAACACTGAGCAAAAGTTTTCATTCAGAGCTTCTGCCTGTTCCTCCCTTTTTTCTGTCCACTGTCCACCCCTTGTTATCCGCACTATTGTCTCCTTGCACTTCCTTTACTCCCTGCTGTATCTGAAAAACTCTTACTCCCCTCCATTAATTCCATGCGCTAATCTCAGTTCCCTCTGGGCATTGGCTTCTCTCACTTTTATGGTCACCTCCCTGGACCATCTTACATACTCTTCCCTGTCCACTTCCTTCCTCATCCTGCTATATCTCTGGTGTGCTTCTCATTTTGCTCTCACCAACACCACTACCTCGCTGTTCAGCCAGCATGGTTTTCTTGCTCTGCTCCTCTTACTCTGTGTCTTGGTGCAGGCTTCTGTTGCCTCTGTAATCCCCCATTTAGTAATATCTCATTTCTGCTCCATGTCCATCTCCTGCCTTATGCCCTCCAGTTTCCCTTTCAGTACTTGCTGCATCCACCCAAAGTCCACCCCCCTGAAGTTTACCACCCAAGTAACTGACTTCTCTGGCTCCCCACACACTGTGATGTTAAACCACACCATTTGGTGATCTTTTAGTTGTTCTTTAATACTTTTATAAGTGACATTGCAGAGGAGCTGGAAGAGAAGATTTGCCCCTTTGTGGATTACACCAAAATCTGCAATAGGGTGGGCACTCTGGGGGGGATGGCATGGAAAGGATGAGCAGAAACCTAAGAAAACTACAGCAGTGGTCAAGGGTATAGCAGCTGGGTTTCAATATGAAAAAGTGCAGCATAATGCAGTTAGGGCACAGAAAACCAGGGGTAAAGCACAAAATGGGTGGAGTTGTATTGATGATCACCAAGCAGGAATGAGACTAGGGGGTAATCATATCGGATGACCTAATGGAGGCCAGGCTGCATGACAAGGCAGTATAGAGGGTGAGTGTGATGCTGGGGTGCACAGGGAGGTGTATCACTAGGAGAAAGAGGGAGGTGTTGTTGCCTCTGTATAGATCACTGGTAAGACCCCACCTAGACTACTGCACCCAGTTCTGCAGGTCACATCTCTGGAAGGATATAAACAGAGTGGAGGTGGTCCAGAGGAGGGAACTAAAATAGTGCAGGGTCTGCATCAAAAGTCCTATGAGGACAGACTAAAGAACCTCAATATGTATAAGCTGGAATAGAGATGGGAGAGGGGGATATGATAGAGACCTTTAAATACCTCACGGGGTAAATAAAGTACAAGAGGGGTATATTTTTCAGAAGAAAAGGTACTCAAGAATAAGGAGACATGCTAGGAAGCAGGATGGATGTAGATTCAGGAGAGATGTGAGGAAGTATTTCTTCACAGAAAGAGTGGTGTATCCTTGGAACAGCCTTCCAGTGGAGGCTGTGTGGGCGAAAACAATGGTAGGGTTCAAGAATGCATAGGATAAGCACAAGGGAATCATAGTGGAAAGGAAGGGGGGGGAGAAAGCAATGTAGATAGCGCATGGTCTGTGGTAATAGTGTAAGTAGGGAGAAACAAGCCGACTAGATGGACCAAGTGGTCCTCATCTGTTGTCAAATTCTATGTTTCTGTATAAAAAGTCAAATAGAACAAGGGGAATTATTAAGAGAGATCACTGGGCCTCTTTTAATTTGAGCACAAATGCAAGCAAAATGGAATTAGGAAGCTCAGAAAGAGTGGCTTCTTTTTTAGAAGATGACAGGACACGCCTGAGCCACTCCAAGGACTGAGGAGGAGCACGTGTCTCAACAGATATCAGAAATTTTGAAATCCACCCTAAAATGAAAAGGAAAGATGACAAGGAGTGGTGGGAGAAGGAGGTCAAGGCCTGCAGAAAGTCACAGAATGAAGTGCAGGGGCTGACAGCAATATTACCAGTGAGGCTATGGGGTAGGGAAAGACAATGCCAAAGATAGTAGACAAACCAAAGGTTGTTAACTTGACTAATCACAGTATGGCTTTAGCAGAAACATCACTTTTAAATAATGGTCTAATTTTTGCCCTAACCAACCCTATCAATAAATTCCAAACGGTAATTGATCTCCAAGTAGTGTGCCATAAACTCAGTCTGAAGTCTTTTTTCCACAAAAAAACAAGAATGGGGTATACTGCTCTGACTGAAGCTCCTGAAACAACATTTGAAACATTAACTATGACACAGGATAGTGGACAATTCAGGAAGAAAGTGACAATTTTCCCTTCATGAAGTGCCACTAGGTATACCGTTATGTGGTTGTCACAATTAGGGTGCCACAATTTGGGCGATGGTTAAAGGTTATGAGTGACAGGGATGTGTTTGATTTTGCAGCACTCTACACTCCTGGCGATTTTGCCATCGTCACTGTTCTCCTCTGGTCCACTCATGCCTGGACCCGGAGGAGATTACATTTAGTGCTGGGGGTGTGGAGGGGGGCAAAGCCCTCCTCAAAAAACAGCTCTTGTTCCCCGCTGTCTGTTGTCACCCTAGCTGGGTTGTGGTGGAATGTGGGACTGTGGTCATTGTGGGTGACCTGTTTCTGGCACCCTAATTTATGGCAAGCAGATTCATGTGGCAATGCAGTGAGTGAGCCACGTCACCGTACTGATCATTATGGACCTGTGCGAGAGAGGCTTGAGTGCGCTTTTCAATGACTTACAATGCCTTAATTATCAGACTTTCTCAGCAGCTGAAAAAGATGCTTTGAAAAGTCTTTAGGATGATCACAATATTGTAATCAAGGCTGCCGATGACGGTGCGGGATTGGTTATTTTGAGCAGACTGGACTGTGCAAGGGAAGTATTCAGGCAGCTTCATAACCAGGAATTTTATTAAAAGCAGCATCATGGTCTAACAAATGATTTCAAGTGGTGTATTGATGAGACAGTGAATATGACTTACAATGAGGGCTACATGGATAGACAAAATAATTTCTGATAATTGAATACACAATCAGAGCTATGTTCTTTTTTATTAGTACTTTATTGAGAAGACTAGCTATAAGTACATACCAGAATATTGCTGGAAGATCCTCTTGGTTTACATTTTACATTCCAGCGTACATTGTTAGCCACACAGTCCTTTCACTATTTTCCTTCTCTTAATCTTTTTTTTGTTTTTTTGTAATCCTGTAACAACAGGCAAAAATATAGATTAAAACTACAAAACAAGTAGTAACCTATTAGGCTTTACTACTTTCCTACAAGTCATAATAGCTGTGGTCTGGTCTCCCAGTGGTGAGGTGGGGGGCCAGATTCTCTTTTACGTCACAGAAAAATATCCATCTTCTCCTCATAGGTCTCTCTGGCCCACCCTGGATTATATAATTGATCTCAAGGCCTATAAACTTGTTAGTTGTCTACCTCTTGCAGTTACATTCCTTGTAGCCCAGCTTTCTATATATTTTTCTGTTCTGTCCTGCACTTGGTAAGTCAGTCTGTCCATTTCTGCTGTGTCCTCAACCGTAGCTTGCCATTCAGCCAGAGTTGGTAGCTCTACCTGTAACCACTTCCTGCTAGTTGCATCACCTATTGCTGCAGTGCAGATGTACCATACATAGAGAAGCAGCTTGCTCCCTTCACTGTTGAGGGTAGGAGGCCAATAACAGGTTCTGAAATCCCAGCTGTGTGGGGATATTAAAGAGACCTTTTAGTCTCTGTTTTAGTTCTTCCAAAAATACTATCTTATTCTTATTCTGACTGGCCACACTGGGCTGACTGTAATTGGGCTGTTAGGTATCATGTTTTTGGAGCTTTCATAGCTCAGAGTTTTGACTGTCTTTGGCTAATTTTAGAAGAATCCACTATTCAATTGCTAATACTTTTACTTTTACAGTTTTTATGATACAGTTACAATACAGCTAAAACTCTTAGTGAGTGATGGGTACAGGGAAGGAGCACTAGTTGGGGGCAAGTGAGGTAGTGCTGAGGAACTTGCTTTTTTATTTTCAGTTACGTGCCCATTTAAATCACCAAACAGCGGAACAACTAGTGGTGTGCTGTTGTACTTTGTTACAGAATCATTTTATGTTTTGGCATTTATCCACTCACCCAGTGGTGGAATGAAGCAGAACCAAACTGGCTGAATTTTCAGTTTTCTTGGCATCTCTGAGTGTTATTCAGTGGCTTGTGGTCCCGGCAGGATTCCAGGCCAGAGTTTACCCAGAGTGGAGTAAGGATGGCATGAGTTTGGAAGTGCACTCAATCAATTGGAAGTTGTGGTGCAGCCTAGGGTAGGAGGGGACTCCGGACCCTAATTTGAACTGGAGATGACTTGGAACACGACTTGTAATTCACGCCGATAGCATGGCTTAGGAGGACTCTGATTCTGGAGCTGGATTGTGTTGAGACTGTTTTAACAACTTGTGGTGAGTCTCGGTCTCCAATGGCTGTGAGAGAGCCATTGGGGATAAACATTTTTTGACTGGTTTCTTAATATTAAAATCATTCACCTGAACAGCTCTGGGAACTAGTTTTGGCTGACTGAGGGGGGTGAGAGTGCCCTCAGATTAACACTTGCATTTGTTCACTGCTCTGATGTTATACTTGTAGGGGTGAAAGCTCTACAAGCACTTCATCAAAGGTTTAAATTTTTCATGAGATAAAGGTCATCAGCTTTGAAGTCTGGATTTATTAGTTGCACTGACATTCAATGGTGTTCAAGTCCAGCTCAAGTTCAGCCCACTTGTGAGAGAAGAGGACTTCAGTAAATACTCTTGGGCTGTTTTGACCATTAATTCATGAACTAGTCTTGTTACTGTAAAACACAAACTGCTTGCTTGGATCCTCCTTTAAATTAACTTGTTTTATTTATTTTATTTTTATCAGTTGGGTTGTGGATGTGTGTGGGGTGGTTTACTTAGTTGTTTGTTTTTAAGGTCAAGTGTGTGTTTGTAAAGGTATGAGGGTGTGTATGTTTTAATTTTGTTTATCCTGGTGTGAGGTTGGGGTGTTTGAGAGTTGTTGAGTGGACAGTGTGTCTGTGGTTATGTGCGAGGTGATTTGGGTTCTGTGTGTGTTGTTTTTTTACCTTTGTTTTATTATATTTATTTATTAACAGTTGTTTGGAGGACTGTGGGTTGTTAACTCAGTATGTGAAGAGACTTTTATCTACAGAGGTGCACTTACTCCAGTGACCACCTGTGGTCACTTTATCTGTTCGTTGGGGTCCCACTGGTTCTCCTGGCAGAGGTATTGAGCCACTGCCAGGGACTAGAGATCCTATGTAGGAGGAGCTCTCACCGCAGTGGAGACCCCAGGTGTGGTGTTCAGGGGGTCAGAATTGGGATGGTAATGACCAGGAGACACCCAGGGAGGATATGGAATCAGGATCGAGGACCATCATACCTGGTTCCCCTCCCAGGGGCTCTGACAACTTTTACCGAGCAGAAAGTAGTCTGTCCGGCTTGCACTGCTCATCCCCTTCAGCTTTTTTTTCTGCAATGCGAAGTCGGCGAGGAATAAGACTGCAGTAATGGATCATGATAGAAACCTGGCTGGGTGATGATGCTGTCTCTGTGCTGGGGCATCTGTCCCTCTGGGTTTTTCCATGGTACATTGTCCAAGGAGGGATCACAGAGGAGGCAGGGTGGCTATCTGTTTTAGATCCACCCTGGGACTCACTGCACTGCCAGTGAGAACACTCAGATTGTTTGAATGTATGATGGTCAGATGTATTTCAGGTGTTAATGGTAGGATCATTCTCTTCTACTGACCTTTTGGTGGTGGAAATGTTTTCCTGCAGGAGCGGGCGGTTTTCATCACTGAACAGGTGCTGGATGCCCCTAGGTTGCTGGTGCTGGGGGATTTCAATGCATGGGTTGATGATGAATCCTTGCAGTTCAACAAGAGCTCCTCCAGTTGCTGTCATCACTGGGTTTGACACAGGCAGTTACCTCTGAAATACATTAACATGGCCACTCACTGGATCTGATTTTCTCACTGGGACTTGACATTGCTGCAGTCAGGGTTTATCCAGTTGCTTGGTTGGATCATTATGCGAATGAGTTCCAGTGTGTGGTCACCTTTTCTATTACCCCCTCTGTTGAGACTGTCTGGTGCCATGCTAAACATAAATTGGGGCCTCCATAACTACAGGAGGCACTGGATATCTCGAGTATGCTACTAGCTTGTGCACAAGGTCCAGAGGTGGCTGCAAAATGCTATAATATGGCACTCATGGCGGCCTTTGACTCTATTGCACCCTTCCACATTTGCCCCTTGACCACCCACCATGGCTCACCATGGTACTGTGCTGAGCTGCAGCAGTTGAAGACTAAGGGGCATAGGTTAGTGTTCCTGGAGAAGATTCAGATCTATGGAGGACAGACTGGCATTGATACTTCATTATGCTGAATATAAATGGGTAATTGACGTGAAAAAGACAGAATTTCTGTCACATTCAACTGCTGCAGCAAAGAATCAACCAGCCCAGCTCTTTTGTACTATAGACAGATGGTTAAACCCTGCCTGTCTGCAGTCTGTGAGACCTATTTCTGCAGAAAGCTGCAAGGAGTTTTGGCATTTTATTGCTGACAAGGTTTCTGCCACTAGATTGGGTATTTCTTCTAGCGGCCTGTCTTGGACCAGGGGAGGTCAAACCTATGGTGACATAGATCTGCCAGCCTGGGGTGAGTTTTGACTGGTATCTGAGTCTGAAGTCCTTTGAGTGGTTTTCAGTTTGCATCCTACCAGCTGTTTACTGGACTCAGGTCCAACGTGGCTGATCATCAGCTCTGCTGAGTTCCTAGGTCCAGTATTCATGGAGATCGTGAATGGGTCCTTGAGGGAGGGTGTCTTTCCTTCAGTCTTGAAAAGGGCCAGGGTCAGGCCCCTTCTAAAAAAGCAGTCTCTGGACCCTGACATTCTACCAAATTATAGGCCAGTCTCTAATCTTCCCTTTTTAGGGAAGGGTATTAAGAAGGTGGTGGTTGAGCAACTGGTAGATCATTTGGAGTCTCTTTCAATCTGTGAACCTCTTCAGTCTGATTTTTGGCCTTGGCACAAAACTGAGATGATTCTTGTCAGAGTGACTCATGAGCTTCCTGTAGACAATCTTGATGCTCTGTTACCTTTCATCAGCATTTGACATGGTGGATCATGGGGTGTTGCTGTATCACTTGAGGAATTATGTGGGCAGCACTGGTGCAGTCTTGCACTGGTTTGGTTCTTACTTGACCAGGAGGACACAGCAGGTGGCTCTTGGGAATTTTATCTTGGAGTCATCTGTGTTGTCTTGCGGTCTTCCTCAGAGTTCAATTCTCACCCTCATTTATTCTCTGTGTATATGGTGCCACTAGGGGAAATCATAATACGGTACAACGTGGGTTTGCACTGCTATGCAGATGATACTCAGTTGTACCTGTCTTATGCCCTCAATGATACATCTGCATCTACGGTACTGAGCCATTATTTGGCTGCGATTAATGACTTGATGGCCTCTAACTGGTTATGTCTTAACCCAGGCAAAACAGAGGTCATGGTCATGGAACTTGGTCATTTCTGTGGTGGGGGATATGGCTCGCCCTATACTGGGTGGCCAATCCTTCACAGCAGTTAGTAGAGTTAGGGATTGGGGGTCATTTTGGATGATAGACTAGCATTTGAACAGCAGATGTCTTCTGTCATCTGATCTGGCTTCTTTCATCTCTGGAACATTGCTAAGATCTGGCTGTACTTAGGTCAGAATAACCTTGCAACAATTATCCATGATTTCACCACCACCAGGTCGGACTACTGTAACGCTCTGAACTTAGGGCTATCTGAAGGTGTGATGCATTGACTGCAGCTGGTGCAGAATGCCATAGCCCGGATGTTGGTGGCTTCTTCAACAAGGGACCACATCACAACAGTTCTGTGTGCTCTGCACTGGCTATCATTGCATTCGCACATCACCTTTAAGATTTGCTTCCTGACATGCAAGGCCCTACGTGGTCTGTAATCAGACTACTTAAAAGAGCCCGTGACTCCGTATCACCCAGTGCACCCTCTCCACTCCACTGGAATTGGTCTGTTGGTTGTCCCTCCATCGAGGCTTAAATCATCAGGTGATAGAGCCTTTGGAGTGTCAGCCCCTATTATCTGGAATTCAGTCCTTTATTACATTCATTCAGTTAGAATGGTGGAGGCCTTCAAAGCCTCATTGAAAACCTTTTTATTAGACCAAGTTTTTAACATGACATGATCCGATTTTCTATCTATTACTTAATTTTGTATTTTACATATGTTGACTGGCATCCATCTCTGTAAAGCACTCAGAGCCCTTGCAGGATTGAGCACTATTTAAATAAAATTTGCCTTGCCTAATACCCAGGCTGGACAGCGATAAAAGAAGTTATGCCTGAGTTTGCCCACACTGCATCCAGCATTATGGGGTAATTGCATATCCTATCTGGCTACTTTGTTAGGAGTAAAAAATATCTATTTTAATTTTCCAGGCATCTTCATGCCATCTGGGGGAGGAAGAGGTTTTGAAGGTGCCCATCCACACTCTAGTCCATTCCATTTCTGTTAGTGTAAACCCTGCTTCTTGTTCCCACTTTTTTTTAAATGTACTTTATGCTCCTCTGCCCCCAGCTGCCTCCTTTCTGACTGACCTCCCCAGCCCTGTCACCCCGGTATCACCGGGACTTACCCCCGCCCAGTCACTGGGTGTAGAGTCTGCGAGAGGTAGGTCATCATCCACAGCTGGAGGTGTTTTTTCCCCCATTTTCACCCTTCCCATTGCTGGGGTGCACATGCAGGGTGGCACACATAGAGGCATGTGCGTGTTCGCAGAAGTCCCGTAGCACCCTCCCTTCTTCTGTCCCCTCTGACCTGCACTACCATCTGGCTTCCACCTGGGGGTAGTCATTCAGTGGGAGTGCCAGTCCACCCTCCCTGGGAGAAGAGAGCTGTCCTCTGGATACTCGATCCTCTCCCTCCCCTGTCAACCCCCAGTGGCCCGTGCTCGTTTCCAAACACGGGTCATTGGGGTGGTGAGAGGTGTGGCGTCCAGTGTCTCAACCCTCAGTGCCACTGGGCTGGCTTTTGTTCCCAATTTTTGATTAAATGGGAGGCTGCATTTCTCCTAGGGTGCAATAAGTGCTGGTAAATCCTTGAAATAGCTCCTTTCTGAGCCCCTGTATGAATTAAGTGCCCTAATGTAAGTTCCTCCGGATCTATTTTGTGTCCTCCTTAAATTCTCTGAGCCTCTTTTGGATATAATTCCATAGCTAGAAATATCTAAAGTGGTCTCTATTGGACCAGCCATGTTCTCCTTCACATTCTTCAAAAGATTTAACACCCTTCTCAGTGAGCATCTGCTCTGGAAATCCCAGCTCCTGTCTTGCCTGTATAATACACCAGGAGTCCAGTCCATTTGGCAGAAAATCATGGTCCCATGCCAGCCATTTATATTGCCAGAGTTGTGTTGTTGTGTACAGGTAGGCCACGAAGCATTCCCATGCTTTAAATGTGACTTCAACTGCTGAATAGGGGGTTTTGTCCTATGTTTGAGTGTGTATTTTTCATATAGGATAGCTGTGAGTGGTCTTAATTCAACTGTTTCTTCCTTTATGTTATTCCAGTGTGCCTGGAATTGCAGATCATTCAAATGAAATGCCCCACCTCAGATCTGTGCAGCTATCCAGTATTCATCCAGAGCCAGAACAGCCCACCTACCCATGATTTTTTGGCTAGAAACATAATACTTTTGACTTGAGGTTTTACATTTGACCAAATGTATTTGAAAATTATTTACTTCTGCATTTCCCCCAACCAATGTTAAGTTAGGCAGACAGGGGCTCGCTGAAAAACATGTAAGTATCTTGGGAGAGCATTTATTTTCATTGCCTGTATCCTAGCATATAAAAGGAGGGGCAAGAGGGACCACCTTTTTATGTCTTCCTTAAGTTATTGGAGAACTGGGGGCATAATTTTCTTGGTAAAGGTGTGCGTTCAAATTATGAAGTATAATACTAAGATATTTCAGTTTCGGGAAGGGCCATTTCAGAAGAAACTGGGCTTGGAGTGTCCTGGAAGGGGACTCATGGAAAGTGAGAACATTAGTTTCCATGGAGGTTAGTGTATACAGCACCAGAGCTGAAAATTCCTCCACAAGGGACATCACTCGGGGCAAGAAAGTCTCGGGGTGCATGAGATAAAGGATCACATAGTGTAAAGTACAACTTTATACTCTTGCCCTCCTATTGTGACTTATATTTTCTGATCCATACAGATCCTCTGAGCTATTGGCTCAATGTAGAGGACAAAACAATGCTGGGGAGAGGGGGCACCTTTGCCTAGTACCTTGTCCCAGGACAAAGCTCTGAGATAGATGACCACTGGCATGCACAAAGGCTAAAGGTGCACTGTAAAGGGTCTGTATATGTTCTGAAAACAGTGATAAAAAGACAAACCTGGCAAGAATCCTGTATAAATATGACATGTTAGCCTGATCAAAGGCCTTTTTGGCATCCATGTTTATAATCAGGGCTGGTATGTTCGTGTTGCTTAAGTGATTGATGACGTGTAGGGTGTTCTTCACATTGTCAGCCACCTGTCTGCCCATTACAAAACCAGTTTGATCCATATTTACTAGGTGTGGGATAATGTCCTCTAATCTCTTAGTGAGAATGGACATTAGGAATTTATAGGCCACATTTAGTATGGAGATGGGCCTGTATGAGGGGTACAGAGTTGGGTCCTTACCAGGCTTTGGTATCACCGAGAGTACTGCTTGATACCATGTGGGTGGTAGACTACTTCCTTCCGTCAATGCCTCGGCATGCACCTATCTC
The DNA here is from genome assembly GCA_016271365.2 of Neoceratodus forsteri. Lineage (NCBI taxonomy): Eukaryota > Metazoa > Chordata > Ceratodontiformes > Ceratodontidae > Neoceratodus > Neoceratodus forsteri. Next base: position 1,211,022,607 of record CM028132.1, read on the forward strand.
AGCAGTGGTACAGTTTCCTTTTGGAACCTTTTATAAAATAACACAGGGAGTCTATCTGATCCTGGGTATTTTCCCATTATACTGTTGGTTACTGATAGAGTAATTTCTTCCACTATAATCTGGGCACAGATGGCTTCATTCTGCTGCTGGGTAACCTGCAGAAGGTTAAGTTTTCCAAAGCACTCATTAGTTTGAGCCTGGGGTTCCCCTTCTTTTGCCCTTTACAAGGACTCGTAATGATGCTTGAAGGCCTCTGTAGTACTCTCTACTGTCATCACATGCAACTCTATACCCTGATGTGTAATCTTGGCTATGTGGACTCTGGCCTTCCTTTCCTGGCAAGCTAACAGCTTCAAAGCCCTGGTGCCTCCATTATAATGTTTTTTCTGAAGGTACTCAAGGTTTAGTTCTACTTTATGATCAAGCATAGTGTTAAGTTTTTTTTTAAGCTTTTTTAATTCCTTGCCTCCTCCTTTATCTATTTTCAGCTGCTGCTTTTTTTTAGTTTGTAACAGTTATTAGAGTTTCTTCATATTTATAACACAAATAAAATACAATTATAATGCAACCAGTTTCCAGTTCATACATATAGAATAATGGCTATGCAACTGTGCATTATGGATTTTTTTTACACACCCACAGTGTGTGTGATGACCCATAAACCTTGAGAGTGATGCTCGAGAGGTTTATGAGGTTATCACACACCGAGGGTGTTTAAAAAAAAATTCTTAACAACACGGTTGCATAGACATTATTTTTTATAATTACTGGTGCAGGGAGTTCTGTGACACACACACACACACACACACACACACACACACTGTACACAGTCTTCCTGTCCAGTAAGGAGATTGTTTTGTATGAGTTTTTTTTCCTTTAAAAAAAAATGAAAGTGTTGAACCTCTTTCAGTCGTGGTTCAGAAGTCAGTTACACTGCTTCTGATGATCGTGCTAGGTGGGATTCATAGTTTTCTGTCCAAACCCAGCGTAGAGTAGGATCAACCAGATACATCTTCTGTAGTTTAAAATGCTACGTAGAATAAGTAAATAAACAATTTGGAGAGACTTCCAAGGGGAAAGTCTCCAACTCCGTTGCTGTAGCAGGTCATCGGTACATTGAAATGGAAGTTTTAGGCTTCACCCACTCAGGGAATAAGGGCCAATAATGTTGCAGGATGATTTGAGTGAAATGAGACTTAAAGCAAATGCTGTAATAACCAGTTTTCAGGTTATTACGGTGTTTGAAAGATACCAGTAAACAGTGTGATAAAGGGGGTCACCTAATTATATATACACATGACTACATAACAGCAGCATGTTTGCATTCTGGTCTCAAAACAGTATTACATCATGAAAAGTAGTATCATAGCTACCAACTTGTATAACTCTTATCAAATTAATCCATTTCTATGTGTAATTTCATTTCACTTGTTACACTGCAAAAAGCAGTTCCATGTTCTTTCAAAGATTTCTAGCTTACCTTCGGTTAGGTGGCTTTGTCTTTAATTTACAGCCAACGGACTCATACACAATAACCATTCATTTAGAGATGACAATGCTGGGTCTCTCCATTTTGATAGGATGAATCTTTTCAGATCTAATACTGCTGACAAAAATGCAGTTTTGTTTAAATTTGGGCAATGTATTTATATGTGAACCGTCACCCAATATTATCAGAAATGGATCAAATGGTGTGTTATATCCTATTTTTTCTTTGCAGAAGAGGATTAAATCTTCCCAAACTGCTTTAATGCATCGGAAATACCATAAAATATGTAACATATTTGCATTGTGGCTATTACATCTCCAACATTTATCATCCTGAGAGTTCCCCACATAAGCCTCCCAACCTTATGTGGGCTTACCTATTGGGGCTGCAGCCCTGCAGAGCTCCTGTTCTGCCTCCAGTTTCCATAGCTGCTGGGATCAGGACTGGATGACATCTAGTGGTCCCTGGTGGGATTTGGGCTGTAGCATGCTTGTTAGTCTTCACGGCTTCAGTCACCAGTATTTTGTGTTCTTGGCCTAATCAAAGATAGGGGGCTGAGGTCCGATGCCTGTGGGCACTGGGGAGGTAAGTTTACCAGTCCTGGGAGTAGTAGGGACATGGACGGGTTTAAAGTAAATAAACAAAGATGTCTGTATGGCCGAGTCTGTGCATGTTGGCTGGTGGGCCAGAAAATGTAAAGCAGCTGCAGCTTCAATGCAGCAAAGTGCCTAAAAAGGGTGTCAATGGGGGTAATATGTAATGGGAGCCCCAGTGGGCTAGAGGGGGCTCCCATGAAATAAATAAAAAATGTCTTGGCTCCCACTGGCCAAGCGGAGCCAGAACAAGTAAATGTCAGCCCCTGAAAGGGCTGTGTTTAAATGAATTTGGACCGTTTTGGCTGAAACAGTAATTTAAATAAATATGGCAGGCCCTTTGGGACTCCAGAAGTGAGGGGGCTGCTGAGAAGATGTCAAGGGGCATCTAAGGAGCCTGGGAAGGCAGTAGCCAATCAGTAAAGGCCATGAAAAAAGGATATAAGGGACTGTTTGCCCACCAAAGGAGAGATCAGCCAGAGAGCTCAGAGAGGAGAGAGAGACTGCTGTGGGGCTTGCTAGCCCTAAAGGCCTGCCTGTTGGCCCAATGGCCTTGTCTGGCCCCAGGATTGGACAAGTTGCAAAGAAAGTCACCTCAGGAAGAAGAACTGAGCTGTGGATGGATTCCCTGGGAGAGATTTGATCTTGCTGCTGCAGTTGAAAACGTGTTGAGGTGCAGCCTGGAAAAGAGAAATTAGGAGACTTAGACTGGAGTTTGGGGTTTGCAGACTGAGAGCAGAGACTGTAAGGTCATAGACTTAAAGCCATCAGTATCTGCAGCTGAATATAAAGTGACCTGCAAGTTGTGCTCCCTCTCAGTGGGGTAAGTGTATTGGAGACTACTTTTGCTGCAAGCTGGACTGACTGTCCATGCTGAGGTTAGAGACTGAGCCAAAGCCCAGCTTCTTTGTGATGTTCAGTGAAAAGTGTGTGTCAAGCAGTCAGTCTGGGGAACTCCCAGCCTGCACTGTCCCCAGACCGAAGAAGAGAGCCAGCCAAGTAGATGGCAAGAGGTCTGCCTGGTGGACACTGTCTACAAAGACCTGAAAGGTAAAGTTGACAATGCCAGGCAGGTGAAGACCAACATTCTTCAATCTCTTAATTCCAGCCCTGCTGTAGTTGTGGTGAACCACCAACGAGATGCCTACACGGTACCATGAAGAAAGTTTCTACCACTCCTTGAACTTCTGAACTATAAGTACCCTTGAGCTACAACTGTGGGGGAGTATTTATTAAGCTAGTTAGCTAGGTTAAAATCATGGGGTTAGATCCTGGGCAGGACTCTGTCAGAAAAGTGCTCCCAGACCAGAAGTTCCATTGTTTTCTACTGTTTAACGTTATTGGGACCCAACGAAAGATCCCCAGCGATGTCTCTACTGCAGTGTGGTACCTACCAAAAGGACTTTAGAGACAATTTGGGCAGCTGCCATTGGGAAGCCAAGTGCACCCATAGGTGGGAGGTAGGGATTGTGTGGGGTAAAATTGTTTCAGCCAATTATTAATGCTGTTATGCTGTTTTCCTCCCTTTTCTCCCCTTCCCCCCAAATAAATACTGTTAATTGTTAATGTTACATTCTGGTACTGTGAATCATTGCAAGAATGGAGAATTGTTATTGTGAGGGGGAGGGATTCTGGGGGGCAGCTAGTGTATATTTCCTGAGTGGTGGTAACCTGCAATCTGTTCACAGGTAGTCCCTGCCATTGCTCCAGATGGAGGCACCTCGCTATTAATTCTGTCCACTTGTGAATCCAGGCCAACCCCCCTCGGAGGTGTGTGCAGAAATACTTGAGGGTCCCAAAAACAGTTAAGGTGAATCAGAGGGGCTGTTACATGCTTTTTTGCTAGTTTTCTGGAGTGTGTAATAGACACCGTGCAATATCTTAAATTGTATAAGACGTCCTTTAATTTCCTTACTAGTGCGACATGCATTGGCCCATAGGTTAACCCATCTAGTTTGAGATATATTCAAACTGAGTTCCTTTCCCCACTTGATCCTGGACCCTTCATTTAAGTTACACTGCATGGAAATAAGTATGTCTATATATTCTGCCCCTCCACCTTTGCATTTTGCCATTTCAATTAATTTATTCCATTCTTACAGTTTTATTCTGACTTGGCCTGAATAAATGATAGGTTACATAGTGACATAGTAATTGTCGGCAGAAAAAGACCCATGGTCCTTCAAGTCTGCCCTGGTTCTAGATTAGTTCACTTCCTTAATTCAGATCCTGTCGAACCTATGGCCTTAATTCCCCCTTTTCTGAATTCACGAGTCCTCTGCGCAGGTTGTACAGAGTCTCTTAACTGAAAGTATTTCTATAGGTCTAGACACTTAAAGCTACAGTATACTAAGCTCTAAGTTCTGGAAAAATGTGAATACAGTTATCTTGGGCATTTCAGGTTTAGTCCTTTATTTGACCATCCACATTTTTCAAACGTACCTTTGTATTTTATACAGTAAGTGGATTATTCCATAGAGGCAACATTTCAGTTGGTGGGTTCTTATCTTTAACATGCCTACTTACAAATCTAATATTTACTATTGCCATGGATATAGATGGATATAGTTTTATTTTCTTCAAAATAGTTAGATACAGGTAGTCTGCAAAGTTCGTTGATTTAAGGAAATCATTCTCATATGTAACTCAGATTGTCAGGTTTTCCTTATTTGGTTTTTGAAGAAGTACTGCACTTTGTTTAATGTTAAAGGCTATATGGTATAAATAGAAGTCTGGAAGACCAAATTTCCCATTTTCTTTCTTTTTAGTTAGGTTTATAAAACTTATTCTTGGCCGTCTGCCCTCCCACAGAAAATCTGTGATAATTTTATTAATTCTGAGGAACAAGGCCCTATCAATCTTGACACAAAAATTGCTCAGGTGATATAAATCTTAGGAAACAATATTAACTGAATAAACTTTACCCCATAATGAAATGTCCAGTGGTTTCCAAGCTTCTAGATCTGAGCAAACGTTTTTATTGTCCATATTGTATTTCATAGTTCTTGACAGATCTGTGGGGATCTCAGTACCCAAATATCTCAGGAACATATCAGACCACTTAAGACTGTCTAGTACTGTTTCTACTGCCCTTTTAGTACACAATTTATTTAGAGGTATTATTTCAGATTTCCCACAGTTTATTTTCAATCCAGACCATCTGAAAAGTTCAGAATTACTGTACATTTTTGAGTCTAGTTATTAAGGTTACAGGTGATTTTGCAGTTTTTTTCATATTTAGTTTGCTTTTTTCCACCCTGTCTGACTGGCTCTACCTCTGTCCCCAGCCCCATCCCCATCCCCTGGGACTTACCTCCCAGGTGTTCCTCCCTGGTTTACCCCCCAAGGTGGGGCCTTCAGGGGTGGCCCCATTACCCCATCAAACCTCTAGCTTAGAGTCCAGGGAGGCCACAGGGCAATGGTGCAAGACCTGTGGAGCAAGGTAGGTTGCACACTGCATGGTCAGCATTTTTCTGTTTTTCTGTTATTCGGGAAGTAGGTGTGCAATGACACCAATGGAAAATCACATCAACATATCCCCCCCCTGCAAGCTCCAGCTCTCACTTACCCCAGCCTCCACTGGGGGTCCATCAAATGCCATCAGTTGACTCACCCTTCCCCTGGAGGAATACAGCAGTCCCTAGGACACTCAGTCCTCATCCCCACAGCTGGCCTTCTGATTGATTTTACAGTTATTAACAAATACATGAAAAGAGTTATCAAATCTTACCTAGAAAAGGAAATAGTAGCATTTAACATCTCAGACTGTTCCCAACATGGATTCAGGCCAGGTTACTCTTGTACAATTAATCTTATTGCCTTCTACAACCATATAAGTCAGGGTCTTGACAATAACATCTCAATGAATGTAATCCTGTTGGATTATAGTTATGCCTTTGATAAAGTCTCTCATGGAAGACTAATTAATAAACTAATATTACTGGGCTTTTCCTCCTGCCTTGTAAGCTGGGTTAAGGAATGGCTCTCTGATAGATCTCAAATAGTTAGAATTTATGGTACTCTGTCTAACTCTGGTTTAGTCACTAGTGGTGTACTCCAGGGTTCAGTCCTGGGACCCACTCTAACATCTTTATTAGTGATATGCAAATTGGCTCGAACAATATGCTTTCTAAATTTGCTGATGATACCAAGTTGGGAGGGAGGGTAGACAGCACTTGTAGCACTGCAACAGTAGCCTCCAACCTAAAATCTATTGTGCAATGAGCACACTGTAATAACATGATCTTTAATGTTGACAAGTGTGCTGTCTTGCATTTCAGAAAAAAGAAAGAAAATAATTACCTTCTTAACAACACCCCTCTCAAGGCGTCAAACAGTGAGTGAGATCTAGGCATCCTAGTCAACAATAGACTTTCTTCAACAGAGCACTGTGCTAAAATCACTTGTATGTCCAATGAGTTACTCAAACAAATCCAACAGACCTTTGTAACTATGACAGAACAATGTTTGATTCCCCTCTATAGGGCTTACATTAGACCTTATACAGACTACGGGTCACCCTTTTGAAGCCCGTATCTTAAGGGTGATATCACACACCACGAACAGATACAGAGGCATACCACAAAAATAGTCCCTTGTATAGCCTCCAGGGATTATCCTTGCAGACTACAGGAAACAGGACTTCACTCTATGTTCTATAGAAAGTGTAGAGGTGATATTCTCTTTCTGTATAAAATGTTACATTCTCCTCAACTTATGTACCAATGTGGACTCACCTACAGTCAAAGACGCATTGTCCCTAGATTGCACAATAAACAGTTAGAGGTGAAGCAAGCTAAAATGAACAAAAGGAATAATCTTTTTTTCATAAGAGCACCCAGAATTTGGAATACTTTGCCCCAAGATCTAGTTGATACTGAAAACTTTGACTAATTTAGAAAGGGCCTAGACATCTGGTTAACATCTAACCTAACCCAGGATTAATAGCCCACATTATGTGGGAGACAATCTCGATGGGCTATTAACCTACTTTTGTCCGATATTGCCAAGTAAACCAAGTAAATAATCTGCAAATGCCAGCACTTTGCCTTAGTGTTTTCCCACTTTCACACCCTCTGTTATTACATCTTTATTTATTTTTGCTCTCAGCAGTTCAATGACAAGGATAAGGACAAATAAACTAGGGAAAACATAGAAACATAGAAACTGATGGCAGATAAGGACTGCCAGGTCCATCTAGTCGGCTCATTTACCCAACCTTTGTTTGATGCCACTGCCCCTACTGGGAAAGGGGGCACCCTTGTCTTGTTTCCCTTTCTTTCTCAATTTTGTTTGATGTAAGATCATTCATTAAAACTGATGTTGAAGCTTTGTTATATAACATGGTGAGCCAGCCTTGAAACTGCTTGCTGAGACCAAATTTGTAGAGTACTTTTTGTAAAGAAGTCCATTCTATAGAGTCAAATGCTTTTTTGCTATCAAGTGACATTAAAATTGGTTGAATATCTGATAAAGCTGTAGCATGCTTTTGGCTTCTCAGAAGTAAGCAGAAGGGGATGGGATCAGACTATTTCCAGTACAGTATCTTCTTCTTGCTGATTTTACATTATTTCCTGTGGATTTTATTTGGTAGAAGGTTATTTCTTTTCTTTCTTACTAATTCTAAGGGGCTAGCAGTGTATTGTTTTGGGGCTGTTGGAATTTTGAAACCTATTTTGGTGGCTATAAGTGGACTCATTTATTTAATGTTTCACAGTGTAGCAGGCTGTGTTTGGGGAGGCCTGTTCCTTCTGATTTAAAACTTATTTGGTGTGATTTTATTGGGGCTATTTCTTTGAATTGGAGCCCTATATCTTCTAATTTCAAGCCTATTTTCATGCATTGTTTGGTGAGGCTGTTTGAATTGGAGACCTGTTTCTTTTGGTAGCAAACCTATTTTTTGTGTGTTGAGTGGAATTGTGATTGCTTTTTGCTGGCTTTACTAGCCATAATGTTTAATGCATAGTGGGGGAAGGGTGCTAATGGTCTGACCAGGGGTCTCTGCTACCTGATTGTTTCTGGAAGGCACGGGCTGGTCCCACCCTCCCCAGGTCCATGATTTCCTTTATACCAGGGGTTCTGACATCACTTCCCCAAAAGGGCAAAGGACATGCACCTGTCATAGCAGAAGCAGACATCCAGGAAAGGAACAGCAGTGAGTGAAGAGGTGACTGCTTTCTCAGTGGAAGGGAAGTAATTGCAAAACAAGGAGCTTTTATTGTTACTTCTTTGCATTGCTATTTGCATTTTGGAAAGGAGGAGTTGGAGTTTGAAGTAAGTTGTACAATAGTTACTTAAAGTCTCTTTTTGTGTGTGGACAGGATAGGAATATAAAAAGCAGGTGCTCAATCTATCTAGACATGTACAACAAAGGGGGTAAGGGAAGTTAAGAAAAGGAGAAGAATGTTTTGCACTGATAGAGGGGGAGAGGGGAGACTTGGGGGACTGTTTGGTATCCTTCATCTGGAAGGGTGGGGAGTCGCTGCTGGGCAATGAGAGCAATGGGCAGGGTGGTAGGCTGCAACAACTGCGGTGCACCAATCTTTCTAAAAATTGCCTGGAGGGTGGGGGGATGTTTAATGTGCAACCACATAGAGAAACTTAGAAAGGAGATCGAGGGTCTGCAGGAGGAACTAAGACAGGCAAGGCAGACTGGAGGAGATTTTAGCCCAATACTGGAGGGAGGGAGGAGGGGAGATGAGGGAGGGCAATTTGAGCCAACAGTGGTGAGGAGAGGGTCAGAAGAAGGGAAGCAGAGACAAAGGGGCCCAGGCCAGGAAGAACGATTGCCAGAGAAACCAGGTCAGGAGACAAAAAAACAGATGGAAGGAGGAGACAGGAACTGGTAGGGGGGAGAAGAAGTGACAACAGTCATGGAGTGAAAAGGAGGGAACAGGTTACTATGAAGAGAGAGGAGGTGGACATTTGTGAAGGGTCTTCAGAAAATAGTTTTGCACTGCTAGAGGGAAAGAAGAAGGAGGGAGGTGATGCAGTTGGAGGAGTACTTGATAAATGCCTGGACCAAACCGGAGCGGGGGGAAGTTCTGCTGGGAGAATTGCAACAGTGGCAAAAGGGAGAAATAATGTGCAGGAGGAAGAAGAGGAGCTGGGAATGAGAGGTGGAAATGAATGGAAGCAAGCAGGGAGTAAGAGGGGTGGAATCTTAGTGCTGGGGGACTCAATACTAAGATGAGTCAGGTGGGGTAGCAAGAGGGAGAGACATAGTTTCATTTGAGTGGAGACCATGCCAGGAATGACAGTGGAAAGGATGGGATAGTCTGTTCTGAAATATGCTAGAAAGGGTAGGGACAAGCCTCATTTAATTATACATCTTGGGACAAATGACCTGGCTGACAAGACAGTAGATATAGTCCAGAGGAGGTCTGAGGAACTAGGAAAATTATGTGAGGGGGCAGGAAGATCAGTAACTTTTTCAGAGATACTTCCAGTGCCCAAGGCAAGCACAACAAGAAGAGGAATTTAATGGATGACTAAGAACCTGGTGTCATGCTAAAGAGTATGGGCTGTTGGGAGGTGGGGAGGGTCTGTAAGGACAGTAGTCTCTATGCCAAGGACAGACTACACTTGAGTGAGGAGGGAAAGAAAGTGTTGAAACAGAGAATGGAGGAGTACATAGAGGAAGTTGGGAATTTAAACTAGAAGGGGGGGTGGCAAGTGGGCAAGAGATATGCAGAGACCACAGGTTGTGAAACCATATGAGCTTACCCCATAACAGTAACAAAGGATAAATGGCAAGTACTATTGGTGATGCTAGTAAAGGAGGGCAGGATGGGAGGGGGAGAAAAGGGTGGAAGGTGGTTACCCTTAATGCTAGGAGCCTTGGGAGGAAAACAGCAGAGTTACAGATGCTCATGGCAGAGGGAGAGGTGGACATTGCAGCCATCACAGAAACATGGGGCACCCAATACAATGACTGGGACCTGTCTGTATCAGGGTACAGGTTATTTTGTAGAAACAGGGTGATTGGGAAAGGAGGGGGGTGGCACTATATGTGAAGGAAGGACTGAAGTGTGTAAGGGAGGAAGGGGAGGTGGGTAGTATGGAGTCAGTTTGGATGCAAATCCAGGATTCCAAGAATGGGATTCTCAGAATGGGAGTGGTGCACAGGCCACCCTCTCAGATGGAGGAGTTAGACTGGGAACTAGCAGGACAAATCAAGAGGACTTGCAAGAAGGTTAGTGTGGTGATTGTGGGGGACTTCAAAATGGTTGGAGTGGACTGAAGTACCCCAACAACCAGGAATAGAAGGGAGCAGGTGCTGCTGGATGCCTTCCAGGACAGCTTCCTGCTACAAATGGTCAGTGAACCAACCAGGTTAGGGAATACCCTTGACCTTGTGCTGGCAAATGGGGAGTCTGTGAGAGAACTTACGGTGGAAGAACCGCTGTCAGGGAGTGACCACTACTTAGTATTGCTTACATTGGATATGGGTAAGGAAGGAGTGGAATCTGGCACAAGAGTGCTGGACTTCAGGAGGGCCAACTTTGGGAGGATTGGGGAAGTGGTAAAAGGGTACCTGGCCAGAATTCAACCTAGTATGGGCACTAACCAGAGGTGGGAGCTCATAAAGCTGGGTATAGTGGAGGCAACTACAGCCTGCTGCAAGGCCCAGAGCAAGAAGGCTAGGGCTAAGAAACAGAGCTGGTTGAGCAAGGTGGTCATGGAAAAGGTAAGGAGGAAAAGAGCTGCCTTTAGGAGGTACAAAAAACAGGGAGGGGGAGGACAGGGAGGAGTACCTGACAGAATCAAAAGAGGTGACACAGGCAGTAAGGGGAGCCAAGGCATCTACACAGCTCAGGCTGGCACAAGGCATTAAGAAGGAGAAGAAGGACATCTTTAGGTATATCAGGGAGAAAAGGAGCTGAAAGGACCACATAGTAAGGATTAGGAAGGAGGGGGGTTAGGTGGAAGCAGGGTGAGATAAGGCAGAAGAGCTAAATGATTACTTCTGCTTGGTATTTACTAAGGAGAAGAGGGGGTGATAAAAAGGGTGGACAGCAGAAACAGAGGGGAGAGGGTGACAGATGGGGAAATCATGGAGGGCAGAGTTCAGGAGGGTTTGAAGGTACTGAGGGTGGACAAGGCACCAGGCCCAGATGACATCCACCCCAGGGTCCTGAAGGAGCTGGCAGAGGTCCTTGTGGGACCTTTGGAAGACCTATTTAATGCCTCACTACACTCAGGATGTGTACCTCAGGATTGGAGGATGGCTCATGTGGTGCCCCTCCACAAGAGTGGCCCCAAGGATGAACTGGGGAACTACAGACTGGTGTGCCTCATGTCCATCATGTGTAAGCTGATGGAAACTATCCTGAAGGAGAGGCTGGTGGCCCTCCTAGAGGCCAAAGGACTACAGGACAGCAGACAGCATGGCTTCACACATGGCAGATCCTGCCAAACCAACCTGGTGGAGTTCTATGACTGGGTAACTAGGCAACTGGACAGGGGCCATGCAGTGGATGTCCTGTATCTGAACTTCAGTAAGGCATTTGACTCAATGCTGCATGGAAGGCTGGGAAGTAAGTTAGAAGGCTCCGGGGCTGGTGCAAAGCTGGTGAGATGCTTAGGGAACTGGCTTCAGGGAAGGCAACAGAGGGTGGTGGTGGGTGGGGAGCTCTCACACCCAAGGGTAGTGATGAGTGGTGTTCCACAGGGCTCGGTGTTGGGACCGGTGTTGTTTGGGATATTCATTGCAGACATATCATTGGACATCAAGAGCAAGGTCAGTCTGTTTGCTGATGATACCAAGATGGGAGCTGTGGTGGAAAACCTAGGGGGATAGCAGGGGTTGCAGGATGATCTGGCAAAGTTTGAAACCAGGTCAGGCACCTGGCAACTGGAGTTTAATGACAAAAAGTGCAAGGTGCTGCATTTTGGGGTGAAGAACCCAAGGAGGAGTTACCAGCTGGGGGAGTGCAGCTAGCCCAGACAGAGGAGGAGGAGAAGGATCTGGAGGTGCTCATTAAAGGGTCAATGAACAACGTGGCACAATGTAGGAAGGCAGCTGCAATGGGCAACAAAATGCTGGGTTGCATTACAAGGGGTATATCCTCAAGGAGGGAGGAGGTGATTCTGTCACTGTATAGGTCATTAGTTAGATCGCACCTGGAATACTGCGTGCAGTACTGGCACCTGTATCTGAGGAGAGACATTAAGTTACTAGAGGAGGGTGCAGAACAGGATGACAAAGATGATCAAGGGGCTGGGGGACTTATCATACGAGAGGAGGCTGAGGGAGTTGAACATGTACTCGCTGGATGAGAGGAAGGACAGGGGGGACATGATTGAAAACTTTAAGTACATGAAAAGAATAAACAAGACAGGTACAGAGGGGCTGTTCAAAGTAAGGAAGGGGAGGGACACCAGGGGCCATGATATGAGACTGGAGGGAGGAAGGTTCAGGAGGAAGATGAGAAGACACTTTTGTACAGAGAGGGTGGTAGTTGGGTGGAATGCATTACCTGCAGAAGTGGTATCCAGTAGAACAGTGGGCTGCTTCAAAAGGGGATGGGACAGAACAAGGGAGAGGGTCAATGGAGGGGAAGGGTGGTAGGGAGGGGTAGCTGCAGAATAAGGGGTGCTAGCTGCACATTCGAGCAGACTTGATAGACCTCTAGGCCTTTATCTGCTGGCAGATTTCGTATGTTTATATGTTCATATGCATGACAGATATTAGTCTCCTAACATTGTTGCTTCCTTATTTCCCCTGTATAAACGCAGTTTGGTCTTTCCCAATCAGCTCAGGTATGATGTTTTAAGACAGCTGCTAAGAACCTTGGCTACAATTTTGTAATCTCTGTTAAGAAGTGAAATATGCCTATAATTTTGGCATTCTTTTAAATCTCTATCTTTTTTGGGTAGCAAACTAATTAATACATCTCTCAATGAAGGTAGTAGTTGGCGTTTTGATTGCCTGAAGTTCCAGCTGCTGTATCTTGGATTCTAGCTGTTTTTACCTCTACTGTCTTGCTTTTCTTCTTAGCTGCAGTGATAGAAATGAGCTTGTCTCATTGTATTGCCTTTACTGTATCCCATAAGATACCAGGACTGGTCTCTGGGCCAGAGTTGTTTTGGACCGTCTGAGAAATTATGAATGGAATTTGGTCCCTCACCCCCTTATCTTTCAAAAGGGAAGTGTTAAGCATTCAAAAAGAAACTCTCTGATGAGTTTGTAAGTCTAACTCTAAGGTTGTTGGAGCATAGTCTGATAAGGTCATTTGTTCTATCACACATTTTTAGGGCTGTGGGTGGAGCCTGCAGCACTTCTGTCATCGATCAGACTGTAGCTCTAAAATGGCTTTTCTTGGAACTCCCTTTTCATACCTTTGGATATATTCCTCCACGGCTGCAAAGTAGTGCACTCCCCCTCTGATTTTTGCTATTTGCTGCATATGAAATAAGTTTTAAACATAACTCCTGAACCCTTAGTACTGCACTCATGAAACTTGGTATGCTTATTTATTATACTAGTGTCCAATAACTGTCCAATTTTTGTAGCGGCAGTATACTGCTTCTTTAAACTCTGAATAAAACTTCTTATTCTAATGTAAAATAGTGGGACTCTCTAACTCACTTTTTTTTAAGACAAGTCCATGCTGTAATAGTCACATGGCCTCCTATCTGATTGTAATCATGGATATCCAGCTCTGGTTAGCTTAGATATTCTGAAAATGTGAGCTAGGACCCTCCCCCATACTCCTGGATTTGAGTAAGATAAGTGTATAATATCACCTTAAAGAAACTAAAATGGAGTCTCATCTATATTTCCAAAGAAATCTCATTTGCCATACAGTATGGGCAAAGAAATGTACGTGCAGTTATGGGAGAAGGAACATGTCAAGGACAGAGACTATAACCCATTTTTTATAAATTATCCTTGTGGGGGTGCTTCATTGATGACGTGGTGGCAGGGTGACATGGTGACTAACAAGAACTGGATGACTTTGTTCAATATTTATGTTCTATGTACCCAAACTTAATATTTACTGTATGTATCATACAAGTGGGGAACATGTGAACTTCCTGGACCTGAAAATATGTAGGGATGGTTAAGGGGTAGTGACTACAGAAGTTTATAGGAAGGAAACAGATAATAACACCTTGCTACTAGCATCCAGCTGTCTTTCATGCTACATTGTCACCAGCATCCTGAGGGGGCAGTTCCTACATTTGAAAAGGAACTGCTTCCGGCAACATAATGTTGAAGCTAGTGCCAAAGCTCTGTGTAATAGGTTCCTGGAAAGAGGCTATTCTGGTGATGTTGTTGATAGAGTGAAGAAAAATGCAGGGAGACAGGACAGACATATCATTCTCTTTGAGGTGAGCAATAGACAGAGATAGGAGAAAAATGTTTTAATTTTGTGACAATTTCTCACCGCATGCAAAACTACAGTACAAGTCACATTAAACTGTTCCTCCAACTCACTTCTCTTTCATTATTTTTTTATGCTGACAATGTAGTGGTAATTCCAAATGCTTAAAATACAAACTCTTTTTCAACTAATCATCAACTTACATGCAATCCACATGCAATGCACTTTCAGTCACTATAAACTCCTTTTGGTTCCCATCCAATGTTCATGCAATGCATTTTCAGTGCAGTAGTTACTGGCATTCACTCCATTCACCCAAGTATAACTTGATTGGCTTGCCATTCCACCCAAACCCCAGAAGAAGCTCACACCCAGTTCTAGCCAATAGTAATCCTACATTTGAATTGAAAATCCCACCCCCACTACCATCTTGTTTTCCCTGTTTATGAGGACTCCACTCATGCCATATTATTTCTTCCCTTTTATTTTTTTATCCCCCCTAAATGAAACAGTTTGTGGCTCCAACTGTACTGTAACAGCAGAAGGAAACTGCTGCTGTTTGCTGAATTCAGGAACTGTGACGTTCCGCTCGGCAAAATTCTGCCTTTCACTGGTGAAATTCCACCGCCTGTGGGTGAAATTTTGCCATTTGTGGCAAAATTCCAATGTTTGTGGGTGAAATTCCACTGTTCCTAAATTCAGCAAGCAGCAACAGTTTTTGTCAGCTGCTACAGTACAGTTGAAGCCAGAAGCTGTGCTATTTGGGGGAATAAAAGAATAAAAGGGCAAAAATAACATGGCAAGAGTGGAGTCCTCATAGCAGGAAAAACAACATGGTGGCAGGGGCAGGGTTTTTAATCCAAATGCAGGATTGCTATTGGCTGGAATTGGGTGTGAGCTTCTTCCTGGGATTGGGTAGAATGACATGTTAATCAAGTTGTACTGCACACTGTAGTAGTGAAATTGGGTTCCAACTCAGTGGTTTAGTATTATTTATGAGTTGCCTAATGTGTTGTACTGCATTGATAAAAGTTTTCTGAGAGCTGCAATGTAAGCTGAAACTGAATATCAGCTAAAAGCAAACCATTAGGAAACTTTCATTAATTCACTGCAGTTAAAATTTCACACAATAAGCAACTCTTTGCAAAATGCTAAACCAGTGAATTGGAGGAACAATTTAATGTGACGTGTACTGTACTTTGAAAAAATTGTAAAAATACACTGGCACTGTTTTAACGGGAGCTCAAGGTCTAGTGGAGATTGTATGTAACCTCCCAAGGATGTAATTTATATGAGCTACCACATTTAGGGATACATTAGTCTATAGTTGTCGCATAAAAAAGGAAGTTACAACATGGTTAGAGAGAGGGGCAGCAGGCTGTTGCCCATGTAAGAAACATAGAAACATAGACTTTGATGGCAGATAAGGACCACTTGGCCCATCTGCAGTAGTCTGCCCATTTCTCTACTGATTGGATAAGCTGCAGATCCTAGCTAACCAACAGCCTACTTTTTCCTGCCCCCTACCAGAATTGACATCTGTCTGTCCCATGCATTCCTGAATTTTCCCACTTTTTTTTTTATATTTAGTAAGCTTTATTGAGTTTATCATACAACAGACAAATCCAGAACACCATTACTTAGCATGACATAATACTGTACAGCAACCACTTAGAGCCATTATCCTTTTATTATATGTCCGTTCCCAAAATCTAGCGCCTTATGAAGGGAGGTAAATTAAGTTGCTGTTAGGAAACTGGTGGTGTAAAAGAAAACATGCAACCAGAAAAGATCACCTATCCTCCTCCCCTCCCCTCCCCCCCCCCACTACCCTTCACCATCGGGAAAAGGGGAAAAAGGGAAAAAGAAAAGGGAAACCAAGGGGAGGTAAAGAGAGCAAGTAGGGAATACCACTTGTCTCAAACTTTACTCCTCCACATTTCAGGGTATGTACAGCAAAACTGATACAAGGGATGCTAGGTACAAAGTAGGGTATGTAGAGGGGCCCAAATCTTTTGGTATTTTTTACTATTTTTGGAGATGCTAGCTATGGTGTATTCTGCTTGCAGAGCAAAGAGAATTTCATGATGCCATTCTGTATATTTGGGGATCTGCTGGTCTAGCCAATGACGCAGTATTACTTTCTTAGCACATAAGGAGATCAACGTCATATGTTTCCTTTGATTTCCAATGAGGGTATTTCCCCAATCCCCTAGAATACAAATCTCTGGTCGGAAGGCATTTTGTAAACCCAGTAATGGATTGAGTTTAGAGCAAATACTTTCCCAGAGGGGGGATGCTTTGTCACATTCCCACAGAATGTGGAACAGTGTACCCCGTTGCTTCCCACATCTAGTACACCGGTCCACCTGAAGCTTACCCATTTTACAAAGTTTTACAGGGGTATAATATAGATCCTGTATTATCTGAAATTGAAGCAACCTGTAATGGTCCCACCTAATATCTTTATATAGCCTTTTCCAAATTTGCGACCATTGGCGGGAACCCTCGGAGATGGGGGGAATATCCTGTCCCATATGTAGTTGGGAGTACCTTCTAGTTCTGTAGCTCTTTTATGTAATTCTTTATTGTAAAAGGAGATTAAATGGGAAGTAGGCCTTGTTTGTAACGTACTGAGAATAGGTCCAGTCAGATAATGATCCCATAAACCATTACCAAAGTGCCTTAATAAGACCTGGGAGATCTGGAGATACTTAAAGCAGAAAGTAACAGGAAGATTATATTTAGCCATTATCTCTGGGAATGTTAATAATCTGTGGTTCATTGTTAGGTCTATAACATTTTTTCCTATTCCACCTGCCCAGAAAGTATGATTGATAATCTTCCTTCCAATTTTGAAGTTGGGGTTACCCAAGATGTACTGTGAAGTATCTTTTTCCATGGACTCTCTTATAATATTATTTAATTGCTTATGGGTATGAAGGGTTCTTATAATATGAGTACTTTTAAGCTGTCCTGGGATCATATTAGAAGGTAGGTATGGTAGTGCCCTAATATCTACACCAACTGAGGTACAGAGTGACCTCTCTATCTGTAACCACAATGGGACATAGGTTTCCGAAGTGAGATTCGGTACAGAGATCAGCCATTGTGAGACAACTAGGCAATTAATGGCAAGGTAGTAGAGATATATGTTAGGAACTTGTAGGCCACCCAATTCCTTCAGTCTCTGTAACTTAAACAATGCCCTATGAGGGGTTTTATGTTTCCAAATAAATTTAGATATAAGACCATGAACCTGGTTAAACCAGGCCTTGGGTAAATATTGGTGGCACAATTGAAGGGGATATAACAACTGAGGTAAAATGTTCATTTTAATAATGTTAATTCGCCCCCATAAAGAGATAGGAAGCAAGGCCCAGCGATTCAGGTCAGTCTTGATTCGTGTTATTAGCTGGTCTAAATTATATTGCTTCATTCTAGAGTTAGATGGTGATAAATATATGCCCAGATATCTCATTTTATCTTTTATCCATGTAAGCCCAAGATGTTGGATGTCAGCCTTTAAGGTCCAGTTATTTAAAGGCATGACCTCTGTCTTAGACAAATTTAATTTATAGTTGGATATACGTCCAAATTCTTGGATAATATCCAATGAAGCCGGGATGGATTTGGATGGATGGGTTATATGAAGCAAGATATCATCCACGTACACTGATATTTTGTATTGAAGATGGTTGATATGAATGCCCGTAACTAAAGTGGATGTATTTAACTTTCTGATTAGGGGTTCTAAAAATAGATTAAACAAGTAGGGAGAAAGCGAGCATCCTTGATGGGTACCCTGTTGCAATGTGAATGGAGAAGAGAGAACTCCATTACAGAAAATACGGGCTGATGGGTGGGAATAGAGGACTTTAATCCATCGTATAAATTGTGCTGGAATAAGATATTTAGGGAGTAAATTAAATAGGTAGTCCCATGACACTCAGTCAAAGGCTTTTTCTGCATCCAGGGAGACCAGGGCTGATGGTGTGTTGGAGTCCCTGGACGCAGAAATAAGATGAGAGATTTTTCGTAGGTGATCAGCCGATAGGCATCCGGCCACGAATCCCACTTGTTCAGGGCTTAACAGAGTCTGCCATACTTGAGCTAACCGACTAGCTAGGATTTTTGCTAAAATCTTCAAGTCAACATTTATGAGGGAACTTGGGCGGTAGCTTGACAGCATTGTAGGATCCTTATCTGGTTTTAAGAGAACCACAATAGTAGCAGAGGTAAAACTGTGATCTGAAAGGCCATTATTATAAACATAATTATAGAACTCAAGGAATTTAGGGCCAATTTGGACTTTAAATGATTTATAAAAGTTAGATGTGAAGCCATCAGGGCCTGGCGCCTTATCTGCCGGTAAGGCATCAATGGCTTGGTAGACTTCATCTAATGTCAGGGGAGCTTGCAAAATACAGATTTGGGATTGAGACAGACCTGAAAGCTCTATATCTTGAAGGAATTGGTCCAGTGTGGTATGCTTAAAAGGCATCGATGAACATGAATAAAGTAATTGATAGTAATCTTGGAAAGAGGAGACAATATCTCTGGGGGAAGTGCGGAGGGTACCTGAGGTATCTCACATGGCTAAAATAAGCCTTTCTGCCAGCTGTGCTCTAAGCCTCATGGCAAGCAATTTCCCAACTTTGTCGCCTTGATCAAAGTAGGTAATTTTAGAGCGCAGAAGGAGGTGCTCAACTCTGTCACTAAGAAGGGTGTTATATTGAAAGCGGAGACTTTCTATTTTTTCTAGGTCATCAGGATTGGAGTAGGGCATAAGGGCTTGTTCTAGCACTCTGATTTGTTGTAATATTAGGGAGGATTTGTGGGAGATTTTCTTTTTCCTTAATGAGGCTATTTGGATGAACTCTCCTCTTAATAAGCATTTCATGGCCCCCCATAGTATATCCAGTTTTGGCATAGAAGGAGTATTAAGCTCATAAAAATTTTCTATGAAACTACCAAGCTGCCCCACTATATGTTCTGATTTTAGCAATTAAGAATTAAACCTCCAAGTCTTATCATAAGTCATCGAATTAGGTATTACCCATTGCAGTAGAGTTGGATGGTGATCCAAAATCACTTTTGCTAAGTAGTCACAGAGTTGGACCCCTGGTAGGTGCTCAATCCCCAACAAAAAATAGTCAATTCTCGATAGCGTGTTATGCGGCAGAGAGTGAAACGAGAAATCCTTAGCCAAGGGATGGAGGGTCCTCCAAGGATCTACAAGGCCCAAGGAATCCATCATTTCTCTCAATGCCCATCGTGCAGGGGTAAGGGAGGAATGCCTAGCATTGGATCTATCCAGTAAATTATTAAAAACCAGGTTCCAATCCCCCCCCAATTAGCATGGGAAGTGTAGACCAAGGGGCCAGATTAGTGATTAGGTTAGTGAAAAATTGCGGATCATCTCCCACTGCGCCATAAACAGAGCCCAGCACCAATTCTGTGTGAACCAAAATCACCCTAAGCAGGATATATCTACCATGGGGGTCGATAACTGAGTCTAACAGTTTAAAAGGTGTCCGTCATGCTATCAACACCACCACACCACATTTGCGCCTGTCAACCCCTGCTCCCAGCACAGTACCCACCCATGTTCATCGAAGATTAACAATCTGTGCTGTGGGAAGATGTGTCTCTTGAAGGAAGGCCACTTCGACATTAAGCTTATGGAGATGTAAGAGAATCTTGGCTCTTTTGGTGGGGGACTGAGCACCTTTGACATTCCATGAACAAAACCTTAAAGATACAACCATATATAAATATTGAAAATCGTGGAATACTTCTTAGAAGAGACAACCCCATATCTGTGGTTATCAGTGACCCTGAGAGTTGCAATATCTGTGCCTGGTGGTGAATGATATTTGTCCCTCTTCCCTTTCCCTTCTCCTAACACAAACTCCCACTTCCCAATCACTATGTCCCTCCCCAACCCTCCTCCAATTATCCTACCAACTATTATTAAGAATGCAAAAATATTTGTGAGCCTAAGAGAAATACAACATACTAGAAATAAGTGAGAAAAACCATTAACCCCCTTCCCAACTCCCCTTAACCATATCCCTTCCCTCATAGTGGGGTATTTGGTATCCTTATTAAATTGCCTAGTCACCCGGTCCCTGATATTTTGCAATACCCAAAACATAGTTACTGCATCCCATAAATACCAGGTTGTTCTGCCCCCTATGGTATCCCCCCTCCCCTATGCCGTAACATGGTGCACTGATTAGACTGCGCTAAACCCAAACCTTGCCGCCTGCCCCAGCCCCTTACCAGAATTACGTGACTAATCATGTGATACAATGCTTCGATTGCTAAATATAGTTAACGCTACAGAGAGTCATCAGATTCACCGGCTTGGTACGTAAGGATGAGAAGAAAGCAGGAAAAAAAAAGGGGGCGGGAAAGAAGAAAATGGGGAGGAAGGGGAAATTGTCCTTTAATCAGTTCACCAGTATATGGTATCATGAGTTCAGAAGTTAGTTCACTCAGCATAAAGAGGCAGGATCATATGCCTAATAAGAAGTGTCTATCCTCTTAGCTTAGGTTGCAGGAGGTAGTGGTGCTATCATACTGCATCATCACAGGGTAAGAGGTAACCGAAACTGCACCCAGAGTCAGTCATCAATAAAGGGGAAGAAAAAAAAAGGGGGGGGTTCTGTCGGATCAATTGCCAGCCAGTCTCAAGACTATCCCGTTAATCAAACAAGGAATTATCAGGTGACTATCACCAACTGGTGATGAAATCGCTTATTAATAATGCTTGGAGTGAGTGAAGCTTCAATGTCTCGAAGTCGTAGCATTTATCGCCCTCTTGTGGCCAGTTATCAGAGGTGATCTTCTATAAGTAACCGAGTCATCTTCTCAGTAAACCAGATGGAATGATAAGAGAAAGGAAGGGCGATTACCCTCAGGATCTACAACCAGCAACCTCAACGAAGAGAAAATAGATCAGGGAGCAGAGACTGTAGGGCTGTGTTGGCTTGCTGTGCAGTTTCATAGGAAAGCCACTTCCCCTCATGATGCACTGACAGATGAGATGGGTACTGTACTCTATATTTAATCCCCGCAGCAATTAACTTTGAAATGAGGGGGTGGTATTCCGATCTCCATTGTCTCACCGTGGATGGTAGGTCTTGCGCAAATCTCAGGGGGTGTTCTTCCCATAATACCTTCTGTAGGCTTTTAACATGGCCAAGAATATGTGTTTTTTCTAAAAAGTTAAGGAATTTGACAATCATTGGTCTTGGAGGTTTCCCAGCAACTGGTTTATGGCGTAGTGAGCGATGAGCCCTCTCTATTATATGGGTTGTGTTGTGAGGAGAGGGGCCAGCAATTTTGGTAAGCATCTTTTGGAGAAATATGATGGGCGTAAAACCCTCAGCGTCCTCTGGGAGGCCAAAAATTATTATGTTATTCCTACGGCTTCGGTCTTTTAAATCTTCCAGTTTTGCTTCTATTTTGTGTAGCCGTTGCCTCATAGCCGTTATCTCGGGCTCCTTCCTATCCTTCCAGCTTTCGAGGGACGTGGTATGGGCTGCAACGTCCGAGATGGCCCGATTTGTTTCTGAGAGTTCACTCCTAGTGATTCTAATTTCACCAGTAATCTGCTGTAAGGCATCCTTGAATGACTGAATCTCCTCCATAAACTTTTGCTCCGAGAGAGGTATCTGCGTCGGTGAGGTAACAGTGGGGGCAGTAGCTTTAGGTGGATTCCCCGAAGAACCTTTCAAATGCTTCGAGCCCTTCTCAGGCATCTGCGGGGGCATATGTTTGGGTAAGGCCTGGCGCATCTCTGCCTCCATACTAGCAGTAGGCCCCGTTAACCAAGGTAGGCACTTAAAAACTTTCTGCTTTATGCTGCTGTTCTGAAATGTTATCCGATCACCCCTCGCACTTCCAGAAGAGCAATCCACAGGAAAACACACAGGAGTCAGCGGTAATTAGATGATTTTAGCGTTATTTGCGGTAGTCGAGGCGGGAGCTCGGTCCGAGAGCTGCTCGTCTTACAGCTGCATCACGTGATCTCTTTCCCACTGTTTTTATGTTAGCTTGCGCGCATGCGCAAGAAACATTGTGCGGCAGCTTAGCAGAGAAGCGGGTTGTGGAGGTGCGGCACTGTGACAGCCAACCACGACACTGCATTTCAGGGCTTGGCACTGGTGGACCAATGCAGGCCCAGTGTTCTGATGACACTGGTTCTGCAGAAGTGCCACCAAGTTGAGACATTTTCACCACTGCAATCAGGGGCCACCTCGTCATTGCAGCATCATCCATTTATCTGCAATGAGGGAATGACCTGTCATTGCAAGGTGGTACCTTGCCATCCATATGCCCTCAACCCAGTACATTTGCCAATGGTGGAGCCCACTCCCCGTCAGGATACTGTAACCCCTTCCCCCACTTGTTGTATGTCAAGGGGGTGCCCAATCCCTCTCAGCATCATGCACCCCCAACAGTCTTTCTTTGCTGATGGGGACCCAATCCTCATTGGCTTCAGTCCCCCCCTTTCCAGTTTAATTTGCCAATGGTGAGCCCACTCCCCATTGGCATAATGTCTCCCCCAATCTGTTGTGTGTCGAGGGGGGTGCCTAAATCACCGTCGGCTACAGCCCTCCCAAACCACTCAGGCGGCATGCTGGGAGGCCACCCCAGCATGCCAAATATCCCTGTAAAACAAAAACTGTCCTGCAATGTTTTTTTTTCTTTTTCTCTGAAAGAAGGGGGCAACTAGAGGGCATGGGTGGAAGCTGGGGGGGAGATTCAGGAGAGAAAGGAGGAGGTGCTACTTCACTGAGAGAGTGGTGGAGCCATGGAATGCACTGCCCAGGGGGCTGGTGGAGGCAGAGACAGTGGAGGGGCTCAAGAGGGTCTGGGACAGGTACAGGGGAAGGGTTCTGGATGCAAAGTCCTGTGCAGTGGGAAATACCATGGACTGGGAAGGGAGAAACCAGAGAGGATGAGGGGGGCAGCAAGGTCAGCTCCCAGGGTGGGGGCTGACCAAATGAGCAGACACGAAAGACCGTTAGGCCTATTCTGCTGGCATTTTAGTATGTTAGTAGTATTTAAACCTGTAAAAGAGAAGATGGTCTCTCATTGAGTTTGCTGGCCCTTCCCCCAACCCACACCCACCCTCTGTGCATCCCACCTTCCCACACCCTCTTACCCCATACTTACCTCTGGAGCCCTGCTTGATGATCTTCAGTGGACCGGGAACACGTCTGCACTCTTCAAAGCTGACCATGAACTGAAGAAATGACGGTAAGCTGTATAATGGCATAAATAGGGTGTTTTCAACTTTGGAGCATATCTCAGGCATTTTTGGGAATTGTGGCGCCAAATTTTCAACATGGGGTTATTGGGACCCCCTCGTCATGAATTCAGTCACTGTCATGGTGTTATTCGGTCTCGAAAGGTGATTTTGTGGTCACTACACAGAATCACCTTTCTGGACTATTAATGAAATGACAGTGACACTGTTCATGAGGTGGCCTCTCAAAAAGCCTATGTTGCAAATTTGATGAAGAAAATCCAAAAAAGACTTTTATGAGTGTGCGTTGTGCAGCTTCCATGTACGCTCATAACTTCACATATTTATAATATTTTCACTCCAGATTTTCAACATTGGCATTTTCCCACACCTCCTTATAAACATTACAGCTGTCATTTTACACATCCTGGCCAAAATGTGTTTTCGCACACACAGCGCAGAATAGCTCGGTCACTGTGGGAAATCAATTTTTGGGATAGAGTGAGAAAATGACAGTGGTGCTGTTCATGAGCAGAGATCCTAAAATGCCTGTGTTGAAAATTTGGCGATGAAAGTCCATAAAATGGCTATGTTACAAGTGTGCGTTGCGCAGTTTCCATGCGCACTTGTAACATCGTAAATTTGTAATATTTTTACGCCAGATTTTCAACACTGGCATTTTTTCACACCTCCTTATGAACAGTACAGCTGTCATTTTTCACATCCTGGCCAAAATGTGTTTTTGCACTTCTGGTTCATAATAGCATGGTCAGTGTGGAAAATCAGTGTTTGGGACAGATTAAAATTGAGTGAGTGAGAGAGGGGAAGAGAATGAGCTCAACTGAGCTCTGTCGGGACTGCTGCAGATTTCTTTGTGGTCAGAAAAAGGTGCCAATGCAGGCAGGAGCCCAGTCCAAAAGGGCAGCCTGCAGCGCCAGGAGAAACAGAACAAGTGAGTGAGAGAGGGGGAGTCAGCGAGCTCAACAGAGCTCTGTTAGGACTAGTACAGATTTCTTTGTGGGCAGAAAAAGGGCACCAATGCAGGCAGGAGTCTAGTACAAAAGGGCAGGATGCAGCACTGGGAGAAACAGAACAAGCGAGTGAGGGAGGGGGAGTGAGCGATCTCAGTAGAGCTCTGTCAGGACTGCTGTCGATTTCTTTGTGGGCAGAAAAAGGCATCAATGCAGGCAGGGGCCCAGTACAAAAGGGCAGCCTGCAGCACCAGGAGAAACAGAATAAGCAAGTGAGAGAGGGGGAGTGAGCAAGCTCAATGGAGCTCTGTCAGGACTGCTGTAGATTTCTTTTGGGCAGAAAAGGTGCCAACACAGGCAGGAGCCCAGTACAAAAGGGCAACCTGCAGCACTGGGAGAAACAGAATGAGCGAGTAAAAGAGGAGGAGTGAGCAAGCTCAGTGGAGCCATGCCAGGACTGCTGCGGATTTCTTTGTGGGCAGAAAAAGGCACCAATGCAGGCAGGAGCCCAGTACAAAAGGGCAACCTGCAGCTCTGGGAGAAACAGAAGGAGTGAGTGGGGGGGGAGTGAGCAAGCTCAACGGAACTCTGCTGGGCCTTTAGATATGCCCACCCTCCTACCCAGGATCCTTTGTGGTCCTATATTACAGCAGGGTCTCTGGCATGGAGACAATGCAATGATTGGATACTTTGTTGATTGCTATAATAATACAGATTTAGTTGTTCTGTTTATTTCTCTGAGTTAAGTACTGAGCTATACTGTTATGATTGCTGTAATAATACATATTTATTTGTTCTGTTTTTTTCTCTGAGTTGAGTAATACTTGGAGTGCAATAGGATTTCTAACTGGGCTAAGTAAAACTATATGAGAGCTGAGAACAAACAGTTTGGTAGCTGAGGGGTGAAAAATGGACAAGGAGGCTTTAGGGTTGCTATAGTAATATAGTATCTAATGGATGAGACTTGAGGCTGAATTACCCCAGTCGGCAAGGGGCCAGTAGGGGGACTAGTGTGGGGGGGGACAGGACTTTGAGTAAATAGGGGCCTAACAGTTGTAGTAGGATACAGAATCTGGGAGTAAGAGCCTGTAGCATAAGATGGGAGATAAAATGGGGCAGGTGCCACATGTCAATAGGATGGGCATCTTTGGAAGGCTGGTGGGGTGTACAAGGTGTGGGTCCACCATGACTCGGGACTGGGCTTGAAGGATGGGGGGGTGTATGGTCTGTAGATGACTGGCTAGTTTGAGGGAGGCACTGTGGAGGTTAGGGAGGAGTCAAAGTGGCAGGGCCAATGAGTATGGTAGGCATCCTAGCTGGGGGGATAGGGGATGGCAATGGGGGGATGGAGGAAGAACAACTAGGGACTGAAACTGACCCCAGTGTCAAAGGCACTAGCAGAAAAGGGAGGAGAAGGAGGGGTGCCTGAGGCAAGGGGTCCTCCTGTTGGGGAGGAAGAGACTGCAAGGAGTACCAGGGGAGAGAGCAGATGGCTGTGGGTAGGGAGGGACCAGGGGTGGCATGGAGGGGAACAAGTAGGAGGGGGGAACTGATAGGGGGAAGAGATGTAGGAGGGGTATCGACTAGGAATAGATTCAAGCCTCTGCTATGGGAGCGAGTTGGGGAGCAGGAACATACTGAAGGGGGGACAAGCAGGGCATTAGAGGGATGGCAACAGTTAGAGGAAGAGATAGCGAGGATGAAAGGGTAGAAGGGGGGCTAGTATGGAAGGAGGGGGTGGTGACTGGAGGAGAGAAGGCTACGGGAAGGGGGAAGGATGGGAGGGGCATCACTATCGGGGTAAAAGGGAATGGGGGCTCTAAATTGACAGCAGCAGGGATAGGATAGGAGAGGGGTTGGAAATCAGCAGGTTAGGAGGGGAGCTCGACATAGGAAGCCCAGTAGGAAGTAGCCAGGCAGGGAAGGGGTTCAAGGGGGATGGGAGGAATAAGGCAGAGAAAAGGGGTAAGGCAGAAGTGGGGGGTACAGATTCAGAAGTCACAGAGGGTGCAGCTGGAGGGGTAAGGGGCAGGGAAGTATGAATACTGGGGTGGTGGAAGGGGCATTAGAAGGGGAAAGTGGGCTAAGGGATGGGGGATAAACATCCTAGGGGATTCTATATTGAAAAGAGTGAGAAGGGGTGGAAGGCATGAAAGGCACAGCTGTATTTGCGTTGAAGCTATCCCCAGGTTGACTGCAGGAGGGGCAGAGCAGACACTGCTCAAGTGTGCAGTGAGGGGGAGGAAAAAACTTAATTTACTGTTGCATGTGGGTACAAGTGACTTGGCGGGGAGACTGTGGAAGTAGTAAGGGGGCGGTTTGAGTAGTTGGCCAGGCAGTGTAAAGGGGTGGGGGAGTCAGTGGCATTCTCAGAGGTACTCCCGGTACCATGTACAAGCATGGGAGGAAGGGTAGGATTGAGGAGTTCAACCTGTGGCTGAGGGATTGGTGCCACACCACAAATTATGGGTTAGTGACTAACTGGGGTAGGGTCTGGGTAAATAAGGACTTGTACATGAGGAACAGGGTACACTTGGGCAGGAAGGGGAGGGGAGTATTAAAGGCAGGATTAGAGGGGTATAGCTCTACTAAGGTGGATTTAAACTAGTGGGGGGGTGGCCAAAAGACTGAGGTTAGTATAAAGGTCTAGACAGGGGGAGCCTAATGAACTCACCCCCTAGATATAGGTAAAGGTGGAGGTGTAGTAACCCTGAGAGGGGGCAGGTAGAGTGGTCTGAGTTTAATACAGAAGGCACCACCACCCAGTAAGAATAAGGAGGAGAAAGAGTGGGGACTACTGGGAGGAGGGACACAGGCCAAGGAGAAGAGTGAGGAGAAGGAGGTGTACGGGTGGAAGGGGGGCTCTCTCAATGCAAGAAGCCTGGGGAACAAAACTGCAGAGCTTCAGGCTCTCTTTTCAGAGGGGAAGGTGGACATTGCTGCAGTGACAGAGACTTGGGCCTCAGAGTACCATGATTGGTGTTTGAAAATCCTGGAATACAGGATATACAGCAGGGATTGGGTGGTTGGAAGGGGGGGTTGCACTCCATGTGAGGGAAGGGATTAAATGCATAAGGGATGAGGGAGAAGAGGAGAGGACAGGGACACTTTGGGTGCAGCTCCTGGACTTCAAGGGCAGAAAGCTGAGGCAGTGAGTGGTGTACAGACCACCAGCCCAATCTGGGGAACTGGATAGGGAGTTGGCAGAGCAGATAAGGAGGGTGCGTAGAATGGGGAGTGTGGTGATAGTGGTGGATTTTAAGATCCCATGGGTTGACTGGAGCACCCCAGCCACTAGCAGTACCAGGGAACTGGTTCCCCTCGATGCATTTCAGGATGGCATTCTGATGCAATTAGTAAGTGGGCCTACAAGGCTTGGTAGCACTCTGAACCTAGTACTGGCAAATGGGGAGGCAGTGAGGGAGGTAAGGGAGGAGGATCCACTAGCAGGTAGCGACCACCAAACTGTGTGGCTTGTTGTTGCACTGGGCAGGGAGACAGGAGGCATGGGCACTAAGGTGATGGACTTTATTAGTGTGGACTTTGGAAGGATGGGAGCAATACTGCAATGGAGACTCAAGGATATAAGGCTGGGGATGGATACAGAACAAAAGTAGGGAGTCATAAAGACTGGTCTAACAGAGGCCACAGTAGCCTGCACCAGGACCAGAAGTAAGAAGATCAGAGGCAAGAAACCATGCTGGCTGAACAAGGAAGTGCTGCAAGGGGTGAGGGCAAAGATGGCTGCATACCGGAAATACAGGAGAACAGGGAAGGGCGAGGATAAGGATGCTTTCGGGAGTTGGTCAAGGGTGGTTGCCAGGAGGGTGAGAAAAGCTAAGGCCTGCAGGCAATTAAGTTCCACACAGGGTATAAAGGGAGGGGGAAAAGGACTTTTTTAGGTATGTCAGGGAAAAGAGGAAGTGCAAGGAACATATTGTGAGGATAGAGGGAGGGATTGGGTGGAAAAGGGGAGGAGCAAGTGAGAAATTCTAAATGAGTACTTCTGCTCCATTTTCACCAAGGAGAGGATGGCCCACTACCTGAATGGGCTGGGGGTGGGAAAGGGTAGAAGAGGTGACGGACAAAGTGATCACAGGACATAGGGTGCTAGAGGAGCTGAGAGCAGTAAGAGTGGACAAGACACCAAGTCCCGATGACATCCACCCCAGGGTGTTGAGGGAGATGGCAGAGTTGTTGGCTGCTCTGCTGGCAGATCTGTTCAACCACTCCCTGGAAATGGGATGTGTGCCCCAGGACTGGAGGGTGCCCCATGTGGTGCCCATACAGAAGAGTGGACCTAGGGAGGAGCCAGGAAATTATAGGCCAGTAGGTCTCACATCCACAGTGGGTAAGCTTATGGAAGCGATACTGAAGGAGAGGCTGGTGGCACTCCTAGACAGTAATGGCCTCCAAGATGGGTGGCAACACAGGTTCATCTCAGGGAGGTCTTGTCAAACCAACCTAATAGAGTATTGTGACTGGGTGACAAGGGAGTTGGACAGGGCCATGCGGTACATGTCCTGTACTTGGACTTCAGTAAGGCCTTTGATACAGTGCCTCATGGGAGACTGGGGAGAAGATGACTGCAGTGGAGGTGGGAAAAAAGCTGACTAACTGGATAGAGAACTGGTTACAGGGGAGGGTGCAGAGGGTGGTGGTGGTGGTGGAGGGGAGCTGTCAGCACCCAGAGCAGTGACAAGCTGGGTGCAACAGGGGTCAGTGCTGGGCCCAGTGTTATTTGGGCTCTTTATCTCTGATATAGCACACAGAGTGGGGAGTAGGGTTCGTCTGTTCACACATTATACCAAGTTGGGGGCAGTGGTGGATGAAGAGGACAGATTGGAAAAACTGCAGGAGGACCGAACCAAACTAGAGACATGCTGCTGAGACTGAGACAGAGAGAGTGAGAAAGCAGCCACAGCTTCCTTGAATCAAAGAGGTTATTTTCTAGACTACACTGAACTGAATTATTACTTTTGGGACCTGTGTAAGTAACTAGTATTGATTCTGTTTTTGGGGTTGACTTTTCTTAGTTTTAACTTTAATTTGCCAGGGAGGAACTGTAGCTGGTAGATATTTGCAGTCATTTGTGACTAGACCTGTTACTTAACCTCTGTGAAATAGATGTCTGAAAGGAAGGAAGGCACTCCCCTGGCTGGAGGGTCAGAGTTGTAGTTGATTGTTTTTGGACAGCATAGGTTTACTACCTCCCACCCTTCCCCTCCACCCACCCACCCCAAGTGCATAACTTCCTTTATAGCGGGGGTTCTGACATCACTTCCCCAAAACTGCTAACAACATACACCTGTTCATATCCTTAAAGGCACAGCACACTGAATGGGGGAGAGACACTTACAAACTTACACACACTAAAGCAAGAACAAAAAACAACAAAAGAAAAGCATCTGTAATTGAAAAGGACACAGACATGTGGGGAGTGGTGCAATGCACTGGCTGTGGAGCAGCAGTCTTCTGGGAGACATTCTGGAGTCTGCATTGCTGCCCTATTTGCAGGCACCTCTCTGGTCTGAGGGAGGAGGTTGTTCGTCTCCATGCTGACCTGGCAAGGATTCAGAAAACCTGCTCCCCCCCACTCAGGGACCACCCAGGCCACTGCCACTCCTCAGAGGTTGCCAAAAAGGAGGAGTGGTTGGACCACAGTGGGCTCAGGGAGGGTGAGGGTGGTGAAACAGAGGTGCATCCCTCCAGTTGTGCCTCTCCACAATTCATTCACCACTCTGGTGGAGCATGATTCCTCTATGGAGGCACCTGCAGTGGAGACCAAGGAGGATGCTGGGAAGCTCCACAATGAAGACCCACCAGAGGGTAGCACAGGACCCCACAGGGGAAGGAAACAACACCTGGTGGGGGACTCAATTGTTAGGGTGATAGAACTGCGGGAGGGGGGAGAGAGGAATGTAAGGTACCTGCCCGGCACCATGGCTTGGAGGGACAGGAAATGAATCCTCAGGATTGTGGGAGCAGCTGCAATGGGGAGGGAGCTGCATTTCATTATCCACCTAGGGACGAATGACCTGGCTGAGAATGGGATCAGAGCAGTGCAACAGGAGTTTGTGGAGTTGGGGAGGGGCCTTAGACTAGTAGCACACATGGTAACTTTCTTGGAAGTGCTTGCTGTCTATGGCATGGATAAGGCTAGGGTACTCTGCACCATGGGATTCAATGACTGGTTGAAAAACTGGTGCAGAGCTCAGGGATTTGGTTTCACTGGGGACTGGGACTCCACCTGGAAGGATGCAGGCCTATACAAGCACGATGGTCTTCATCTATCTAGGAGGGGAACCAGGATCCTAGGTGATAGGTTTAAATGCTTCATTGGCAAGCATTTAAACTAGCCAAGGGGGGAGGCACTGAAAAGGAGAAGGGAAATCCTAGCCCCCCAAAAAACAGGGTAATGAGTGAGGTAAACACCAAGATAGAGTAGTCAATAGGGAGAAGGGCAGGGGTAAATGGAGAAAAAGACAAAGGCAGTAAGGACAGAGATGGGGAAAAAAGAAATAAAGCTATAAAAAAATGGAGGGTAATGAGTACCAAAGCCCATAGTCTAGGTAAAAAGCCCCCCGAATGGTGACCTTGTTGGAAGAGGAATGCCTGGATATCATGGCAGTCAGAGAAACATGATACACAGAGAACCATGACTGGGATGTCAACATACCAGGGTACTCAATCTACAGGAAGGACAGGGTAGGAAGAAGAGGAGGAGGAGGAGTAGCTCTCTATGTAAGGGAAGGGAAGGGATCAAAGCAACAGAAGTAAAGGGTAAACAGGGAGGAGAGAGGGCACTGTGGGTCACCCTGGAGAGTGGAAATGGCTCCACAATATGCACAGGGGTTATATACAGACCCCCATCTCAGGGGGAGGAAATGGACAAGGAAATGATAGAAGGCATCCTTGGGATGGCAAAGAAATGGGAGATATTGCTGATGGGGGACCTGAATATGCCAGATGTTAACTGGAGCACCCTTGATGCAGCCACATCCAAGAACAGGGCCATTCTCAATGCCCAACGGGGGAATGCCTCAGACAGCTAGTTATGGAACCCACTTGGGAAGGAGCAGTCATAGACCTGGTACTCTCAAATGGGGATGGAGAGAGGATCTCTGATCTTAAAGTGGGTAGCCATCTGGGAACAAGCGGCCACCAAACAGTGTGGTTCACGATAAACTTAGCTGTAGAGTCAAGCCACACAAAAGTGAAGGTACTGGACTTCAGGAGGGCTGATTTTGTCAAAATGGGAGAGTGCCTCAGAAAAACACTAGCAAGCAGGCAAGAAGGTGGGTGGAGCAACAATGGGGAAACATCAAAACCACCATCACAGAGGCAACAGGCCTTTGTGTGAAGCAAATAAACAAATCAAAATGAAAAAAAAAAACTACTATGGTTCTCAAAAGAAGTGGCGGGGAAGGTAAGGGAGAAAAAGACAGCATTCAGGAAGTATAAGAAAACACAGAAGGAGCAGGACAGAGAACTGTACCAGTTAAAGCAGAAGAAAGCGGGGAAGGCAGTCAGAATAGCAAAGGCCCAAACTGAGGAAAAGATAGCCAACTCAGTTAAGAAGGGGGGGATAAAACCTTTTATAGGTACATTAAGGAGCAAAGAAAGACTAAGGCAAGGATAATGAGGCTGAATAATGAGGAAGGTGGTTGGGCAGAGAGTGACAGTGAAAAAGCAGGGATACTGAACAAATACCTCTGCTCAGTATTCACAATGGAAAAGCAGGGGGAGTTACCTAATCCAGTCAATAGAAGCACTCTGGATAGAGGGGTTGATATTAATCCTTTCACAGAAGAAAGGGTTCTGAAAGAACTCTTAAAACTGAAGGTGGATAAAGTAATGGGGCCTGATGGGATTCACCCCAGAATTCTAAAAGAACTAAGGGAAGAACTAGTAACACCACTAACTATCCTTTTTAATAAATCATGGGAGGATGGTGTGGTACCTGAGGACTGGAGGAGGGTGGATGTGATTCCCCTTCACAAAAGTGGGAGCAAGACAGAGGCAGGAAACTACAGACCTGTCAGTTTGACCTCAGTGGTAGGGAAAATGATGGAATCACTTCTGAAGGAAAGAATTGTTGAGTACCTAGAGGCCAGTGGGGCACAGGACCCAAGGCCACATGGATTCACAGCGGGAAGGTCATGTCAGACAAATCTAATTGATTTCTTTGACTGGGTGACCAAAGTAGTAGACCAGGGAGGGGCTGTGGACATGGCCTACCTAGACTTTAGCAAGGCATTTAACACAGTCCCGCACAAAAGATTACTTAACAAATTAGCCAGCCTGGGGGTAGGTCCCAGGGTGGTAGCCTGGGTAAAACACTGGCTGGACAACAGGACACAGCAGGTAATAGTAAATGGAGTCCACAGTGAAGAAAGGAGGGTTACTAGTGGGGTACCGCAGGGTTCAGTACTGGGGTCAGTCCTTTTTAATGTCTTTATAAGTGACATTGCAGAAAGACTGGAAGGGAAAGTATGTGTCTTTGCAGATGACACAAAGATCTGCAACAGGATTAATATGCAAGGTGGGGTGGAAAGGATGAAAAGTGACTTGGCAAGGTTGGAGGAATGGTCAAATGTATGGCAGCTTAGATTCAATGCAAAGAAAGTGCAAAGTAATGCACCTGGGAAACAAAAACCCAGGGGAAGAGTACACAATGTTGGGTGAGATACTGACAAAAAATATGGAAAGGGACCTGGGGGTAGTCATATCAGATGACCTAAAGGTGGACCAGCAAAGTGAGAGGGCAGTAAGGAGGGCTGGGAGGATACTGGGATGCATAGGGAGAGGCATCACCAGTAGAAAACAGGAAGTTGTTGGCCCTCTGTAAAGACAGTTGGTAAGACCACATCTGGAGTACTGTGTATAGTTCTGGAGACCCCTTCTCCACAAAGACATAGACAGGGTGGAGGCTGTCCAGAGGAGGGCAACCAAAATGGTGCAGGGTCTGCACCAGAAGACATATGAAGAAAGATTAAAAGAGCTTAAGATGTATAGTCCCGAGGAAAGAAGAGAGAGGGAGAGCATGATAGAAACTTTCAAATACCTCAAGGGAATCAACAAAGTCCAAGAGGGTAGCATCTTTCAGAAAAAGAGTTGTGCAAGAACAAGGGGACACCATTTGAAGATGGGGGGGGGGGACAGCTCAGAGGTAATGTGAGGAAGTATTTCTTCACAGACTGGGTTGTGGATGCATGAAATAGCCTTCCTGAGGAGGTCATAGAGTCAAAAACAGTAGGGGAATTCTAGAATGCATGGGACAGACATAAGGCAATTCTAGTGGGGGGTAGGAGGAAGTAGGTTGTTGGTTAACTAGGATGTGCAGCTTATCCGTTAGGCAGGGAAATGGGCAGACTAGGTGGGCCAAGCAGTCCTTATCTGCCTTCAAATTCTATGTTTCTATGTTTCTATGCTCGGTGGAGTGGCAGCTAGGATTCAATGCAAAGAAGTGTAAGGTGATGCACTTCAGGGCTAAGAACCAGCAGAGAGACTATTGGTTGGGGATCAGAGAAGAGGAGAAGGACCTAGGGGTGTTGGTAACTGGGAGCATGAACAACTCAGCCCACTGCACGAGAGCAGCAATGAAGGCAAACAGGATGCTAGAATGCACCGCAAGGGGGTTCTCATCCAGACATAGGGATGTGATCCTACCTCTCTACAGATCATTGGTCAGACAGCACCTAGAGTACTATGTGCAATACTGGAGGCCATACCTGAGAAGAGATATAAAGTTACTGGAGGGGGTGCAAAGGAGGGTAACAAAAATGTTAGAGGGGATGGAAGGAAAGGAATATGAAGTTAGGCTGAAGGAGCTGAACATGCACACACTGGAGGAGAGGGGGGATAGGGGGGATATGATTTAAGCGTTTAAATACCTGAGGGGATAAATAAACCTAGCACTGAGGGGGTGCTTAAACTGAGGAGTGAAAGAGAGACGACGGGGCACGGACTAAGATTGAAAAGGGGACGTTTCAAGAGAGAAATGAGGAGGCACTACTTCTCTGAGAGGGTGGTGTCTAGTTGGAACGTGCTGCCAGAGGGGGTGGTTACATGTAGGACAGTCAATAGCTTGAAGGAAGAGTGGGATAAAGCTAGAGGAAGAGTTGGGGGGCAGGGCTGGGACAAGCGGGGGAGGAACTGAGGGGGAGGAGGCTGGGGCAGCCGCAATCTAGGGTGCTAACTGCACACTCAGGCAGACTTACATAGACCTATTGGTGTGTTCTGCTGGCAGATTCGCATGTTGGTATGTATGTTCATATGTAACATCACAGTGACTCTGTTCATGAGCAGAGATATTAAAATGCTTATGTTGAAAATTTGGTGACAAATGTCCATAAAATGATTGTGTTACAAGCGTGCATGATGCAGTTTCCACGCACCCTCGTAACTTCGCAAATGTGTAGTATTTTCACTCCAGATTTTCAACATTGCCATTTTTTCAGACCTCCTTATGAACAGTACAGCTGTCATTTTTCACATCCTGCCTGAAATATGCGTTTACACATTTGGCGCAGAATACGGTGGTTGCTGTGGGAAATCAGTGTTTGGGACAGATTAAGAAAATCATAGTGACAGTGCTCATGAGCAGAGGTCACAGAATGCCGATGTTGAAAATTTGGTGAAATAATTCCACTAAATGACTGTGTTACGTGCATGCATTGCACAGTTACCACATACGTTCAGAAGTTTGAGCATTTTTAATACTTTCACTACAGATTTTCAACATTGCCATCTCTTCACACCGCCCTATGAATGGTACAGCTGTCATTCTTCACATCCATGTTTTTGTACATCTGGTGCACAATGGCACGGTCACTGTGGAAACTCAAATTTCGGGACACATTGACAAAATCACAGTGCCACTGTTCATGAGAAGAGGTCCCATATGCTTTCATGAGGTGGGGGCCACAAAATGCCCATCTTGAAAATGTGTACTGCAGATACCAACACATGCCTGGGGCATTACGGTTTCTAACCATAACGTCCCACCCTGTACAGACTGACAGGCATCAGGGGTGTGCCTTTGGATTGCCGGCTGTAATGCTCATGCCATTCCAACCACACCCCACCCTGCAGCCACTGACAGGCATCTAGCTGTGCCTTGGACTCTTCGGCCCCACAGTTCACCCCATTCTGTATTGCACCCATTTCAGTATATGTTCTTATGGAGTGGGGTGACTGTAAAGCCAAACACCCCAGGGCATACCTCAGCGCTTGTCAGTGTCTGCAGGATAGGGTGAGGTGAAATGGCATGAACTTTATAGGCGACAACCCAAACGCATGCCCCAATGCCTGTCTGTCTCTGCAGGGTGGAGGAGGGGTTAGCGTTATGTTTAATACTTCACTGCCATTCCTACTTTGCATCTGTATAACTCCTGCATTTCCAATGCCAATACCAGCAAGCAAACATTCTGCATTGACAAATGCTTGTTGTAAGAGATGTAAAGTTTGTAAATACATTTCACAGGGAAATGCTTTCACTAATCCTCATACAGAAAAAACTTTTGACATTAGGCATCTCATGACATGCGATACGGTTGGAGTTACTTTATTTATCTTGCCCAATACACATGCAATGCTTTATATGTAGAAAAACTAAGATGTTTGAAAGTTAGTGTAGGATAGCATGCAGGGCCATTGGAAATTGGCAATTGTGCCTACCCGACTACACAGTATGTCAAGGAATCAAGGTAACCAGAGAGTCATAAGCTCAGAACCACTGATGCAGTGTCTCCGAAT
The DNA here is from genome assembly GCA_016271365.2 of Neoceratodus forsteri. Taxonomy (NCBI): domain Eukaryota; kingdom Metazoa; phylum Chordata; order Ceratodontiformes; family Ceratodontidae; genus Neoceratodus; species Neoceratodus forsteri. Next base: position 1,211,059,017 of record CM028132.1, read on the forward strand.
TTGGGGGAAGGGGGGAACTTTAAGAACAAAGTACTGTAAACAGAGGCATTTTGGATCTACAGTGTAAATGCAACTAAATCCCAGGTCTAAGTGCTCCATGTGACTCGGCACCTTTTTTGAAATAATTACTGTGATTTGTGAAGTTTTTTTTTTTTGTTGTTGTTGTTTAACCAGCAGTGGCACACTAAGCTGAAAGCTTGTTTACAGGTGTGACCTGGGAGTACAGGGAAGTTAAGTGACTTGCTCAGGGTCACACAGTATGCAAGTGAGGTCTGTGGGATTCAAACCCAGGTCTCCAGATTTGTAGCTCAGAGCCTTGAACCACTGCGCTATACTGCTTCCCAAGTTGTACTTGTTTTGGTAGTCAAACTTGCTGCTAATTTCTCTCTCTCTCTCTGTCTCTCTCTCTCTTCTCCCATTCCTAGAGCTCTAAAAGTGACCATTGTTTGTAATGGGAATTTTCGCCATTTTGTACTTGATGTTATAATAGGTTTGAATCCCTATAGAGTCATATGAAGCATCCATGCAACCTTAAACACTTTTGAATGTTTTCCTGGATCTTCCACAAATTGAAGATAGTGAGGTTTCAAACTTGTATGAACTATTGCTGTACCCACAGGTTGGAAACAGTGCAGTTTGCACTTTTCTTTGTTCAACAATACTGCTCACTTATCACTTGGAACTATAAATAAGTCAGTCTATTTCTTTTCAAAATATCAAATGCTGTAAATTTAGGGCAATTCATTTATCCCTTTGAGTGCATTTACCTTAAAGTTATCTAGTGCAGAATAACTAATATTGATAAGGGAATGACAAGTTAAATTTCTTCTGTGCTTAGTATTTTGGATGAGGGGTTTTAATATATTTAATTGTATTTCTGTTTTAATGTAAGTTTTGTACATTTATATTATGTCTCACTACTGTCTTTTGCACTGTAGCACTTTGAGGGGCCGTATTTATGGCTATTTGGACTATTAAGTCTGGCAATGTGTGTGAGTCATAACTGACACCCTCCTTGATGACGAGTTATGATGTCATCATTATGTACCAGGGTATAAGCAGGGTGCCTCAGCCAGTTTTGTTACCTTTGACAAAGGATCTAAGGATCAGAAATGCATCAGGAATGTGGATCATTTGGCACCAACAAAGTCTTTACAAGTTGCAATTAAAATCTTCGTAGAGTGGTGTTCACTTACTACAAGGGTGCGAGTGCCCAATTTTGTCGTTGTTCCATTGTAGTGATTGTATAAACAGCAATGCAGTCGGGTGCAATTTTCTTTTGTGTTGTATCGATTTGTGGGATTTTGCCATGTTCTCCATCTCCCTCCTGTCCTCTAGTGAATACGTTTAAGCTATCTATTCTCTTGTAGTAGGTCCCACCTTGCTGCCTCTAAATCATTTTAGTTGCCCTCTGTGAAATAATTTCTAGTGTCTTCTTAATCTAATTTTGTTGTGGGTTCCAGAACTGTATGCAGGATGCAGAGTATGGCCTAACCAACGACCTGCTCAGCAGCAAGATTACTTCTTTTTTTTCTAATTATTTATCTCCTTTGGCCTGTCTGATGGGCCCCCATCTTGACCAGTCCACCTGGCCCCATCACCCAACCTCTCTGGGTTGTACCATTCTCTGTGGTGTCCTCTGATACAGGACTTTCTTGAGGAGGCCAATTATCATTATGGGACCTACAAGGGACCAGGCCATCACCGTGCTGCAGTTAGAGGTTCCCCTTCCATTTTCACCCTTGGGGACAACACATGTGCAATGATGTGATATGTGTGCTCTGACTCTGCAGAGATGCATCCAGCATGCAAGCGTAAGGTTCCTCTGCCCTTTTTGCAGTCTGGCTATTCTACCACCCAGATTGCTACGGGTACAGCAAGCTGACCTAGGGGACATGTGGCACTGTATCTTGTGAATGCCATTCATTGTGTGTGACTTTTCTTGGGTCGCTCTTGAAAAAGGGATGCAAGTCTCAGAGAACTTATCCGATTATTAGAATCTAGTAAATAAATAAATTCCCCCTCCCTGAGGGAAGAAAGCAGTCCTTGAGGGCACTCAGTTTTTCCTCCCCTGGCCAGTCCCTGAGCAACCTGAGCCCATCTTTTAACCTGGTTTGCCAGTAGTTAACCCAAACCTCACGTGTGTAATGAGGCCCCGAGGTGTAACGGAAGGTCTTATGCACCTGGGGAGGATTGGATTAACTACCGGTAAACCAGCTTCCAGGAGTACCGTAATGCTATTATTTGCTCAATGCTGAATGTTTGCCTGCATGTATTTACAGTGTAGAAAAGACAGAGGCTCAAATTAGCAAATTAATAACATGATCCATTTAGAAGAAAGCTATTCCTTTACTTGTATTAGAGTTATGATACCTGACTATTTCCAAGGCTTTTGTCCCATTGACTAAACAAAATCAATGGTTAAGCTCAACACCCCACCAAGACACCTCAGAAGGTTGTGTTCTATCCTTTTTCTACCCATTTTCCCTTTCTAAAGACAATTTTTGGGTTTCATGTGATATGGGTGACTAAATAACAGCAAGCTAATAATCACTACTTCATTACAGCGAGGACAGAAACAGCAACAATGCTGTTCTGTGGGTGGCTTCGCCCCTCACACCCCCTTACTTATGTAGTGCCCCAGAGTCCTGGCGCCCTCCAAATATGGGCAGCCAGGTGCTTTGGGGCTGGGTAGACAGGGTGGTTCCCCTAGATTAGGTGCCCCTGGATCCCAGTAGGCAACCCCCCCAAATGTTAAGCCTCAGCTGGGCTCCGTTTTAAAAATAGTTTTTGCCTGCTCGTTCTTCCCTGCCTGCAGCTTACTAGAACCCCCCCCAGTTACCTCATGCTGGGCACCTGCCCTTGTGGGCCTGGTCACAAGGGCATGCAGGCAGGGAAGGGCTTGAGAGGATTCGGACTAGAATCCTTAGCCCTTTTGAATGGCAACAGCCATTCAGTTGGTCTGTGGGAGAGCAGAACAGTGCAGCAGTGAGCATGAGGGAGTGCTAGGCTGGCTGGGGCTCGACAAAAGAGGAGGGACTCACCTGATGTCCTGAGGTCCCTCCCGATGTCCCGGCCAGTCCTCAGCTGATTGCTCCCTCTCTGTGGTTGGTGGCAGTCAGTTGTCCATCAGGTTCTTCCCAGTGGCTGCGTTGGTGCAGATGTCCTGTCAGGAGGGGCAGCAGGTCCAGGCTGTCCCCTCCACTAGCCCAGCAATCAATCCCATTAGGAGGGCTGGTGGCAATAGAAAAGGCTGGCCCCGCCATCAGAGCAGCCCAGCCAATGTCCTGTGAGGAGGGGTGGCAGGTCCAGGCCGTCCCCACAGCAGAGGAAGACCATCCCATCCATCACCAGCAACAGTAGGAGGTTTTCGGGAGGGGCAATGGCAGCAAAGGTAGGCTATCCTTCCACCATCACGCCAGCAGCCCAGCAGAGGAGGCTTGTGGGAGGAGCTGGGTCCAGGCCTCCACTCTTATTGCTCCAGAAAGTCCCGGCCCAGAAGCAGATGGAGGGTGGTAGGGTGAGTGGCAGCAGCACTGCAGTTGGGTGCTGGCCGCTGAGAAAAAAATGAACTTTTTTTTTATTTAAATAAAATCTTGGACGCTCCAGGCGCCAGAAGTGACTGTTGGGCCATGAAAAGCCCCAGAAGGAAGGACCACCTTGGGGGCAGGTCATGAAATGGCTCCATAGAGCCAGGCAATTTGGGGTGGGTAAGGCCCCAGTGCAAGATCGCCCATGGGGCAAAGTAACAAGAAGGGCTCCCTTGAGCCAGTGACTGTGGGGGCGAGGAAGGCCCCAGCAAATACCACCCATGGGCGGAGCCACAAGAAAGCCCTATAGACAGTTGGAGAAGGGGCTGGGATAGTGAAGTTGATTGACTGCCTGTATGTACAGTGGTCTTAAAGGGGCAATGACAGTCCCACCCGAGTTAAAGTGGCAACGACAGGCCCCTCCAGTTTCAAAGGGGACAGGAACTGTACAAATGAATGGTAACTGTTATCAGTGCCTTCAGATGGAAGTTTAAATGACTTGTGCTAAGTTTAAAGGGGTCAGGAACTGTATAATGACTAAACAAATATTTGTGATTGCTTACAAAAGTAGCTTAAAGGGGCAGAACTAATGCCAGGCTCTGTAGAGCAAGGAACTGTAAGTAAGGAACTGTAAACCTTAGTGTGGATTAATGCCTGACACCAGAATTCAAGTGGCCTGCACCAGAGGCCAGGTTTAAAAAAGCAATGCACTCTTGAAAGTAAAACTGTTTGTCAATAAATGTACATAATTTTGTTTTATTGCGATGCTTTTGGGGCCCCTGTGATGACATTGTCCCTATGCCAGTATCTGTGTGACAGCTGAAGATGGCCATGAAGTAACAGTGCCCCTTGCAACATTATGTAATCTGATAACCTAAATTGTTTTAACTGTTGATAAAGTGCCCTAAGTAGTAATGTTAGCTAGAAATAAAGACACAGACCCAAGGTTTTAATAGAAATGTTTATTGTGCCGCCACCCTTTAGCCTGCATGTGATCCCAGGTGCCCAGACCCTGTTTTCCCAGACCAACTGTCATGTTCTTGTTTGTTCTTGTGTTCTGGCAGTCTACATAGGAGCTGTGGCTGGGTGACCTTTTGTCCTGGCAGTCCACGTAGGGGCTGTGGCTGGGTGGAATTGGCAGACTTTTTGCTGGAGGGGTGTAATTTCCGGTGGTCTACAGAAACCTTTGTCCCAATGACTGACACCGCCTCAGAATAGTCCTTGCCTGTGTCCTGTTCTATGTTTGTTCCCTGCCCTGGGCAGCTGGTTCCCTGTCTTGCTTTTCTCATTCCCTGGCAGACACGTAAGGGTAGCTGGTATAGGGCATTCATGACTGATTCACCGCATAAGAAGTAAAGTATGAATTTAGTGATGTTATTTGTTTAGTAGAGAACAGTAATGTGTAGATATCTTCTCGTTTAGAGCTGTGATTTTAGTAATGTTCTAGTCCTTTAGAGTTTTAAAGTGTAGATATTTAGTGTAATGTTATTGTCTAGTAATGTTTAATAAATTTTTACATTGTTCCTTGCATTTGAGTCAGCTTCATGCCTCTTCTTGTGTTCCCAGTAGTGGTATTTGAACTTGGGCCCCTTTCCCCCAAATTTTCCCCTGACACCTGCTGGCTGAGCGTCACACAAAAATCCACCTCCCGGTGGTTGGCGTAGTTGGATTACCTTGTGTTTTCCCCTTCCAAATTGTAGCTGGGGTAGACCTGTGCGCTGACCCGAACCAGGCCATTTTGAGAGCGGTCGGTGTCAGGAACAATACCCTCACCCATTACACTTGTATAACCAACTCCAAGGTCATAGCACCTTGGAGAGGGGGAAAAGCATTTTCGCAATATTTGTCCTCACTGTAATGCAGTTGCTGAACTTTGGTCTCGCTGTTGTTCAGTCACTGATATCATCGGACACCCAATTTTTGTGAGTTATCAGGATTCAAACAAATAAAGATACATGCATCAATTCTTCCAACTAATGAAAATGCTAATGCGTCCCTTCCCCAAACCCTCCCCTGCACACTTTACATCAGAGTCGTGCCACCTCAGGGTCCTCTGCATGTTCTCTGAAATGGATCAGGAAATTGCAGTAGTCCCAAACATCTCTGTTGCCATCAGCCATGGCATGTCTGGTGAGGCTTGAAATAAGGGCAATGAATCATTTTTGGGAGAGGTCAGATAATTAATCCCCTTCCCCCCGGCCTGTGTAGCATTTTTTTCACCTACTGAGACAGAAAACAGAGACAAAGTTCCTGCCAATTTATTGCAGATTCCAGTGGGACAATAAGCGTGCAAGTCAGGAAACTTTACTTCAGGAAATTCTTAGCAAAGTTTCTGACTATGTTAAGATCTTCACCTGGCAATGTGCCTACTTCACCCAGCAAAGACTACGTGAAGTGCCACTTTGCTAACAAATTTGATGTGAAGCGACACTTCACATAGTCTTTGCTAGGTGTGGTAGGCACTTCAGTGAAGAACTATGTGATTTTATTTTTATGTAACAAGCCCAAAAGGGCTAAACCCACGCCTGTGCATTACACCCTCAACTCTCCCCATAAGTAACTTAAACCCGCTGCCTCTGTGCGATGAATATCCCTGCCAACTCTGTATCTCAGAGAAGTCCAACAGCCACACTCAATCATACTTACAGTAAATAATATAAATATCAGTGGCACTTGCCCAGTTTCTCCAGTTGGTCAACTTTATGACGTATCCACATAATTCACCTGGTGTATGACTTCATATGGCCCCTCCCATGTTGTCAGCAGCTTGTTATGTGTCACTGGTGTGAGTGCCATTACCTTCTGCTCTATAGTGTAAGTCTGAGTTCTGGTCCACTATCAGGTCTTTACTTTTGTCGTGCTGCAGCTACGTGATCCTGAGCAGGATTCAGGAACTCGGAAAGCTGGTCCCAGAAATTTAGTCCATAACAGACTCTCTGGGTACAGTAGAGCTTTCCCACTCCTCTATAACTAAATCTAGGGATTCTCTGACTTGTCTAGCATACAGGAGCTTAAACGGTGAAAGATAAATAACTCCTGTGGAATTTCCCAGTACATCAAAAGCAGGTGGGGTAGGAATGTGACCTGATTACTTTTGTGTTGTTCTGTGAATGTGCAAGGCACATTTTTTAAACCTGCATTAAATTGCTTAACTAAGCTATTCACCTTTTGGTGGCATGGGTTTCTATGCAGTGGCTCTACCCCATAGTACTTTCACAACTCAGTCCTCAAGTGAGGCATAAAGGTTGTTCCTTGATTTGACAAAATCTCCCTAGGAAATCCAACTCTACTGAAAATCCCTAGCAGCTCATCTGCTACCTTATTTTGCCTGTATGGAGGACATGGCTACAGCTTCCGGGTATCAAGTGGCATAATCCACTACAACCAGCATGTACTTCTTCCCCCTTGAGCTAGGCATAGCCATTGTGTCCACACTGTCCACTATGACCCAATGAAATAATTCCTTAAAAATGTGGAGTGAAACCAGAGAAACCTTTGCTCAATCCTCTTTCTTCTTCACATGCTGACACTCTAGGAATGAGCAACAGTACTCAGCCATATCCTTGTACAGTGTCAGCTAGTAAAAGTTCTGGAGCAAATGCCATTTCTTTCCATTTAACCACTTGGTGTCCAGACAGAGGATTTTGGTGGGCTAAGTCCAGGAGGGTTGCTTGGTATTTCTGAACAACTATAATCTATTTCTACATATTCCACTCCTCAGGTGCATTCTTAAGAACTCAATCTCTATATAACTTAACTGTTCTTATAATACTTTCTGCTGCTTCTCCCTTGCAGAATCTTTTCTATATGGCTGTCAACAGCTTCAATGTAACTAGAGATGAATCTTCAGGCTGAGCCTTGTGCAACTCCTCTAGTGAAATCCCTCCCAGCTTTGTCTTCCCTTGCAGCTGACTGCAGACAAGCTTGTCATTGAGGTCTCCCTCTATTCACACCTGTGGTAGTGAACTGCTGCCTCCCTGCAGAGCTCTCTGGCACAGCCTCTCCATTTGCCTCAGTAGTAAGAGGTGTTTTCTCTAGCTACTGTGACCCTTTGGGTTTAGCAGCCACTCTATCTGTTACAGGCACATGGTTATGAGCCAGGTCATATCTTGTCTCCCTCCCGGTCTTCTATTTTCCCTTTGTCTGTCTCAGTCATTGAGCTTTACTGTGAGTCATAGCCAAGACTATGTCTTGCTCTCCTTCTTCATGCCAGTCATTTCCTAGTAAAACATCTGTGGGTAACCCAAAAGCTAATATGACTTCCCTCTTACTTTCACCCCTTACACTTCAGTATTCTGGATTTAGGAACAGTGACCCGGGGTAAGGACCAAACTGAGGCACCTTTCTCAGGCAGGATCTGATCCAGCCATACCAGTGCTTGCTGGATGATTATGACACTAGTTCTTGTATCCCTCAATCTGTGTGTGATGTTGTCTTTTACCCAGATTGGCCTCAGGTGCTTCTGAGTATTCCTGGGACTAGCACCTGAGACACAGTTTACCACATGCTGCTCTTCTATTGCATGGCTCACACCATCCTTAGTAAGTCTGAGGCTGACCACATTGGGTCCCACAGTAGGGAAGTAGCCTCCCAGTGCCATAAATTAGTCGCTATTGCCTGATGGCAATCATAAGACAAATGTCTCAAATTTTGGCACATATAACACTTTTAACTTTCTACTCTATTACTTTTAGCTCTGTCTGAATATTCCTTCTAGGTACAGATGTTGCAAAATTAAATTTCACTGTCAAAATTCCCACAAAACAGGCGATTTCACCGTGTGAAACATTTCACGTAATTCGGCCATTCTACAAACTATTTTGTGGGGTGCGAAGTTGTGAAATTTCATCTGAGAAATGGAAAATTTTGCTCCCAGATGGCAAACTTTCACCCACAAGTGATCAATTTCCCAGTTTTGTGGGTAAAATGTTGTGCTTTGTGGATGAAATTTTGCACTCTATGAGCAAAATTCCGCATTTCGTGTCTGTGAAAAATTTAGCAAAATGACTGAATTACGCAAAATATTTTGTATAACAAAATTCAGCAATTTTGCACATCTCTACTTTCAAAGAGCTGCTGGGTTTTATTGCCCCATTGTGCCCCAGCCATTTCTTTGTTAACAGAACCCCTTCCCCCATGTACCTTCTTGTACTTATGAGGGTGTCTGGCTGCATACTGATCAGATCATTCATCAGTTTCTGCCACAGTACTAGAATTCTTATCTGCTTACCATATTTTAAGCTCAGAATGCACACATTTTGAAAACTGCTCAAGGGCATTCACATAGTCCCTGCTGTAGATAGGGTCCAAGTGTGAAAGCACTTGCCATGCCTTCCCAGTTAGCAATGGAGTCAGAATGGTAGGCCAGTGCTCCTGTACCAGTTCATACTACAAACACAATGTCTCAAATGAATTAAGAAAATCATCAATATCCATATTCTCTGTTAATTTTGGAAGCAATTTGGACCCATTTTTTGAGCTTTGGTGACCCCCATCAATCCTATTACTTACCTGATCTGGTGTCTGCCTGCACCTTTGCTGAAGTGTTACCATCTAGAGTTCATGATCTCTCATCTTGAGCTGGTGTCTGCATTCTTTCTCTCTTTCTTCTTTCTGCTTCCATTCTGGCTTTCTCCTGGCCATCCTCTTGTTTTGCCTGCTCATGGGCTGTCTCTGCCTCTGGCTGCTTTATTTCTCCTCTGAGTCTAGCTTAGCTACTTCAGTTTTCATCCTGGTTAGTTTTAGCTCCCTGTCCTTCTGTCTTTCTGTAATGCAGGCTAATTCCAGCTCAGCTTGCAAGACTGCCTCAGATTTCTCACTTAAGCCACTGCAGTAACCCAGGACTACTGGGCCAGCTGCTTTCATAGCCTGATTTAACTTCACCCTATTCAAGCCTTCACGTGGTGTGCCTTTCTCCTCACATAGCTGCTGGAGCTTTCACAGCCTCACTGCATCATACGTGCCTGCCATTTCTATCTCTAAACTTTGTAGACCCAGATAGAAAATAAAATAAAACAAAATGTCAGAAGTGAGAGAAGATAGACAGAGTTGTACTGTTTACTGTTTTACACCTGTTCATACTGCTTAAATTTTGTTACGCTCCCTTACATACTAGATAGCTGAAATGTGTTTTTTACAAGACAGTTTTACTTTCTCATTTTCACTGCTGTCACCATATGTGATGGGAAGAGAACCCCACAGTCCCCAGTGGGCCTCTTTCTCTCTTTCTGTCTCTCAGGCCATCAAGGTCTCCTTTTTAGCAAGAGTGCAGACCCCAGTGCTTTGATCATGCTTTTCTGCCACCTTCTACCCTTCAGACTCTCTTTAATAAGGGTCTCTGCTCTGGGTAGGACACACTCTACTTTCTCTCTCTCAGAGACGTTTACTGTGCACTCCTTTATCCATGCACCCTTCCCTCAGAGATGCAGTCAAAAACAAACAGTTACTCCAGTCTTTAGAAAAATAACTAATTTATTACTAAACAGTGGGGGCCCAATTCTAGAAGGGTTACACCTGGTGTAACCTGACTTGTGCTAGAAGAAATGATGAAAGTAGCAAGTTACACCAGGAGTTGTGACATACGGCATGCTACAAAGTGGCCTGTGACATGCCGCAGGCTACTTGCACCAAAGTGGACTTACGCCAGCACATACGCCCTAAACCCCCTGCAACATGGTGCTAGGGGGTTTATGGCAGCAGTTACACCCTATTCAGGAAGGGCAGCAAATAAGTCCCCAATGTCGGGATTCTATAAGAACCCCCAGAGGAGAACCATTAATGTAAGTTAAACCAGCATTTAGCTGGCATAACTGTATGTACGCCCTCCGGGGGTTCTGTAGATCTGCCAGCAGACCAGCACCCAATTCATGTGCCCTCCTCCCATGCCTAGAACACCTCCGTTGGTGCCCCACAGGGCATCTCTCACTCCCCAGCCCACAAGCCCCCACACAGTATGTGCCCCACAGGGCATCGCTCACCTCCAGCCCCCAATCCTCCAAACTGTCCAAGCCCAGCAGGGCTGCCCACACACACCCTGTCCCAACTCCCACACTGCTAGGAGCCCCACAGGACAGCTCTGACCACCCCTGACCAGTTTCCCTACCTCAGGACAGTGGTCCTCACAGTGCCCCAATCTGTAACAATAAAGGTGTTATGCATATCCCTGGTAGTCTAGTGGCCCCCCCACCCAGCAGTGCCAGACCACCCCGCACCCTCAACCTGTCCCCAGCTGGTGACTGGCACAGCCCACCTCTCACCTCCACGGCCAGCCTCTGACTGAGTTCCATAGGAGTGCTTACTGTATAGACACACTCAATGAATGAATGGGTACATTCATTAATTGAGCATGTCTATATAGTAAGCACACCTATGGAACTCAGTCAGTGGCTGGCTGGGGAAGTGAGAGGTGGGCTGTGCCAGCCACTGGCCTCCAAAGGGTCTTGGGGAGGTGGGTGGCTGGGTGTTGCTGAGGTGGAAGGGGTGGGCCACTTGACTACCAGGGATGCCCGGTATATGGGATCATTGGAGGGAATCGGGGATGGAGGGCATTATTGTAGATTGTGGGATGTGTGCTGGCACATTGGGCGAGGCTTGCAGCATGGGTCGGGTGGACAGAGCTGCCTTGTGGGCCTTTTAGTGGTGTGGGATTGGAGGCACAGGGTGTGTGAGCAGGCTTGTGAATCTTTAGGGGGCACTTGCAGGGGGGGATGCGACTTGTGACAAGCCACTCGGGTACGCCCTTGGTTTGGCATAGCCCCCCACATGTTGCAAGTCACAGGATTTAGCTGCAAGGACCCTGCCCCTTCTAGAATGGGGCACAGGGTCCATGTCGCAACTGAGTTTGGCGCAAGTTACCTTTGGTGGTGACTTGCACCATGCTTCTAGAATTGCGCCCTGGGTGTCCAAATACAGCAGTTCTGGTATTTACAGTATTTACACATAGTTAAACAACAGTAGACTTACAGAATTAAAAAAAAAAGCTTGTACACCTGTGCAAATAAATGCTTCTATCTTCATTACAGTTACAATGTCTTCTTACCTCACTGTCCACACTAGGATTTGTTTCCTTAAGTCTCTCTTTACAGACAAACAGTCTCACTCTATCCTTTGGACCCCGTCTCACAGATAACCTAGTGAACAGAGACAGAGAGAGAGAGAGAAAATAACTGTGTGAAAGCATTTATACCCCCCCATCCTTGGTGTGTTGCTTGAGCAGGGATGTGGTGTCACTTCCCTGTACTCAAGTTCATCTGATTGGCTGAAACTACTTCAGGCTTGGGAATTTGGGAATGCATACCTTACAAAGTTATCTGACCTTAGTGTCTCAGGGACCCAGCTTCCTCGCAAAGATTATTTAGCATCTAAAAGAATGTGGCCAGATGCAGTCAAGACAGTCTGTCTCTGAACCTTTGTGTACTAACAAACCCACCCCCTTTAAGGAAGCCATTACAATGAAGGTCTGCACCACTTGAGAAACTCTGCTTGGCTGCTGAGAAACTTAGAAATAGGCCAGTTTTGTCACATGTGATCAATGCATCCTGGCTACAACTGCTGCAGAAGGTACTAGCATTTGACAAAATATTTCAGACTACCCCCCCCCATTTTTGTGAAGTTGCAAATTCGTGCTGTTAATGAATAGTTGCTTCATGCACAGACTGTGTCTTGCTCTCATTTCTTATTCCAATCTTTTCCTAGCAAAACATCTGTGGGTAACACAGAACAACCACAATTTCCCACTTACCTTCATTCCCTCCTACTTCAGAATTACTCTGGACATTGGAACTGTGACCCAGGCATAAGAACCAGATTTAGCTGAGGCATCCTCAGCAGTAGTTTTCCAGGGGCAGGTATTAGAGATATGACAGGGATAGTAAGATAATTAATTGGAAAGGTACCAAGTGATTCATTGATAGTAATGCACATAGGGACTAACGATGTGATATCCACTTCGGTGGAAAATATCTACAATGGGCTGAAAGAAATACAAAGAATTGTAAAGGCACACAATTGTGAAATATTGGTTTCAGAGATATTGCCAATACCAAGATATGGCCACAAAGTAAATTTGAAAATTAGAAGAATAAATAACTGGATAAGACAGTGGTACCTGATGAAGGATAATAAATGCATTAAAATATGGGAATTATATTATGAACAGCATCATCTGTTTAGCAGGGACAAACTACACCTTAGTAGAACTGCGGTAGATATTTTGGGAAGATTGTTTTTGGATGCTATTAACCTGACTTTAAACTAAAAAACAAGGGGTGTAGGGATTTAAGTGGTGGATTTTTACATACAAAAAAGGTCAGAAAAAGGAAACAAAAGAAAAGGAAAACACTACAACAGCTGGGTACCTGTAAAAATAGTTGTGTTGATAGTGGAAATAAAATTAAAGTCATGCTAATAAACTCACGTAGTTTGAGAAATAATATGGATGAACTAAAACATAGGCTGACACATGAGAAGGTACAGGTATGTGCCATTACAGAGACATGGTACAAAAAAGGGGACTGGGGAATACAAATACCAGGATACAATCTTTTCCCCCAAAATCAGCTAGACAAAAGAGGTGGAGGTCTGGCAATATATAATGCAGAACAACTTAAGATCTACCAAGTTGAGCAACAAGTCACGGGGGTAGGGGATACTGAAATAATGTAGGTACGAATTCAAGTATCAGCAAAACAAATCTTACTGGGATTGGAGTACAGAGTTCCAAATCTGAATGCTGAGGAAAACTATAATTTTTTGACATCTATTGATAACATGGGTATGGAGGAAGACTGTATACTCATGGGTGATTTTAATATGCCTGCCATTAATTGGGCTACCCTGGAAGATTTATAGAAATAACAGCCTCTAAAGGATTGGAACAGCTAGTAGATGAAAATACAAGGGAAAAGCACATACTGGATTTGGTGTTAAGTAATACGGAAAGCGAAATTAGTCATATTACTACATCACACCCTATTAGGGATAGTGACCATAATGTGGTACTTTTTGAAATCAAAACAAAATATGACATAATTAATGGAACCACAATTTTAAAGGATTACCATGGGGCAGACTATGGTCAAATGAAACAATACTTACAAGAAAGGGACTGGGAAGTGGAATTGAAAGACCTTGGTATGCATGATATTTGGACTAAGATTAAAAATAAAATAGACTACTGTATTAAAACTTGGGTTCCTGAGGTTAGAAAGTACAGTAAAAGAGGCAGAGTTCCTGTTTGGTGGGTAAGACAATAAAATGCAGTGTAAATAGGAAACAGAAAATATGTTATAAATATAAAAGACAACCAACAGTGGAAAACTGGATAAAATATAAAAAAGAGGCAAATAAATGTAAGAAATTAGTTAAAAGAGCAAAAGCCAAAGCAGAGATCCAGATGGTAACAACACTCAAAGATAATAAAAATAAATTTTACTGCTATGTTGGATCCCTATGGGGAAATCAGAAAAGTATGGGACCTATAGAAGGGAAGTTAGGATTACTGACTAAGGAACAGGATATAGTAAGCAAACTAAATCGATTGTTTCTGAGGACTTACCAAAATAAAGGAAATCAGCTGAAAACTAAAGAAAAAAATGAGGTTAAATCTAGTGTTGAATTTATAGTCACTGAAAAAAATGGTTTTGGAAAAGATTAATAAACTAAAACCCAATAAATCTCTGGGACCAGTCGGTATGACCCCTAGGTTTCTTAAAGAAACAAGTACTGTACTGGTAGGACCTATAACGAAGCTTTTCAATTCCTCTATACAAGAAGGAAATACACTAATGGAATGGAGGGAGGCATTAGTTATGTATATACATAAAGGAGGTAATAGAAAGGAAGTGAAAAACTACAGGCCAGTTTGACCTCCATTTTGGGAAAAATTCTTAAAGGATTTATATAAGAAAACATCATGACTCACGTAAAGAATAAAGGGTATACAGATATTACACAACATGGTTTTAGCCCAGGTCGTTCGTGTTTAACAAACTTGCTATCATTTTTTGAGCCAGTCAGTGCAGCCCTTGATGTAGGAATGCCAGTGGATGTTGTCTTTCTTAACTACACAAAGGCCTTTGATTCTGTATCACATGAGATACTAATAGAACAATTAAATAAAATAGAACTACACCCAAACATAACAACCTGGGTGGAATCTTGTCTGATGGATTGCAGGCAAAGGGTAGGAATGAGAGGTTTCTGCTCTGAATGGGGGATGGTGATGAGTGGTGTGCCCAGGAGTCTGTCCTTGGGCCTACACTGTTCAATATATTAATATCATCAATGCAAACATCAGGTAGTTCATGGATGGCTAAATAGGCCAATGATAGTAAACTTGGAGCAATCAAAAATAATATGGAAGCAGCTAAAAAAATCCAGGAAGATATAAACCAACTCAGAAAGTGGGCACATCTAAACAAGTTAAGTTTTAATATAGATAAATGTTAAGTAATGCATTTTGGACACAAAAACATAAAATACAAGTACACGTTGGACAATATTACAAGAAAAGAAACAACTAGTGAAAAGGATCTTTGGGTAGTAATTACCAATGATTTCTCCTTCGAAACACGTACTAAAATTAAAGTTAAACAATGTAATAGAATCTTGGGATATACTGTATAACAGAATATGTTCGCACCCGTTAATATTGGTGCTGAGCGCTGACTGAACTTATTCACATCTGAAAATATCTGCGGACAGCCCGCTATAAGTACTTGTATGTGACCAACAGCAATAACAGAAAAAACGTAACTTTATTTCACTGCCTTCTTTGTCACAGTTACACCACCAACACTGCCATCAAAGCAGCAAAGACAGAGTATCCTATGGACCTTGCTAAATGTTCAAGGATCCTCATTGTAATGGTGATCGGAGAGTGTTATGTGTATGGAGCTTCCAGGCTTATATCTATCTGATCAGCTTTCTGCTGGACCTGTTGAGTTTGCAGCTGTTGGGAAAAACTACTTCACTGCCCTACTTTGATCCTGAACTGAATAAGAGCTAACACATTCTTTCTTAGACCTTAGACTTTTCTTTTTCAGATCACTCATCTGCAGAGCAGCTGGACAATTGGGATACACTCCCGTTTCTCTTGCCCTCTCTTGTTATAATTTTTTTTATTTTTGGCAAAAGTGAATTTCTTTTGAATTACTGCACTTTGCATTTTATTTTGCTGTGGCTATTTATTAAAATAAAAGCTGACATAAATTAATAAAATACTGGTTCTGCTTTCTGTTTGCCACTGTTTACCCCCCACCTCACCCCGTAACAGTATACATTATGGCTTCAGGAAATATTAGCGATACATTTATATTAGCGCTTATTCTGAAACCGTGAATATAGTGACTATAAAAGGTACACGAATATTTCCTGGTATACAGTATCTTCAGGGATATTAAGAGCAGAGAACCACTGGTGATTGTACCATTGTATACATCATTGGTTAGACCCCATTTGGAATATTGCTCACCAGTTTGTTCGCCACAAAACAAAAGGGGTAAGAAACTTGTGGAAAGGGTTAAAAGAAAAGTGACCAAAAGAATGAATAAATTAAAATATAAGGAATATGGGGAGAGGTTAAAGGATTTGGATATGTTCTCATTGGAATATTGATCATTAAGAAGAGACTTATGGGGGGGGCATGGCTAGCTGGCAAGCATAGAGGATGCTTGCTAACGCAGCTCCCTGGGTGGCAGCTCTATTAAGTTAATTTTCAGCTATAAAATTACTTTGCGGAAGTATTGCTGGCAATACCCTTGATCATTGGATGGATGGCTGCCTGTAAATCAAAAAATCAGCAAGCGAAGCTACAATTTGAGGCCAGATTGTCGATTGCTAAAGGCGAGGCCAGTCCTAGTAGATTGGGGCCTTCCTCCTCGCATGCCGAAGTGGACGGAGCACAGGTCAAAAGTGGTACAATGGAGCTCACATGAACACTGACAGAAGTTCCTGAAACCCTGGCACAAATTCAGAGAGACATAAAGATGGAATTTTGCAATCTTAATACACAATTCACCCACCTGCAGTCGGTGGTCACCACGCTGACTGAAACCTCAGCCACCCATAAGATGCAAATATGTGAACTGGAGAGGAGAGTGAGTGATTTGGAAGACACATATGTGGCTGCATCAGCCGAAAGAAATGGTTTGCTGACAACAACTACTGACCTTCGAGAATGCTTAGATGACCAGGAGAATCGCTTTCAAAGATCGAACATTCATATCATTGGATTACCCTAGGGCCTGGAGGGTAGGAGCCCCAACCTGGGGTTACATGCATGGCTGATGAAGCATTTGGGTCTCCCTGAAGAAGCCGCGGGGTTCAAGATCGAATGTTCTCATCGTGTAGGCCCACCACCAAAACCCGGAGATCGCCACAGGCACTGTCTCATCAAATACTTGAGATTTAGAGATAAGGAGTCAGTTCTGCAAAAGGCCAGGGAGGTGGGTCCCCTAAAAGTTGGCAACTCAACTGTATATGTATATCAGGACTACAGCTGGGAGCTCCAGATTCGAAGACAAAAATTCAACCCTGTGAAAAACAGACTGTATAAGAAGGGCTGGAAATTCTCCTTAGCGTATCCAGCGCATCTACGAGTGGAGAATCCTGGAGGAAGCCCTAGGTTTTTCACTTGCCATCAAGTTGCAGAGAAGTGGTTTGAGGAAGAGGAGTCCAGGAGGGAGCGGGTATGCCCAAATGAGTAGTAAGCCAAGCAACATCAAGCAGTTTAATACCTAATATGAGTGAATGTGTTTGAATTGAGGTTCACAAATGGTAGGCTGGCCTATAAAAGCTTTGGTTCCTGGGGCTCAGGAGTTGGTAAGCATCTCCCTATGGTACTTGTCTTTTGCCTGGCAAGTCTCCCTTGTGCAGTTGTTTCTAGCAGCTTTATAGACTTGTAGGTCCTGCAGCTTACCAGTGGCTTTTTCACAGTGCTAGAGATGGTCCTGAAACTTCATGTGGGAAAGGAACTCAGGAGTGATCCAGGGGTTAACCATGCCAGAGACCTTAAACTTTTTGAGAGGGACATATGTATCACAAGCAGTGTTAAAAACCCTTATAAAGTGACAGAGGGCTTCATTAACATCATTGGTTGAGTCCAGGATGTTCCAATTTTGGGCACGAAGCTGTTGTTTTAGAAGGTCCAGGTGGCCCCTTCTGAGAAACCTGCTGTAGATAGTTTGGGTGGGATAAGGAATTCATTAGTCCAACTGCATGTGATTGGGGAATGGTCATTGATGGAGTCAGGGTATACAGTTACATTGGAAAGGCAGTAAGGTTGGTTAGAAATTATCCGGTCGAGGGTGGTGCTAGTCCCCATTTTATAGTTTATCCTAGTAGGTATATTAACAAGTTGAGTTAGGGGAAGGGCTGTTATTGCGTCCTTTAGTGAGTTGGTCGCAGGTGACAGCCAGTTTATGTTAAAATCTCCCATGATAATTGTCTCTGTGAGGTGATTTTGTGAGCAGAGATGTTCAAGAAGACTAAGGAGACCCAGTGGCCGGGTCTTTGGGAGGTATGTAGACTGAGAGTACTGATATTGTTTTATGGTGAGCCCTCAACAGCACTTTTATCACCAGTACCTGGGTATTGCCACTGAGATCAATTGGTGGCATAGCATACCCCTTTAGGGAATTTTTTAGAAATATAGTGCATCCACCCCCACATTTGGTCAGCCTGTCCAGCCTGAATATAGCGTATCCAGGTAGAGCTACTGCAGAATCCGGTATTTTGGGGGTCATCCATGTCTCAATGAAAGATAGTATGTCAGGGTTGTGATGGGTTACCCAGACTTTCAGGGTGTCAATTTTGCTTAAAAGGCTACATATATTAATTGTGGCTAGTTTAATGGTACCATGTTTAGGGTGCGCATTGTAGGTGGGAGGTGCTTCAGGACCTGGATTAGGATGAATGTTTCCAGATAGCAGAAGTAGCATAAGGGCTATCCTGAGTAGGATTTCTCTTTGAGCCTTGGAGAAACATTTAACCTTCATGTGAACACAGTGAGGTTTTGTCTTTTCCCTATATAAAATGAGGATGGTGTGGTCCTTAAGGACATGTTGACAGGGATGTGATCCACCTGGGGGAGACATGATAGAAACATTCAAATATGTGAAGGGAATAAACAAGGTACAGGTTCATGACAGGCTGGGCTATCAATAATTGCACCAGGCAGTGGAGTATAGTGTGGGTAGGTAACAACCTAGAGATCCTGCATTTCATTGTATAATGAATGGGATGGGGAGTTGCTGTCCCCACTCAGCTAAGTTCACACCATCAGGAATCCTTTTGCACATGCAAGCTAGAGCCACTCAATCTCACCAACCAGTGAGCATCTTAAGGGCATTAACAAGGTGAAAGAGTCTAACATGTTTCTGTATAAGGAAAATAGCAGGACAAGCGGACACAGCATGAGATCAGAGGGAGGCCAATTAAATGGTAACGTGAGGAAGTTCTTTTTCACAGAAAGGGTGGTGGATGTATGGAACAGCCTACATCAGGAAGTGGTGGATATGAATACATTGCAGGGCCTCAGACAGGCATGGGATAGGCATAAGGGAGCAATACAGATGCGTATGAATAGATAGGCCATTGACAGAGTACAGGCCTATGACACATTCATAAGGTAGAAAAAATGGTCAGACTGGATGGGTCTTGTGGTCCTTATCTGCTGTCAACTTCTATGTTTCTATGTTTCAATGTTGCTGCAGGTTATGTGGGAGAGAGTGACATCTATGGGCAGGTGCAGAGCAGCCCCACAAGTGAGGTGGTGTCCATTCGGTACCACTTCAACTGGACTAGAGGAGCCATCCCAGCAGGTGTAGGAGTAAGGTAGTCATCTAGAATACCCCCATATCCACTATCAAGTAATCACAGAATCCCATACCATCATGTGGATGGACAAGTACTGCTTTAAATATGTGGAGGATAGCAGATACAAAGGTGCTGTCTAGACCTACAGGCCTATGCTACGCTAGCCTCTGACAAAGTGACTTGCACAAACCATCATACTTTACCTAGCCTCAAGACAACCCTTGTTGTAGTAAGAGCAGAGCCCCACCACAAACTGCTTGAGTTCTGCGTTCATAGACTGGTGCATATATAGCATACTGCACAAGAAGGGGGAGGTCTGAGGTACAATGGAGCAGGGTTTTGACATGATCCTATTGATCATAATCACAGGCGATGCAGGAGATGGCAGAGCCCAGCTGTCCAGGTAGCTGGTTTACAACTTGCAATCCTGACATAAGGCTGGCTGATCTGGCAACGTTTAGTCCTTATCTGATCTCCCAACCCCCCATATCCTCAAGCAAACCCCACAGTGTTAGGTGGTAACGGTGCAGTAGGTTTAACAGTTGGTTAAATGTAGGCATGACACAAATCAGTGGGATAGTCCATTGTGGGTAGCCCCCCTTGCCCTCACTCAAGACCAGTATCTAAAACAATGACATAAAATAAGGGGAAGGGGGTTGACTAAGATCAGGACTGGTAAAATCTGAGTAGTGAGAGAGGGTAAAAGAGCTGCAAAAGAGGATTATTAATGTTTACTGCTCAAGCTGTCTGCATGCAGCTAAGTTCACACGATCAGGAATCCTTTGAACATGCAGGCTAGAGCCACGCAATCTCACCAACCAGTGAGCCAGCCATCATGAAGGGTAGGAGACAACATATAACCACTCACAACCAGGGATTAAGGAAGCAGCTTCCACCATAGTTGCAACTAGTGAAAGCAAAACAGTACCCAGACAGATTTTTTAATGTATAATGTACAGCTGTGATGTTTGTTATGAGAACATATGAAAAATACAATAAATGTTCTTTATAAAAAAAATCAATGCAAAGCTGCTGGCAAACTCCTCTTGCACCTTGATTTATAGTTCCATCAATCGTACACTCATCATAAGTGGACTTTGTGAAGAAAAGGTTAAGCTCTGACCACTTAAGTTCTCTGGTGACTATTCTTCAAGAGGTGTGCTCTACTCCCACTTCAACCTTGTAATTACAATTGACTTTGAAAAGATACATGCCCTGGTGGAGTGGGTGTACTTCCATCACATTCTCTAGTTGATGGGCTCTGAACCATTCTTCCTTTTATGGGCAACTACCATATACACCGAGCCATCAGATAAGTCCTTACTAATAACTTACTCTAACCAGCTTATCAGCCAGCTACATAAAAGCACTCAGGATGGATGCCCACTTTCCCTCATGTTGTTTGTGCTGGCCATTGAGCCCCTAGCTTAGGTTTGTTGCTGGGAAAGGGTGACATTTATGAGGTATGACTCTTTCTTGAAAGACAATACCTGCCCAACTGAAGCTAATAGCAAGAAAATGTTTAAATGCTAAGCATTTAAATGAGCAAATTGTTGCATTTTGAAGGGGGCAAACAAATCTCCAATTTAGTAGGCAACCAATATTTAACAAGCTGTTTCAGTTTCCTAATGGTCATCTGATAAGCAGCTTGGAGTGCTATCTCCAACATTCTAAACAGAAAGAAGGGAGTATTTTATTTCAGCTGGCATTGTGATTTATAGTTGTGGAAGGATACATTGAAAACTCCAAAAATGTGTTCCACAGTACTCCATTTTTCCAGCAACAGACAGCAAGATGGCTGTAAGATCCACCCACAGCCATAAAAATTGAGAATACTGATGTGCAATCATTTTATTATGTGCTTTGTGCTCAATATATGTAATGCTATTACTATGTGTTATATAATGATTTATATTTTTGTGGTTGATATGTGATTTACTACTGTAACTGGGATGCCATTGCAAATGATCCATGCTTAGTGGATTTTGTTTCATAATAATTTAATATTCCATAATAAAAGCAAAAACTGAAAAATGTAAAATTGAAAAATTGAATGAATTATCATTTGGTTTTATATTGTATAGCACCATTCAGTAAGATGAACTGTTGCAAAGCACTTTAGAATCCAAGACAGGGAAGTAATAGAAAAATTGATATTGCATCCATTTCAGTGCACAGAAAGATTCAAACAGAACAGATACAGATTAGGGAGATGTTAAGCACAGGGAGGTTAGGTAACTTGCTCAGGACAGGGTCAAACAGTGAGTAAATGGCAGTTATGGTAGTCAAACTCCAGTCTCTAGTATCATGGCTCTACATTCCAACAATTAGACTAAACTGTTTTTCTAAGGAGGTAATCTGTGTGTCTTTTGCACTAAAAAATCCTTATATCCTTCACAAATGAATTGCCAGTCTGTAATATAAAAATGTACCAGAAGGAGACTCAGACAGCACCAGAGAGCATCCGTGCCCCTACAACTTCAGCTCCCAGACCCCAATCCTACTGATTTAGAATTCTGGTGCAGTCTTAAGCCCCAAATGTATTCATGTCCTAGAAATGCCCTGCCTCATTCCCCTGTCCCAACCAGGCAAGAATTGAAAAAATTGGCCTTGCTTAGTCCCAGAATACACACAGCCACGCTGTACAACACTGAAACATAACAGCGATGATACTACTACACATGTCATCCAGAAGAACCACTCCTTTTAAAGGACTTTAAAATTATGTATTTAAAAGACAGTTTTAAATCCTCTCCCAAAAGAACATTTATGATTGACCACAGCTGTGACTGCCTAGTAAGCTTGATTGTTAAGGCAAAACAAATTAAACCAGATTAACTCATGTCACTTTTTTTAATTTATGTGATCCATTCTAACCTGAGGAATTACATTACTACATCAGACTCAACCCTATCATAGATCCTCACTATATTACCTTACACCCTAGCTGACTAAGCAGCAGAGTTCAAAAGAATTAAAATGTCACCTGCAGTCTCATGATTAACAATTTTATTTGCTGGTGACAGATAATATGTATTTAACCTTAAATGATCCCACATGGGGATTTACAGTATTTAGTTTATGGAGAAGTAATCCACTTGAAAATTGCCAGTTGCCTGACAGCAAAAATTCATTTCATTTATATGGCTAGACAGAGTCATTGAGTAGTTTTCATTTAGAATGATGACTATGTTGGAAAAACATTCATGCAGCAGAACTTACATACCGTAGGTAATTAAAACAGCCAATATTTAGACATAAAAAACTTTATAATTTATTCTTTTAAAGCAATCACACATTGCTTTGAGTGTACAATGCAGTTTGTGACTCAGGTTTGTAATATTTACCATGGAAAATAATCGTCTGTTGTACCTATCTGGAGATTCAACTCTTTGCAGCAGGAAAAAACAAAGAGATAGTTCCCAAACTAGTAATTTCAGGATAAATAACTATAAGAAATCATCTGTTTTAAATTGGTAATTGTGTAACACTGGAGACAATTGGCCCAATTGTGAAAAGCAAAGCTATGACCCAAGGTGCCTGTGCCATACGGGGATAACACAAGTGGCACCTTGTGCCATAGTTTGCGGTGATCCCAATTCTCAAACACTGGTTGCTGGACATCAGGTTGCTGTGCAGCAAAGCCCACTTGTGCCACCATTGCAGCAAAACTGCCTGTGTGCCAGGTCATAAGGGGCTTGTACAATGGCGGGGCTGTACCATCCTCTTTTTTGTATTCTGTAAGCCCCGCTGTAGGCATTGCAAGGTGCTTTGTAAAGGGTCAACTTAGACCAGCCATGAGGTGATCTGAGCACCATGCACCAATGTAACAAATTGGGTGGGCTCTGAAAATGGGGTCTGGGGCAGAAGGGGCACAGGGGTGCCATAGGGAATGTTAGGGAGATGGTGGGCATGTAAGGAGTGATGTGACACCTAGCTGGGTTGCCACTTACATAATTATAAAGCTAATGGGATGGTACTATGGAGGGGGTCCAGGGACAAACAGTGCCATGGCCCCAAGGGGGCAGCAGCCCCAGCCTCTGGCACTGTTAGTCCCTGGACTCCCCCCATGGTACCATCCCATTAGCTTAATAGTTCTATAAATGGCACTCCCACTGGATGGAACATCACACCCTCACATGCCTACCATCTCCCCAACTCCCTCTATAGCACCCCCATGTCCCTTCTGCCTCCAGACTCATCTTGGCAAACATGTTTCATTACCCCAACCATCCCAGTCCCTCAAGTGTTGTGCCAGGGGGGGCAGCTGGATCCCTTCAGCAATTCCCATAGGTGCTTCAATTGTTTGACACTAGCCTGTGGGTGTGGCAACTCTCAGGATGTTGCTAGCAAGTGAAGTGAGTTTAGAAAGTCATGTTAGAGGTGTGGCACAGGCGGCAGCATGGAAACAGCAGGAGAGGTGGGGGTAGTAGAACAGAGATGCCATGTGGAAGAGGAGTGGCCCATCTGGGCCATGGGTGAAAAGGGTAGTGGGCGAACAGGATAGCTCCTGAGTTAAGGGTAGGGATTTTTGCCAGAAAGCATGACTTCGGAGCATGGTAAAATGCAGCAGATTTTGGCCACTGAGGTTACATTATGGGCATCTGCACGACCATGGGAAGAAAGGCACAGGCCGCAATAGGCCTGAGACTATGGGTGGCATCTGACATCATCCAATGGAGGGGGGAGCCAGGAGACAGGGCTGAACATGAAGGTCATGATGTGGTTTACAGTGAGGGGGGTGGGGTTTAGGGTTTATCAAGTGAACTTGGAGCCAAGAAGGGGAAAAAAAGAAAAAAAGATATAATATAAAATATAACAAAACAGATTTCTGGAGGAAACAGACAGGAAGAGAAAAGGATTAGGGAGCAGTGAGCAGAAGGGTGCAGGGCCATAGAGAAACAAGAGAGACAACAGAGGCCACACTCAGGGAGTGGATTCAAGTGCAGGGTGCATCCAGAGTTAGTCCAGAGGCAGATGAGGACACAGGGCTGCACGGCCACTATTTTCAGAGACAGGTCATGCAGCCTGAATCAAAATGGCAGACAGGTCTGCTGGGCACTGGGTAAAGTTGGTGGAGTTCCTTTATTCTGGGTGCAGAAGTGGGGGTTCTGTTACAGGGGCAGTGGAACCAGCAAGGGTTTAGCTGTGGGGTTACTTAAGAAGAGCACAATTATGGGGGTGGGAAGGGGAATAGTCTTGTTGCAACTATGAGAGTTTTGGGTGAAAATTTTCAACAATGGGAGTAGGGACCTCCTGGGTGAGGCATAGTACCAGAAAGGATAACAGAAAGGGTGATATGAAAGGTACAGCAACGCTTACAGGGGGCAGATATAGTGAAAATGGCTCAGGGCCGGGCAGTAAAAAATAAATAAATAAATAAAGGAAAGGAGGAACAGTTCATTAATTGGAAGCTAAAGGCTGCAACAGAGGAAGAAGGCTGAATCATGGCTAAGGGACAGTATAAGCAGTAAAAAAAAAGATATATATATATATATATATATAGGCAGATGGAATTCTGTATGCGCTAGGGCAGTAGCTACAGTCAAGGAGGCATGAGGTTGCCTGCACAAGCATTTCATGGCACACCATGCAGGGTGGAGTAGGCAGACTTAGCATGGGGTTAAGAAGGGTGAGTAGAGAGAGGAGAATATGGGAGACAAAAAAAGGAATGAAATGATGATGGAGGAAGAAGGTCAAAGATTGGGGGGGACAAGGGTATGAAAGTATTAACATATTCCTGTTTTGTGACCACTAAAATTGCAGAATGGCACCAGAGAAGGCTGGAGCAAAGACAGCATAATTTGCTGGAGGGAAGCTTGCTCAGCAAGTGGCGGACTTGATGGGCAAGGTCCAAGAGCTGCTGATGAAGCAAGGAATGTTATGGACCTGGAGAAGGTGGACGGGAAAGGAAAGCCCAAATGGAAGAAGGGGAGGTGAGGGGGAAGAGAGGTAGAAAGGTTACACTCCCCAAGGACACAGAGAAACAGCAAAATGCGAGTAAGGAATCTGCTTTAATGGTGGAGAGTAGTTTGAGGGATTACCCGGTAGGGATGATCATGGATAATGGGGATATACAGTGGGGAGATTTAGAAGGATGCATTTTTGGAATGGAAAGGGAAAACAGGGGAAGAGTCATGGGAGGGAATGACCATGGGGGGGTGAGTGGAGAGGGAGGTTCTGTGAATGATGCTGGGAGACCATGTACCTCAATCAATAAAAGAAAAGATTTGGAAAGGGGAATATGTGGACATGTTTGCTTTAGTGGATAAGGAGGCAGCCAAAAGGTACAAATAAAAAGAGACAGTGGGGAAATTAGAGATGGCGGTGACACTAGCCATAGTGAGTAAAATGGTGAAGGAAGTAACTCTCAAGAGTAAATCTTTTGATGCTTAGGTGGTGGGTTTCACCCATTTCAGTGCCATTAATCTGGAAAAGCAACCAGAATTGGTGTTACCACTGCTGACTTATTCAGCAACAATTAGGGAAGCCAATAAAATGAAAGGGTGTTTTGGATGGCTGCATTATGATGAGAAGTCCAGACCGAGAATGGCAAACCATGGGGACGTGAGCTGGGACTCCATGCATGTAGATTTGTGGCTCAGAAGCATGTTGGGTCCAGGTGGTGGGTTTACAGAAGCCGTGCAGGGCACCATGGGGGAGTGAAGGACTGTTGGGGTTATAACAAGGCCACCTGCAACCAGGCAAATTGTAAATTTCGGCATATATGTTCTAGGTGTGAGGGCTTCCACCTGCTGTTACGGTGCAGATTACAAGGGGAGGGGGGCATGCACCAATTTGGAGGGCAGTCCTTTGGAGGAAACTTTGGAATGGCAAGAGGGCAGGGGGCTGGATCCTGTTTCAGGGGTCGGGGATTTGCAGAGGGGGAATTTCAGGCAAGGGTCAGGGAGCAGATAAGGACAAGGGGGGACCCAGGGTCTAAATAGAAGTTTTAGGCTGGCCAAGATGCCAGTACGGGGGGCTTGTATGGGATTGGATGGAGGGATACCCAAATGAACAGGCCAAGATTATACTACAGGAGGGTTTTCAAAGAGGTTTTAATTTGCACTATACTGGGGCTCAGAAACCCATGGCAGCCAGGAATTTGGGATCAGTAATGGAAAGCAGGAGATAGCACAGAAGAAAATAGAGAAGAAGGTAGCAGCCAGGCAGGTAGGGGGCCTTTTTTGGAACCCCCATTCCCAGAATTAAGGGTGTCACCGTTAGATTTGGCCCCAAAGCAACAGCCAGGTAAGTACAGGTTGAGCAGAACCGGGGGCATGGTTAGCAAAGACAGACATCGAGAAAGTCTTCCAGCTCCTTCCTGTGTGAGCTGAGGATTGGGACCTTGATGAGGAAGGAAGTGGGGGGGGGCAGGAAAAGGGGGAAGCAGGGGGTTACCTGGGAGGGCCAGGCACCTCATGAGGTTTAACACCCGAGGGGGCATCAAGCAGAGAGGGTGATTATGTGGTACACCTGATACTAAGAAAAGGAAAGAAGAAGGGCAGTGGGGGTATTGGGTGACACACCCAAACACAAGAAGAAAAGAAGAGAGAAGAAATATACAGTGAATTGGGAAAATAAATGTGATATGGATATTTTAAGAATGTGTTAATATCGGATGTATAAAGAGAAATCATTTAGAATTGCAAATAGGAATGATGTGTAAATAAAACCTTGCCCAATTGATAACCACAAATATGGTTTGAGAGTCTTATTTCTTGGGGAAATCCCCATGTCAAGGAAGATTTGCCTTTTAATCAGGCAGGCCTAATTGTCAGGGTTTCTGTGGGAAATGGAGAGGGGAGGAGTGGCAGATAAGGTGCCTGTGATGTCAGATGGGAGGGGGGAGGGGGTGACAAAGGGGGTTGTGAGAATTGTGAGGTCAGCCAGCCAGGATTGGTAGGGAGACAGCTGTGGGAGGGGCTCATTAAGGGGTACTTAAGGACATGCATATTGGCTGGAGACCCACTTTTTTGCTGGACTTTAAATTCCCTCCCACCCACCTGGCAGGA
The DNA here is from genome assembly GCA_016271365.2 of Neoceratodus forsteri. Lineage (NCBI taxonomy): Eukaryota > Metazoa > Chordata > Ceratodontiformes > Ceratodontidae > Neoceratodus > Neoceratodus forsteri. The sequence goes on from CM028132.1 coordinate 1,211,086,378, forward strand.
TGTGATGGACATAAAGAAGCCACAAGCAAACTAAATCAGGGGCCAGCAGATGAGGTTGGTAGGCCCAGTGATTTGTGGTTGGGAGTTTAGGCGGGGTTGCCAAGTAGGGGTCAACACCCTGGGGTAAAGAAAGATTGCCAGGTGAGAGAAATGGCAGCCAGTGGAAGGAAGGGTAGAGATGGAAGGAGGTGAAGGAAGGAAGGAGGAGGCAGGAGGTGGGGGTCATGAAAAAGGGGGGAGCAGGGGGTTACCTGGGGGGTAGCACATCATGAGGTTTAACACACCAGGAGGCATCAAGCAGAGAGGGTGATCAGGTGATACACTTGACGCCATGAAAAGAAAAGAAGGGCAGTGGGGGTATTGGGTGACATACCCAAATCCAAGTAGAAAGGAAGAGAAGAAAGGAAGAGAAGAAATGTATAGTGGATTGTGAATATAAATGTGGAAGATATATGTTAATATTGGATGTACCTGTATAAAGAGAGATAATTTAGAATTGTAAACAGGAATGTTGTGCAAATAAAACCTTGGCCAATTGATTACCACAAATATGGTTTGAGAGTCTTATTTCCTGGGGAAATGCCCATGACAATAAACAAATATTGAGGTGCAATCAGACCCCAAAACCTGTATCTTGGTAAAGGACAGTCCTTTGGCAAAATTGTGGAATTTATTTTAAACAAGTACCCCCCCCCAAAAAAAAACTATTGTTACCATCAAGATTACCTTCAGTCATTCCTTAGAAATTGGAGGCAGTATAGCACAGTGGTTTAAGGCTCTGAGCTGCAAATCTGGAGACCTGGGTTTGAATCCCACAGCCCCCACTTGCATATACTGTGTGACCCTGAGCAAGTCACTTAACTTCCCTGTGCTCCCAGGTTGCACCTGTAAAAAAGTTTTCAGCTTAGTGTGTCTCACCTGGTTAAACAATCGAAAAAAAAAAGTACCGGTTGCAACATAAAATTTTACAGTTCATATGCAAATTTACTGGGTACAACATATAATTTTATTGTTTGTGTGGTAATTTGTGACAGGTTTTTCTTATCATTCAAGTGATAATATTTACAATCTACAGTGTAAAATGGCATAATAAGCCAATATTGAAGTCCAAGGAGTTCTCAGCTCTACTTGTAAAAAGCACAGAAAAAAATGCTCCATTGCTAGTGCTCAATAAAAACACATTTATTTTATAAAATTTTTTAAAGATGCACAATCTATGGTGACTAGTAGCACCCCCCAACACATGCAGATGTCAACATTTCACATTGCCCTGATGCTTTTTCCTTTACTGAGATACAATCAGACCTCAAAACCTGTATTTTGGACAAGGACAGTTGTTTAGATCGATTCTGGTGTTTCATTTCAAGAAATACCTCCCCAAACCTGTCTTTATGCATCGGGATTACCTTCAGTCGTTTCTCAGATATTCACCATTTGCGATATGTAATTTTTTCCTGTCATGCACTAATTTGTGATGTATTTTTAATTACCACTCGAAAGATACTATTTACCACCTGCATTCAAAATGGTATAGGAAGCAAATATTGAGGTAAAGTCAGACTCCAAAACCAGTATTTTGCTAAATGGCTGTTAAGCTCGATTCTGCTATTTCATTGGAAAACAATTCCAACCCAAACCTACCTTTATGGATCAGGATTACTTTCAGCATCCTCACATATTTACTGTTCATGACATGCAATTTTTACTTGGGGTTGGTAATTTGTAGAGTGGAGGTACAGAGGGCCCTATGCTTCCACAGCCACAATGAATGAGGATATGATTCTACTATCTCAAAAAGAAAGGAAGGAAATTCTTTCCAAAAAACTGCGTTAATGCAGCAGTTAGGGTTCAGAATTTAGTGATGAAAGTAGAGAAATGTGATGATAGGGTTTCCAACACTGATTCCCCACCCACCAAGCAGTAAAAGCAAAAAACATTATGGCAAATCACTGCTGGTGTCTTCCTTGGAGTTCTTAACCTTAATGCTCACCCCATTCTCATATAAAACAGAGAAACATAGACTTCAAGGCCCACATATTCAAGCTGCACCCAGAAAGGGCTCAAGTAGTTGCTCTGTGCAACTGAGTTGCTCAGGAAAGCAAATCTGCTATATTCAAATGAGATGCGCTACTGCGCATCTCATCTGAATATTGTACAAAATGCCTGTGGCGCAAATGGGGTCCACCTATGATGCTCTGACACATCCCCCTGCCCAGTGTGAATACCTGGAATGGGGATGTACAGCGCATCTACGGATGCACAGAGTGCAATCTCCAGATATTCAGATCAAAACATGCAAATGGAGCCATTAGCCATGCAAGGAGCAAACAGGTCCATTTGCATGTCATTATTGCCCCATTTTCATGTCCTGGACATGGATATGCCCAGCAGAATTTACTGGGAACCCTGCAATTTCCCTTGTAAGAAAGCACACCACTCCCTGATAGTCCAGTGGTCCCCCTCCCATCCTCCTGCGTATATCAAAATAAATCATTGCCATTATTCCCTGGTAGTCTAGCAGTACCCCCTTCCTTCCTGAACCCCAAATGTATATGAAATAAATTCCTCATTCATTCCTGGAAGTCTAGTGGTACCTTCCCTCCCATCCCCATTCATGAATAAAAGTTAGTGCAACCCTCCCTCCATCCCGAACCCGATCATATAGTGAAACACCCACCAGTATCCATGGTGGTCCAGTGGACCACCTTCCCACTCACTGAGAACCCACATCCCAGCCCACTCCCCCCAACCCAGCAAGTCCAGTTGCCCACAAAGTTGGCGGGTAGCACATGCCTCCACACACACACCATAGCAGCTGCCTGCCGACTGAGCTGTCAGTGAATGGCAGTTTACTGTATGCATTGGAAGTGCATTTGTAGACACTGTCGACCAATGGGATTGCAGTGTGTACTGTAAGCTTTCATTCACAATATTGGTCATTCACAATGTTATGAATGAATGCTTACAGTACACACTGCAAGCCAATTGATTAACAGTGCTAACCAATGGGGTTCCAATGCATACAGTAAGCTGTCATTCACTGACAGCTCAGTTGGCGGGCAGCCGTATTGGTGTGTGGAGGGATGTACTGCCCAATGGCTCTGTAGGCAACTGGCCTTGCTGGATTAGGGGAGTGCGGTGGGATGTGGGATCCTCACTGGTTGGGGGGGGGTCCACTGGACCACCATGGATACTTGAGTGGGTGCTTTTACTATACAACTGGGTTCAGAGATGGGAGGTTGCACTAGACTACCTGGGATATGAGGGATGGCATTTCTTTTTATTCATGAATGGGGAGGGGGGTACCACTGGACCACCAGGGATATGAGTGTAACCACCCCCCGCTACTTTGCACAGTAAGCTACCCCTTGGTACCCTTGACTGGGCATCCAAACTACTTTGGAACAATTTGGCACTATCCCTAGCTTTGGGAATGTATACCAGGCTTGCTATTTCTAAAGGTCAGAGAGTGGTGGAGGTGTACAAAAGCAAATACATATGACCAACTATACCCAGGTCCTGGGGAGAGAAGTTTTACCTAGGGCTATGCTAGGTCTGTACTTCTGGAGGGATACCCAGTAATTCCACACAGGAAGCAGTAACATGAATGTCCAACCAGGTTGGGGCTCTAGAGTGTGATTTTATTCCAAAGATGGTACACTATTGCAAAGGTGGACCCCAAAGGTTTACACATCATGGCACAAGGGAATGGCAAAACAACAGAAATCTGTATCGGACAGAAACTCTACATATCCCATATGTCACAGGACCTTGAATTCTCTTCAGCGGGAATGGCCTCAGCTGAAACACACATTTTCTTCTAGTAGTACTGGCTACAATTGAGCACATTTCCAATATGGCAGAGGACTTAACATTTTGCTATGTGGCAACTGGCCACGATGGAGCAGACTGGTGCTCAAAATTAGCACAACCCACACTCTGGGGTAGATTTTTTCTTCAGGCATTGGCCACCATGACCTGAATAAGCAGGCACCCTTACGGAACCTGTAGTGCTAAACTGGTCACTCCAGATGGGGGGTTTCCCCACCTTTTTCTTCTACGTCCATACCCAAACATTATTTCAGAGTTACACCTCAACTTCTGGTAAAACAGTTAGACAAATGCTTCTTGGAATGACTTTCACATCCTGCATAAGAAAACACTATTTCTGAGTGTAGAACTAAAGCCCTGAACAAGATGCCAAGTCTCTTTAGGGACTCCACGATTGTCAGCCAACTTTAAAAACACGAGAACAGTTTCAACTTAGCACAGAACTGGTGTATATTTGCCTTTATCAGAGTACACCCCAAAACCAGGTACTTTCCTTTAGGAAGCTCAAAGTCAGATTACTCACGGTTGGTAAACAAAACAGACAGTTTCAAAGTCCTTGATCAAAATCAGGGGATTGCCCCTCAGATCCATTCTGGCAGTCCTTTTCCATCTCTCTGGGGATAGAATATCAGGAACTTCTGCTCTAGACAACGATTTCACCACTTCTCTTGGCAGGCAGATGTCTCTCAGCAAAAGGGTGAGAAAATAGACTCTCCTCTCAGAGCCCACACTGCAGCTCCTCACTCCTCCAACTGCTCATTACAGACTCCTCTCAAATACTCTAGCTCAACACTAAACCAAGATTCTAAAACTTCCAACCCACAGCCAGCTGCCATGTCTTATGCTGCTGCGAGAGTTCTAAATGACATCACCTCTCTCCTCTCAGCTGAGACCAAGTAAACAGAGAGGGAGCAGGTGAAAAACCCATCTAACCATTTATTCACCAGCAGCCTTCCCTGCCTAGCACTGACACTGATGGGATTCTAGTAACCCCAGGGGACTGGGTGGTTACACGAGGGATGGCATTTCTTTTTATTCTTGAGCAGGGATGGGATGGGGCTACCACTGGACTGCAAGGGATAGGAGGGGGTTTACTTTTTTTTGACAATCGAGGCTGGGGGGTAGCCACCCGGGGGCTAGTGGCTGCTGTGTTGTGCTGTGTATTACAACAGCCCCTGGTGGTGCTTCCTGACTTACACCTGGTTTTTCAGGTGTAACTTTGTGCAGCACATCTCCAAGATGTGTGGGCAGCTGCACCACACATATCTACATAATACTGTGATATGCCGCATATGCAGGGGAATGCCCCTCTGGATATGCCACATACATTATCTTTGCACTGTGGTGCATCCAGACTTGTGCGGCTCATCCCCACCATTTGAATATGGCCCAAGGAAGCAATTTGAAGATGTGCCAGTGCAACTTAATTGAGCTGGGAGCATCCCCTTTGAATATCTAGGCCAAATAAAATATAGTCTTCCCTGCCTGAGGAACAAACGGCACATCTGATCTTGCTGGCTCAGGGAATGAGGTAAGCACTAGAGTTGAGGACCCCAAGGAAGACCCCAGCAGTGATTCACCATATTGTTTTTGGTTTTTGCTGTTTGGTGGGTGGGAATGGGTAGTCAGTGTTGGAAACCCTAACATAACATTTCCCTACTTTTGTCACTTTAATCTGAACCCTAACTTGTGCATAATGCAGATTTTTTGCAAGAACATCTACAGTATATCTATATCTATATCTATATCTATATCTATATCTATATCTATATCTATATCTATATCTGTATCTTCCACTTTAGAACAGTCACCAATGCAGAGGTCCACAAACTCCTCCTCTCAATACCTGAGTCCAAGTCCATGGACCCTGATGGCTGCAATCTCAAACTCCTGAAACTGGCAACATGGGAGCTCACACCTCCTCTTACCAGAATCTTCAACCTTTCTTATCACAGGTGTGGTACCAGTAAGATGTAAAAATGCAAATGTCATCCCCATACCTAAAAAAGGAAACCCCCAAACTATTGTCTAACTATTGGCCAATTACCATTCTCCCTGTGCTCATTAAACTACAAGAAAAAAATGTAGCTACCCACATACCTAGAAAAGCATAATCTTTCATGCATAGCACAACTTGGATTTCGTAAGAACCACAGCACCACTACAGTGCCACTAACCCTAACAAATGCAATTTACTTGGTGACTGGCCAAGGCAACCTGACATACACTGTCTTTGTAGATCTAACAAAGGTTATTGACACAGTAAATCACCCCATACTACTCAATAAACTTCAGTCCATTGGAGTATCAGACCATGCCATACCCTGGTTCCCCAGATCCATGTACATAACTCCAATAGGCATCATTGAGTCAGGATTGGCTCCACCCAATCAGACTACCTTCCCGCCTCACTGGGAGTCCCTCAGGGATCTATCCTCAGCCCCCTGCTGTTCTCGCAACACATTAACTCCATCATCCACTGTCTTAAATATACAACTCCTATTCTTTATGCAGATGATCTGGTATTCTTCTGCAACTCCCCTAGCTTAACGAACATTAACCATGACCTTGCATCTGAACTAAACTCTGTTCAATCCAGCTGGCCTGGTGGTGGTGGTGCTGAGGGTTGAGGCACTTGATGCCACACCTCGTGCCATGCCGGCAACCCAGGTTCAGGAGCAAGCCCGGGTTGTCTGAGGGTCAGCATGGGAGGGAAGAGATTGAGCATCTGGAGGACTGCTCTCTTTTCCCGGGGAGGGTCTGGGGATTGTTCACTCATGGAGTGACCTCTGGCTACAGCTGGAGGTAGCCGAACATAGAGATGCAGGCTTATGCCTGGGGGTGGAACCATGGCAGTACGTTGCCTTGTCGGCCAGACTCCGCATGGATTCAAGTAACAAATACCCCCCCTTCCCACTGATAGATGATGGCGCCTCCCATCCATGGTCCAAACTCCCGGAGTCAGATTTGGCCCTGTCTGCTATCCCCCCCTTGCCTGGTGCTCAATACTATAAGAAAGAGTGCCTTGGGCGGGGGAGACCCTTCCCCGGAGGGAAGACCTGGGGGATGCTCAGTGCCAGACAGGAGCGAAGAGATAGTCAGATCATGCAGGGAGGTAGAGACTGTGGCAAAAAGGAGGACGTCAGAGAGAGTTCAATGGAGTACGTAGGGGAGCAAAAATAGAGTTTGAAAAAAAAAATGTTCAATCCAGGCTCAGAGTCAACAAACTCCTTATGAACTACTCCAAGTCCCAAGCCATGCTTTTTGGAACTCCTCACAAATTAAAAAATCTTCCCATCCTCCACAACCATTGTGATTGAAAATGTCACCGCCCTTGATACTGTCACCTTGTTTAAGTATCTTGGAATGACACTCGACCTCACCCTTGATTTCTCATCCCACATTCTCACCACGTGTAAAAGCATCAACACCAGCCTAGGCATTGCTTACCAGGCCAGAAACAACCTCTCTTCCTCTGCACATATCACAGTAGCTCACTGCCCACTTCTCCCTAACCTATCCTACGGGCTACCCATGTTTGCCCACTCCTCCACTAACCTGTGTTGCAAATGGACAGTATGCTACAATAATATGTGTAGCTCTATCCTGCAATCGTGTCACCCATCACTGATCCTTCAACAGTAAACTAGGATGGCCCTCCTCCACAGCCCTACTCGACTCCTTTCTAGGCAAGCTGGTACATAACACTATACCAGACAGAAACCTAAATCCTTGGTCTCCCTCTTGCTACCTTGGTCACACCACTATGTACTCAGATACTCTGATGCTGAGCAACTAGCAATCCTGAGATCACTCATCAAATATGGTTCCATGGCCTTTTCCTCTGCTGCTCCTGCACAGTGGAATAGTTTTCCAGCCTCCTTGTGCACCTGCCAAAAACCTAGCACTTTCAAAATACAGCACCACTCCCTCTTGATGGAATGCTCTGTATGTGCCTGTCCCTAGCCAGACATCCCTGTCCTTTCTCTTTTCCCCCCTCCTCACACACCTTCCCCCTACTCTGATTTTGCACTTACTGTATGTCTTGTTTTACTCTGACCCTTATTTGTTTTATACCATCTTGGGTACACCGTAAAACTATTTATTTACCAGTCTTCTGTGTAATTTATTATTACAGTCAGTGTATTTATTGCTTTTTTTTTGTACTGCCTTGCAGTACATTACCATTGTATTGTTGCATTTTTTTCATTGTCCTAATATCTCTGTATGATGCCCATTGTATATGATGTTTTGTATTTCTCCTGGGTTGTACCTGAAAATAGGCAAATGTTTGCCTAGTGTACTCCACCCAGTAAACAAAAGCAAATAAATAAATAGATAATAATCTATATCTTCTTTTGCAAAAAACTTTGTTAATGGACCTGTTAGGGTAACACAATGCCACAAAAGTAGGGAAATGTGGCATTAGGGTTTCCAACCCTAACAACCCACCCCCTCCCCCAAACAGCAAAAGGAAAAAACAGCATTACGGTTTGGGTTCTCTGGAGTCTTGGTGAATCAGTGTTGGGGTCTTCCATGGGGTTCTCAACCCTAATGCTCACCTCTCCCCCAGCCTGTAGCCTCCAATCTGAAACACAAAGTATGGCTCCAAGCCACTGCCTCATAATGATAGTCTCAAACGTAGATTAGTATGTCTCGGCACAGGTTGCCAACACAATTTGCTGTACCTTTCTTCATGCAGGGCCCTGTGTTCCCTGCATGAAGAAAGGAGATCGTGTGTGGCATTGTTTGCTCATGGAATGGGGTGAGCATTAAGGCTAACAACCCCAAAGGAAGACCCCACCACTGATTCCCCAAGACTCCGGAGACCCACAGCCCTAATGTTTTTTCCTTTTGCTGCTTGGGGATGGGAGTAGATTATTAGGGTTAGCCCTAATGCCACATTTCCCTACTTTTGTAACGTTGAGTTACCCTAACTGGTGCATTAGCAAAGTATTTTTACAAAGAATTTCTGTTCTTTTTGAGATAGTGGAATTATATCCTTATTCACATGGGACCTGCATGAACAGATGTAGGTGACCTGCATGAAGAGAAAACTCCAACCACCTACAAAAGTGCAGGGCCCACAAACTGCGGGTCCTGCAGTTCAGTTCAATGACAGATGTGAAGAATTCATAGGGCTGTCTGGTGGGCTATGGAAGTGCAGGGCCCTGCAGTCTCTGCACTTCTATGTGACCACAGCTACTGATGCACAGGGAAAAGGTTGCATCTGTCAGCCAATGCGCAGGGCCCTCTGCCACTCAAAAGGGAAGAGGTGCTGTGCTCTATACCAATAGAACAGCTGTCTTCACTATTGGGTACCCAGGCCTGTGCAGACAAGCCTGTACATTTCATTCTCTGGTTGGGGGGTGTAGCATAACAGCACCATCCCACCACCCTCACCCCATCCAGCTGGGTCACTGAGCTCACTCCCAAACTCATCTCATCAGTACAGGATCACAAAGCATACCCACCGCAGTCAAGAGTGGCACTACACAAATTTTGTTAAATATTTTTTTTTTCAATTTTGACCCCAAATGTTCAAGATACTCATTTTATGATTCACCTTATAAACACAACATGTACCATTTATAGTGTCTATGTAGAGGTTGAGATTTTGTATGGGAGCTTTAAATCTTTGTATAAATACTGCCTGCTTTAAGCCATTACATGCACACTGTGAAGATGATTTGAATGTAAGTGTGTGAAAAAACCTTTTTCAGTAAAAAAAAAACACCTCTTTTTTTGAATCAGTTTGTAGTGCTGGTTATTTTTTCTAAAAAAAAAACATTTATAGTACACTGGTCAAAATGTCATTTCACGTCAGAAGTGTGAAAACGCATACCATCCAGGATTTAAAAAAATGACACGTCACGTTTTTGAGGTGGTGTGGAAAAATGGCTATGTTGAAAGTTTGGAGTCAAATTAGTGAAGTTGTTGATAAAAATATTGCAACGTTCACTTATAACCTCAGTTGATTTTTGCAGTTTAGGCCAATGAGATTTTTTACAACTTTTTTATCTGTTTTTTTATGTATAATCTGGGTGTTAATAGAATGTATTCTTCCAAAACAGCTGGCAGTAGTTTCTGATGAAGGACTGGATGTAGTCCGAAAGCTAAAGCACCTGTTTCTTTCAAAACATCTGTGTTGGTCCAATAAAAGGTATCAAATCATCTATTTTTCTGGATCTTATAACCTGGGCATTTTACCATATTTTTACACCAAATTATCAGCATAGCCTTCTAATTACCCCACCTCATCAACCCTGTAGTGAAAATGTTCAAATCCCTGCTGAAACGTCATTCTGCAGCATTGAAATGTCATTCTGTGCCACAGGTGTGAAAACACATTTTGGCCAGGATTTGAAAAGTGAGAGCTGTCCCATTCATGAGGTGGTGTACGAAAATGGTTATGTTGAAAATTTGGAGTCAAAATATTTAAAATTACCAAAGTTACAACTGTGCATAGTAAAATGTTAACATATGTTCATAACTTTGCCATTGTTTTACATATTTGGACCCCAGATTTTCAACATATCCTTCTTATGACCCCCACCTCATGAACAAGGGTGGTGAGAATTTTAAAATCCTGCTCAAAAGGTGATTTTGCTCCTGTGTCAGGGAATGACATATGCAAGCACAGTGAAGGGGTTTAAACATGCCTGGGACAGGCACAAGGGAACATTGGGTAGAGACGGAGTGATGAAAAGCCATTGATCACTTAGGGTGAGTGACTGCATACAAATTTAAGGCTTACAGGCAGACTAGATGGGCCTAGTGGTCCTTATCAACAATTTCTATGTATCACGGATGCCATAGAATTATTAGTTGGTGGGGATTTGAACATTTTCATTACCATGTTCATAAGGTGGGGTAATAAGAAATGTCATTACATGCCACCACAATGTCATTCTGTACCACAGACACAAAAAGACATGTTGGCAAAGATTTGAAAAGTGACACATTCTTGAGGTGGCATAAAGAAATGGCTTTATTGGAAAATTTGTGGATAAAATATTTAAAATTACGAAAGTTACGAAGGAGTGTAGTTAAATGTCAATGGATGCACATGAATTTGCTATTTTAACATTTTCTGACCCAGAATTTTAAACATTCCCTTCTTATGACCCTACTGTGCCCCATGAACTTGGGTGGTATGTACAGTTCTCCTGTTGTGTATTTTCCCATCTCATTAACCAACAACTAGGTCTTCCTGGAAGGCCAAGCAATAAGCGTCATGACCCATCAGAAAAATTGCTGTTCATGCCCTCATAAGGGCTGCACTTAGAATGGGTAATGATATTATTAGCAGGAGAGGCATACTAATACCTTGATCAAATCCACCCCAACTTCCATTGTCAGTCTACTCCTTTATATGTGATCTGCAGAACCCCGCAGGACAGTTCCCAGCAATTCTTCTCCAGTACTTTTCTGTGCTGTACTCCACAATTCAAGTTGGCTAGATACCACCCTTCCAAATCTTGAATAAGCTATACACAACTCCCTCAATACTGTCCTAACAAACGTCAACACCCCCCCCCACCTGAGGGTCATCTCCCTACACTGAACAGATTAGGTACAGTCCTGCCACTCTGGGTATTTGTCATCGATGACTACTCTCATTCACAGTCAGGTAGTGATCACGATGTTGGCAGCTCCACATTTCAGATCTCACAGTGATCTGCTCAATGTCCTCCTTCATGTCTTCAACTGACCTGAATACAGCTATACCCTGCTGGAATGGCCTCTTCAGCCCCTCTCTGGCATTCATTCTTCTCACCTGCATGCCACACCAAAACCTGGTGAGTTCACTACCCTTCTGCATCATGAATGTGGTTAGTACAGTCTCCCATGTTATTTTTACATATTAATAATAAACATGATCTTCTGGTAAGCCAGGCTGGTAGCTACATTGCACGAGTGGAAAAATAGGCTTTCCTACCCATGTAAGATCTAAGCCACCTATGATTAGGCACTATTAAATGACTTGCATAATGATGTGCACACCCATCATTTAGCTGTGCCTAATCAAAGGTAGCCTAGATCATTTAAGGATAGGAAAGCCCATCATTCCCCATGTTCCCTGTTGCTATCAGCCTGTCTTATTGGAAAGGTATGTTTATATTTGATACGTTAAAATAAAACAGGGACTCTACTACTTGCATTCATGATGCAGAAGGGCGATGAGCTCACCAGTTTTTAGTGTGAGGAGGAATAGTGATGAATGGATACGAGAGGGGGACTGAGAAGGCCAGTCTTGCAAGCTACTGCTATATTCAGGGAAGGGGGAAGACAGAGGAGAGAAATATGAGCAGATTACTGTGAGAAATAAGATGTGGGCTGCCAGCACCTTGATCACTACCTGACCCCATTGTCCTGGCCAACATTCTCCTTCCCGTAAAACCAGTTCATGCAATTGTCCAAAGCATTGTGTGGATATTAATGTATGAAATGGCTGCCACTACATGTTCAGTCACTTCACTACCAGTCTAGTACTCCTTGTAAAGCACTTTGGGATACAGTGTGTATGAAACCACTATATAAATGCTGATTCTTCTTATTATTGTTATTTTCCATGGAGAAGTAAGACAAGACAGGCATATATTTGAGTTTTGAGAAAGTATGAACTCTAACACTGGACTGCACAAGAACTTTGCTACAAAAAAGTGGTGGCTCTAGGGGTGGTGATGGGTGTGGCTGCACCCCCCACACACACACATAGTAATGTATTTGCATGCTGCTGCTGCATTTCACTTTGTTGAAGAAGTCTGATTTATTTATTGTACAAATGTTTACATTCAAACTATGGATTACATTTGTAGGTTCTGTCAAAAATGTACTAGAAAACAATAGCACAAATATAAAGGTTTAATAAAAATGTTAAAAAGTGCGTATTAAGCATGCACACCACCCCAGCACCCCCCACTGTAGCATCTTGGATCCACCATAACCACTAGACCACCAGGTTATTCAAGATTTGTACTGCATTGTGGTTTGCCACAGAGAAAGTTGGTTGTATTAAAACACAATGTCAGCATGTTAAAATAAACAAAATGAACAGAACCATAGCCTAACATGTGCATTATGCAAAATAATGCACATTGTTTTGACCTTTTGGGTGAAACAATTCTATACAAAGGGAAAAAATAACTAGTTAGCACTATAGAGAACCATATATCTTTCTGACTTTGGCTCAAATGATGTCATCACATAACACATTTGGTGGCCATTTTAGGAAGCAGGTAAGACAGTTTTTTTGAAATTAGAAGGCTGATTTTACAATATTCAAATGCTCTGGAACCACATTTAACTAAATTATATATATGTAGTTTTAGCCTTAATGAATACAGCAGCCTTTCCTTTAGTCACCTACGGAGTCAGATTTTTGAATAGTTTGTTGTCAAAATGTTGTTTAGGTATCCTTTAAGAGCTGATACTTCTTTAATTGAGATGCAGACAAGGCTTTAGTCTTAGGGGACCTAAAATGGTTAGGAAGCATGTTCCAAAATGTTGGAACCAATTGACTAAAATATTGCATTGCCCTTTTAGAATTAGTCCTGGGTACAATCAGCTGGGAGAATTGGGAATTTTGTATAGCTAGACCAATGTCCCAAAATATTAACTTATCACATAAATACTTGGGAATGTGGCCCAGTCCAGATTTGTATGCAAACAAACTCATAGAAGACAGCGAGACCCAGTCCAAAGATTTATACAAATCACAATGATGAGCAGTTATTGGACATTTTAAGATTAGCCTGTTCAATTTATTATACAGTACATCCAACTTGTGCAATATACCTTGTGAATCACCACCATATAATACATCACTGTAATCCAATAGAAGCAACATCTGAACCTGTGTTATGTAATTCATGTTGTCTGAATCAATGCATTTTTGGTTTCTAAATAAACAACCAACACTTTTCCCTACCTGAACCACTAAAATGTCTACATGAGCATTCCCTGAGCCAGACTGGTCCAGCCAGAATCCTAAGTATTTATATGCTTTAACACATTCTAAGTATGTCCCTGTCAGGTCAGATATCTCTAGCACGACATCCAATTTTAGCTTGGATGCTGGATCAAATAAGATAGACTTTATCTTGGAGGTATTCAACGTCAGCTTTAAATGATGAAAAAAGTTCTGCAATAAGTCAAACTTGGTTTGTAAAATAGACTGAATTTCCAGAACTGAGCTGTTCGAGTAATATAAAATCATGTCATCTGCGTAGAGATGATAATTCATCCACTTCATGCATTTACCAATATTTTTTAGATAGATTAAAAAAAGAAGTGGCCCCAGTACTGAAACCTGGGGCACACCTCTTACCACTCTCAAAGAAGAAGAGTCCACCCCATTAACCATTGTGTATTGATGATGGTCACTTAAATAAGAGCACAACCATGCCAGGGCTTCCCTACTCAATCCTATATCTGAGAGTGATTGTAACAAGGTCTGGTGGTCAACCGTGTTGAAGGCCTTGAACCAATCAATCAGTGTGGCTCCTGTATAATGTTGAATATTACTGGCCCTACCGATATCATCCAAGACCCTCAACTTGGAGGCCACCGTACCATGAACCTTATGAAACCCTGACTGAAATTCACAAACAGATTCTGCTCAGTCAAGTAGTCAACCAGCTGTTCTGCCAAAATTCTTTCCAAAACTTTACTTACAATGGGAACTAGTGATATTGGTCTAAAATTGGAAAGTAAGCCAGATCTGCCCCCCCCTTGGAAATGGGAGCAACCCTGGTGTACCTCTAGACCTGGAGAAATAACCCAAAGTCAAGGGACTGACTAAACAGATAAGCCAATGGGTGGGCAATGACTGGAGTGGCATATTTCAACATGACAGAAGAAATACCATCAGGTCCATTACTACTTCTATGAGTTTTAAGGCCCAGCAGCTTATCTGCTACAACAAAACATTTGATCTCTCTAAAACTGAAAGGGGCTAAGTTATTACTAGTTTTAATGTCTGGAATCTGCAATGGGTTCAAAGAGTCACCCCAAAAATTACCGGCTTCAATAAAGAACATTTTAAACCTATCTGTGGTATTAAGGCCTGTTGCAAAAGTTTCCTCAATGGCCAATTGAATGGTATGTGTGTACTTGACTGTACCATTCAAGTCCTTTATCAAGGAGCAGAATTTAGATGGCTTACCCTTAGACTTTGTTGTTGTTGCCCTAAAATAATTTCTTTTTGTGACCTAACCCTTGCCACATATTTATTTCTTAGGCCCCTATGTTTTTGCCAGTCTTGCGTGGTACCTGTTCGATGGGCAATACCCCAAGTCTTATTTTTATCTCTTTTCAGGCTCTGCAATAGGGAAGAAAACCATGATGCAGAATCCGCTTTCACTCTTTTAGATTTTTCTGGCACATGGTGATTGCAGACTCTTATTAACTCCCCCTGAAAGTAGTCCCAAGTTAGGTCCAGGTCGGGGATCAGTTCCAAATGCTTCCAATTAATTCCCTTCAAATCTGCCATAAAGGCCAAATAATCAAATTTCCTAAAGGAGCAAAATTTTATATATCTTGCTGACCACTTTACCTTGTTGTAGCCCCTGATGCAGTATATCATATTGTGATCACTAAACATATCTACGGAAACACCTGCCTCAGTGTAAAGAAAGAGATAGTTAAAATTACATCAAGCAAAGTAGAATCTTTGGGGTTCCTTATATTAATATGGGTGGGTTCTTCTATGAGCTGAGATAACCCTAATTCCAATGCAATGGATTTTAAATACTTTGATTTAATACGACACATCCAATCTGTGTTTAGGTCACCCAGAAGCAGAATTTCATGGGTTAAGACAAAAGAGCAAAGTACAGTAGTAATAGTAGGTAATTGATATATAGGAAAATTAGGTGGTCTATAGCCATCAAAAATCAATAAAGGTTTACCTGTATGAAGTTTAACTTCAACTGCTAAATATTCACAGCTATTAGTGGCCAAATCTAAAAACAGATGTTTTGAAGTAAATTTCTCAGAAGTGGCATAGTGTTGCCAGAACAACAGTTGCTGAGGCTTGCATCTAAACTTCTGAAGCTGACAATTCGATCACAGTCCTCACTCTACATTTTGTGGCTTATTTTAGACAAAAGTAACAAAAGTCACTTTAAAACTAAACAGTTTACATCTCTTTGTGCTCATATAAAGCTTTGCCAGCATTTTTCTTTTTTTTACGGGCATGAATGCTGCTCGGTCGCAGTACAGTGCAAGACAAAAGTGAAAGTCATTACAGCTGAAACAGTATAAAAATGGCAGTATCAACCAGAATATTTTATTATTTTTAACTGATCAAAATCATGGCAGGATCAGTCAGATCACCTAAATAAAACTCTAATTTCTGCCAGACAATGACTACTTTTTGCCACCCCCAACAAAAAAAACATTTCTAGTGATTTTGCAAGATAAATAATCCACCACAGGTTGTGCAATCAGGGTTCCCAACCCTACCACCCCACCCCCAGCCCAACACACACCAACAAGCATTGGGATGTGCTTTGGGTTCATCAGGCCTAACTCTCACCCATTCTTCTATACTGTACCATCTCAGCTTCCTTACACATGGAATAAGGTGAGAGTTAGGCCTGATAACCCCAAGGCATGCCACAATGCCTCTTGGTATGTGGAGGGTGGTGGCGTGGAGTGGTAGGGTTGGGAACTATAACACCAAATTTCCAGGCTTTTATCACTGTAATATCAACCCTTACTGATGCATTAATGGACATTTTTTGCAAAAAAATATATACAGGCCCAGTAGGGCCAGTATAGTTAGGGTTGCACAGCCACTTCTATGTTAAACTCAAGAGTCTGTCTAATTTGCCTGAACTTTTGCATGTGCAGTGTCCAACCATAGAGCTCTGGATCTGAAAAGTTTTGTTCTGATCGGATGTACGGCTACGGAACCATAGAGCATCCAAAAAGTGAAAATTACCCAACTTTTGTGCATTTTTCAGTCGGGCATAATGGACTGAAGAATGTATCTGAGTGGATTGAGATTTGCATGTCTATATGTGGTCTGGATGAAACCAGTGCCTGTTGAAGATTTGGTGAAAAAATATTAATCCATTCAAAAGTTATGCAAGTTTAAAGGTTCCATTGTAGCCTATAGGAAAATTTATATGTGCATTGCGAAAACTTTCACGAAACCTTTCGCAAAAACATTTTTTTGTGTGTGACAACATTTTTTTGTGCATGAAAACATTCCATTATAAGGTATATGGATATTATGAAAAGAATTTTGTTGTTGCAAAAGCATTTTTGTTGTCACGAAAACAATGCTCGACAATATTGTCCCATGTGTTGTTTTCTTTGACACTTCATTGTGCCAAGGCGGATTGTGCTTTTGGGGTGACATTTGCAGGTTGGCAAGCCCAGGTCCCACAGATGTGCCTTTTGGTGGTTTGGTCCCAAATCATTCAATGGGCCCATAGTTACAGTGTTCCAAAGTTGAGACATTTTTCATAGGATAACATTGCAGCATCCACAGTGGTTTTCAGCACTCGTATCTCGAAAATGATTTGAGACACAGATTTTTCACTATACATAGCGTACTAAGCCTGTGAGGAAGTTTCAAAGTCATGGATTACATCTGCAGTGGAATTTTTTTCATAGCTGCTATGGTTATTGAGATATTGCCAAATAAGTGTTACAAGGGTTATTTTATAGTACTATGGGTCTGCTGTATCACTCGGTATTTAAGTGTAAGTGGGAGCGTAGGGTCCAGAGGACCCACACTCCCAGAAATGTGTACCATTACACAAAAAATGGACAACATGAAGGGAGCGTAGGGTTAGAAGGGCCTGCGCTCCCACAAACACATACCACTAACCACTTACATTACACTTTCTCAAAACGAAGGCAAATTTATTGCAAAAAACTCCATTAATGATCAGTTAGGATTGATGTCACAGCATCAAAAGTTTGTAAATTCGATATTAGGGATAATGGAGTGAGAGGACCAATGACCCCAATGTGGACCCCGATGCCTGTTGCGGGGGTGGGCTGGGGGGTGAAAGGGGGGCTTTCAACCCTAACACCGAATTTCCTCACTTTTGTTGCTGTGAAACAACCCTAACTGATGCATTAAAATGGATTTTTTTGCCTCTAATTTCCTTTATTTTTAAGAATGAGGATGATAAATAGTGAATGTATTGCGGTGGCAAGAGCACAGGGCCCTTTGGGCTCCATGCTCCCACCACATGATGTCTTGTCACATAGTAACAGGAACAGCAATGCAAATGCAAGTGCCAACAGTTACACACACATGGTAATGCAAACGTAAATGGTAAAGTAAATGTTAATAGAAACGCAAGCACAAAGTGATGCCGAAGGGAACAGAGATGGACATGGACATGCAAGCACATACTAAAACGCAACTGGTAACATGCACAGTGATGGCAGCAGTATTTTAAATGCAAATGTTAAGTGTTACAGCAAAAAGAATGCCAACAGGAACAGAAACAGAAATGAGAATGCAAGCGCACATGTAAATGCAAACCATTATGCTCACGGGCACGGTACTGCAATTGTAAATGCAAATGGTAAAATTAACATGAAGAATAACACCAAAGGAAACAGAAATGGAAACAGGAACAGAAGTATGTACAGAAACACAAACAGTAATGCGCATGGGCACAGTACCACAATTGTAAATGCAAATGGTAACGGTAACAGCAACAATGACAGCAATGGAAACAAACGCAAAAGGAAACACAAGCGCATATAGAAACACAAACCGTAATGTGCACGGGCACAGTAACGCAATAGCAAATGCAAATGGTAACAGTAACAGCAATGAAGATGCAAAATGAAAGACAAATGCAAATGCAAACAAAAGGTCTGCTGGAAATGCAAATGGCAATGCACACGGTGACGGAAACCAAACCGCAAACACAAACAGTAGTGGAAAGGCAAATGGTAACAGTAACGCAAACGCAAACGCAAACGAGAATGCAAAGGGTAATGCACATGGTGGCGTGCATGGGAAAAGTAACGTAAATGGGTATGGAAACACAAGTGGTAATGCTAAGTGTAACAGTAACGTAAGCGCACACCCTGTTTTTGCCCAAGAGCTGCATAGAGAAACACAATGGGCCAGATATTCAAAACTTTGCCCCGGGGCAAAATTAGCACTGCCCAGTGGGCAAACTTAGCCTGGAGCACAGAGCAAGCTATATTCAAACGGAATGGCCCAGGGCAAACAGCTTCCGAATATAGCATGGTAATGAGGCCATGCAAACTGGGCTGGGAGTGCAGGGCAAACATTGCCCTGGAATAAGACAGCACTGAATAAAGCAACCAGGAAGTGCAACCCACAACAACAACACAGTACACAGCAACGTAAGGGCAGGTACAGACGAACTACGTGGCCAATGTGTGCCAGCAAATGCATGGACTCAGTACAGTTGCGGAAGCAGCAGATGAGAAGAACGGTAGTCAAACTGTATAATATTCCCATTACCATTAGCGCCGCTAACACATTAGCGGAGCTAAACAGTTAATCCGAAGCAAACACGTTGGCCCGGAGCTAAAATGTGCCATATTCAAAAGTGCCATGCAAATGAGCCTACTTAGGTAGTCTCTGGGCAAACAACTGGATTAGCATCTCATTATACCCTGATTTGCATGCAGTTTGCCCAGCATTACTGCAGGGTCCCATAGAGCCACCTGTAGGTCAGTCTGGAAGTACAGGGGCAGACCAGGTCCAACCGCAGCTCCACCTGTAGGTCAGTCTGGCAGTGCACGATGATAGCTACAGGCTACATGTAAACAGTACAGCATAGCATAGCATATTGTACCCCAGGGGACAGGACAGCATAGGCACAGGTGGTGGTGGTGCTGCATGCAACTGTCACACTGTAGGGCATGCTACAGTGCACAGCAGCAACTACAGTAGCAAGGGGGGCCAGTAGTGTGTGGACACAGCAATGCCTATGGTGTGTAGGACAGTGATGATGACTGCACTATACAGAGTGAGAGGCCCAACCTGCGGATGTTTACTGACACTGGACATTACTGTTACCCTGTTGTG
Organism: Neoceratodus forsteri; assembly: GCA_016271365.2. Lineage (NCBI taxonomy): Eukaryota > Metazoa > Chordata > Ceratodontiformes > Ceratodontidae > Neoceratodus > Neoceratodus forsteri. The sequence goes on from CM028132.1 coordinate 1,211,106,260, forward strand.
TGACCCACAGATGCTGCACCTGTGGCATGGATGCTCACAGTGACATGTACATTCCTGGCTTTGTGTGCTATGGCAGTTGTACAGCTGTGAGATGTGTGACCGGGGGGGGGAATATATTATCCGAAAGGCACACTGGTGTTGGGGTATTCCCAATACTGGCCCATGTACACTGCATGATGTGTCCCAGCCTTGTGGCCACACCTGGTCTGTAGCACAGCCTCGCCACCCATACATACCCCCCTCAACATCCTCATGCCCACAGTGCTGCATGTGTGTGCTGGCATCTGTTGTGTCCATGGCAGTCTGGTCCACAGGTGTGTGTTATATGGCCACACTGCCATGCTGTCCACTGGTGGCAGGGTCACCACTTACTGCCTGGCATGACTGGGACTGGTGGCAGATGATGGCATCATTGTGATGCCATCAGTTAGCAGAATGCTTCCTCTATGTTTGGCTTTATCTATGTGTCATATTTATTTGTTAGGGTCGCGCTAAACCCGCGCAAACACCGCACAAAGCACAGTGTCGTGCAAAGGCTGCTTGCCCAGGATTAAGATGAGCTTTTCCTGGTCGGTAATGTGCACCGCGCTAAGTGTCACGCTAGGTCACGCTAAACCACTTAGCGCGGCGCTAGCCGCTGAATATAGCATTGCGCTTGTATTCATGTCAGTTTTCCCCTTGCATACATTATAATTTTGCCTGGCGCTAATGCAGTTTGCCCGCGCTATTTGGCCTTTTGAATATAGCAGACCCACGCTAATCCCGCGCTAAATCTGCACAAATGGTTTTTGCCCAGCGCAAAGCTTTGAATATCTGGCCCAGTGTGTACAAAGAATGTATGCATAATAATGGGCCTCAGAGCAGAAAATATGCTGTTGGAAGACTAATTTGCTTATATCTCAGGAACCGTACAATGCAGGAAAAAAAAGATTCACATGAATCATGATTTTCCTGACTATGTTTTCACTGAATGCATAGCTGTAGCTGTAGGATATGCACTGTTGTGACCAAAATTCTGTATCTCGCACCGTTTACGAGATACGAGTCCCGAAAGGTGCGGCTTACGCCACCATGTTAGTCTATGGGAAATAATGCAAACTTTGGAGTACTGTAACTTTGCAGCCATGCAATATTTTTTCACTAAACCACCAAAAGGCACATCTGTTAGATGTTGGCTCCCTTCCCTCCAAATTTCAGCTCAAACGACCAAACCATTCTTTTGCAGCGGGGTGGCAAAGAACTGCTGTCATTTTGGCCATAGTCTGGAAAAGTAGTGTCCTGATTTGTGAAAGTGTTGCAAGTGTGAATTGTCAAGTGATGTGTTTCAACCAACCAGCAGAGATAATTTTTCCTACCCATTTCATATAGATATATATATTATGGTAGCACGGTAGTGCTACCATAGTTAGGGTTGAGTAGCACGTTTAAGGTTAAAGAGTGAAATTTTGCACCTTAATAACTTTTCCACCATTTAACAGATTTGCCTGAAAGTTGGTATGCACAATTGGGCATGGTAGATCTTGGGATCTTCCAACTTTTGTACCAGTCAGATATACAGCTATGGAGTTATTAGGTAACAACCAAAAGCGCAATTACGTTTTTTTGCAAATTCTTTGCTCTCACCTATAGGTTGCACGCTTTGCGTGACCATTCTGAAAACTGCAGAGAACATGCGGTCGGGGTCCATGGTGTGTCTTTTGAAGATTTAGTGAAAAAATATTAAACAGTTCAAAAGTTATTCAAAAAACAAGTTCCCATTATAATCAATGGGAAAAGTTAATAAAAAGTTCGAAAGTGTCACAAATGCACTTTTTAGTGTCGCAAATGGCCCTAGTAGTGTCTTAAATCTGCCATTTTATTTTCAGTTACCAATCAGAAAAATGCTTGGCATTTAAAATTGGGACCCTCTAGGGACACAGTTATTTTAGCGTTCACCTAGTCGGACCCTGAGGATGCTAGCCATGTCTTTATTTTGGGGTTAAACACTCCAGAAATATGTTTTTCAAATTTATGGAAACAGTAGTGTCGCAAAGTAGTGTCGCACTTGTGGCACTTTCACAAATTTTTTCGAAAAGCGTCGCAAATTGCAAAAGTACTTTTCCAGACTATGGCAAAATGACAGGAATTCTTTGCCACCCTTCTGCGAAAGAACGGTTTGGTCTTTTGGGCTGAAATTTGGAGGGAAAGCAGCCAAAATCTTACAGATGTGCCTTTTCATGGTTTGGTAACTAAATATTGCATGGATACCAAGTTACGGTACTCCAAAGTTGGTGTTTTTCCCCATAGACTAACATGGTGGCATACGCCGTGCCTTTCGGGGCTCGTATCTTAAAAATGGTGCGAGATACAGAATTTTTGTTGAAAATGTAGCCAGGAAAATCATGAATCATGTGGGGTTTTTGTTCTACGTCGTACGCTTACTGAGATATAAGCAATTTAGTATTCCAACAGCTCATTTTCTGCTCCGAGGCCCATTATTATGCATACATTCTTTGTACACACTGTGTTTCTGTATGCAGCTGTTGGGCAAAACCAGGGTGTGCACTTCCATTACTGTTACAGTTACCATTACCACTTGTGTTTCCCTTTGCATTTGCATTACCGTTCCCGTGTACGCCTCCGTGTGTGTTACCCTTTGCGTTCATCTTTGCGTATGCACTTGCGTTCATGTTTCCATTCCTCTTTACTTTGCTGTTATTTCTGCTGTTAAATTACCATTTGCACTGCCAATTGCCGTACTGTGAATGTACATGACAGGTTTGTGTTTCCATATGCGCTTGCCTTTCCTTTTGCGTTTCTGTTTCCTTTGGCGTTATTGTTGCTGTTACCGTTATCATTTACATTTACAATTGCGGTAATGTGACCATGTGCATTATGGTTTGCATTTACATATGTGCTTGCATTCACGTTTCCATTTCTGTTTCCTTTGGCATTATTGTTGTTGTTACCATTAACATTTCTATTTACTATTGCAGTAACGTCACTGTGCACCTTCCAGTTTGAGTTTCCGTATGCGCTTCCATTCCTGTTTCCGTTTCTGTTTCCTTTGGCATTATTCTTCATGTTAACTTTACCATTTGCATTTACGATTGCGGTACTGTGCACGTGCATGTTACAGTTTGTGTTTACATGAGTGCTGCCATTCGCGTTTCCATTTCTGTTCCCTTTGCCGTTCTTTTTGCTGCAACACTTAACATGTGCATTTAAAATACCGGTGCTGTCACTGTGCACATTAACATTTGCATTTTTGTACGCGCTTGCATGTCTGTTTGTGTCACTGTTTGCTTCGGTGTCACTTTGCACTTGTGTTTCCATTAACGTTTGCTTTACCATTTACATTTGCATTACCATGTGTGTAACTGTTGGCACTTGCATTTGCATTGCTGTTCCTGTTGCTATGTGACAAGACAGCACGTGGTGGGAGCATGGGGCCCGCCACCTCATTCCATTCACTATTTATCATCCTCATTCTCAAAAAGAAGGGAAATTAGAGGACCAACGACCACAACACACACCCCAATGCCAGTTTGGGGGTGGGCTGGGGGGTCCAAGTTGGGCTTTCAATCCTAACACCGAATTTCCTCACTTTTGTCTCTGTGGAACAACCCTAACTGATGCATTAAACTGAGTTTTTACCTCTAAGATATATATATATATATATATATATATTTATTATATAATGCCCCAATGCCTGTTGGTGCCTGTAGGTACAAACTTTTGTCACTGTGACATCAACCCTAACTGATGCATTAATGGAGTTTTTTGCAATGAATTTCCCTTCTTTTTGAGAGAGTGTAATGTAAGTGGTTAGTGGTATGGGTTTGTGGAAGTGCGGGCCCACTGGGTCCTGTGCACCCTTCACATTGCCCATTTTTTTGTATAATGGTATATGTCTGTGGGAGTGTGGGCCCTCCAGGCCCTGTGCTCCTACTTACTCATAAGCGGGAAGGTCATGCCAGACGAATCTGATAGATTTCTTTGACTGGGTGACCAAAGTAGTAGATCAGGGAGGGACTGTGGACATGGCCTACCTAGACTTTAGCAAGGCATTTGACACAGTCTCATGCAAAAGATTAATATACAAGTTAGCCAGCCTGGGAGTGGGTCCCAAGATGACAGCCTGGGTAAAAGAATTGGCTGGAGAATAGGACACAGAGAGTAATAGTAAATGGAGTTCACTCCAGAAGAAAGGAGGGTTACTAGTGGGGTACATGAGGTTAAGTGTTAGACCGGTCCTCTTCAATGTCTTTATAAGTGATATTGCAGAAGGACTGGAAGGAAAAGTATGTCTCTTTACAGATGACACTAAGATCTGCAACAGAGTTGATGCACAGGGTGGGGTGGAAAGGATGAGAAGGGACTTGGCAAGGTTAGAGGAATGGTCAAATGTGGCAGCTTAGATTCAATGCTAAGAAGTGCAAGGTAATGCACCTGGGAAACCAAAACCCAGGGAAGAGTACACAATGGGGGTGAGATACTAACAACAATAAAATGGAAAGGAACCTGGGGTAGTCATATCAGATGACCTAAAGGTGGGCAAGCAATGTGAGAGGGCAGCAAGGAGGGCTGGGGGATACTGGGATGCATAGGAGAGGCATCACCAGTAGAAAACAGGAAGTTATTATCCTCTGTACAGACAGCTGGTCAGACCCCATCTGGAGTACTGTGTGCAGTTCTGGAGACCCAATCTCCGCAAAGACATAGACAGGATGGAAGCTGTCCAGAGGAGGGCAACTAAAATGGTGCAGGGTCTGCACCGGAAGACATATGAAGAGAGACTTAAGGAGCTGAATATGTATAGCCTCGAGGAAAGGAGGGAGAGGGGGGACATGATAGAAACTTTCAAGTACCTCAAGGGAATCAACAAAGGCCAAGAGGGTAGCATCTTTCAAAAAAAGAGGTGTGCACGAACAAGAGGGCACAATTTGAAGATAGAGGGCGGCTCAGAGGTAATTTAAGGAAGTATTTTTTCACAGAGAGGGTTGTGGATGCATGGAACGGCCTTCCGGAGGAGGTTGTGGAGTCAAAATCAGTGGTGGAATTCAAGCATGCATGGGATAGTCATAAGGCAATTCTGGGGGGTGGGGCTAGGAAGAAGTAGGCTGCTGGTTAACTAGGATCTGCAGCTTATCCAGTAGGTAGGGAAATGGGCAGACTGGGTGGGCCAAGCGGTCCTTATCTGCCGTCAAATTCTATAAGTATGGAACCATACAGCAGACTCATAGTACTGAAAAGGAACCCTTGTAACACTTATTTGGCAAGATCTTAGTAACTGTAGCAACTATGGAAAAAATTCCACTGTAGTTTTAATCATGACTTTGAAACCTCCAAATGTGCTTAGCTGCGCGTAGCAAAAAATCCGTATCTTGAATGGTTTTCAAGATACGGATGCCAAATAGCACCGTGGGTGCCGCAATGTTATCCTATGGGAAATTTCTCAACCCTGGAACACTAACAATGGGCCTATTGAGTGTTCTGGGACCAAAACCACCAAAAGGCACATCTGTGAGACCAGGGCTTGCCATCCTGCAAATTTCAGACCCAAGGCACAATCCACTTTGGCACAATGAAGTGACAAAGAAAACAACACATGGGACAATGTTTTCGAGCATTGTTTTCACAAAAATAAAAATGTTGTTGAGACAACAAAAATGTTTTCATGACACCCCATATCTTATAATGAAATGTTTTCGAACACAAAAAAATTTTTCATAAAAGTTTTCATGGAGGTTTTCACAGTGCATATACAGTATCAATTTTCCCATATGCTAAAATGGGACATGAAAAACTTGCATAACTTTTGAATGGATTAAGATTTTTTCACCAAATCTTCAACAGGCACCAGTTTAACTCAAGCCACATATAGACATGCAAATCTGAATCCACTCAGACACATTCTTCAGTCCTTTAAGCCTGACTGAAAAATGCACAAAAGTTGAGGATTTTTAACTTTTTTTACACTCTACAGTTCCACAACTGCATATCTGGCTGGAACAAAACTTTCCAGATCCAAAAATCTATGGTTGGATGCCGCGCATGGAAAATGTTAGGCAAATCAGACAAACAGTTGCAAAGTTATTAAAGTACAAACTTTGGGGTTTAACATTAAAGTTGCCCGCCAATCCTAACTATACAGTATCTGCACTACCATGCAGGTATAATATATATATATATATATTTTAATAACCTAAAAGAAAAAGAAAACTGTCCCGTGAAGTTTTTGCTGACATCGGGTTGACCAATCCCCGTGTCTGCATTTAAATGCACCCCCAACTACTTTTGTACACTGGGAGCCCACGCCCAGTTTCCATAAATTATACTACTATTTTTATTCTCCCCAGTACTGTGGGACACTGGGGAGTCCACTCCCAGTGTCTCCAAATAATATTTTTTCAGTTACCTGAAAAGAAGAAAAAAGTCCTGTAACGTCTTTACTTTTTTTGTCCTGAAACAAAGAAAACCATTCTTCGTCATCGCCACTGAGCACCTCCCCCCATCCGCACCCTCCCACTGAGCACCCACCTTCCTGCACCCTCCCTTACTCTATACGTACCTCTGTTGGTCATCTGCTGTCATCTTCTGTGGACTGGGACACATCTGCACTCTTCTTCAAAGCCTAACCACAAACTGAAGACTAAGGGTACGTGCCCTATGGCAGTCAATGGTGTTTTGAACTTATGTTGATATCTAGACCATTTTTAGGAATTTTTTGCATCACATTTTCAACAAGGACTTTTGGGAATCCCCACCTCATGAACACTGGTACTGTTATTTCATTACTTCACCCCAAAAGGGGATTTTCAGTTGCTGCGCAGAATCACCTTTCAGGATCAATTGATGAAAAGACAATGCCAGTGTTCATGAGGTGGGGTCCCAAAAAGCCCTTGTTCAAAAACTGGTAAAACAATTCCTAAAATTGGCTGTATTACTAATGTGCACTGTGGAGTTGCATAACTTTAGTGATTTACAATATTTTGACTCCAAATTTTCAACACTGACATTTTTTCACACCACCTCATGGACAGTACAGCTGTCATTCTTCACATCCTGCCCAAAGGGTGTTTTCACACCTGTGGTGCAGAATGAAATCACCTTTTGGGAACAGTGAACTAAATGACAGTGGTAGTGTTCATAAGGTGGGATTCCAAAAAGGCCATGTTGAAAATTTGGTGAAAAACTCCTAACAATGGCTGAGCTTATCTCAAAAAATAAGAACATTCATTGTAAAACACTTTGTCAATGCATCATTAGGACTGAACCATTAAAAGTAAGGAAATGCAGCCTTACAGCTCCCCAATCATAAGGCTCCATTCCCACTGTGCATGCAGGAATAGGCATGAGGGGAACTTAGGCTTCCCAACCCCAACACCTCACCCACACCCTCACCTTCCAATTGTAACACCCCACCCCCACCCTGGATGCAGGACCAGGTGTCATACCTTGACATTTCAAACCCTAATGCTCACCCTATTGTCTTATTCTATACCAATGTTACTTTACTTAGTCTTGGAATGGGGTGAGCATTAGGTTCAAAATGCCAAGGTACACCTATCACACCTGTTCCTGCATGCAGGGTGGGGGTGGGTGTGGTGTCGGGTTTGGGAAGACTAAGTTCCTCTCATGCCTGTTCCTACATGCACAGTGGGAGTGGGTTCTTATTCTTGGGAACCCTAAGCTTGAATTTCTCTACTTTTAATGGTTTAGCCCTAATGGTACATTAACAAAGTGTTTTGCAAGGAATAGGGTAACCCTTGCCTCAGTGTTTGCACACAGAGGTTCTTTGTCTTATAAATACACACATATACAGTATATATATATATATATATATATATATATATATATATATTCATACACTGTATTAAAGTGGTGCGGTAGAACCACTATAGTTAGGGTTGAACTGCGGGTTCTATGTTAAGCCTCAAACTTTGCACTTTAATAACTTTGCAGCCATTCAACAGGTATACACAAAATTTTGCATGTGCAGTCTTTTATGGCAGATCCCTTTACATATCAAGTTTCATTTTGGTTGGATTTGCAGATTCCAGGCTACACATAGTGCTAAAACATTAAAAATCACTGTTTTTTCTGCTTTTTTGTCATATCACTGTGCCCAAATGGTTTTGAATGTTGGTCTGACATTGTCAGGATAGAAGGGCTTGCCTCCACAGAAGTGCCTTTTACTGGTTTGGTGAAAAAATATTAATCTGCTCCAAAGTTATTTAATTTTAAATTTTTGAGTTCTAAGCATGCTCAGTTCCATCTTTTGGATAGCTTCCTGAAATTGCAAAGGAATCTGGCCTCATGAGAAAGCATTCTTTGTTGTGAGGGGCCAACCCTTGTTGTGAAAAAAAAAATCCTTTTTCATGAGATGCCATCTGTGCACTTTAATATTTTTACAGCTGTTCAAAAGATTTGTACAGAATGTTGCATGCACAGTGTTGAAGGGTACATCATTTGTCTTGCCAAGTTTCATTCCAGCTGCATGTGTGGATTTCAAAATCTGGATAACAAAAAAAACTTAAAAAAATCGCTTTCTCCTGAACTTTATCTGATGCATTAACATAGTTTTTTTTGCAAAGCATTTCCTTACTTTATGAGATAGTGTAATTGTATCCTTATTTGCCTATGGTTCAATTCCTGTGCTCCCATGCCTCCATAGATGTGTATCTGTATGTCACTGTGGAAGGGCCCTACAATTCCATTTATAGGAGAACAGTGAACAAATTGTCAGCATAGCCATCTTATTATCAGACCTTGTGTGCAGAACATGTTTGAATCTCACCAAAATGTAATTCCATGCAACTGCAATGCCATTCCACACCACAGGTGTGAAAACACATTTTGGCCAGAATTCGAAAAATGACAGCTGTGGCATACGGGAGGTGGTGTAAAAAGAATGCTCTGTTAATAATTTGGGGTCAAAATATTTACAATTTCCAAGTTATGAACGTGCATAGCAAAACTCCAGTGAATGGGCATATCTTTGCCTTTTTTAAATATTTTGACCCCAAGGTTTCAACATAGCCTTCTTATGACCCCACCTTATGAACAAGGGCAGAACAAATTTCCAAATCCCCCCTAAAAGGTGACTTCACTAAGCGACCGTGAAATCACCTTTCAGGCAACAGTTGCATAATGACACTCATATTGTTTATGAGGTGGGGTCCCCAAAAGGCCATATTGAAAATTTTGTGTCATAATTTAAAAAAAGTCTGAATTATGCATAGAAGTTGAAACCTCCTCTGAAATACATTGAGTCACATTTTCCTTAGTTTCTCAATTTGCAGTTGCCAGTTCCAGCAGCAAGACGTGTCTTCGATCAGGGAGTGGATCTTGAACCTGGGACCTGTTCAGGTGAACAAGGGTGTGTGGGGGGTGTACTAGGGGGTGTGAGGTAGTGGGTGCTGAGTGGGAGGTAGGGTGGGGTGTGCTGATCGGCGAGGGACTTTTTTTTTGCAGGAAAAAAGGATGATTTTCTTTATTTCAGGGATGGACACCAACAGAGGGGGAGCCACTAGAGAGCAGGGACATACAGCAGCATGGGGGGGCCATCAGAGAATGGGTGAGTGTGGAGGGACCACTAGATCACTGTTCAGTATAAGCAGTCTTATACTGAACACTGTCTGGGGTCACTGGGTTCCATCATTTTAGCTGAAATTCTGCATAGTACACTGAGCACAATTTGAGTTTCATTAAGACTGCTAAAGTGCTTGAACAAAAAAACAATACAGCAGCCCATTTCAATTTTTATTTAGATCACTGAGATAGATTCCCGATGCCACTGTGTGGCGTCTCCCCTCCCATCCGCTCTATCTGAGCATTTCCTTATATAGCCACAGTCAGAAATGTTGATTGGCTATCTCCCAATTTCCAATTTGCTCCTTATAAATCTTAGCTGCTAGAGGGCCATCACAACTTTACTGCCTTAGGCTTCTCCTTATAATTCTTAGCCACTAGAGGGCCATTGCTGCTTTACTGCTTTAGGCTTAACGCTAAGTCCATACTATTGCTGCAAGAGACTGATCTTAGCAGAAAAATAGAAGAGCAAAATAAGCCAATCTTCTTTTAGCAGCTCCCTATCTCTCCCCACCACCCATACACTACTACCTCTTCTACTCATCTCCACTATGTCTTCTCATCATGTGCTAGCCAATCCTTCCACTAATCCCCCAGGTGACCATAGCAAAGGAAGCAGATACATTAACTTAGTTCATCTCGATATTCAGAGCCTTCCAGCCAAGAAAGATGCTTTTCAGGCATGGGTCAAAGGAAACAGCTTCAATATAATAGGTCTCTCTGAAACCTGGCTTTCAGACAAGGTATACTGTGGCTGACATTGAGCTGGATGACTTTATTTCCATTAGAAAGGACAAGGTAGAAAGGTGGGGGGCTGAATGTTCTACATTTACAAAAAGTTATCTTCCAACAAGGTCTGTCCTAACATTTCTATCTCAAAACTTGAGTCCCTCTCCATACACCTTAGTCTTGGTGGCAACAAACCTCTAACTATCACCACCACCTACTTCCCTTCTGGTACCCCCAGGATGACCTTGATGCACCTATTTGAGTTAAACATTCCCTACCCCCAAACAGGGAGTGGATCCTCATGGGGGATTTCAACATTAACTTGAATTCTCATCAATCTGACCCTGCCATATCTGTCATCCCTGATCTTGGTCTCCATCAGTTTATTTCAAATCCCACCAGGACCATCTGCAAAACTAGTGTCCAGTCACTCATTGACTTGATCATTGTTTCTTAACTTGTAAGAATCCTTGATGCAGGAATGCTACCTGATTGCATAAGTGACCATTTAGTTGTCTTCTGTCACTGGTCCACCCACCTCAACAAGCACCCCCTAGTTTCATCTTCACAAGATGACCAGATGAAAATGCACTCACAGACATTAGGCAAGCCCTCAGATAAGTTGACAGTCCCTTCACGTCAATGGTGGCTGATATTGATGAGGTATTGGGCAGATTCACAGATATCTTTACAAGGATCTGTGACAAATTCGCTCCCCTAAAAAAATAAAAAACTTGAGTCCGAGGGGAAAAACCTGTGAATGGCTCACCCCTGCCATACTTAAGCTTATGAGGGAAAGGGATAAGCCATGGAAAAACCATAGAATTCATAGGAACACCGCCCAACTATCACTTTATAAAACCCTATGTAACAAATGTAAATTGGCTGTCAGTTCAGCCAGGGTAAATTTTCTCCACAACAAGCAGCTAGGGGAAAATGCTAATCCCTGGCAACTTGGGGAACCCCTAACAACCTCCTAGGGAGAGTCAGAAAAAATGAACCAATCACCCTGGCTCTCGGTGATCAGCTAAATAGTAACCCTGCAGAGGTCACCGACATCTTCAACACATTCTTTGGGGACCTGGACAAATATAAACCATCCCCTTTAAACTCTCATTAAGGCTTTGCTGATTTTACCCAGCCCCAGCGCTCCCAAACTCATCTTGATTGTATGCAAAAATTCTAACCCAGGCTCATAAACCCACTGACACTATCAAATTTATCCTGTCTAATAATCCCTGTCACCACAAAGTTGCGAATGGGATTGATTACAAAATTCTCAAACTCACTATTGTCTCTCTTGCAGTCCCTGTCACTAATATCTTAAATTTCTCTCTTTGCTCTGGCATTTTCTCTCACATCTGGAAAACTGCCACTGTCAAATCCCTGTATAAATCCGTGGTCCAAGACTGAAGTTGGGAACTACAGGCCTATCTCTTTCCTTGCCCTTCTCTCCAAGATACTTGAGAAGGTGGTTCACTCCCAAGTTACCTTCCTCCTTAACAAGCACAACTTTATCCATTATGGTATCCTGTGATATGAGTATTACTAAGCAGCTCAATATGAGAAACTTAATAAAATCACTTGTAATGAGAGCAAGTGGGAAAGAACAGTGCTAGGCAATATATAGTGAGTGGGCTAGGCAAGACATAGTGAGTGTAGCAATAAGCTGCACTCACTTGACCAAGATATGACCATTTGTTTGGCCAAGCCCTGCTGAGCTGGCCATTTGGTGTAGTGGCTAGAGTCACCACTGCCTGAGCTGCTGGACCCGGATTTGGATCCTGGGTCTGGCTGCAGGAGAGCATTTTTTCCTCTTTTTTTTCAATATTCCTCTAAGTCTGCTCCCCCTGAACCTGACATTTGTTAGACTGGGGATGTGGGGGTGTGAGGGGCTTGTCCCTCCAATAGAAAATTATTGTGTTTTGGCACTGGGAGGTAAAATAATTGACTGTTGCTGTTTGCTGTGATCGTTATTATCCTGCTCGCCTTTTTGAAGTGGGGCAGTGTTTGAGTCATGGTATGTGGTTGGCGATATTTAGGAATCACTGTTATCACATAAAACCCTCACTTGTGCCCAACATGGGTTAAGAGTCACTCACAACACAGAGACAGCCCATGTCAAGTTCACCACTGACATCTATGGAGCCATAGACAACGGAATGTACACTGGCTCAGTTTTCATGGATTTGACAAAAGCCTTTGATCTGGTCAACCATGACCTCTTTCTGCTCACCTTTTCAGATCTGCAAGTGTCTAATAATGCAGTCAAATGGTTTGGGAATTATTTCTCCAGTAGTTCCCATATAACCACTATAGATGGCCATTACTCCTCTGCATGCCATATTAAATACGAGATTCCCCAGGGCTCTGTCTTGGGACCCCTTCTTTTCACAATCTTAATAAATAAACTCTCTGAAATCTGCTATAGTACCAAACTTGTCCTTTATGCTGATGATGCTACTCTCTACTACAGTAGCCAAAACCCAGATGTGATTATCTCACCCCTCCAAACTGACTTTCCAAACTTCACACTTGGTTCTTGATAAAGGCATGGTCCTAAACTAAAAAAAAAATCCATGCTATTTTCTGGTCCAGAGAAGCCTTCCTACCCTCATGTAACCCTCACAGATAATGTTGGGGTTAGCATCAAACAAGTACCTGATTTTAAATACTGGGGGATCATTCTACATCCACACCTACCTTTCAGCAATTATGTCTGTTATGTTACTAACAAATCCCACCAGAGGTTGAGGTTGCTTTATGGGACTAGGTGGTTTCTAATACCTGAGTCATGACTTCATCTGGTCTGCTCTGTCCTCTTACCCATTTTGTTGTATGGGTCCATCATTTATGCTCCACCTGCTGCCTCTCAACTCTTAGGCTAACTGAATTCCTGCTACAACAGCGCTATCCATTTTGCCACTGGGCTTCCATGGAGACCCACCATTGTACCCTTTACAAGGCCTTGGAATGGCTACCACTAGAAGAGCACTTCAACATCAACAGACTCTCCTTCCTTCACAAAGTCCATCTGGAGAAAGCACCTCATAGCATCTCCACTCTTTTCCCAAAACTCTCCCCTTCCCACATGACTAGAGGAGCTGTGACCAATGTTTTCAACATCCCTTTTTATCACATTTATTTATTTAAGAGATTTACCAGGAATGCATACTGAGCAGAGTACCGCTCGATTCCAGATGAGCCCTGGGGGGAGGGGATTACAAAGGGAATGTAGTGCAGAAAGAAAACATACATTGATACGTTTAGTACAAAACAAAACAAGGAAGAGACTGTCATAGTGCAATATTGCAGATACATTTACATTACAGATCAAAAACAGTTCAACATTAGGAGCTGGCAGCAACACAACTATCGAAAATGGAGAACCATACTGGTGTTAGCAGCATGTAGTTAGGAGTTGTGAGGGGTACAATGGGGGGATACAGGAGCAGTTGGTAGAGAAGTGTGTTTTGAGAAGAGCATTCTGGTGTGGGGTAGTTGTGGCGTGTCTAATATCGGGTGATAGGGAGTTCCATAACTTGGGCAACCTGAAACTGAAAGCAGCCTGGCCTATCTGGGTGGATCTGTGTGGAATGTGCAGGATCCTGGAGTCAATGTTCCTGAGTGCGTAGGCCGGTGGGGGGAGGGCAGTTAGAGATGATGACAGCTGGGAGGGGAGTGTCTGCGACCAGAACTTAGCAGTGGTTCTGGTGCAGTGTAGCAATTGCCAGTTATGTAGAGAAGGGAGGTCCAAGGCCTGGTAGAGGTCACAGTGATGAGTATTAGGAGGGCGGTCCAAAGCGAACCGGCAAAAGGAGTGGAAGAGGGGATCCAGCCTAGTTAAGGAAGTTTGGGGGGCAGCACAATAGACAACATCGCCATAATCCATGATCGGGAGGATCATTTTTTGGACTATTGCTAGCCTGGTTGTTAGAGGTATGCAGTTTTTGTTCCGGAAAAGAGCTCCCAGCATGGGATTCAGTATTTTGTGTAGAGCATCTATATGCGCTGAGAAGGTGAGGTACTGATCTAACCAGACACCGAGATACTTATATGAAGTGCAGGCCTCTAGTGGGGAGCTATCCAGAGTGTAGAACGTGGGGGGGGGGGCAGTAAGGTTGGTTAGTTTGGCCCGAGAGCCGAATGTGAGGGAGACGGTTTTCTTTGGGTTCAAGAATAGTTGATTAGAGAGGAACCAGCATTGGATGGAGTCGAAGTCCTTCTGTAGACAGGCTGTCACTGCATTAGTGGATGGGCCAGAGGCAAACAGCACCGTATCATCTGCGTACATATGGATAGCGGAAAGTGGGCAGGCAGCAGGCAGGTCATTGAGAAAGATAGAGAACAGCAGAGGGCCGAGTACAGACCCTTGGGGGACTCCACTGGTGACAGGGAGTGAGGAGGAAATAGCCAAGCAAATACGGACTGATTGGGACCTACCTATCAGATATGAATAGAACCAGTTAATTGCGTTCATAGAGAGACCAGCTTGGGTGAGTTTAGTCAGCAGCAGGGGATGAGAGACTGTGTTGAAGGCTTTAGCCAGGTCTATAAATATGGCTGCTGTTATATCCCCATTGTCCATGCCCGTAAGGATAGAGTTGGTGAGGCGAAGAAGAGAGGTGGTGGTGGAGTGTTTTTTTTTGGAAGCCAGCCTGGTAGGGGGTGAAAAAGGATATGGTTTCTAGATAGTGTTGGAGCTGGGAAAGAACGAGGCACTCTTGAATTTTGGCTAGGATGGGGAGCAGTGATATGGGACGGTAGTTTGATGGGGAGGAAGGGTCCCCTCCTTTAGCAAGGGGAATGACTGTGGCTTGTTTCCATATTGGGGGGACTGCCCTGAGTCTAAAAGACAGGTTGTAGAGCAGGGATAGAGGGTGGGCAATGGCAGGTGCTGAGAGCAGGAGCATTTTTGAGTCAAGGCCCGATGGGCATTTACCTTTGGAGGGGTTTAGTGACTGCAGTATTTCTAGCACCTGGTCAGTTGAGACCGGGCAGAGTGAGAAGGAGCACAGAACTCTATCACCTTTGCTGGGACTAAGCTCTATAACAAGCTCCCTCCCTCACTACTGGCATGTACCTCTACCAATGCCTTTCAGTCATAAGTTTCCTTCTCTCTAAACTAATCTGCAACTGCTCTCCCTGCACTGGAGGCAAGTGATTTGACCTCCTACTCTTCTCTCCTTTGTATGACTACCTCCCCTGCTCCTCCCACTCACTTATTCCCTCCTTCTCCCTCTAAGTAATTTCCACTCCTAGCATATTGCCATCCTTCTCTCTTCCCAGTGTTCTCTTTACTTACCCCTGACGACAGGTGCTTCAAGTGCTACAGGAGGCCCTGCTCTACATGGAACATGATATTACAGAATACTCTTGTTCTTTTTACTTGCAAGGTGTCTCAGTCTTTTACACCCTAATGTTTATATCTAATTTTTATCTGTATTTGTACTAATTGTTGATCTAGTCCATTTTAAGTGTTAGTGATGTCTCCTTGTATATAATAATTAGGTCCTTTATTTGTACATGTATCCTTTATTTTAAGTTAGCTGTTTGAAAACTGGACATTTGTGAAAATGGGCATTTATGCCCCCATACTTTTCTAGTATAAAACAAACAAACTTGCAATTTGAAATATATATTTATATATATGTATATCTATATATATATTCTATGCAAAAAACTTCATTAATGCATCAGTTAGGGTTCTTCTACAGTGAAAAAAGTGAGAAATTTGATTTTGGGTTCCCACCCTTGCACCCCACCCACCCACACCGACAGGCATCAGGGTGTGCATTGGGGTCATCAGCCCTAACTCTCACCTCATCCCATGTGTAAACAAGCTGAGGTGGTGCAGTGTAGGAGAATGGGGTGAGAGTTGGGCGATGACCCCAATGCACACCCGATGCCTGTTGGTGGGGTGGGGTGGGGGTGCTGGGTGGGAACCCTAAAATTGAATTTCTTCAATTTTTTTTACTATAGAAGAACCCAAACTGATGCATTAACAAAGTTTTTTGCATAGAATTTCCTTCCTTTTTAAGAAAGAATAGAAAAGTAGAAAGTTGCGCAAATTGGTGAGAGCACGGGGCCCGAACACCAACTTGTAAGTGTCAGGCCATGTTACATACTCAATAACTAAAAAGTACATTCACAACAGCAAGGCCAACCACCAAACAAATGTTAATCTAGTAGAACAATAGAAAACGCTGTCCACAAAATGTAAAATGCGCCACACAATATCTCTGCAAAAAATACATTGTCTGACACGTAAACACCTCTATTAACATCTACAGGACATGCCATCAGCACCCTCCAAATTTCAAGTAAAAAGACCAAACCATGTCCAAGATATGACATGTCAAAATGTGAAATTTTTATTAGTCAGAGTAGAACAGTTCCGCAGCTGTTGACATTTAACATACACAGTAACTGAAAACTACATCCATGACACTAAGGCTAAGTATCCTATCAATTTCAAGCCACCACCACAAGCAAAACACTGTCTGCAACACGTAAAGTGCATCACACAATATCTCCGCAACAAAATCTTTTGCCAGTGCATAAACATCATAATTCACATCTACAGGACATGCTGTAAACACCCTCCAAATTTCAAGTAAAAACACCAAACTGTTTCTGAGATATTCAATGTTAAAGATTGGTAAAATTTCCCCATATATTCCATTATAAAAAATCTGGCAATCTTGTCCTGCCCTCGCGGTCAAAGATGGCGATCAAAGAATCTCACGATCAAAGAATTTGCAGGCTCACAATCAAAGAATTTGCAGGCTCATGAACAAAGAATTAAAAATCTTATAAATCAAGAAATTGATGGAATTGGGGTATACCACTACCATGGTTCAACAGAACGAACCCCCACCTGAGTAAAACCCACCCTCATTTGACTTCCTAGGACACCCCTGGGCTGAGAAAATTGATTTTTAAATTGGGCCATCTTGTCCCTCACTCACAATGCATGATCGCAATCAAAGGACTTCATGATCAAAGAATTTGCAGGCTTGTGATCAAAGAATTTGCAGGCTCATGAACAAAGAATTAAAAATGTTATAAATCAAAAAGTTGAAGGAATTCCAGTAAACCACCACCATGGTTCGACAGAATGAAGCCCCCTGAGTAAAACCCACCCTCATTTGACTTCCTAAGACACCCTTGGGCGGAGAACATTGATTTTTAAATTGGACCATCTCGTCCCTCACTTATGATGCACGATTGCGATCAAAGAATCTCATGATAAAAGAATTTGCAGGCTCATGATCAAAGAATTTGCAGGGTCACAAACAAAGAATTAAAAATGGTGAAATGTGAATTTTTCACCAATTTGAACCAAACAAACAGCATGCCTCGATAGAACGGACCCTTCTGAGCAAAACCCACCCTCATTTGTGCCCCTAGCCCACTCCCTGAGCCGAGATATTTGTTTTTTTAGGTTGCGATGCAAGATCGCGATGAAAGAATCTCACGATCAAAGAATTTGCAGGCTCTCGATCAAAGATCGTTAGCGAGATGCGAATTAAGATTTTAAAAACTTATAACTCTATTTTTTGACCAATTTGGATGAAACCAAAGGCATGGCTCAATAGATCAGAGCCCCCTGAGTAACACCCATCCAAGTTTTACTTCAGAAGTGACCCCTGAGCCAAGATATTTGTGTTTTTCCGATCAGAAAACTGAAAACAAGATGGCCGACCTCGCGATCAAAGAATTTGAAAAAATCCTCAGGGACAAAGATTCTTGAACCATGAGGCTACAATTTCTTTGATCGCCAGGTGGGACCAGATGGGCAGAACCCCATTCTTTGAACGCAAAATATGCATATAAATGTTCCCATTGACTTATAATGGGAACTTAAAAGTGCCATAACTTTTGAATGCCTTAATATTTTTTCACCAAACAAAAAGTGGCATGTTCAACCACCAAAGTTCTTTCAAATGAGCCATCTTGCAGAGCAGCATACCACATGACGGCTGTGCAGGACCACATTCAGAATGCCAAAAGGTGCCTCCAAAAATGGATAATTTTGCACTTCTCAGTGCTTTCATACACAAAGACCGCCATGCCAACCAAAACACAATTTGACAAATCAAGAGATCTACCATGTCCTAACATGCATACCAAATTTCAGGCAAATCCATTGAATGGGTCCAAAGTTATTAACGCCCAAACTTTTGACTTTAGTATGTAAATGACCGCTGAACCCTAACTATAGTGGTGTGACTGTGCCACTATATAAGATATATATATATATATATATATATACATTATAGAGGCACGGTGGCACCTCTATAGTTAGGGTTAAGCAGACACTTTAGGGTTAAGCAGGCACTTTAATGTTAAACCCCAAATGTTGCACGTTAATAACTTTCCACTCACTCAACGTATTTGCATGAAATTTGGAATAGACAGTATCAGGTGGTATATCTCTTGATTTGCCAAGTTGCATTTTCACTGGGTTTATGAATTTTGTGCAGTGAATTGTGAGAAAAAGTGTTTTTTGCCAATTTTACAATTTGTCCCATTTTTTTCCTCTTATCATGTTGCAACCACACCGTTTGGAATTTTGGCCTGCAATTTTCAGGGTAGAAAGAGGTTATCCAAAGGAACAATCCAACATTGGTTTGGTGAACAACTATTAATCTGTTTTAAAGTTATTACTTTATTAAGGCCACTGCAAAGATACAGTTTGGCATGTAGGGCTGAAATTTTCAGGGTAGAAAGGGTTTGCCCTGAGGATGTGACATTTGCTGACTTGGTGAAACAATTTACATTGGTTCCATAGTTATGGGACTTTAAAATCCCTTTTCATGATCCCTTTTCATGAGCTGATCCGTTTTCACCATCCCTGTTTGTGAACAGTCAAAATCCCTTTTTGTGAGGGGGAGGGTCACATGACCCTACCTCAATAAAAGGAATCGGCTTGCGAAAAGTGATTGTGAAAAGGGATCAGCTCGCAAAAAGGGTTTGCCAAAAGGGATTTTAAAAGTGCACTGCAAACAAGCAGTTTGGAATTTTGGGCTGACATTTTCAGGGTAGAAAGGGCTTGTCCTAGGTATGTGACATTTGCTGGTTTGGTGAAACAATTTACATTGGTTCCATAGTTATGAGATTTTAAAATCCCTTTTTTTATCCCTTTTCATGAGCTGATCCCTTTTCACAATCCCTGCTTGTGAACTGTCATAAACTGTTTTCATGAGAGGGAGGGTCGCATGACCCTACCTAACAAACAGGGCTCAGTTCACAAAAAGGGATCTCAAAAATGGATCAGCTCACTAAAAGGGACTGTGAAAAGGGATTTTAAAAGGGCACAGCAAACAAATGGTTTGGAATTTTTGGCTGAATTGTTCAGGGTAGAATGGGCTTGCCCTAAAGATGTGACTTTTGCTGGTTTGGTGATACAATTTGCTTCACCTCCATAGTTATAAGATTTTGAAGTTTGGAAATGTTTCCATTATGAAGTGATGGAAGTGTGATGGCCGGGCTCTGCACTCCCAGAGGGAGATGCAGTCCAGGTCCTGCATTCTTACTGGGAGATGGATGCTATAATGCAGTTATGTGGCTTCAGGGTCCTTTTTTATGCAGTAGCGCACTCGCTCAGGGAGATGACAGTTCATTACAATGTCTGTATACTTTCTGATAGATGGGAGTGCAGGACCCATATTTATTTATTTATTTATTCGGATAATGTTTCACCAGGAAAGACAACATGAGCTGTAAAATAGCTGACTTACAGAAACGTCCTGGGGGATTACAAAAGTTGGGTGAACAAGCAAACACATAGCAATATAAGAGCAATACAGTACAATTATTAAAAACAACAGTGTAGTACAATTGCAGAGCAGAAAAAATCCCAGACCAACCAGCCAGGGTAGACAAAACCATATTCAGACATGACATACATTGCAACAACCCAAGAGAAAGTGATCCAATAGGGTATAGGTTAGAGAATGGGTAACACATATGAAGTG
The DNA here is from genome assembly GCA_016271365.2 of Neoceratodus forsteri. NCBI lineage: Eukaryota > Metazoa > Chordata > Ceratodontiformes > Ceratodontidae > Neoceratodus > Neoceratodus forsteri. The sequence goes on from CM028132.1 coordinate 1,211,126,548, forward strand.
CTAGAGGTAGTAGGCTGAGCACAAGCTTTGAAGTGCTAATGTATACCCAAGGGAGGGCTGATTATAAGACAAAGTGGGGAAGTGGGCAGGAGAGGGGGAAATGGTGGGGGGGATGGAAGAGGGAGAGAAGAGGAACAGACAAGATCTATATCCCTTCAGAATGTTGAGAATCCTGCAAAGGGGACAGAACCAGTCAGCAAGGGGGTTAGAGAAAGTGGGTGAGGAGGTAGAGAAGACAAGGGCAGGAGTACAGGAGGGGGCAGGAGTACAGGAGGGGAGGAAGGGGACAGGGAAGTAGGGAGGTGGATGAGTGAAGGATTGGAAATTGAGGGTAAAGGAAGAGGCATAGAAGAGAGAGACAATCTATACCCCTTCAGAATGCAGAGAACCCAGCAAGGGGGATGGATTAGAAAGTGGTGGGAAAGGAAGAGGAGTAGGAGAGAGAGGAGAGAGCCAGGATCAATACCCCTTCAGAATACAGAGAACCCTGCAAGGGGGACAGGATCTGGCAGAAAAGAGGGGAGAGAAAGGCGGGGATGGAAGGAAGAGTGGAGTGTGGAAGACTACTGGGGGGGATAGGAATGCCAGTAGTAGAGTGTCAAAATAGCATAGTAGGTAGTGGACGGTAGTACAGTGTCATAATTGCACAATAGGTTGTGGTAGGGGGTGGGAGGGTGAGGGGATATACTAGATGGTAATAAAGGAGGTAGTAAACAGAGGAAAGGATTCAGTTAGGAGACTAGGAGGTAAGTCAGGGATGGAGGAGAAGAGGAGAGTTTGCAAGTATGGGGTGGGTTCCGAGAAGGGGCTGGGAATAAGTACAGTTAGGTGAATAGAAGTAAAGTAGGGCTACAAGATTATGTGCCAGGGAGGGGTGTTTGAAGGGGGGCTAAAAACAAGTACAGTTAGGGAGAAAGAAATTGAGTAGGGCTAAGGAGATTGAAGATGGGGACGAGAAAAGTCTACTAGGAGGTGGCACTGAGTTCCAGAGCTTTGGGAAGTGGTAGGAGAATATTCCCTGGCCTATACAGGTAGAGCAAAGAAGAATAGCTAGACTGTGTGTGTCAGTGGATCTGAGAGGATGGGAGAAGGGAGGTGGATCAGAGGGTGAAGAGGAGAGGTAAGAGGCGAGAGTCCCAAACCAGAATTTGGAAGTAAACTTGGTGCAGTGAGTGAGACACCTGCACTCAAAGGATGGGAAAGCTAGAGAATGGTACAAGGTGCAGTGATGTGTGCGGGAGGAGGATCCAAGAGCAAACTGACAGAAAGCACTGAAGAGAGTATCCAACCTGGAAAGTGAAGACTTCAGAGCAGCACTGTAGACTATGTTGCAATAGTTGAAAATAGGGAGTATCATTTTCTAAATGAGATCACGCCTAATCGGTAGTAGTAAGGAACTACAGTTCCTGTAAAAGGTACCGGAGCTTGGGGCGCATTTTTTTTCAGGATGGCATCAATATTACAGAAAAGTTAAGGTGTTGGTCAAGCCAGACACCCAAGTATTAAAAAGAGAAGGTGTCATGGTGGAGCTAGGGTTTCACTCCTTGGGATTCATGTGCTCAATAGGGTATGGCAATTACGGAAACAAGGGCAAACATGGCTAGCTCAGTGAAATTGGCCTAGGGTCTGTTCATGAGAAAGGGTTACCAAGATACCATAGAATCAAATTCTCCCCTCAAAAAACAAAATGCAACTAACTACCTTGATTATAAATGTTTTTTTAATAGACAGGCATATCCACAAATAAGTAAGACAAGTTCAGATTTCTGACTGCAGTCATTTTTTTTGGGGGGGGGGGCTTGTGTTTACACAGAAAAATAGTATATTATTGTTAGTAAAAGTGTGACATGCCAGATCACTGCATTTTGTTTATGTGCTATTCATTATTTATTTGCGTTACTGTCAATAAAATTGCATTTAAAATAGTCCTCGTGTGATATTTATTAAATATATTTATTTTCCCCCGTTTTTACAAAGTGCCTGTTATGCCTTATTATCAGGCAAAATCCCTGTGGCACAGGCAACTCCCAGTGTCCCATTCAGGGACCACAGTTAATATGTCCTCCACATTTCTGTTTCTTAATAAATACTCCCCTAACTCTCTCTCTCCTGTTTTCTCAATACTCCTATGTATTGGTTGGAGCAGTGTTTAGATCTGTCCTGCAGTCTCCAGCTTCAAAAAGTGCGACCTTTTGCTCTGGGACAGTTTGGTATCTCACTGACCCGGATGTAGCTACGCCACACCAAACCTGACTTAAGTTTTCCCAGGGTGGCTCTGGGACTGAGTGCAGCATCACTGGTGGGTAGACTCTAGTGGGGTATATAACCCTGTGTTGGGGTTACTTCTGTACCTTTCCTGAGCTGCTCCATTTTTATCATTGTGTGATGTGTCCGCGGTTTCCACTCTGTGCCTGCGCCATGCCAGCTTTGAAGTTCAGGCCATTTTCTGCACCACAGTTGTTTGCTGCGTCACTTCAGGTAAGCCTTTTATGCTCTGGGAAGCCCAGTAAACAGTAAAGAGGAGGGTGGGGAATATTAAATCATCAGTGGCTTGCAATTTGGATTTTGGTGATTTTTTTTATTCTTTTGGGGGGTCTGTTCACTGACTTGTCTGCTGCACCACACATTTTGCCCTGGGGATTCCAGTGGGGTGGTCTATACACTGGAGATTGTTTTTTTTTTTAAAGGGGGAATAATACTGCTACTTTCATAGTAACATTACTGGTTTTGGATGCCTTGTATTGTGCGATGGGTTCCAATGTGCCTTTCTGGTGGGATTCCAGTAGGGCAGAACAAAGGGAAGGTCTGTATCCACTGGAGATTATGTTTTTTTACAGTACTTTCTAGTCAAAGCAACATTACTGGTTTGGGATGCCTTGCTGATGTATTGTGAAGCAATATAGCCCACTAAAGGTTTTGGGGTTAATGGTCTCTGATCAAGTGCATTGTAAAGAAAAGAAAAATAGAAAACTTAGGGTGATGGGAGTTTCTTTTCATGGTGGTCTTATTGTGGTCATTTATTTCTTTTTAAAGCTAGACACTGATGGATTGCACATCTGTGGTTGTTGGGGGGGCGTTTGTGGTGTGTGGTTTCTTTCCAGGTGTGCTTGTCCACTGAGGCTCACTCTGCCATGCTTTCTTTGTTCGGTGGGGGTGGATAAGCACACCTGGAAAACTGCTGCCTTGTTGTTTAAAGCATTACCTGTTTTTTTGGGGAGCAGATGATACATTTTCCAGACCTGCTTATGGCTCGGCCATCTTGAGTGCCATGTGCTTTCTCAGTTTGGGGGGAGGGTGGGTTGGTGGAATAGTGTAGGCTGAGAAGCATGCCTGGAAGAGATGCGTCATCTGGAGATGGTGTGTTGAAATGTGGATCTGTGTGTTTTTTTCTTTTTTGTCAAGCGAGACACTGAGGGGTGCTATTTATAAAAGCAAGCAAGATGCTGAGGTGTTTCATACAGGCAATGTTTCCTTCCAGGTGTGCTTATTTACAGAGGCTCGGCCATCTTGAGCACCATGCTTTCTTTGCTTGGTGTGGTGGTGGATAAGCACACCTGGAAAGACAATTTGCCATGATTAATTTGTTGAATTGTGTGACTGATGCCTTGTTCTTTAAAGCATTACCTGTTTTTTTGGGGGGGGAGCAGATTATGCATTTTTCTAGGCCTGCTTAAGGCTCTGTCATCTTAGGAGTGCCATGTGCGTTCTTGGATTGAGGTGGGGGTTTGGGTTGGTGGAGGGGTGTAGGTCGAGAAGCACCCCTGAAAAGATGCATCAGCTGGGGCTGGAGTGTTGAAATGATGCTTTGTTTGGATTATTCATGCTGAATTATTTTGTGATTTTTTTTTTGTTTAAAGCGAGACCTTCTTGTTTAAAGTGAGACCTTCTTGTCCCTAGGGCACCCCACCAGCTACCCTTCTCCCGCCACTAACCAGCAACCCCACATTGCTGCCTCCCCAAATAACCAGACATATCTCTTCGTCAGACACACACACCATTCCTCCACTCCTCCTCCGGCACTCCAAGACCCTTCATTTTCCTCACATCCATTTTGTCTGCAAGGAAAGTGCAAGTGTGCCTCCATTGTGTTTGCAAGGACAGTGCGGGTGTTACTCCATTTTGTCTGCAAGGAAAGTGCGGGTGTGCCTCTATTTTGTTTGTAAGAAAAGTGTGGGTGTGTCTCCATTATGTTTGCAAGGAAAGTGCGGGAATGCCTCCGTTTTGTTTGCAAGGAAAGTGCACGTGTGCCTCCATTTTGTTTGCAGGCAAAGTGCGAGTGTGCCTCCATTTTGTTTGCAAGGACAGCGTGGGTGTGCCTCCATTTTGTCTGCAAGGAAAATGTGGGAATGCCACCATTTTGTTTGTAAGGAAAGTGCGGGCATGCTTCCATTTTGTTTGCAAGGAAAGTGCGGGCATGCCTCCATTTTGTTTGCAAGGAAAATGCGGGTGTGCCTCCATTTTGTTTGCAAGGAAAGTGTGGCTGTTCCTCCATTTTGTTTGCAGGCAAGTGCAGGCAGGCCTCCATTTTGTTTGCAGGCAAGTGCCGGCGGACCTCCATTTTGTTTGCTGCCGTACTCTACCTCATGCAGCATTGCCGTGTGTGCTGCTCTACTCTTCCTCATGCGGAATCACCAAGTGTGCTGCTCTACTCTACCTTGTGCGGTGTCACCATGTGTGCTGCTCTACTCTACCTCGTGTGGCATCACCATGTGTGCTGCTCTACTCTACCTCATGCAGTGTCACCATGTGTGCTGCTCTACTCTACCTCGTGCGGCGTCACCATGTGTGCTGCTCTACTCTACTCTTCCTCGAGTGGAATCACCATGTGCTCTACTCTACCTCGTGGGGCGTCACCACGTGTGCTGCTCTACTCTACTCTTCCTTGTGCATCGTCACCATGTGTGTTGCTCTACTCTACTCTTCCTCATGCGGCATCACCTTGTGTGCTGCTCTACTCTACTCTGCCTCGTGCGGTGTCACCATGTGTGCTGCTCTACTCTACCTTATGTGGCATCCCCATGTGTGCTGCTCTACTCTACTTTACCTCATGTGGCATCATCATGTGTGCTGCTCTAGTCTACCTCGTGCGGTGTCACCATGTGTGCTGCTGTACTCTACCTCATGCAGCATCACCATGTGTGCTGCTCTACTCTACCTCGTGCTGCATCACCATGTGTGCTGCTCTTCTCTACCTCATGAGGTATCACCATGTGTGCTGCTCTACTCTACTCTTCCTCGTGTGGCATCACCATGTGCTCTACTCTACTGTACCTTGTGTGGTGTCACCATGTGTGCTGCTCTACTCTACCTCATGTGGTGCTACTATTTTGCCCTGTGGTTGGTGTGTGTCTCCATTTGTTTGGGCAGAACTGGGGGAACAGTGCAACACAGCATAAGACAATGGAAAAATAACAATACTTGAATAGAAGACTTTAGGGGTTGGCAGAATTACCTCTATGTCACACTTTGGTACCCCTTTCTTGTGAACAGACCCCCTAATGTAACATCAAAGGGGAAAGGTCGCCTCTCAAGAGAATGCAAATTCTTAAACACCTGCAGCAGTCTCACTGACAGATCATCTTTCTGCAGAAGACACATCTACTGGTTACTGAGCTGACCTCTATTCCACAGGCTGTTTGTGGGACAAGTTTATGGAGCTGAGGGCACTACTGCCAGTAGGGGGGGTAATTATTTTGTTTTCCCAGGGAACCCTTTTCAATGCAAACAGCAAATTATAGATCCTGAAGGTAGGTTTATTCTCTTAAGGGGAGGTGTTGGACCGAACTGAACTTGTATTAGGTTCAGTCTATGGTCTCAACCAGGCTGACCCTTCATTTTTTATGAATATAGTTGACCAACTTTCGAGATTTCCCCCACTCCCAACAATTTTAGGAAGTGACTGGAATTTAGTAGTGTCCCCAGACATTGATAAGTCTGAAGTGGGGTGGCATGGGTTAACTACTGAGCAACGGGCAATACTGGACATGATGGTTATGCTGGGACTCTGCAACCCATGGCGATTGTTACATCCACAAGACGGGTCCTACACATTTCATTTCTCAGTCCATGGTTCCTTTTCCAGATTGGCCTACATACTGATTACTTCCTCCCTTTTTCAGGGGATTATACAAGGAGAGATTGGCCCCAAAGTCCTTTCAAATCATTTGATGGTTTGGCTATCCATGGTTATTAACTCCAATTTGGAAAAAGACACCATTTGGAAACTTAATAATCAGCTGCTTGGTGATACAGAATGTCTGGACCGTATCAAGGAACACATTGCTTTATTTGTGCAGCAGAATTTGGGTTCAGTAGCACAAGTGGACTGGAGTGGGTTGCATGTAAATGTTTTATAAGGGGAGAGTATATCCACCATGTGTCCAAATATAAAAATATCCGTTGTCAGAAGGCAGGAATGGTTATGCTAATTTGATGAAAGACAAAGCCAAGTATGCCATACTAAAGACCAAAGCTAAATATGTAGACCAGGAGAAAGGGTGGGTAGACTCCTGGCCATCAGGCTACAGCAATCAGAGTCCTGTAGGTTGGTCATGGCCATTAGTACTCAGGGAGGGACTATGTTATCTCATCCCCATGAAACTGCCCAAGAATTTGCCTCTTACTATGCTAACTTATATGGGGCTCAATCTTCAGGTGATCCCAGCCCTGATATCGCTAACTATTTTTAAGGGTGTGATCTGCCTAGGCTGATGCCAGAACATAAGATGTCCCTGTCCCAGCCTATATCTGAAGCTGAAATTCAACAAGCCATCTCTAGTCTAGCAGCAGATAAGTCCCCTGGCCCTGATGGGTTCTCTGCAAATTTTATAAGCTTTTTGTAAACCAGTTATCCCCAATTCTTTCTGAGTTTTACACCCACATATATGAATCTGGTTTTTCTGATCCTCATTTTTTAGAGGCCCTCATAGTGGTCCTCCCAAAGCCAGGTAAATCCCCAGAGTAAGTAAGTAACTATAGGCCCATCTCATTGATTAACTGTGATATTAAGATTTTGGCAAAAATGTTGGCAGCACGGATACTACAGGTGTAGGAAATTCTCCTGTCCTGAGATCGGGTGGGGTCTGTTCCCAACAGAGCATTGCTGGATCATTTCTGGGAGCTATCTCACATCCTCTCTGTGTCCAGGAAGAAGGACTTTCCCATGGCGTTGGTCTCCCTGGACACGGAGAAAGCCTTTGGCAGAGTGGATTGGAGGTTCCTGCTTAAAACTTTAGAGACAATGGGGTTTCCACAAGCCTTTACTAGGTGGCTACAGGTTTTATACTCCTTTCCCTCAGCAAGGGTGTATTGTAATGGGGTGTTTTCCAAGTCCTTCCCTCTGGGGTTGGGTACTAGGCAGGGTTGTCCCCTGTCCCCCCTCCTTTTTAATCTATATTTAGAACCCCTGCTCTGGAGGTCGCATATGTCCCCGGTAATCATGGGACTATGCTTGGGCCCTATGTCATTCTTAATGTCTGTGTATGTGGACGCCATCCTGCTCTACCTCACCAAGCCAAAGATCTCCCTTCTGGCTGTTCTGCAACTCATTGAGGAGTTTGGTATTTACTCACATTACAAACTTAACATCAGTAAGACAGGTTTTTTCCCTCACGGCTACAGTTAACAACCAGTTAGTGACATCCCTAGGCCTCGCTTTGTCCTCAGCGTCTCTTAAATATCTCGGCCTTTACCTGGCTACATATCCCTCTATGATGACCAAGCTTAATCTGGAGGACCTGCTATCAAAAATTAGGCAGAACCTGCAAAGATGGCGACCGCTCCCTCTCTCATGGTGGGGTTGCATCTCAGTCATCAAAATGAATGTTCTCCCAAGGCTATTCTACCCCCTTCACATGTTAAATATATGGCTTCCATTGCGCTGGTTTTGTAAGGTCCACCAGATTATTACTGACTTTATATGGTTGGGTAAATCCCCTTGGTGAGCATATAAAAAATTGATTGTGCCCAAACTTCTAGGGGGTGTTAGGGTCCCTAACTTCCTGCTATACTACTTTTCCAGTCACCTCAACAAATTGTTTCAATGGTTTCTCCCCTCCTTTCATGAACCTTCCATGGGATACAGGCCACCTTAGTTAGACTTGGAGAAGTATCTACTGCACAGTAGCAGCCTTATTGTCTCCGCTCTGCCTTTCCTTGCATGATCCAATGTCCCTGTCTGGGTCAAAGACTTGGTGATTGGAACTGCCCTGTGGCTATATACACAATTTTGGTCTGTGATCAAGTCCCCTATCACCAGGGATGTCTCCCAGCCTACAGTAGGTAACTTGAATCTAAAAATTGATGGCCTCCCTATTAAGGAAAGTTGGTTTCCACAGCTTAACAATTTATTGGTCCAGGGGTTATTGGTGGATGGTGCCCTGCAGTCCTCTGAGGCGGTGATCAGGCAACTGGGTTTAGGTAATAGGGATATTTTTAAGTTGTTTCAACTCTGTCATACATTGCTCAAATGGTTTGGCCAAGGCCTGTGGATCATGGATCATTCTGGTTTCTTAGATTCCACTATTCTGGGGAGTCACGTGATGCAGAGCACGGGGTAGCTGCTTTCTCCGAGCGCTCCGGCTACCCGTCCTTCGTTTGGGATTTAAAACCCCTATAAATTTGGTTTAGAGAGCTAATTGTGCTGTTGGACAGAGAGGAGAACCTGTGTCCTCATTTCGCATGGAGGCAGAAATGCGGAAGCCACCGTCGAAACATACTCTGCCGGCGACTCCGGAGAAGGCCGCTAAAAATCCAAGGCCTGCCTCTCAGCTGGTGCAGGGCCCGTGATGGAAGCTTGAGGAGGAGCCTTACATTATCCAGGTTTCGAGGAGTTTCCATTCAAAGCTAACATGCAAGACATGGCAGTGAAATTAAAATATTACTACTGCTCTGGAGGACTTGGCCCGGAAGACTGCTGATAATGAGGCGAGAATTAGATCTTTAGAAGGGAGTAAAGAGTGACTGGACCCGGTGCTGAATTCATTGAAGCAGAAAATTAGCAAGCTTGAACTGAAAGTTGAGGATTTGGAAGGCAGAAGTTGCCGAAACAACGTGGTAGTCATTGGACTACCTGAAAAGGTGGAAGGGCCTGATGCGACTAAGTTTGCCCAAAGACTGGTCGAGAAGGTAGCTGGACCCTCTCCTTTTGGGTCCTCTTATGTAATTGAAAGGGCTCATCGAGCTTTGTGCCCTTTACCCCCTCCCAATGTGCCTCCAAGGACCTTTATATTTTGATTTCAGAACTACCAGGAACGGCAGCTCTTTATTACGAAGGCTAAAGAAGACAAGGAGCTGTATTGGGAGGGCACCAGAATTAGAGTAGCGCAAGACCTCCGGTTCTCGATCAGGCAAAAGCGGACGGCTTTTCACCCTTTGGTAAAAAGGTTGATTGCGGCTGATATCAAGTTCTGTATGGGCTACCCGCCGAAATTCCAGGTTTTTATTGCGGATGAGTGTAAGGCATTTGATTCCCTTGAACCTGCTACAGCCGCATTACAGTTGGCTTTCCCCACCCTCTTTAAGGTGCCCTGAGCGGTCGGGAGAGAAGAAGAGATCGCTACACACACTGAGGAAGCAGCTTGGGACTTGCTTTCTGGGATCTCGGTTCTGGACTATTATGACTGTGATAAGTTTTTTGTTATATCAGCAGAACGCTGTTATCTAGAAAAGTGATTTAAATAAGGGGTTGAGGCTGTAACTTCCCCTCTCGTTTTAAGCACTGTGTAGTTTTCGGGGTGTTTGCCCCTGGTATTATTTCATTAATTCTGGTGACAGTATGAGATGTAAATGGTTCCTTTTATTTCGTGCTGCGTTTAATTTGGGCATTGGACTCGAGCCCACTGACAGAACTTTATGTCATCCTGGAAGACGGGACTGTCTTACACTTTATAAGTTGGCCACAAGAGGGTGCCAGTGATATATATTACTTTTGTTATACTGATGTTGTGCATGTATTTCGTTACTCAGTCTGGGACTGGTTTTTGCATCTTAGCGTTTTCGGGGAAGTTTTAGTTAATGGGGTGTTTCTCTATTTGGAATTTACTGTTATCCCTCGAATTAATGGGTATGGAGTACCTCTGTTATTCGGGGTACAATTTCTGCTAGATTAGTAACAGTCTCCCTTTGCCTTTTTTCCTTTTATATTTGCCTTCTCCTGGTTAATATTAAATATAGGTAGTGTAAGAAATAGGTTTATGAGATTCTGGGGGTCATCTCTATTAGTAAGTCAGAATATATGGGAACAAATATGTTGTTGGGGTATTTGCAAACTTGGCTTTGCTATAAGGTCTGGGGATGGGTGGGTGGGAGGAGCACTGGGGAACGAGCTAAGTGGGCTGTTGTCATGGGCCGTGAGGAGAGTAAGGGTCAGGGGGGAAGGGGGAGTGGTGGGGATTCTTTTGGGATGGGTTTTGGGATGATAGTATTTGGGGGGATATTTTGTGTGGGAGTATAGGTTGCGAGGCACTGGGGGGGAGGGTTACAAGGCGTTAGGTATTAGTTATTGTTATACGGCAGTAGGGTGGTCACATTATATTCTGGATCAGGTGAGTAAGAATGGGGACTGATATAGCGGTTAAATTTCTTACTTGGAATGTTAAAGGGGCACGGCTCAAAACTAAGCAGTATAGGATTCTGAAGCATATTGAAGCTGTGAAAGTGAAACTGGTGTTTTTACAAGAGACACATTTACTCCAAGTGGAGGCTAGTTCCATGAGGAGGTTACAAATAGGGGAAGTTTTTTCTTCTCAGGGTAGCACGCAGAGTAGAGGTGTTATGATACTAGTGCATAGATCAATACCTTTTACTCCAACGCAAGTGGTTCAAGATAAGGAGGGTAGATATGTGCTAGTTAAAGGGAAACTGCAGAATACTGAGATTCTGATTGGTTCAGTGTACGGTCCCAATGTGGACAGTCAGGATTTTGTGGTGAGTCTGTTAAAGGCGCTCTTACCATTTAATCAGCTCCCTATGATTTTGGGTGGGGACTTCAATTTAACTTTGGACCCTTTGATGGATAGGTCTGCCAGATCTCAAATATACCACACCCCTGCTTCCCGAGCCTTTGGGGAACTGTTAGACCGGTTAGGACTGGCAGATGTCTGGAGAATCCTCCACCCAAAGTCTAGGGAGTACACTTTTATTTCCTCTGCCCACGGGACTGCATCTCGGATTGACTATATATTCCTTTCCCGAACCCTTCTCAAAGGAGTTCTTGATTCGGATATTGTAGCAGGCCCTATTTCGGATCACGCTGCAATGGCAGTCTCAATCTCCTTTTCGTCTCTCACGAAAAGGGGAATAGGTGGAAGATGAACAATCAGATCTTGAGAATACCAAAGGTGGCCCAATTTTATCGGAGCAAATAGATGAGTTTACCCTAAATAACCTGAATGATGCTGTCCGTCCGGATATTTTCTGGGGCATTTAAGGCTTATATGAGAGGAATACTAATTAGTCTGGCTGTTAAAAGGAAGAGGGAGAAGGAGTGTACCATGTTGGATTTACTGACACAAATCAGGTCTTTAGAATCGAACATTTCTACTCACCCGCGGGAGGAAGATAAAGAAGAATTAGTCAAAGTAAGAGATGCTTATCTTAGAATTTTAGGGGAGCAGGCAGAGTTAGCTTTAATTAAGACAAGAGCCATCTATTTAGACCAGGGGGAGAAATCTGGGAAACTTCTGGCTAGACGAATTGCACAACTTGAATCTTCCCGGCTGATTGAGGGGATTTTATCTGAAGAGGATGGTTGTGTTAAGACCTCTCCAGAAGAAATTGTCCAGGTTTTCCAGCAGTATTTCGAATCTCTATATAGATATGGGTATATAGTCTACTACTAAGTCAGAGATCTCGCTTTTTGGAAGGTTTAGACCTCCTACATTGGACCTAATCCGATCGACTCTCTGGGTATGGATATAACCCAAGAGGAGATAGAGTTAGCTATTAAGAATCTTCCTACAGATAAACACCGGGTCTAGATGGGTTTTCGCCTAATTTTTATAAAATTTTCTGGGAAGTTGGCTCGCTTGTTACTTAGGTTATTTCAGTATATTCTTTCTGGGCAGGAGGTGGATAAGACTTTCTCGAGGCGCTTAATAGTCTTAATTCTCAAGCAGAGTAGGCCTCCTGAAAACCAGCCAGTTACAGGCCCATCTCCTGTTGAATTATGATATTAAGATCTTGGCTAAATTGTTGGCTGATCGAATTAACAGAATATTACCTAAATTAATAGGTACAGAACAGGTGGGATTTATGAAGGGCAGGTCCTTGGCTGACCACTTCAGGACATTGGCGCATGTCTTCTCGGTTTCCGAGGGGACCAACTTCCCGATGGCATTGGTCTCCTTGGACGCCGAGAAGGCCTTTGATAGGGTATACTGGGGTTTTATTTGCTGCTATGAAGAGGTTTGGCTTCCCTGTAAGGTTCTTGGAGTGGATCGGAGCATTGTATTCAAGCCCCTCAGCTAGAGTCACTTGTAATGGGGCCATCTCAAATCCCTTTAGGTTATATGTTGGTACTAGACAAGGATGCCCTTTATCCCCCCCTTCTATTTAATTTATATTTAGAGCCTCATAAGAAGTATAGTGAGTAGCAGAGAGTTGAAGGCATTAGAATATTGGATCAGATTATTAAAGTCACAGCATATGCAGATGATCTCCTGGTCTATATTTCTAGGCCTAGTAGGTCCATTCCAAATTTGTTAAAATTAATACATAATTTTAGTCTTTTGGCCAATTATAAATTGAATCAGGATAAACTGTGGTTTATCCTTCAACAATAAACTATTTAAACAGGAAATTACGGAGCTAGGCTTAGGGGTGGAATTCCACTCTTTAAATATTTGGGTCTTACTTTGACGAGGAGTTCAGTGCGGATGCGTCAGTTAAATTTGGATTCCTTGGTTCATATTATTGATTTAGATCTCAAAAGGTGGGCGCAGCTTCCATTCTCACTTTGGGGGAGGATAAACATAGTTAAGATGAATATATTCCCTAGACTTTTCTACCCCTTGAGTATGCTAAATATTTGGCTTCCTATGTCTTGGTTTAAAAAATTCCACGGGATGATAGCTGACTTTTTGGGGTTATAAAAGGCCAGAATGGCCTATCAAAGTTGCGGCCCTAAGCTACTTGGGGTTTGAGGTTGCCCCATTTTGGTCTCTATTTTTGGGCAGCTCAGTTGAATAAGTATGGTAGGTGGGCCTTATATAAAGACTTGTCGCCATCATCATGTTATGTCCCTCTGTGGGTAAATTTAGAAATTAATCTTATTAAAAGCTTTGGTATTTCCCCAGAGGCTTTATTTTATTTAACTCCCAAGGTGCTTCCCCCTTCGTTGAAGAAGTCCCCGATAGGTGTGTTGTTAAAAATCCATAATCAGCTTTGCAGCTTTTTAAAATATGATCAGGTCAAAGACTGGGCTCAACCTATTAGGGGTAATCCACGGTTTCTGATAGGAGATAGGACCATTAGATCCGAATGGTTGATGTTACCTGATGAATGTTGTTTGAAAGATTTTCTCAGGGAAGAGGGAGGTTTAATCTCCGCTTTGGAAGTGTTAGATAAATTCAATTTATCTACCAAAGATATCTTCAAAATATATCAACTTTGTCATTTATTACTTCAAAAGGTGGGAAAAGGGATTGTCCAGCCCCCACGGATTGCATTTCTGGCAGATGTAGGCTTGCTGGTAGGAATCCTGCAGGCAATCTCTAAGATCTATACAGTGCTGTTTTATTGGGCCTACTCAGTGAATCTTGCCCCATGTTCTTATTGGGCTGTTGCGCTCCCTGATATAACTTTGGATTGGTCTGAGATCTGGCAAGGTTGTCACAGGTTTATTAGGCAGGATCAATTGAGGCTTATACAGTTTAAAATTTTGCATAATATTTATTATTCCCCTCAAAAACTGGCGGATCTGAAGTTGTTAAAGGATCCTAAGTGTTATAGGTGTGGTTCGGATAAAGGGGATCTCCTACATATTTTTTGGGAGTGTCCGAAAATTATCTCATTGTGGTCAGAAATTAAAAGTAAGGTTGATCCCTTGTTGGGCCTGGAGGATATGTTCAGACCTGAGGTATGTCTACTGGGGGATATGTCTGGTTTCTTGGTTAGGAATAGGAAGTTCTACATGACTTTGATTTCAATCACAGTTAAAAAGTTAGTTCTCCGACATTGGAAAGACAATGTTGGGCTTTCTTACTCTGAATGGCTGGCTGAGCTTTGCGTGTCTCAGGATTGAGAGGATGATAGCTACCCCTACATAATCAAATACCTCGATTTGAGAAGATTTGGGCCCTGCTTTATTCATTTTATTCAGTATGAGGTCAGAATATACCCTATTTGGTGGTAATTAGTAGTAGTGCCTTGTGTGAGGGAGGGAGGGAGGGATAGGAGTGGGGGTGGGGGAGGGGGAGATTAGGGTATTTTTATGGTTTTTGGTATTGGGGGATTAGCAGAGAAAGTGTAATACTAGGATTGTAATGAGCCATTGTTACATCTTTGTTTATATTCTGATATGTCTGTGTCTCAGATATGTTGTCTCTGCTTAAAAGTGAATAAAATGTTAATGGAAGAAAAAAAAAAAAGATTCCACTATTCCATTGTGCTCCCAGAAACATGCAGTATCCACTATTTATGGTAAGCTTTATGCTCTTTATGCTCCTGAGGTGAATGGTTCCTGTTCGTATTGGGACCAAGTGTTCCCCTCTCTTCCCTGCAGTGGCAAATCATCTGGAAAGGACTATACTGATACTGTGGTCAGGATAGGTTGCAACTTATCCAATGTAATATTTTAAACAACTTATATTACACTCCACAGAAATTAACTAAATGGGGCTGGTTACAGTCTGACATTTGTACCAGGTATAATGAGGCATGCGGATTGTCCCAAAGTCACTCCCCTATGGAAGCTGATAGAAGATAGGGCAGATCCTGTGCTTGGCCTCCAAGGGCTTTTTAGCCCGGAGACATGTGTACTAGGGGACATGTTAAAGGTCTCAGTTTTAGAGCGTAGATATTATTTGTCTTTAATTTCCCTTTCACTGAAGCATGTGGTCCTCAGACATTGACTAGACCAAGAAAGAATATCTTACAATGAGTGACTGCAGGAGCTGTTGAGCAATCTTTGCACAGAGGGAATGATTGCTCATATCAGGAGCTATTTGAAGAGTTATGATAAAAAGCGGGGTAAACTACACACTTTGTATACACTGGGCTCCTAAAATGGACAGTTGTCAGAGATTTCAGCAGGTCAATCTGAGGTTGGCTTTGTAAGTGGAATTAGTTGTTTTTATATGTAATCTGAGTACTGATGCATATGACTCCTATGTATTCCCTTCGTTGAGAGCTCCATGGGGGGAGAAGGTGAGGGGAGGGGGATTATTTTCTCCATGTGTAACACTTTCTCATTGTATCATGAAGTGTATGTTGAAAACTTTAAAAAAGTATGTTAAATTTCAAAAAAAGAGAGAGGAGGTGTCCTCTAGTGTTGTGCCGTAAAGGGTGTAGAAGGAGGGAGGGGAGGGCAGTCTAGAGAGTCTCTGCCTATTGTCAAAGGTCATAGAGACTGTCTTCTTGGTGTTGAGGAAGAGTAAATGGGAGCTTAGCCAGCGGTGAACATTACTGAAGTCAAGTTGTAGTCTGGAAGTCACATCAGAGGGAGATTGGCAAGAGGAGAACAAGACTGTGTCATCAGCTTACACAAAGATAGAGGACAAGGAGCATACTAACAGTAGGTCATTTAGAAAAATTAAGAATAAGAGTGGGCCGAGTACGGAGCCTTGAGGCACACCAGTAGAGATGGTAATGGTGGAGATGTAAAGTCAGCTATTTTAACAGATTGAGTTCTACCCACCAGGTGGGCTCTGAATCAGTTGCAGACTAATAGGGACAAGCCAGCTGATGAGCGGGTTTTGAGGAGGAGGGGTTGGGAGTCTGTGTCGAAAGCCTTGGCCAGGTCAGCACATATGGCAGAAGTGATGTGACCGCTATCCATGGCTGAATGAATAGAGTCAGTGAGTCTAAATAGGGAAGTTGTCGTAGAGTGATTCTTCCAAAAACCAGATTGGAAGGGGGTGAAGGAGGAGTCATCAAGAAAGGAGGAGAGTTGAGAGAGAACAAGGTGTTCCTGAAGTTTAGCCAGGGTGGGTAGAAGCGAGATGGGGTAGTAGTTCCCAGGAGATGACAGATCACCTTCCTTTAGTAGGGGAAGAATTGTACCATGTTTCCAGGCTACAGGGATAGTCACAGTGTGGAAGGACAGATTGAGGAGATCAGTGAGAGGAAGGGAAATAGCAGGAGCAGAGAGGTACATCAGCTTAGGGTCAAGGTCATCAGGGGAGCTGCCATTTGTTTGATTGATAAAGAGTAGTGTCTGTAAGGTATCATTTGGAGAGATGGGTGAGAAGGCAAAATTCTCCATTAATTGGTGGTTTTGGGAGGAATCAGGAGGCAGGGAGGAGGTAGTAGGGTGGGATGGGAGGGAGGCTAGTGGGGTGGAGGTGCAGGAAGTAAAGTAGGAATTGAATTCTGCAGCAACTGTAGGGTTGAAAAAATGAGTTGGTTGTTTATATTGGGCAGAAGGGATGGTGGTTTAGTTTGGGGAGTGAAGAGTGAATGAACTACTTTCCAAAACTTTGACGGGTTGTTTATGTTAGTATTAAAGGTGGACAG
Organism: Neoceratodus forsteri; assembly: GCA_016271365.2. Classification (NCBI taxonomy): domain Eukaryota; kingdom Metazoa; phylum Chordata; order Ceratodontiformes; family Ceratodontidae; genus Neoceratodus; species Neoceratodus forsteri. Next base: position 1,211,143,222 of record CM028132.1, read on the forward strand.
GAAATTTTACACTTTGGCCAGGTGGATGGCTTTGGTACAGACATTGTGAAGTGTCCGGTAGACAGCGTAGTCACAAGGGAGTTTGGAGGATTTGTGGGTTTTCCATGCTTTATCATGTTCTTGTTGACAGGCCAGGAGTTCAGGAGTTACCCAGGAATGGGGACTACTACTCATTCTAACTTGCTTAAGGGGAGCATGTTTGTTCCAGATGTTGATGAAATTATCTTTGAAATAGGCCAGGGTGTGATCTATAGTACTGGCTGAGGATATAGGGGCCCAGTCAATGTGAGTTAAGTCATGGTGTAGAGAGGTGAGTTCTAATGTTTTGTAAGCATGGATCATTAGTAGTTTGTTGGGTGCCTTAGGTCTGTCTACTTTCCTAATTAGGTAGATCATATGAAGATTGCTAAGAGCATCTGGTAATAGGCCAGACTGGATTACCCTGTGAGGATGGGAGGTAAAGGCCCAGTCAATAGGAGTGTGATTATGGGATTTTTGGTTTAGACTTGTAGGTTCCTTGATTAACTGGGCCAGGTTAAGGGCAGCTATGTTAGTATGAATCTTATCTAGGGCGGGTGACAATCAGTTCAGGTTTAGATCCCCTATCAGGTAGAGCTCACCTGAGGAAGTAAGGGACCCAATAGTGGAGATTAGATAAGTGGCTACAGAGTGGCGTAGACCAGGACAGCAATAAGCTCCTGCGATATTACCCATATATGTTTTTGGGAGCACAGGGTAAGATTACACTTTCTCAAAAAGTAAGGGACACTTAACATTCTCCTCCTCATTCAGGATTACCCCAATTTCATACCTCCGTACGCAGACCAACAGGCTTACTGGGGATATTAGCCCAACTCTCACCCCCATTCTCCTATACTGTACCATGTCAGCTTTCTACACATAGAATGAGATGAGTTAGGCCAATGTCCCCAAGGCACACGCCCATCGCCTGTTGGATCTATGGATGGTGGGGGTGGGTGGTTGGGGGAGGTGTTAGGTGTTAACCTAACATCTCATTTCCTTACTTTTGTCACTTCAGCCCTAACTGATGCATTAATGAAGTTTTTTGCAATGAATATATATATATATATATATATATATATATATATATAAACACATGGGGATGGCGATCGGTGAATGGGGAGAGGGAGGAACCACTGGACTAGCAGGGAAATCATTTTTGGCTATGGGGAAGGTGACTGGACATTGTGGGAGGGGGAAGGGACCAGTGGACTATCAGGGACATTTTTATTTAATATGTGGATGGCAACTGGAGAATGGGGAAGGGGGATGGACCACTGGATTACCATGGAATAGGAAAAACACATATGGGATGGTGATCGGAGAACAGGGTAGAGGGAGGGACCACTGGTACTACCAGGGAATATATATTATTTTATTCAGATGATGGAAATTGATGGGTAAGGGGTGCATCTAGACACCAGGGAAATATGACAGTTCAAACTGTCATGGACCTTTACTGTTCACAGTCTTAATAGTTTGAATAGTAAAGCTCAAACTGTAAACAACTGTGAATGGTTATTTTCTGATCTATTGATCAATAGCTAAGTGAGTGACAGTCGATATGATTCTCACTCCAAAAAGACATACTTGCCCTCAAAATTTTCAAATAATAATACAATAATGAACTAAGCACGTGACTGAGACCTAAATACAGATTTTGGTCATACCGCACCAAATAGGATTTCTTCAGAAATCAATTTTTAAAAGGGAAAAAAAAAACAAGATGGTGGAAGCACAAACAGTATTTCTCTGACCACAAACAGTAAATCCTTAACAATTAACAGTTCAAACTGTTTTCATTTACCTGCCTGTCTAGCAGCTCAAATCATTATAATTCAAAAATGGTGATATATCTTCTCACCACACTATCCAAAGGCACATTCTTGGCACAGACCCCATCATCTCTACAAATTTCAAGAAAACATTTAATTCCACCTGGGCTGTAGATAAGGGCAAAAAAACACATGTTAACCAATTGGGAAAAGTGTTTTTTCCCCATTTTTTACCTCTCCATATCTCGAAAAACCATACAAGATGCCATCACAAAACTTTCCAGACCTTAAGACACTGGCAAAATGACCACCCATGCCAAATTTTGGGCTATTTCATCAGAAAATGACAAAGTTATTAAGGTACAGCATTTTAACATAGAAGTGTCGGTACAACCCTAACTATAGGGTCACTACCGCACCCCTATAATACAGCATTATCGTGGTGCGGTAGCATCACTCTACTGTAGTTAGGGTTGAGCAGTGGGTTCTATGTTAAACCTTAAATTTTGCACCTTAATATCTTTGTAACCGTTAACTAATTAGCACACAACTTTGCAGGTGTGGTCTCATTGGGCAGATCTCTTGATTTGCCAAGTTTCATTCCAGTTGGATTTGTGGATTCTGAGATGTGGATAGTGAAAACATGTTAAAAATTACTGGTTTTTACTGTTTACTTGTCATGGCCTTGTACCCAGATGGTTTGGAATTTTGGTCTGAAATTTTCAGAGTAGAAAGTGATTGACCTACAGATGTGTCTTTTATTGGTTTGTTAAGAAAATATTTATCCTTTCCAAAGTTATTAAATTTTAGAAATTCTAGTTCTGAACATGCTCTGTAAGCACTTCAAAATAGCTGTATGAAGGGGCATGGCTTGGCCACCTAGTCACCTCATAGCTCATGAATAATCATGAGCTTATTTGCATACTTTTTTTTTTAATTGAGGGAATTAGAAAAATCAGGTGATAACTACAAGGTATCCATCTTTGGGAGGCTTGATATATTTAAAATCTCTGTTTACAACAATTTTTTTTTTGGTTTGACCTGTTCACATTGCAAGAAGAACAGTTCTGTATGTGCCCCATGTTTTTAAAATGTCAGTGTAACCATAGCTCATGAATAATCATGGATGATTTGCATACCCATTTTTTTAATTTGAGAGAATTAGAAAAATTGCATGAAAACTACAGTCAATCCCTCTTTGGGAAGGTGGGTCTGTTCAAAACCACTGTTTACAACAATTTCTTTTGGTTTTCTTTTTAGATACTGACAGATTGAAGATGTGAATTGTTTTGAAACATGGGCTGCAAGTCAGTACGTTAAACATTAGGGGCTTGATTCTCAAAGAAAGCTTAGAGTGGTGAAAGCTGCAGCAAACAGAAGCTTGCACTGAAGCCAGGTATGCCAGGGACCCCGCACCCACTTCTGTATCAGGCAGGGTCCCAGCAGCAAAATTTCACAGCTTGTGGCAACTGTAGAAGTGTGCCATAAAAAGATGTTACACTGAGAGGGTTAGCAACAAGCCCTAGGTCAGCCATGTTACCACTCTAATCCCTGTTGGTCTAGTGGCCCCCTCCACATGCCCGTATATGTAAACTTTTAAAATATCTACCTGGTGGTCTAGCAGTTCCCTTCCCTGATCCCAGATGCCACACATTATAAATATACACATTAATCCCCCTTCCCTAGTGGTCTAATGGTCCCCTTCCCTGATCCTGGATGCTGCCCATTATTAATGTATATATTAATCCACCATCTCTAGTGGTCCAGTGGCCTCCTTCCCCAATCCAGATGCAGCCCGTTATAAACAGCTCTGAGCTGCAGATCTGGAGACCTGGGTTTGAATCCCATAGCTGCCTTGGTACATACTTTGTGATCCTAAGCAAGTCACTTAACTTCCTTGTGCTTCCAGGTCACATCTGGAAACAAGCTTCGGCTTAGTGTGCTACTCCTGGTTAAACAATGTTCCCTTTTCCCTTTCCCCATGAACATATATATATAAATTCCCTTTCCCTAGTGGTCTAGTGTTCCCCTCCACAATCCTGGATGCTGCCTGTTACTGTACTTAATAAATAACACCCATGCTTGGTTGTCTAGTGGACCCTCACTACCCACACTCTGGCAAGTAGTGCCCACCACCCTGCTCCTCCCCATCCTACACCCCAAGCTGGCAACTGGCACAGCCCTCCTCTCACCACTACAGCCAGCTACTGATTGACCTGTCAGTGAGCACGGTACTGTATAATACTAAAACTTGTGACACTAAAATTTTAGTGTCACACATTTTAGTATCAAACTTAAATGATGGATAGATAGACAGACAGACAGAGAGACTAAGTGATTGCCAGCCCACTGCTCGCACTCAAGACAGCAGCATCAGCAGCACTTCATCAATGCAGAAATCAAGAAAGTCCTGCTGTTCTTATACAGAGAATGTGGGTGAACAGCTCTTCTCTCTTAGTTGGACACTCAGAATTTTTGGGTGCCCAGAAACTTTACTTCTTGCATCATAATAATTAAATAAATACCAGAATCTAGTTAAAAGAGTCCTGTTTATTCAGGTGTTTATTTTTTAAAACACATAATTTTTAGATATTTTTCAAGATTTTTAGTTGAAGAAAAGTTGGTGGCCATCACAAACTGAAAGAAAAATTTCTGCACACTACCTTGGCACTTGAGAGTGAAAAAAAGTGTACAAAGTATACAAAAAAGTGTGTACTTCATGGGTCTCATAGTTATATTCTGAGCAAGTTAGGCAAGTTATGTGAGGATGGGCCCTGGGGGGAGCTGTCTCTGGCCATAAGTCAGAGATAATGTGCCCAGGTGCTAGTCCTAGACCAAAGCCGGGGCAATGGTGACAGTGGGATTGCCAGTAAAGCTGGTCTAGGTTTCACCTGAAGGACCAAGGAGCTACATGGGGGTTGGGCTCTGGAGGTAAGCCAGACTAGCAGCAGCAGGTGCTTCAGAAGAAAGTACATGCATGACCTGCAAGAAAAAATAAGCACCATAGCTCACTACCAGAACTACAGACCCAAGGCCTTGGCCATGTAGCCACTGGTAAATGGGAGGTGCTACATGGGCCGCTAGCTCATTACTTATACTATTTGCTAAACACCCCCTTAAACATACAATGAACAAGGTCAAAAATCCAAGAGTGTGATGAAGAGATGGGGGGGTCAAATGCATCCATGCGGAGCCTCAATGCATGGGCCCTAGGACCCCAGTCCCACTATATTGGATGGTCATATGCAGCAGTTTTTGGCCCCATGTTATCCCTCCCAGTATAGGAGTGGGGCTGTCAGACATTCTGATCTTGATTACCAGTCATGTAGAGTATGTTGGGGGGAGACATGTATCAGCTGAGGTCTCAGAGTCCAGGGCCTAGGCCCCAGTTCAACAACTTGAGAGGCCCACACTGAAAGCTGACTCTTCCCTCCCTGCCCTTAACCTCAGCCCTGCTTCCAGCAATTATGAGGCTCAAGGAGAGAGACAAAGAGGAGGACAAAACCACTACTTATGTAATGCAGCTGATCTTTGGTTCTGGTGGGATGGTTTCCAGGTATGCTTCGTTGCAGAAGAAATTGGGTCTAGATCAGCACAGCTACTCTCCAGAGTGGATGACTTTGGAGAACTGATGCAGGTCAGCACTGAGCTGGGAGTCACTGGTATGGCTGCTATCTGTGCTGCCTCCACTCAGGACGAAGAGGTTAAGTCATGGAGGAATGAATGCAGGGGCTCTGGTTGGTTGCCAAAGGACTTCAGGTGCTGCTCTGGGGATATGGGTCACAGAGCTGCATACCAGTTTTCAGTCAGGAACTCTGATAGTAGTTTGCCAGCCTCTGTCTCCATTCAGTGATCAGTGGGGCTGTCTCTGTGGGCTCAATTGGCTGGGTGCCATGTCTCTTGGATGAATGCCGTTTTCTGCTGTTATGGGGTGGGAGCTCCCATAGGCTCTCTGGAGCCCCCTGCCAGTCCTCTGGCCTTGTTTTGGGAATGGGGAATCTGCTGCCCATCCCCTATGGGCTTCCAGGATTTGCCAGTGCTCGGTGATCTTGGGGGCCTGTATTCTTTGAGCCAATTTCATCTTAGAAAGTCCATGAGGGCCTCTGGCATGGCAAAGTTAAGTTGATTCCCATTAAGTTGATTCCCATTATATTCCATCCACATTGTGGCAGGATATTGCAGGGAGAAAAACAATCCAACCCGGTGCACGATGTGTCGGACCACCATGTAGGCCTGTCTAAGAGATCTTTTGAGTAGTCCGGAAATATACAGATCTGGTGATTCTGCCAGGTGAGCTGCTTTGTCTCTCTTGCCTTTGCCATAACAGCCTCTTTTTCTCTATAATCCAGGAATCTAGCGATTATTTGTCAGGGATTCTTCTGGGCCCTGGGCATGGAGCAAGGGAACGGTGGGCATGCTCCACCTAGAGCAGCCAGACTAAGTCCAAGTGCAGCAGCTCAGCAAAAGCCTTAGCAAGGAAAGCGTCAGTACTGCACTTGGGTATTATGGTTTGTCGCAAGTGTGACTTTAGCAATCTGGGCCAGCAGCTAGCCAAACATTCCTTCCACTGAGGCTTGATCCCCTACCACTGGCTGGAGAGTCTCAGCCATGCTGCTGCAGGTAGGCTGCTGCTTCCCTTGGTGAACCCTCCCTCTTAACTAGCTCTGAATTCCAGAGGAGCTCAGAAACAATTGTGATACCTTTTAAATACTGGTAGTGTTCTGCCCAGCTCTGTGTGCTTAAAATTGTCTGTTAGCCAGAGATTCAGCAGGATGTTGCAGGATTTGTCCCTCTGTGGTTAGAGAGTAAGCGGTTTAGGCTGCCGTCCTGATAAGAGTCCCTAGTGGCAGTCTGCACTTACTTGTTTTAACAGCAGCACTCACCAGATACCATTCTTTACATCCTAAATCACTATCACCATTTGAGTCCTCTGCTGCATTTTTTTTCCTTTTATCCACTGGTTCTTTACTCAATGCTAGTTCACTTGGCTTGCTTAGTTCTTTAGTGGGTATTTCACTCACCTGTGATAATATTCTAGTGCTTAATGTTGAAGTTTCCAAAATTTCTTATTTTAATTTGAATCGCTAGTTGTTTTTTGAGTTCCCTATTTTCCTCAAGTAACTTTATCAAATATTTATCACAGCTGTAACTAGCAATTTTCTCTCATTTCAAACATTTTGCATCCTCTGCATTGTCTTAAAATTTCCCTCATAATTAGTACCTTATTTTCTGTATTTGTTATGCCTGGATCCTAAGCCTCAGACATTTCATTGGTCATTACAGACCTTTCCTAGTCTCCAAGCTTATGAACAGTATCCTTTTTGGTCATGGTTGCAGTATTAAGTACTTATAAAAAGATCCAACAGTTAAGCCCTCCCTCTTATTAGCCTCATATCAGTCCTTTCTTACATGCAGAAATTATAGCAACTTAATTTCTACAGGCCTAGTATTTATGTACATAATATTATTTCAGTTCCAAATAAGTTGGGATAATTACTAACTAAAATAAATACCCGATGTAACTGTTAAGAGTCAAATGGTGTGGCTGCCTCCCTCACCCCTCTCAGCAGATGCAGGCAGATGAACTTTCCTCTGCCTATCCATCTCCTCCATTCGCAGAGGCATTGCTTAAATGGCTTCTTACCAGAAGCTGCACTCTTTGCAGCTCCAGTGTTCAGTTCCAGACTGTTAAGGACTGTAACCCACCTTTAAAAAGTGAGGTACCACCCTTATAAGTATTAAAACAACATCTCCTTTGCCTGCTGTGTTTCTTTGTGTCTCCCAGTCCTGCACTATGCAGGAATGTCTATTGCCCTTTTAAAATTGACAGCTATGGCAGTGCTGTTTTAAAACTGGAAGTTATGCTGCTCTGTTGCCCTGTATTAAAAACAGAGACCTTCCTGGTCCAGCTGATTTATTTGAAAATCAACATTCTATATCTCAGAATCACATAAGTTGCTATCGCAAAACTTCATGTCTTGACAGCCTGACTGCTAGATCACACTTGTCAAATTGTGGACTGTTTATTTGAATGCCACCAATGTTATTAAGGTGCAAGAATTGGAGTTTAACATGAAACACCTTACTCAACGCTAACTATACTGGCGCTACTGCAACAGTATAATAATGATGGAAAATGTTATCAGATAAAGGTCTCTCAATCCATCCAGCTGGCCCAAGCCTTCATACCTATGGCACTGTACCCCTGTTAGTCCTCATTTCTTCCCCCCCTCCCACAGCCTCTATATGCACTTTCCCATGTGCCTGTTCAACTCTCCTTTGAATCCCCCCTGCTGTCTCAGTGCAAATAATCTCTTCCTGAAGTTTGTTCCACTCTGCCACTACTTTTTCCATAAGAAATTATTTCATGACATCCTATTTTACCTCACCTCCCCACTGATTTAATGGAATTTCCCCTGGTGCCTGTGTTACCACTTATAGTAAATAATTCACTGCTGTACATTTTACTTATCCATGATCCACAGAGGTAGGTAAACATCTCAGTCATGTCTTTCCTCCTCCTCATTTCCGCCACCATGTACATGTTGAGATCCCCCAAGTTCTCATCGTAACACCTCCTTTGTTGCACCTGTATCATATTGCCTGCACCACCTGATGCCTATATCAGTCCTTCTGCAAGTGTTGGCTCCAAAACTACACAAAGTACTCTGGGTGCAGTTGAACTAGGGATCTATATACTGTATGTATTGTATTTGTTTAGTTTTATTCAATCTACTATTCTAGATTATTTATTGCTAAAAGAGCTTGTTGCCAGGAGCATGTGCACAAAAAGAACATAGCTACAGAGGAACGTAATGCTATCCTTATAAACCTTAAAAGTGAAGAGAAGCTACTGTATGTTTTAAACTCTATCTTGGCAGACTTAGATACCTATAAAAAGGGTGTTCCATAAATCAAAGGTAACGTTTTCAAGGATCATTTCACTTCAGCTTACCAAACCTTAGATTGAATGCTCTGATAACAAAGACGTTTGAAACCAGTTCTAACAAGATTTATCTACCTCTGTTTAGGACAGAATTTTCTAATTGCAACCCAGACATGGACCTGGTCTCGATGAAATAAAAAAAAAAAAAATACAGTAGTATTTCCATTTGCTTCCTTTGCATAAAAATTGTTGTACAACATTATTTTATTTTTCATTTGTAATGTATATGCAGCATCACACAGACTAAGATATCTCTGTTGTAATGTGTTTCAGTGTATATATAGTTATATACATATATACAGTATACACACAAACACACACACACACACACACACACACACACACACACACACACACACAAAACAGATGTGGGTGTACATTTATAAAGATTCATTTGAGCTTTGTTTTAAGATACAGTATCAGTACATCACCTGTTAGGCACTAAGATATCACCTATTAGAGTAATCAAAATTAACCTATTGATAACTGACCAATAGCAACAGTTACCTCTTAACAATGCTACCTTGACAATCATTATGTCACACATTCTTCAGAGGCATTCCATTCAGAGAGACACACATAAAAACAGTGAATGAAATAGAAAATCACTCATTTTAGCTTTATTTATGAAACTTTTAGGTGCTGTTGTATACATCAAATATTAGATGAGCTAATGTACGGTATCAGAAATATCTTCTTTCATTGTACTTGACCTCTTGTGACCTCACTTATGGCTTTGCCATGCATGAGTTCAGAGGTCAAGTGCAACTGTACTATGTTCTGGCAAAAGATATTTCTGTTATCTTACATTAACTCAGAGCTGCATGGCAGCTCTCAGAGCCATGTGGCTCTGTTGAAAACTTTCACTTTCCATTGCCAAAACCATTCTTGTACCTATGATGTATAGGAACTGTCAAAGATACGAGAATGAAATATGTGAACAGAAAAAGTTAATATCTTTCACATTAGAGCAAGATATCCCTTTTGAGCTTGCCATTGATCCTGACACACATGCTGTATAACTGTAACTATATATATATATATATATATATATATATATATATATATATATATATAGTTATATTAAATGCACGCTGCAAATAGAAACTAGAGTTAAAAATATACATTTTGACCTTAGGTCTTCTTCAGGAAATATCTAAAAGAGAAAAAAAAAAACAAGTTAGTGTAGAGGAGAGGTAAAATGAGAGAGAGAGATATATATATGGAGAAAGAAGAAAGGGGAGGCTCAGGGAGAAGAAGTGATAAATGGTAAGATTAAGAGAGAATCTGTGAAATGAAAAGGTGATGAGAAACAAGAAGGTTCTGACATCATTTCCTCAAGAGCGCAAGGTGCTTATCACTGTCATATCCTCTCTAGCACACTGCACTGACAATATAAGAATACACATTGTATAATATATATATATATTTCTATATTACAAACCAATCACACACACACACACACACACGCAAAAAAAAAAAAGAAAAATGTGGGGAGTAGTGCAATGTAATGGCTGTGGGGCAGCAGTCTTCCGGGAGTCTTTCTGGAGGCCGAGATGCTGCCTTATTTGCAGACAACTTCTGCCCTGAGGGAGGAAGTTGCCCATCTTCAGGCCACACTGGACAGTAGTAAGGGGATCTTCCCCCAGGCCACACTGGATGGTAGGAAGGGAACCTTCCCCATCCAGGGAGCACCAGAGCCACCACCATTACCTCAGAGGTTGCAAAGAAAGCACAGCAGTTGGACCACAGTGGGCTCAGGGAGGGTGAGGATGGTGGAACAGAGGCACACCCAGTCAGTTGTTCCACACCACAATCCATACACCATTCTGGAGGAGCATAGCTCCCCTATGGATGCACCCGCAGAGGAGACTAAGAAGGCTGAGGACAACTGTCACAAGGGAGGCCCACAGGAAGGAGGCAGAGGACACCACAAGGAAAGGAAGCAGCTCCTGGTGGGGACTCAATTATTAGGGATAGAACTGGGGGGAGCAGGGAAAACTGAAGTAAGGTGCCTGCCTGGTGCCATGGCTTGGAGAGACAGGAAGTGCATCCTCAGGATCACGAGAACAGCTGCACGGGAGACTGAGCTGGATGTCATTGTCCACCTAGGGACAAATGACTTGGCTAATCATGAGATTAGAGCAGTGCAGAAGGACTTTGTAGAATTGGGGAGGGGCCTAAGACAAGCAGCACACACAATATCCTTCTCTGAGGTGCTGCCAGTCAGTGGCATGAGTGAGGTGAGGGTACTTTGCACCATGCAGTTTAATGAATGGTTGAAAAAATGGTGTGGAGCACAGGGATTTGGCTTCATTGGGGACTGGGGTTCCACCTGGAGGGACACCAGCCTATACTGGCAGGATGGTCTGCATCTGTCCAGGAAGGGAACAAGTCGTTTGAGCAATCAGTTTAAATGCTTCATTGGCAAGCTTTTAAACTAGTCAAGGGGGGAGGCACTGATAAGCAGCAGGAAAATCCCAGCCTCTCCCTACAAAACAGGGTACTAAATGAGAAATAGACCGAGGTAGACAGGTCAGTGGGGGATGCTGCAAAAGAAGGTAAAGCCATCAAAAAATGGAGAGCAATGAGTACCAATGCCCATAGTCTGAGTAACAAGCTTCCTGAATTAGTGGCCTTGATGGAGGAGGAACATCTGATATCATGGCAGTCACAGAAACATGGTACACACAAAACCATGACTGGGACATAAACATACCAGGATACACTATCTACAGGAGGGACAGGGAGGGTAAAAGAGGAGGAGGAGTAGCTCTTACATAAGGAAAGGAATCAAAGCAACAGAACAAAATGGAAAAACAGGGAGGAGAAGAAGCACTGTGGGTAAATTTGGAGACCAGCAATGGCACCACAATCCGCACAGGGTTAGATACAGACCTCTTCTCAGGGGGAGGAAATGGACAAGGAAATGATAGAAAGGATACTTAGAATGGCAGAAGAAGGAGATATTGCTGATGGGTGATCTGAATATGCCAGATGTTAACTGGAGTGCAGTTGCAGCAGCCACTTCAAAGAGTGGGTTATTCTAGATGCCCTACAGGGGCATGCCTTAGACAACTAGTATTGGAGTCCACTCGAGAGGGAGCAATCTTAGACCTGGTTCTCTCACATGGAGATGAAGAGAGGATCACAGATGTAGAAGTGGGTAGCCATCTGGGAAATAGTGACCATCGAACAGTATGGTTCACAATAAACACAGCAATAGAGTCAAGCCATACAAAGGCAAAAGCACTGGACTTTAGGAGGGCTGACTTTGCCAAAATGGGTGAGTGCCTAAGGAATGCACTAGCAAATGGGCAGGAAGGAGGGGTGGAAGAACAATGGGGAATAATAAAAACTGCCATCACAGAGGTAGCAAGCCTTTGTGTGAAGCAAATTAACAAAATGAAACGATGTAAGAACCCACTATGGTTCTCAAAGGAAGTGGCAGTGAAGGTTCAAGAGAAAAAGAAAGCATTCAGGAAGTACAAGGAATCACAGAAGGAGCAGGACAGGGAACTGAATCAGTTAAAGCAAAAGGAAGCTGGGAAGGCAGTCAGAACAGCAAAGGCCCAAACCGAGGAAAAGATAGCCAAATCAGTTAAGAAGGGGGATAAAACCTTTTATAGGTACATCAGGGAGTGAAGGAAGAACAAGGGAGGGCTAGTGAGGCTTAATAAAGAGGAGGAAGGGTGGGCAGAGAGTGACTGTGAAAAGGCAGAGATACTAAACAAATATTTTTGCTCAGTATTTACAAAGGAAGTGGGGGAGGTACCTAAAACAAACAGTAGAAACACTCTGGATACAGAAATTGATACCAGCCCATTTACAGAAGAAGAGTTCTGAAAGGACTCTTAAAACTGAAGGTGGACAAAGCAATGGGCTCTGATGGGATTCATCCCAGAATCTAAAAGAACTAAGGGTAGAACTAGTGACACCACTGACTACCTCTTTAACAAATCATGGGAGGATGGGTGGTACCCGAGGACTGGAGAAGGGCAGATGTGATTCCTTCACAAAAGTGGGAGCAAGGCAGAAGCAGAAACTGCTAGACCTGTTAGTTTAGCCTCAGTGGTAGAAAATGATGGAATCACTTCTGAAGGAAAGAATTGTTGAGTATCTAGAGGCCAGAGGGCTCAGGACCAAAGGCAGCATGGATTCACAGTGGAAGGTCATGCCAGACAAATCTGATAGATTTCTTTGACTGGGTGACCAAAGTAGTAGATCAGGAGGGGCTGTGACATGGCCTACCTAGACTTTAGCAAGGCATTTGACACAGTCCCACACAAAAGATTAATATACGTTAGCCAGCCTGGGAGTGGGTCCCAAGATGACAGCCTGCAAAGAATTGGCTGGAGAATAGGACACAGAGAGTAATAGTAAATGGAGTCCACTCTGAAGAAAGGGGTTACTAGGTACAATTTATGGTTCAGTATTAGACTGGTCCTCTTCAATGTCTTTATGCTTGGTATTGCAGAGGGACTGAAGGAAAAGTATGTCTCTTTCAGATGACACAAAGATCTGCAACAGAGTTGATGCACAAGTGGGGTGGAAAGGATGAGAAGGACTTGGCAAGGTTAGAGGAATGTCTAAATGTATGGCAGCTTAGATTCAATGCTAAGAAGTGCAAGGTAATACACCTGGGAAACAAAACCCAGGGAAGAGTACACAATGGGGGTGAGATACTAACAACAACAAAATGGAAAGGACCTGGGGTAGTCATATCAGATGACCCAAAGGTGGGCAAGCAATGTGAGAGGGCAGCAAGGAGGGTTGGGGGATACTGGGATGCATAGGAGAGGCATCACCAGTAGAAAAACAGGAAGTTATCATCCTCTGTACAGACAGTTGGTGAGACCCCATCTGGAGTACTGAGTGGTGTTCTGGAGACCCAACTTCACAAGGACATAGACAGAATGGAGGCTGTCCAGAGGAGGGCAACTAAAATGGTGCAGGGTCTGCACCGGAAGACATATGAAGAGAGACTTAAGGAGCTGAATATGTATAGCCTCGAGGAAAGGAGGGAGAGGGGGGACATGATAGAAACTTTCAAGTATCTCAATGGAATCAAAAAGTCCAAGAGGGTAGCATCTTTCAAAAAAAGAGGTGTGCAAGAACAAGGAGGCATAATTTGAAGATAGAAGGGGGCGTCAGAGGTAATTTAAGGAAGTATTTTTCACAGAGAGGGTTGTGGATGGCTGAACGGCCTCGGAGGAGATTGTGGAGTTAAAAACAGTGGTGGAATCTGCTATGTATGGGACAGTCATAAGGCAATTCTAGGGGTGGGGTAGGAAGAAGTAGGCTGCTGGTTAAATAGGATCTGCAGCTATCCATTAGGTAGGAAATGGGCAGACTGGGTGGGGCCAAGGGTCCTTATCTTCAGCAAAATCTATGTTTCTATAGCTATGTTGAGGATGGAATATAGCAGTGGAGGCAGAGTTTGGAGCTTGTAGGAGATTACTTGATGAGAGTTGCATGGTGAAAATGAGTCTGAAGAGTACAAAATAACAGATTTAGGGAAAAAGGATGGCTGAAAGATGTCAGGATGACTTATTTTCCACCAACATCTTTTAGCCATCCCTTTTTTTTCCCTAAAGTCTATTTGTTTTTGTACTCATTTAATTTATTTTTCATTTTCACCATACGTCTCCATTTCTGTCTCCTTCCCACACATTTGTCACCTTTCAGCCTTCTTACTAGGCCCTGTTAAATTAGTCTCCACCTGGGAACTTCCCCAGCTCTTTCACTCCCATTATGCTTTATCTTTCCCATCATCACCTTTTTGTTTCACAGATTCTCTCTTAATCTTACCATTTATCACTTCTTCTCCCTGAGCCTCCCCTTTCTTCTTTCTCCACACATATATCTCTCTCATTTTACATCTCCTCTACACTAACTTGTTTTTTTTTCTCTTTTAGATATTTCCTGAAGAAGACCAAAGGTCAAAACGTAGATTTTTAACTCTATTTTCTATTTTCAGTGTGCATTTAATATAACCATTTTGTTTTGCTTTTAGACCACATGCTAACGCAGCGCCTTGTTTTTGTTTTTTACAACATATATATATATATGTTGCAAAAACTTCATTAATGCATCAGTTAAGGTTGCTGCAATAAAAGTAGGGAAATGAGGCAATAGGGTTCCCCCTAACACACCACTACTTTCCTGCAGAGACCAGGAGGTGTCGGGGGAGAGGGGTGGCATTAAGGGTCACCAACCCTAACACTCACCCCATTCCATTGTAAAATACGCTGTGTGGCTATGGTATAGGAGAATGGGGTGAGTGTTAGGGTTGGCATCCCTAATGCCACCCCCTCCCCCTGATGCCTCCTGGTCTCTGCAGGCGAGGGGTGGTGTGTTGGGGGGAACCTTAATGTCTAATTTCCCTACTTTTGTTGCAGAAACCCTAGGTGAAGCATTAATGAAGTTTTTGTAACTAATTTACTTACTTTTTGAGGTAGCATAATAGTATCCTCACTCCCATCCCTCCATCCAGATAGTATAACAGTATCCATATGTTACAGTGGAAGCACAGGGTCCTACAGACCCTGCGCTTCCATCTGTCCATTGAGATACTACAACAGTATCCATGTGTTATGGTGGGACCACAGGGTCCTTTGGACCCTGCGCTCCCATCCCTCCATTGACATAGTACAACAGTATCCACGTTACAGTGAGAGTAAAAGGTCCTTTGGACCCTACGCTCTCATGCCTCCAATGAGATACTGTAGTATAACAGTATCCTTATTTGAGCCCAAATTTTTAACATAGCCTTTTGTATGACCTCACCACATATATCCAGCACAGAAATTTTTCAAATCCCAGCCAGAACATAATTCTGTGCAACCACAAAGCCATTCTATGCCACAAGTGTGAAATCATGTTTTGGACAGGATTTTAGAAATTACAGCTATGACACTGATAAGGTGGGATGATAAGAAGAGTCTGTTGAAAATATGGTTAAAAATATTGAACATTTCAACAGCTGCGAATGTGCGTAGCGAGATTTCATTGAATGCCTGTAACACAGCCATTTTTCAAAACTGTGACCCCAAATTTTCAACATAACCTTTTTATGACCCCACCTTATGAACAATATGACTGTTATTATGCAAATCCCACCAAAGAGATAATTTTGCCAACTGACCACAAAATTACCTTTCCAGTAATAGTTGCCTAATGGCACATATATTGTTCATGAGGTGGGATCCCCAAAAGGTCATGTTGAAGATTTGGGGCAAAAATGTTAAAAACTGGCTGAATTATGGTCAAAAGTTGAACCCCCCCATTAAAATACATAGGACCACATTTACCTTCCTTCACATTGCAGTCACCAGTTCCAGCCACAAGATGTGTCTTTGATCAGTGGCCTGACTCTCAAATCTGGGACCTCCTGAGGTGAGTCATTGTCAGGGGGATGTGGGGAGGTGGGTGCACAGTGAGTGGTCAGGTGTGAGGTATGGGAGTGAGCGTCGATGGACTTTTTTTCTATTTCCAGCTAAGGGGCAGCACAAGAGGTCAAGGGACTTTTTTTTTCTTCACAGGGAAAAAATAATAAGATGGGATCTAAGGGGGGATACCACAGCTACCAATGATTTGTCTGTGGCAGGGCTGTGGGGTACCACTGGATTCCAGGGATAAGTGGCAAAAAAGCCACACACAAAAAAGGAAAAAAATGCAATAATTTAAAAACAAATATATGGGAGTTCAGGGTGGGGGGATGCCACTAGACGCCACATATATAAAGGAGTGTTGATTGGGTGAAAAAATGGAAACATCACCCCATTTTTAAATCCTTGCCCATTAGCCAAATTCCTTGCCTGTGGGTCCTTGTCCATCATGGTGTACAAGTAAAATGGCTGACGGATAATGATTCCATCTGGCCATCTGGTCGTAAAAATTAGGATGACCACATGGCCACAGCGGAATCCTTGTCCATCAGAAAAATTCATTGTCCATCAGGTTTTGTCCATCATGGTGGACAAGGAAAATGGCTGATGGACAAGGATTCCTGGTCTGGCCATCTGGTCATCCAAATTTCATGACCAAATAGCCAGACTGAGAATCCTTGTCCTTCAACCGTTTTTCTTGTTCGTCATGGCTTACAAAGATTGATTTCTGTAACCCTGTGTTTTACTTCTGCTGTACATACCGATTTGAATTGTTGACTCTATCTATTGACCTCGTACTGAGGTGTGTTTATCTTCCTGCATCACTGTATTATACTTCTGTTGATGCTTGTTGTCTGCCACTTCTGTGGCCTGGGTCATGGCTGAAAATGGTCCTTTGGATCTGCTCACTTACCTGGTCACCAAAGACATAAAGAAATAAATTAGTGAGTGATGGACAAGGATTTAAATTACAAAAAAATAAAAATTCTGCATGCATACCAAAATAACAAACCACAAAACACAGCTCATTAACTCCCGATGAGTAAAAATTGCACTTTGATGTGTGACAAACACATCCCTGGGAAGAGTTATGATACTTTTTTTTTAGCCAAAATTAAAAAAGAAGGTGGTGGCTCATGGACAAAACAATTTTTGTGACAGGCAAGGATTGCCAACTGATGGGCAAGGATTAGCCCCTCATGGGCAATGATCCTTATCTGTACCATGCAGTTACAGTATCCTGAAAAATAAAAATCCCAATGAAAATAATGGGAACTTAAAAATGCTATAACTTTTGAATGGATTAATATTTTTTCACCAAGTAAACACTGGCCTGCTCTGTGACCCAAGCTTCCTTTGACCAAAACTTCTCACCATTTATGCACAGTGCCATGAGAAAAACACTGTTAAAAGTGGCAAATGTAAAGTTTTTCTTCCACTATCCGCATCTCAGAATCCACATATTTGACCAGAATGAAAACTGGCATGTCATGAGATCTATCCCAAGAGACCACACATGCATACTTTGGTGAAAATCTGTTGAACAGTTGCAAAGTTATTAAAGTACAAAATTTGACATTTAACATTAAAACTGCTGCTCAACCCTAACTATAGTGGGTATCACACCACTATGAGATTTCTCTCTCTTTCACTATATATAATATATAATATATATATATATATATATATATATATATATATATATATATATATAGATATATATATATAATAGTGGCACTGTCACGCCACTGTAGTTAGGGTTAAGTAGGCAGTTTAATGTTAAACCCCAAATTTTGCACCTTAATAACTTTGCAACCATTCAACAGGTTTGCACAAAATTCAGAATGTGTGGTCTTGTATGGTAGATCTCTTGATCTGCCAAGTTGCATTTTGATTGGACTTGCAGTTTTCATGCAGCAAAGTACCAAAAAACATGTTTTGCACTTTTATTTGCATTTTTTTGATGTTTTTTGACCATCATGCTGTGCACACACCATTTGGTATTTTGGTGTACCATATTCAGGGTAGAAAGAGGTTTAGTCAAAGGACAATCCAGCATTGGTTTGGTGAAAAAATATTAATCCCTTCCAAAGTTATTCAATTTTGAATTTTTGGGTTCTGAGCATGCTCATTTCAGTCTTAGATTCATATGTATGTTTTGCGAAAGGGGATTATGCTTACGATCAAAGTTTTGTCACCTTGTGAGTGGGGATTTATAAAATCCCCATTCGTGAGGAAAAAATCCCTGTTCATGAGCTGCCATCTTGTTTTCATTTTTCCCCACAAACAAAATGCTGTAGCCTGCCCCACGGATGTCTTCTTTTGTAAAATAAGCAAGGGTTTTGTTCAGGGTGATACCCTCTACAAACCAATCCTTTGGTTTCCTTTGTGTTTTGGTCAAAAAATTGCCATTTTAAAATTAAAAATTCTTCGTTCATGACTCACTTCTAATCCTTGTTCGCAAGGTGAAAAAAATCCCCTTTAGCGAGCAGATCCCCTTTTTCGAGGTAACAAAATCCTTTATCATGGCTTAGAGACCAGATGGCCCTATCTCAGGAACAAGGATTGGCTCATGAATGGGGATTTTGTCAGCTCGTGAAAGGGGATCAGCTCTCAAAAAGGTATTTTGACAGCTTTCGAAAGGGGACTGTTTTTTTCAGTCCCCTTTTGCGAGGTGACAAAATCCTCATTCATGAACTGTTAAAATCCCTTTTTGTGAGCCGATCCCCTTTTGCAAGCTGACAAAATCCTTGGTCATCATTTCCAGACCAGAAGTCCCTTCTCACAAACAAGGATTTGCTCACAAATGGGAATTTTGTCACTTGGTGAAAGGGGATTGATAAAATTCCCATTCTCGAGCAGTCAAAATCCTCTTTCATGAGCTGTCAAAATATTGATAGCAACTTCCAGACTAGATGTCCAAAATCTGACAAACAAGGATTTCTCGTGAATGGCTATTTGACAGCTTGTGAAAGGGGACTGACCTTGCAAATGGGGATTTTGCCACCTCACAAACTAGAAATTTTAAAACTTTCCAGTGCACTGTAAATAAATGGTTTGGACTTTTGGCTTGAAAGTTGCAGGGTATAAAGGGGGTGTCCCAGAGATGTGAATTATGCTTTTTTGGTGCATAAAATGTAATTGGTTCCATAGATATGCCATAACAAAGTTGAGATATTTCCCATAGGATAACATTGTGGCGCTCACAGAACCTTTTGGTGCCTGTATCTCAGAAAATATGTGACATATGACTTTTTCACTCTGGGCAGCTAAGCATGGGTGGAGGGTTCAAAGTCATGATTACAACTGAAGTGGAATTTTTTTCATAGCTGATATGGTTACTGAGACATTGGCAGATTAGTGTCATAAGAGTTCATTTTCAGTCCTATAGGGCTACTGTATGGCTCCGTTGTTATGTGTAAGTGGGAGCGCGGGCCAGGAGGGCCCACGCTCCCACAGAAGCATATCATTATGCAAAAGTTGGAAGCTTGAAGGGAGCATGGAGCCCATAGGGCCCATACTGCCACCAACACATCCCAGTTACCAGTTACTTTACACTTTCTCAATAAGTAAGAACAGATCCATAAGTAAATAATTTGATACCTTTTATTGTACCAACATAGATGTAACAAAAAGAACAAAGTGCTTTAGCTTTTGGACCAAACCAGTCCTTCCTCAGAAGCTTAATGCATTAGGACTGGGTTGGTCTGAAAGCTAAAGCACTTTGTTCTTTTTGTTACATCTATGTTGGTCCAATAAAAGGTATCAAATCACTTGCTTCTGGATCTGTTCTGACAAGGACCAATATGGTAAAGACTAAATCTGTATGTCAAAAATTAAGGAAATTCATTGCAAAAAATCTTTGTTAATGCATCAGTTAGGGTTGAAGTGACAAAAGCAGAAAAATGAGATGTTAGGTTTGAGCCCCTAACCCCCCCATCCTACTACCCCACCCCCTATCCTGCACACACCAACTGGCATTGGAGTGTGCCATGAGGTTTTTAGGCCTAACTCTTACCCCATTCTCCTATGCTGTACCATGTCATCCTGTTTACACATGGAATGGGGTGAGAGTTGGGCCTAATGTCTCATTTCCCTACTTTTGCTGCTTCAACTCCAACTGATACACTAACAAAGTGCCAGTATATTAAAGTTGAGTGCAAACTTCTATGTTAAGCCTGAAACTTTGAACCTTAATGACTTTAGAACCATTCAACAGAGTTACACAAAATTTGTGATGCATAATCCTTAGTCATAGGTCCATTAACATGCCAAATGTCACACAAATCTGTTGTGTGGTGTTTGAGATTAAAACTGTTAAAACAATTCTACATTTACCATTGTTTTGTCCACCTGTATCTCAGAAATGCCTTTATGTTGTGGTCTGACATTTTCAAGGTAGAGCGCCTTTGGGTCACAGATGTGCCTTTTGAAGATTTGGTGAAAAAATATTAATCTATTCAAAAGTTATAACAATTTTAAGTTTCCCATTATTTCCTATGTTAAAAATAGATGTAAAAGTGAGTGATTTTTGCACACTGTCATCCAGTTATGCACACTCTGCACCTTAATAACTTTGCCACCCTTCAATGTATTTCCATGAAATTTTGCAAGCATATGCTCTGGAGATGGTTCACATGCTATAGTAAATTTTATGTGAATCTGTTGTATTGTTTCTAAGATGCTGTGTTTTAAACATCCTTAAACTTATGTATTTTATTCCTATTTTTGCAGTCTACCAGTTTTGCATATTTGCACCTTAATAACTTTAGAACCCTTAAATAGAGGTGCATGAAATATTGCATGCTTAATCTCAGGGGGTATGTCTGTTGCTGTGATAAATTTAATTTGAGCCCCTTGTGTGATTTGTGAGATTTTGTGTCTGAAACATAATTAAACTTACATGCTTTTTTCCATTTTTACTAAGTCTTCTGGTTTCGCAGAATTTGTTCTTTAATACCCTATAACTAATGTGTATAAAATGTTGCATGCATAATTTTGTGGGGTTGGTCTTTTAATGTGTTTAATTCCATTTGAATCACCTTTGTGGTTTCAAAGATACTGTGTCTCGAATATCCTTAAATTTATGTTTTCCCATTTCTGCAGTCATCCAGTTTTGCATACTTCGCACCTTAATAACTTTGCAATCTTTTAATGGATGTGCATGAAATTCTGCATGCATAATCTCGTAGGATAGTTCTGTTGATGTGGCTAACTTAGTTTTAACTGATTAATTGTGACATTGTTTGCCAAAAGAACTAGGGTACTGCCGTACTTTATGACACTACTTTTTTCAGATATGTCTGTTTCTTTATCACTTCATAACTAAAAAGCGATTTGGACTTTTGGGCTGAAATTGTCAGGGTAAAAAGGACTTGCCCCAAAGATGTGCCTTTAGCTAGTTTGGTGGAAAAATGTTACTGTGCAGCAGAGTTATAGCATTTTGAAGTTTCAGAATTACCCTTAGGGTAACATTGTGATGGTTAGGGTACTTTTCAGATGCTATATCTCAAAAACACTTTGAGCTACAGCGTCAGCACTATGGGCAGTTTAGTTCACTTTTGTGTGTACTAAGTTGTTTTGCATGTTAACAGGCCCTGTTTCAAACTTTTGCTGAATTATAATAAATGGGGCACATGTGACCTACAGTATACTGTGGCATGCATTATCAACAGGCAGCAGTACTGCTTTGCAAGGCACAGTGGTACCACAACACACTATGCATTGATGGGAGCACAGGGCCCAGAGGGCCCTTCACTTCCACTCATGCATAAGGGACAATTACAATTGGCATGGATGTGAGTGCAGGTCCTGGAGGGCCCTGTGTGACCACCACTCACTATGGACTGATATGAGTGCAGAGTACGAAGGTCTCTGTGCTTACACATGGAAGTGAGGGACAATTACAAGAGGCATGGATGGGAGCACAGGTCCCAGAGGGCCCTGTGCTCTTACCACTCACTATGGACTGATGGGAGCACAGGGCCCTCTAATCAAATGCGTCTACAATTATACTTTCTCAGAAAGTAGGGAAATTCATTGCAAGAAATGTCATTAATACACCATTAGTGTTGAAGTATCAAAAGTAGGGAAATACAACCTTAGGGATCACAAACCTAAGACCACAACCCCACTGTGCTTGCAGGAACAGGGGTGAGGGGTGTGTCTTGGGGTTGCAAACCCTAATTCTCACCCTGTTTAAACAGTTAATAACCTAACATGGGTACAGAATAAAACAATGAGATGAGCATTAGGGTCCACAAACCCAAGGCACACCCCCTCTCACCTGTTCTTGCATGCAGGGTGGGGGTGGGGTCTTACGCATGGGATCCCTAAGGTCATATTGCCCTATTTTTGATACTTCAACCCCAATGGTGCATTAGTGAAGTTTTTTGCAATGCATATAAGTGTGTGTGTGTGTGTGTGTGTGTGTGTGTGTGTGTATGTGCACATTAGGGTTTTCAGCCATAACTCTCACCCCATCACATGTGTAAAGAAGCAGAGGTGTAGCAGAATGGGGTGAGAGTTAGGACCGACAACCCTAATGCGCACCCCGATGCCAGTTGGGAGTGTGGGTGGGGGGGTCCAAGGGGGACTTTCAACCCTAACACTGAATTTCTTCACTTTTGTCGGTGTGGAACAACCCTAACTAATGCATTAAACAGAGTTTTTTGCCTCTAATTTCCCTTCTTTTTGAGAATGATAACAAGAAATAGTCAATGCAATGCAGCAGTGGGAGTGCGGGGCCCTTTGGGCCCCACGCTCCCGCCATGTGAAGTCTTGTCACATAGTAACATGGTGCCCGTAAACACAAATGGTAATGCGCATGGTGACACAAAGCGAAACAGAAAGAGAAACAGTAGTGTAGACAGAAATGTTAAAAACAACGCAAAAGCAAGCACAAATGAAAATGCAAAGGGCAATGCACATGGTGGCGTAGACGTGAACGTTAAGTGAAACAGGAATGGAACCACATGTGGAAACAGTAACAGTAACAGTAATGTAAGCGCACAGGCTGGTTTTCCCCAAAAGCTGCATAGAGAAAGACAGTGAGTACAAAGAATGTGTGGATGATAATGGTTCTTGGAGCAGAAAATGAGGAGTTGGAATACTAAATTGCTTATATCTCAGGAACCGTACGATGTAGAAAAAAATGTAAAAGTCATATGATTTATGACTTTCCTAACTAGTTTTGTACTTAGCCTCCATGGGGGCTAAGCGTTTTTCCAATGAAAAGTCTGTATCTCTCACCGTTTCTGAGATACGGGCCCTGAAAGGTGCAGCGAACGTCGTAATGTTATCCTATGGGAAAAAAAGAGAAGTTCGGAGTGCCATAACTTTGGCTCCCTGTAATATTTTTTCACCAAAACACAAAAAGACATGTGTGGGATGTTGGCTGTGTTCCCTCCAAATATCAGCCCAAAAGACCAAACTGTTATGTTGCAGCAGGGCGCCAAAGGATTCCTGTAATGCATCGGACACCGTAATGTTGTCCTATGGGAAAAAGTGTCAACTTTGGAGTGCCATAACTTTGTTGCCATGTAATATTTTTTCAACAAAACACTGAAAGGCACATCTGTGAGATGTCAGCTGTGTTCCCTCCAAATTTCAGGCCAAAACACTAAACCGTTCTTTTGCAGTAGGGTGCCAAAGAATTGCTGTCATTTTCCCACAGGCTAGAAAAGTACTGTCGAACTTTGCGAAAGCTTTCACAGATTCATTCGATAGTGTCACAAGTACAACAGTACTTTGTGAAAGTACTTTTTCCAGAAATTGGAAAAACATATTTCTGGGGTGTTTTACCCCAAAATAAAGACATGGCTAGCATCCTCAGGGTCCGACTAGGTGAATACAAAAATAATTAGGTTGCTAGAGGGTCCCAAGTTTAAATGGCAAGCATTTTTCTGATCTCTAACTGAAAACAAAATGGCAGATTTGCGACAGTAAAAGGGCCATTTGTGAAAGTAAAAACTGCATTTGCGACACTGTCTAACTTTTTGTTACATTTTCCCATTGACTTATAATGGGAACTTGTTTTTTGAATAACTTTGGAACCGTTTCATATTGTTTCACAAAATCTTCAAAAGGCACATTGGGGACCCTGGCTGCACGCTCCCTGAAGATTTTGGACCAGTCGCACAAATCGTGTGACCTGTAGAGACAACAATAAAATTCCAGAAAAGCGTAAATATGCACAGATCACGCTTAATAACTCCGCAGCCATATACATGACCGGTACGAAACTTGTCAGATCCCAAGACATATGGGTCTTGATCATATTACAAATTTCAGGCAAATCCATCAAGCGGTTGCAAAGTTATTAAGGTGCTAAATTTTGGGTTGTAAATGGCTCCTCAACCCTAACTATGGTAGCACTACCGTGTTACCATAATATATATATATATATATTCAATGCAAAAAACTTTGTTAATGCATCAGTTAGGGTTCTTCTACAGCAAAAAAAGCAAGGAAATTCGGAGTTAGGGTTGAAAGCCCCCCTTGGACCCCACAACCCACCCCCAACCAGCATTGGGGTGCGCGTTACAGTCGTCGGCCCTAACTCTCATCCCATCATATGTGTAAAGAAGCAGAGGTAAAGGAGAATGGGGTGAGAGTTAGGACCGACAACCCCAACGTGCACCCCAATATCGGTTGGGTGGGTGGGATGGAGGTCCAAGGGGGGCTTTCAACCCTAACCCTGAATTTCCTTGCTTTTTTCACTGTAGAAGAACTCTAACTGATGCATTAACAAAGTTTTTTGCATAGAATTTACTTACTTTTTAAGAAAGAATAGAAAAGTAGAAAGTTGCGCAAGTTGGTGGGGAAGGGCCCTGCGCTCCCACCAACTTGTAAGTGTCAGGCCACATTACACACCCAATGACTAAAAAGTACATTCACAACAGCAAGACCAGCCACCAAACAAATGTTAATCTAGTAGAACAATAGAAAACGCTGTCCACAAAACTTAAACTGCCCCACACAATATATCCGTAAAAAATATATTGTCCGACATGTAAACACATCTATTAACATCTACAGGACGTGCTGTCAACACCCTCCAAATTTCAAGTAAAAACATCAAACCATGTCCAAGATATGACATATCAAAATTTTACATTTTCATTTGTCAGAGTGGCACAGTTCCGCACCTGTTGACATTTAACACACACAATGACTGAAAACTACATCCATGACACTAAGGCTAGGTATCCTATCAATTTCAAGCCACCACCAGAAGCAAAACACTGTCCACAGAACATAAACTGCCCCTTAAAAAATTTCTGACATGGAAACACTGTAATTTTCATCCACATGACATGCTGTCAACACCCTCCAAATTTCAAGTGAAAAGACCAAACCGTGTCCGAGATATAATATTTTAACGTATGAGATTTTCATTTGTCAGACTGGCACAGTTCCACACCTGTTGACATTTAACACACACAACAACTGAAAACTACATCCATGACACTAAGGCTAGGTACCCTATCAATTTCAAGCCACCACCACAAGCAAAACACTGTCTGCAACACGTAAAGTGCGCCACATAATATCTCTGCAAAAAAAATTCCTTCTGACACATAAATACCATAATTCACATCTACAGAACATGCTGTAAACACCCTCCAAATTTCAAGTAAAAAGACCAAACCATTCCCGAGATATTCAATATGAAAGATTACTAAAATTCCCCTATCTATTCCATTATAAAAAATCTGGCCATCTTGTCTCTCCCTCGCGATCAAAGTTGGTGATCAAAGAAACTCATGGTCAAAGAATTTTCAGGCTCACAAACAAAGAATTTGCAGGTTCACGAACAAAGAATTAAAAATATTGTAAATCAAAAAATTTAAGAAATTGCAGTATACCACCATCATGGTTCGACAGAACGAAGCCCCCCTGAGTAAAACCCACCCTCATTTGACTTCCTAGGACACCCGTGGGCTGAGAAAATTGATTTTTAAATTGGGTCATCTCATCCCTCTCTCACAATGCACAATCTTGATCAAAGAATATCACGATCAAAGAATTAAAAATGGTGAAATCCAAATTTTTCACCAATTTGAACAGCATGCCTCGATAGAATGGACCCTCCTGAACAAAATCCACCCTCATTTGTGTCCCTAGCCCACCCCTGAGCTGAGATATTAGTGTTTTTAGGTTCCGATGTAAGATTGTGATCAAAGAATCTCACGATCAAAGAATTTGCAGGCTCGCGATCAAAGATCGTTAGCGAGCCACAAATTAAGATTTTAAAAGCTTATAACTCTATTTTTTGACTGATTTGGATTAAATCAAAGGCATGGTTCGATAGATCAGAGCCCCCCCGAGTAAAACCCATCGAAGTTTTACTGAAGAAGTGACCCCTGAGCCGAGAAATTTGTGTTTTTCCAATTGAAAATTAAAAAACAAAATGGCGGACCTCATGATCAAAGAATTTTGAAAATCCTTGGGGACAAAGATTCTTGAACTGTGAGGTTGCAAATTCTTTGATCGCTAGGTGGGACGAGATGGCCAGAACCCCCATTCTTTGATCGCAAGATATACATATAAATTTTCCCACTGACTTATAATGGGAAATTAAAAGTGCCATAACTTTTGAATACCTTAATATTTTTTCACCACACAAAAAGCGGCATGTTCAGCCACCAAAGTTCTTTCAAACAAGCCATTTCACAGAGTGGAACACCACACAAGGGCTGTGTAGGACCACATTAAGAATGCCAAAAGGTGCCTCCAAAAATGGATAATTTTGCATTTTTCAGTGCTTTCATACATGAAGACTGGCATTCCAACAGAAACCAAATTTGGCAAATCAAGAGATCTAGTGTGCCCCAATGCATGTACCAAATTTCAGGCTAATCCATTGAACTGGTCCAAAGTTATTAACATCCAAACCTTTGACTTTAGTATGTAACTGGGCGCTCAACCCTAATAGTGGCACGACTGTGCCACTATTTTATATATATATATATATATATATATATATATATATATCATATTCTTTGCAACAAAAACTTTGTTAATACAGTAATATTTAGAGTTCTGGCTGAAGTGACAAAATAGGGAAATGCGGCTTTAGGGTTTCTAACCCTAAAACCACACCCCTACCTGTAAAACAAATCAGGGGTGTAGTCTTCCTTGGTGTTCGCAATCCTAAAGTGCACTACATTACATGTGTATGTTTGTGGAGTGTATAGAATGGGGTGAGTTTTAGGGTTGAGAATGCCAAGGAAGACTACATTCCTGATTTGTTTCAATGGGTGGGGTGTGGTTTTAGAGTTGGAAACCCTAAAGCCACATTTCCCTACTTGTGTTGTTCAGCTGGAACCCTAAATGTTGCATTAATGCAGTTTTTTTTCAAAGAATTTCCTTACTTTTTGAGATACTATAATTGCATCCATAATTTTTTAGATAGTGTAATTGTGTCCTTATTTGGCTGATGGAGTGCAGGGCAGTCAGGGTCCTGTGCTCCCACCCCTTCATACATGCATATGTGTATGTTGATGTGTTAGCGCAAGGCCCTCCAGGTCCTCGCTTCCATTTGTAGGATGACAGTAATGAAATTGTCAGCATAGCCTTCATATTACTCCGTCTCATGAACCAGGTACTAAAAATTGAGAAATCTATGCAAAAATTGAGAAATCCGTACCAAAATGGCATTTCGTGCCCCTACAATGTAATTCCACTCCAGAAGCACGAAAAGACATTTTAGCCCAGATTTTAAAAATGATAGCTATCATCTTCTTGAGGTGATGTAAAGAAATCGCTATGTTGACAACTTGGTGTTAAAATATTGAAAGTCAAGAAAGTTACGAGCGAGCATAGCGAAATGTCAATGTACTGTATGCGCATAACTTTGGCATTTAAACATATTTTGATCCCACATTTTCAATATAGGCTTCTTTTTTTTGGGTTATATTTTTTTACTCCCTTCAGCCTTACTTGATCTGCTCCCATGTCACAGTATCATATTGGGACTCCAGCCCTCATCCGTATCCAACTGCACTCCAGAGATTTTGCCCATTAACTCCCGTGGCTTATACCACCTCCCACAGTGGGCTGGTGAGGAGCTCCCCACACGTCTGCCAACAGCATGTCCAACGGCTGCTCCTCTGCATCCCATGTAGATACAGCAATGGTGTGCTAGCCCCCAGCCACCGTGAGGGGCCAGGCAAACACTGACCACTGGAGGACCCCCCACCCTGGAGAAGGAGAGCTGTCTGGGGACGCTACATCTTTCTCCACCCCTGCCGACCCCCATCGACCTACGCTCACTCCTGAACATGGGTTGTCAGTGTAGTGTGAGGTAAGGCATCCAGAGCCTCAGCCCTCAGCACCAGTGGGCTGGCAACATAGGCTTCTTATGACCCTACCTCATGAAAAATAGCAGCACAAATTTTTTATATTCTGCTAGAAAAATGATTACAGCAAGCAACTGTGAAATCACCTTTCAGGCCAGATTTGCCTCATTCCACCAATATTGTTCAGGAGGTGGGGTCTGCAAAAGGCTATGTTTAAAATTTGGATTAAAATATGCCAAAATGGTAATCTTATGCACCAAAGTTGAAAACATCATTAAAATACATTGAACTTCACTTACCGTAGTTTCTCACATTGCAGTCATCAGTTCCAGCAGCAAGACACGTCCTCCATCGGTGAGTGGTTCTTTACCCTAGGACCTGAACAGGTGAGTGAGAGTATGTGTGGGTGTACTGGGGTGTGGGGGGTGCATAGTGTGGGGGGGTCAGATTAGCGTGGGACCTTTTATTTTTTACAGAAAAAAAGAAAACATCGAAGGAAGGTTTTCTTTATTACAGGTAGTAAAATAAGTGATAGCATCGTAAAGTGGGGGGCACTACACACCAGGGAAAAGTTGAAAAGCAATAGAATAATGGGAATCAGAGGGTGGGGGTGTCACTGGACACCAGGGAGAAATAAATATTTTAGGGATGACATAGGAGGGTGGGGGGTGCCACTAGACACCAGGGAAAACATAGAACAATACAGGGATGGCAAGCAGAGGGTTGGGGATGCCAGTGGACACCACAGCAAAAATAAACATTATGGGGAATGCAATCAGATGATGGGGAGCGCCACTAGATACCAACAAAAAGTTGAAAAGCAATAGGGGAATGGCAATTGGAGCTGGAGAGTGAGGAGTGCCACTGGACACCAGGGAGA
Organism: Neoceratodus forsteri; assembly: GCA_016271365.2. Taxonomy (NCBI): domain Eukaryota; kingdom Metazoa; phylum Chordata; order Ceratodontiformes; family Ceratodontidae; genus Neoceratodus; species Neoceratodus forsteri. Next base: position 1,211,172,540 of record CM028132.1, read on the forward strand.
AATAAATATTATGAGGATGACATGGGAGGGTTGGGGGTGCCACTAGACACCAGGGAAAACATAGAACAATATGGGGATGGCAAGTGCAGAGTCAGGGATGCCAAAAGACACCATAGCAAAAAATAAATATTATGGTATTGGCAATCAGATAGTAGGGGGCACCACTAGACATCAGGATAAAAAACAGAAAATATGGGGTGCGATGGGAAAACAAAATAAATTAACCAGGGCAGAAATTTAAAATCACATTGAAATACATTGATCCACAATTACCATAGTTTCTCATATTGCAGTCGTTGGTTCCAGCAGCAAGATGTGTCTTTGACTGCAGAGTGTATTTTCACCCTGAGACCTGCTCAGGTGAGTGAGGGTGTGTAGGGTGTGTGGGGTGAGTGCAGGGTGGTGGGTCCTCAGTGGGAGGTGTAGGAGATGGGGTTAGATTGGTGAGGGACAGTTGTTTTTTTCACAGGAATACAGACATTCAGGGAAGGTTTACTTTATTACAGGTTCTTATATACTGGGATGGCAATTGGGGGAGGGTGCCACTGGACACCAGGGAAATTTATTATGAGTGGGACCGTGATGGCTGGGTGGAGGATGACACCAGACACCAGGGAAACAACAATAACATTATGGGAACAACTATCAGAAGGTTGAGTGGAGGGCCTCTGGACACCAGGGAAAATATATGCACAAAAAGAAATAAAGAAAAAAAAAATATATATATATATATATATATGATATACATATATACATGTCTATCTATCTATATCTATATCTATATATATATAGATATATATATATATATATATATATTAGAGACAAAAACTCAGTTTAATGCATCAGTTGAAAGCCCCTTGGACCCCCACCCTACCCCAACCAGCATTGTGGTACCGTTGGGGTCATTGCAACTCTCACCCAATCACATGTGTAAAGAAGCTGAGGTATAGGAGAATGGGGTGAGAGTTAGGACCCGATATTTAAGGCGTATCCTGATGCCCGGGTTGGGGGAGTAGAAATGAAGAAAGAGATCAAGAGGCTAATCAATCATAACACTGAATTTCCTCACTTTGGTTACTGTGGAACAACCTCAACTGATGCATTAAACAGAGGTTTTTTTCCTTTAATTTCCCTTCTTTTTGAGAATGAGTTCAATAACTAGTGAATGTAATGCGGTGGCGGAACCGCGGGGGCCTTTGGGCCCCATGCTCCCACCACATGATGTCTTGTCACATAGTAACAGGAACAGCAACACAAATGCAAGTGCCAACAGTTTGGCACATGGTAATGCAAAATAAATGGTAAAGTAGACGTTAATAGAAATGGAAAGGCAAAGTAATGCTGAAGGGAACAGAGAAGCAAACAGACACACAAGCGCGTACGAGAATGCAACTGGTAACATGCACAGTGATGACAGCAGTATTTTAAATGCAAATGTTAAGTGTTACAGCAAAAAGAATGCCAAAGGGAACAGAAACAGAAATGCAAATGCAAGTGCACACGTAAATGCAAACCATAACACGCATGGGCACAGTACCACAATTGTAAATGCAAATGGTAAAGTTAACATGAAGAATAACGCCAAAGGGAACAGAAGCATGTACAGAAATGCAAACCATAATGCATATGGGCACAGTACTGCAATTGTAAATGCAAATGGTAATGGTAACAGCAACAGTAAGGGCAAAGGAAACAGAAATGCAAAAGTAAATGCAAGCGCATATGGAAATGCAAACTGTACTGCGCACGGGCACAGCAATGCAATTGCAAAAGCAAATGGTAACAGTAGCAGCAACAAAGATGCAAAACGAAAGACAAACACAAACACAAATGAAAGGGGTGCCAGAAATGCAAATGCCAATGCCAATGCACACGGTGATGTAAACCAAAATGCAAACACAAACAGTAGTGGAAATGCAAATGGCAACAGTAACGCAAATGCAAGCACAAATGAGAACGCAAAGGGTAATGCACACAGTGGTGTACACGGGAACAGTAATGCAAATGGGTACAGAAACACAAGTTGTAATGCTAAGTGTAACAGTAATGTAAGCGCAGACCCTGTTTTTGCCCAACAGCTGCATAGAGAAACACAGTGTGTACAAAGAATGTAGACATAATAATGGGCCTCAGAGCAGAAAATGAGCTGTTGGAAGACTAAATTGCTTATATCTCAGGAACCTTATGAAGTAGGAAAAAGAAAAATTCACATGAATCATGATTTTGCTGGCTACATTTTCACTGAATGCTATGCATTGTCATGACGAAAATTCCGTATCTCACACCGTTTTCAAAATACAAGCCCCGAAAGGCATGGCATATGCCACCATGTTAGTCTATGGGAAAAAACATAAACTTTGGAGTGCCATAACTTGACATCCATGCAATATTTTGTCACCAAACTAAGAAAAGGCCATCTGTGAGATATTAGCTGTCTTTGCTCCAAATTTCAGCACAAAAGACCAAACAGTTCTTTTGCAGCAGGGTGGCAAAGAACTTCTGTCATTTTGGCCATAGTCTGGAAAAGTAGTGTCGCAATTTGTGACGCTTTTTGCAAAAATGTGTGAAAGTGTTGCAGGTGCGACACTACTTTGCGACACTACTGTTTTAAAAAATTTGAAAATCATATTTCTGGGGTGTTTAACCCCAAAATAAAGACATGGCTAGCATCCTCAGGATCTGACTAGGTGAACACAGAAATAATTGTGTCCCTAGAGGGTCCCAATTTTAAATGCCAAGCATTTTTCTGATCACTAACTAAAAACAAAATGGCAGATTTACGACACTACTAGAGCCATTTGCGATACTAAAAGTGCATTTGCGACACTTTCAAACTTTCTGTTAACTTTTCCCATTGACTTTATAATGGGAACTTGTTTTTTGAATAACTTTTGAACCATTTAATATTATTTTAAGAAATCTTTAAAAGGCAAATCGGGGACCCCGGCCGCACGTTCCCTGAAGTTTTCAGACTGGTCGCTCAAACCGTGCGACCTGTAGGCGAGAGCAAAGAATTCGCAAAAAAACGTAATTGCACTTTTCATTGTCACTTAATAACTCCGCAGCCATATATCTGACTGATACAAAAGTTGGCAGATCCCAAGAACTACCATGCCCAATTGTGCATACCAAATTGCAGGCAAATCTGTTGAACGGTGGTAAAATTATTAAGGTGCAAAGTTTCACCCTTTAACCTTAAAAGTGCTACTCTACCATACCATATATATATATATATATATATATATATATATATATATATAGAGGCAAAAAAGCATGTTTAATTATTAGTTAAGGTTGTTCCACAGCGACAAAATTGAGGAATTCGGTGTTAGTTGAGCCCTCTTGAACCCCAGCCACACCTCTAACTGGCATCGGGTGCGATTGGGGTTGCCGCCTTAACTTTCACCTCATCAGATGTGTGAAGAAGCAGAGGTATAGGATAATGGGGTGAGAGTTAGGACTGACAACCCCAACGCGCACCCCAATGCTGGTTGGGGGTGTGGGCTGGGGGTCCAAGGGGGCCTTTCAACCCTATCACCAAATTTCCTTGTTTTTGTCGCTGTGGAACAACCATAACTAATGCATTAAACAGAGTTTTTTGCCTCTAATTTCCCTTCTTTTTGAGAATGATAACGAGAAATAGTGAATGTACTGCAGCGGCAGGAGCGCGGGGCCTGATAGTAACATGGTGCCTGCAAACATAAATGGTAATGCTCATGGTGACGCAAAGTGAAACAGAAAGAGAAACAGTACTGTAGACACAAATGGTAAACAATAATGCAAAATCAAGCTCAAATGAAAACACAAAGGGTAAAGCACATGGTGGCGTAGACGGGAACGGTAAGTGAAACGGGTACGGAACCACAAGCGAAAGCAGTAGCGGTAACAGTAATGTAAGCACACAGGCTGGTTTTCCCCAAAAGCTGCATAGAGAAAGACAGCGAATACAAAGAATGTATGCATAATAATGTGACTCGGAGTAGAAAATGAGGAGTTGGAATACTAAATTGCTTATATCTCAGGAACCGTACGATGTAGAAAAAAAATGTAAAATTCATATGATTTATGACTTTCCTGGCTAGTTTTGAACTTAGGCCCCATTAGAAGGCTAAGTGTTTTTCTGACGAAAAGTCCGTATCTCGCACTGTTTCCAAGATACGGGCCCTGAAAGGCGCGGCAAATGCCATAATGTTATCATATGGGAAAAAAAGAGAAGTTCGGAGAGCCATAACTTTGCCTTCCTGTAATATTTTTTAAACAAACCACCAAAAGGCACATCTGTGGGATGTTGGCTTTTTCTCTCCAAATTTCAGCCCAAAAGATGAAACCGTTATTTTGCAGCAGGGCGGCAAAGGATTTCTGTAATGCGGCGGATGCCGTAATGTTATCCTATGGCAAAAAGTGTCAACTTTGGAGTGCTGTAACTATGCTGCCCTGTAACATTTTTTCACCAAAACACTGAAAGGTACATCTGAGAGAAGTTGGCTGCATTCTCTCCAAATTTCAGCCCAAAAGACTAAACCGTTATTTTGCAGCAGGGTGGCAAAGAATTGCTGTCATTTTGCCACAGACTGGAAAAGTACTGTCGAACTTAGCGGAAGCGTTCACATATTCATGGGACAGTGTCACAAATGTGAAAGTACTGTGCAAAAGTACTTTTTCCAGAAATGTGAAAAACATATTTCTGGGGTGTTTAACCCCAAAATAAAGACATGGCTAGCATCCTCAGGGTCCGACTAGGTGAATACAAAAAGAATTAGGTTGCTAGAGGATCCCAAATTTAAATGCCAAGCATTTTTCTGATGACAAACTGAAAATGAAATGGCAGATTTGCAAAAGTAAAAGGGCCATTTGGGAAAGTAAATACTGCATTTGCGACACTTTCAAACTTTTTGTTAACTTTTCCCATTGACTTATAATAGGAACTTGATTTCTGAATAACTTTTGAACCGTTTAATATTTTTTCACGAAATCTTCAAAAGGAACATCGGGCATATTGGCCGCACATTTCCTGAAGTTTTTGGACCAGTCACACAAACCGTGTGACCGGTAGGTGAGAGAAAATAATTCACAAAATAGAGTAAATGCGCATTTCATTGGTGCTTAATAACTCTGCAGCTGTATATCCGACCAGTACAAAACTTGGCAGATCCCAATATCTAAAATGCCCCATTAGGCATACCAATTTTCAGGCAAATCCATTGAACAGTGGCAAAGTTATTAATATACTATATATATATATATATATATATGAGATATGACATAGCCTGACTGAGATATCATATTTATCTTCACGAGGCCAATGATATCATGATATCTCGCGAGTGGCGAAGCCACAGTGAGATATCATGATGTCATTGGCCTCGAGTGAAGATAAATATGATATCTTCAGTCAGGCCATGTCACGCTCTGTTTATACCTATGTATGTTTTGGATGCATTCAACAAAAGCCCAAATGTGCACTACATACTTTCACCCACATAGAGGTGTTGGCTGTTTCAACAGAAATCTGCAGTATCTCTAGCAGCAAAACAGATGCCCTATGTTGTTTGAAAAAGTTGATCCTGGTGCTTTAAAATTATTATACAAAACTTGTCTGGATTGTGGCTGACCTAGTCCTAGCAACCCCAACACAACTCTCCATGTCTTCTCCTCAAAACAGCAGATCATATATATTGTTAAAAATATCTCACCTTGCTAGTGTAGAGTAATTGAATAATATATATCTGGTTGATCCTGCCTGCATCTTTAAATAAATAGTTGTTTAAAAAGCATACCTTATCTGGTTGATCCTGTGACTTTGTTGTATCCATGTGGAACTTGATGAAGCATGATCGAATAGATGATTCAAATGTAAGTTGATTGAGCCGCAAGATTCAACGTGTGAGGGTAGAGCCTTATCATGGAGCCTGTGTTAAATCGTAGTGTGCCCTTTTCATACGACTGTTACTGTAGCGTTGCCGATCAGGGCTGAGCGAAGTCGGCAGCTTCAACACCAGACGGACGGCAACTGGCGTGTTGTTATGGCAACAGACACCGCGGCCCGCGTGGTGTTGTGAAGTTACCCGCCGCTCTTTCTCTCAGTACTGTCGGCAGCTTCTTATCAGAAAATACAGGCAGCATTAACAAAGGGGCTCACTTTTCTACGGTTTACAGCACAGGCTCCATGATTGGAAATTTCTGACTGTGACTCACGTTTGAATCTTGCTAGCGCTCACTCACGCTACATTTGAGATCATACTATTCAGTCATGCTGCATCTTATGGAGGTGGTAAATGAAATTGTTTTGTAGTCTGGGATTAGAATTAGTGAGGAATATGTGAAATGTTAAATGGTATTTTGATGGAGAAATCATTTTTTGTCTTGGGAGAATGTGCTGTGGTGGGACTCTAGCCAGGAGATGAGCGGGATGTGAAAGTGAAAGTGTTCTCAATGTGTACTGAGAAGCGTCCAGGTGGTACTGTTGTTTTGATTGGGTTATGTATGATGTATAGGAGTGTGAAGATATCAGTGATATCTTCACATGTGAAGATATCATTGATATCTCCATGACCTGGCAGAGATAATACTTTTTATCCTGCTATTTATGCCAAAACATACATTGTATAAATATATATATACACACACACACACATATATATATATATATATATATATATATATATATATATATACACACGCACACATATATATATATATATATATATATATATATATATATATATATATATATATATTACAGGGCATGGTCGTGCCCCTATTGTTTTGGTTGAGTAGGCACTGTGATGTTAAACCCCAATTTTTGCAAGCTAATAACTTTGCAACCATTCAATGGATTTGCATGAAATTTGGAATACATGGTCTGGTGTGGTAGAATTCTTGATTTGCCAAGATGCATTTTGGTCAGACTTACAGGGTTTGCTCAGTGAAGAGCTGAAAAACAAGTTTTTCGCCACTTTTGACAGTTTTGTGCCCATCGCGCTGCGATCACTCTGTTTGATATCTTGGTCTGAAATTTCAAACTTAGAAAGAGTTTGAGTCAAAGAACAATCCAGAGTTGGATTTGTTAAAAAATATTAATCCATTCCAAAGTTATTTAATTTTTGGGTTGTGAGCACACTCAGTTCACTCCAAGATTTATATGTATGTTTTTCGAAAGAGGATTGGGCTCACGGTTACGGATTATTTCAGCTCATGGAAGGGGATTTAAAAAAAATACATCCATCAGAAAAAATTCCTTGTCTGTGGGCTGCCATCTTGTTTTCATTTTTCCCCCAAACAAAATGTCATAGCTTCTTCCACGGGTGACTTCTTGTTGCAGTAAGGCATGGGTTTTGTTCAGGGTGATGCCCTCTATAAACCTATATCTTTGGTTTGCTTTGTTTTGGCCAAATAATGGGCATTTCAAATTTTGAAATTCTTTTTCTTCGACTCGCTTCTGATCCCCTTTCGCGAGCTTAAAAAAATCCCAGTCTGCCAGCCGATCCTCTTTCGCGAGGCTGCTAAATTCTTGATCATCACTTTGTGACCAGATGGCCCTTCTCACAGATGAGGACTGACTTGATGGTCAAGGATTTTGCTGCCTCGCGAATGAGGATTGGGTGTTGGACTGGGATTTTGTTAGCTTTCAAAAGGGCATTGGGTTTTTGAATCCCCTTTTGTGAGCTAACAAAATCCCAGTCCACCAGCAATCCCCTTTCATGAGGTATCCTAGACCGTCACTTTGTGACCAGATGGCCCTTCTCGCGGACAAGGATTGACTTGATGGTCAAGGATTTTGCTACCTCATGAAAGGGGATCAGCTGGCGGACTGGGATTTTGTCAGCTTGTGAAAGGGAATTGTTTTTTTTTAATCTGCTTACATGAGTTGACAAAATCTGCATTTGAGAGCTGACAAAATCCCAATCTGCCATCTGATCCCCTTTCGCGAGGCAGAAAAATCCTTGACCGTCACTTAGGGACTAGATGGTCAAAATCTGACTGTCAAAGATTTCTCACAGATGGTGATTTTGACAGCTCACAAGTGGAGATTGATCTAACGGTCAAGGATTTTGCTACCTCACGAACTAGGAATTTTTAAACTTTTAAAAACTTTCCCATGGATTGTAAATTGACGGTTTGGTCTTCTGACTTGAAATTTGCAGGGTATTAAGGGGGTGCCACAGAGATGTGAATTATGTTATTTAGGTGTTGAAAAGTTAATCAGTTCCATAGATATGCCATCACAAAGTTGAGATTTTTCCTATAGGATAACACTGTGGCACCCATAGCAACTTTTGGCACCTGTATCTCAAAAACAAAACGAGATATGGATTTTTTGCTGTTTGTGGCTTAGATCCCCCTTAAGTGATCTAAGCCATAGAAACAAATTTGGAAATCATAGATTACACCTGCAGTGGAATTTTTTTTCCTAGGTTGTATGGTTACTGAGATATTGCGAATGAGTGTCACAAGGATTCCAAGGGTGCCTTTTCAGCGCTTTTCAGTGCTTGTATCTCAAAAATGGTGTGAGATATGGATTTGGTCAACGTATTTCTCATGGAGGTCTCGCTGTCATGATTACAATGCCACTTGAATTTTTTTCATAGCTGCTACAGTTGCTGAGATATTGGCAAATTAGTGTTACAAGTGTTCCTTGCCCTATAGGGCTGTTGCATGGCTCTGTAGTTATGTGTAAGTGGGAGCACAGAGCCCAGAGGGCCTGCACTCCCACAGATGCATATTGTTATGCGGAAATGGGCAGCTTGGTGGGAGTGTGAGGCCTGATTTACTAGTTACATTACACTTTTTTCAAAAAGTAAGGAAATTAATTGCAAAAAACTTTGCTTAATGCATCAGTTATGGTTAAAGCAACAGAAGTGGGGAAATGAGATGTTATGGTTGAGCCCCAAACCCCCTCCACCACTCATCAACCCTATCCTCCACAGACCAACAGATGCCAGGGTGTGCCATGGGGTCATGAGGCATAACTCTCACCCCATTCTCCTTTACTGTAGGATGTCAACCTGTTTACACAAGGAATGGGGTGAGAGTTGGGCCTCATGACCCCATGGCACTGTCCAGCATCTGTAGGTCTATGGAGTATGGGGGTGGGGTGATGGGAGGGTTAGGGGGCTCAACCATAACATCTCATTTCCCCACTTTTGTCACTTTAACCATAACTGATGCATTAAGCAAATTTTTTGCAATTAATATATCTATATACTGTATATTATGTGTGTGTGTATCTCTCTCTGTCTCTCTGTCTCTCTCTCTCTCTCTCTCTCTCTCTCTATATATATATATATGGGGCACTGCAATGTGAGGGTGGGGGGGAGCACCACTAGACATCAGAGGACATTTAAAAGATTAGGGGAACAGCTATGGAAGGGTGGGAGTGTCAGGTAAAAACCTGAAAATGATGAGGAAGGCATGGAAAAGGTTTTTTCCATTTGTAGAAATCTTTTTCCATATGAAACAAAAATGGGAAACTAAAAAGGATTTCTTGAAATGTAAAAAGAGTCAGACAAAACTAAGTCCAAAATCCTTTTTCCATGTTAATAGATCCTTTTTCATTTGAATAAAAATATCAAATGAAAAAGGATCCCCTGTCTTGGAAAAGGATTAGGGACTTAATTGTTTTCTGGCTTTTTTCATGACTCATTTTTCATTCTAAGGAAAAAGTATCCATTGTCACGAAAAAATCTTGAAAAAAAATAAGTCCTAAATCCTTTTTTGTGACAAGGGATCCTTTTTCATTTGAATCAAAAAGATTCATGAAAAGAGCCTAAGTGAGTCACAAAAAAGGATATACCACAATAAAAAAATACAGTCCAGGGCATTTTTTTTCAACAGGTAAGTGCAGAATCAACCTAATGGAGTCCAGATGAAAAAGATATATATTTTTGTAGGGGGGTAGTTTCTTGGGCAGACTAGATGGATTGTACGGTCCCCATCTGCCAATGCTTCTCTTATGTTCTTATGTTCCTATGTTCTTTGGTGTCTCTGTAGGATGTCATTTTTGGGGGGTTTGAAACTTTTTTTTAATGGAAAACAACATGGCGGCAAAAGAAAAAGGATTTTTTTCTCATGGAAAAGGATAAGCCCAAACAAAAAAGGATCATTTTTCATTCAGAGCAATTTTTTTTTATTCCAGGAAGCTATCCAGGAAAGTGAAATTCCCATTGAAAATAATGGAAACTGTAAAATTTAAAACCTTTGGAACAAATTAATATTCACCAAACAAGAACAAGAGAAAGGCACATAAGTGACCCAAGCTGTTTCTACCCTGAAAATTTTAGACCAACATTTCAAACTGCCTGGGCGCAAGGCGATGAGAAAAAAACAGCAACAAAATTTGATTTGTTTTACATTTTTGCACTATACACATCTCAGAATTCACACATCTGCCTGGAACAAAATTCAGCACATCAAGAGATCTACCCCCAGGAGACTGTGCATGCAAACTTTTGTGCTAATCCATTGAATGGTTGTGATGATGTTAAACTACTAAATTTGAGGTTTAACATAGAATGCACTGCTCAGCCCTAAATATAGGGGTGCTACCGTGCCCCTATAATACATATATGTATGTATGTATGTATATATAGATAGATAGCTAGACAGACAGAGAGACAGGCAGACAGACAAACAGACAGAATGCTGTGAGTTAGCAAGTGAGTATTTTTTCTGTGCACATGTACAACAGTACTGATAACAGAGAGATATGCATGAAGTTGGCATAAATGTGTCACATGTGGATCAACAGCATGCCATACACAGTGTCCACAGGTGAACCAGATATTCCACAGGGACATGAAGTACAGTCCCTGGACATGTCCAGTGTTGCTCATTTGAATCAGGTGCACATGTGTAGTCATAACCTTGTAAGAACTGCCACACAGGCAGAGTGATGGCATGGCATGTCTTGTGTGCACCCTGTATACATCAGTCCTGCACTCATCCCTCCCTGGAATGCACCTGATCCACCCTACACACACACACACACACACACACATACACACGCACGCACACACACACACACGTGCGCACACATCTGCACACACATGCACACACACACGTATGCGCGCACACACCTTTCAGGTTTGATTCCTTTCAGGGATTATGTCTCCCTGATATTCCAATGTTTAGGTACTCCCTTGCTTGTTATAACACCATCAGAATTACCACACAGTTAACAAAAGTGAAGAAAATGCTGTTCCTCTTATCTTTAAATGTATACAGCACAACATTTCTGTACTCAGTTAAGCACATAAATCAGGGCCCTGTGAAAATATTTCATATTTAAGTGGTCAAAATCCTGAGCTCTCCATCATTTGGGGGTATAAGTCTTGGAAGCTCTGCACTTCTCCCTGCACCCGTACAGCCATCTGGAACCCACCAGTCCCATACCTCCCCCACCCACAGAATACACCTGTCTCTCCCCTCACTCTGTTTCTTGGACACCAGGGCAGAAAGATAACGAGAACTTAAACATTATAGATTACTTTAATTTTGCCAGAACATAATACAGCTAAATATTTTTTGATACAGAAAACAGTATACAATATTAAATCAGTGGGTGAGTTTCACTCTTTGAACCATGCGCAAGTTTTGATTAATTCTGTCGCATATTCTTGTAATAACAGCTAATGGCATGTCAAAGTGATGTACCACATTCATCAACATGGCATTCATAGGGTTTCATTGTTTGGACCATACTGGTGGAACGATGCTGCTGTCACCTGGAAGTGTGTGCAAGGTGTTCACTGCATGTACCACGCTCCATAATATTGCCATATTATGCCATATACCCATGTCGGTGGACCAACAGCTGGATGCACCACTGGAGGTGGATGAGGGGCAGTCAGGGGCCAGGAGATACTGAGCTGGTGTGCAGAACATGATGCTCTGGTACAGGGCACCTTCCACTGGTAGTGTTGTACAGCTACGCAGTGTTGGGAAAGATGGCTATGTGACATGTGCAGCAGCATCTGTCATGTGCAGGGCCACAACACAGGGTCATATGTGTGCGCAGCAGGTATAGACAGCACTGTGTCGGGGCATGAGTGGGCACTGGTCATTGTGAGTGGCGAGTGCATGATAATGACATCACGTACTGAGTGCAACCTTCCAGGGGGCTGTTTGCATTGGTGGAAGGGTGGATAGCTAGGTTTGGGGGAGTGTAACATGGTGCAATATGCTGTGGTGGGTGAACATGTCATGAGGGCATGTTGGGGGTTTTGCTGTTGGGGGAGCTGTTGTACTGCACTGTGTGGGGTGGTCAGTGCTGGTGTTGCACGGATTACCAACATTTTTGTGTGGTGGGGAGTGTCAGGCTGTGTCACTGGGTGTGTTTGGTGCTGCCATGTGTGTGGATGGTGCAGATTGGCATTGTGGTCTCATGTGTGTGGACATTGGGTGTGTGATGGGGTGATGTGTAGTGGGGTCCTGTGTTTGTGGGGTGGCTGCACAGTGGCGTTGTGTGCATGGCAGTGTGGCATGTGTTGTGTGCAAGGTATTTACTACATACCTGTTGTCCTGGGGTGTGCTTCCTCACTTGGATGCTGCTCCCTCCTTCCACCATCTCAACTGGCACCTGTGTCCCCTCATCCTGACCCTTCTGTGTGCTTTTGAGGTCCATCTCTGACTCCTGCTGTGTCTTGGTCTCCTGCTCAGTACCTGTAGGGAACACAGGAGCATTAGGTTAGCAGTGCCATGGACCTTGCAGTTGTGGTTGCTAGTTGCTGAGGTGTGGGTGTATTGGTGACCCACCTGTGCCTTCATCATCCTGCTGGCCATCAATGCATCCCACATGCTGTGCCATGTTGTCCTGGCCATGCAGTGTTGCTTCCGTGGTCATGCATCCATCTGTGCCAGGGTCTATGAAGTACACTGTCTATGGTTCTCATACCCTGCTTGTGCCTACATACCTTCCACGGTGTCTACGTCTTCCAGCTCCCCATGGAGACTGACCTCTGTGATGGTGTTTACCACCATTCTCTCAATTGGGGTCAGTGTAGCGTCGATGCTGGTTGGCCTGCCTCCCATGCCCAGGCATGTCCATGCACCAACAGTAAGTTTTTTCTTTACTCCTGGGTGCAGGTCCCGCCACTTATGCTTTATAGAAACAGAGAAACATAGACTTTGACAGCAGATAAGGGCCACTTGGTCCACCCAGTCTGCCCATTTCCCTACCTACTGGATAAGCTGCAGATTCTAGTTAACCAGCAGCCTACTTACTGCCACCCCCCACTACAATTGCCTTATGTCTGTCCCATGCATGTTTGAATTCCCCTACTGTTTTAGACCCAACAACCTCTCCAGGAAGGTGGTTCCATGAATCCACCACTCTCTCCGTGAAAAAAAATTTCCTCACATTACCCTTGAGACATCACTCCTCTGTGTTTAAATTGTGTCCCCTTGTTCTTACACATCTCTTTTTCTGAAAGATGCTACCCTCCTGGACTTTGTTGATTCCCTTGAGGTACTTGAAAGTGTCTATCATGTCCCCGTCCCTCCTTTCATCAAGGGTATACATATTAAGCTCTCTCGGTCTCTCTTCATATGGTTTCTGATGCAGACCCTGCACCATTTTAGTTGCCTTCCTCTGGACTGCTTCCATCCTGTCTATGTCCTTGCATAGATGAGGTCTCCAAAACTGTACATAGTACTCCAGATGGGGTTTCACCAACTGTCTGTACAGAGGGATAACCACTTCCTTTTTCTACTTGTGATGCCCCTTCCTATGCATCCCAGTATCCCCTGGCTCTCACTGACTTCTCACATTGCTTACCAACCTTTAGATCATCTGATATGACTACCCCAGGTCCCTTTCCATTTTTGTTGTTGCTAGTACCTCCCCTGCTTTTGTGTACTCTTCTCCTGGGTTTTTATTTCCCAGGTGCATTACTTTGCACTTCTTTGCATTGAATCTAAGTTGCCATATGTCTGTCCATTCCTCCAACCTTGCCAGGTCCTTCTCATCCTTCTACCCCCTTGTTATCAACTCTGTTACAGATCTTTGTGTCATCTGCAAAGAGGCATACATTTCCTCAGACCCTCTGCAATGTCACTTATAAAGATGTTAAAGAGGACTGGACCCAGTAACTGAGCCCGAGGTACCCACTAGTAACCCCCCTTTGTTCAGAATGTTTTCCATTCACTATTACCATCTGTGTCCTGTTGTGCAGCCAGTTTGCTACCCAGGCTACTACTCCCAGGCTGGCTAACCTGATTATTAATCTTTTGTGCAGGACTGTGTCAAATGCCTTGCTAAAGTCTAGGTAGGCCATATCCACAGCCCCTCCCTGGTCTATTACTCTGGTCATCCAGTCAAAGAAATCAATTAGATTCATCTGACATGACCTTCCTGCTGTAAATCCACGCTGCTTTGGGTCCTATGCCCCGCTGGCCTCTAGGTACTCAACAATTCTTTCTTTCAGAAGTGATTCCATCATTTTCCCTACCACTGAGGTCAAACTTACAGGTCTGTAGTTTCCTGCTTCTGCCTTGCTCCCAGTTTTGTGAAGGGAAATCACATCTGCCCTCCTCCAGTCCTCAGGTACCACCCCATCCTCCCATGATTTGTTAAAAAGTGTGGTCAGTGGTGTCACTAGGTCCTCCCTTTGTTCTTTTAGGATTCTGGGGTGAATCCCATCAGGCCCCATTGCTTTGTCCACCTTGAGTTTTAGGAGTTCTTTCAGGACTGTTCTGTAAATGGAATGGTGTCAACCCCCCTACCCAGAGTGCTTCTATTGTCTGGTTTAGGTAACTCCTCATCTTCTTTTGTGAATACTGAGCAAAAGTATTCATTCAGTATCTCTGCCTTTTCACTGTGTCCCTCTGCCCATCTCCCCTCTCTCTTATTAATCTTCACGATTCCTCCCTTAACCTATCTATGCTCCTTAATGTACCTATAAAAGGTTTTATCCCCCCTTCTTAACTGAATTGGCTATTTTTTTTCTTGGTTTGGGTTTTTGCTATTCTGACTGCCTTCCTCACTTCTTTCTGCTTTAATTGATACAGTTCCCTGTTGTGCTCCTTCTGTGATTCCTTATACTTTTTGAATGCAGCCTTTTTCTCCTTAACCTTCCCTGCCACCTCTTTTGAGAACCATAGTGGTTTTTTACTCCGCTTTGTTTTCTTTATTTGTTTCACACAAAGGCTTGTTGCCTCTATCATGACAGTTTTGATTTTTCTCTATTGTTCTTCCATCCCTCCTTTTGGCCATTTGCTAGTGTATTCCTCAGGTATTCACCCATTTTGCCAAAGTCCGCCCTTCTAAAGTCCAGTATCCTTGTTTTTGTATGGCTTGTCTCCATGGTTGTGCTTATTGTGAAGCACACTGTGCAGTGGTCACTTGTTCCCAGATGTCTACTGACTTTAAATTTGTGATCCTCTCTCCATTTGAGAGTACCAGGTCTAGTATTGCTCCCTCCTGAGTGGGTTCCAACACTAGCTGTCTAAGATCTGCCCCTGTTGGATGTTGAGAATGACCCATCTGGCATATTCAGGTCCCCCATCAACAGTATCTCCCCTTTTTCAGCCATTTTGAGAATGTCCTCTATCATTTTCTTGTCTATTTCCTCTCCTTGAGATGGGGGTCTATATTATGGTCACCAGTATCCATGCCTCTGGACTGGCAGTGCTCATGCTGGCCTGTATGTCAAGCCACAGGCATGCCTTGACCTTCTGGGCTGTGGACAGGGATATTGCCCCTACAGTTTGGTGTAGTGGGCACATATGTTAGTGACTATTGATGTGACCAGGCCACTGGTGATCTTGGTTGCATGGGATGTGCACTGCCTTGGGTGTGGCATCGGGCAGCGCCAGGTATGGTGTGGGTTCTTCTGAGTGTCTGTGACACTCTGACATGGTCTGCGGATTCAACTCCTAAATGCTATTCACTTCCACAACTCTGCATGGGGCAGTCCACATGCCCTTATATTATGTGGTAAAGGGGAGGGTCCATGTACCATTGGCCCACCTGGTGGGCACTGTGCAGTCCACTACATGTCCCCTGTGGTCCCACTTCCAGGGCCGGCAGGTCCTGCATGCCCATTCATGCATACTATGTTCCATGGTTGCCTTGCACACCATGTAGCTGCATGCTGTTTTTCCAACACTTTTGCACATCCTTTACACACTTTAGTGCATAGGGCCCCATACTTGTAAAATACATGAGGTAGGTGTGAAGCAAACTCTATCATTTATTTTAGCCCCTGATGGATTCAAAATGAGGATAATTTTTTTTAGTGGCAGAGGCATCATCATCATTTATGTCCACTTTAGATAGGTTACAAAGAATCCTGTGCCAATGAGTGAGGTACTCTAAATGCCTGATGGCATCAGACTGGCTTCTGCTGCACTCAAAACTGAGCAGTGAAGTCACCCAAAAACCATTAAATCTTAATAAAAACACTTATTTCAAAGCTTCACAATTTAAAATACATGCACAGTATAAACTGGAAACACAATGGCCTGACTTAGAATATAAAACTTGTGCCTTATAAGGGTGCGCCTTGTGATCAGCTGGGCTGTCTGCACCTGGCCCAGAATATGGCAGCAAGTACGTTAACCTGTGCTCAGAAGTCAGAACATATTACTCCTTCATTGTACATTCTTGTCTAACTGCCCGTCAAGTGATGAGTTGATTTTAAAACACTCCATTTAACATGCTAGAAGGTCTGATGGCACTTATGGTGGATAAGGCATCAGGTCCAGATGGTATTCACCCTAGGATGTTGAGGGAGATGTTGGGGGTGATGGCTGGACTACTGTCTTACCTTTTCCACACCTCCCTGGACACAGGGTGCATGCTGCAGAACTGGAGGTTGGCTCATGTGGTGCCTATCCACAAGAGCGACCCAATGGATGAGCCAAGTAATTTTAGACCTGTCAGCTTCACTTCCATAGTGGGTAAACTTATGGAAGCAATCTTGAAGGAGAGACTGGTAACCTTCCTGGAGGTCAATGAGCTCCAGAATGGGCAGCAGCATGGGTTTGTCTCTGGGAGATCATGCAGACCAACCTAATTGAATACTAAGACTGGGTCACAAGGGAGTTAGATAAGGGCCATGCAGTGGATGTCCTATATCTGGATTTCAGCAAGGCTTTGGATTTGGTCCCTTACAGGCGAATGGGGGCAAAGCTGAAATACATATGTGTGGGGGCTAAGATGGCTAACTGGATCAAGAATTGGCTGGAAGATAGACTGCAATGGGTGGCTGGGGGGGGAGCTCTCATCTCCTAGGTCTGTGACTAGCAGTGTGCTGCAGGGCTTTGTGCTGGGGCCAGTGTTGTTTGATCTGTTCATATCAAAAATTGCATACGGTGTTGGGAGCAATGTCAGGTTGTTTGCTGATGTCACCAAGATGGGGGCTGTTGTGGATGGCATAGAGGGGTGGCAGAAGCTACAGGGTGACCTAACCAGTCTTGAGGAGTAGTCAGCAAGGAGGCAATTGGGTTTAAAAGCAAAGAAGTGCAAATTTATGCACTTCAGGCCGAAGAACCCGAGGAGGGAATATTGGTTGGGTGGGGTGAAGTTGAGAGTCACTGAGGAAGAGGAGGATCTATGGGTCATAGTAACAGGGAGCATGAACAACTCTGCCCAGTGCAGGAAGACTGTGGTTAAGGCTAATAGGATGTTGTGGTGCACTGCATGGGGGTTATCATCCAGATACAAGGATGTGATCCTGCCCCTGTACAGGTCCTTGGTGAGGCCACATTTGGAGTACTAAGTTCAGTATTGGCATCCTGTATCTGATGAAAGATATCAGGTTGCTCAAGATGGTGCAGCACAGGGTGATGAAAATAATACAGGGGATGGAAGGCTGAACTTATGAAGAAAGGCTGAGACACTTGAATTTGTACATCCTGGAGGAGAGACGGGATCGGGGGAACATGACTGAAACTTTCAAATACTTGACGAGGATCAACAAATCTGGCACAGAGGGGTTGTTTAAGCTGAAGAAATGAAGGGACATGAGGGGCATGGACAAAGGCTGGAGGGTGGCAGAGGGAGGAGGGAGATGAGGAGACATTATTTCACTGAGAGGGTTGTGTCAAAATGGAATGCTGTACCAGAGGAGGTGGTGGCATGCAGGACAGTGGGCAGTTTCAAAAGAGCATGGGACGGGGCAAGGGGGGACTGGGTAAACAACACTGAACAGTTTCCAAGGGTGAGGGGTGGGGCAGCTGCTTTACAGGGGTTCTAGCTGTGCATTTGAGCAGACTTAATAGATCATGAGGCCTGTTTCTACTGGCAAGTATTGTATGTTCATATACAAAGCCCAGAACAAAGCCAGACCTCTGTGTCACAAACACACTCCGCAGGTCAGGCTCTCTGCTCCCACAGTGCCAACCTCAGAGTGCAATAGTGTGAACAGGTAACAGACAGGGTAACCCTTCTGTCTGCTTTGGGTCCAAATCACCTTTAGCCTTGAGTTCTAGAGGGATTCAAACTGTGAACCTTATGCTAGCATACCCAAATGTATAGGCTCAGATAATATTCTCTTTGGGAGGATGCAATATATCTTTTGCCTAAGGGCACCTAACCAGGTATTCAAAATGAACCCTTTTTAACTGTATAAGAGACCTATGTATTTCTTACCTTATTATACAAGCTCAGTAACACAATCAAGCTTTTCAACAGCTGTCAGACTTAAATACAGACACTTCACATGCAAAAAGAGCTAAGTTGTATCCTATATGTGTTGACACACACACATGCACTTTGATTGCTGGTGCTGTGACTCATTCTAATATTTGTTTATTGACTGTATCTCTTATACTATGTTGTATATGCTTTTGTTATTGTTTGCATGTACTGCTCGCTGTTGTTTCCGTTATTGGTCTGCTGTTGTATCCTTGTTTAAATGGTTATGCACTTCTGAAATGTTTCTTGTATGTAATCCCTTGTACTCTCCCTGGTCATGCCTGAAAATAGTCATTTTTTGGCTAGTGCACTAACCCAGTCAACAAAAACTAAATAAATAAATAAAACAATAAACTGAGGAGACACCTAGGCAGTATTTCAAAGAAAAGGTTGTTTACTAAAATGTGATGAAAACAGGTAATATTAAATACAGAACAATATGTCATAAATCTTACAATCATGTAAAGCATAAAGGAAGTTACAGAACAAACACTGCTACCACAGATACTTAATTATTTTCTAAGTATTACCTTTTAAGTGCTGTTCAAGTTAGAGATCTTTCTGTCTCAGAGCCTAAGATTCATATGTCACATTTCCCAGATACAATGTTTCATTTTTAACTCTATCTGCCCCCACCCCCTAGATCCTCCCTTAGATTTTAATTTCTAACATAGTTATCCCTGAGGATGTGAGTCATTGCTTTGAGGAATCTACAACTAGCCATTTCCCAAATATGACAGTCTTTAATCAAACATTTCTCTTTGATGTCCCTTCTCCTTATTTCCTGCTGCTAGTGTGCGCTGAGGGTCTTATGACTCTTCACACACTTCTGGCTATGTGATAAATGAGAGGAACCAGCTCAATTACCTTTCTTCCTGTAACGTCATAAAACTTACATTTAGTTTCAACTTCAAAAGCCTGGGCAGGTCATAAAAGGTAATAAAATGCCCTTCTGTAAGGAAGTCTTAATTAAATTATTCCTGTGGTCAGTTTAATGACATCCTGTGGTTTCAGCTACTGACCTTTAAAGTTAAAGGCCAAATTTCTCACATACAGACATTTCATACACAAACCATTTATTTATAACTATCATACAATAACCATAAGCAGAGGGCAGAGCGTCACACTCTGTACCTCCATGAGCTTTTGTCAGCCCCTCAGACCTGAAAAAACTATAGTTTCACATCAGGACCTGATATGGTACACTCCCTCTCACCTTGTATCAGCAGAAGATATTGCATTTACAGTATGTGTCCCTGCTTTGTACAATGCTATCCACTGTAAGGTTTGTGGAACCCTTTTGGTTGCCAACTTCAAGACCAGACCCAGTGCTCACCTCCTGACAGAAATAGAATTTGTCAGCATAAAAGGACTGCTTGGTCTGCCCAGCCTGCCAAGATGTTTTATGCCTAATCAGTCTCTGCACACTCCAACTAGTCTGTGGCAACCCTCTCCTTCCCTGCCTGTTACTAATATTCCCTGTGTCTATCCCATGCATGCTTGAAGCCCCCCCTCTGTTTTTGCCTCCTCCACATCTGGTGGAAGTCTGTTCCAGACAGCTACCACCCTTTCAGTTAAGTAGTATTTCCTCACATCCCTCTTAAAATCCAACCCCTCCAGCATCATCACATACCCCCTGGTCCTGGTGCAATTTGTAATGTGAAATAAACTTCCCTGCTACACCCAGTTCACCCCTGTGAGGTACTTTTAGGTCTCTATCTTATCCCATCTTGCTCTCCTCTCTTCCAGCACGTATATGTTGAAATTCCCCAGTCTTTTCTCATAGGACTTTTTGAGCAACCCCTGCACCATTTTAGTTGTCCTTCTCTGGACTATATCCACCCTATCTATGTTCTTTCTGAGGTTTGGCCTCCAAAACTGGATAGAATACTCCAGGTGGGGTCCCCCCAGCAAGCAATACAGTGGCAACACCACCTCCCTCCTCCTGCGGGAGATACCCATCCCTATGCACCCCGGAAGTGCACTAGCCCTATCCACTGCTTTGTCATATTGCCTTGCCACTTTGAGGTAATCAATTATGATAACCACTAAGTTCCTTTCCTGCTTAGTGACTGTAAGTACCCCCATCCTATACTCCACTTCTGGGTCCTATGCCCCAGGTGCTTGACTTTGCTCTTTTTGGTATTAAACCCCAACTGCCATGCTCTTGGCCAGTCCTCAAGTTTACCAATATTCTTGTGCATTCTCTCTTGTCCCTTCTGAGTGTTTACCTA
This sequence comes from Neoceratodus forsteri, assembly GCA_016271365.2. Taxonomy (NCBI): domain Eukaryota; kingdom Metazoa; phylum Chordata; order Ceratodontiformes; family Ceratodontidae; genus Neoceratodus; species Neoceratodus forsteri. The sequence continues at coordinate 1,211,193,411 of CM028132.1, forward strand.
TCACACAGTTTGGCATTATCTGCAAAACGGCATACCTTCCATGCTGGTTCTTCTGGAATGTCACTTATGAAGATATTGAAGTGAACTGGTCCCATTACTGGCTCTGCAGTGCCCCACTGGTCAGTTTTCCATGGTATCCTGTTTTTAGGGTACCATGATTAGGGCACTGTAATGTGGGCACCACAACAAGGGCGTGAGTGACACGGGTGATCTGGATTTTAGATTGTTCTGCACTCACACCCTGATGGGCATCCCCACAATATATCTACCCTTCATGACATGCCCACCCTGGAGGATGTTATATTTATTTTTGGGGGGTGTAGGGGGCAAAACCGCTAATTAAAACCTAACTCTTTCATGGGACGGTACTTTGGTGCTGTAACTTTCAGGTGTTGTAATGTCACCTGCACTAATGCTGGGCAACATATTTCTTGTGCCCTAAATTATCTCACCCACATTGCCTGCACACCATCGTGGATGAACCCTCTCCCATCAATAGGGTGAATGCTGTTAACCACAACCCTCAGTTGCCTATCCATTTACCAGTTTCTAACCCAATTCACTGCTTTGGATTACACCCCTAGGCTGTGTTAAGCAGGGTTTTCATTCATTAACCCTTGACACTGAAGTGAGACTGACTGGCCTGTAGCTGCTAGCCTCCTCCCTGCTTGAGCTCTTATGCAGGAGGACCACATCTGCTGTCCTCCAGTCCTCTGGAACCACACCTGTCTCCAGTGAACTGTTGAATAAAGCCATCAGTGGGGCAGCTAGGATGTATCCCATCCAGTTCCATAACCTTGTCCACCTTCAGAGCTGCAGGTACCGTCAGGACTCTTTCCTCTGAAAATGGACTCATGTCCACCTCAGCCCCCCTCTTTGAATGCAGGCCTTTCTGGACTGATTTGTTTATGGTGGGTGGTTTCTGAATAATCATGTGTATGACCATTATGTGGTGTATTTTTCTTGGTGCTAATCATGTAATTTGTTGGCATATTATTGATATGCTACTGTTAAGCACTCACAGCTTTTGGAAGGACACTTTAGAAAATAAAAATATACTACTACTGTTACTACTACCACTAAATGCTACCACTACTACTTATCATCACTTGTGAGGAAGCAGAATTCACTTTGGACTCTGCTACTCATGGTTTATTTCCTGCCCACTCACTCAAAAAGATAAATGGCAATATTTTGAGCCAGGCCATTGTGTATCTCATGCATGTGACAATGTGTTTCAAGGTGCTGCTACTTTGTAAGTGACCTGCAGGACCATTTGTGAAGCCAGCTATGTGTCTGAGATGGTACCTGGTTATTATAATGCGGATAAAACTGCACTTGAAATACCATGCATGGAATAGTGCAAGTGGGTATAAAGTGACAGGGTTTTATAGCTTGAGGTAAGAACCACTACCCCTGTCACAGTATGGAGCCATGCAGTAATGTGAAGGACACTGCTGGGATGGTGCCTGGTCAAACTGCTTGCATGGTGGAGTTGCTAGAGCACCTGCCTCTGGGGGACTGCAGTTCGGTTCACCCAGGTCCCACTGTATTGCAGCATATTATTTAAAAAACAAACAAACAAAAAGTTTTCCCTGCTCTGGGGATTCCTTCTACCCCAAAGTCCACTAGCTCCAGGAGTTGATTATAATAAGTCTGGGGGATGTGGGGGTGAAACTCCCCAAGCTGGTATGTGTGGGGGGGGGGTAGAGCCCCCTGCAAAAACAAAGATATTGTTCTGGTGTGCATGTTGCTGTACTGGTTGGCATCTTGTGCTGACCTTATTTTGCTGCATTGTTGATGTGCGCAGTTTTTTCCACAACATTATGACCCCATGCCATCTGGGATAATGTCTATGATGGTGTAGCTGCTCTTTAAGTGGCAGCTGCACCATCACACCCATATTGTCACAGACCTGTAATGTGCAGACTTGTGTCTCACAGCATGCAAGTGCAGTGCTTGTCAAGGGGTGTAGCTGTGTTCCTCACACCATGCTATTTATTTATGATGCTACAACATATACATTAAATTTTGGATGTGCTTTTGACATTCAGTTTGATGGGTTTCATGTGGGTGGTTGGGGGTGGGCAAGTTAGTGTCAAAAAAATTAATAACATATTCCCTTACTTTTCACACATATTCATTTGCATTAATCTTTTTACAATGAATAGTGCAGTGTACATACTATACAGGCATGGTGGGGCCTGTTTTTTAGGGCTGAGTTAGCATTTGTGTCAAAAAAAAAATTTGTTGACAGCTTGTATTTTGGACATTTAGGGAGAAAAAGATAGCATTCAAGAAGTATAAGGAATCACAGAAGGGGAGAAAAAGATAGCATTCAAGAAATATAAGGAAACACAGAAGGAGCATGACAGGGAACTGAATCAGTTAAAGTAGAAGGAAGTGGGAAAGGCAATCAGAATAGCAAAGGCCCAAACTGAGGAAAAGATAGCCAACTCAGTTAGGAAGGGGGATAAAACCTTTTATAGGTACATTAGGGAGCAAGGGAGCAAAGAAAGGTTAAAGGAGGGACAGTGAAGATTAATAAAGGGCAGGGAAGGGGAGATGGGCAGAGGGAGACAGTGAAAAGGCAGAGATACTGAATGAATACTTTTGCTCAGTATTCACAAAAGAAGAAGAAGAAGAGAAGTTACCTAAACCAAACATTAGAAACACTCTGGGAATGGGGGTTGACACCAGTCCATTTACAGAAGAAAGGGTCTTGAAAGAACCCCTAAAACTCAAAGTGGACAAAGCAATGGGGCCTGATGGGATTCTCCACAGAATCCTAAAATAACTAAGGGGGTACCTAGTGACACCACTGACCACCTTTTTTAACAAATCATGGGAGGATGGGGTGATACCTGAGGACTGGAGGACAGTGGATGTGATTACCCTTCACAAAAGTTGGAGCAAGGCGAAAGCAAGAAACTACAGACCTGTTAATTTGACCTCAGTGGTAGGGAAAATGATGGAATCACTTCTGAAAGAAAAAACTGTTGAGTACCTAGAGGCCAATGGGGCACAGGACCCAAGGCAGCATGGATTCACAGCAGGAAGTTCATGTCAGATGAATCTAATCAATTTCTTTAACTGAGTGACCAAAGTAATAGACCAGGGAGGGGCTATGGATATGGCCTACCTAGACTTTAGCAAGACATTTGACACAGTCCCACACAAAAGATTAATAATCAAGTTAAGCAACCTGGGATTGGGTCCCAGGGTGGCAGCCTGGGTAGCAAATTGGCTGCACAACAGGACACAGATGGTAATAGTAAATAGAACTCACTCTAAAGAAAGGGGGGTTACTAGTGGGGTACCTCAGGGTTCAGTACTGGGTCCAGTCCTCTTTAATGTCTTTACAGGTGACATTGCAGAGCATCTGGAAGGAAAAGTATGCTTCTTTGCAGATAACACAAAGACCTGTAACAGAGTTGCTACAAAAGGGGGGGAGTGGAAAGGATGAGAAGGGACTTGGCAAGGTTGGAGTTATGGTCAGAAGTATGGCAACTTAGATTCAATGCAAAGAAGTGCAAGGTAATGTGCCTGAGAAACAAAAACCCAGGTGAAGAGTACACAATGGCAGGGGAGGTACTAACAACAACAAAAATGGAAAGGGACCTGGGGGTAATCATATCAGATGACCTAAAGGTGGGCAAGCAATGTGAGAAGGCAGTAAGGAGAGCTGGGGGGATACTGGGCTGCATAGGGAGATGCATCACAAGAAGAAAATGGGAAGTGGTTATCCCTCTTTACAGACAGTTGGTGAGACCCCATCTGGAGTACTGCATGCAGTTTTGGAGACCCCATCTCTGCAAGGACATAGACAGGATGGAGGCAGTCCAGAGGAGGGTAACTAAAATGGTGCATGGTCTGCATCAGAAACCATATGAAGAGAGACTGAGACAGCTTTATATGTATACCCTTGAGGAAAGGAGGGACAGGGGGGAAATGATAGAAATGTTCAAGTACCTCAATGGAATCAACAAAGTCCAGGAGGGTAGCATCTTTTAGAAAAAAAGATGTGCAAGAACAAGGGTGCACAATTCAAAGACAGAGGAGGAATAGCTCAGGGGCAACCTGAGGAAATATTTTTTCATGGCGAGAGTGGTGGATGCATAGAACCGCCTTCCTGAGGAGGTTGTGACCCTGGGGTCTAAAACAGTGGGAGAATTCAAGAATGCATGGGACAGACATAAGGCAATTGTAGCGGGGGGTCGGAGGAAGTAGGCTGCTGGTAAACTTGAATCTTCAGCTTATCCAATAGGTAGGGAAATGGCAGACTGGGTGGGCCAAGCAGTCCTTATCTGCCATCAAAGTCTATGTTTCTATGTTAGCCTCTAGGATTGTGAAAATGTTCTCAGTCCTAGTGACTACATTTTTGCAAAATTCTACAAAACAGATCTCAGTGATTGTTTTTTTACTTACGAATAGTTACAGGCTTGTAAATATTCCTGTTTTAATACACTTTTGCCCTAAATTACAATTAAAAAAACTGCAAAGAATTAGTTGTGAAACACAGATTCATTAGAGCTTGTCTTACAATAGGAACATTTGGGCTGGCCCAGTGGTGCTGAGGGTTGAGGCGCTGGATGCCACACCTCGCACCATGCCGGTGACCCAAGTTCAGAAGCGAGCTCTGGCACTGGGGGTCGGCAGGGATGGGGCGAGGATCGGGTGCCCACTGGGATGCTCTCCTCCCCACCAGGGGGGAAGGTTGGGGCATGTCTGGTGCATCAGCAACTCCCAGTGGAGATTGGGGTGCTGCTGTGCATCGGCTGCATATCAGCATGGCTGATGCAGGCAGGGTTGCCATGCACCAAGCATCCGAGTGCACCACATGGGGGGGAGAACACCAAAACAAGGAAAAGCCCAACTCTGCAGAGTAGGCAATGGCACCTGACCCCCATGCCCACCACCAGAACCACCTTACTTGGTCTTCCAGTTCATCTACCCAGGCCCTCACCTGCAGCCAGAGTCTAAACTATAAGAGCACCCAAGAGGGGGGGTGGCCCCATCCCGGAGGGTTAAGCTGGGGATGCTGGCTGTGGGGGGGGAGATAGGAGGCTTAGGGTCAAGGGGACCTCAAGTGGGCAGAAACAGGTAGGATGCCTGAAAGAGACTCCATGGGCTGTGACTGGAGCAAAAAAGAATGGTAAAAAAAAAAGTAGGCGCATTTGGTGGTTTATGAACGATTTTTTAAATTAAGTTATTAAAGTTTAAAGTTTGAAAATCATGCACATGCATGGATCACTTGAACAAATAGCTGAAAAAGGGCAATATTTGTCTTCCAGAATTAAAGTTGGGTCAGAGCAAAAAGTTTAAAAGTGGAAAACATAAAAAAATACTTCAAAGGGAAAGAGCACTAAAAGCTTCACACCCCAAGTATGCGGCTGGTCCTGGTTTGCACTTTGTGTGCAAAAAAAAGAAGTTTTTATTGCTGTTTACTGCACTATAGTAGATCATATCTAGCTGATCTTGCTGATTCCAAAACTGACATTTGCTGTGACTAAAAATTTCAGAATCCAATGCTGCTGATTTCTGACCTGGGCTGCAGTAGTGGGAGGTTCAATAGCCTGCAGTATGTATTAGAGCTTCAATAACCTCTGATCAGATGTTTGATGGACTTTTTTTCTCCAAGAGTACAGTCCTCTGTGACTGCATTTAGCCCCAAGAACACAGCGGGATCAACAACAAAAGAACTTATAAAATCTCTAAAGCCACTGCAGACTATTGGATCTACCACTGCTACAGCTCAGCTTTGATGTCAGATGGAGGGGATCCTTGGATTTCTGGTAACAGCAGGATCAGCCAGATGCAATCTAATATACTGCAGTAAGCAAGTAAGTAAAAAATGTTTTTGCACACAAACTAGGAAAGCAAATATTGTAGTGAATGGCATCATTCTTTCTCAGAAGTAAGATGGACTGGTATATATGGAAACACAGCAGGAAGAAAAGTGTGGAACAGCACTTTTGGAAAGGTCAGAAGTTAGAGAACAGGGGCTAGGTTCACAAAAAGATTGAAAGCACAGCACAAAAGTTTGCATTGTGCTTTGCATTTGCCAAGGTGTCTAAGTTTGCTGTTCACAGTTGGATAGTGCACCATGCTATCTGACTGTGAATAGGACTAGATTAAGTCAGCAATAACCCCATTACCATTAGTGCGAACCCCAGTAGCACTGCCCTGACATGCAGCTATGAGTTTGGCCCCACAATGAATAGTGCAGGTGCACTATTTCCAGTTCACAAAAGCAGCCATGTAAATGAGCCCATTGGACATGAAAGGCTCCAGGTGGCCATTTGCATGTCCATTATGGGCCCATTTGCATAGGCTGTGTGGAGCTAATTGTGGCCCCTCAGCCCCTGCCCAATATGCAGCTACAGTCCCTGGCATCTAGTGGTACCCCCTACTGATCGCCGGCCTGAGTATATATATTTAACATTTCCTAGTGCTAGTGGACCCCACTGCAATCACTGGGCTGATTGCAGAAATATAATGTATTCCTGGTGGCTAATGGTTCCCCCCTGTGATCGTTGGCCCAATTGTAAACACATAAGTTTTCCCTAGTGGCCAGTGGTCCTTACTCCCACCTGATCCCTCTCTCCACCTGTACAACATTTTCCCTGGTGTCTAGTGGACCATCCCCCTATCCGATTTCCCTCCCCAGTCTGACAACCCCCCCAAAAAAAACACAGCATTAGTCTCATCCTGCAATCTCCACCCCCAAACCTGTCTCTCTTTGGTGGCCAGTGGCCCCCCCGATCTGCTTATATGTACTGTATATGTGCGTGTGTGTGTGTAATATATATATATATATATTAGAGGTGAAAAACTCTGTTTAATGCATCAGTTAGGGTTGTTCCACAGTGACAATAGTGAGGAAATTCAGTGTTAGGGTTGAAACCCCCCCTTGGACCCCCTAATGCCAAAGAAAACAGAAACGGAAATGGGAACAGAGGTGCATACGGAAACGCAACCTGTAACGTGCATGGTCACGGAACCGCAACTGTTAATGCAAATGGTAATGGTAACAGCAACAATAACACCAAAGGAAAGAGAAATACAAATGCACGCGAGTACAGAAATGCAAACCGTTATGCGCACGGTCACGGTACTGCAATTGTAAACACAAATGGTAACAGTAACAACAAAAATAATGCCAAAGGAAACAGAACAAAACAGAAATGCAAGCGTGTATGAAAACACAAACCATAATGCACGTGGATGGTACCGCAATTACAAATGAAACTGGTAATGGTAACAGCAACAATAACACCAAACAACACAGAAACGCAAACGCAAGCAAAAACGCAAACCGTAACGCACACGGTGATGTGGACAGTAATGGTGCCACAAACAGTAATGGAAATGCAACTGGAAACACTAACTGGCACAGTAACGAAAGGGCACACCCTTCTTTTCCCCTCAAAAATGCATAGGAAAACACAGTGAAAATGAAGAATGTATACATAACAATGGGCCTCGGAGCAGAAAATGAGAACTTGGAATATTAAATTGCTTATATCTCAGGAACCGTACGACGTAGAAAAAAAATGTAAATTTCATATGACTTTCCTGGCTAGTGTTATGCTTAGCCCCATTAGGGGGCTACGCATTTTTGTGACGAAAAGTCCATATCTCGCACCGTTTCTGAGATACAGAGCCCAAAATGTGCGATGGGCGCCGTAATGTTATCCAATGGGAAAAAGCGTTACTTTTGGAGTGCTGTCACTGTGCCGCCCTGTAATATTTTTTCACCAAACCATGATAAGGCACATCAGTGGGATGATGGCTTTCTTCCCTCCAAATTTCAGCCTAAAAGACCAAATTGTTATTTTGCAGCAGGGAGGCAAAGGATTCCTGTAACGCAGTGGATGCCGTAATGTTATCCTATGGGAAAAAGTGTTAAATTTGGAGTGCCGTAACTTTGCTGCCGTGTAATAGTTTTTCACTAAAACACTAAAAGGCACATCTGTGAGATGTTGGCTGCGTTCCCTCCAAATTTCAGCCCAAAAGACCAAACCATTCTTTTGCAGCAAGGTGGCAAAGAATTGCTGTCATTTTGCCATAGCCTGGAAAAGTAGTGTCTCAATTTGCTAAATCTTTCACAAAAATTTGCGACACTTTTGTGAGTGTGACACTACTTTGCAAAGTACTTTTTCCAGAAACTTGAAAAACATATTTCTAGGGTGTTTAACCTCAAAATAAAGATATGTCTAGCATCATCAGGGTCCGACTAGGTGAACACAAAAACAATTGTGTTGCTAGAGGGTCCCACATTTAAATGCCAAGCATTTTTCTGATCACCAACTGAAAACAAAATGGTGGATTTGCGAAAGTAAAAGGGTAATTTGCGAAAGTAAAAACCACATTTGTGAATGTGTTGAACTTTTTGTTAACTTTTCCCATTGACTTATAATGGGAAATTGCTTTTTGAATAACTTTTGAACCGTTTAATATTTTTTCACAAAATCTTCAAAAGGCACATTGGGGACCCCGGCCACATGTTCCCTGAAGTTTTTAGACTGGTTGCGTAAACCGTGTGACCTGTAGGGATGAGCAAAAATTCAAAAAAGCGTAAACTTGTGCACAGATCACACTTAATAACTCCGCAGCCGTATATCTGAGCAATAGGAAAGCTGGCATATCCCAAGATGAATGCTTCTTGATCAAGTATTCCAAATGTCAGGCAAATCTTTTTTTTTTTTGAAATTCAGAATCTTTATTCATTTTTGATATAATCAGTGTAGTAACAACAGGAACATAGACAAGTGGAAAACATCAATTACACAGGCAAAATTGTACATGGAGAATCAGCAGGTAAGGTACAATGAGTTTCGGAAAGAAAGAAAAAAAAAAGAAATCCCCACCCAATCCAATCCCCCCCCTTCCTTTATCCCTCCACCTCCCCCACCCCATGATGCGCTTTCTGGGAGATTAACAAATGAAGTACAGTACTTCCAGGGAGTGATCAGTGTGCGATGGTCGGAATCCAAGTGTGATGTTACTGATCCCTCCAGCTGGGGGTGTAGAGAGCGTAGACTAATTCAAATATAAAGCGTACAGTTTACCCCACAAACGGTAATGGAAATGCAACTGGAAACATTAACTGGCACAGTAACGAAAGGGCACACTCTTCTTTTCCCCCCAAAAATGCATAGAAAACACAGTGAAAACAAAGAATGTATACATAACAATGGGCCTCGGAGCAGAAAATGAGAACTTGGAATATTAAATTGCTTATATCTCAGGAACCGTACGACGTAGAAAAAAAATGTAAATTTCATATGACTTTCCTGGCTAGTGTTATGCTTAGTCCCCATCAGGGGGTGTAGAGAACGTAGACTAATTCAAATATAAAGCATACAGTTTACCCCATTTCCGGTCAAACAAATTCAAGGAGTTTCTAGAGCTAGCTATTAGTTTTTCGGTCCTGAAGCATAGAGATATTTCTTTGATCCACTCTGCGTATGTAAAGGGCATTTGGTCCATCCAGTGTCTGAGGACCATGTCAGGCAAATCTGTTGAACAGTTGCAAAGTTATTAAGGTACAACATTTTACATTTAACATGTAAATGGCTCCTCAACCCTAACTATGGTAGCACTACCATGCTACCATAATATATATATATATATATATATTATAGTGGCATGGTAGTGTCACTATAGTTAGGGCTGAGTAACTTTTAAGGTTGGAAGGTGAAACTTTGCACCTTAATAACTTCTGCTACTGTTCAATGGATTTGCTCTGATATACATACATATATATATATATATATATATATATATATATATATATAGCAAAAACTTTGTTAATGCATCAGTTAGGGTTTTTACTAAAGTGACAAATGCAGGGAAATGAGGTATTAGGGTTACCAACACTAACATGCCCCACCCCCACCCTGCAGACACTGACAGGCATTTGGGGTGTGCCTTCAGGTCATCGGTCCTAACGCTCAGCCTATTCCAACCACAGTCCCACCCAGCAGACACTGGCAAGCATCATGGTGTGCTTTGGGGTCATTAGCCCCAACGCTAACCCCATTCCATATGTAAATAAGCTAAGATGGGTACTGTATAGGAGAGTGGAGTGCACATTAGGGCAGATGGCCACAGGTGCATCAACATGTTTCCAGCAGCATATGAGAAATTACAGCTGTACTGTTCATGAGGTGAGTTAAAAAATGGCTATGTTGAAAATTTGGAGTGAAAATATTGAAAATTGGCAGAGTTACATGCGCGCATGAAACATTTCAATGACCATGCATAACTCAGCCATTCTGAGATATTTTGCGCATCACGACATGGGCTTTATCACCCGCATCACAGAAATATTAGCTTAGTCCTGAAAGGTGATTTCATGCAGTGACTGTGAAATCACCTTTCAGGACCAAGTAATGAAATGAAAGTGCATGTGTTCATGAGGTGGGATCTCAAAAAGCCCATGTTGAAAATTTGGTTCAGAAATAGCTAAAAATGGCTGAGATATCAACATATGTTCAAAACGCCAATGCCAGCCATTATACGGCACCTACCTTGATTCTTCAGTTTGTGGTTCAGCTTTGAAGAGTGCAGATGTGTCCTGGTTCACAGAAGATGACAGCCACTGACCTCTGACAGTAAGCATAGGGTAAAGGGGGGTGGGATGTGGTTGTTCAGTGAGAGGGCTGGGATGGGGGAGAGGGCGGCGGGGATGATGAGGGACCATTTTCTTTTTTTTTCAGGTTGTCAAAAGAAGTCGGCAGTGGACAATTTTCTTATTCACAGGAAATACATCAAATAGGTATTTGGGGACACTGGGAGAGGGCACCCCAGTGTCCCGAAGTGCTGGGGGTTGGCTACAATTGCTGGCATGGGGATTGGGCTCCCCAATGCAAGAAACAAAAAATAAATGAACGGGGGGCATCTGACACTGTGAGTGGGCTCACCAGTGTCCCAAAGTGCTTGGGGGGGGTTGGCAATTATTGCCGGTATGGGGATTGGGCCCCTGAAAACTGAAAACAAAGAATAAATGGACAGGGGGCATCTGACTTCATGAGTGGGCATCCAGGTGTCAGATTATATATTTGGGAACTAGGAGTGGGCTCCCCAGTGTCCCAAAATGCTGGTGGGGTGGACTTTCATTTCTGGCATGGGGTTTGAGCCCCCCGATGCCAGTAACAATTAAACCAAAGGGAATAAGGGGAGGGCATCTTACACTGGGAGTTGGCATCCTGGTGCCATATTATATGAAATTAATAAAATCCTGACAAAGGGAAGGTGGGGGGTGCCACTAGACACCAGGTCAACATGGGGGGGGTGCCACTAGACACCAGAGATAGAGGACAATGGGCTGAAGGTGCCACTAGACACCATGGAAAACAGGTGGATCAAGGCTGACTCTGAAGTAGGCAGCATTTGTGCCAGCTGTGGCTGCAGAAGCCAAGAAAACCAGAGTGTTCTCATACAGAGAACAGGGGAGGAAGCAGTCCTATCGCTAAGCTTGGCACCTGAGATTTCGGGTGACCAGCAAAGGTGTTTCAGGGCACAGTACATAAAAAACATCAGAATATAGTTAAAAGTGTCCTGTTTAGCTAAGTTCTGATGTTTCATTTTTAGATTACATCTTTTTTTTACTTGTTTTCTCTCTTGCTAATTAGAAAACAAGATGGCGGACACAACAGAGCTCTGCAAAAGTAAAGCAGTCTCTGTGTGACCCTACATGTGAAAAAACTGCTTTTTTTGCAAGAAAAATGGCTCAATGTGACCATTCATGCCAAAAAGTGCAAAAGAAACACTTTTTTTGCACAACAAATCCAAAAATGCGTGAAAAAAAAAATTTTTTGTGCAAAAAACAAACATTTGCACCAAAAAACACTTTTTTGCCTGTCATATAAATTTTACCATAGGAAATAATGGGAAATTTAACATTTTAATAACTTTGAAACAGATTAATTCTTTTTTCACCAAGCCTTCAAAAGGCACATCTGTGGCCCTAAGGCTTTCTACCCTGAAAAATTCAGAGCAGAACATAAAGCTGTTTCTGAGATACAGGTGGACAATGAAACATCCAAAAACTGGTAAATTTAGGATTTTGTAATGCTTTGTATCTCAAAAACCACAAAAGGGGTTTCACACACAGTTTGGCAAGTCAAGAGACCTATCCCTAGAGATTACGCATGCCAAATTTTGTGCAAATCCATTAAACGGTTCCAAAGCTATTAAGGTTCAGACTTTTCAGGTTTAACTTAGAAGTGTTGTGTACCCAACCCTGACTGTACTGGCGCGACCGCACCAGTATAAAATATATATATACATATGTAATTTTATTTATTTATTTATTTAAAATTGGTGACAGGAAAGGCACACTGAACTGAGGCTCATTTCTAGGTGCAACCCGGGTACAAGGTGTACACTGAGGTATGCAGTAGAGAATTGAGAAGTACAACAATTGCTTGTTACAGATGTTAAGTGCAACATAAAGACATTCCATTTCTAACATTAGTATTTACAGTATATTACAAATGCTTCTATTTACAGAATTTACAAGCAGTAATATTACTGTATTGTGTAAACTAGCACAGAAATTGTACAGTAGATAAACAGTAATACAACTTGAGGCTGACGTGTGCAAAATATTGACCAAAAGAGGCATCCGAGGGTAGGCTAGGCCCAAATTGAGGTGGGTCCAGGTGAGTATCTTGGGCAGGAAGTGGAGGGGAGGAGCCTGAGGAGTTATTTAACAGCTGATAGGGAGGAGGCCTGGTGAAGGTTGGGTTGGAGAGTGTTCCACAGGAGGGGGAGATGGTAGGAAAATGCATCTTGGCCAGTAGCAGAGAGGGGGTGTGTGAGGTAAAAAGTGTGTGCGTCTCTATGGTGAAGGGAGTAGCCTAGGAAATTGGCTGGAGAAAGGTGGGAAGAGAGGTGGGGGGGAGCCTAACCAGTATTTAGCTATGAGGGAGGCGCTGTGGACAGTTCTCCTGTGCAACAGCGGGGTCAGGGATAGAGTGGAGTAGAGGAGGTAGTGATGACTAAGTGGGAGAGAGGCAGTGGCAAAATGACAGAAAGAGTTAAGTAGGATGTCAAGTTTTGAAAGGGAAGAGGTTGGGGCCGTGCCATGGATGATGTCCACATAGTCCAGCACTGGCAAGATGGTTTTGCGTATGAGTTCACTATGGGTGGGAAGGGGAAGACTGGCTTTGTGGTGATAGAGGATGGCCAGTTTGGGCCAGAGTTTGGTGCAGATGGCCTCGATGTGGGTGGAAAATTTGAGGTGGTTATCCAGCCAGACACCCAGGTACTTGAAGGCGGGTACCGACTCGAGGGGAGAGCCATCCAGAGTGGAGATGGGTGGGTGGGCAGGTAGGGAAGCAAGCTTTTTTCTAGTACCAAATGCCATGGTGACCCTTTTTTTAGCATTAAGTTTAAGCTGTTTTTTCAGGAATCAAGCTTGAACTCGGTTGAAGTCGCTCCGAAGATTTGAGAGCACGCTGTCATGGAAGGGGCCTGAGGCATAGATGATAGTGTTGTCAGTGTACAGATGCATGTGTGAGGAGAGACAGGCAGTGGAAGGTCATTTATGAATAGGGAGAAATGGATGGGGCCAAGGACAGAGCCTTGGGGGTTGCCTGAGAGGATGGGTGGAGGAGGAGAGGGTGTCACCTATTTGTACTGACTTCTGCCTATTCTGGAGGTAAGAGTGGAGCCAGTTGAGGGCAGGTTGAGCAAGGCTGAAAGAGCTTAGTTTGTGGAGCAGTAGAGGGTGGGAGACAGAGTCGAAGGCTTTTGCCAGGTCAATGAAAATGGTGGTGATGGTTTGGCCGTTGTCCATGGCAGAGAGAACTGAGTTATTTACTCGTAGCAAGGTGGTGATAATGAAGTGGTGTTTTCTAAATCCTGAGTGAAAGGGGGAGAGGGAGCTGTTTGTGGAGAGAAATGTAGACAGTTTGGACAGCATGAGGGATTCTTGGATTTTGGTGAGGAAGGGGAGGAGTTAGCTGGGTCTGCAGTTTCCCAGTAAGGAGGGGTCACCGCCTTTATGCATAGGAAGAATTTTGGTTAGTTTCTAGGTGGAGGTGACCATGGCTGTGGTAAGAGAGAGATTAAGTTTGTGTGTCAAGGGTGTGACTATGGCCGAGGCAGAGATGCAGAGCAGTCTGGGGTGCAAGCCATCTGGGCTGGTTTTGGACTGATTTAGAGAGGTAAATGTAGTGTAGACTTCAAGGGGCATGAAAGAAGGAAAGAGGAAGCCAGAGTAGGAGGGGGAGGATTTGGTGGAGTCGGGTGGAGGAGGGGATGAGTCGGGCAGGGCACAAGAAATGAAGAATGAGTTGAAAAGTTCAGCTACAGTAGCAGGATCTGAGACAGTTCTGCCATCAATGTTGAGGACTGGGCTGGCTTGCTTGGAGGGAGGGCCAATAAGGGAGTTGATTATCTTCCAGAAAGATGCAGGGAAGCTTAGTTCTGGGTGTGCTTTAAAGTAGGAGGCTTTAGATTGCCAAATTGCTTTGGTGAATTTGTTTCTGAGTAGTTTGTAGGATTGGAGGTCGCAAGAGGCAAGAGAGGCTTTGTACAGTCTCCATGCCTTATCCCTGGCTCAACATAAGGTGATGAGGTCAGATGTGATCCGGGATGATGGTACCATTTAACTCTGGCTTTCCTGAGGGGAGTGTGGCGATCCCAGGTACTTAGGAAAATGTTGCAGAAGTGGGATAGGGTGAGGTCAACATCTAGGGAGGCAAAGACTGGAAGCAAGTCCGTGTTTGTTAGGTGACATTGTAGGGCGGATTTATCAAGGACATGTAGGGAGCGGACCAGATAAATTTGGGGCCAGAGAGCAGTGGGTGGATTTTGCAGCTGCAATAAGTAATGCAGTGGTCACTAAGGGCATCAGAGAGGATGCCCGAGGCAGTGATCCTGTGGGGATGTGTGGTTAAAATCTAGTCCAGAAGGGAGTTGTTTTGAGACCAATGGTTTAAGCGGATGGGTTCCTGGATTAGCTGGGAGAGATTTAGGACTTCAATCCTCAGGGCAGCAGATTTGGCAGAGGAGAGCCATTTAAGATTGAAGTCACCTAGTAAAATGAGTTTGCCATTTGAAGTGTGCGAGGAAATAGCTGAGATGGTCATTATGAGGGAGTCGGGTGAGGGCTTTGGGGGGGCGTACAGAACCCCAATATAAAGGGGGGTGGATGAGGGAAAGGATAGGTGAGCAACTAAGGATTCATGGGAGGATGGGCAGGATTCCTTGAAAGTAATGGAGTAAGTAATGGAATGCCTGACATACAGCGCTACTCCCCCCACCTCGCTCACCATGGTCCTGCTGGAACAAGATGTAGTTTGGGATGGCAAGAGAGGAGCTGGAGATTTTGGCGGAAAGCCATGATTCCATGACGCAGAGTATGTCTGGTTGGTACTGGTTGGCCAGATGGTGAGGGCATCTAGTTTGAGGAGTAGGCTCCTAGCATTAATGTGAAATATATGGAGGCCCTTGGGGAGAGAGTCAGAGGACTGTCTGGGTGGGGGTGCGTGTGCCAACGAGGTTTGTCTAGGTGCTAAAGGACCAGGGTTAGGATGTATGTTGCCTGCCAGGAGTAGGAGTAGCAGAAGTATGGAGAGGAGGGAGGATGGCTTGCAGCTACTTGCTATATGCCTAGTGGAGGGAGCACGGAGGTTTAAGCACCATAGGAAGGCCTTAAGGTTTAGTAAGTACGAGTGGAGCAGTGAGGGGTGTATGGTTGGGGAAGGTAGAGGGGAGTGGAAAAAGGGGAAGGATAGGTGAGAGGGGAGGGGAGGAAGGAGTTGAGGTTGTAATGTAGAGATGTGCCACAGAGGGTTAGGAGGGGGTGACTCTAGGGGAAGGATGGATAAAGAGTGGATGGGAGTTGAAGAGATGCCAGGATGGAGAGTATAGATATGGGTGAGCGAGGGCCAGGAAAGTGGAATTTGTAGTAGCAGGCACAGTAGTAGGGAATGCAGCATAGTGGCTGAGAGAGGCAAAGTAAATGAGTATTAATTTCATTAGTGGCCTCTAATGGTGAGATAGGATAACTTGCTAATGGGAAACTTGGTTCACGGACCCTCGGGGGAGCCACCGGAGCGTTCTCTGTGAAGGTGAAAGAGAAAACAGGGAAATTAATAGCAGGTATGTTTTGGGAGGGGCTGCACAACAAAGTGTGTGGGAGGGTCGTATTGCTAGCTCTGAGAGTAGCTGTGTAGTCTGGCCCAGGAAATTAATTTAGCACTAAAGCAGACTAGCCCACAAACTGGTTTTAGAGCAATTCAGATTTAAAATTAATTAAAATGAGTCGGATTTAAACCGAGTACTCGGTTTGTCCCACAAAATGAATTTCAGTAATGAGGAGCACACAGTTTACCTTACAGATTGTGCCAATATTTGTTGCTAGCCACAAATTATTTAGGCATAAGAAGGCTAAAATTACAGCAGCACATGTAATAGTGCTTTGGCAAACAGTAATTAAAACATCAGTTACAGTCTGACTTACTGGCAACGAATTCTGTTTAGCTTTACATGCAATAGCCAGTTTAAGTAATTAAAGCTGTAGGAAAAAGGAGCATAAAATCAAGAGTTTCAGCCTGTTTTAGCAATGTAGAATTCTATCTTCATTTGTGTGGCAACTAAAGAAAAATTAGCTTGAGCTTAAAGGTGCTCAGTTTAGGGCCAGCCCGGTGGCGCTGAGGGTTGAGGCGCTGGATGCCTTACCTCACTCCACGCCGGCGACCCATGTTCGGGAGTGAGCATGGGTTGCCAGGGGTTGGCCGGGGAGGAGAAGGATGGAGCACCCAATGGTAGCTCTCCTTCTCCTGGGGGGATTACTGCACACTCCCGCCGCAATACCACCACCTAGGGGAGCCCAAGTGGAAGGTGCGGTAGATGGGGGCAGCCGCAAGGACATTGGGTAGAAGTCAGCAGAAGGCAGAGCAGGAGGCATGTCTCAACACGCCTTCTAGCTCATTGGCCCCCATTGCACGCTGACATCTTGGGAGGACATGAAAAAGAGGAAAAAACCCTCACTCTCTCCTAGGTGAAGACACCTTACAGAGTGTCCCAGATGGCCGCAGCAGACTCCATTGTGCTGGCACCATGACAAGAGAAAGATTGGTTTGGAGGAGGAATCGGGGGTCCCTCCTCACCCACCCAGGGGGGTAATCCGGGTACATAGGACTAGTGGACCATGCACTCTAGGGGCAGACTGTGACTGGATCGAGAGTCAGTAGCAAGGATGTCTGAGAGAGTGGAGAGAAGAGGTAAGATGGGAGCATAAATACAGGGTTAAAAAAAAAGGTGCTCGGTTTAGCTGGTTTAAAAATGGTGCCAAGTCCTCCTCAGCCAAATGCTGAGAACACCACAATCCCAAATTGGAGTGGAGCTTGATAGCGTACCTGAGCTGCTGTAGAGGAGGGCATCCTTCATCCCTCATGGACCCTCGGGGGAGCTGCTGGAGCGTTCTCTGTTTTATGTATATATATATATAAAAACCCTAAGTGGTGCTATCCCTAAGGTCAATACCCCTGCCTTGCAGGCCTGAACAAAGATGAGGGGCCTGGGTTCCCAAGATTACTCCAGAATTTTGCTTTAAGTGGGCTTGTTTTGACCAGGTACAACCCCCTTGGATGCTGTACCCACCCACAATAACCATAAGCCACTCCAACACATAAGCCGATAACATTTCCCCACATTATAATACCTTTTACCATTTAGTGACTTGCTCCTAATAATATGCACATGACAAAAGTGTCTGCAAAAAACAACACTGAACAATTTATTTACAGGGGACATGGCTTAGGAATGGGGAAAAAGGAATAGAAGTTATGCATTACATTATTTACAACATTTACAAGCAGATTAGAAGTTTTGGATTTATGCTGGTGAAACCATCCAGCTGGGGTAGATGCACCGCATGGTTAAATCAAATTTCAATCACATATTGTACCAATCTCTAAGATGACCTGAGCCCTGGCTATCTAGCTAAACTGCATAAATCAGATGACACAAAAACATTTACCTTTGCCCACACTGGTACCAGTCCCCAACATTTGGTATGAGACCCCACAATCCCATCCTTAAATCTGGGTACCCAGGACCCAAAGTCCAGTTAAAGGTGCAGGTCTGATGGACAGTGCAGCTGTATGTTGGCCGGCTAAATTAAGAAGATTTAAAGCTTGACCTGAAACAGTTAAACACTTGAACTATGTACAGTCCCTTTAAGGGGATGTGGGGGGGGGGCTGCAATTTGAAGGCTGAGACACTGCAGAGTAACTAGCCGGTTACATTTGTTTTAAAACAATTCTCACTTCCTGAACTTCAAGCACATTTGTGATCCTGGCACATTCAGCACCTTTACAACTTCAACACATTTAGCACAATTAATGTTGCAAATTCTTCAGCCATGGACCAGCATGGGCCACCATGGTCCTTTCCAATTCAAACTTTGCAATGGGTATTTGTTCCCTAGGGTAGTGTGACCCGGTTCTTTACATTCTGTATCTGAACGAATTACTTAGCCATACCATTTCTTTCTCTTTAATGACTTGAGCAATTACGGCAGTCAACATAAATTTCCATGTCTCAGTCCCTACATGGCAAATGGGTGAAGTTCACAGCTTCCACAGGACATCTTGACAGATTACCAACAAAATACTGAACCTCCCAGGCAAAGTTAGGATGAGCCCTTGACCAGAGTGCACCCCTTCCAGTCCTGTAGGCACTTTAGCAAGTTAAACACATTACAACACATGTATATGATTTGGACCATACCGGGCTTCTTAACGCATTTAGGTCCACCTGCGTTGGGCAAGGATTAAGCACAGCAGATGCAGGGTGCAGGCCAAATGAACAGTTCCCAACAGTTATCCAGTCTCTAGGGCATTGGCAGCCCCAATAAGCTTGCTTGTTACTTGCACTGGGGAGTACAAGATTGCTTACTCAGGCTCCTCACGGAAAGGTCTTCCATCATCAAAGTTTCCTGAAGTCTTCAGGTCTCTCACCTCTGAGGCAGATTCAGCTCTCTCACTGCTGGCTTGACATCAAGCTGCAGGTTCACGTTTTTCCCAAATGTGGGAGGGATGGGCTAGCCCCTGGAGAACATTCTTCCGGCAACCCCCAGGCTATTAGGCTTTACTTTAAACTAAACTAAATTATTTACTGGCAAAGAAGAACAAGTCCCCCTCCGTTGTGGAGAGGCTTGCACTGGATCACCAGGCCCATTTGCATTGCTGAGGCCTGATTCCCCACCCTCGTTGGGGGGGACTCCCACTTGAATCTGGCAAATCTGCTGAAAACACCGTCTTTTATGGGGCTCTCCTGAGGCTTCCTATTGGCTGAAGCTATTGGTTGCTTTGGGTCTGATTGGCTGGAAGGCTTGTCAATCACAAAAATGAATTATTCATTAAGCTTCCTTGATGCACAGTTGGATTGCTGGCTGAATTTAGGTCCCTGAAGTTCCACAGAAGCACTTAGAAACATATAAACATAGACTCTGAGGGCAGATAAGGACCGCTTGGCCCACCTAGTCTGCTCATTTCCCTACCTACAGGATAAGCTGCAGATCCTAGTTAACCAACAGCCTATTTCCTTCTACCACCCACAAGAATTGCCATATGTCTGTCTCATGCATCCTTGAATTCTCCCACATTTTTACACCCCACAACCGCCTCAGAAAGGCTGTTCCATGTGTACACCACCCTCTCTGTGAAAAAATACTTCCTCACATTGCCCCGAGCCATCCCCCCTCTATCTTCAAATTGTATCCACTTGTTCTTGAACATCTCTTTTTCTGAAAGATGCTGCCCTCTTGTACTTTGTTTAGTCCACTGTGGTACTTAAATGTTTCTATCATGTCCCTTCTCTCCCTCCTTTCCTCAAGGGTATACATATTAAGCTCCTTTAGTCTCTCCTCATATGGCTTCTCTTGCAGACCCTGCACCATTTTAGTTGCCCTCCTCTGGACTGCCTCCATCCTGTCTATGTCCTTGTGGAGATGGGGTCTCTATAACTGGATACAGTACTCCAGATGGGGTATCACCAACTGTCTGTACAGAGGGATAACAACTTCCTGTTTTCTGCTGATGATGCCTCTCCCTATACATCTCAGTATCCCCCAGCCCTCCCTACTGCCTTCTCACATTGCTTGCTAACCTTAAGGTCATCTGATATGATTACCCCCAGGTCCCTTTCCATTTTTGTTGTTACTACCCCCCTATTGTGTAATCTTCTTCCGGGTTTTTGTTTCCCAGGTGCATTATTTTGCACTTCTTTGCATTGAATCCAAGCTGCCATTCTTCTGACCATTCCTCCAACCTTGCCAAGTCCCTTCTCATCCTTTCCACACCTCTTTGTGTATCAACCCTGTTGCAGATCTTTGTGTCATCTGCAAAGAGGCATACTTTTCCTACCAGTCCCTCTGCAATGTCTCTTATAAAGACATTAAAAAGGACTGGACCCAGTACTGAACCCTTCGGTACCCCACTAGTAACCCCTCTTTCTGCAGTGTGGACTCCAATTACAATTACCTTCTGTGTCCTGTTGTTCAGCCAATGTTTTACCCAGGCTACCACCCTGGGACCCACTCCCAGGCTGGCTAATTTGATTATTAATCTTTTGTGTGGGACTGTGTCAAATGCCTTGCTAAAGTCTAGATAGGCCATGTCCACAGCCCTTCCCTTGTCTACTACTTTGGTCACCCAATCAAAGAAATCAATTAGATTCATCTGATATGACCTTCCTGCTGTGAACACATGCTGACTCAGTAGTTTTCCATGATCTTTGGCAAATGTCCCACAAGTTCTGGCTAAAAATCCTAGCATTCTGATTGGCTGTTGCTGCTCTGTAATGGCCGCTGAACACGCAGTCCCATAGGCAGAATTACCACAGTCTCAAAAAAGTCCTGGTATAGCCAGAATAATTATTATATCTGGCCAAATTCCCCACAGTCTAATAGCCATATGTGTGTCCTTAATGTTGCTGCCCAGCTTTTGCATTTTTTTCAGTCCATTTGCCCGTCGCTGCTGCCAATATCTTAATCCCGCCATTGCAGCAAACAGGCTGGTCTCGCTGAGTCCCAACGTGGTACAGCTAGTTTAATTATTTATTTACTTATTTTAACCATTTGTCCTGTTTCACATTTGCCCCCAAACATTTAAACAATAGCTACACTATTTATTTTAAATTTCTTTCCTTTTTCGGCAAACACCGAAACACTGTTTCCCTGAAGGCAGACACCCTCATGAATATTCATGCATGATCGGGGCTCTAGCTTATTAATATTCCTGAGCCCTATCTTTAACACTTTGTAGATCTCTTTACTTATTTTAAATAACAGGCTCTCATGGCCCTTGCTGTGGTCACTATGTCCCTCTTGCCAGATGGGCACACCGGGACCACCAGACACTCTTTCCTTCGACCGCAGAAGCAAGCGGTTGCACATCAAAGGTGCCGCTTCTGCCTGTGCAATCCCTGCTGCATCAGAGTGCATTTACAGCACGGGAGATCACTACTTAAATTATTGGAGCCCTGAATGGCTAAAATTACACTGGGGATGGTCTTTGGGGCACCAGGGACACACAAGACTGGGGGAACCAGAAAAAAAAAATCAGGTATTTGGAGGCGCTGTGGAGGACAGCAGAAACTGGGAGCTATGGGCATAAGGTAAGCTCTCAAACTGGGAGGCATTACATGTGTGTGTACATATATATATATATATATATATATATATATATATATATGCAAAGAACTTCATTAATGCATCAGTCAGGTTTGAACCCTACCACCCCACCCTCACCATCCACAGACTAACAGGTGCCGGGGTGTGCCTTGAGCCCATTAGCCCCAACGTTCACCCAATTCCATGTATAAGGAAGTTAGCATGGTACAGCATAAGAGAATTTCATAAGTAAATAAGCTGAGATGTGTACAGTATAGGAGAATGGTGTGAGTGTTAGGGCTGACAACTCCAAGGCACTCCCACTCTGGGCCCCATGCTCCCATCCCTCCATATATGCGTACTGTATGTGCCTTTTGGAGCACAGCCGTCCTTGCCCTGTGTTTACATTTCTAGGGCCAAAGTGACCTAATTGCCAACATAGCCATGTTATTATCCTGCTGGATGTATTGTGTGTTCATTTTCAAGTCCCCACCAAAAGGTAATTCTACACAACAGCAACACCATTCCACACCACAGGTTCGAAAACACATTTTGGCCAGGATTTGAAAAATGACACCTGTGACATACATTTCACTGAGTAACAACAAGTGTACATTGAAAATTTGGTGTAAAAATATCTTACACATACTAAGTTACCAGCACGCATAGAGAAATTGCAGTGAATGGTCACAATGCAGGCATGTTTTGACATTTTGCTCCCAAATTTTCAACATGGCCTTTCAGGGCCCCACCTCATGAACAATATGACTGTCATGCAAATCTTGCCTGAAAGGTGGATTCACTAAGCAACCACGAAAACACTTTTAGGGCAAGAGTTACGAAGTGACTATGATATTGTTCATGAGGTGGGGTCCCCAAAAGGCAATGTTGAAAATTTGGGGTCAAAATCTCAAAAAAGGTTGTGTTAAGCATAAAAGTTGAACCCCCCATTGAAATACACTGAACAGCATTTACCTTAGCTTCTCAAATTGCAGTCACCAGTTCCAGCAGCAAGACATGTCTTCGATAGGGAGAGCGGATCTTGACTCTGGGACCTCTTCAGGTGAGTGAGGGAGTGTGGGAGTGTCATTGGGGGTATGGGAGGTGGCTGCACAGTGGGAGGTCAGGCAAGGGGTGTGGGTGTGATAGGTGATGAATGTTCTTTACAGGTTAAAATAAAAAAAGACATAGAGGGACTTTTTTTTTTAATTCACAGGTGAAAGGATATGGGAGGGTGGGTGGAAGCCACTGACCACCAATGAAACAAATAAAAAATGGGTATCAGAGGGTGGGGGTAGTACCACTAGACACCAGGGATTTTTCTTGGTGAAGGGGTTCAAATGAGAACCCATAAATAAAACAATGAAACAGTCCTTTTTCATCACCAGAAATCCTTTTCTGCCAATCCTTCACTGTAGTGGTGGAAAAGGAAATCAGCTGGCGAAAAAGAATTTAATCATTTTTCATGACCAGATGGCTCTCTTTTTCCCAGCCAGTTGGCCATCAGTCCTATTTCCCGACCAGATGGCTAAATGTGATGTTAGGGTTACCCGCTACCACACACTCCCACCCTCCACTCACCAACAGGTGTCAGGGTGTGCCATGGGTTTATCAGGCCTAACTCTCACCCCATTCTTCTATGCTGTAGCATGTCAGCTTGTTTACAGATGGAGTGGGGTGAGAGTTGGGCCCAATGACCCCATGGCACACCCCAATGTCTGTTGGTGAGTGGAGGGTGGGTGATGGGGATGGGGTGATGGGATGTAACCGTAACATTACATTTCCATACTTTTGTCTCTGTGCTAGCAACCCTAACTGATGCATTAACTGAGTTTTTTTGCAATATATATATACATATATATATATTCTATGCAGAAAACTTTGTTAATACATTTAGGGTTAAAACACATAAAGTAAGGAAATGAGACTTTAGGTTTGCCCTTCCCCCCTTGTGTACCCCCATCCTCCTGAGATTGACAGGCGACGGGGTGTGTCATTGGGGTTGTGAGGCCTAAATGTCACCCCATTCCATGTGTAATCATATTCACAAGCCACAGTAAGGAAGAATGGGGTGACATTTAGGCCTCACAACCCCAATGGCACACCGCGTCATCTGTCAATTTCGGGAGGATGGGGGGGTACATGAGGGGAAAGGGGCAACGCTAAAGGTCTCATTTCCTTACCTTTTGTGTTTTAACCTTAAATGATGCATTAATGAAGTTTTTTGCATAGAATTTCCTTACTTTTTGAGAAAGAATAGAAAAGTAGAAAGTTGAGCAAGTTGGTGGGAGCATGGGGCCCTAAGGGTGCTGCACTACCACCAACTTGAAAATTTCTGCCTAACATAACAATACATGTACTGAATATCATATGTACTGGTGGAAGTGCATATGGTAGGAGAGCCCCACGCTCCCACCACCTTCGAAACGAAACAAAGTTTTATTTATCAGAGTGGCATAATTCCGCACCTGTTTACATGTCAGACACTTAACCACTGAAAATTACCTCCATTGTAGTAAGGCTAGGTACCCTATAAATGTGAAGCCACTACCACAATGCAAAACACTAAACATAAAATGTAAAGTGCGTCACACAATACCTCCACAGAAAATTCATTTTCCAACACCTAAATGCCATAATTCACATGTACAGGACATCCCCTCAACACCATCCAAATTTTAATTTAAAAGATCAACCCGTGTCCGAGATATGACATTTTAAAATTTGAGATTTTCATACGTCGGAGTGGCAGAATTCTGCACCTGTTTACATTTTACATACCTAATGATTGAAAAGTACATCCATGGCAGTAAGGCTAGCTACCCTATAAATTTCAAGCCACTGCCACAGTGCAAAAAGCTCTCTGCAAAACATAAACTGCGTCATGCAATATCTCCACAACAAATGTATTTTCTGACACCTAACACCATAATTCACATCTACAGAACATCCCATCAACACCCTCCAAATTTCAAGTTAAAAGACTAAACTGTTTGAGACATTTAATTTTAAAAGTTGTTAAAATTGGGCTACCTGATGCCTCCAAATCTGGTCATCTAGTACATCCCTCGTGAACAAAGATCGCAATCAAAGAATCTCATGATCAAAGAGTTTGCAGGATCATGACCAAAGAATTACCAGGCTCACAATCAAAGAAAAAAAATGGTAAAACTCAATTTTTACACAGAAATACATGAAACCACAGTCATGCCTCGATAGAACAAAGCCCACTGAGCAAAGCCCATCTTAGTTTGACTTTATAAGTCACCCCTGGGCTGTGATATTTGATTTTTTAATCTGGCCATCTGATCACGCCCTCGTGACAAACAAATGCAAATAACTTCAAAATGAAAAATGATAGCATAGTACTATGAGCATGGAAGTTGTTCAGCACAAACATATCTGCAAAATGAGTGGTATTTCATTTATAGGTACCTTTTATTTTTTTATAATTAGCAAAAAACAGCAGAAAATTCAGTTTTCTTTTCACTTTTTTGACAAACAATTGCAAATAACTTTAAAACAAAAAAGGCAGCATGGTACTGTGAGCATGACATATGTTCAGCAAGAAGTTTTCTATAAAATGTGTGCTGTTTCATTTAATAGCAACAGTTAAGTTAGGCAGACATACACTAGGAAAGTTAACTGAAAGTCCCAGAAATAATTAAAAATAAGATAAACAGTCAAAAGCAAATGCTCCTGCACTGACAGAAAGCATCCCTATTGCATAAATGAAATATACAATGGTGAGCTGTTAGATAAATGATTTATCTACACTTGTGCTGTTTGACCTTGGACACCTCACTTGTGGCTTATGCCACTTGTGTGGTTACCTGGGGTCAAACAGCACATGTGTAGATAAGTCATTTATCGGACAGCTCACTATTATATACCCTATAATATATATATATATATATATATCTATATCTATATCTATATCTATATCTATATCTATATCTATATCTATATCTACAGTATCTATATGTATATATGTTATAGAGGCGCAGTTGTACCTCTATAGTTTGGGTTGAGTAGGCAGTTTAGTGTTAAACCCCAAATTTTGCTCGTTAATAATTTCACAACCGCTCAATGGATTTGCATGAACTCTGGAATACCCAGTCTTGGTGGTTGATAGATCTCTTGATCTGCCAAGTTGTGCTTTGATCTGATTTCCAGTTTTCGTGCAGTGAAGCACCAAAAAACAGAGTTTTCACCTTTTTTGGCAAATGCCAGTGTCATTTTTTGATATCACGCTGCACCCACACTGTTTCAAATTTTGGCCTGATGTTTTCAGGGTAGAAATAGGTTATCATAAGGAACAATCCACCATTGATTTGGTGAAAAACTATTAATCCATTCCAAAGTTATTACATTTTGAAATTTCAGGTTCTGGGCATAGTCAATTCAGTCTGTGGGATAGATGCACAATTTCAATGATGGATCCCTGGTCATGGATGGCTAGCAAAGAGGGATTGCAAAGAGGGAACTGGAAATCTTTCAAAATCTCTCTTCAAGAGAAAAATCCCTCTTCATCCGCTGCCATCTTGTCTTCTTGCTTAGCGTTAACAAAACCTTACAACTTGCCCCATGGTCCCTGACAAAAAGAAAACAGACCCCCAACAATTTTTTTTTTATTAAGAATCCTGCCTCTTGCCACTTTTGATGCAGAATCCTGCATCAAACTGCCATTTTTGATACAGAATCCTGCATTGAGCTGCCCCCATGCCTGTTCTATTTTTTTTCTGCCGACATTGGGGTGCCCAGTCCTCATGTCAGCAATTATCCCTCCTCCTCCACTACTGTGGCACACTGGGGAGCCCACCCCCAGTGTGTGGAAATAATTATATTGTTAATTAAAACAAACGCATTACACCAGGATGCCCAAACCCCTGGTGTTAGATGTCCCCACAAGCCCCTTCTGTTTCAGCCAACAACAGGATACCCAATCCCTGGGTCAGCACATATCCCCTCCTCCACTACTGTGGCACACTGGGAGCCCACCCCAGTGTGCTGAATTTTTTAAAAACCTGTAAAAAAAGAAAACTGTCCCCTGATGTCTTTTTTTTGATGCAGAATCCTGCATCGAAATTTTCAGTGCCCCTCTATGCTCTGCTGACATTGGGGTGCCCAATCCCAGTATGCACGATTATCCCATCTTCATTACTGTGGCACACTGGGAGCCCATCCCAGTGCGCTGAAATATTTTTTAAAACACCTGTGAAAAAAGAAAACTCTCCCCTGATGTCTTTTTTTACCTGAAAAAAGACAACAGTCCCTTGTCATCCCCACCCTTCCCCCATCCCAACCTTCTCTCTGCACACAACATGGGGTTCTTGGGACCCCACTTCATGAACGCTGGCACTGTCATATCGTTACTCAGTCCTAAAAGGTGATTTCGTTGTCACTGTGTGGAATCACCTTTTGGGACTGATTAATGAAATGTCAGTGCCGCTGTTCATGAGGGGAGGTCCCTAATAGCCCATGTTGAAAATCTGGCACAAAAATTCCAAAAAGTTACCCCGTTACAAGCATGTGTTGTGCAGTTTCTATGCACACTCATACCTTCGCCAAGTTTTAATATTTTCACTCCAGATTTTCAACATTGCTATTTTTTCACACCTCCTCATGAAAAGTATAGTTGTCATTTTTCACTTCCTGTCCAAAACATGTTTTCATACCTGTGGCACAGAATGGCATGGTCACTGTACAAAATCAACTGTCAGAAAGGAGTAGAGAAATCACAGCATCAGTGTTCATGAGGAGTGGTCCCCAAAAGACCATGTTGGAAATTTGGTGAAAAAATTCCTGAAAATGCCAGAGTTACTTGCGTCCATTGAATTTATTCTATGCACACACATAACTGTGGTACTTTTCAATATTTTGCTGCCAAATTTTCAACATAGCCATTTTATCATGCCACCTGATGACCAGAACAGCTGTCATTCTTCACATCCTGCCCAAAATGTGTTTTTGCACCTGTGACACAGAATGGCAATGCAGTTGAGCATAATAATGTTTTGCCTTGCATTTCACAATTTCTTTGTACCATGGTGTGTGTGTATATATATATATTTATAAAATGGGTAGGGAAATTGTTCTTTTATTGGATGATGAGCATCACATGACCGTGCGTATATCAGAGCGGGACCACACACCTGCACTTTTAACCCCCTCCAAAACAATTCTGACATTTTATAAGATAGATAAACCACTCTGAGGTGTGCGGTCACACTCTGATATACGCATGCCTTGGGCGGTTGACACACTCAACCTCATGCCTTGTGCATACAATGCACACTAAGGCATGCGATATCAGAGCGTGACTGCACACCTCAGAGTGGTATATCTATTACATATATATATGTATTATATATATATATATATATATATACACACACACACACACACACACACACACCATGATATAATGCAAATATATATATATTAATTGCAAAAAACTTTGTTAATGCTCCCAGTCTGAGGAGCTTGACAGGGAGTTAGTGGGACAAATCAAAAAGGTATGTAGAAAAGGGAAGGTGGTCATCATGGGGGATTTCAACTTTCTGGGGGTTGACTGGAGCATTCCGGTCACCTCCTGTGCTAGGGAGCAAGTGCTCCTGGATGCAATCCAGGAGGATCTTCTGACATAGTTGGTTACTGTACCTACTAGGCTAAAGAACACTTTAGATCTGGTATTGTCAAATGGGGAGACAGTGAGGGAAATAAAGGTAGAGGACCCACTAGCCGACAGCGATCACCAAACGGTGTGGTTTAATATCATGATGTGCAGTGAGCCAGAGAAATCAGTTACTTGGATGGTAAACTTCAGGAGGGTGGACTTTGGGAGGATGCAGGAAGTATTGAAAGGGAAACTGGAGGGCATAAGGCAGGAGATGGATGTGGAGCAGAAATGGGATATTATTAAATTGGGGTTACAGAGGCAACAGAAGCCTGCACCAAGGCACAGAGTAAGAGAAGCAGAGCAAGAAAACCATGCTAGTTGAACAGCAAGGTTGTGGAGGTGGTGAGGGCAAAACAAGTGAGGCACCAGAGGTTTAGGAGGATGGGGAAGGAAGTGGACATGGAGGAATATGCAAGATGGTCCAGGGAAGTGACCAGTAAAGTGAGAGAAGCCAAGGCCCAAAGGGAGCTTAGATTAGCACAGGGAATTCATGGGAGAGAAAGACTTTTTCAGATACATCAAGGAGAAAAGGAAGTGCAAAGAGACAATAGTGAGGATAAAAAGGAGTGGGAAGTGGATGGAAATGGGAGGAGCAGACAGAAGCAATGAATGAATGAATACTTTTGATCAGTGTTCATGGAAGAAAAGGGGGCACTACCAGCATGGGCTGGGAGGGTGGGGATAGGGAGAGGAGGTGACAGATGGAAGAATTGAGGCAAGTAGAGTCCTAGAAGGACTGAGGCACTGGAGGTAGACAAAGCACCATGGCTGGATGGTATCCACCTCAGGGTGCCGAGGGAGATGGCAGAGGTGTTGGTGGTGCCGCTGGTGAATCTTTACAGCACCTCACTGGAGTTGGGATGTGTGCCACAGGACTGGAGAATGGCACATGTAGTACCACTACACAAGAGCAGACCAAGGGATGAACTGGGTAATCATCATCTGGTAAGTCTCACCTCCACAGTGTGCAAACTCATGGAATTGATACTAAAGGAAAGACTGGTGTCATACCTGGAGGACAATGGCCTCCAGGATGTGAGGCAGCATGGGTTTGTTTCAGGGAAGTCTTGTCAAACCAACCTGATCCAATATTATGACTGGGTGACAGGTGAGTTGGATAAGGGGCATGTGGTGGATGTTCTTTACATGGACTTCAGAAAGGCCTTTGATTTGGTGCCTCATGGGCAGCTTGGGAGGAAACTAACTGGTATAGGGGTAGGGGCAAAAATGATGAACTAGATTACAAACTGGCTGAGTGGCAGGCTGCAACAGGTGGTGGTGAGAGGGGAGCTCTCAACTCCAAGACCGGTGATGAGGGGTGCCACAGGGCTCTGTGTTGGGGACAGCATTGTTTGGGCTCTTGATATCAGACATTGCACATGGGGTGGTGAGCAAGGTAAGTCTGTTCACTGATGACACCAAAATCAGAGCAGTGGTGGATGGAGAGGAGGGATGGAAGCAGCTGCAGGAGGACCTGCACAAGCTAGAGGAGTGGTCAGAGAGGTGGCAGCTGGTGTTCAATGCAAAGAAGTGTAAGGTTATGCACTTTGGGGTGAAGAACCCAAGAAGAGAATACTGGCTGGGGGGGGTTAAGCTGGGGATCACTGAGGAGGAGAAAGACCTAGGGGTAATGATAACAGGGACCATGAACAACACTGCCCAGTGCAGGAGAGTGGCTGCAAAAGTGAACAAAATGCTGGGGTGCACAGTGAGGGAGTTTTTATCCAGGAGAAGTGCGGTGATCTTGCCCCTCTACAGGTCGCTTGTAAGGCCGCACTTAGAGTATTGTGTGCAGTTTTGAGGCCATACCTAAAGCATGATATCGGGCTACTGGAGGGGGTGCAGAGGAGGGCAACAAAGATGATATGTGGAATGGAGGGGAGAGACTATGACAGCAGGCTGGGAGACCTGAATATGTACACCCTGGAGAACAGAAGAGATGGAGGGGCATAATAGAGACATTCAAGTATCTGAGGGGAATCAATAAGGATGGGGCAGATGGGGTATTAAGTTAAGGAGGGGGAGGGTCACCAGGGGGCATGGGCTAAGAATAGAAGGGGGAAGATTTAGGAAGGAAATGAGGAGACACTATTTCACAGAGAGGGTGGTAGCAAAATGAAACACCCTACCAGAATGGATGGTATCTAAATCTGTGAACAGCTTCAAAAGGGCATGGGACAGTGAACAGGGGAAAGTGAGGGTGAGGGTGGGGGAGGTGTGGGGTGGTAGTGTGATGACAAAGGGGAGGGGATGGGGCAGCTGCAAACTAGGAGTGTTGGCTGCACACTCGAGCAGACTTAAATAGACTGGGTGGTCTGTTTCTGCTGGCACATTCATATGTTCATATAACAGTTAGGGTTGAGGCAACAGAAGTAAAGAAATGAGGCGTTAGGATTTCTAATCCTAATACCTCCCCCACCCACCCCCAACCTGACCACCCCCACATTAAAGAAGTATTTTGCAATGTATTTCCTTACTTTTTGAGACAGTGTAACCTAATTTTCATGTGGGAGCACAATGCCCTTTGGGTCCTGCTCTCCTATGTAGCCAAAACTGTAGAGACCTTTTAAGTAACCTTCACCTTCCTGTGGGCCCTGTGCTTCCATCAGCACATAATGGTATCTGTATGAGTGACTGCAGGGTCCTCTGGGGCTTTATCCTCTCATCTATCTCTAACTGTACAGACTCAGTGCAGCACTAGACACATTCCAAGTAACCCTTGCACTGCAAATGCAGCAATATCTCAGTAACAGTAGTACCATTAGAAAAAATTCCACCACAGTTGTAATCATGGCCTGTCAACCTGCATGTGTGTCTAATACACCTCAAGGTGTACTAAGCTGCGTTTACTGAAAAATCCATATCTCAAACCGTTTTTGAGATATAGGTGCCAAAAAGTACCACATACGTCACACTGTTATCCTAATGGAAGTTTCTAAACTTTGGAATGTTATAAGTAAGGAACCAGTGTAAACTTTTTCACCAAACCAAGAGAACTCACATCTGTTTGGCAACCCCTTTGTGCCCTGCAAATTTCAAGTTGAAAGTCCTAACCGTTTCTTTGCAGTGAAGTGGCAAAGAAACAGTAACCTTTAAAAATCCCTTTTCATGAACTGTTAAAATCCCTTTTCGTGAGCTGTCAAAATCCCTTTCCACAAGTGAATCCATTTTTGCAAAGTAGGGCCATCTGGTCATTCCCTCATGAAAAGGGAATCTGATAGCTTGAGAAAAGGGATTTAATAGGGCCAACCAGATGGCCCTGCCAATATTCCCATTTTGTGAGCTGTTAAAATCTCTTTTTTGTGAGCTGAATCCATTTTCATGAGTTGTCAGAATCCCTTTTTGCAGGAAATCCCTTTTTGTGAGGTAGGACCATCTGGTCGACCCCTCACGAAAAGGGATTTAGACAGCTCGCAAAAAGGGATCTCTCACAAAAAGGGATTTTGACAGCTTGTGAAAAGGGATTATGAAAAGTAATCCCTTTTTGCGAGCTGACAAAATCCCTTTTCACGAGCAAAGCCCTTTTCGCAAGGTAGGGCCACCTGGTTGTCCCCTCACGAAAAGAGATTTTGACAGCATGCAAAAAGGGATCAGCTCACAAAAAGGGATTTTGACGGGTCACAAAAAGGGATTTTTAAACTTAAAAACTAGTGTTTTTTGACTAAACTAAAGTAAACCAAAGGCACAGAAGTGTGCAGGATGTCCCCATAAACAAAAACATACTTGGATGTCTACAGAAGACGTCCCTGGGGCAAGTTATGATGTTTTGTTTGGGCACAAATATTGAAACAAAATGGCATCTTGTGAAAAGGGAGTTTTTCCTGATGAAGAGGAGTTTTATAAATCCATCTTTGTGAGCTGTCAAACTCCCTTTTTGTACCATGTAGCTATACAAAAGACTGTAATGAGCATACTCAGACCCAAAATTTCAAAATTGAATACCTTTGGAATGGTTTAATATTTTTCACCAAACCAACAAAGACTTGTTCTTTGGGGAAGCTCTTTCCACCCTGAAAATGTCAGATCAAAATTCCAAATGGTGTGGCCACATGCAATGAGGAAAAAACAGCTAAAACAGGTGAAAAAAAAACAACTTTTATACTTTTTTCACTATTTGCAGCACAGAATCTGCAAGTTCAGTCAAAACTTGGTACCTCAAGAGACATACCCCATGGGACAGCACAAACCAAATTTTGTGCAAATACATTGAATGGTTGCAAAGTTATTAAAGTGCAAAGTTTTAGGTATAACATTAAACTGCCTATTCAACCCTATCGATAGTGGCGGCACTACTGAGCCGCTACACATATAAATATATATATTTATTGCTGGCGCAGACATGCCAGTATAGATAGGGTTGAGTAAGAAGTTTAATGTTAAACTTCAAATTTTGCATCTTAATAACTTTGTAACTGTTCTACAGATTTGCACAAAATTTAGAATGCGCAGTTTTGTATGGTAGATCTCTTGATGTGCCAAGTTGTATTTCAATCGGACTTGTGGTTTTCATGCAGCAAAGCACCAAAATGCATTTTTCACTTTTATTTTGCACTTTTTTGCTGATTTTTGCCTATCATGCTGCAGGCACACCATTTGGATTCTTGGTCTGAAAGTT
This sequence comes from Neoceratodus forsteri, assembly GCA_016271365.2. Lineage (NCBI taxonomy): Eukaryota > Metazoa > Chordata > Ceratodontiformes > Ceratodontidae > Neoceratodus > Neoceratodus forsteri. The sequence continues at coordinate 1,211,226,351 of CM028132.1, forward strand.
TCAGGGTTGGAAGAGGTTTGCTCAATGATCAATCCAGCATTGGTTTGGTGAAAAAATATTAATCCATTCAAAAGTTATTTAATTTAGAATTATCTTGTTCTGAACATGCTCAGTTCACTCCAAGATTTATATGTATGTCTTTTGAAAGGGGATTGGGCTCATGATCAAGGATTTTGTCACCTCACAAAAAGGGGATTTATGAAATCCCAATTCATGAGGAAAAGTTCCTCTTTCGCAAGCCGCCATCTTGTTTTCATTTTTTCCCCCCAAACAAAATGTTGTAGCTTTTCCCACGGCTGACTTCATTTACAAATGAGGCATGAGTTTTGCTCAGGGCGATTCCGTCTACAAACCCATGCCTTTGGTTTCCTTCATTTAAGCCTACAAATGACCATTTTAGATTTTAAAATTCTTCGTTCGTGACTTCATTCTGATCCGAGTTCGCAAGGTGATAAAATCCCCATTCACGAGCCGATCCTCTTTCACAAGGTAGCAAAATCCTTGATTGCGACTTAGGGACCAGACGGCCCTATCTCATGAATGAGGATTGGCTTGCGAACAGGGATTTTGTCATCTCATGAAAGGGGATTGGGTTTTTGAATCCCCTTTCGTGAGCTGACAAATTCCCCTTTCACGAGATGTCAAAATCCCCTTTTGCAAACCGATCCCCTTTCTTGAGCTGACAAAAATCCTTGATCATCATTTCAAGATCAGATGGCCCTTCTCTCGCATGAGGACTGGCTCACAAATGGAGATTCTGACACCTTGAGAAAGGGGATCAACTCATGAAAGGGGATTTTTGTCAGCTCATGAAAGGGGATTTTTTTTTTAATTCATTGTTTGTGAGCTAACAAAATCCCCTTTCATGAGCTGTCAAAATCCTTGATTGCGACTTCCAGACCAGATGGCCAAAGTCTGACTTTCAAGGATTCCTCATGAACTGGGATTTTGGCAGCTCGCAAATGGGGATTTTGCTCTTCACTAACTAGGATTTTAAAAATTTTGCCAGTGCATTGTAAATAAATGGTTTGGTCTTTTGGCTTGAAATTTGTGGGGTATAAAGGGGGTGTCCCAGAGATGTGAATTATGCTGTTTAGGTCTAAAAAAAATTTACCGGTTCCATAGATATGCCATTATGAAGTTGAGATTTTTCCCATAGGATAACATTGCTGCACCCACAGCTCTTTTTTGTATCTGTATCTCGGAAATGATGTGAGATATGGATCTAGTGTGGAGGTTTAGAAGTCATGATTACAACTAAAGTGGAATTGTTTTCATAGCTGCTACGGTTACTGAGATATTGGCAAATTAGTGTTACAAGGGCTCCTTTTTAGCCCTATAGGGCTGCTGTATGGCTCTGTAGTTATGTATAAGTGGGAGCGCAGAGCCCAGAGGGCCCGCACTCTCACAGATGCATAGCATTATGCACAAATGGGCACCAACACATACCACTTAATAGTTACATTACACTTTCTCAAAAAGTAAGGAAATTCATTGCAAAAAGCTCTGTTAATGCATCAGTTAGGGTTGAAGTAACAAAAGTAGTGAAATGAGACAGGTTTGAGCCCATAACCCCCCTCTCTATCATGCTCACCCCATCCTCCACACACCAACAGGCATTGGGGTGTGCCATGGGATCATTAGGCCTAACTCTCACCCCATTATCTGATGCTGCAGCATGTCACCCACTTTACACATGGAATGGGGTGAGAGTTGGGCCTATGATCCCCATGGCACACCCCAATGCCTGTTGGTGTGTGGAGGATGTGGGGTGGGGTGGTAGGATGGAGGGTTGGGGCTCAACCCTAACATCTCATTTCCCTACTTTTGTCACTTTAACCCTAACTGATACATAAACAAAATTTGTTTGCAGTGAATTTTCTTACTTTTTAAGAAAGCGTAATATTCAGTAACTGGTAACTAGTATGTGTTGGTGGGAGCGTGGGCCCTCTGGGCTCTGTGCTCCCTTCAAACTGCCCATTATTGCATAACAATATGCATCTGTGGGAGCATAGGCCCTCCAGGCCCTGCATTACCACTTACACATAACTGTGGAGCCATACAGCAGTTCTATAGGGCTTAAAAGGAACCCTTATAAAACTAATTTGCCAATATCTCAATAACCATAGCAACTATGAAGAAAATTCTACTGTAGTTGTAACCATGACTTTAAAACCTCCACACATGCTTAGTCCACCAGCTGTGGGTAGTGAAGCATCTGTATCTCAAATAGTTTTCGAGATATGGGCACCGAAAGACCCCACAGGCACTGCATTGTTATCCTATGGGACATTTCTCAACATCATAACTTTGTAACTATGGGCCCATTGAATGTTTTGGGACCAAACCACCAAAAGGCACATCTGTATGACCAGGGCTTGCCACTCTGCAAATCTGAGCCCAACAGCACAATCCACCTTGGCACAATGAAGTGACAAAGAACACAACACATGGGACAATATTTTTGAGCATTGTTTTTGCAAAAACAAAAATGTTTTTGCGACAACAAAAATGTTTTAATGACAGTCCTATACCTTGTAATGAAATGTTTTAGCGCACAAAAAAAATGCTTTCTTGAAAGTTTGCACGAAGGTTTTTAGAGTGCGCATGTAAATTTTCCCATAGGCTAAAATGGGACATGAAAAACATTTGAATGGATTAATATTTTTTCAACAAATCTTCAAAAAGCACCAGTTTAACCTGAGACCACATACAGACGTTCAAATCTGAATCCACTCATACGCATTCTTCCGTCCTGCCAAACTGAAAAATGCACAAAAGTTGGGTATTTTTCACTATTTTGACACTCTACAGTTCCCCAACCATAAATCTGACCAAAAAGAAACTTTCCATATCCAGAACTCTATGGTTGGCCACCATGCATACAAGTTCAGGCAATCAGACAAATGGTTACAAAGTTATCAAAGTGCAAACTTTGGTGTTTAACATTAAAGTCAATGAATTTGCTCAAAATTTGGTATGCACTGTCCCATGGGGTAGATCTTTTGATTTGGCAAATTTTGTTCTAGTTGGATATGTAGATTCTGAGATCCAGAGAGTGCAAAAAGTCATAAAGTCATCTTTTTTTTGTAGTTTCTTCCCTCATTGCCCTGTGTCCAGAGGGTAAGTAATTTTGCTGTAATTTTTTTTTTACGGTAGAACCAGCTTGTGTAACAGAACAGGCATGCCAAGCTTTGTGAAAAAATATTGATCTTTTGCAAAGTTACAACAATTTTTGATTTCCCATTGTTTTCAAAGGGGAGATTAATTTTCAGGATAGAGGGAGAAAACAGATGAAGGATTTGCTCTCACAAAAAAGGATTCACTCTTGAGAGACCCATTCCTTTTTCATGCGATTTAAGGCATTGTCTTTCAAAAAATTCATTTTCTCAACAATCGTACAAGATAGAGACATAAGATTTTCTGTTTTGGATGCAGTGTGAACCGGGCTACTATCATAGACACTATATGGGCAGAACTGAAATCCCAAAATCACAGAATAAGTACACAAAGAGCACAACTGTGATCCAAAAACATAAGTCCGGCTACCCAAGTGCACCTGTAAAAATACAACATTAAGGTTTGCATACCCCACTCATGTTATGTGACAGCACCCCAACACTATACTTTATGGAAAAGCATGCTCTAGGTTGGTGTCACATAGTTTGTGATACATTGTCATGTTTTTTATTGGTCTATACCTCAGAATGCAGTTCTGGAAAATTGCCAAATTGAGGCCTTGCAATCCCAAAAAAACTAATTTTCTCTGCAATGGTACAAGATAGAGAAATAAGCTTTTCTGTTTTGGATGCAGGGTGACCTGGGCTACTACAACAGACACTGCATGGAGAGATCTGAAACCCCAAGGTCATACAATAAGTACACAAGCAGCACAACTGTGGTCCAAAACTCCTGTAAAAGTCAAGTCTGGCCACTCCTGTGGACATATAAAAAAACAACATTTACGTTTGGTTACCTCAGGCATGTCATGTGACAACATCCCAACACCATGCTGCTTGGAAAAGCATGATCTGGGTTGGCATCACATAGTTTGTGGCACATAGTCATGTTTTTTGTTGGTCTATACCTCACAATACAATTCTGGAAAAATCACCAAATTGACACCTTTCCAACCTAAAATCTCATTTTCTCAGCAATGTTACAAGATAGAGACATAAGGTTTTCTGTTTTGCATGCAGTGAGACCTGGCCTACTACCACAGACACTATACGGACTGATCTGAAATCCCAATGTCACACAATAAGCACACAAACAGCACAACTGTGGTACAAAAACATTGTAAAAATCAAGTCTGACTGCTGCAGTGCAGCCCAAAAACTGAGTAGAGGTCAAGTCTAGGCACCCCTGTACACCTGTAAAAATATGACATTTAGATTTGGTTACCTCAGGCATGCCATGTGAACATACCCCAGCATCATGCTGCATGGAATAGCATGATCTAGGTTGGTACCACATAGTTTGTGACACATTGTTGTGTTTTCTGTTGGTCTAAACCTCATAATAGAATTCTGGAAAAGTCACCAAACTGAGGCATTGTCATCGCAAAAACTTACTTTCTCTTCAATGTTACAAAATAGAAACATAAGGTTTTCTGTTTTGGATGCTGGGTGACCTGGGCTAGTACCACAGATACTGCATAGACTGATCTGAAACCCTCAAGGTCACACAATAAGTACACAAATATCAAAACTGTGTACATAAAAAACATGTAAAAGTAAAGTTCGGCCACCCCTGTGGATATGTAAAAATAGAGCATTTAAGTTTGGTTGCCTCAAACATGTCATGTGATAACACCCCAACAACATACTGCATGGAAAAGCATAATCTGGGTTGGCATCACATAGTTTGCGACACATTGTCATGTTTTTTGTTGGTCTATACCTAAGAATACAGTTCTGGAAAATCACCAAATTGAGTCCTTGTCATCCCCAAAAATCATTTTCTACACAGTTGTACAAGATAAAGATATTGTATACGGTTTTCTGTTTTGGATGCAGTGTGACCTGGGCTACTACCACAGACACTGCATGAACTGAACTGAAACCCCAAAGTCACACAATAAGCACACAAAGAGCACAACTGTGGTCCAAAAAATGTTGTAAAAATCAAGTCAGGCCACCCCTGTGGACCTGTAAAAATACAATATTAAGGTTTGTGTACATAAAGCATGTCATGTGACAACACCCTATTATCGTACTACATGGAAAACCATGACCTGGTTTGTCATTACATACTTTGAGACACATTGTTGTGTTCTTTGTTGGTCTATACCTAAGAATACAGTTCTGGAAAATCACCAAATTGAGTCCTTGTCATCCCAAAAACTAAATTTCTAAGCAGTTGTACAAGATACAGATATTGTATATGGTTTTCTGTTTTGGATGCAGTGTAAACTGGGCTATTACCATTGACACTGTACGGACAGAACTGAAACCCCAAAATCACAGTATAAGAACACAAACAGTAAAACTGTGGTAAATAAATGCTGTAAAAATCAAGTCTGGGTGCCCCAGTACACCCATAAAAATACAATACTTAGGTTAGCGTACCTCACACATGTTATGTGAGAGTACCCCAACACTATACTTTATGGAAAAGCAAAGCATGATCTGTGTTGGTGTCACATAGTTTGTGATACATTGTCTTGTTTTTTTTGTTGGTCTATACCTCAGAATAATATTAATCCATCTTTCAGATGAGATGCTAAACCGAGGTCCCATCTGCCTGGATTGGTGGTAGTTCAGGTGGATGTTAAAGATCTCATGGCACTTATCGAAAAGAGTAGGGGAATTTCCCTGGTGTCCTGGCCAAATTTCCCTCATTCACTAAAAATGCCACCAACAGCTTAATCTGGTTCAAGGTCAGTTGGCATTCATCTGTAACCCCCTCCCCCGGGTCGTGCCTGAAAATTGGCAGGATTTGTCTAGTGCACTTACCCGGTCAACAAAAACTAAATAAAAATGCAATTCTGGAAAATCACCAAATTGAGGCCTTGCCATCCCCAAAAACTCATTTTCTAAGCAATGGTACAAGATAAAGGGATAAGGTTTTCTGTTTTGGGTGCTGGGTGACCTGGGGTACTACAATAGACACTACATGGACAGATCTGAAATCCCAAGGTCACACAATAAGTACACAAGCAGCACAAATGTGGTTGAAAAATCATGTAAATGTCAAGTCCGGCAACTCCTGTGGACGTGTAAAACAAATTTGTGCTTGGTTATCTCAGGCATGTCATGTAACAACACCCCAACACCATACTGCTTGGAAAAGCATGATCTGGGTTGGCATCACATAGTTTGTGGCACATTGTCATGTTTTTTGTTGGTCTATACCTCACAATACAGTTCTGGAAAAATCACCAAACTGAGGCCTTGCCATCCTAAAATCTTATTTTCTCAGCAATGTTACAAGATACCGGACGAGCCAAAAAGTTTTGCATGGATTGCATCACAAGTCCTATGAAGACAGGTTGAAGGAACTGAACATGTACTCCCTGGAGGAGAGGAGGGAGAGAGGGGATATGAAAGAGACATACAAGTATCTTAGAGGGAGGAACAGGGTGCAGAAATACACTATTTTTAAGCGAAAAAGATGTTCCAGGACTAGAGGGCATGGGATGAAGTTGGAGGGAGGACGATTCAGAGGAAACATGAGGAAGAATTTCTTCACAGAACGGGTGGTGGACGAGTGGAACACCCTGCCAGAGGAAGTGGTGGGGGCTGAAACAATCACAGGATTTAAGAATGCATGGGATAGACATAAATGAATTCTGGAGGTCAGGGATAAGGGACAACAGACTTCTAGGACAACAAACTGAACTTACAAGCTCAAATGGGCAGACTGGGTGGGCCATAGGCCCTTATCTGCTGACACTGTCTATGTATCTATGTATCTATGTAGATAGAGACATAAGGTTTTCTGTTTTGCATGCAGTGAGACATAGCCTACTACCTCAGATAATATATGAAACTGATCTGAAACCCCAATGTCACACAATAAGTACACAAACAGCACAATTGTGGCCCAAAAATGGTGTAGATGTCAAGACCGGGCACCCCCATAGACCTGTAAAAATACAACATTTAGATTTAGTTACCTCAGGCATGCCATGTGAACACACCCCAGCATCATACTGCATGGAATAGCATGATCTAGGTTGGCATCACATAGTCTGTGACACATTGTTGTGTTTTTTGTTGGTCTATACCTCATAATGGAATTCTGGCAAAGTCACCAAACTGAGGCCTTGCCATAGCAAAAATGTATTTTCTCTTCAGTGTTACAAGATAGAAACATAAGGTTTTCTGTTTTGGATGCTGGGTGACCTGGGCTACTACCACAGATACTTCACGATGTGATCTGAAACCACCAAGGTCACACAATAAGTACACAAACAGCAAACCTATGGACAAAAAAATCATGTAAAAGTCAAGTCCGGCCACCCCTGTGGACATGTAAAAATAGAACATTTACATTTGGTTACCTCAGGCATGTCATGTGACAACCCCAACATCATACTGCATGAAAAAGCATGATGTGGGTTGGCATCACATAGTTTGTGACACATTGTCGTGTTTTTTTGTTGGTCTATACCTAAGAATACAGTTCTGGAAAATTGTCAAATTGGGTCCTTGCCATCCCAAAAAATCATTTTCTATGCAGTTGTACAAGATAATAATAATAACTTTATTTTTAAAGCGCTTTTCAAAATATCAAAGCGCTTTACACGTCGAAAAGCACAATATAAAATATCACATAAAACATATAATTACAATAAATACATAACAACATCACATATTAAAAACCTACAATAAAACCATCCATACTAGCCAAAAAATAATATTGAATATACGCCAGTAAATACACCAGTGCACCCATAAAAATACAATACTTAGGCTAGCGTACCTCACGCATGTTATGTGACAGCACCCCAACATTATACTTTATGGAAAAGCATGATCTGGGTTGGTGTCACATAATTTGTGATACATTGTCTTGTTTTTTGTTGGTCTATGCCTCAGAACGCAATTCTGGAAAATCACCAAATTGAGGCCTTGCCATCCTCAAAAAACTCATTTTCTAAGCAATAGTACAAGATAGAGGAATAAGGTTTTCTATTTTGGGTGCTGGGTGACCTGTGCTACTACAATAGACACTGCATAAACAGATCTGAAACCCCAAGGTCACACAATAAGTACACAAGCAGCACAACTGTGGTCCAAAAATCATGCAAAAGTCAAGTCCGGCCACTCCTGTGGATGTGTAAAAAAACGTTTACACTTGGTTACCTCAGGCATGTCATGTCACAACACTCAACACAATACTGCTTGGGAAAGCATGATCTGGGTTGGCGTCACATAGTTTGTGGCACATTGTCATGTTTTTTGTTAGTCTGTACCTCACAATACAATTCTGGAAAAAAATCACCAAACTGAGGCCTTGCCATCCTAAAATCTCATTTTCTCAGCAATGTTACAAAATATAGACATAAGGTTTTCTGTTTTGTATGCAGTGAGACCTAGCCTACTACCTCAGATACTATACAAAACTGATATGAAACCCCAATGTCACACAATAAGTACACAAACAGCACAATTGTGGCCCAGAAGTGGAGAAGAGGTCAAGACCGGGCACCCCCATAGACCTGTAAAAATACAACATTTAGATTTGGTTACCTCAGGCATGCCATGTGAACACACCCCAGCATCATACTGCATGGAATAGTATGATCTAGGTTGGCATCACATAGTCTGTGACACATTGTCATGTTTTTTGTTGGTCTATACCTCATAATAGAATTCTGGCAAAGTCACCAAACTGAGGCCTCACCATCGCAAAAACGTATTTTCTCTTCAATGTTACAAAATAGAAACATAAGGTTTTCTGTTGTGGATGCTGGGTGACCTGAGCTACTACCACAGATACTGCATGATATGATCTGAAACCACCAAGGTCACACAATAAGTACACAAACAGAAAACCTGTGGAAAAAAAAAATCATGTAATGGTCAAGTCCAGCCACCCCTGTGGACATGTAAAAATAGAACATTTACATTTGGTTACCTCAGGCATGTCATGTGACAACACCCCAGCATCATACTGAATGAAAAAGCATGATGTGAGTTGGCATCACATAGCTTGTGACACATTGTCATGTTTTTTGTTGGTCTATACCTAAGAATACAGTTCTGGAAAATCATCAAGTTGAGTTCTTGCCATACCAAAAAATCATTTTCTACACAGTTGTACAAGATAGAGATATTGTATACGGTTTTCCATTTTGGATGCAGCGTGACCTGGGCTACTACCACAGACACTGCATGGACTGAACTAAACCCAAAGTCACACAATAAGTACACAAAGAGCACAACTGTGGTCCAAAAAATGTTGTAAACATCAAGTCAGGCCACCCCTGTGGACTCGTAAAAATGCCATATTAGGGTTTGTGTACATAAAGCATGTCATGTGACAACACCCTATTATCGTACTACATGGAAAACCATGACGTGGTTTGACATTACATACTTTGTGACATATTGTCGTGTTTTTTGCTGGTTTATACCTAAGAATACAGTTCTGGAAAATCACCAAATTGAGTCCTTCCCAACCCATAAAATCATTTTCTACGCAGTTGTACAAGATAATAATAATAATAACTTTATTTTTAAAGCACTTTTCAAAATATCAAAGGGCTTTACATGTCGAAAGCACAATATAAAATATCACATAAAACATATAAATACAATAAATACATAACAACATCACATATTAAAAACCTACAATAAAACCATCCATACTATCCAAAAAATAATATTAATACTCAAATATCAATTAATCATCCAAGAAGGTGCTCCGTCACAGGTAGGTTTTCAAATTTTTCTTAAGATAGAGATATTGTATACGGTTTTCATTTTGGATGCAGTGTAAACTGGGCTACTACCATAGACACTGTATGGACAGAAATGAAACCCCAAAATCACAGAATAAGAACACAAACTGTACAACTGTGGTAAGTAAATGTTGCAAAAATCAAGTCTGGGTACACCAGTGCACCCATAAAAATACAATACTTAGGTTAGCGTACCTCACGCATGTTATGTGACAGCACCCCAACACTATACTTTACGGAAAAGCATGATCTGGGTTGGTGTCACATAGTTTGTGATACATTGTCTTGTTTTTTGTTGGTCTATGCCTCAGAACGCAATTCTGGAACATCATCAAATTGAGGCCTTGCCATCCTCAAAAAACTCATTTTCTAAGCAATAGTACAAGATAGAGGAATAAGGTTTTCTATTTTGGATGCTGGGTGACCTGTGCTACTACAATAGACACTGCATAAACAGATCTGAAACCCCAAGGTCACACAATAAGTACACAAGCAGCACAACTGTGGTCCAAAAATCATGCAAAAGTCAAGTCTGGCCACTCCTGTGGATGTGTAAAAAAATATTTACACTTGGTTACCTCAGACATGTCATGTCACAACACCCCAAAACCATACTGCTTGGAAAAGCATGATCTGGGTTGGCATCACATAGTTTGTGGCAAATTGTCGTGTTTTTTGTTAGTCTTTACCTCACAATACAATTCTGGAAAAATCACCAAACTGAGGCCTTGCCATCCTAAAATCTCATTTTCTCAGCAATGTTACAAAATATAGACATAAGGTTTTCTGTTTTGTATGCAGTGAGACCTAGCCTACTACCTCAGATACTATACAAAACTGATATGAAACCCCAATGTCACACAATAAGTACACAAACAGCACAATTGTGGCCCAGAAGTGGAGAAGAGGTCAAGACCGGGCACCCCCATAGACCTGTAAAAATACAACATTTAGATTTGGTTACCTCAGGCATGCCATGTGAACACACCCCAGCATCATACTGCATGGAATAGTATGATCTAGGTTGGCATCACATAGTCTGTGACACATTGTCATGTTTTTGTTGGTCTATACCTCATAATAGAATTCTGGCAAAGTCACCAAACTGAGGCCTCACCATCGCAACAAGTATTTTCTCTTCAATGTTACAAAATAGAAACATAAGGTTTTCTGTTGTGGATGCTGGGTGACCTGAGCTACTACCACAGATACTGCATGATATGATCTGAAACCACCAAGGTCACACAATAAGTACACAAACAGAAAACCTGTGGAAAAAAAATCATGTAATGGTCAAGTCCAGCCACCCTGTGGACATGTAAAAATAGAACATTTACATTTGGTTACCTCAGGCATGTCATGTGACAACACCCCAGCATCATACTGAATGAAAAGCATGATGTGAGTTGGCATCACATAGCTTGTGACACATTGTCATGTTTTTTGTTGGTCTATACCTAAGAATACAGTTCTGGAAAATCATCAAGTTGAGTTCTTGCCATACCAAAAAATCATTTTCTACACAGTTGTACAAGATAGAGATATTGTATACGGTTTTCCATTTTGGATGCAGCGTGACCTGGGCTACTACCACAGACACTGCATGGACTGAACTAAACCCAAAGTCACACAATAAGTACACAAAGAGCACAACTGTGGTCCAAAAAATGTTGTAAACATCAAGTCAGGCCACCCCTGTGGACTCGTAAAAATGCCATATTAGGGTTTGTGTACATAAAGCATGTCATGTGACAACACCCTATTATCGTACTACATGGAAAACCATGACGTGGTTTGACATTACATACTGTGACATATTGTCGTGTTTTTGCTGGTTTATACCTAAGAATACAGTTCTGGAAAATCACCAAATTGAGTCCTTCCCAACCCATAAAATCATTTTTCACGAGTTGTACAAGATAATAATAATAATAACTTTATTTTTAAAGCACTTTTCAAAATATCAAAGGGCTTTACATGTCGAAAAGCACAATATAAAATATCACATAAAACATATAAATACAATAAATACATAACAACATCACATATTAAAACCTACAATAAAACCATCCATACTATCCAAAAATAATATTAATACTCAAATATCAATTAATCATCCAAGAAGGTGCTCCATACAGGTAGGTTTCAAATTTTTCTTAAGATAGAGATATTGTATACGGTTTTCATTTTGGATGCAGTGTAAACTGGGCTACTACCATAGACACTGTATGGACAGAAATGAAACCCCAAAATCACAGAATAAGAACACAAACTGTACAACTGTGGTAAGTAAATGTTGCAAAAATCAAGTCTGGGTACACCAGTGCACCCATAAAAATACAATACTTAGGTTAGCGTACCTCACGCATGTTATGTGACAGCACCCCAACACTATACTTTACGGAAAAGCATGATCTGGGTTGGTGTCACATAGTTTGTGATACATTGTCTTGTTTTTTGTTGGTCTATGCCTCAGAACGCAATTGTGGAACATCATCAAATTGAGGCCTTGCCATCCTCAAAAAACTCATTTTCTAAGCAATAGTACAAGATAGAGGAATAAGGTTTTCTATTTTGGATGCTGGGTGACCTGTGCTACTACAATAGACACTGCATAAACAGATCTGAAACCCCAAGGTCACACAATAAGTACACAAGCAGCACAACTGTGGTCCAAAAATCATGCAAAAGTCAAGTCTGGCCACTCCTGTGGATGTGTAAAAATATTTACACTTGGTTACCTCAGACATGTCATGTCACAACACCCCAAAACCATACTGCTTGGAAAAGCATGATCTGGGTTGGCATCACATAGTTTGTGGCAAATTGTCGTGTTTTTTGTTAGTCTTTACCTCACAATACAATTCTGGAAAAATCACCAAACTGAGGCCTTGCCATCCTAAAATCTCATTTTCTCAGCAATGTTACAAAATATAGACATAAGGTTTTCTGTTTTGCATGCAGTGATACCTAGCCTACTACCTCAGATACTATACAAAACTGATCTGAAACCCCAATGTCACACAATAAGTACACAAACAGCACAATTGTGGCCCAAAAATGGTGTAGAGGTCAAGACCGGACACCCCCATAGACCTGTAAAAATACAACATTTAGATTTGGTTACCTCAGGCATGCCATGTGAACACACCCAAGCATCATACTGCATGGAATAGTATGATCTAGGTTGGCATCACATAGTCTGTGACACATTGTTGTGTTTTTTGTTGGTCTATACCTCATAATAGAATTCTGGCAAAGTCACCAAACTGAGGCCTTGCCATCGCAAAAACTTATTTCCTTTTCAATGTTACAAGATAGAAACATAAGGTTTTCTGTTTTGGATGCTGAGTGACCTGAGCTACTACCATAGATACTGCATGATATGATCTGAAACCACCAAGGTCACACAATAAGTACACAAACAGCAAACCTGTGGAAAAAAAAATCATGTAATGGTCAAGTCCAGTCACCCCTGTGGACATGTAAAAATAGAACATTTACATTTGGTTACCTCAGGCATGTCATGTGACAACACCCCAACATCATTCTGCATGAAAAAGCATGATGTGGGTTGGCATCACATAGCTTGTGACACATTGTCATGTTTTTTGCTGGTCTATACCTAAGAATACAGTTCTGGAAAATCATCAAATTGAGTCCTTGCCATCCCAAAAAATCATTTTCTACACAGTTGTACAAGATAGAGATATTGTATACGGTTTTCCATTTTGGATGCAGCGTGACCTGGGCTACTACCACAGACACTGCATGGACTGAACTAAACCCAAAGTCACACAATAAGTACACAAAGAGCACAACTGTGGTCCAAAAAATGTTGTAAACATCAAGTCAGGCCACCCCTGTGGACTCGTAAAAATACAATATTAAGGTTTGTGTACATAAAGCATGTCATGTGACAACACCCTATTATCGTACTACATGGAAAACCATGACGTGGGTTGACATTACATACTTTGTGACATATTGTTGTGTTTTTTGCTGGTCTATACCTAAGAATACATTTCTGGAAAATCATCAAATTGAGTCCTTGCCATCCCATAAAATCATTTTCTATGCAGTTGTACAAGATAATAATAATAATAATAATAATAATAATAATAATAACTTATTTTAAAGCACTTTTCAAAATATCAAAGGGCTTTACATGTCGAAAAGCACAATATAAAATATCACATAAAACATATAAATACAATAAATACATAACAACATCACATATTAAAAACCTACAATAAAACCATCCATACTATCCAAAAAATAATATTAATACTCAAATATCAATTAATCATCCAAGAAGGCGCTCCGCCACAGGTAGGTTTCACATTTTTCTTAAGATGGAGATATTGTATACGGTTTTCATTTTGGATGCAGTGTAAACTGGGCTACTACCATAGACACTGTATGGACAGAAATGAAACCCCAAAATCACAGAATAAGAACACAAACTGTACAACTGTGGTAAATAAATGTTGCAAAAATCAAGTCTGGGTACACCAGTGCACCCATAAAAATACAATACTTAGGTTAGCGTACCTCACGCATGTTATGTGACAGCACCCCAACACTATACTTTATGGAAAAGCATGATCTGGGTTGGTGTCACATAATTTGTGATACATTGTCTTGTTTTTTGTTGGTCTATGCCTCAGAACGCAATTCTGGAAAATTACCAAATTGAGGCCTTGCCATCCTCAAAAAACTCATTTTCTAAGCAATAGTACAAGATAGAGGAATAAGGTTTTCTATTTTGGGTGCTGGGTGACCTGTGCTACTACAATAGACACTGCATAAACAGATCTGAAACCCCAAGGTCACACAATAAGTACACAAGCAGCACAACTGTGGTCCAAAAATCATGCAAAAGTCAAGTCCGGCCACTCCTGTGGATGTGTAAAAAAACATTTACACTTGGTTACCTCAGGCATGTCATGTCACAACACTCAACACCATACTGCTTGGAAAAGTATGATCTGGGTTGGCGTCACATAGTTTGTGGCACATTGTCATGTTTTCTGTTAGTCTGTACCTCACAATACAATTCTGGAAAAATCACCAAACTGAGGTCTTGCCATCCTAAAATCTCATTTTCTCAGCAATGTTACAAGATAGAGACATAAGGTTTTCTGATTTGCATGCAGTGATACCTAGCCTACTACCTCAGATACTATACGAAACTGATCTGAAACCCCAATGTCACACAATAAGTACACAAACAGCACAATTGTGGCCCAGAAGTGGAGAAGAGGTCAAGACCGAGCACCCCGATAGACCTGTAAAAATACAACATTTAGATTTGGTTACCTCAGGCATGCCATGTGAACACACCCCAGCATCATACTGCATGGAATAGTATGATCTAGGTTGGCATCACATAGTCTGTGACACATTGTCATGTTTTTGTTGGTCTATACCTCATAATAGAATTCTGGCAAAGTCACCAAACTGAGGCCTCACCACGCATAAAAGTATTTTCTCTTCAATGTTACAAAATAGAAACATAAGGTTTTCTGTTGTGGATGCTGGGTGATCTGAGCTACTACCACAGATACTGCATGATATGATCTGAAACCACCAAGGTCACACAATAAGTACACAAACAGAAAACCTGTGGAAAAAAAAAATCATGTAATGGTCAAGTCCAGCCACCCCTGTGGACATGTAAAAATAGAACATTTACATTTGGTTACCTCAGGCATGTCATGTGACAACACCCCAGCATCATACTGAATGAAAAAGCATGATGTGAGTTGGCATCACATAGCTTGTGACACATTGTCATGTTTTTTGTTGGTCTATACCTAAGAATACAGTTCTGGAAAATCATCAAGTTGAGTTCTTGCCATACCAAAAAATCATTTTCTACACAGTTGTACAAGATAGAGATATTGTATACGGTTTTCCATTTTGGATGCAGCGTGACCTGGGCTACTACCACAGACACTGCATGGACTGAACTAAACCAAAGTCACACAATAAGTACACAAAGAGCACAACTGTGGTCCAAAAATGTTGTAAACATCAAGTCAGGCCACCCTGTGGACTCGTAAAATACAATATTAAGGTTTGTGTACATAAAGCATGTCATGTGACAACACCCTATTATCGTACTACATGGAAAACCATGACGTGGTTTGACATTACATACTTTGTGACATATTGTCGTGTTTTTTGCTGGTTTATACCTAAGAATACAGTTCTGGAAAATCACCAAATTGAGTCCTTCCCAACCCATAAAATCATTTTCTACGCAGTTGTACAAGATAATAATAATAATAACTTTATTTTTAAAGCACTTTTCAAAATATCAAAGGGCTTTACATGTCGAAAAGCACAATATAAAATATCACATAAAACATATAAATACAATAAATACATAACAACATCACATATTAAAAACCTACAATAAAACCATCCATACTATCCAAAAAATAATATTAATACTCAAATATCAATTAATCATCCAAGAAGGTGCTCCGCCACAGGTAGGTTTTCAAATTTTTCTTAAGATAGAGATATTGTATACGGTTTTCATTTTGGATGCAGTGTAAACTGGGCTACTACCATAGACACTGTATGGACAGAAATGAAACCCCAAAATCACAGAATAAGAACACAAACTGTACAACTGTGGTAAGTAAATGTTGCAAAAATCAAGTCTGGGTACACCAGTGCACCCATAAAAATACAATACTTAGGTTAGCGTACCTCACGCATGTTATGTGACAGCACCCCAACACTATACTTTACGGAAAAGCATGATCTGGGTTGGTGTCACATAGTTTGTGATACATTGTCTTGTTTTTGTTGGTCTATGCCTCAGAGCATAATTGTGGAACATCATCAAATTGAGGCCTTGCCATCCTCAAAAACTCATTTTCTAAGCAATAGTACAAGATAGAGGAATAAGGTTTTCTATTTTGGATGCTGGGTGACCTGTGCTACTACAATAGACACTGCATAAACAGATCTGAAACCCCAAGGTCACACAATAAGTACACAAGCAGCACAACTGTGGTCCAAAATCATGCAAAAGTCAAGTCTGGCCACTCCTGTGGATGTGTAAAAAATATTTACACTTGGTTACCTCCAGACATGTCATGTCACAACACCCCAAAACCATACTGCTTGGAAAAGCATGATCTGGGTTGGCATCACATAGTTTGTGGCAAATTGTCGGTATTTTGTTAGTCTTTACCTCACATACAATTCTGAAAAATCACCAAACTGAGGCCTTGCCATCCTAAAATCTCATTTTCTCAGCAATGTTACAAAATATAGACATAAGGTTTTCTGTTTTGCATGCAGTGATACCTAGCCTACTACCTCAGATACTATACGAAACTGATCTGAAACCCCAATGTCACACAATAAGTACACAAACAGCACAATTGTGGCCCAAAAATGGTGTAGAGGTCAAGACCGGACACCCCCATAGACCTGTAAAAATACAACATTTAGATTTGGTTACCTCAGGCATGCCATGTGAACACACCCAAGCATCATACTGCATGGAATAGTGTGATCTAGGTTGGCATCACATAGTCTGTGACACATTGTTGTGTTTTTTGTTGGTCTATACCTCATAATAGAATTCTGGCAAAGTCACCAAACTGAGGCCTTGCCATCGCAAAAACTTATTTCCTTTTCAATGTTACAAGATAGAAACATAAGGTTTTCTGTTTTGGATGCTGAGTGACCTGAGCTACTACCATAGATACTGCATGATATGATCTGAAACCACCAAGGTCACACAATAAGTACACAAACGGCAAACCTGTGGAAAAAAAAATCATGTAATGGTCAAGTCCAGCCACCCCTGTGGACATGTAAAAATAGAACATTTACATTTGGTTACCTCAGGCATGTCATGTGACAACACCCCAACATCATACTGCATGACAAAGCATGATGTGGGTTGGCATCGCATAGTTTGTGACACATTGTCATGTTTTTTGTTGGTCTATACCTAAGAATACAGTTCTGGAAAATCACCAAATTGAGTCCTTGCCATCCCAAAAAATCAATTTCTACACAGTTGTACAAGATAGAGATATTGTATACGGTTTTCCATTTTGGATGCAGTGTGACCTGGGCTACTACCACAGACACTGCATGGACTGAACTAAACCTAAAGTCACACAATAAGTACACAAAGAGCACAACTGTGGTCCAAAAAATGTTGTAAACATCAAGTCAGGCCACTCTTGTGGACTTATAAAAATACAGTATTAAGGTTTGTGTACATAAAGCATGTCATGTGACAACACCCTATTATAGTACTACATGGAAAACCATGACATGGGTTGACATTACATACTTTGTGACACATTGTCGTGTTTTTTTTGGTCTGTGCCTAAGAATACAGTTCTGGAAAATCATCAAATTGAGTCCTTGCCATCCCAAAAAATCATTTTCTACCCAGCTGTACAAGATAGAGATATTGTATATGGTTTTTGTTTTGTATGCAGTGTGAACTGGGCTACTACCAAAGACACTGTACAGACAGAACTGAAACCCCAAAATCACAGAATAAGAACACAAAGAGCACAACTTTGGTCCAAAACTGTTGTAAAAATCATGTCTGGGTACCCTAGTGCACCCATAAAAATACAATACTTAGGTTTGCGTACTTCACGCATGTTATTTGATAGCAACCCAACACTATACTTTATGGAAAAGCATAATCTGGGTAGATGTCAAATAGTTTGTGATACATTGTCGTGTTTTTTGTTGGTCCATACCTCAGAATGCAATTCTGGAAAATCACCAAACTGAGGCTGTGCCATACCAAAAAACTAATTTTCTAACTATGGTACAAGATAGAGAAATAAGGTGTTGTTGTTTTGGGTGTTGGATGACCTGGCCTACTACAATAGACACTGCATGGACAGATCTGAAACCCCAAAGTCACACAATAAGTACACAAGCAGCACAACTGTGGTCCAAAAATCATGCAAAAGTCAAGTCTGGCTACTCCTGCGGACGTGTAAAAAAATATTTATGCTTGGTTACCTCAGGCATGTCATGTGACAACACCCCAAGACCATACTGCTTGGAAAAGCATGATCTGGGTTGGCATCACATAGTTTGTGACACATTGTCATGTTTTTTGTTGGTCTGTACCTCACAATACAATTCTGGAAAAAATCACCAAACTGAGGCCTTGCCATCCCAAAATCTCATTTTCTCAGCAATGTTACAAGACAGAGACATAAGGTTTTCTGTTTTGCATGCAGTGAGACCTAGCCTACTACCTCAGATACTATACAAAACTGATCTGAAACCCCAATGTCACACAATAAGTACACAAACAGTACAACTGTGGCCCAAAAATTGTGTAGAGGTCAAGTCCTGCCACACCTGTAGACCTGTAAAAATACAACATTTAGATTTGGTTACCTCAGGCATGTCATGTGACCACACCCCAACATCATACTGCATGGAATAACATGATCTGGGTTGGCATCACATAGATTGTGACATATTGTTGTGTTTTGTGTTGGTCTATACCTCACAATAGAATTCTGAAAAAGTCACCAAACTGAGGCCTTCCCATTCTAAAAAATAATTTTCTCTACAATGTTACAAGATAGAAATATAATGTTTTCTGTTTTGGA
Source organism: Neoceratodus forsteri (assembly GCA_016271365.2). Lineage (NCBI taxonomy): Eukaryota > Metazoa > Chordata > Ceratodontiformes > Ceratodontidae > Neoceratodus > Neoceratodus forsteri. The sequence continues at coordinate 1,211,245,902 of CM028132.1, forward strand.
TGCAGGGTTACCTGGGCTACTACAACAGACACTGCATGGACTGATCTGAAACCCCAAGGTCACATAATAAGTACACAAACAGTAGTCCAAAAATCATGTAAAAGTCAAGTCCAGCCACCCCTGTGGACATGTAAAAATACAGCATTTACGTTTGGTTACCTCAGGCATGTCATGTGACAACACCCCAACACCATACTGCATGGAGAAGCATGATCTGGGTTGGCATCACATAATTTATGACTCATCGCCGTGTTTTTTGTTGGTCTATACCTAACAATACAATTCTGGAAAATCACCAAATTGAGTCCTTGTCATCCCAAGAAATTATTTTCTAAGCAGTTGTGCAAGATAGTGATGCTACATACAGTTTTCTGTTTTGGATGCAGCGTGACCTGGGCTACTACCATAGACACTGTACAGACAGAACTGAAACCCCAAAATCACAGAATAAGAACACAAAGAGCACAACTGTGGTCTAAAACTGTTGTAAAAATCATGTCTGGGTACCCTAGTGCACCCATAAAAATACAATACTTAGATTTGCGCACTTCACTCGTGTTATTTGATAGCAACCCAACACTATACTTTATGGAAAAGCATGATCTGGGTAGGTGTCACATAGTTTGTGATACATTGTCGTGTCTTTTGTTGGTCCATACCTCAGAATGCATTTCTGGAAAATCACCAAATTGAGGCTGTGCATTTTCTAACAATGGTACAAGATAAAGAAATACGGTTTTGTTGTTTTGGGTGTTGGGTGACCTGGGCTACTACAATAGACACTGCATGGACAGATCCAAAACCCCAAGGTCACACAATAAGTACACAAGCAACACAACTGTGGTCCAAAAATCATGTAAAAGTCAAGTCCGGCCATTCCTGTGGACGTGTAAAAAAACATTTATGCTTGATTACCTCAGGCAAGCCATGTGACAACACCCCAACATCATACTGCTTGGAAAAGCATGATCTGGGTTGGCATCACATAGTTTGTGGCATATTGTCATGTTTTTTATTAGTCTATACCAAACAATACAATTCTGGAAAAATCAGCAACCTGAGGCCTTGCCATCCTAAAATCTCATTTTCTCAGCAGTGTTACATGATAGAGACATAAGGTTTTCTGTTTTGCATGCAGTGAGACCTAGCCTACTACCTCAGATACTATACGAAACTGATCTGAAACCCCAATGTCACACAATAAGTACACAAACAGCACAATTGTGGCCCAAAAACGGTGTAGAGGTCAAGACCGGGCACCCCCATAGACCTGTAAAAATACAACATTTAGATTTGGTTACCTCAGACATGTCATGTGAACACACCCCAACATCATACTGCATGGAATAGCATGATCTAAGTTGGCATCACATAGTCTGTGACACATTGTCGTGTTTTTTGTTGGTCTATACCTCATAATAGAATTCTGGCAAAGTCACCAAACTGAGGCCTTGCCTTAGCAAAAGCTTATTTTCTCTTCAATGTTACAAGATAGAAACATAAGGTTTTCTGTTTTGGATGCTGGATGACCTGAGCTACTACCACAGATACTGCATGATATGATCTGAAACCACCAAGGTCACACAATAAGTACACAAACAGCAAACCTGTGGACACAAATCATGTAAAAGTCAAGTCCAGCCACCCCTGTGGACATGTAAAAATAGAACATTTACATTTGGTTACCTCAGGCATGTCATGTGACAACCCCAACATCATACTGCATGAAAAAGCATGATGTGGGTTGGCATCACATAGTTTGTGACACATTGTCATGTTTTTTGTTGGTCTATACCTAAGAATACAGTTCTGGAAAATTGTCAAATTGGGTCCTTGCCATCCCAAAAAAATCATTTTCTACACAGTTGTACAAGATAGAGATATTGTATACGGTTTTCTGTTTTGGATGCAGTGTGACTTGGGCTACTACCACAGACACTGCATGGACTGAACTAAACCCAATGTCACACAATAAGTACACAAAGAGCACAACTGTGGTCCAAAAAATGTTGTAAAAATCAAGTCATGCCACCCCTGTGGACCTGCAAAAATATAAAATTAAGGTTTGTGTACATCAAGCATGTCATGTGACAACACCCTATTATGGTACTACATGGAAAACAATGACATGGGTTGACATTACATACTTTGTGACACATTGTCGTGTTTTTTGTTGGTCTATACCTAAGAATACAGTTCTGGAAAATCACCGAAATGTGGCCCTGACGTTCCAAAAAATCTTTTTCTAAGCAAGTGTACATGATAGAGATACTGTATATGGTTTTCTGTTTTGGATGCAGAATGACCTGGGCTACTATCACAGACACTGTATGGACTGAACTGAAATCCCAAAGTCACACAATATGTACACAAACAGCACAACAAGATTTAGGTTTCTGTACCTTAAGTGTGTCATGTGGCAACACACTGTTATCATACTGCATGGAAAACCATTATCTGGGTTGACATTACATACTTTGTGACACATTGTCATGTTTGTTGTTGTTCTATGCCTTGCAACACAGTTCTGAAAAATCACCAAAGTTAGGTCTTGCCATTCCAAAATTGTATTCTCTCAGCAATGGTACAAGATAGAGACATAAGGTTTTCTGTTTTAAATGCAGAGTGAACTGAGCTACTACCACAGACACTACAGAGAGAACTGAAACCCTAAAGTCACACAGTAAGTACACAAACAGCTTGTCAAAATTGTTTGTAAAATTTAAGTCCAGCTACCCCGGTGGGCCAGTACAAAATACAATATTTAGGTTTGCGTACCTCAGGCATGTCATGAGACAACACCCCAACACTATACTGTATGGAAAAGCATGATCTGGATTGGTGTCATATAATTTGTGACACATTATTGAGTTTTTTGTTGCTCTAGATGTCACAATACAATTCTGGAAAAATCACCAAATTGAGGCCTTGCCATTCCAAAAACTAATTTTCTAAACAATGGTATAAGACAGAGACATAAGGTTTTATGTTTTGGATGCAGAGTGACCTGGGCTACTACCAGAGGCACTACATGGACTGATCTGAAACCCCAGAGTCACACAATAAGTACACAAACAGCACAATTGTGGTCCAAAAATCTTGTAAAGATCAATTCCGACCACCCCTGTGGACCTGTAAAAATACAACATTTGGGTTTGCATACCTAAGGCATGTTATGTGACAACACCCAAGCACTATACTTAATGGAAAAGCATGATCTGAGTTGGCATCACATAGTTTGTGACACATTGTCATATTTTTTGTTGGCCTATACCTCACAATGCAATTCTGGAAAATCACCAAATTGAGGCCTTGTCATCCCAAAAAAACACCTTTTCTCAGCAATGGTAGAAGACAGAGACATAAGGGTTTCTGTTTTGGATGCAGTGTGAACTGGGCTACTATCACAGATATAGTATGGATGGAATTGAAACCCCAAAGTCACACAATAAGCACACAAAAAGCACAACTGTGGTCCAAAACTGTTGTAAAAATCAAGTCTGGCTACCCAGGTGGACCAGTAAAAATACAACATGTAGGTTTGCGTATCTCAGGCATGTCATGTGACAACACCCCAACACTATACTGTATGGAAAAGCATGATCTGGGTTGGCATCACATAGTTTGTGACACATTGCCATGTTTTTTGTTAGTCTATATCTAACAATACAATTTTGGAAAATCACCAAATTGAGGCCCTACTATCCCAAAAATTTATCTCTTCAGCAACTGTACAAGATAGAGTCATACTTTTTTCATTTTAGATGCAGAGTGACCTAGGCTACTGCTACAGATACTGTATGGATTGAACTGAAACCCCAAAGTCACACAATAAGTACACAAACAACATATCTGTGGTCCAAAAATCTTTGAAAAATCAAGTGCTGCCACCCCTGTGGACCTGAAAAAATACAACATTCTGGTTTGCGTACCTCAGGTTTGTCACGTGACAACACCCCAACATCATATTGCATGAAAAGGCATGATATGAGTTGGCATCATGTAGTTTGTGACACATTGTCTTGTTTTTGTTGGTCTGCACTATACCTCGAAATACAATTCCGGAAAATTACCAAACTGACATATTGCCATCCCAAGAACTCATTTTCTCAGCAATGGTACAAGACAGAGACATACAGTAAGGATCCTTTTTTGTGACTCAAGAATCATTTCGCTATATTTTCCGTGATGTCCAGTGGCATCCCCCCACACTCCGATCACTGACCCCAGTGACCCTTTACTTATAATGAAAGTTTATAGTTTCTAAATTTCTGTTGTAGCACCACTGCCTGTCAGAATATTGCATCACAAGCAAAACATAGGGGGACACATTTTTCAAAAATGTTTTTGAAACTCTGCAGACGGTAAAAATATTTTGCAAACTGCATCCAGAGGCTCCTGAAACCCTTTCAGTTAGATAAGCACCAGCTTGGTAGAGCAGGGTTTTCAACACAGTACCTAGCACCAGTTCAGGCGATGTCCATCTTGCAATAGCAAGAAACAAATGTTTCTAAAAGTTAAATCACAGGGGCCAAAATACAGATTTCATTACCCAGGCCCAATTCTCTGGTACTAGCTATTTACCACGACAAGGTATGTCCTGGTGCTGTAATATCCTCAGCTTCTTTTAAAATCTGAGCACCTAGAACTGAAAAAAAGTATAAGCTGGGGAACGAAGCAAGAGTCCAAGTCCTGCTTATTTTTTAATATGTTCCCTGCTGTCTAGTGGCACCCCCCACCCTCCAATCACCATACCCTGCTCCTCTAATCATTAATGTGAAATATTTGACACTGGGATGTCCACCCCCAGTGTCTGATGCCTACCAGAATAACCTATTGTTTTATATTATGAAGCCAACATCAGTGGGCCCTATTCCTGTGCCAGCATTTAGTGCACCCCCACAGCAATGTAGGACACTGAGGAACTCTCTCGCAGTATCCTGATATATTTAATTCATTGATTTAGAAAAGCAAAAAAGAAAATAGTCCCCCAATGTCTTTTTCTTTAATCCTGAAAATAAGAAAATGGTCCCTTGTCATCTCCCTGTCCCTTCCCCCATCCCTACCCTCCAACTGAGCCCCTACAATCCCATACTCCCCCTTTACCCCATACTTACCACAGGATTTCGTAAGCTGTCATCTTCTGTGGACCTGGACTCATCTGCACTCATCAAAGCAGAACAACAAACTGAGGAATCAAGGTAAGTGCCATATAAGGTATTTCAATGATGTTTTGAACTTAGGTTCATAACTTTTACTTTTTTTTTTTTCCACCAAATTTTCAACATGGCCTTTTTGGGACTCTACCTTGTGAACACTGCAACTGTCATTTAATTAAGTCTCTGTGCTAAATCCCCTTCCTTGCCCAACTAATGAAATTTCATCACCAGTGTTCATGAGGTGGGGTCCCAAAAAAGGCCATGTTGAATATTTGGTGAAAAAATTCCTAAAAATGCTCAAGTTATGTGTTTATTGAAATCTTTGTACGCACATGCTTAACTTTGCTAATTTTCAATATTTTGAGTCCAAATTGTCAATACAAGATCTGCACCAGAAGACATATGAAGAGAGACTAAAGGAGCTAAATATGTATACCCTCGAGGAAAGGAGGGAGAGGGGGAACATGATAGAAACTTTCAAGTACCTCAAGGGAATCAATAAAGTCCAAGAGGGTAGCATCTTTCAGAAAAGAGATGTGCAAGAACAAGGGGGCACAATTTGAAGATAGAAGAGGAGACAGCTCAGAGGTAATGTGAGGAAGTATTTTTTTCATGAAGAGAGTTGTGGATGCATGGAACAGCCTTCCTCAGGAGGTCATGGAGTCAAGAACAGTGGGTTAATTCAAGAATGAATGGGACAGATATAAGGCAATTCTAGTGGGGGGTAGGAGGAAGTAGGCTGTTGGTTAACTAGGATCTGCAGCTTATTCATCAGGTAGGAAAATGGGAAGACTAGGTGGGCCTAGTGGGCCTTATCTGCCATCAAATGCTATGTTTCTATGTTTCTATGGACTGGCCCTGTTATATTCTGACTTAATAATGTCTGTTTAACATGAAAAATTTTGGGTGCCTCAGCAATATTTCATTTCTGTTGGGTAAGGTTTGTTGAAAAGCAGGAGTGAGCAGTGCTATGGTCTGCTAAACCTCATGTGTGCACTGTGACTGAGGTGCACACTGCCCACCACACCCTCTGTCAACATATTATATGACTTTTATCCGCTGCTGCTGATGGTACAAATAAGATATACGTTATATATTCTTATCTTTATTCTTTATAACATAAACAGTGGAACAAGACATCATATATATGTTTGCAAGAAACTGGACAGTGTGTGCACAGGACAGTGCACTACACACATGCTGGCCCAGATATTCAAAGCAGTTGCACATGGCACAACTGAGTTGCACTGGCACAAGTGTGGACTTGTGCCAAGGAGCGATATTTAGTGGGAACCAGTGCACAGCGCAAATCTCATTGCACCAGTGCGCAACTATAATGAATGCAGGAGCAAGTGCAATGTGCGTGCCCATGAATATCCAGCTCAGTGCGATATTCAACCATGAAACCATGGTGCAAGTGTGAAGCAAATCAGAGATGCACCAAGCAGACTTGTTCCTATAAATACAGGGCACAAGCACACAGAAAGCACTTGTGCCAGGCATGAGGGAGTGAGAGAGAGAAAGAAAGAAAGAAAGAAAGAAAGAAAGAAAGAAAGAAAGAAAGAAAGAAAGAAAGAAAGAGTGAGTGAGAGACAGAAAGACCAAGCCAGACACAGAGGGAGAGGGACAGAGGTGGAAGTGGAGAGGGAGACAGGGGCAGAAAGAGTGTGACAGACAGGCAGACACACTGCCAGGCAGTGCACCAGGGTGGCACACAGCCTGCAGCAGCCAACCTCCCAGGGGGGATATAGGACAGAAAGGGCCATGGATAGTGTGCCCTTCATGATGGAGGCCATAATTAGGGGTGTGAGGGGGCAGCAGAAACAGTGGCATGGCCGTGGAAGAGCCCGTCAGCTATATGTCTGACACAGGTGGTACCGCACCTGCATCACCTTTGAACAGTACAATGACATGGAGATCGTGTGCTGGTACTGCCTGAACAGAGCCACTCTGAGGCAGCTCTGCAAGCTGTGCAGTGAGGAAATTCAGGCACCCGCTAGACAGAGCCACGCCATGTCCGTGGAGAAGAAGATGACAGCCGTCATGTGCCTGCTCACCATGGACACCTTTCAGAGACCAACAGGGTACACCACAGGCATAACCCAGTTGGCCACATCCCGCCTCCTCACATAGTTCCTCAATGGTCTGCTGCCATGTGCATCAGATTACATCCATTTCCCCAGCACACAGGTGGATCGTACAGCAACCATGCAGGACTTCCACATGATAGCATGTATGCCTGGCATGATTGGGGCCATTGACTGCATCCACATGGGCATCCACATGCCACTTGGCCCTGATGGTGTGGCGTACATCAACAGGAAGGGGAGCCCAAGTGTCAACTGCCAGGTGGTGTGCGATGCCATGGGGTGCATAACCAGTGTCTGCACCACACACCCTGGGAGTGCACATGATGTGTTCATCTGGCACAGCTCTGCACTGTGCCACATGTTTGAATGTGGGGATATCCTCACGGGCCCCCCTAGTGGGTGAGTATGGCATGGACAAGGGGCGATGAGCCAAGCAGACCTTGGGATGGGGAGGGCAGGGTGTGCATGTTGGCGTGGGTGCCAGGGACAGGAAAGGGGTGCAGAAGAGCATAGTAAAGGGCTAACCATGTCACTATTCACACAGGGGACAATGCCTATCCACTCCAGCCCTAGCTGCTCACCCCCTACTGGCACCCATCATCCCCAGCTGAGGAACGCTACAATGAGGCACACACCAGCACATGACACATCACCGAGTGAATCTTTGGCATGCTGAAAGCATGGCTCCATTGCTTAGACAGGTCAGGCGGTGCCCTACAGTACAGCCCCTCAAAAAGCCTGTGGCCTATTCCTGGCCTGCTGCATACTGCACAACATGGACATTGACCATGGGATAGTTGTCGAGGCTAATAAGGGTGACAGTTGTGGGGATGATGGAGGCAATGGGCCAGAGGGAGGTGGACAGCCACCCCCAGGGAGGAGGGATCCCCAGCTGATCCTGCAGGCAAGACAGCTCAGGGATACCATAGCACGGGAGCACTATGGTGCACACAGGTAGATGGTGTGATACACATGCATAGGCCACAGAAACAGGCACAGCATACATGCAGAGGCATCCATGGCAATGGACATGCACTCACTGAGGTAGAAAGCAGAGGTAAGAATGACAGGGGCACACACTCACACACAACCACACACAGCACCCCTCACAGCCCCCCCACGCACACAGGCGAGGGTACGTGGCGTGGACCAGAAGCATCACACCAGTGCACAGACGCAAACAGTGCAGGACCACTGTCATCACGTCCATGCCACATGGCCCAGTGGCCGGGCAAGCACACACACACACACACAGACAATGTGTGGCACAACACACAGGTGCCACATCTGTGGCAGGCACACATACACACCACCCATGTGCACACTGGGCAGCAGCTGCAGACCGCAGATGGGGTGGGCTGCACATCACATCCACTGCACAGAACTGTGGCCACCACAGCTATGGGGGTAGCCGCGTCTGGGATGATTGACAGCCACAGGCTGCACATCAGCCATTGGGGGTGCAACAGCCCTCCGGGGTGGAACCGCTGGACCATGACCACCCCCACGTGGGGGAGTCGAGGTGCCTCAGCAGCCCTGCCCTGGGCATGCCTGGGATGCCAACATCTGAGCTCAGCATTGACTGCATAGGGGTCACCTGATGCTCAGTATGCATGGGTGGGTAGCGCACAGAGGGGAGGTCATCTGTGCCCGGCCACACCCTGTGCCAGCCAGCAGTGCAAAGCCATCCAAGATCACAGTGGCAATGTGATCCAGGGATGTAATCATGGTGTCCTGCATGCACTGCATCCCCACCAGGATCTGCGCAGTGCCCCTCTCCTGCTGCTCGGCTAACTGGCGCACCTCCATGCACAGTGCACACACCCCAGTGGTGAGCTGCACCTGTTGCTGAATGGACTCCTGCAGCAAAAGGGTGTTCCCAGCCAGTGGGTCAGTGTCCTAGGGCACCCAGGCTGAACGCTGGTCCCCATGTGTTGACTGGCCACACTGCCCAGCCCCCCTCTCTGGTGGATGCTGCACAGTGGGGTCTGCAGGGGGATTGGGTATGGCAGGCGCACCGGCAGTGGACCCTGTATCCAGCTGGCAGGTGGCACCTACAGCCTGCTGCTGTTGCCCGTCTGGCCGCCACATGCCACCCAGCACCTGCGCGGCTACACCACCTCCACCACAGGGCACAGCCTGGACAGCGCACACCGCTGCACCTGCAGTGGTGGCGGGCAGCTGTTCTGAGGCTGGCAGGGTGCTGGGTGTGCTGCCTGTGTCAGTGGCCAGCAGAAGCATCTTTCCCACAATGATGGCCATGCTGTCCAGAATAAGCATTACGTCATCATTGTGTCAGACCTGCCCCAATCTGTGTCTCTGCACATAGGATCCCAAGGCTGGCATCCTGCAGGAACACATCCAGGGCCTCATCCGAGCCCAGGTCCAGGACATCTGCCTGCACAGTTGTGGTGAGCTGCAGCCTGTCAGGCCCCTGGATGCCCATGGAGATGAAAGGCTGGTCCTTCAGGGGTGGTCCGGTGGCCATGGCTGCTGCCACTGCCAGTGCCTCATCATCAGCATGGAGGTGTGCTGGTGCTGCAAGAGAAAGAGAGGCATGTTAGTGATGCATTGCCCACATGTGCCCCCCCACACTACCACTGCCTGTGTCCTGCAGCATGGCGTGCACGTGGGTGCACACAATTGCACATGACAGGCATGCAGGCTGCACACACACCAGCATAGCCCTGTACGCACCCTCCACACCCCCAGCTGTGCATGGCTGACATACTTACCATGCAGTGATGGGCTGCCACGCATCTGGAATCTGCCACCAAGCACACTCTCCACTGTGCTGTGGTGCATGGTGACTGCCACCATCTCATCTTGCACTGTGAGCAGTGACACAGCTGCAGGCCCCCCTCCGTCAGCATTCTGGGAGGCATGGATGGCCACCGCCTTCTCCTTGATGTGCCTCTTGTCCATGCCCACCTTCTTCCTGCACTCCTGTGCTGAGCACTGGTGGCTGCTCTGCTGGTTGACACATGCCACCATCTCTACCCAGGGCCCCAGCCCTTGCCTGTGGTGTGCCTGTGGCACCACTCAACAGGGGCTCCCTGCCAAGGTAAGCATCGAACAGGGCCTCTGTCTCCACCTTTGTGAAATTGGGCCTGTGATTGTGAGCAGGCCCACGCTCCTCACCCTCCTCACATTCTTACATATCACTTCCTGTGGACATGGACAGCACAGTGTGTCAGTGGCAGCATCACCCTGTTCCATCCTCCTTGCTGTACTGGCTACTCCCAGTGAGCTGCAGCAGCATGTGCAACTTACCTCGAAAGGATGCAATACTGGTCCATGGCCTGTGCTGTTCCATGGTGCTTATATAGTGCATCGTAAGCAAATGAGCTTTGGCACAATGGTAATAGCATGCTAATTCCCCTAGTGCACCATGCATTGGCTAATGAACTCATTTGCATGTGGCATCTGAATATCGTGATTTTGCTCCGTGCGCAATGGGGTTGCTCCAGAGCAAGTCATGGTGCAGTGTGCACACATACACAGTGTGCAGACCTGCAGTGCCCATGCACTGAATGGTATCATGTTGTCAATCATGCACTGTGTGCCGACTGCGCGATGGGGGCCATGGCACATGGTGCACCAAACCCACTGTCACACACATGTGCACTGCATGGAGGAGAGCAACCCCTGACTCCGGCTGTGACCTCTTCCCCTAGGTGACCCCTGCGCCCATGACCCCACCTAGCCACACCTATACCATGCATCTCTGAGACTGCATGATGTGCTGACACAGCACATGTTCCCACGGATCGCGCATCTGGCGCATGCCATATCCACATGTGCTTACTGATGCCATTTTGCTCACCGGCTACTACTCACAGCATGGTGCAGCAAAGGGCACCAAAGGCAGCTAACTGGACACAGGTGGAGCTGGTGATCCTGGTCACCTGCGTCCAGCCCCACACACCCCAACTCTTTGGCCAGGCACCCCTGCAGCAGCCCATGGTGGCAGTGTGGCAGGGGATTGTTGTCACATTGCAGCAGTGTACCGGGGTGGCCAGGACAGTGGAGCAGTGCCACCACCAATATGGTGACCTCATCAGGAGGGACCCAGAGTGCCTGAGGAGGCTGGAGGCACAAGTCAGGCTTGGTGCTGTGCCACAGTTGAGTTGGCCTATATTGCATGTGTGCCCTGCTGCTGTACTGCGGTGTTAGCTAGGCCTCTGGCATGCCCTGCAGAGCAGTGTACTGCCATTATGCACATTGTGGGGTGGCATTGCCAGCTACCGCATGCGTTGTGATGCAGCTGTGTGGGATGTGTCGGGCAGGGGCTCACCCTGTGCACAGGGGTGGGGGGCAGCTGCTGTGGACATTTACTGATATGTACCTGCCTGTGTTCCATTTTCAGGTCCCAAAAATCGCAGGAGGGTGGCAGCAGCAGCGGTGGCAGTGGCAGGATGGCAGGCTGCAGTGAGCCAGGGAGGTGGTGTAGGAGCAGCTCCAGCACCACAAGGCCACAGAGGGCAGGTAGGCACTGCCATGGTCCTTCACACTGTACATGGGGGTGGCGGGAGCGTAGATGCAGGAATAGCCACCTGTGTTGTGTGCCGTGGCAGTTGTGTGTGTCACACTGTGCATGGTGCTTGCCACTGTGGTGCATCCATTGAACACGTGTGCCAGTTGTTGGTGGTGTGGATGTGCAACCTACTGCCACTGATGTTGCTGTGGTGCTGCTGGTGCACTGTGCCATGTGACTGCCATTGTGTGGTTGGGTGGCCACTGTGTGGCAGAGACCACCGCTGTGCACTGTCATGGTGTGTCACATTGCTGGCAGGCATTGACCCCCCTGCAGGTAGCTGGTACAGGCCCTCATGGGAGGTGTATTCCCACTGCCCATTGTGCTCTGTGAGTGGGCATGGTTCCTTGGGACACTGCACTGATCACCTGTTCTGTCCCTTGTCATAGGTGTTTGGTGGAGGAGACAGAGGCCCAAGCATTGCTGGCTGCTCTGGCAGCAGATTCTAATATGTTCTACCACCATGGAGGCCATGCTACAGGTGCGCTGCATGCTCCTCAGGGATCAGAGGCAGAGAGGGTGCCTAGGAGTGGCAGGCCGTGGCTGCTTATGGATGGACCCCAACATTCCCCTGTGTTCTCTGCTGTACTGTATGTCCCACTACAATCCCTCACCCCATTGTGCAGTCCCTGTTTCCTGTTCCCTTCCCTTGTTATCCTACCCTTTCCAACCCCCTGGTTACTGTACATAGTTTTTAGAACATATCTCTATTTTGACTTACCTGCCTGTGTCAGTGTTTGCTTTGCAGGTGGCGTGAGGAGCCATGCTACAGTGGACCAGTGCCTGTCCGTGTGGTGTGCATGTTTCAGGGTGCATGTTGTGCTTCTGTGGTTTACTGCTGTGTGCCGTGATGTGTCCCACTGTGGTGGTGTCCCTCCTTGCAGTCATTGGCTGTGCCTTGTTGTGCCCATGGGGTGGCTGTCAGGGGTGTGTGGCAGGTGTGTGCATGGTGATGGCACACGGCCATGGTCTTTGGTCGGGTACTGGCCACATGCTGTGTTGGGGCCCCTGTTTGGCTGTGTGCAGCTTATTCCATTTGGTCTGCTGCACTACATGTCTCCCAGAACATTCCGTGCCTCCTCTGTGGGCCACCTGTGTGCCTGTGTGGTGCATGTATGTGTGCTTTGCTGCGTGGTCCTGGGTGTGGCATGCTCTGGTCTGGGTGCACAGCCTAAAGCCTGGGGGGGCTCCCCTGCTGGTCCTCCATTGGCCATTAGCACCTCCTGTTGCCTACTATTTGTGCCACTGTTGTGTTTGGGGAGTCTGGGTGCCTCTGTGCACCCTGGTGTGCCCTACTGGTGGTGGCCTCCTGTGGCCTGTCACTGTGTGTCCCTGGCTCTGTCCCTGGGTATCTTCTCTGTGCTGTGCCTCCCCTGTTGCTCTGCTGCTCTGCTCCTACAGTTGTGCTAGAGCATCTCTGTCTACACCATGGCGCAACTGTGTTTGCACCATGGTGTATCTCTGGTTGTGCCATGGCACATTTCTGGTTGCACCGTGGCACAACTGGTCCATGTTGAGCTGGGTTGAACTGGTGTATGCGGCCAGTGCAACCTCTGAATATGGCTCCTGTTGCACCATGACACATTGGATTTGTGCTGCGTCAGACTTTCTGAATATCTGGCCATGCTGTTTAGCAGAGTATTATTGCACTGCTCAGTCCTGCTTTTTAACAAACACTCCATGACAGATAGGAAATTACTGAGACCACTAAAATTATTTATTTTTGGAAATAGACATTATGAAGTTGGACTATAACAAGGAAGGGAATTAATTAAAGACACACTCAGCTAGAATTAATGTGCATCACCAAAATGCTACTGTCTTGTGTCCAGAAAATTGCCCAGTCCAAATGAAGAGAAATGAGAGCATAACAATGAATGGAAAGTCTCCCTGAATTAATGGTGCACTCAGTCAGGTGCGCAGTGCTGACACACAGTCCTCAGAATTAATGTACATGCCTAAAATGCTACTGTCTTGTGTTCAGAAAATTCTCAACTCCAGATGAAGTGAATGAGAGCATAAAATGGAAAGAAAAGTCTCCATTAATTCATGCCACACTCAGTCATGCATGCACACACTCCAATAAGAACTACAGTATGTCCCCAGCTGCTGCTGTTGGCATTTCATGTAATGTGTTTTGACCCGACTGGGCTGATCACAGTGTCTTGCCAAATGATGACCTGGTCATTGAGTTAGCCATCCATGGTGATGTGATAATGCTGTTGATTGCCCAATGTCTGCTGTACAGACCCCCAATAGGAAGGATGTCCTCTGTGTGTACACTAATACTACCCTTGGCAAGTTAATGTACCTGGCACTGTTTTCCACAGAACCTGACCTTAAATGTTCATATATATAATTGTTTTCTATATATATATATATATATATATATATATATATATCGCTGTGGTTTTTTTTGCATCACAGGTCATATAGTCTAACTTGGGGTGTGCATTTTTTGGCTTGATGAGGAATTTTGGCATTGGAATACTGTCAAGTCAGTGAAGGTAAGTATTTTTGGGGGGTATTATTTAAAAAAGTCAAAAAAGATTCATCAGTGTTATGGTCATCTTTACAGGTCTTCAGCATATCATTTAAACTGAAAAAAAAAATTACTGCTGTAATTTGTGAAGAACGTGATTTGTCTCATGATGAGTGTCTGGTGTGACATGACCAATGATAATAAACTGCACAGTAACACAAATACCTATGGCTGTACTTCCCTGGCCTGTACCACACAAAATTACCCAATTTCAAAACTCATATCAATGAGTACAACGTGATTGAAGCTGAGACCCGAGATACTATGATACAGGCTTGCATGCAACTAACTACAAAAAAAGTACAGTTTTGTGATTTGTGAATTGTGACCATGAAGATGAAGAATGTGATTTGTTTCATGAGTAACTCGTGATGATCACCCTGACTTAAAAACGCACATCAATGAGTACGATGTTCACACAGAGGTATGCACCACACCAGTACTCTGAAGGGAAGCCAAACAAACAACTCTGACTTAAGTTACAGATGGAGATTGGACCCTAAAGAGATGCAAACACGCAGACAGATTAAGACTGCACTACGCACTCAAGAGATGCAGACGCAAAGGCACAACAGCACCTAACCAGTGCTCAAAAGTCACAAATCCAAATCTGGAAAAGAATACTTTTTACCGGTTGGGGGGGGGTAGTGCACTGCAGTAACAGTCCACTACCAGTTAAGATACCACAAAGCAGTACAAAAAAAATCATGCAGGTGCAGTGGATAGCAGGTTCACACTGCTGCAATTATTGTGTGGCACAATAAAATGTGTCTGATGGCACACATCGCACACACACTCACACACACACACACACACACACAGACACTACAAGTCATGCTCATTGAAAACTTAATTAATATGACCAAATATTTTAAACACACTGAAATTATGCACTGTTGCACCACAACAATCAGCAAAAAATTAAAAAAATGAATTAAAATATTACTGTGTTTACTACTATTATTGTGTGTGTACATTAACACAGTTATACAAGAGAAATATAACAAAAACAGGTAAAACTGCCTTTTTCTCCGAGTTAATCTACCTCCACCACAGATACACCCTTCCCCAAAGCACACTTCAGGTCAGTGTCTGTCAGTACACAGACTGAAGGTTCTAAATTAACATTCAAAATCCACACACAAACAATAAACACTTGATGATATGAGCACAGGAGGATTTCCTACAATCAATGCACTAAATGTTGAGCAAAAAAAAAAATGGCTGAAAAAGGCTTTTTAACAGCTTTTAAAGGGTTTCAGTCACACAGCTCTGAGAGCAAACTGTCTCCAGCTACCACTACATGCCCACTACACAGAACAGAGGCTGAGCAGAAGAATTTAGAGCCCATGTGACCTGCAACCCCATGAATCTATGCAAAATTCCACCTTGGAGCTCAATAACAAGGTGAAGTGATGCAAAGTACATTGAAATCAATGTACTTTGCATACAAATGGGCACAGAAGTGGTTGTGGGAAGGCATAGTAATGCGAAGTGCAGAGTAATCAATGACTTCACGATTATCACAATGACTCGAAGTACTCCGCTTCGCGTTGCAGAGTACTTTGTGGATTCCCCACCACTCCACAAATTGCTTCACAGAGTGAATTTCGGCCACTTCGCCTACCTCTAACTTCGAATGTTTTTTCTAATTACCATTCACACTGTATTTACAAAATACAGTTCACAATGCCTGTCCTGCATCTATAACAAAAATCATTATAATTCAAAAATATTAATAGATTTTTTTCACCAAACCATCCAAAGGTACATCCTTGGAACACACCCCATCATCCCTGAAAATATCAGAGGCAAACTTAATTCTGTGTGTGCTGTACATGACAGTATAAAATCCCATGTTATCCTATGGGGAAAAAAACATTCTTTTTTGCAGTTTTGACCACTTTATATCCATAAAACCATAAAGCTGTCATCTTGAAACTTTCCATATCTTGTGACACTGACACCATGACAGCACAGACCAATATTTTGGTTATTTGGTTGTAAAATGACAAAGTTATTAAGGTGCAGAAATTGAGATTTAACATTGTAAGGCTGTACCAACCCTCACTAAATCAAATCAAATCAAATCATCTTTATTTATAAAGCGCCTTTCAAAACCAAGGCGCTGTACAATAGGTTCACATAAATACATAACTTAAAATAATAAAATTAATAGCCATAACTAGGATAAGCTAAACCAAATAAATATGTCTTTAACTCATTTTTAAATATAAGGGTGCTATTGCGTATATGTATATATATATATGTGTGTGTGTGTGTGTATATGTGTGTATATATATATATATATATATATATGGAAAAAAACTCCATTTAATGCATTAGTTAGGGTTGTTCCACAGTGACAAAAGTGAGGAAATTCGGTGTTAGGGTTGAAAACCCCCTTAGTCACCCCCCAACCGGCATTGGAGGTGCATTAGGGTCGTCAGCCTAACTCTCACCCCATGACATGTGTAAAGCAGCAGAAGTATAGGGAAACATAGAAACATAGAATTTGATGCAGATAAGGACTGCTTGGCCCACCCAGTCTGCCCATTTCCTACCTGATGGATAAGTTGCAGATCCTATTAACCAGCAGCCTACTTCTTCCTACCCCCACCCCTAGAATTGCCTTATGACTGTCCCATGCATGCTTGAATTCCACCACTGTTTTTGACTCCACAACCTCCTCTGGAAGGCCATTCCATACATCCACAACCCTCTCTGTGAAAAAATACTTCCTTAAATTACCTCTGAGCCGCCCCCCTTCTATCTTCAAATTGTGCCCCCTTGTTCTTGCACACCCCTTTTTTGGAAAGATGCTACCCTCTTGGACTTTGTTGATTCCCTTGAGGTACTTGAAAGTTTCTATCATGCCCCCCCTCTCCCTCCTTTCCTCGAGGCTATACACTGTTGAACTTTTTGTTAACTTTTCCCATTGACTTATAATGGAAAATTGTTTTTTGAATAACTTTTGAACCGTTTAATATTTTTTCATGAAATCTTTGAAAGACACATCGGGGACCCTGGCTGCATGTTCCCTGAAGATTTTGGGCAGGTTGCACAAACCGTGCGACCTGTAGGCGTGACAGTAGAATTCCAGAAAAAGCATAAACGCACGCGCAGTCACACTTAATAACTCTGCAGCCGTATATCCGACCGGTACAAAACTTGGCAGATCCTAAGGCCCATGGTTCTTGATCATGTATTCCAAATTTCAGGAAAATCTGTCAAACAGTTGAAAAGTTACTAAGGTGCAACATTTTGGGTTTAACATAGAAATGACTCCTCAACCCTAACTATGGTAGCACTACTGTGTTACCATAATATATATATATGGTAGCACAGTAGTGCTACCATATATATATATATATATATGTAGCTTACATGGTTGGTCACTTTTCCTTTGAAAAATCCACCATTTACTTCCCCATATAGGATGGCAGCCAAGCAGGGTATTATGACTCTAACTTGCTTCCTTTAAAGGACACAGCAAAAAGTGTCCAACCTTATGTATCACATAAAACAAGTGATAGCAAGTGTGGTACATGAGGAAATAATACCATCTTGGTGTTGAACAAGCTCATAAAGGACACTCACCCTTCAGACTTGTGGCTTTATTGCTTGTTCAACCCCTTGATGGTATTATTTTCTCATATACCACACTTTGCCATCATTTATTCTCTCTATTGTTATTTATTTATGCATAATGGAGTCTATGCACCATCCTGCATATTGTGTATGTGCTGTGGATTCATGGCACATAGGTAATCCTAAGTGACAATAGCATGCACTGGGGGATACCACAGATGCCACCCCACACATGTATGAAAGAGACACTCATCCCTTACACACTGGATCCCCTGGTCAGTCTCACAGCTATGTGTGTGACCAGTCTGAGGGCTTGCCCACACTATGTGCCATTCATGAAAGTACAGAGTGCCAGGTGAGGGGGTATAGGATACACAAGCAGGGCTCTGCCATATCCGTTGCATGCCCTCCTTAATTTTGACCACTGGCTGCAGCACACACAACCCCACCCTTACTACCCCAGCCCTCTGGGCAGACAGGGAAGGCTGGGGTAGACATTCTGGCACTCACCCATAACTGCTCAGTTTGACCCTACCACCTTCCTACAATTTTCTGCTTGCATGGAGCAGGGGATCCACTCCAGAACCCCGGGCTGGCATCCTATGGGATGCCCGCCTGTGTCCCTTGATCTGTCCCCACATGCAGAGGCATGCTGGGGTTGGGGCTGTGGACAGGCACTCTGCAGAGGCACACAGTACTGCATACCATGGCCTCTCTGCAGGTGTGAAGCTTTGTGGCCAGGTCAGCATGATTCATATGTACCCAGCACTAAACTGATGCATAGCCCCCAATAATTGTACATTATTAAGCATTTTGTAATTGTTTAGTAGTAGGGTAAAGTTACGAGAATATATTGTATATATATTGTGCAACATGTATCAGGAAGCAATTGTAAATGAGCATATGGTTAACTGGCTATTTTCCACACTTCTCCTGTGTTTAAATAATAATCTTGAACATTGAATCTAGAAATCAGAATGCAGTGGTTTACTGTATAGGTTGCACTGTACAGCCTGATCTGTACTTTTGTTTTAGAATAACTCATGGGCATGTGATCCCATTTTTGGGTTATCTTGTCCAGACCAGTTTGCAACTGTAAATGGCACCTCCTTCCAACTATTACAAAGTCACCAAAAAGTTCAGAATGACTCCTTAAACCATTTATTCTTTGTCGGTGCAGGAGCTTTTTATACAATCTTCTTTGTCATTAAACTTATACAATTAGCATCTTTCATGCAATATGTCAAATCTCTCTACAAGGTACTTAGCAAAATAAGGCAAACCAATTGATGAAGTACAAGAGAAATCAGGGGCACAGGGCAGTAAACAGTATTAGACAGTAAACAACAAGACAACCATTCAAATTAAACAAACACAAAAATACAACATCAGCAGACCTTATACAAGTGAGGGCCATGGAAACATAGAAACATAGAAAAATAGAAGTTGATGGCAGATAAGGACCGCAAGGCCCATCCAGTCTACCCATACACAGTACACAGTGAGTGTAAGTAAAAATAAATATTATGAACTGGGGATCGTAAATATGTGAAGCTGATTGGCCAAAAGGTTTTTGAAGCCATGATGATATCGGGCTACATCATCACGGTTTCAGAAAACCTCCGGTCACCAGCCTCCTCGCTACCGCAGAGCGTTTCACATGTCCTGCAGTACGAGTCCAAGCCGGTCGCTCCTCTGACAAGACATTGTCTTGCTTGTGCCACACAGAAGTTGCGCTGCTTGAGTCAAACCAAAATAAAAAAAAATGCCACACTGAAGCACCAGCAACCATAGTAAAACAGGACTGCTTAATGGCACACATACAGTGGCGTGAAAAAGTATTTGCCCCCTTCCTGATTTTCTCTATTATTGCATATTTGTCACACTGGATGTTTTCAGGTCTTTAGACAAAATATAATATTAGATAAAGGGAACCTGAGTGAACAAATAACACTTTTATTTTTACTTATTTCATTTATTTAATGAAAAAAGTTAACCAACAAAATGAATCCAGTTCATAATAGCAATAAGTCACTCCAGGGTGTGGTATATCATGGGATATCGTCACTTCTTGGATGGTTGGACGCACTCGGCCTGCGGCCTCATGTCCAACCACCTGAGGCATGACGATATCCCATGATATACCACACCCTGTCATGCCTTATTGCTTAATTATGAACTAGCAATTGTAAATGGAGGAAACTCATTGGCTGAGAGGTTTTTGAAGCCGTGATGATATCGGGCTACATCACCACGGCTTCAGAAAACCTCCGGTCACCAGCCTCCTCATTTACCGCGCAGTGTTCCTCATCTCCCACAGTCCGAGTCAGACCTCCAGTTCTCCGCTGTTTAAAAAAAAAAAAAAAGAACTCTTTACAAATGTGCCCATGACAGAATGCAGCACAACACAAGCTGCTGGGAGTCGGGAAGAACAACGACCGAGCTGCCCAAAACATCCTCAGCATCCTGCAATTCCATTCCCCACAGAAACCTAATGTTAGGCGGCAGTCGCAGGGCATGTACAATCTGTCTACAGGGCAGAATGGCGCAAGTCGCACCTTGAGCGAGCATCTTTTTAAAAAAACAGTAAAGGATCCAAAACTGACCCACTTGTTTTTTATACAGTACAGCCGTCCAAGTGACAGTTTCACATTTCCAGATGACTTCCTGGAAGATGTCCATTCTTCCCATTTACATTGCTGCTTCATTCTTGCCACAGATAAGGTTTTGAGAGAGACTTACAGTACACTCCTTCTCCATAACTCAACTTACAACAGTGCCACCTGCTGTTCAGACCTGTCCAGGAACTATTTTATTAAAAGGTACTCTTCCAACACCTCACAAAACGCATTTTCAGAATGATTTAAAAGATTTTTTTTTTTTACTGCTAAAACTTGTATTCCTGTTCATAATAGCAATTATGCACTCCAGGGTCTGCAGCCTCATGCCCAACCACCCAAGGCGTGATGATATCCCATGATATACCACACCCTGTCGTGCATTATTGCTTAATCATACAATGTGGTAAATCCAATGTCCCAAATTCTGCATCCTGATTGGTCGACTGGAGCAATTACCACCATGATAAATCCTCCAGTGTACCCACTGGAAGAAGTGCCAGCTTATAGCCTGCTAATCTGGTCGCTTTCACTTCAAACAAAACTGCCACGATTTGTCCCGTCGCCGCTTCGCTAAAGCACACGCTAAATTCTTTACAAAATTACATCCTCTTTCGAAGTGTAGGGACCTCAATGAGTTAGGAAATAGTTAAAAAACATTAAAGAAAAAACATTCGCCATTGTATAATATAAATTTATCCCTCCAGGGTGTGGGTACACTGGAGGACTTAACACAACTGGTGTGATTCGGTCACCCGGCTGCGCCTCGTGACCAAATCACACCAGTCCTGGTAAATCCTCCAGTGTACCCACACCCTGGAGGGATAAATTGCTTAAGCAACACACATTTAGGAAACACATCACTGTACCCACATATGTAGAGCTGCTTTGCTACTACAGTAGCTCAATATTTATACAGTATGTTCCTGCTGTGTATTTGTAAGCCGACCTACCTGGGAGGCTGATAACCTCATGTCAGACTGTGTGTATTATAATATACCCAACTCATTATGAACTCCAAACCTTTCTGAGTGAGCGGTGAGTGCACTGGGGTTCACCTACTGAAACTTGCATGGGTGCTTTTATACTTATTGCATGTCTTCCAGTGTGCGCCTTCAAGAAGTCAGATGAAATGAAACACACACACACACACTTCCTAACGGAGCACAAAGCGGTGGTTGCATTGTTAGGGTTGCCAACCCTTGCATCCCACGCCCACACTGCCCCCACCAACAGACATCGGGGTGTACGTTGGAGTCATCAGCCTTAACTCTCACCTCATTCCTTGTGTAAATAAGCTGTGGTGGTGCAGTATAGGAGAATGGGGTGAGAGTTAGGACCGAAGACCCCAACGTATACCCCGATGCCTGTTGGAGGGTGCTGGGTGGGCATGGGGTGAAAGGGGTGGCAACCCTAACACTGAATTTCCTCACTTTTGTCACTGTGGAACAACCCTAACTGATGCATTAAACAGATTTTTTTGCTATGAATTTCCCTTCTTTTTGAGGATGTGCACTATAAATAGTGAATGGAATGCGGTGGTGGGAGCACAGGGCCCATCCCATGATATGAATTTTTGTCACTTTGCTGCTCAAAAACTGTATGACCGACTGAAACGAAAATTAGTAAATGAAGACATGTACCATACCACAACATGTCTAACAAATGTTATCTGAATCTGTTCCACAGTTGCACAGTGCCACACCAGGAAAACTGCACAGGAGTGCCAAAAATAACATTTTTGCCACTTCGCTACACAAGAACCATATATCCAACGGAACCAAAAATTGTTAAAAGAAGATGTGTACCATAGCACACCGTGTGTCCAGAATTATGTGTACATCCATTCAAAGGTCGCACAGTGCCACGAGCAAACAATGTAACATGAACAGTTCAGCAACTGCAAGTGCCAGTGACCCACAAATTGTCACAGTCAAAGATGTACTACAAATCTTTGTACATTCCAAATGCCAGGCAAATCGGACACATGGTTTAGAAGGTATTGAAGCATAATGAACAAAATTTTAATTCACTGGAGTGGCAAAATTCTTCACCTGTTAATGTTTTACACAGCAAACCACTGCAAGGCACCTCCATACTACTACTAGGGATACCTACACTATAAATTTCAAGCCAGGAGCACCGTGCAGAATGCTATGTGCAAAATGTTAACTGCGTCATGAGCTATCTCCATAGTGAATTATTTTTCCAACATGTAAACATCATCATTCACATTCCCAGCACATCCACTCTACACTCTCCAAATTTCAAGTGAAAAGACCAAACCATCACAGAGATATTCAGTTTTTATGTTTCTGCACTTTTAAGAAATCTTTCCCCACAAAATGGTGGAAATTGTGGCTGAAAATGCGCTAAAATAGCAGACCTGGTGGCTGAAAAATCAGTAACTGTGAAGCAGGGCAATTTTAAATAGCAATAACTCTGGAGCGGAACAACATTGTTTCACCAAACAAAAGCTGGCATATTCCTTGAACAATGGTCTTTCTACGTGCCAAGCTTCAGACCAATCAACCACACACTGGTTGCACTATGCGTCACGGAAGACAGTGCAGAAAAATAGCAAAAACATAATGTTTTGCACTGCACTACGCAAATGCAAAAACACAAATGGTAACATTAACGCAAACGGTGATGGAAACAGTGAGGTTAAAGAAAATAGTAACTCTAACGGTAACGCAAATGCAACTGCAAATGGTAACGCACAAGGTGACACAAACAAAAATGCTAATGCAAGCGGTAAGAGAAATGCAAACACAAACGTAAATGAAAACAGAAATGGTAATGCAAATGCTAACGGCAACAGAAATGCAAATGGTAACGCAAATGCTAATGGCAACGGAAACACAAATGGTAACAAAAACAGTAATGACATGCAAACGCTAACATAAACACAAACTAAAATAAAATGGTAACGGCAATGGCAACGTAGAAGGAAACAGTAAAGCACTCAACAATGGAAATGCTACCGAAAACACAAACGTTAAGGCCAACAGAAATGCAAACACAAACGGTAACAAACACGCAAATGGTAATGGTAATGCAATTGGAAATACAAATGATTACAGTAACACAAACAATGATGCCAAAGGAAACAGTAATGCAAACGGAAACACAAAATGCAAGCACCTACATAAATGCAAATGGTAATGCACACGGTCACAGAAATGCAAATGCTTACGGTAACACCAATGATGACACCAAAGAAAACACAAATGGAAACACAAGAGCATACACAAACACAAATGGTAACACACACACAGACACAAAAGTAAATGCAAACAAAAACAGTAACGGAAACGCTGATGCAAACGGTTATGGAAATGCAAGCAGAAACGCTAATGGTGACAGTAATGCAAACGCACACCCTTTTGTTTCCCAATAAGGTGCAGTCAGAAACACAGTGACTACAAAGAATGTATGCATAATAATGGCCCTTGGAGCAGAAAATGAGCACTTGGAATACTAAATTGCTTATTTCTCAATAATCATACGACGTAGAAAAAAATTTAAAATCTCACATTATTTATGACTTTCTAGCCTAGTTTTGCACTTAGCCTCCTAGTGGGGGGACTAAGAATTCTTTTGACAAAAGACTATATCTCGAAGCATTTTCGAGATACGGGGCCCAAAAGCGCGGCAGACGCTATAGTGTTAACCTATGGGAAAAATCATCAACTTCAGAGTGCCATACCTTTGCAGCCCTCTAATATTTTGTTACCAAACCACCAAAAGGTACATCTGTGGGATCTTGGCTTTCTTCCTTCCAAATTTCACCCCAAAAGACCAAACCGCAGCAGCAGAGTGGCAAAGATTCCCTATTGTTTTGGCCACAGTGTCACAAAGTGCTTTCTCAAATCATGACACTTTTGCAAATGAAATCATGAAAGTGTCACATATGCGAAATTATTTTGCGACACTACTTTTTACAAAAATTTTAAAAACATATTTCTGGGGGGTTTTACCCCCCAAAAAAGACATGACTAGGATCCTCAGGGCTCAACTAGGTGAACACAAGAATTGTGTCCCTAGAGGGTCCCAAATTTAAATGCCAAGCATTTCTGTGACCACCAACTGAAAAGAAGATGGCTGATTTGCGACACTACAAGGGTCATTTGTGAAAGTAAAAAGTGCATTTGTGACACTTCTGCATATTTTGTTAACTTTTCCATTTGACGATACTGGAAAACTTGTTTTTTGAATAGCTTTTGAACCGTTTAATATTTTTTCACAAAATCTTCGAAAGGCACATCGGGGACTACAGCTACATTTTCCTTGACAGTTTCAGACTTGTCACACAAACTGTGCGACCTGTAAGCACAAGCAAAGAATTAGCAAAAATGCATAATTTGTGCATTTTTCAGCGCTCTGTAGCTCCGCAATTGTATATCTGACTGTAACGAAACTTGGCAGGTCCAGAGATCTACAGTACCAGACCATGTATGCCACATTTCAAGCAAATCTGTCATATGGTGGCAAAGTTATTAAGCTGCCAAATTTCAGATGTAACTTTAAATGGGGTACTCAACCCTAACTATAGTGGCATGGTACACACATAGATATATATATATACACACACACACACACACACACACACACACACACACACACACACACACACACACACACACACACACACACACACACACACAGTATAGGTGTCAGCATGGTGCAGTTGGTAGCACATCTGCCTCTGGACCAGAAGGTTGTGGGTTCTCGTCCCACACCGGGATTGGACTTGCACCTAAAATTGCTGGCATCCGAGTGCAGTATTGGGGTGCTGTACTGCTGGGGTGTGCAGTCCTTCAGATGAGACATTAAACCAAGGTCCCTTCTACCCATCCTGGTGTTGTCCTGGTGGGTGTCCAGGTGGAAGTAAAAGAACCCAGGGCACTCTTCGCAAAGAGAAGGGAACATTCCCGGGTCCTGGCCAACATTCCCCTTCCCATAAAACCGGTTCATGCAATTATCCAGGCTGTGTGTGGGTGATGATGTGTGATATGGCCGCCACCACACATTCAGTCACTTCACTACCAGTCTAACATTGCTTGTAAAGTGCTTTGGATGTATGAAAAGCGCTATATAAATGCTGATTCTTCTTATTATTATTGTCAGTATAGTTAGGTTGAAAGGTAATGTCTACATTAAACTGGAATTTTTGAATGTTAATAATTTTTGAATCATTTAATGGATTTGCATGAACTTTGGGATGCATAATCTCTAGGTGTTGGTCTCTTGACCTCACAAACCTTGTGGGAATCCATTATGTGGTGTCTGAGATATAGTGTGTTGAACAAATAGAAATATCTGTGTTTTTTTAACATTTCTTTGTCCATCTGGATCTCCAAAATGGCTTTAGGTTGTGGTTTGAAATTTTAGAGTAGAAAGCCTTTGCCTCACAGATGTGCCTTTTGAAGGTTTGGTGAAAAAATATTAATCATTCAAAAAAAAAAAAAACTTTAAAGTTTCCCATTATAGCCTATGGGAAAAAAATATATGATCTGAAAGAGAAAGCAGGTAAACAGCGTCCCCCTCCAAAAAAAAAACAGTTTCTTTGCAAGAAAATGGTTAGGACATTTGGGCTGAAATTTGCAGGGTGGCAATCCCTTGCCCCACAGATGTGCCCTTTATTGGTCTGGCGAAGGAATGGACACTGGGTCCATAGTTACAGCACTCCAAAGTTGCACATTTTCACATAGGATAACATTGTGGCGGTCTTGATGCCTTTTGGGAGCTATATCTTAAAAGTGGTTTGAGATACAGATTTTTTGCTAAGCACAGTTAAGCATGAATGGAGGTGGCCAGACCATGAGTACAACTGCAAAGGAATTTTTTCTAAAGTTTATGAGATATTGCAACTTTTGCAGCACAAGGATTACCTGGAATGACTCTCGGCATCTGCTATGTCTCTATACTCTCTCACATTTGGATCCCATTATGCAATAATGGGAGTGCAGGGCCCTACATTATGCAGTAGTGGGAGCATAGGGCCCAGAGAGCCCTGCGCTCTCACACGATGTGCTATCATTAAAATAACAGCACACTTATGTATAGATGGGAGTGCAGGGCCCAGAGGGCCCTGTGGTCCCACATGAAAATCAGAGATAATTACAAAATGTTTGCATGATGGGGGGCCTTGCTCTCCTACAGCCACATATGAATAAAAGTACTCTTTCTTAAAAAGAATGGACATTCGGAGACCACATGATGCAAAGTGATGCAGAGTGCTGAGTAGCAGCTCCTCTGCATAGCTCCAGCCTCCTGATTTTATAATCGTTTTTTTCTGATACTGAAATCATTTAAAACCCTCTGTTCTATATGGATCCTGTTATCTAAAGCTCCAGACCCTCCGACGAACAAGATTTGAGCACTGATGGAGGCTTATATGAAGAAAGCCCCACGAAAGCATATGCCTCCAGTTACCCCCGAGAAGGCCCCAAAGAAATCCTGGGCATCGAGTGGGCCTGATAGACCCGATCACCTCAGTCAAGCAACAGAGCAGGAACCTTTAGCCTTAAATAGGCTCCTGGAAGAGTTCAAGCCTTTTAGAGAGGAGGTGAAAGAGATGGTGACTGACCTTAAAGCTCTATCTAAAAAAATTGGAGGAGGTCTCGATGATGGCCTCGGATAACACCGCTCGCATTGTCTCCCTGGAGCATCGTTTAGACAAGGTGGACCCTGGGCTAGCGGCGATCAGGCAGAAGCTTTCCAGAGTGGAGGGGGGCAGCCCCTGATGGTGGCTTTGACTGCAATGATCTATGTGATCGCTCAATGGTGTATGCAGGGCCAAATTTGGAGGAGGCCAAATTAGAAGACCTCGAGGGCCGCAGCCGCAGAAATAATGTGGTCATCCTAGGGCTACCTGAAGGGAAAGAGGGCCAGAATGTAGTGGTTTTCATGCAGAAGCTGGTGGAACGGGTTGCTGGTCCCTCTCCCTTTGGCCCTGCATACACCATTGAGCGAGTACATAGATCATTGCAGTCAAAGCCACCATCAGGGTCTGCTCCCCATCCCATTACATGCCACTTCCTGAATTTCCTAGAAAGGCAGCACTTTCTGGTAAAAGTGAGAGCTCTACAAGAGGTCCACTGGGAGAATTCCAAGCTGAGAATTGCACAAGATTTGCCAGGATCAGTCAGGCTGAAACATACCGCATTTTACCCCATTGTATCTAAGGTTATTGCTGCAGGGTTCAAGTTCAAGATCGGATATCCGGCCAGGCTGCAGGTGCTTGTGAATGGTTCCTGGCTTACCTATGAAGACCCTGAATCAGCTTTCTCCGGCCTAAAGCTCGCCTTGCCTAATCTATTTCGGGATCCATGACAAGATTTACTCTCTTGGTGAAGGGAGTCTCATGCTGTTATGTGGGATCTGTTATCTAGCAATTCTCAAGAAATCAGGAATGATGGTTTGCCTCTGGAAATTCTGGTTATCTAAATGGACATACTTATATCTTAACTGAGTCAATTGTTTTGGACATTCACGCTTTAGTTTGTTTAAAACAAGCCTGTAACCTACCTTATTGTTTTGTGGAAATGTTTATTTTACTAGTCAGGGGGAAGAGGGGTTTCTCATATTCTAATTTTGCTGGATGAGCAGGCCTTTATTAACGAAGGGAGGAATACCCTGAATTGTTAAGGAGCAAAATCTCATTCAAAGTGGCTTAGTTTTGGGCTTGTGCTGGGCTAATCCCTAACTCTCAGGTGAATGTGTGGTACAGTGGTTCAGTATCCACTAGCGGGAGCTCAGCGTGCAGGATTGCCAGGTCAATGATAGGGTACTATGGGGACGACCTCCTTTTGATTGTGTTCCCTGTTTCTGGCTGGGGACATTGAAAGCCCCTACTTTATCCTTCTGGGCATTCGGACTGACACAGTGCCGATGTAATGATGTCTGAATTTAAAACTTATTGTGCTAGGTTCAAGGTGTTGGGGTCCTGTTTGTTAAGCAGACCACTGAACTCTGGTTAGAAAGGGCAATTTCCCTTTTGTACGATTTCTCCCCAGGTCTGCTATTTGGCAAGGGCCTTTTTCATAGGGGCACTGGAGACCCATTTCCTTTCTCATTTCTCGGGGTCTCTGGGTACCTGTTCAAGCTTCTCTAGGTGCCTTATCTCAGTATTATTATTCCCTCACAAATGAGATATGCTCTTGCTCATGGTCTAACACTTCTCGTAAGCCACTGGGGGTTGTTAATGAAGTCTAATTTCTTTTCCTTCTCTTCAAGATCTGAGGGCATTCACTTATATGGGAGGACTGTTGTTATGTTTGTGACAGGGGGGTTACCTCGGGAGGCTGGGGGTGAGGAAGGAAGCAGTACTGTGCTAACATTGCTTGTGACAGCTGTGTGGGTGGGGGGGGGCCTAGGGTTACTAGATTTGTTTGATTCATGTCAAGTGGAAGGGGAGATGTTATGGGGAGGGGTAAGGGGTAATTATGGATGGCATGGGGAGGAGGGAGGGAGGACTATACAGCAGTACTATTTGGAACCTGGTTGAATGTTTCTCGATATTCTTGAACAGGGCTGATGATACTAAGCTCATTAATCCTATTTAGATGGCTAACGATGTGACTTTTGCTACCTGGAATGTTAAGGGGATCAGGAAAAAATCAAAACAATATCAGGTGCTCAAACACTTAAGTCTATTGTGCTCTCAGATAACATTTTTGCAGGAATCCCATTTATTAGAATCTGAAGCTTTACAATTAAGGAGACAACAAGTGGGTTAGGTTTATAATGCTCTGGGCTCCACTAATAGTTGTGGGGTCATGCTAATTATTAATAGAGGCATTCCCTTTATTTCCATGCAGGTTATCAAAGATCCAGGGGCGCAGATTTGTCTTAGTCAAAGGCACTATCTGGTCAGTACCACTTTTACTCTGTAGTATATATGGGCCTAATATTGTCGACCCGGGGTTCTTCATGAGGCTGATAACTATTATTCTTCCAATGCTTCCCATCATGATCATTATGGGGGGCGACTTCAATCACGTCATAGACTCTAACCTGGATAGGTCAGGTAGTGGACTGAGGGGGCTGTTCTCAGGGCAGAGGGCACTTAAGGATTTGGTAGATCAATGCGGGCTCTGTGATGTTTGGCGCATGTTGCATCCTAACTCCAAAGAGTTTACCTTCAATTCAATGGTGCACGGCTTGCAGTCTAGCATTGACTACATATTTATCTCTCAGGGTCTCTTGCCCAGGGTCATGTCCACCTTGATCCAACCTGGCCCTATTTCCAACCACTCTCTTGTGGTATGTAACTTGACATTCCTTAACTCACCCAAAAGGGAGACCAGATGGAAGCTCAATGAGCAGCTCCTAAAGGATACCAAGTATTGTAAGCTTATAAGCGAGCAAATTGAGTTCTTTTTCTCATCTAACCCATTAGACAGTGCAAAGCCAGACATTTTAAGGGGGGCCTTTAAAGCATACATGAGGGGGGGTTCTTATCAGTATAGCGGCCAAAAGGAAAAGGGCACAGGAGGAAGAGCTACTATCATTATTGTCCCAAATTCGGTCCCCTGAAGTGAATCTCTCTGTTAGTACTTCTAATGAGGACAGGAAGAAGCTTCTGGTGGCCAATGACAGATATCTAGAGCTGCTAAGGGAAAAGGCATAGTTAGCTATAATCCGAACCAGAGCCAGTTATACGGACCAGGGCGAGAAAGCGGGGCGTCTGCTTGCATTGCGTTTAAAACAACAGGAATCCGCAAGATTTATCCCACCAATTCAGGCACTGGCAGATGGGTCCCTGAGAGTATCCCCGAGATAGTGCAAGAGTTTGCTCTATATTGCGAACAATTGTACAGGGACATGGAGAACCCTCCTTGTCCTGAGATTTGTGAGGAGTACTTAAGGGACTCCCATCTGCCCTCCCTATCAGAGCAACACAAGGGTTTTCTGACTTCTCCCATATCTCAGGAGGAGATCTCAGAGGTTATCGGAGGGTTGCCTTACGAACATACGAACATACGAAATTTGCCAGTAGATAAAGGCCTAGAGGTCTATCAAGTCTGCTCGAATGTGCAGCTAGCACCACTTATTCTGCAGCTGCCCATCTCTTCCACCCTTCCCCTTCATTAACCCTCCCCCTTGTCCTGTCCCATCCTCATTTGAAGCAGTCCACTGTTCTACTGCATACCACTTCAGCAGGTAACGCATTCCACCCAGTCACCACCTCTCTGTAAAAAGTCTCCTCATCTCCTCCTGAACCTTCCTCGCTCCAGTCTCATATCATGGCCCCTGTGGCCCTCCCTCCCTTACTTTGAACAGCCCCTCTGTACCTGTCTTGTTTATTCCTTTCATGTATTTAAAGGTTTCAATCATTTCACCCTCTCTCCTCTCCTCCAGTGAGTACATGTTCAACTCCTTCAACCTCCTCTCATATGATAAGTCCCCCAGCCCCTTGATCATCTTTGTCGCTCTGCGCTGCACCCCCTCTAGTAACTTAATGTCCCTCTTCAGATATGGATGCCAGTACTGCACGCAGTACTCCAGGTGTGGTCTAACTAATGACCTATACAGTGGCAGAATCACCTCCTCCCTCCTCGAGGATATACCCCTTGCAATATAACCCAGCATTTTGTTGGCCTTTGCCTTCCTACATTGTGCCGAGTTGTTCATTGACTCTGTAATGAGCACACCCAGATCCTTCTCCTCCTCTGTCTGGGCTAGCTGCACTCCCCCTAGCTGGTAACTCCTCCTTGGGTTCTTCATCCCAAAATGCAGCACCTTGCACTTTTTGGCATTAAGCCCAGTTGCCAGGTGTCTGACCAGGTTTCAAGCTTTGCCAGATCATCCTGCAACCCCTGCCATCCCCCTACGTCATCCACCACCGCGCCTACCTTGGTATCATCAGCAAACAGACTGATCTTGCTCTTGATGTTCCATGATATGTGTGCAATGAATATCCCAAACAACTCTGGTCCCAACACCGAGCCCTGTGGAACACCACTCATCACTGCCCTTGGGTGTGAGAGCTCCCCACCCACCACCACCCTCTGTTGCCTTCCCTGCAGCCAGTTTCCTACCCATCTCACCAGCTTTGCACCCGCCCTGTGCCTGCTAACTTCCTTCCCAGCCTTCCATGTGGCACTGAGTCGAATGCCTTACTGAAGTCTGGATACAGGACATCCACTGCATGGCCCCTGTCCAGTTGCCTAGTTACCCAGTCATAGAACTCAACCAGGTTGATTTAGCAGGATCTGCCACGTATGAAGCCATGCTGTCTGCTGTCCTGTAGTCCTTTGGCCTCTAGGAGGGCCACCAGCCTCTCCTTCAGGTAGTCTCCATTAGCTTACCCATGATGGATGTGAGGCTCACTGGTCTGTAGTTTCCCAGTTCATCCTTGGGGCCACTCTTGTGGAGGGGCACCACATGAGCCATCATCCAGTCCTGAGGTACACACCCCAAATGTAGTGAGGCATTAACTAGGTCTGCCAAAGGTTCTGCAAGGACCTCTGCCAGCTCCTTCAGTTCCCTGGGGTGGATGCCATCTGGGCCTGGCACCTTGTCCACCCTCAGTGCCTTCAAACCCTCTCAAACTCTGCTCTCCATGATTTCCCCATCTGTCACCACTTCCCCCCCTGCTTCTGCCATTTCTCCCACCTTGGGTGTCATGCCCCTCTTCTCTTTAGTAAATACTGAGCAGAAGTACTCATTTAGTACTTCCGCCTTATCGCACCCTGCTTCCACCCAACCCCCCCCGCTTCCTAATCCTTACTATGTGGTCTTATAGCTCCTTTTCTCCCTGATGTACTTAAAGAAGTCCTTCTCCCTCTTCTTAATGCCTTGTGCCAGCCTGAGTTCCATAGATGCTTTGGCTCCCCTTACTGCCCTTGTCACCTCCTTGATTCTGTCAAGTACTCTCCTGTCCTCCCCTCCTGTTTTCTTGTACTTCCTAAAGGCAGCTTTTCTTCTCCTTACCTTTCCATGACCTCCTTGCTCAACCAGATCAGTTTCTTAGCCCTAGCCTTCTTGCTCTAGGCTTTGCAGCAGGTTTTGGTTGCCTCCACTATCCCCAGCTTTATGAGCTCCCACCTCTGGTTAGTGTCCATACTAGATTGAATTCTAGCCAGGTACCCTTTTACCACTTCCCCCATCCTCCCAAAGTTGTCCCTCCTGAAGTCCAGCACTATTGTGCCAGATTCCACTCCTTACTTGCCCATATCCAATGTGAGCCATACTGCACGGTGGTCACTCCCTGACAGCGGTTCCTCCACTGTAAGTTCTCTCACAAAGTCCCCATTTGCCAGCATAAGGTCAAGGGTATTTCCTTACCTGGTTGGTTCACTGACCACTTGCAGCAGGAAGCTGTCCTGGAAGGCATCCAGCAATACCTGCTCCTTCTGTTCCTGGTTGTTGGGTGCTCCAGTCCACTCCTGGCATGTTGAAGTCCCCACAATCACCACACCACCCTTCTCCAGGTCCTCCTGATCTGTCCCACTAGTTCCCTGTCTAACTCCTCCGTCTGAGATGGTGGCCTGTACACCACTCCCATTCTAAGAATCCTATTCTTGGAATCCTGGATTTACATCCAAAGTGACCCTGTACTACCTCCTCCCTTCCTCCCTTACACATTTCAGTCCTTCCTTCACATATAGTGCCACCCTCCTTTCCCAATCACTCTGTCCCATGAAATAATCTGTACCCTGGTACAGACAGGTCCCAGTCATTGTATTGGGTGGCCTGTGTTTCCATGATGACTGCAATGTCCACCTCTCCTCTGCCATGAGAACCTGTAACTCTGCAGTTTTTCTCCCAAAGCTCCTAGCATTAGGTAACCACCTTCACCCTCCCCCATCCTGCCCTCCTTTCCTAGCATCACAAACAGTACTTGCCATTTGTCCTTTGTCACTGTTATGGTGGGTAAGCTCATATGGTTTCCTAACCTGTGGTCTCTGCATATCTGTTCCCCAACTGCCACCCCCCACTCCTAGATTAAATTCCCAACTTCCTGTATGTACTCCTCCCACCTCTGTTTCAACACTTTCTTTCCCTCCTCACTCAAGTGTAGTCTGTTCTTGGCATAGAGACTACTGTCCTCCCAAGTCCTCCCACCCCCAACAGCCCATACCCTTAGCACAACACCAGGTTCTTAGCCATCCATTATCCAAATTCCTCTATTCTCAGCTTTCTTGTTGTGCTTGCCTTTGGCACAGGAAGTATCTCTGAAAAAGTTACTGATCTTCCTGCCCCCTCACATAATTGTGCTAGTTCCTCAAACCTCCTCTGGACTGTATCTACTGTCTTGTCAGCCAGGTCATTTGTCCCAAGATGTATAATTAAATGAGGCTTGTCCCTACCCCTTCTAGCATATTTCAGAACAGACTGTCCCACCCTTTCCGCTGTCATTCCTGGAATGGCCTCCACCCAAATGCGACTATTCCTCTCCCCCTTGCTACCCCACCTAACTCCTCTTAGTATTGAGTCCCCCAGCACTAAGATTCCACCCCTCTTACTCCCTACTTGCTTCCATTCATCTCCCTCTCTCATTTCCAGCTCCTCTTCTTCCTCCTGCACATTATTTCCCCCTTTTACCCCTGTTGCAATTCTCCCAGCAGAACTTCCCCCCGCTCCAGTTTGGTCAAGGCATTTATCAATTACTCCTCTAATTTCATCATTTCCCTCCTCCACTTTCTTCCTCTCCAGCAGTGCACAACTATTTTCTGAAGGCCCTTCACAAATGCCCACTCCCTCTCTCTTCATAGTAACCTGTTCTCTCCTTTCCACTCCATGACTTTTGCCACTTCTTCACCTCCCCTCGCAAGTCCCTATCTCATCCTTCCATTTGTCTTTTGTCTCCTGACTTGGTTTCTCCAGCAATTGTTCTTCCTGGCCTGGGCCCCTTTGTCTCTGCTTCCCTTCTTCTGACCCTTTCCTCACCACTGTTGGCTTAAATCACCCTCCCTCATCTCCCCTTCTTCCTCCCTCCAGTATTGGGCTAAACCCATCCCCAATCTGCCTTGCCTGTCTTAGTTCCTCCTGCAGACCCTCAATCTCCTTTCTAAGTTTTTCTATGTGGTTGCACACTAAACATCCTCCCACACTCCAGGCAATTTTTAGAAAGATTAGTGCACCACAGTTGTTGCAGCCTACCACTCTACCCATTGCTGTCGTTGCCCACCAGTGACCCCCCCACCCTTCCAGATGCAGGATACCAAACACTCCCCCAAGTCTCCCCTCTCCCTCCTTTATCAGTGCAAAACATTTTCTTTATTTCCCTTACCTCCCTTGTTGCACACATTTAGATGTATTGAGCAACTGCTTTTTATATTCCTATCCTTCCTAGCCACACTCAAAAACAGACTTTAAGTAGCCATTGCACAACCTTCTTCAAACTCCTACTCCTCCTTTCCCCAATGCAATATCAATGTGAAGAAGTAATAATGAAAGCTCCTAGATTTGCATTTACTTCCCTTCCACTGAGAGGTTAGTCACCTCTTCACTTGCTGCTGTTCCTTTCCTGGATGTCTGCTTTTGCTATGACAGGTGCATATCTTTTACCTGTTTGAGGAAGTGATGTCAGAACCCCTGGTATAAAAGAAATAATGGACCAAGGGTGGGACCAGCCCAAGTCTTCCAGAAACAATCAGGTAGCTGAGGCCTCTGGTCAGACCATTAGCACCCTTCCCCACTCTGCACTCAAACTTTGCAGCTAGTGAAGCCAGCAACAATGAATCACAATTCTACTCAAAGCCCCCAAAATAAGTTTCTACCCAAAGAAACAGGACTCCAATTCAAACAGCTTCACCAACAACACATCAAATAGGCTTGGAATTAGAAGATATATGTCTCCAATTCAAAGAAACAGACCAGTTAAATCACACCAATTATGTTTTAAAACAGAAGAAATAGGTCTCTACAAATGCAGCTTGCCACAGTGAATCAAACAAATGAGCCCACTTATAGCTACAAACAGGTTTCAAAATTCCAACAGCCCCAAACAATACCCTGCTAGCCCTTAGTAGTAAGAAAGAAAAAATAACCTTCTACCAAGTAGAATCCACAAGAAACAATGTAAAACAACAAGAAGCTACTGTACTGTAGATCTGCTCTTGTCCCCCTTCTAGTTCCTTCTGAGAAGCCAAAGCACTGAGTTCCAAACTCTGTGATTTCCCTTGTGCTGCTTTCAAAATCAGACAGTTCCAAATTCTGTGATTTCCCTTGTGCTGCTTTCAAAATCAGACAGTTCCAAACTCTGTGATTTCCCTTGTGCTGCTTTCAAAATCATTCAGTTCCAAACTCTGTGACTTCCCTTGTGCTGCTTTCAAAAACAGACAGTTCCAAACTCTGTGACTTCCCATGTGCTGCTTTCAAAATAAGACAGTTCCAAACTCTGTGACTTCCCTTGTGCTGCTTTCAAAATTAGACAGTTCCAAACTCTATGATTTCCCTTGTGCTGCTTTCAAAATCAGACAGTTCCAAACTCTGGACTTCAGACAAGGTCCCAGGTCCGGATGGGCACTCCTCATTATTTTACAAAGTTTTTTGTGAACTTCTACTACCAGTACTTTATCACCTATTTCAGTACATTTTATCTGGGGTAGAGGCGGACCCTACCTGTTTGAAGCCCTGATTGTTCTTCTCCCCAAACCAGATAAGGATCCCAAGTTAGTTCAAAGTTACAGGCCCATATCTCTTTTAAATCAAGACATCAAAATTATTTCAAAGATATTAGCCGATAGGTTAACAGTAGTCCTTCCCGATCTAATAGGTATGGCCCAGGTTGGATTCATGAAGGGACGTTCGTCCTCAGACCATCTACACACCCTCTCTCATGTCTTGTCGGTTTCCAGGGATGCTGCGTTTCCCGCTGGGCTGGTATCCCTGGATGTTGAGAAGGCATGTGATCGTGTGAACTGGAACTTTTTGTTCCAAGTACTTGAGGCCTTCCAGTTTTCTCCTGTTTTTATATCCTGGATCGGTGCATTATACAAAACTCCAACAGCAAAGATTTCTGGAAATGGTGCATTTTCCAAGCCCTTTTCATTAAATTCAGGTACCAGACAGGGTCGTCCCCTTTCTCCCCTTCTATTTAACCTGTATCTTGAACCTCTCATTCAAAACATTCTCAATAATGCAGAAATACAAGGCATCTGGGTGGGGCGTCATGAGGTTAAAATCACTGCATACTCGGATGATATCCTTGTGTACTTATCCCACCCGGTATCTTCCGTCCCTGTTCTGCTGGGTGAAATTGTGAAATTTAGCACCCTATCCAACTATAAACTAAATGCTAACAAATCCTCCTTTTTCCCTTTAAACCACAAGACATTCAAGACTGATATTACCCCCTTAGGTTTATGTTGGGCTCCGAGTACACTAAAATATCTGGGCATTAAACTAACTCGCAACCCCTCAGCATGGTTTAGGGAAAATCTGGAGCCCCTCTCCCAGCTTATAACTCAGGATCTTCACAGATGGTCTAAGCTCCCTATCTCACTATGGGGCCGGATTAACATAATCAAGATGAATATTTTCCCAAGAATTTTCTACCCCCATCTCTCCGCAATACTTTTATCCTGTTATCCTGGTTTAAGAAACTGCACGGTATTTTCACCAAGTTTATATGGTCTGACAAATACCCCCCCGACTGGCTTATTATAAATTGGCTGCTTCAAAATCTGAGGGGGGATTGTGGATTCCTCACTTGGCTATATATTATTGGGCTAGCCACCTGGCAAAATGTCTGAAATGGGTATGTCCGGGTCCCGAAAAGTTACAGCCGACATGGCTTAGAATAGAGTTGGATTCAATTCAGTCTATGAATATGGATCCCCTAACTCTGTTTTATGTAAAAATGTCTCAGGTGCATGGCACTGAGAAGTGTCCCACTGTTGCCACTTCCTTAAAGGTATACTCGCAACTTTGCTCCTTTTTGCGCTTTGTCCCCCAGTTAGATTTGGCCCAATCCATCTGGAACTCCCCATCTTTCACTATGAACAAGCAGTGGATTCCCTGCATTTGGCTGCCCCAACTGGGTGACGGGATAGTATTTTCCTTTGTGGATGAGGAGGAGAAATGACTGTCTGCAGGTGATCTTATTCAGAAATTTAGTATTCCGGCATTCTCACATTTCAAAACAGTACAGTTAAGGCACTTACTCACAACAGAGATGGGCAATATCCATCCTAATCAGATGGTTGGGGCCCTGATCCCAGAATTCTCTTCACTACTTGGATCTTCGGGTATTGTATCCAAATTATATCAAGCTTTGTTTCATAGAAGATATGGGGACTCTCTTGGAACGATGAGGTTCTGGAGTTCCATATTTCCCCAATATTCCCCTAATTGGCAGGCCTTGTGGAGGTCCTGCCATAAATTGGTGTCCCAAGATAGGTTGCGTCTTATGCAATATCATATTTTGCACAACATGTATTATACTCTGGTTAAGTTAAAGAAATGAGGTCTTCTGGACTCAAACATATGTGTTAGATGTTCTTGGGGGGAGGGAACACTCCTTCACATATTTTGGTCCTGTCCCAAAATTTCCCTTTTGTGGGACTCTATCAAAGCTTTTTTGGATGCTATACTGGGTTTGCAGGAGTACTTCACACCTG
The DNA here is from genome assembly GCA_016271365.2 of Neoceratodus forsteri. Classification (NCBI taxonomy): domain Eukaryota; kingdom Metazoa; phylum Chordata; order Ceratodontiformes; family Ceratodontidae; genus Neoceratodus; species Neoceratodus forsteri. The sequence goes on from CM028132.1 coordinate 1,211,284,021, forward strand.
ACATTTGTCTTCCAGGGGACCTGTCCTCTATCAGAGTCAACTTAAGAAGGTTTCAGATTTCTATGGTTGCTCTATCTGTCAAGAAGCTTATTTTACATCACTGGAAAGACAAGTCTACTCCAACATTGCAGGAATGGATGAATGAAATCCTTGCTAACCTGCATACGGAAAAAGCTATTGCCAGCCTTCACAACAGGCTATCTACTTACACTCAAATATGGGATTCCCTTCACTCCTTAATTCTAGCTGCCCAGACTTAGTAGTGTTTCACAGCAAATAGCCTTGTATACTTTTGTATAATGGTTTTGAGCTTATGTTACATAATGACATGTTACTGCTGTATGGGGGAGGGGAGGGAGGGGCAGTTTTAACATATTAAGTGGCTGTATTCTTGTTTATTTCTCATGCTAACTGCCTCTTGTTGTGGAAAAGCTGTTAATAAAATTTGAATAAAAAAGAATGGACATTCATTGCAAAAAAAACTTAATGCATCAGTTAGGGTTGTCATTACAGTGACAAAAGTTTGAAAATTCAATGTTACAGTTATCAGCCCTATGCCCCCACCTTCACCCCCACTCTCAACACACCAACAGGTATTGGGGTGTGCCTTGGGGTTATTGGGCCTAACTCTTGTCCCATTGTCCTATACTGTACCACTTAGCTTCCTTACAAATGGAATGGGATTAGAGTTAGGTCGACAACCCAAGGCACACTATCTGGGTTGGTATGGAAAGAGGGCGGGTGGGTGGGGTAGGTGGTAATCTTAACATCAAATTTCCAAACTTTGTTGCTGTAATTATAACCCTAACTGATGCATTAATGAAGTTTTTTGACACAATTATATACATATATATATATATATATATATATATGCAATAGGCATGGACATAAATCCTATGCAATAAATCTGAGCTACTATGTGACAAATGTGACATTTTACATTTATACACATAGTAGACACGTCATCACAGATTTATACACATAGTAGATATGTTACAGTCACTCCAGAACTTCATTTAGAATGTTCAGCCTCAGTACCAGTACTAACTATATTCAAAAGCAAATAACTTTAAAATGAAAAAGAATAGCATAGTGCTGTGAACATGAAAGTTGTTCAGCACAAAATTATCTACAAAATGAGTGGTATTTCATTTATAGATACCTCATAGTTTTTTTATTATTAGCAAAAAAGAGCAGAAAATGCAATTGTTTTGTTCACTTTTTTGACAAACAAATGCAAATAGGCTGGCAGTATAACCTAGAGGTTAGAGTAACGAGCTGTGAATGAGTTTGGTACATCCAGCAGATCAGACCTTGGTTTGATTCTCACAATCTCCACTTGCATACTGTGTGACTCTGAGCAAGACACTTAACCGCCCAGTGCTCCCAGGTTGCCCCTGAAAACAGGCACTTGTGCCTAGTGGGCCTTACCAAGTTACCAAAGACTAAAATAAAAAAATAAATAAAAAAAAAGATAAACAATCAAAAGCAAATGTCCCTGCACTGACAGAAAGCATCCATATTGCATAAATGGAATATACAATGGTGAGCTGTCAGATAAATTATTTATCTGCACTTGTGCTGTTTGACCTCAGACATCTCATTCATGACTTATGCTACTCATGAGGTTACCTGAGGTCAAACAGCACTAGATAAATCATTTATCTGACTGTTCACCATTGTATATCCCATATATATATATATATATATATATATATATACACACACACACATGGCAAAAAAATCCAATTAATGCATCAGTTAGGGTTGTTTTACAGTGACAAAAGTGAGAAAATTCAGTGTTAGGGTTGAAACCCCCCTTGGACCCCTCCAGCCCACCCACCAACCAGCATCGGGGGTGCTCATTGGGGTCATCAGCCCTAACTCTCACCCCATCATATGTGTAAAGAAGCTAGGGAATAGGAGAATGGGGTGAGAGTTAAGACTGATGACCCCAATGCGCACCCAGAATTTCCTCACTTTTGTCACTGTGGAGCAACCCTAACTGATGCATTAAACAGAGTTGTTTGCCTCTAATTTCCCTTCTTTTTGAGAATGATGATGAGAAATAGTGAATGTAATACAGCCACGCTCCTGCCACGTGATGTCTTGTGACATAATAACAGGAACAGCAACACAAAGACAAGGTGGAAATGCAAATGGTAACAGTAAAGAAAATGCAAGCACAAATGACAACACAAACGGTAACGCACACGGTGGCGTATACGGGAAAAGTAATGCAAATGGGGACATAAACGCAAGTGGAAACAGTAAGTGTAACAGTAACGGAAGTGCATACCCTGTTTTTGCTGAACAACTGCATACAGAAACACAAAGAATGTATGCATTGTAATGGGCATCGAAGCTTAAAATGAGCACTGGAAGTACTTAACTGCAAATATCTCAGCAAGCACACGATGTGGAAAAAAAATTAAAATTTCACAAAAATCATTTTTTTCCTGGCTAGGTTTTTGCCATTACATAGCCCATTGGGCTATGTAACTTACAGCAAAAAAATCTGTATCTCGCATCGTTTTTGAGATACGAGCCCTGAAATGCACGGCGTATGCCACCATGTTAGTCTATGGGAAAAAATGCCAAATTTGGAGTATCGCAACTTTGCAGCCATGCAATATGCTTTCACCAAACTACCATAAGGCACATCTGTGAGATGTTGGCTGTGTTCCCTCCAAATGTCAGCTCAAAAGACCAAACCATTCTTTTTCAGCAGGGTGGCAATGAACTGTTGTCATTTTGGCCATAGTCTGAAAAAGTAGTGTGATTTGCGAAAGCTTTCGCAAGCATTTGCGAAAGTGTCGTGAGTGCTACACTACTTTTTCCAGAAATTTGAAAAACATATTTCTATGGTGTTTCACCACAAAATAAAGACATGGCTAGCATCCTCAGAGTCTGACTAGGTGAACACAGAAATATTTGTGTTGCTAGAGAGTCCCAAATTTAAATGGCAAGCATTTTTCTGATCACTAACCGAAAACAAAAAGGTGGATTTGTGACACTACTAGGGCCATTTGCGACACTAAAAAGTGCATTTGCGAAAGTGTCAAACTTTTTGTTAACTTTTCCCATTGACTTATAATGGGAACTTGTTTTTTTAATAACTTTTGAACCGTTTAATATTTTTTCAGCAAATCTTTGAAAGGCACATCGGGAACCCCGGCCGCACATTCCCTGATGATTTCAGACCAGGCATGCAAACTGTGCGACCTGTAGGCATTAGCAAAGAATTCACCAGAAAGCATAAATGCGTGTGCAGATCATGCTTAATAATTCCTCAGCCATATAGCACGGTAGTGCTACCATAGTTAGGGTTGAGTAGCACTTTTAAGGTTAAAGGGTCAAACTTTGCACCTTAATAACTTTGCCATCGTTTAACAGATTTGCCTGAAATTTGGAATGCATGATAAAGAACCTTACATCTTGGGACTTCCAACTTTTGTGCCAGCTGGATATACAGCTGCAGAGTTATTAAGTCAGATCTATGCGTGTGTTTACCGTTTCAGGTGCATTCTTTGCTCGTGCCTACAGGTCGTGTGGTTTGAGCAAGTGGTCCAGAAACTTCAGGGAATGTGCAGCCATGCAGCCCAGTGTGCCTATTGAAGATTTCATGAAAAAATATTAAACGGTTCAAAAGTTATTCAAAAAACAAGTTCCCATTATAAGTCAATGGGAAAAGTTAAAAGGTTTGAAAGTGTCGCAAATGCAGTTTTTATTTTCGCAAATGGCCCTTTTACTTTCACAAACCTGCCATTTTGTTTTCAGTTGGTGATCAGAAAAATGCTTGCCATTTAAATGTGGGACTCTCTAGCAACCTAATTATTTTTGTATTCACCTAGTCAGAGCCTGAGAATGCTAGCCATGTCTTTATTTTGGGGTGAAACACCCCAGAAATATGTTTTCTAAATTTCTGCAAAAAGTAGTGTCACAAAGTAGTGTTGCACATGCGACACTCTTGTGTTGTTTTGCGAAAGCTTTCGCAAAGTTCAACAGTACTTTTCCAGACTATGGCCAAAATGACAGGAGTTCTTTGTCACCCTGCTGCACAAGAACCATTTGGTCTTTTGGGCTCAAATTTGGAGGTAAGCCAGCCAACATCTCACAGATGTGCCTTTCAGTGGTTTGGTGAACAAATTTTGCATGGCTGCTAAGTTACGGTACTCTGAAGTTGACATTCTTTCCCATAGACTAACATGGTGGTATACTGTATGCTGCACCTTTCGGGGCTCATATCTCAAAAATGGTGCAAGATATGGAATTTTCATCATGGGTATGCATAGCCGATGGCCTGAAGGGCCCTGAGCTCATTCCACTGCATTACTTTCACTATTTCTTGTCGTCATTCTCAAAAAGAAGGGACATTAGAAGCAAAAAACTCTGTTCAATGCATCAGTTAGGGTTGTTCCAAAGCGACAAAAGCGAGGAAATTTGTTGTTAGAGTTGAAACCCCCCTTTGAACCCCTCCAGCCCACCCTCCTAACTGGCATTGAGGTGTGTGTTGCGGTTGTCAGTCCTAACTCTCACCCCATTCTCCTATTCTTCAGCTTCTTTAGAAAAGTGATGGGCTGACAGTAAGGGCCGATGACCCCAATGTGCACCCCGATGTTGGTTGGGGGGGTGGGCTGCAAGGTTCCAAAGGGGAGTTTCAACCCTAACACCAAATTTCTTCACTTTTGTTGCTGTGGAACAACCCTAACTGATGCATTGAACTGAGTTTTTTGCCTCTAATTTCCCTTCTTTTTGAGAAAGATGATGACAAATAATGAAAGTAATGCAGTGCCACGTGATGTCTTGTGACATAGTAACAGGAACAGCAACACAAACAGAAGTACCAACAGTGGCACACATGGTAACGGAAATGTAAATGGTAAAGGAAACATTAATAGAAACGCAAATGCAAAGTGACGCCAAAGTGAACAGTGACGCAAATGGACATTGAAGCATGTACAAAAACACAACTGGTAACATGAACAGTGATGGCAGCAGTATTTTAAATGGAAATGTTAAGTGTCACTGCAAAAAGAACGCGAAAGGGAACAGAAACGGAAACACGAATGCAAACGCACACGTAAACGCAAACCGTAATGCGCACAGCCACGGTACCGCAATAGTAAACACAAATGGTAAAGTTAGCATAAAGAATAATGCCAAAGGAAACAGAAACGGAAACAGGAATGGAGGCATGTATGGAAATGCAAACCATAACATGCATGGTCACGGAACTGCAATTCTTAATGCAAATGGTAACGGTAACAGCAACAATAACGCCAAAGGAAAGAGAAATGCAAATGAAAGCGAGTACAGAAACACAAACTGTTATGTGCATGGTCATGGTACCACAATTGTAAATGCAAATGGTAACACTAACAGCAAAAATAATGCCAAAGGAAACAAAAATGAAACAGAAATGCAAGCGCATATGAAAATGCAAACCGTAACGCATGTGGATGGTACCGCAGTTGCAAATGAAACTGGTAATGGTGTCAGCAACAATAATGCCAAACAACACAGAAATGCAAATGCAAGTGAAAACGCAAACCGTAATGCACACGGTGGCGTAGACGGTAACGGTGCCACAAACGGTAATGGAAACGCAACTGAAAACGCTAACTGGCACAGTAATGAAAGGCACACCCTTCTTTTCCCCCAAAAATGCACTGGAAAACACAATGAAAACAAAGAATGTATACATAACAACGGGCCTCAGAGCAGAAAATGAGGACTTGGAATATTAAATTGCTTATATCTCAGGAACTGTACGAAGTAGAAAACAAAAGTAAATTTCATATAAATTATGACTTTCCTGACTAGTTTTGAATTTATACCCCAGCTAGGGGGCTAAGTATTTTTGTGACAAAAAGTCCGTATCTCACACCGTTTCCTAGATACAGCCCCCGAAAGGCGTGACAGGCCCTGTAATGTTATCCAATGGGAAAAAGTGTTAATTTCGGAGTGCGTCACTGTGCCGCCCTGTAATATTTTTTCACCAAACCACCAAAAGGCACATCAGTGGGATGTTGGCTTTCTTCCCTCCAAATTTCAGCCCAAAAGATTGAACTGTTATTTTGCAGCAGGGCGGCAAAGGATTCCTGTAATGCGGCGGATGCCGTAATGTTATCCTATGGGAAAAAGTGTAAATGTTGGTGTACCATAACTTTACTGCCCTGTAATATTTATTCACCAAAACACTGAAAAGCACATCTAGGAGATGTTGGCTGCGTTCCCTCCAAATTTCAGCCCAAAAGACCACACCGTTCTTTTGCAGCAGGGTGTCAATGACTTGCTGTCATTTTGCCATAGCCTGGAAAAGTAGTGTCACAATTTGTGAAAACTTTTGTAAAAATATGTGACACTTTAGTGAGTGCGACACTACTTTGCAAAAGTGCTTTTTCCAGAAACTTGAAAAACATATTTCTAGGGTGTTTAACCTCAAAATAAAGACATGCCTAGCATCCTCAGGCTCTGACCAGGTAAACACAAAAAGTATTGTGTCGCTAGAGGGTCCCAAATTTAAATGCCAATCATTTTTCTGAACACCAACTGAAAATAAAATGGTAGATTTGCAAAAGTAAACGGGCAATTTGCGAAAGTAAAAACTGCATTTGTGAAAGTGTTGAACTTTTTGTTAACGTTTCCCATTGACTTATAATGGGAACTTGTTTTTTGAATACCTTTTGAACCATTTTAATATTTTTTCACAAAATCTTTGAAAGGCACATCGGGGTCCCTGGCTGCATGTTCTCTGAAGTTTTCGGACTGGTTGCACAAACTGTGCGACCTGTAGGCGAGAGCAAAGAAATCGCAAAAAAGCGTAATTGTGCAATTCATTGTTGCTTAATAACTCCTCAGCCTTATATCTGACTGATAAGAAACTTGGCATATCCCAAGATCTACCATGCCCAATCATCCATACCAAATATCAGACAAATTCATTGAACAGTGGCAAAGTTATTAAAGTGCAAAATTTGACCCTTTAACTTTAAAAGTTTTACTCAACCCTAACTATGGTAGCACACCCGTGCTACCATAATATATACAGTGTCTATATATATATATATATATATTTATATTTATGCAATAGGGGTGGACATATATTCAGTGTGATAAATGCATTTATCTGAGTCACTGTATATATAAATAAATTTATACTTAGAAAATGGGATCGGAAAATAAATGAATCTCATTGGCTGGATCATCAGACGAGAGATTCATTTATTTTCTGATAGAGCCCACTTAAGATCAAGAGCCTACTTGGGGTGCCCAATTTCTGATTAAATCCTTGGGCACCTCGAATGTTAAGAAAATTCACTGACATTTTTTTCCCGCTTGCAATGCTAGCCCGAAAAGTAGTGGGCAGGCCGTCCTGCTTCCCGGACCCAAAATAAAATAAAACAGCCTTTACTTGGGCAGATAAAACCATTGCCCATCCAGAAAATCTTTCCAGTTCCATAATTGGAGTCAGTGAGGGCTGAGTCAGCACATTATCTGTAACATCGCCACCGAGCATGAGAGTAGCAGTATTTTCTTGATTTTCATACCGCAGATAGATGTTCATCTGCGGTATAGAAACTCAAGAAAATACCGCTTCCTTATGCTGTCCCCTGTTAAAGCACATATTTTTCTTCAGCAGGTTCACTATGGCCCTAAACAGCTGTACCATTTTCTTCCTACCTGCATAATCGGCAATCTCCACGGACAGCGCTTTGCACCTAGCGCTGCACACATGCGGCCACACCAGTAGTAGACACTCTGGGAGCAGTAAGTAGCCGCATGGTCGATCGCGGAAAAAAAATCAATTAATTTAAAAAATAATACTGATACTGTGCACAGCTGTCATACGGGCATGTTCACTCCAGCTCTGTTTCCCCAGTCACCCTCTTCTCTCAGTTGCCACTCTCACAAAGAAAAGAAACACTGAGGGGCTGAGCCACAGAAAATCACAACAGGTGTTCTTAGGCTGAGATTTGTTTACCTGTAATTTCAGGGACCTCAGTGTTAAACTGTGTGTGGTGTGGGGAGGGGGTGCTACTAACCATGACAACCAGCTTCAAAAGCTATAACTACAGAGGCTGGACTAGGACATAAATCCTTAGCTAAAAAACCCTTATGTAGGCGGAGGAACTATTTTATTACTAATTAAACAAAATACTTATGAAATTTAATAGTTTAATATGTACATTTTATTTTCAAATATATGTAATACAATGGGCCATTTTCTAAGTGCAATAATACCCTCCAGGGTGGGTTTTATTGGAAAATACTGGCCCTTCCAGTGGCTATAAGGCCCTCTGCTTGCGGCGTCGGGCCTCATTACGCCCCTGGGCAGTCCGGTATTTTTCAATAAAGCCCACCCTGTCGAGTATTATTGCTTACATACAGTGACCATTTATACACACAGTTACTATGTCACAAATCTCTTTAGAATTCATTTAGAATGTTCGGCCTCAGAAACAGTTTTAACCATATTCAAATGGGAATAACTTTAAAATGAAAAAAGACTGGTACTGTGAGCACGAAAATTGTTCAGCACAAAATTATCTGCAAAATGAGTGGTGTTTCATGTATAGATACCTTATAGATTTTTTACGTTTAGCAGAAAAGCAGAAGAAAATGTAATTTTTTTATTCACTTTTTTGACAAACAAATATGAATAACTTTAAAACAAAAAATGATAGCATGGTACTGTGAACACGAAAAATGTTCAGCACAAAAATATCTACAAAATGAGTGGTGTTTCATTTATAGATACCTTTTAGTTTGTTTTTATAATTAGCAAAAAACTGCATAAAATTCAATTTTCTTTTCCCTTTTTTGACAAACAAATGTGAATAACTTTAAAATGAAAAAGGTAGCATAGTACTGTGAGCATGACATTTGTTCAGCAAGAAGTTTTCTACAAAATGAGTGGCGTTTCATTTGATAGCAACTACTATGCTAGGCAGACATACTCTAGGAAAGTTAACCAAAACGTCCAGAAATTATCATTTAAAATAAAGATAAACAGTCAAAAACAAATGTTCCTGCACTGATAGAAAACATCCCTATTGCATAAATGAAATATACAATAGTGAGCTGTCAGATAAATGATTTATCTACACTTGTGCTGTTTGACCTCGGACACCTCACTCGTGGCTAATTCCACTGCGAGTTTACCCAAGTCAAACAGCACTTCGTAGTAAATCATTTAACTGACAGCTCACCATTGTATATCCTATATATATATATATATATATGGCATATATATATATATATATATATATATATATATATATATATATATATATATATATATATATATATATATATATATATGTGGGCATTGTGATTTTGTATTTTCTTGAAACTTGGCTTCCCAGCCAAATGCCCTTTGGGGTAACCCTTGCCTCAGTGTTTGCGCACAGAGGTTCTTGGTCTTTTAAATAGTTTTTTGTTTTAATGGGTTCACCACAACATAACCAAGACAGACTGTCTTAGGGGAGCTGGTTCATTACACTGGGGTGTCAAACAGATGAGGCATACTGATGAGTCCTGGTAGGACGAAACACGTGTCTATGTCATCTGTTAGCACGCTTTGCAAACTGTGTGAGAGGCCTTTCGGCACCATGCAATTCTGCTTAAAGTTGAACCAGCATAACATTCTGTGGTGATTTGCATATGCAGCCCATGATGCTTATCATTGTGTGGGCATGTGTGATTTTGTATTTTCTTGAAACTTGGCTTCCCAGCCAAATGCCCTTTGGGGTAACCCTTGCCTCAGTATTTGTGCACAGAGGTTCTTTGTCTTTTATATATATATATATATATATATATATATATATATACATATATATTATACTGGTGCATTCGTGCCAGTATAGTTAGAGTGAAACTGCAGTTCTTTGTTAAAGTCCAAACTGAGAGCATTAATAACTTTGGAGCTGTTCAATGGATTTGCATGAATGTTTGCATGCATAATCTCTAGGGATAGGTCTCTTGACCTCCCAAAGTTTTTTGGAATCCTTCTAGTGGTTTCTAAGCTATAAAGTGTTGAAAAAACAGAAAATCTGAATTTTTGGGCATTTCTTTCTACAGCTGGCTCTCAAAAACGGCTTTATGTTGTGGTCTGAAATTTTCAGGGTAGAAAGCCATTGTGTCACAGATGTGCCTTTGGAGGTTTGGTGGAAAAATATTAATCCTTTCAAAAGTTATGAAATGTTTTATTTTCCCATTATTTCATATGGGACTATTTATATGTCAGGCAGGAAAAATATTATTTTTCACACAATAAGAGTATAGTGCAAAAAATACCAGTTTATTTTTGTAAAGAATACTGGTATTTTTTGCACAGTTCACAGTCCTGTGATCGATTGAGCTGTGTTGTGTCCGCCATCTTGTTTTGCCACTTAGTAAGGATGTTCAACTACAGAATGTTTTAAACACAAACAAAATCAGAAAACGGCTAAAGAGAACCAGTTCAGGTGTATTCTGATGTTTTTTGGTGTTTTAAGGTGGCACCAAACAAGTTTTGTAAGCCGCTCTCTGTATGAGAAGAGTGGTATTTTCTCAACTTCTACAGCTGCAGCTGGAACTCATGCTGCCAGCCCAATTTTATTACCGACGGGGGTGCCCAATCCCCCTACTGGCATGACTTAATCCAGTGGCACACAGTGAGCCCATCCTAGTGTGCCCAAATATTTTTTTATTTAGTTCCTGTAAATGAAGAAAGCCATCCCTCAAATTCTTTTTAACCTGAAATGAAGAAAACAGTCCATTGTGACCTCTCCATTCCCTCCCCATCCCCACCCTCCCTCCCTCTGTGCACCCACCTCCCGCACCTCCATCACCCATACTTACCCTCCAGAGGTTGGGAGCCATGATATTCTCTGGCCTGGGACACGTCTGCACTCTGTAAAGCCGAACTGCAATATGAGGAATTGGTAAGCGCTGTATAATGGGACTCAGTGGAGAGGGTTCATCTTAGGTTGATATCTCGACCAATTTTAGAAATTTTTGCATCACATTTTCAACATGGGGTTCCTGGGACCACACCTCGTGAACAGTGGAAATGTAATTTCATTTCTTGGTTCCAAAAGTTGATTTTGTGGTCACTGCATGGAATCACTATTCAGAACCGAGAAACGAAACAGCAGTTTATGAGGTGTGGCCCCAAAAAGCCCATGTTGCAAATTTGGTGAAAGAATTCCCAAAAATTAATGTGTTATGAGCTTGCATTGTACAGTTTCTACACACACTTGTAACTTAACCAATTTTTAATATTTTCACTTCAGATTTTCAGATTTTTTCATACCTCCTTATTAGCAGCATAGCTGACATTTTGCACATTCTGCCCAGAATGTATTTTCATGCCTGTGGTGCAGAACGGTATGGTTGCTGTGCAAAATCAACTTTTTATGAGGGTAGGTCCCATAATGGCAATTTTGAAAATTTGATGAAACAATTTCAAAAAATGACAGCATTACAAGCCTGCATTGCACAGTTTCTAAGCCCGCTCATAATGTTGCCAATTTTTCCTGATTTCATTCCAGATTTTTAACACTGCCATTTTTTCACACCACCTCATCAAGATAGATAGATAGATAGATAGATATTTTATTTATATAGCACCCATCTACATGGACCCTGGGTGCTGTACAATATACACATACAAATCGTACAAGAATTTTAAAAATACAATCAAGCAAATTCAAAATGACATCAAAATAGAGCTGGGAGTGTAAATTTATCCATCTATAATAAAGTGCTATTGACATTAAAACTCCTTCAATTAAAAGCTTGATAAAATAGATGTTTTGAGGTCCTTCTTAAAGACCTATCGAGGGGACCTCCCTTAGATAACTAGACAGGGAGTTCCCCAGGGTAGGCACAGCTGCCACAAATGCTCTGTCTCCTGAGTGCTGCAGCCTAACCCTCGGAACTCCAAGAAGGCCTCCCTCAGCAGAGCGGAGGGCCTGGGGTGGATGGTAACGTACAAGGAGCTCTTGCAGATAGACTGGACCCCTCCTGTGCAGGGTCTTGTAAGTCAATAGCCCTGTCTTGAAGACAACTCTCCACCGGACTGGCAGTCCGTGCAGTTCTCAGAGCACTGGGGTGATGTGTTTGCATCTTTTTACCCCATCAGTAACCTCACAGCCACATTCTGCACCAGCTGCAGTCTACAGAGGTTGCCTCCAGATAACCCTAGGTACTGGGCATTGCAGTATTCCAACCTGAAAGTGACAAAAGCATGCACCAGTGTGGGCAAATCATCAGGCTGGATCAGAACTCAGATTTGGACAATATTCCTGAGATGACAAAATCCACTTCTCACCATGGCCGACACCTATGCATCAAGTGTCAGACTGCCATCCAGGATTACTCCCAAATTCTTCACCTGCTTAGAGGAGGCTAAAGGCACACCCCCAGCACAAGATCAGGGGGTAATGCCCCAACCCCCCACCCTAACAACCAAGCTCCATCACCAGTACCTCTGTCTTGTCTTGGTTAAGCTTAAGCCAGTTGTGAGTCATCCACTTCTGGGTTTCCTCAAGGCAGCTATTAAATACAGAGTCTGACACCTGGCTATTGGTTGCACAGGACAGGTATAGCTGGGTATCATCCCATAGCAGTGAAAACCCAGCCCGTACTGCCTGATAATGTCCCCCAGTGGCAGCATATACACAGTGAACAACAGAGGTGACAAGGCCGACCCCTGCAGAACACCGCAGCACAGAGGCTTTGGATTTGATGAAAAAATTCCCATGGTCACCCTCTGCACTTTGTCTGTCAGGTATGACCTGAACCAGTTGATGACAATTCCAGACAGACCACACCAGAACTGCAAGCGGTCAAGCAACATCTCATGGTCCATGGTGTCGAACGCTGCAGAGAGGTCTAGGAGGATCAAGATGGTATGGTCCCTTCTATCCCTCACCATCAGGTCATTAAGCACCCTCACCATGGCCATCTCTATACTATGCCCCACTCAGAATCCAGACTGGAAAGGCTCATAGGCAGAGGAGGTAGCAAGATATCTCTCCAGCTGAATGGCCACTACCTTTACTATAACCTTCCCTAAAAATGGCAGATTCAAAACAGGTCTGTAGTTGCCGAGGCAGTCCAGGTCCAAAGATGTTTTTTTCAGAAGAAGTCTAACCTAAACCTCTTTCAAGGCTAAAGGAATGATTGCACTCCTTAATGACCCCCAGACTACCTCAGCAACTACAGGACCAATCAGGTCCAAACATTCAACCAAAAGGTGAGTTGAGCCTGGATCTAAATCACAATGTGTCGGCTGTCACTTAGAGATTTTCTTTATCACCTCCCTGACCCCAATCAGCTCAAAGTCATCCCAGACAGGAGGAGTGCTCCGACTTGACTCAGGCCAGACCCTGCAGCCCTTTCAAGAGATGTTCAATGAGACCTCAGCCCTGATGGAGGACACCTTGTCAGAGAAAAACAGAGCCAGCTCCTTGCACCTCATGCTAGAACCTGCCCCTCCAACACACAGACAGGCTGGATGTAAAAGCCTGTCTACTGTGTGGAAGAGCTGAGCTTGTCTGTTTCTCACTGAAACAATCTCCCTAGACAGAAACTCTGCCTTTTAACGGGAGATTGCCCCCTGATAGTCCATATAATGTGACCGCAGGGCTAATTTGTCCCCCACCAGGCCAGATCTCCTCCAACGCCTCTCTAACCTCCAGCTCCTAGTCTTTAAACCTTGGAGATTCTCACCATACCAAGGAGATCTCCAACATGTAGACAGGGGTCAGACACGCAAGGGTGTGATTGAGTCAAAGGCTGCACCAACCGCCCCATTATAGGCTGCTACTGCCTCCTCTGACCCAGGCTCACAAGCTGCCCCCACACCCAATAGGTCCAGCACCACTAAAAGGTCTACTGAGGATACCCCCCCTTAACGACCAGTACTGGACCATCTCCATAGGGGCGGGATCATCTTGGGAGGGTCCTAAATGTGAACCCCACGGTGCTATGATCTGACCAAACCAGTGGATCTACACTAAGGTCCATGATATCCAACTCAGAAGAAAGCAACAGGTCCAATGTGTGGTCGCCTGAGTGTGTCACTGTCATTACCTTTTGTGTCAGGCCTAGTGTCCCTATGCTCCCAAGAAGGTCAGTCCCAAATTTTGATATCCCCCCATCGACCCAGGCATTGAAGTCCCCCAGGATCAACCACCTGGAGGACTCCAACACCAGGCCCATGACAAGCTCCTCGACCTCTCACAAAAAATCCCCATCACTACCTGGGGGGACAGTACAGCAGGAGGACACTGAAGTTCACACCCATATCCCCTCGGGCAGCCACACACTCAAAGGACCATATAGGGCCCATAGACAACACCATGAGGTTCAGGCTAGATTTAAAACAAATTGCCATCCCCCTGCCCCTATGAGCCTTCCTCGGACTGTGTATCATGGAGTACCCAGCTGGCACTGCCGCATCCAAAATTGGGGAGCATTTTCATCCAGCCAGGTCTCCGTGATGTAAGCCAGATTGACAGAGGATATGAAGTCCACTATTATAGCAGTATTGTTCCTTATCAGCCTGACATTGCATAACACAGCCTGAGTAGGATAAGGTGAGGTAGCCGGACCAGCCATTTGCCCACACTCTAAGATGGAGCCTTTGGGTATGGGAACCAGACAAGATGGACCCCATTCAAGCCTCCATTTCACCCCAGGGTGTCTCCTTGACCTCACCACCTGAATCATAGACACTCCGGCAGCCACTCTGAAAACATTCCACTGGGCCTCCCCCCCTCTGAGTAATCCCTAAAGCCATGCATCTAAAATAGGCTTCACCTGACAGTACTGGAAGCTTGAAGGGTCACAGGTCCCGGAGATCATCACCCAAGTAGCTGTGCCTTATAGGCCCCAAACCCCAACACATTTCTTAAAAGCAAACAAAACTTCACACCAATTTACACCTCACCCACCTACGATAATGCACTTTCTATAATTGCACAACCACACACCTTTCACACACCTTACACTAGACACTTTCACTCAACCACACAATTTAAATATAATAATTCTAATAATTCTAATGTCTAATGTCTCCAGAAATTTCTCAAACAGAAGCAGAAAATTGCTGAGTCTAAGTCTCGATCTTAAAGGTACTCCAAGAAAGTCCAAAATGAGCAAGATGTCCATATTTCATACACTTATGTATAGTGGGGAGCACTCACCTCCACAGCCCAGATAGTTTCAGAACCAAAGAGGCTGTCGCCCTCTTAGCTCTTACTAGACCTTTAACTGTCTAAAATTCAGTCTATTAAGAAGCAACTCCAGAAGATTAGAATAGTTAAAATCCTACTCACTGGCTTTCTTGCATATCAGAGGAGGAGGAAAAAACTCACTAAATCCAGAACATATACTGCAGTAATAAGTTTTTCCAGCTCTTCCCGACCCAGCCAAACCTTAGGGTGCTTCAGGGACTCCCCCACAGCAGCAGTCACCCTCTGGTGCCTGCCCCGCTGGTTCTCTCTGACTCTGGTCAGACACCCTTGATGTCCAACCCTCCAGATACCACCCTCAGACACCCTGATTGTTCAGCCATGGGTCTCTGCAATCCAAACTCTCCACACACTCCAATGCTATAGCAGATAACTCCAACACTGCAGCCTGTCTTTCTGCTGCACCTCAACCCCTCATTCAACCAAGGGACTCTACCAACACAACCTGTCCCACCTTCCTACTTCCTTCTTGTCCCATTCCAACAATGTTCATCCTTGAACCAACACTGCCAATGGCTTCAACCCTGCATGGTACACCACAGTCCCCCAACAATTCAGCTGACAGGTTGGCCCCCAATTCAGCTCCATGATGTAATAAAATCAGTGTCTGGCACTTCCCAGCAGGGAGTGTGTCCCCCTCCAAGACAATCAGAACACTGTTCCCATTTTTGCCATGAAAGTTCTGGAGACACCTTCTGAAGCACTCAACACATTTTGCCATGGAAATTCTGGAGACACCTTCCAAACACTCAACACGTAAGACTAATACTAAAAATGCTGAGTGCTGCATAAAAAAGCTCAAAATCCTTTTTTAAATCATTTAAAAATGATATTTACTCCCAGTCGTAATTCTGTCCTTGCACTCTGTGAATGTCATGGACAACCCAGCATGGCCGCCATCTTTTCATGTCATAAACAATACAGTTGCAATTTTTCAAATCCT
Source organism: Neoceratodus forsteri (assembly GCA_016271365.2). NCBI lineage: Eukaryota > Metazoa > Chordata > Ceratodontiformes > Ceratodontidae > Neoceratodus > Neoceratodus forsteri. The sequence continues at coordinate 1,211,300,215 of CM028132.1, forward strand.
ACTGAAAATGTTTTCCCACAACTGTTGTGCAAAAATGGTGTTAGAGTTGCATGGAATTACATTTTGATGGGGATTTAAAAGTTTGTTGCACGGGGTACATGTGGTGAGGTGCTAAGAAGATTATGTTTAACATTTGGAGTGAAAAATATTTGAGATGGCACAGTTATGACTATTTTTGCAATTTCACTATGCCTGCACATATCTTAATATGTGGAAGCTCAGGGGTCCGAGGACCCTGTGTTTCCAAGGCTAGATATGTGTGATCTGTGGAAGAAGGGGAGCTCAGGGTCCTTTGGAGCCTGCACTCCCACTGTCACATATGAACATTGTTGTGCTATCTGGATGGAGAGATGAGAGTGCAGGGTCCAAAGGACCTTGTGCTCTCATTGTAACATTTATTTATTTATTTATTTATTTAATTTAGTTTTTGTTGACCGGGTAAGTGCACTAGACAAATCCTGCCTATTTTCAGGCATGACCCAGGGAAGGGGGGATACAGATGAATGCCAGTTGACCTTGAACCAGATGAAACTGTTGGTGGTATTTTTAGTGAATAAGGGAAATTTGGCCACGACACTGGAGAAATACCTCTGCTCTGCTTCCTGTGAGCAAGGGGGACCCATTTTCCTGTGGGACCAAGATGGCGGCTCCCATGGATCCTGGTGGAGGTGAGATGGTCCTTGCAGCTGAGGAGTTGGCCTCCTCCTCAGCTCCTCCTGTGTGTGAGGCTTTTTCCACCTCTGAGAAGATGGATATGGATATTGCTGCTAAGTTGCCTGCATCTGAACTGCCTAGTCTGGATACTGTTACTGTTCTTGTTTCTGCTGAGGATCATTTGTTTACCTCTCCTGCTTGTGTGGCTTCCTCTGAGGCTCCTATTTTTCTGCCGACCCACTGCCAGATGGACCTCCCGAGCTGTCATTTGTTTTGGTCCCGTTGTGAGTATTTGCGAGCGCTTCTTGCAGCGGAAGAGAGCCACGAGCGTCAGAGCCAATCCCTCTATCTCAAGACAGGAGCATTGCTTACTGGAGCTCCACTTTCTACAACAGCTGTCAGTTCACCCAGAATATGCATGACGGAGTTTGGTGCTGGGTCTGCTGCAACTCCAGACCTGGTAAACAGTGAGTTACAGACCTCCATGGACACGAACGGTTCCTGTATGTCATCCTGGGAACCTGCAGTAAGATTTCTGTTGTTTCTTCTGACACTGCCTTAATTCCACATTTACAGGCTGGAGTGGGTTCGGGGGTGGACACTGCTTCTAGAACAGGTGCTCCTCAGGAGCTGTCAGATTCTGTGATTGGCGCTGCATTACTCGCTATGGTTTCTCACAATACTGAATTGTCTGGAGAAAGTTCCAACTTTGATAACAATTTGTTGGCTATGGGGCATACTGTTGCTGAAGCCTTGCAGGCTACTGGGTGGGTTAAAGCTAGGCCAAATCAGCCTTGGGTGTCGCCTCAACGATCGGGGTCTGCTCTTGCTGACCCTATGGAACTTCCCTCTTCTTTAGAGTTGTCTGACCCCCCGGTTCTTTTTCCTCAGCAACAAAAACCTATGGAAACTTCTCCTTTGCCCAGTATTTCTGGGCAGCATCATGACCCTGAAGGCCCTATTGCCCTGAAACCAGCGCCTGATGTTCCTGGGCCTGGCCTGGAACATCCTGCCCCCCCCACATCCTTCTGTGAGTACTGCTGGAGCTGATCCTGAACGTGATCAGAACTCATCCCACAGAACATATGCTGGATTCTTTCATGCTCCTCCTGAACCTGCTAAACAGCGTAATGCAGTAAGGCTAAAATATAAAGGAGGCTTAGAGTTACATCCTGACAGAATATATGTGGGCCATACACTTTTGAAGGACAGCATGGGTTTTTCTGTTCAGGATATTTATGCTTTAATTCACACCTCAGGTGATCCAAATTTTGATATCAGCTTTAAAACTGCTGAAGGTTTGGAGCTTTTCTGGGAACATTACCAAGGTGTTCATAACAACCCTGACTGAAAGGTCTTTGCTGCTATTCCTGTCACTAAGCCTACCTACAGAACAGTGACTGTGTTGTTCAAGAATGAAGGGGTGGCAATATCGGATATTTTGTTCTGGTTGAGGGCTAAATGTTCTGTTTTAGGTCTTCCAGACCCTATTATTGACTCTGAGGATATTTGGACTGGGGGGGTGGAGGATTCAGGTCAAATTGCCTCAGGTTCGAGGTATTATTCAGCAACTACCTAGTTGCTTCTACCTGGGGAGGGACCGAGGTTTTATCTTTTATGCTGGGCAACCTCGTTCATGTTTCAGGTGTGGGGCTCATACTCATCTGAGCAATGCCTGTGATAAAATGAAATGTTCTCTTTGTGGAGGGATTGGCCATGTCGCATTTGCCTGCCAAACTCCTGTTATTTGTAATCTTTGTGAAGACACCACCCACACTTTCAGGGATTGTCCCTGGGCTTCACATAATTTAGGAGGGGATGACTCTACTGAAAATACAGCAGGGGAACCAGGGGATGATTACCCTATTGAAGTGCCCCTTCCCTGGCCCTCCTCACCCTCTGTAACTATTTCTGCTGTTGATCCTTCCCCTTCTAAACATGTACCCTCTTTCCCCTCTATTCCAGTCAAGCTTCCAGAGCAGCAGGTAATTTCCCCAGGTACCACAGCCCCTGAGGTGGTTGCTGATCTGGTATTGCTCATTCCTTCTGAGAATATGGAGTCTCACCCTTGCTCTGTTGAACTACTGGGGCCTTCCGGGTAGGACCCTGCTATGCCACCTCCCCACTCCATAGATTGGGAATTTCAAAAAAATAGATGGATGACATGCAGTGTATCCCAAAAATTGGGCAAAGATACTAATGATGGAGGTGAGACTGGTCTTCCCATGTTCAACAGGTTCCTTCCACTTGCTAAAAGGAAGCAGTGGGATGCAGAGGATGATGATTCAGATTCCTCTTCACTAATTTCCTCACAGATGGAACTTGTAACTGATTCTGAATTTCCCTCCGTAGATTTCAAAGTGGGGGGGCAATAAGAAAAAGAAATCCAAAAGATTGGGGACTAAAGCTGTTAAACCTCTGGTTTCCACTATGGAAGATGTCTCTACCACCTGAACACGATGTGGCACCTTTCCTTGGGATTCTTAAATGCCAATAGTATAAAGAACCACAAAAAAAGACACCACTTTTTCTATCATTTCCAGTCATCATCTTGATATTTGTTTACTTCAAGACAACCGGTTACATACTACTGTAGACCTACCGGGCATCTACTGACTGGTTTAGGGGTGCTTCTTTTTGGTCATTGGGGGAGGAATCATGCTCAGGGCTGGAGTTTTTAATCTTAAATCCTGACCTCCATGTTTCTTGTCTGATTGACCTGGTACCTGGCTGTGCATGTATTCTTGATACCCAGCTGGGGGCACATGAATTACATATTATTAATATTTATAATTACCAGATGAAATTCCAATGGGTTACTTTATTGCAAAAAGTTCTACCTTTTTTGTATACCACAAGATCTGTTTTTTTAGGAGGTGATTTCAATTTTATATTGTCTTTATCTGACAAAACAGGTAGATCACAAAAGTTATATTCTGATTCCAACTTTTGTACAGAATGTATACACAGTCCAAGCTGTTGTGTGGCTGGTTTTTCTAGCTTACCAGAGCATACTTACTCTAGGGTCCTTGTCTACTAGAATTGACTTCTGGTTTGTCTCCATTGGGTCCCTATGTGTTCTTTTTCAGTTTCTCCAGTTGAGACCTCTGACCACAGACTGATTACTGTGTTTGTTGGAACTCCTGTAAACAAACCTGTCCTGAATCCGGTCTGGAGGTTGAATTCGGCTCTTTTATTGGATACAGATACCTGGGCTCTCATTCATAATGAGTTGGAGGTCAGGTTTTTGGTTTTTGATTTATATGATAATTCTCTTTTATGGTGGCAAGACTCGAAATGAGATTTGAAAACCTTATGTAGCTCTTTGGCAAAATGGGCAGCAAATTCTAAGTATCTAACCTACACCCAGTTCAGGGATAGGCTCCAGAGGCTACTTTCTCGAACTGTAGAGACTGGAGAAGATCTCACGGATTACATTGTTGTGATTAAATCTGAGATGTGTAAGTATCAGTATGATAGGACCAATTCTCTGTTTTTAGAACAGAAGTTTGGCACTTGGGGAAAGCACAAGGAGTTAATCCTTATGAATGTTTTGCGCAAAGGGTGGACTCTAAATATGTGAATGTCTTGAGGTCTGCTACAGGTCAGACTGTAAATTCTAGCACTGATATTGAGGAAGTGGTTCATCAGTTTGTGGAAGCTTCCTTTTGTACCAACACTCCCCCTACTGTCAGGATGGAAGAGTTTCTATGTACATTACAGATACCTGATCTTTTGGACTTAGATGAATCCCTATTGACCTCTCCTATTTCTCAGAAAGAAGTGGAGGAGGTTATTGCTGGATTGCCATAAAAAAATGGAGAGCAATGAGTACTAATGCCCGTAGTCTGGGTAACAAGCTTCCTGAATTAGTGGCCTTGATGGAGGAAGAACATCTGGATATCATGGCAGTCACAGAAACATGGTACACACAAAACCATGACTGGGACATAAACATACCAGGATACACTGTGTACAGGAGGGACAGGGAGGGTAAAAGAGGAGGAGTAGTTCTTTACATAAGGGATAGAATAAAAGCAACAGAACAAAAAGGTACACAGGAGGAGAAGAAGCACTGTGGGTAAATTTGGAGACAGGCAATGGCACCAAATACGCCGGAGGGTTGATACAGACTCTCCTCAGGGGAGGAAATGGACAGGGAAATGATAGAAAGTATACTTAGAATGGCAGAAAAAGGAGATATTGCTGATGGGTGATCTGAATATGCCAGATGTTAACTGGAGTGCAGTTGCAGCTGCCACTTCAAAAGTGCAGTTATTCTAGATCCCTACAGGGCATGCCTTAGATAACTAGTACTGGAGCCCACCTGAGAGGGAGCAATATTAGACTTGATTCTCTCAAATGGAGATGGTGAGAGGATTACAGATGTAGAAGTGGGTAGCCATCTGGGAACTAGCGACCATCGAACAGTATGGTTCTACAATAAACACAGCAATAGAGTCAAGCCATACAAAGACAAAAGTACTGGACTTTAGGAGGGCTGACTTTGCTAAAATGGGTGAGTGCCTAAGGAACGACTAGCAATGGGCAGGAAGGAGGGTGGAAGAACAATAGGGAATAATAAAAACTGCCATCACAGAGGTAACGAAGCCTTTGTGTGAAGCAAATAAACAAAACAAGACGATGTAAGAAACCACTATGGTTCTCAAAGGAAGTGGCAGTGAAGGTTCAAGAGAAAAAGAAAGCATTCAGGAAGTACAAGGAATCGCAGAAGGAGCAGGACAGAGAACTGTATCAGTTAAAGCAAAAGGAGGCTGGGAAGGCAGTCAAGAACAGCAAAGGCCCAAACTGAGGAAAAGATAGCCAACTCAGTTAAGAAGGGGATAAAACCTTTATAGGTACATCAGGGGCGAAGAAGACCAAGGAGGATAGTGAGGCTTAATAAAGGGGAGAGGTGGGCAGAGGAGACTGTGAAAAGGCAGAGATACTAAACAAATATTTTTGCTCAGTATTTACAAAGGAAGAGGAGGTATAAAACAAACAGTAGTAACACTCTGGATACAGAAGTTGATACCGCCCATTTACAGAACAAAGGGTTCTGAAAGAACTCTTAAAACTGAAGGTGGACAAAGCAATGGGGCCTGATGGATTCATCCCAGAATTCTAAAGAACTAAGGGTAGAACTAGTGACACCACTGACTACCCTTTTAACAAATCATGGAGGATGGGGTGGTACCCGAGGACTGGAAGAGGGCAGATGTGATTCCCTTCACAAAAGTGGGAGCAAGGCAGAAGCAGGAAACTATAGACCTGTTAGTTTAACCTCAGTGATAGGGAAAATGATGGAATCACTTCTGAAGGAAAGAATTGTCGAGTATCTAGAGGCCAGAGGGGCACAGGACCCTAGGCAGCATGGATTCACAGTGGGAAGGTCATGCCAGACGAATCTGATAGATTTCTTTGACTGGGTGACCAAAGTAGTAGATCAGGGAGGGGCTGTGGACATGGCCTACCTAGACTTTAGCAAGGCATCTGACACAGTCCCACACAAAAGATTAATATGCAAGTTAGCCAGCCTGGGAGTGGGTCCCAAGATGACAGCCTGGGTAAAGAATTGGCTGGAGAATAGGACACAGAGAGTAATAGTAAATGGAGTCCCTCCAGAAGAAAGAAGGGTTATAGTGGGTGCGCGAGGGTTCAGTATTAGGATTGGTCCTCTTCAATGTCTTTATAAGCGACATTGCAGAAGGACTGGAAGGAAAGTATGTCTCTTGCAGATGACACTAAGATCTGCAACAGAGTTGATGCACAGGGTGGGGTGGAAAGGATGAGAAAGGACTTGGCAAGGTTAGAGGAATGGCCAAATGTATGGCAGCTTAGATTCAATGCTAAGAAGTGCAGTAATGCACCTGGGAAACAAAACCCAGGGAAGAGTACAATGGGGGTGAGATACTAACAACAACAAAAATGGAAAGGGACCTGGGGGTAGTCATATCAGATGACCTAAAGACGGGCAAGCAATGTGAGAGGGCAGCAAGGAGGGCTGGGGGGATACTGGGATGCATAGGGAGAGGCATCACCAGTAGAAAACAGGAAGTTATTATCCCTCTGTACAGACAGCTGGTGAGACCCCATCTGGAGTATTGTGTGCAGTTCTGGAGACCCAATCTCCGCAAAGACATAGACAGGATGGAAGCTGTCCAGAGGAGGGCACTAAAATGGTGCAGGGTCTGCACCGAAGACATATGAGAGAGACTTAAGGAGCTTAATATGTATAGCCTCGAGGAAAGAAGGGAGAGGGGGACATGATAGAAACGCTCAAGTACCTCAAGGGAATCAACAAAGTCCAAGAGGGTAGCATCTTTCAAAAAGAGGTGTGCAAGAACAAGAGGGCACAATTTGAAAATAGAGGGGGCGGCTCAGAGGTAATTTAAGGGTATTTTTACAGAGAGGGTTGTGGATGCATGGAACGGCCTTCCAAGGAGGTTGTGGAGTCAAAATCAGTGGTGGAATTCAAGCATGCATAGGATAGTCATAAGGCAGTTCTGGGGGATGGGGGTAGGAAGAAGTAGGCTGCTGGTTAACTAGGATCTGCAGCTTATCCAGTAGGTAGGGAAATGGGCAGACTGGGTGGGCCAAGCGGTCCTTATCTGCCGTCAAATTCTATGTTTCTATGTTACCGTCTGGTTCTTCTCCTGGTCCGGATAGCTTACCAAGGGAACTCTATAAGAAAGCAGTTAGTCTCTTAAGTCCCTATTTGGTAAAAGTTTATAATGCTATATTATCTGGTTAGTTCCTTTTCCTGCAGCTTTGGCAGACAGTATTTTGATTTTTCTTTATAAAAAGGGGGATAGATTGGATCTTAGGAACTGGAGGCCCATTAGTTTGTTAAATGTCGACTGGAAAATTCTATGTAAAGTTTTGTGCAAACTTTTGTCCTGGGTAGCTCAGGAAGTGATTTCACCCAGTCAGACTTGTGCCATTCCTCGCCTGGGTATGGGAGACATTACCAAATTACTAAGAGAAGCTTTTGATGGGTCAAGTGGTTCTGGATATTTACTCTCCCTTGACCAAGCTAAGGCCTTTGAAGAGGTTTCCCATGTCTACCTATTTCAGGTTTTAAAACATTATGGTATTCCAGTTGGGTTTATAGAATGGCTTCAAATCATTTATAGACATGCCTCATCTCGGCCTTTGGTAAATGGCAGGCTAGGGAGATCTGTGCTGATTCAGCAAGGAGTCAGACAAGGTTGTCCTCTGAGTCCACTTCTTTATGTTTTTTCTTTAGATCCTTTATTAAGAACATTACATATGACAACATGTATTGCACCATTTTGGGGTTTTGGGGATGTGGTATTTCTAATTGCCCTGGCTTATGCAGATAACCCTATTATACTAATGGCCAATCAAGTATCTGGGGAGCGGGCTACGGAGGTTGTAGACTCTTTTTCTGTTGTTTCTAGTTCAAGGATCAACAGACAGAAGAGTACGGCTGTGGGGATTCGTACTTTAGAAGTAGCTCTGCAGGATATCGGGGTTGTTTAGGTATCTGCATTGCCGATTAAAATTCTGGGGTGCTGGTTTGGAGCTCCTGACCCAGCCTGTTGCAATTGGGAAATGGCCTTGACCAAAGCAGAGGAGAAAGTTGCAAGATAAAAAGGTTTTCCTATGATGAAAAAGAAAAGGGTCTTTATGTTTAAAACTTTTTTATTGACTTTTTTTCTGAATGTTACTTATCTGTATCCTTTGCCTGTCAAATTATAGGTTAGGATGTATAGCATGGCTTTTCAATTATTATGGGGGAGTCGGCTTAATCCCATAAAGTGAAATAGTACCTATTGGCCTGTGTGTGATGGTGGTTTGAACATGATCAAGCCTGTGATTTTTCTTTTTAGTGTTTTTCTTTATGCAAATTTTGTTCCTGTTTTATTGTTGAATCCATTGCCTTGGGTTCCCTTGTTTAAAGACAGATGCTGCTATTTTTGGCAGAAGTAGGAAACCCAGCAATGGGGGGTATTTTGGAACATCCCACAAAGTGTTTCTCCCTATCTTTTGGAAATCTGTAAGAAATTAAAACGTTGGCATATCTTGTCCTCTGACCTTTTGCATACTACCAGAAAATTGAAGTATCGTAAGCTGTTACAAGAGATCTGTTTTAAAGATCCTTGTCTGGTATTACCGGATGGACACTGCAGTCCTTGCTGATGTCCTTCACCAAGTAACAGAAACCAGACTCCCTCTTAAAGTGTGGGATTCTGTATGGCTTAGCTGTCATTCTAGACTAAATGTCAGAGGAAATCATGTTCACAAATCTATTCAGGACAGATCTTGTCTAAGGGAGGGTTGTGGATTGGAGATTGAAACAATGTTACATATTTTTTTACAATGCCCACATATTTCTGGTTTATGGCCTATGTTGGCCTGTTCATGGAATATCCCTCATCTAAAGTCTATGAATTATAATACCTTGGTGTATGGACAGTATGATAACATTCTTTGGAGTGGATTCCATTTAGGGACAACCTGAGTAATTTTGCTTTCATTAAATGGGTAATTTGCCAAGCTAGATGTCAATTTGTGTTGCAACAAAAACAACTATCTTTACCGGGCTTACAAAATACAATTGAGTCTGAAATTACAATGTTATTTAAAAAAGAAAGACATGTCTTTTCTAGCGCTCTTATGTAGGACTGGTGGAAAGGTTGGAGTTCTCTCCCCTTTTTACGGGTTTTTGATTGACCAGTGGATTCTCGCTGGGTGATTCTATGAACTGTTTTTTTTTTTCATTATATACTGGGATGGGAAGGGCTGTTGGGATAGCTGTTTTTTTTTTGCTTCTGGTTATTATAGGTTTGTCTGAGTGGGTTTTGTTCTTGGAATTTTGGGTTGTTCTTTGGTGTTTCGGACTTCTGAAGGGTATGAATGGTTTCTTGTTTTCTGGACTCTGATGTTATATATTGATTCCTGTATTTTACAATTTTTCTGTTGTATTTTCCCTTGCTTTGTTTATGAAGCTTTATCCAATAAAAAATTCCCCTACTATTTTCGATAAGCGCCATGGGATCTTTAACGTGCACCTGAACTACCACCAATCCAGGCAGATGGGACTTTGGTTTAATGTCTCATCCGAAAGACGGCACCTCAGAAGTGCAGCACTCCTCTCATGCTGCACTACAGTGCCAGTACTGGGATATTAACCCAAGTGCCAGATGTGGGGACTGAACCAACAGCCCTCTGATCTCCCGGCCTCAAAGGCGAGTGTGCTACCTACTTAGCCATTGACACTGACACGTATGGACAGTATTGATGAAGGGATGGGAGCACATGGTCCAAAGGATGTCACACTCCCACCATGACATATGGACACTGTTGTACTATCTGGATAGAGGGATGGGAGCACAGGGTGTAATGGACCCTGCGCTCCTACTGTAAAATGAGGATAACTTTTATATTATCTGAAAAAGAAGGAAAATTCTTTGCAAAAAAGTTTGTTAATGCATTAGTTAAGGTGAATATCACAGTGACAAAAACAGGGAAATGAGGCATAAGGGTTTTCAACCCTAACACCCCACTCCCAGGGTTCTCATTCCTTCCACCTCACCCCATCCCCCCACCCTCCACACACTGTCAGGCATCGGGGTGTGCCATTGGGTCATCAGGCATAAATCTCACCCCATTGTTCTATACTGTAGTGTGTAAGCCAGTTTAGACATGGAATGGGGTGGGCAGCTGACAAAATCCCCATCCACAAGCAATCCCCTTTTGCGAGATAGCAAAATCCTTGACCGTGACTTAGGGACCAAATGGCCCTTCTCGTGGATGAGGATTGACTCATGGTCAATTATTTTGCTGTCTCACAAAAGGGTATCACCTCGCAGACTGGGATTTTGTCAGTGTGCAAAAGGGGATTGGCCTTTTGAATCCCCTTTCGTGAGCTGACAAAATCCCAGTCCTCGAGCTGACAAAATCCCCATCCATGAGCAATCCCCTTTCGTGAGGTAACAAAATCCTTGACTGTTATTTGGGGACCAAATGGCCAAAATCTGATGATCAAAGATTTCTGACAGTTCACGAGCTGGGCTTGACCTTGCAGTCGGGGATTTTGCTAGCTCATGAACTAGGAATTTTTAAACTTTTAAAAACGTTTCCACTGCATTGAAAATTAGCGGTTTGGTCTTTTGACTTGAAATTTGCAGGATACAAAAAGGATGCCCCACAGATGTGAACTGTGCTATTTAGGCGTTGAAAAGTTAATCAGTTTACATAGAGATACCATCATGAAGTTGAGGTTTTTCCTATAGGATAACATTGTGGCACCCATAGCCTCCTTCGGCACCCATATTGCAAAAATGAAGCAAGATATAGATTTTCCTATACTTGTGGCTTAGTTCACCTTCAGGTGAACTAAGCTTCAAAAACAAATTTGGAAATCATAGATTACACCTGCAGTGGAATTTTTTTTACTAGGTTGTACGCTTTCTGAGATACTAGCAAATTAGTGTTACAAGGGTTCCTTTTCAGGCCTAATGGGCTGCTATATGACTCTGTAGTTTTGTGTAAGTGGGAGCGCATGACCCAGAGGGCCCACACTCCCACAGATGCATACTGTATCATTATGCACAAATGGGCAGTTTGGTGGGAGCAAAGGGCCTAGAAGGCCTGGGCTCCCACCAACACATACCAGTTACAGGTACATTACGTTGTAAATTAACAGTTTTGTTTTTGGCTTGAAATTTGCAGGTATAAAGGGGGTGTCCCAGAGATGTGACTTATGCTGTTTGGATGTAAAAGATTTTATCGGTTCCATAGATATGCCATTGCGAAGTTGAGATTTTTCCGATAGGATAACATTGCATCACCCACGGTGTTTTTCAGTGCCTGTATCTTGGAAACTACGTGAGATACAGATTTTATGTGGAGTTTTTGAAATCATGATTGCAACTACAGTGGAATTTGTTTCATAGCTGCTATGGTTACTGAGATATTTGTAAATTAGTGTTGCAAGGGTTCCTTTTAAGCCCTATAGAGCTGCTGTATGGCTCTGTAATTATGTGGAAGTGGGAGCGCAGAGTTTGGAGGGCCCATGATCCCACAGAGGCATATCATTATGCAGAAGTGGGCAGATTGGTGGGAGCATGGGGCCTGGAGGGCCCGGGCTCTCGCCAACACATACCAGTTACCAGGTACATTACATTGTAAATGAATGGTTTTGTCTTTTGGTTTGAAATTTACAGGGTATAAAGAGGGTGTCCCAGAGATGTGACTTAAGCTGTTTGGGTGTAAAAGATTGTATTAGTTCCATAGATATGCCATTATGAAGTTGAGATTTTTCCCATAGGGTAACATTGCATCACCCACAGTGTTTTTCAGTGCCTGTATCTTGGAAACAATATGTGATACAGATTTCATGTGGAGGTCTCACTGTCATGATTACAACAATGCTTAAATTTTTTTCATAGCTGCAACGGTTGCTGAGATATTGGCAAATTAGTGTTACAAGTGTTCCTTGCCCTATGGGGCTGCTTTATGTCTCTGTATTTAATGTGTAAGTGGGAGTGCAGGGCCTGGAGGGCCTGTGCTCCCACAGATGCATATCATTATGCACAAATGGGCAGCATGGTGGGAGCGCCCAGTGCCCAAAGGGCCCCACGCTCTCCACCAACACATGCCATTTACTAGTTGTATTACACTTTTTCAAAAAGTAAGGAAATTCATTGCAAAAAAACTTCCTTACTGCATCAGTTAGGGTTAAGGTGACAAAAGTGGGGAAATTAGATGTTACGGTTGAGCCCCTAACCCCCAACCCCCCATCCTCCACAGACCAACAGATGCTGGGGTGTGCCATGCCCCATTCTCCTTTACTGTAGCATGTCAACCTGTTTACACATGGAATGGGGTGAGAGTTGGGCCTGACGACCCCATGGGGTGCCACAATGTTAGTCTATGGGAAATTTCCCAACTTTGGAGTGCTGTAACTATGACTTTTGAATGTTTTGGCACATCTGTGGGCAAGGGCTTGCCACCCTGCAAATTTCAGCCTAAAAGTCCCAACTGTTTTGCTGTAGTGGGGTGGCAAAGATTTGCTGTTTTTGGGCAAAGTACTGTTGCAAATTGTGACAGTTTCCCAAAAATAGCTCAACGCTTTTGTGATTTGCAAAAGTGTCACAGCCGTCACAATTTGTGACAGTACTGGGGCTCTGATTTTTAAAACAGCATTTTTGGGGGGGGTTCCCCGCCAAAAAAAAGATAGGGCTGGCATCCCCAGGACCCCACTAGTTAAAACACAGCAGTCAGTGTTTACCTAGGGGGTCCCAAATTTAAATGGCAGACATTTTTCTCTCTCGCTAACTGAAAACAAGATGACCATCACATGAGAGTAAAAGGGCCATTTGCAACAATAAAATGTAGTGGCAGCAGCTTTCGAGAGTCACATATATTATTTTCCATTGACTATAATAGGAAATGTGTTTTTTGGATAACTTTAGAACGGTTTAATATTTTTTTACCAAATCTTCGGAAGGCACATCCGAGACCCAGGCTGCATCTTCCTGGAAGATTTCAGACCAAACAGACAGATTGGGCGGGCTGTAGCCACGAGTAAGGAAATGCACAAAAACAATTTTATTTGTGTTTTTGGCCACTCTGCAGTTTTGCAACTGCTTATCTGACTGTAATACAACTTGGCAGATCTAGAGATCTATGGTACCAGACCGAGCATGCAAAATGTTAGGCAAAGCCATGTTACGGTGGCAAAGTTATTAAAGTGCAAAATTTGGGGTTTAGCATAGAAGTAGCTGTGCACCTCTAACTATATCTGCACTATTGTGCAGGTATTATATATATATATATATATATATATATATATATATATATATATATATAAACAGATCCGGGACAGGGGGCCACTGGCCACCAATAAGGGGCAGGTTTGGGGCGGTGGAGATTGCAGGATGGAACCAGAAATGAGATTGTGTTTTTGGGGGGCTCATCACACCAGGAAGGGTGATCAGTTAGGGGAAGGGTCCACTAGACACCAGGGAAAAATTTGTACAGGTCAGGCAAGGGATCAGGAGGGGGGAGTGACCAGTGGCAACCAGAGAGACAGTATGCTTACATTGGACAAGGGATCAAGTGGGGGGATCACTGGCCATCTGGGAAAATGTATGATCATGGGGGCACCACTAACACCAGGGAAACTTATATCTTTCTGATGGGGCAGACTATTGTTTGAGTTGCCACTGCAGTACCACAAGCCACTACAGTTGTGTGGGATTAAAGCAAGGTCTTAGTTGGCATTATTTTCTTAGCACAAGATACACTTGCACAGAGCAAATGCTTGCCTATATTCACGCCCCCAACCCCTCATTTGCATTGCAGCTCCCTCCACACTTTGGGTAACTGCAATCCCAGTCTGAGCATGCAGACTGGACTTCTGTGAATACCAACTCACTGCAAAACCCAGTTTGCTCACACAAATCTGGGTTTGCACCGTGGCAAAGTTTTGTGAATCTTGGCCCAGAAGTGTAAACAATGAGTCTTTATACAGTAGCTGCTGCAACTGCTAGAGAGTTTTAATATTGGGTTTAATACTGTGTATTGAGAGATAAAAACGGGACAGCTTGTATTCACTTGAGTTCATTTCTGAATTATTTAATATATAATTTAATCTGAATTGATCGTCCTCCGTCCATATATCAAGTTTTCTCTTAAAGATTTATGCAGTATTACTATTAACAGTGTTTCTGGTATTTTTTTTTCAGAGGATATTTGTATCACTTTATTTCTCCTTAAAGAAAAGTGGAGCCTAAAGGAGAAATTGAACACATTCCCCTTGTGTGCAGCTTTGGCAACTATGAAATACTTTTGCATTTTCCCGGTGGCCAGTACATCAGTTAATGGCCAGCTGGTCCCCTATCCCCAGCAGTGACCCATATTTTTTTGGTGTTTAGTGCATCAGTAAATGGCTAATATCTCATTTTTTCTGCTGCTCCCAGCATCCCAGTTCTATATAAAACATCCAGCTGGGTCGTAGTAGACTGTGGGTGACCGTGACAATATTGATGCTACCATCAACATCCCCATTTGCACTGGCTCCATGCCACCATGCCAGTACAACAGCCCAGTACATCACTTGTTGATGCTTGATGTGGTCAAGAAACTCCTGAAGCACTGGTTCCCTCCTGCAAAGTCAGCACATCAATTCCTTTATCCTTACCCCAGCAACAACTCCCTCACACAATCACACAACTAAGCACATAAACTAAAATGAATCTAGTGGCATAGAGGTGCCACATTTCAACATTGCACATCCAATAAGCAATGTGGTGCATGGAATCTGTGGTTTCATAAGTGTTCAAATTATCTAAATTAGAAACAGATAGCTCATGATCATAGGGTTGGAGCATCATTAATCAATAAATTACAGAGAGTATTACATTACCAGTACATTTATTTGCTCATTAGCGCTCTTAGTTAGAGCTCCATCTGGTGGATATTAGGATTGTTTCTGTCAAGTTTCAGTCTTAGCCTAGACAAATGTCCACCTTTAGCGTATAGCATCACCTTCTGGAGAATCAGGAAATAACAGTTTACTGTACTTACAATAAGATCATGGAGCTGGTACCTTAGACATGTCATGGTATCAGTAAATGCATGTTGTTCTACCCTGAAATTCATGCCTGGAATACACCTGATGTGCTGCAGTAGTCACATCTAAATAGATGTCAATAAAGTAGCACAACAACATAGAAAGTTGTTGAATGTCTTCCTTCAAAGAGTCACAGCATCAACTAGCACAGATGCATTTTTATTTTAAAATTCAGTCTCTGGCACAAACACTCAGTAGGGAAAGCTGCAGTATTTGTCTCCACTTTTGAACCACTGTGTTTCCCCATCATCCCATGTTTGAAACTGCTGGGTTTTTCTTCAGCCAGTAGAGAGAATGATATGCCTTTACTTGGTTTTGTAGGCCTGTGGCAGGATGGCCCTACCATTGTTGTTTTATTTATAAATAAGGGCCCAGAGTTAGGAATTGTAAATGGTACTGCCCATGATGAAGCCTTCCTCAAGGCAATGGTTAGTCAGTATAGGAAGCATTGCTTAAGTGTATGGACCACTTTCTGCAAAAAAAAAAAAAAAGCAAAACTCATACACACTTGTCAAGGCACAGGTCAAACCAGCATAAGTTATAAAATTCACAAATAACCTTATATTCTTATCAATAAAAATAAAAAAAACAATGTTCAGTATACAGTAACTATTTACAAAGGCAATACAAACAGAGAAAACAAAGTCCTTTATCTGAGTGTATCTCTAATTCTAAGTTTCAATATCCCCCCCCCAAAAAAAAAGTTTGCTGCTCTTTTTATAAGTCTTTGCCTGGCAACTAACTTTTGCAACCTCTTCTCATTAAGAGGCATCCTGTTTCTCACAAAATGTATCAAAAATGTGTCCATTTCCTTGCAAATGCAACAAAATAGAATATGGTATCCCAGAACTAACCTCCTGTTGACAGCTCTGCAAAACAGCTTGTGTTGCATCTCAAGGTTAACCCTCTGCATTCCAAATATCTTTTTGCAATCATTTCAACAGTATAACTATATATGATTTTAAACCAAGGGATCCAGCTTCACATAAAGATTCACATATATTTTATAACACAGACATGCAAGGGGGAAGAAAAGATAGCAACAGTAAGAGACAACAAGGGAAGGCAATGAGAGAGCAGGAGGTGACGAATCATGAGACCATCAGCGTGATCAGTTCCTAGGTCTCACGAAAACATTTGGTTGCATAACCATACAGTTAAGAGACAGAAAAGGACATGATAGAACAGATCCTTGTGTTTAACTATTTCTGCATAACAAATGGGACATGGTCTTATTCAACCCTGTCACATACCCCTTCTTTAGAAGGGAACCTGATATGGTCCAAGCTCCCTCTTGCTTTATGATCTAACCCCATAGGTTGGTTGGTTTGGATTAACTTGCAACTTTGCAGAGTTTTAAATTAAATTTCCCAGAGGGACCCGTACCAACCACAATGTCTTAACCCTAATTTTAAACTCGGTAAAAAAACAATCCCCCAGTCTTATTTCTCCCAAGTCAGCCTGGATCAGGTTGCATGTCTCCTTCAGAATAATTGACTCATTACCTTTGAAGAGTTTTGGACAATTAACAACGTTGTTCACTCTATGGCCTTTCACTTTTTCCAACTTACTTATATGTTACAATCCATGCTAGACCCTTGTCCCTGGCATCTAGCAGTCAGTACTCCTTATTGTAATTTGGCAAGCCTTGTGACTGGAGAGCATACTGTTTCAACCTTACGTAAGGCCTTTAGGGACTTAGTTGCTGAACAGATACAGGCTAGATGCGCCTACTGAGAGAAATAATTCCATACTTATGTTTCCTTCCTTGGGACATCACTCTCCCTGGGATTATATACAGTACATCATTATATTAAATTAGATAAACTGCATCTAATGCAATATAAAATAACACATAATCTCTACTGTTTTCCCAAAAAATTGCATAGGATAGATCTTTTATCTAGTCCTATATGTAACAGATGTAAGGTCCAGGAAGGCTCCCTTCACCATGTCCTATTGGACTGCTGGGTATCTCAACAATTGTGGCAGCAAATTAGAGCTCATTTGGATTCTCTTCTAGGCTTGGAGGGTACATTTTCCCTAGGACTCTGCCTCCTATGTACAGGTATTGATATCCTACTAGGCCCTCAATGGCGTCACATGGCTCTCATTACAACAGTGGCCAAACTGATTATTTTACACCATTGAAAAGATTAATCACCCCCTCATAGAAAGTGGCATGAGGAAAATCTTTCTGTCCTCCATATGGAAAAATCTATTGCTAGTCTCCGACACACCCTCACCACTTACCAACATAGATGGGAGAAGTTATACAGCCTGCATCTACTCTTCTGAGGACTATTAGGACATAGACAATAATACTGCATGTTGATAATATGCATTATTTGTTTATCTGTAGTTTTTACTAATTATATCATACCGCTGATGATTGTCTATATAGATATCTGTATTGCTGTAATTTTAATTCTTTCCTGTCTTATGCTGAAAGTTTTCATGGTTTCATTCTCTACTGCTTAATTGTCTTTAATTAACCTGAATGTATTATATATGTATTTACACTGTGAGGTTTCAGTCCCAACCCATTGGTCTCTCTTGTTACAATGTTGTTGTTTTTTTGAGTTCTCTGTTTGGTATGTTACTTTTGTATGATTATTGGTCTGCTGCTGTATATTATTGTTGTTTTTCAATAAAATAAATGTAGTTAAAAAAGAGGGAAGCTGTTTAAAAAATAGGTTTTAAAATATTCTTCTAATTCTCTTCTAACATTACCTTATAACCTTTATATTTCTGCATATATGCAGTATCTATTTTCCATAACAGCCAGTACAGCAAGCAGTTAAGTTTAAACCCACATATTTTTTTCTTTCAACCTTTGGAATTCTCAATTCCTGATCTATATCTTCCAAAAAAATCAGCATTTACATTCTCTTTTCCAGATGTGTGCATCACTTTGAATTTAAATGACTGTAGTGCCCGATAACCACCTTTTGATTCTAGAATTGTTATCCTTCATCTGATTAAGCCAACAGACAGGATAATACTAACATACTAAGATGCCAGCAGAGTAGGCCTAAAGGTCTATCGAGTCTACTCGAAAATCAGCACCTGGTCAGGACACCATTGCTGCCCTCCACACCTCTTCTGTGAATCCCCTGACCCCATCCTCCATCAGAGTTACACCTCCTGATCTGGCCTTTCTCAGTTTTACCTTCTCTTTATAGTTGTCCCAGTCCCTCTTGAATCCCTCCACTGTATCAACAGCCACCATTTCCGCAGGCAGTGCTTTCCATGGGTCCAATACCTTCTCAGTAAAGTAGTGTCTCCTATTCTCCCTCCTGAGCCTCCCATCAACCAGCCTCATGTAATGCCCCCTGGTGGCCCCTACCTTTCTCAGCAGTCTATTTAGGCTGACCTTGTTCACTACCTTTAGATATTTAAAGACCTCGATCATATCCCCTCTGTCCCTCCTCTCCTCCGGGGAGTACAAGTTCAGCTCCTCAAGTCTCTCCTCATATAATCTTCCCTCAGACCCTGTATCATCTTGGTCACCCTCCTCTGGACTCACTCCAGAACTGCAGTGTCCTTT
Source organism: Neoceratodus forsteri (assembly GCA_016271365.2). Taxonomy (NCBI): domain Eukaryota; kingdom Metazoa; phylum Chordata; order Ceratodontiformes; family Ceratodontidae; genus Neoceratodus; species Neoceratodus forsteri. The sequence continues at coordinate 1,211,319,027 of CM028132.1, forward strand.
TTTAAGTACGGGAACCAAAACTGCATGCAGTACTCTAGGTGCAGTCTAACCAGGCAGTTATACAGGGGGAGAAGCACCTCCTGTCTCATTGAGTTTATCCACCTAGCAATGCACCTGAGCATTTTATTTGTTTTAGTTGCAGCCCTCCTAGACTGCTCAGAGGTATTCATTTTGGCATCCATGACCAGCCCAAGATCTTTCCACCTCTGAAACCTGCAGTGTCTCCCCACCCAAAAAGTACTCATGATTTTGGTTCCTAAGCCCCAAGTGGAGAACATTGTATTTCTTGGCATTAAATCTTAGTTCCCAAGTCTGTGAACACCTCTCCAGAGTCTTCAGGTCCTCCTGTATGGCTCTTCTGCCATCCTCCCCATCCACCACTGCCCCCAGCTTTGAGTTATCAGCAAAGAGGCTCATCTCACTCCTGATACCACCCCTGATGTCTGAGATGTAAGCATTAAACAGGAGTGGGCCCAACATCACCTCTTGTGGGACCCCACTAATGACCCTCTTAGGAGAAAATACCTCCCCCTACCACCACCCTCTGGAACTGCCAAGTTAGCCAGTTCCCTATCCACCTTACCATCCTTTCCCCCATCCCATTCCCCCCAGCTTGTCCAGCAACCCTGGGTGTGGCACCAAGTCAAATTCCTTGCTGAAGTCTAGAAAGAGGACTTTCACTGGCTTTCCTGGGTCCAGCACCTTTATCACCCAAATGTAGAACTTAGCATGATTAATTTAATATGATCTTCCCTGAATGAAGCCATGTTGGTGATCATCCAGATGGCCCAGTGTCTCCTGAAACACCTCCAGCCTCTCTTTCAAGATGGCGTCCATCTTCTTGCCTACCACTGATGTCAGACTGACAGGCTTGTAGTTACCTGGCTCCTCCCATGAGCTGCTTTTGTGTATAGGTATGACATGAGCCATCTTCCAATCCTGAGGCACCCAACCCATCTGAAGGGAGGAGTAAAAAAGGTCCACCAGAGGTGCAGCAAGGACATCTGCCATCTCCTTCAGCACCCTGGGATGAAGGCCACCTGGAGCCGGTGCCTTATCTGTTCTCAGAGACTTAAGAGCCTCCCTCACCCTACCAACAGGAATTTCAATGTCAGAGAGCTCCCCCTTCCTCATTTCTAGCCTACCTTCCCCCCTCCATTGTCTGTTGTGAAGACTGAGACAAAGTATTTGTTAAGTACCTCCACCTGCTCCCTGGCCTCCTTGGCCCACCCACTCCCTGATCTCAGTCTGCTAATCTACCCCTTTACTTTCCTCCTTTCCCAGATATACCTAAAGAATAATTTTTCTCTGTTTCTGACCCCCTGTGCCAAGCTGTGCTCCATCTTCACCTTAGTCAATCTCACCACTCTGGTTACCTTTCTGGATATTCTATCATTCTCCTCCTGTCCACATCCCCCTCTTGAGTGCTTATATCTTCTAGAAGCAGCAGTTTTCTCCCTCACCACCTCCTGGACCTCCCTGGTCTACCAACTCAGCTTTCTGGCCCTACCAAACTTGCATTGGACCTTTGTGCAGGTCTTGGTGACTTCCAGGAGCCCTCTTTTAATAATTTCCCACCTGCTCTCTGTGTCCATATCTGGTCTAATCCCCTCAAAATGCCCCCTGGGATCCCCTCCACACTCTTAAGTCCACTCCCCTAAAGTCAACCACCACCATTTTAGTATGATTTTCCCCTCCACCAGGTCTAGGGAAAACCAAACTATGGCATGATCACTCCCCACCAGTGGGTTCCCTACAACTAGGTTCCTAACCAGAATGCAGTCTGTCAGGACCACATCCAGGATGCAACCATCCCTCATTGGGTCAGCCACCAGTTGGGAAAGCAATGTATCCTGGAAGACATCCAGCAAGCACTGCTCCCCATTTAATGAAGATGCCATAGTGCCCCAATCAACCCCTGACATGTTAAAATCACCCAGCACCACAGTTCTACCTTCCCCCTGACCACAGTGATCTCTTAGATTCACCATCAGGCCATCCTTGAGTTCCTCATCCTGCATGGATGGCCTATAAACCACCCTCAGGTTGACCCTCTTATCCACAGTTGCCTGCAAGGTAACCCATAATGCCTTTATGTTTCCCTTTGCCCCTCCACCCTGCATATATCAATGCCATTGCTAATGATGAGTGCCACCCCACCTTCCCCACCCACAGCTCTATCCTTCCTGAACACAGTGTATCTCATCAGGTTTAGATCCCAATCGTGCCGAGGAGTGGCCCAAGTTTCAGTGACTACCGCCAAATCCACATCCACTTCAGTTAGCATTGCCTGAAGTTCAAGCATCTTATTTCCCATGCTCGTGGCATTAATCAGGACTGCCCTCCATTCCTGCCCCTTGCAGTCACCCATCCCCCCATATTTCTGCTTACAAATATCAAGAAATATACTAATATATAAGCCCACTATGAGTGGGAGACAATTAAATGGGCCTCGGCCTACTTTGTCTAAACTTACCAAGTTACCAAGTTATGTACATTAGGGAGCAAAGAAAGACCAAGGGATTGATAGTGAGCTTAATAAAGGGAAGGGAGGGTGGGCAGAGGGTGACAGTGAAAAAACAGGGATACTGAACGAATACTTCTGCTCAGTATTCACAAAAGAAGAGGAGGGGAGGTACATACATCAAAGAATAGAAGCACTCTGGATGGGGAGGTCGATACCACTTCATTCACAGAAGAAAGGGTTCTGAAAGAACTCTTAAAACTGAATGTGGGCAAAGCAATGGGGCCTGATGGGATTCACCCAAGAATTCTAAAAGAACTAAGGGTAAAACTCATGATACCACTGACTACTCCTTTTGACAAATCATGGAAGGGTGGTGTGGTACCTGAGGACTGGAGGACGGTGGATGTGATTCCCCTTCACAGAAGTGGGAGCAAGACAGATGCAGAAAACTACAGACCTATCAGTTTGACTTTAATGGTAGGGAAAATGATAGAATCACTTCTGAAGGAAAGAATTGTTAAGTTCCTAGAGGCACAGGACCCAAGGCATCATGGATTCACAGCAGGAAGATCATGTCAGACAAATTTAATAGATTTCTTTGACTGGGTGACCAAAGTAGTAGACCAAGGAGGGGCTGTGGACATGGCCTACCTAGACTTTAGCAAGGCATTTGATACAGTCCCACACAAAAGATTATTATACAAGTTAGCTAGCCTTGAAGTGGTCCCCAAGGTGGTAGCCTGGGTAAAGAATTAGCTGGAAAAAAGGACGCAGATGGTAATAGTAAATGGAGTCCACTCTGAGGAAATGGGAGTTACTAGCATGGTACCACAGGGTTCAGTACTGGGACCGGTCCTCTTTAATGTCTTTATAAGTGACATTGCAGAGGGACTGAAAAGAAAAGTATGTCTCTTTGCAGATAACATAAAGATCTGCAACTGGTTTGATACAGAAGGAGGCATGGAAATGATGAGAATGGACTTGGCAAGGCTGGAGAAATGGTCAATTGTATGGCAGCTTAGATTCAATGCAAAGAAGAGCAATGTAATACACCTGGGAAACAAAAACCCAGGGGAAGAGTACACAGTGAGGGATGAGATACTAACAACAACAAAAATGGAAAGGGACCTGGGGGTAGTCATATCAGAAGACCTTAAGATGGGCAAGCAATGTGAGAAGGCAGAAAGGAGGGCTGGCAAGATGCTGGGAAGCATAGGGAGAGGCGTTACCAGTAGAAAACAGGAAGTTGTTATTCCTCTGTACAGACAGTTTTTGAAACCACATCTGGAGTACTGTGTGCAGTTCTGGAGACCCCATCTCCATTAGGACATAAACAGGATGGAGGCTGTCCAGAGGAGGGCAACTAAAATGGTGCAGGGTCTACACCAGAAGACATATGAAGAGAGATTAAAGGAACTTAATATGTATACCCTTGAGAAGCGGAGGGGGGAGGACATGATAGAAACTTTCAAGTACCTCAAGGGAATCAACAAAGTCCAAGAGAGTAGCATCTTTTAGAAAAAGAGATGTGCAAGAACAAGGGGACACAATTTGAAGATAGAGGGGGGCAGCTCAGAGGTAATGCAAGGAAGTATTTTTTCACAGAGAGAGTTGTGGATACATGGAACAGCCTTCCTGATGAGGCAGTGGAGTCAAAAACAGTGGGGGAATTCAAGAATGCATGGGACAGATATGAGGCAATTCTAGGGGGGGGTAGGAAGAAATAGGCTGTTGGTTAACTAAGATCTGCAGCTTATCCATTAGGTAGGGAAATGGGTAGATTAGGTGGGCCAAGCGGTACTTATCTGCCATCAGATTATGTTTCTATGTTTCTATGAACATAATGCAGTCTTGATGACCTGAAAAACTGCATCACACTCTGGGATTCATTTCTAATTATTTTGGCACTGTATCTTCATGAGTTCAGTAAGGGGAGTAGCTAAGTGGGCAAAGTTGGAAACAGATCTTCAATAGTAACCATCCTGCCCTAAAAATGACCTGACATGTTTCTTTCTTTTAGAGATAAGACTGTTAGCTGTAGCTTCTATCCTGGAAATCTCTGGCTTTACTTCTCCATTTCCCAAAACATATCACATATATCTGGTTTCTTGCATGCCCAATGCACATTTGGTAGGATTAATGGCCAGACCTGTCTTTTTGATAGACTGGATAACTGCTTGTAGGTGTTACAGGTGGCTTTTCCAGTTTGGTCTGCACACCATGACATTAGCCAGGTAAGCAGCATAATAACCAGTATGAGTAGCTAAAATTACATCCATATACCACTGGACTGTAGTGGGTGTGCCATGTAAACCAAATGGCATGGTAGTGAACAGATAGAATCCAACAGCAGTGGCAAATGCAGTTATATCTGTGGATTCTTTAGCTAGGAGAATTTGCCAGTAACCCTTGGTGAGCTTGAGCATACTGATGTACTTGACACTTCCCAATCTGTCCACCAAATCATCGATCCTGGGCATAGGATGACTGTCAAGTTAAGACACTTGATTAAGTTTCCAAAAATCAAGGCAGATTCTTACACTCCCTTCTTTGTTATTTATAATCACCTTTGGTGATGACCAAGATCTTATTGACTCTTGTATGATATTCACTTCTTTCATGTTTTGTATTTCCTTAATCACATCTGCTCTTAACCACTGTGGTAATCTGTATGTCTTTTGTCTGAAGAGTGAACATTCTGTCACTATTATGTGCTTGACTCCTTTTGCTCGGCCTGGTACTGTGGTAAAAGTAGTGTTAAATATCTTTATCAAGTTTCAGATTTCTGCAGTTTCTTAAGAGGTTAAGGAAAAGTTAAGGAAAAATCACTTAACTTCCCCGTGCTCCCAGGTCGCACCTTTAAAAAAGCTTTCATCTTAGTGTGCTAATCCTGTTAAAAAAAACAGCTAACAGTCACCTTTACAGCATCAGCAGTTACAGTTTGTTACAATAAGCTTTATCAATATCTTCTGTAGATGTTTCTGGTAAAACTAGCAAAAAAGCCCTTGAAGTTTTTTCAACACATTTCTTCAGAAGGTTAGCATGGTATATCCTGGTAGGATTTTTCCTATCAGGGGTCTCAGTCTCATAGTTAACTGTGTCAGTGCATCTAAGCACTTTATAAAGCCATTGGCACTTCATTAACAGATTATTTTCTATAGTGAGTACAGTAGCAAGATCTTTTCACCTGGCTCAAAAACATTTTCTTTTACCCCAAGGTCATAATACACGTTCTGCTGGTTTGGGACCTCTTCCTGATTAGTATGATATGGTATGGTATACTTTTATTGTTCAATCTAAAAAGATCATTACAAAATAGACAAAAAAATACATACAAACATGTATTCAATAGACTTTCCAATATACATCATAACTACTTCTAGATAAAAATACCATCTTAGCACATATTCATGTAATTATTGTTTTAGTTCTCATTTTTCTTTTTTGTTGTATGTTCACTAAAAAGTTTTCAACTCTTCTTATTGTAAATTCATCTTTTGTTGTTAACAAAATATTAATTTCTATACTACAACATCATCACAACATTCCAGTGAAGGTAAAATATCCCCAACCCTTTCTTTCTAGCCTTTTCATACCAGGAACATTTTAATAGAGTATGTGATTGACTCTCTATTTCTTGTGTCCCACAATAACAAAATGAATATACAGGGTCCTTTATCTTTTTAAACTTTGCCTTGAGCACATTTGATATGTGAAATTCAACCCTAAATCTAGCATAAGTTTTTCTTTGTTTAGGATCTTCTAAAACATTAAGAAAATATTTATATTAATATTATAATGTATTACTATACCACATGGAAAATAGTGAATTTCTTATTTTTTTTTTCTATGTCATCCTTATATTTTTTGATAAGTAATTTCTTAATACATCTGTTGTATTGTACTGATACTGTGACATTTTTGAACATTAAATCTAATAATGATTCCATTCTTATAGACCATAATATTATTTTAACCTTTAGTAACCATGGCAATTGCAAATAACCTTTCACCTGCAGCAATTTGTTTTCCTCTAGACATTTTTTAGCCAAGCTATTCTCTCGTAAACGATTCAGTCTAATCCAGAACTTTACTACCCATGATTCTTCCAAAACTTTCAAATTAGCTAAACTTGTTTCAGCCCTTGCGTACATGGCTAGAATTGATGTTGGGAAACCCAGGGTGGCTCTCAGCAGACGTATTACTGTTTTTTTTCTAGATACATTCATTATGTGTTTATGATCCCACATTCTACACCATATAGAATTTGAGAATAATATTTTGCATCAATCACAACTAATAAAGGTCTTATGGAATGCCCTCCAAATCTTGTGTTAAATATTTTAAGTGCTAAGGATGTATTCATAACCTTATTTTGAATTGAAGTACAATGAGATTTCCAAAAAAGATTTTTAGAAAACACAAGGCCCAAGTATGTATAATCATTTATAGTTTGTACAAGTTGTGATTTTATAAACCATTTCACTAAATATTTACTTCCAAATAACATTATAGTTGACTTTGACATATTATTTTAGACCCATTTTCTCAGCAAATGAGTACAATAAGATTAATTTTCCCTGAAGACCCTTAGCCATTAATGAAAACAATATAAGATCTTCTGTATATGCCATTCCTGGGCATAAATCTGAGCCAATTTTTGGTGAATCCATGACAGAATTTCATAATATTCCAAGTAAAGGATCAATGTAAATTGAAAACAATGTGGGGGCAAGAATGCACCCCTGCCTAACACCTAAGTTAGTGGGAAATTGTGTAGACTTGCGTCCTACAGTTTTGGGGATCATAGCTTTATATATTTTTCGCATAAATTATGTAATATAAAAAAATTATCCATTGTCGAGAAAGTTTGATGAAAGCCTGCTTGAAATGGGGACAATCCTCCTGCTCTATTAATATCAGAAATAATTTGACTTAAAAGTACTCGTACAAATATTTTCCCTATTATATCAAGTAGGCTAATAACCCTATAGTTTTTTGGATCCTGTCTATTTCCCTTTTTATAAATGGGTACAATCACTGCCCCTCTCCAGAATTCTGGATTATAATTTTCCAGTACACACTTATTAAATAAGGAACACAGGTTCCCTGTCCACTGATGTTCACTACATTTAAATAATTCTCTTGGTATCATATCTTGCTAAGGTGCCTTATTTGATTTTAATTTTCCTATCATATCCATGATCTCTAGTTCTGTACTTGGTTGGAAATTCAACTTAATCATTATTTTATCCATCTTCAGCCATGATCTTTTTCCATGTTCATTTAACATTACTTGTGAGAGATATTTGACCCAGTTTTCTGCTGAGACATAGTTTTCTATTTCTACCATCAATTCCTTACAGCCTGACACCTCTAATTAGCAAAATATTTTACTACCTGTTGTCGTTACAACTTCTATCATTTGTTTCCATAGTGCCACATAGTATTCCTTCTTTTTCCTTGCCAATTAATTTCTATATTCTTTTCTTAAGATCTTTAGATGTTCTTTAACTTTAGGGGTACAGTTTTATCTAAACAATCTTAATGCCTTCATTAGTTGTGTTTTCATAACTTTACACTCCTTATCAAACCATCCTGTAATTTTATTCTTGAGTTTAAAGCTTCCTTCTTTATAGTGTTTCACTTGTATCTGATTGAAAACAACTTTCAATGTATCATAAAGGATTATGGAGTCCAAATTACCCATGTTAGTATTGTGTTTTCAAGAAAAACATCTAACTGTTCCCTTGTATAAAGTTCCACCATCTCTATCTATACTAATCTTTTTTTTGTTTCTGATTTCAGTTTGTTTCATTTTTATATTAGTTTTTGCAAGTCTGAAGTGCTCTCTGCGCAGTATAAAAAAGGACAGGTAAATGATCACATTCAATTCTTATTTGCATAGAAATATATTTCCAAACATCAAGAGGCCCTCTCCAACTGACTAAATCCAGCACTGTTTTCCCCTTATTCAAAATAAAAATAGTAGCTCCTTCTTGGTCTCCCTTTAGTCTACCATTTAGTATGTAGATACCATTATTTTTTTATATTTTACACAGCTTATTACCATTTGCATTAATTTTCTCATCCTTTGTATTCTGCTTTATACAGTCTACCTCTAGGTACAGCCAATTCATAATTGTATTATCTAATATTCCATAAAATTTCTCACTCTACCGTTAAAGTCACCTATCAATAATAAAGAATCTTCTGGGTATTCTAAAGATACATTGAAACTAATTTTCTCCAACCAATTCCAAATATTTTCTCTATAAAAGTGAGACTTTGCAGGTGGAATATAACATGTGATCATTACAAGCTGTATCTTATGGTCTGGATATTTAGAAATGCATCAAAGACCAGCGCAAGTCCGATGCAATGCAAATCCGATGTGCCATGGTGCAACTGGAGCCATATACAGAGGTTGCACAGACTGAACAGTGCCAGTGCAACATGGCTGAATATGGCAGAGTTGTGCCATGGCACAAACAGAGTTGCGCCATGGTGCAATAAGAGATGCTCCAGCACCACTGTGGCAGTGCAGATCAGCATAGCAACAGAGGGGGGCAGGGCACAGAGAACAGACCCAGGGACAGAGCCATGGAAGCACAGTGACAATAGCCACAGGAGACCTCTGCCAGCAGGGCACAGCATGGCTATGCAGGCACCCAGACACTGGACCCAAGAATACAACAGTGCCATGGATAGCAGGTGATAGGAGGTGTCAATGGAGGGCCACCAAGGGAGCCCCCACCCCAACAGGCAGGCTGCCAGCTGTTCCCCCCAATGAGACCATAGCAGGCCACACCCAGGACCATGCAGCCAAGCACACGCATGCCACCCAGGCACAGAGGGAGCCCACACAGTGGGCACTGAATGGGCCAGGATGTAGGCCGTGTGGCAGACCACATGGGACAGGCCACTTAATGCCAATCAGAGGACCCCAACACAGTGTGCTGACAGTACTTGAACAATGACCATGGCTGTGAGCCACCACCATGCACACACCCACCACACACCCCTAACTAACACCCCATGGGCACCCCAATGCACAGTCACTGACCCAGGGGATGGATGCCACCACAGTGGGACACACCACAGCACACAGCAGGGAACCATGGAAGCACAACACATGCCCCCTTTCATGCACACAACATGGACAGATACTGGGCCACTGCAGCATGGCTGCACACACCACCTGTAAAGCAGACACAGACACAGGCATATATGTTAGAAAACATTTATATGAAATAACTATTTATAATTATAACGGGGCTGGAAAAGGGTAGGTACAGTGAGGGAAGGGGACAGGGAACAGGGACTGTATAGTGGATGGAGGACTGTAGGGGAAGGTGCAACAAGGGAAACAGAGGCAAAGTTCAGCAACATCAGTGATGGCCCCATCTGGCCGGCCCAGCAAGCCGTCATTCCCTCCACTCTGCTGCCATCATTTGCCACATGGCAATGATGACTTCTAAGATACTAGACACCACCAGTAATGTCTGCTGCATGAGCCGGTTGAGCATTCTTTGAGGCACTGTCTGCACCAGACACTGGACACTTATAGCAAGGGATAGCACAAGTGATCAGTGCAATGGCTCAAGGAACCATGCCCACCCACAGTGTGCAATGGGCAGTGGGACTACACTCCCCTGGAAGGCCCAGAATGGACACCCTCAAGAGGGTGGGCCAACACTAGCCAGCAACACGGCACACCACAACATTGCACAGAGGTGGTCCCACTGCACAATGGCCACATGACTGCACAGTGACAGTGACATGGCACACTGCACCAGCAGCACTGCAGCAATAATGGTGGCAGCCAGGTGCACGCCCACCCCACCAACAGCTGGCACACATGTCCAATGGATGTGCCACAGTGGCATGCACCATGCACAGTATGACACACACAGCTGCCATGGCACATGGCACAGGTGGCCATGCCCGCACCCACTCCCCACAGCCACCCCAATGTACAGTGAGAAGGACCATGACAGTGCTTACCTGCCCCCAGTTGTGCTGCTTGTGCAGGTCCTCCCCATCAGGGTGAACTGCCTGGTCATGTGCTGTTGCAGCCCTGGCTGGTCTGTGGTCCTCTGACCCTGAGAATGTAAAGACAGGTGCACATCAGTACCCGACCAAAGCAGCTGCCCCTCCAGCCCCCTGTGCATAGGGCGTGCCCCTGCCTGACACGTCCCGCATGCCAGCATGGTTACATTGCAATGCAAGTGGCAGTTGGCAATTCCACTCAGTGATGCACATGATGACAGTGTACCCCAGTGAAGGGCATGCCAGGCAGAAAAGCCAACACCACAGTACAGCACCAGGGCAGACATGCAACATGGGATGACTTACGTGGCTGTGGCACTGCAAGATGCCTGATGCATCCCTGAAGCCTCAGAAGCTGGTCAGGGTCCCTTTGCATTAGGTCACCGTACCAGTGCCTACACTGCTCAGCTGTCCTGGGAACCCCTGTCTTCCTCTCTGGGCTGACAGATATATCCTGCCACACACTGCACCTGGCCTGCTCCAAGGGCACCGGGCCAAACAGCTGTGGGCTGTAGGGCTCCACACAAGTGACCAGGTTGACTACCTCCATGTTGGCCCAATTACATGCACAGTGGCTCTGACCCTGCGCCATGGCTCTGACTCAGTTCGGCAGCAAAATGGTGGGTACAAGCACTCATGGCCACCAAAGGTGCTGGATGTGTGATGCACAGGAGAATGCACAGTGCCCAGCCATCGTGCAGTGCTGGACATGCACAGGAGGCATGGCCCAGTGGGGTCACAGGGTCATGGAGGTGACTCAGGGGTCAGAGATAAGCAGCAAGCACAATGTGCACATGTGCGCAATAGGGAACATGCCATCATGCATGTCCATGTGTGTAGCTAGCCTTGTGCAGCTTACTGCTGATACAATGTGCTGTTCATGCATCTTATGCAATTGATAGCATGACAGCACAATGCACATGCACACTGCAGGCCCATGCACTGTGCATGCTTGGGCATTGTGCCGCCACTTGCTCTGGTGCAATACCATTGCGCAAGGTGCGATTTCTCAATATTCAGATGCTGCATGCAAATTAGCTCATCAGCCAATGCGTGACACAGTGGGGTACATTAGCATATCATTACCATTGTGCACAACCTCATTTGCATGCATTGTACCTCATAAGTGCAACAGAACAGCACAGGCCATATACTGGTATTGCAACCATGACAAGTAAGTGGTGGATGCCACAGCAGCGCACTGGGAACAGATAGCACTGCAAGGTGGGAGAGACCAGGGAGATGATGCCTCTGACACACTGTGATGTCAATGTTCACAGGAGGCAACATGTCAGCACAGGAGGAGGGCGAGGAGTGGGGGCCTGCACTGAAGCACAGGTCCAACTTCATGAAGGGAGAGATGGATGCCCTGTTTGAGACCTACCTCAACAGGGAGGCCCTGTTGAGTGGTGCCATGGGTGCACCACAGGACAAGGCTGTTGGATGGGAGGAGGTGATGACCTATGTCAACCAGCATGGCAGCCACCAGTGGTCAGCGCAGGAGTGCCGCAAGAAGGTCGGGACCAACAGGTGGTGCATAAAGGAGAAGGTGGCAGCCATCAGAGCATCCTGTAATGCCAATGGAGGAGGGTCAGAGGATGCACCCATACTGATGCTAACGCAGGAGATGGTGGCAGTCACCATCAGCTGCACCTCAGTGGAGGGTGTGCCTGGTGGAGCCTTTGAGATGGGTAGCAGCCCATCACTGCATGGTATATATGTCAGCCACACACAGCTGGTGGCCCAGAGGTTGTGTACATGGGCATGTTGTTGTGCATGCAGCCATCCTGCATGGCATGTGCATGTGTGCACACCCATGTGCATGCCATGCTGCAGGACACATGCAGCAGCAGTGTACAGGGGGCACATGTGGGCAATGCATCACTGACATGCCATCCTTCTCTTGCAGCACCAACACACCTCTGTGCAGAGGATGGGGCACCGGCAGCAGTAGTGGTACCCGTGGACACCGGCACAGCCCCAGAGGATAAACCATCAACAGCCACCAGCATCCGGGGGTCCAACAAGCTGCAGATCAGCACCATGGTGCCTGTGTGTCCTTAGCATAGGGTCAGACAAGATCCTGGATGTGATCCTGCAGGATGCCAGCCTTGGTGTCCTGAGTGCAGAGACACAGATCAGGGTGGGGTCCGACTCTGATGATGACTTCACACACCTCCTGGACAGCATGGGCAATGTTATGGGTGTGTTGCTCCTACTGGCAGCACAGACAGTTACCCTGCCCAACACAATGCCAACAGCAGCACAGCTGCCTGCCACCACTGCAGGTGCAGCAATGTGCATTGCCATGGATGTGCCCTGTGATGGTGGTGGAGTGGTCATGCAGGCACAGGGTGGTGTACAGAAACCGGACGGACAATGGCAGCAGGCTGCGGGTGCCACCAGGCAGCTGGACACAGGGTCCACTGCCAATGCATCTGCTGTCCCCACTCCCCCTGCAGACCCCACTGTGCAGTGTCCACCAGAGAGAGGGGCTGTGCGGCATGGCAGGTCACCTCCAGATGTTCAGCATCCCACCTGGGAACCCCAGGATGTGGACTGTCTGGCTGAGCACACCTGGCTGCTGTGGATGTTCATTCAGCAACAGGTGCTGCTCACCACTGGGGTGTGTGCACTGCATGAGGAGGTGCACCAGTTAGCCAAGCAGCAGGACAGGGGCATTGTGCAGATCCAGGATGGGATACAATGCTGCAGGAGGCCATGACTGCATCTTTGGATTGCATTGTGAGTGCAGTTGTGGATGGCTTTGTGTTGCTGGCTGCCACAGGGCATGGCCATGCACAGGAGACCTCCCACAGTGTGCTGTCCACCCCATAGACCTGGCATCGGGTGACCCCATCACAGTCAACGCTGGGCTCATATGTAGGCATCCCAGGTCTGTTTGGGTGCCTGCACACTCCCTCAAGGACACAGTCACAGTCCCACGCTTCCACCCCTGGGGGGCTGGTGGACACCCCACCCTTGGCTAATGTGCAGCCTGTTGTTGCCAATCAGTGCCGGTGTGGCTGCCCACATGGCCATGGTGGCAATGGAGCCATGTGGCTGCCCTGACCACAGTCTGCAGCTGATGCCCTGTGCACACATGAGAGGTGTGTGTGTGCCACACCAATACCTGTGTGTTGTGCCACATGCTGCCTGTGTGTATGCATGCCTGGCCATTGGACCTTGTGATGTGGGCATGATGAGGGCAGTCTAGCACCAGTTGCACCTGTGGACCAGTGCCATGCATCTGATCCACACCACATTCCAGCACCTGGGTGGATGGGTCCGTGCGTGGTGCGTGTGTGTGTGTGTGTGTGTGTGTGTTGCTGTGTGTGGTTGTGTGCCACTGACCCCCTACCCCTGCATTGTGTCTCTGTGTGTGCATGCCCCTTGCAATGCACATCCCTGCATGTGTACTGTACTTGTCTGTGTGACCCATGCATGTATACTGCACCACATACCTGCATTCACCACAGTGTTCCTGTGTGACAGTGTTACGGTGGCGTCATGCCTGCTGGTGGAGTCAGGATCCCTCCACCCAGGAGATGGCTGCCCACCACCCTCTGGCCCATAGACTACCAGGTATATGCGGAACATAATTTTTTTATGCACATGGGGGGGCCGCTAGACTACCAGGGATATTGAAAATATTATTGATTTTATTCAGATTGGGCTGAACTAAGCCCCCTGAGCAAAATCCACTCTCATTTAACTTCCTAGGGCACCCCTGGGCTGAGAAAATACATTTTTTAAATCTGGCCATCTCATCCCTTGCTCGTGATGCACAATCACAATCAAAGAATCTTGCGATCAAAGAATTAACAGGCTCATGATCAAAGATCGTTAGCGAGCCACAAATTAAGATTTAAAAAGTTCATAACTTTATTTTTTGAACAATTTGGATGAAACTGAAAGCATGGCTCAATAGATCAGTGTCCCCTGAGTAAAACCAATCTAAGTTTTACTTCAGAAGTGACCCCTGAGCCGAAATATTTGTGTTTTTCCGATCAGAAATTTAGAAACAAGATGGCGGACCTGCCAATCAAAGAATTTTTAAAATTCATGGGGACAAAGATTCTTGAACCATGAGCCTGCAAATTCTTTGATCGCCAGGTGGGACCAGATGGCCAGAACCCCATTCTTTGTTCGCAAAACATACATATAAATTTTCCCATTGACTTATAATGGGAATTTAAAAGTCGCATAGCTTTTGAATACCTCAATATTTTTTCACCAAATGAAAAGCAGCATGTTCCACCATCAAAACTCTTTCAAACGAGTCATCTTGCAGAGCAGCATGCCCCACAGTGGCCATGCAGGACTACATCCAAAATCCCAAAAGCTGCCTCCAAAAACGGATAATTGTGCATTTTTCAACGTTTTCATATGCAAAGACCATAAGTCCAACTGAAACACAATTTGGCAAATCAAGAGATCTACCATGCCCCAATGTGCATTCCAAATTTCAGGCAAATCTGTAGAATGGGTCCAAAGTTATTAACGCACAAAATCTTGAGTTTAACATAGAAGTGACAAATGAACCCTAACTATAGCGGCACAACTGCACCACTAATATATATATATATATATTTTTATATATATATATATATATATATATATATATATATATTCTATATCCCAATATCCAAATATCAATTCCCAGCCCAAAGATAAAAATCCTGATAAATTATTTTATACAATAACTTACATCTCCAGGCAATCTGTCAAGGTCATAGTGTTACAGCAGTATCGAGTCACCACCTAAGTTTGCAAAAGTTTGCCACCAATAGTGGTATCCACTCCTAACCGCCACTTCACCCTTCAGCTGTGGAATACTAGCCTACCTATCTTAATATGACCTTACTGCCAAAACAGTAGATGGATGAGCCAGTCTGTATGAATGGTAGGTTGTGGTAGAAGTGAAAAATAAAAAATATTTAACTGTCTGCTGGTCGCTGTCATCCACTTGCTAATATGCGTCTGACACGCTAAAAACATGAAAGCCGACAAGCTGATAAGGCTCTCAAAAACAACACAAGTGGGGGAAAATGGGGTCAAGAGAGAAAAAAGAAAAAAAACTTTAAAGTATTAATGGCACTAGAGTTTGTAGAGGCCCATAGCAGCAAAGCAGCACAGCAAGCTTCAGCTTCAGGTGTTCTGAACAAGGGACGCCGAGTCTGTGCACTTCTGTGCTGTGTTGCTGATACCACAAGGTAGGATTCACCCTGATTCACTCAAATGAGCAAGTCTCGTAGTTTAAAAAAAATGTAGGGGTTTCCTATGAATTTCATAAGGGTTTCCTGTGAATTAGCCTTAAAGACACAGGGCACAAAATGGTCCACAATTTCAAACAAGCAATTTAAAAATACCCAGTATAAAAGAGTTTGCAAACTTAAGATATTTTAACTATGTATATTCTGCTAGAATCTGGGCTCAGAAAGACACTTAAACATTTTAAAGTATTTAAACATTTAAAAGCTTTTGCTAACAATATATAACACATTATCAGTTCATGTCCACTTCCCTTCGAACTGAAATTGCTCCATCTAATTTTATCTTGCTTCAGGTTGTTGTTTCAGTTTCCTAGTAAGATAGTAGAAGGATTTTCTCCTACATAGTTTTAGTCTCTATTTCTTTCTTTCCTCACCTTTCCTGAGTTTACTCCGCGTGGAGCTTCTGCAAGCCTTCGCACAGGGCAGGCTCCTGTTGCCACAATAGGACCCCAGGCTCTGTGAAAGAAAAAGTAGGCAGCAAGAAAAGGGGAAATAATACCAAGCCACAAGAAATTCAAAAAAGACAGCAAGACCTTTGCTTTCATCTGAGACAAAATAAAATGTTCCACAGACTCAAATTGTGTAAGGCAATGGTGGCATACCTTACATAAGACAAAGTATTGCCTTCTTGCTGTCCTGCTACAACACACTTCTCAGCGGTTCAGTGTGCCTGGCCTTCTGGGGAACCTTGCTCAATTACTATGGGCAATTTCAACGTATTTTGCAGTTTCTTTCTAAGAGCACACATTAAAGATGTAATAGATTTTTTCTGAGCAGGGTTATCTTCTCATGTTTTTTCTCCTGATGTATTGTCTCTCCCCATCCTTTTATTTGTAATGCTGTTTAGCCTTTTTAATGATGTGTAACTGACAATGCCTTCCAGCTGCTTCTGTTTTTCTCCACTGTCCATGTACTTGATGTTCCCTCACCCTCTGTTCAATGAGGATCCTTTGTAAATGAGCTTTTAGCTCAACTGTTGCAATTCCGATTTTACAATAAATAAAATAAAATTAATAAATAAATTATTACATCTAGTGCCTTCCAGGTTGTTTACCATATAGCATTTCAAATTGTGAAAAAATCTGTTGAGGTTTGTGTGCTTCTCTGTAACCAAAAGGAGATAAGGTAAGTTGCGACCCCAATCTTTCCCTTCTCCTTTTCCCATCTTTTTAACATACATTTCAGGGGGGTTTGATTAAAACATTCAACAAGACCGTCTGTCTGAGGGTGATAAGTGGAGGTTCTTATTGCAGTGATACCTAGTAGTCAGTACAGCTCCTTCAGTAATGCAGTACCGAAAGTACTACCCTGATCAGTAATAATCTCTTTAGGTATACGCACCCTGCTGAAAAATTTGGCAAGTTCCGCTGCCACTTCTGGGGATGTGACAGTACACATTGGAACTGCCTATTGGTATCGAGTAGCATAATCACCTACTACCAGAATGAATCAATTACCATTTTTACTTTTGTCTAGGGGGTCAGCCACATCCATTGCAATTCTCTCAAAAGGTGCATCTATCAAGGGTAGGAGCACCAGGGGCACCTAGTCTTTTTTAATCATTGGGGCAGCTTTCTGATGGCTCTGCTAGTTCTACCCTTAGCTTCTTTAGTACCCTGGGATGTATGCCATCAGGTCCCATTGCCTTGTCCACTCTGAGCTTAGTGAGCTCTTATAGGACCCTTTTTTTTGTGAAGAGTTTTAAGCACACCTCCCCCCCCCCGAGGCCATGGTGCTGAGCTGTGGACTCTGCCCTACCTTCTCCTCAGTAAATATTGAGCAGAAGTATCTATTTAGTATAGATGATTTTCCTTGGTCCTCCTCCACACACACACTTTGATCTTAGCAATACCCTCTCCGAACTTTCTCCTTTCACTAATGTATCTATAGAAAGTCGTGTCTCCTTCTTTTACTGTTCATGTGAGTGTTTCCTCAGTTTGGGCCTTTGTCTGCCTTACTGCCTTCTCTGCTTCTCTTAGAGAAGTTTAGTATGCCTCCCTATATTCATCCCGCTGTGTTGCCTTATATTTTCTGAAGGCCAACCTTTTGGTTCTGACCTTTTCTGCTACTGTTTTTGAGAACCAAAGTGGTTTCCTCCTTTTGATCTTGCTTTTCTCCCTAACACAATGGGATGTTACTTCATGTATTGCATCCTTAATGCTTGCCCACTATGCTTGTACCCCCTCACCTGTATTTCTTATTGCCAGTGCTAGCTTAACTCTGTTGACCATCTTATAAAAGTCAGCTCCTCTGAAGTCCCATATTTTTGCCTTGGAATGGGATGATTTAGTTCTAGTTGCCAAATTGAACCATACCATGTGCTGGTCACTGGCCCCCAGGTGACCTTCTACCTGGAGATCTGTGATCCTTTCCCCGTTAGTCAGTACTATATCCAGGATAGACTTGTGTATTGTGGGTTGTTGTATCAATTGTTTGAAGCCTTCCTCCTGCAGGAAATCCAATATGCACCTAGTTTTGGTGGATGTTCTTGCTGGTATTGACCTATCTGTATTTGACATATTGAAGTCTCCCATTATCAGAACCTCCCCTTTGTATGGAGGACTGTAGACAATCCCAGTTTGTATGGCTGTCCCATTTCCTGTCTCCAGGGTGACCCACAGTTCTTCTAGCTCCTTATGTTTATTCTGAATTTCTGTAGCTTTGATATTTTTATTGACATAAAGGACCACTCCCCCCCTTTTTTCACCTCGGTCTCTTCTGAATAGAACATAGCCAGGTATTGAAGTCTCCTTAGTGTGGTTACTGGTGAACCATGTCTCAGTAATGGGTACTATGTCCAGTTTAGCCTCTGTCATTGTTGCCAGTAGGTCTGGAATCTTATTTCCCAGATTGCGGGCACTTGTGTACATGATTTTCCATTGGCCAGATGTTGGTGCATTTGTTGTGGGGCAAAGTCTGGCTTTTCCCCTGTGTGTTGTATGGGGAGTCAGACCTTTTTCCTTACCTGGTGATGTGAATGAACTACAAACATGCTGAACTCCTGTCTGATCATTAGCTGGGTGGGTACTCTTCCAGTTCAATGTATCAGGTGTTGCACCCCTCTCCCCATTTCCTAGTTTAAATATTCTTCAAAAACATCAAACTTCTGCCCAAATGCCCTGACTCCCTCCTTAGTCAGATGCAGTCCACTGAATTTAAAGAACATTTGCTCCCCAAACTGTTGCCAGTTACCTACAAATCTGTGTCATTTTTCCTGGCACCAGCCCTTGAGCCACATGTTTAGCTCTCCTATCTGCCCTTCTCTGATGTTCCACCCATCTGCCCCCCCTCTCCCAGACCTGCAGGATCTCGGAGAAGGAGATGTCAGATGAAATGGATGACAGTTTGTCTCCCAGCCTTGTCAGGTGTTCCTTGATCTCCACAACTGAATGACTGATGATATCATTAGTCCCTATGTGTACCAGGATGTTGATGTTTTCTCCTGCTTTCTGCACAATTTTAGCAATGCAGTCAGTGTCTGTCCATGCTGATGTACCTGGGAGACATCTCAACATTAACCCCAGACAGAGGTAGGTATCAACTCCCCGAATCATGGAGTCTCCAATGATCAGAAGTATTTTGGATTTCCTCTTTTGTTTTCGTCCCTATTATGGGTGAGTTTTATCATGCTAGCTCCTGTGCTACAGTGTCCTGCTCTGCAGTGTTCTCTGCCCCATTGTTTGATTTTGGAGATAGAGGCAGATACCTGTTTGTAGTTTTTATTTGGTTTGTGTAGTGATACGTTGGTGAGCACTGAGTGATGGGACACCCGATTTGCCCCTTATATCCACCTGCCAACCTCCCAGACCAACTACCCTCTGCAGTCAAGGTGCTTAAGTTGGATGTTCGGAAATGGTGGGTGGTTCTTGTAATACATTTCCTCCTGAATATGCAATTTGAGGTGCACAGTCTCTGCCCATGCTGCTAGGAGCTGAGCCCTTAGAACACTGATGGTCCAGCATGTAGGACAGCATCCTAAATCCTGTATAACTGCCTTTTTGAAAAGTGTCCTGCAGTACCTGCAGTTAATAATATCCATTCCAGTTGAGCTGCCAAGTTTATAACCTGATCTGAGTAATTAGAAGGAAAATGAAAGCAAAACTTTTTTTAATATATTTATTTTGTTTGTTTTTGTATAACTTTTTATAAAAAGTTAAATTAATTGTGTGCCTTTAAGTGAAATCACTGTGTGAATACCCCTCCAATCCTCCCCTTCCTGCTTTGCTACAGGAAATGTCATGACCATGCTACTCTATAAAAGGAGTGTAGCATGGGGTGGTTGGGGATGGTGTGAGTAAGTGAACCCTTCTGCTGCTGAAAAAGAAGAACCATGGATGAAAGAAGCAAGGAGGTAAGAGCAGAAACAATCAACCAACAACAAATAAGATGCTATCCCTCAGTGTGTATTTAGTATGTGCTCCCGTAATTAGCCCTGAAAGCTTAGCCTAATGACAGATAAAACAGTAAAACCTGTAAGCACAAAAAGTAACAAAACCTGTAGGCACCACCTGTAACAATTTAACAGAAGATGTAACCTGCAAAAACATTTTGCTACAGAGATAAAGAAAGCAGTAATCTGCAAGCACAAAAAGTAGCAACCTATAAGCACAACCTGCACAACAATTTAACAGAAAATATACCTTGCAAAAAACATTGAAACAGAGAAAAATAAATCAGTAATCTGTAAGCACAACACAGTATCAACCAACAAGCACACCCTGTAACTATTTAGCAGAAAATATACCCTGCAAAAAATAATAAAAAAAATTTCGATCAGAGAAAAAATAAAGCAGTAAACTATAACACCTGTAGGCACAACACAGTAACAAAAACCTGTAGGCACAATCTTGAACAATTGCACAGAAAACATACCCTGCAAAGAAACAATTTGAATCAGGGAAGATAAAGCAGTAATTCGTAAGCACAAATCAGTAACAAACCTGTAGGCACACCCTGTAACAATATAGTAGAAAGTATAAAGCAGTAATATGTAAGCAAAAACAGTAACTAAACCTGTAAGCGCAAAAGAAAATGGTAACACACAGTAAATCTGCCTAGCCGAAAGAAGCCTTCATTTTTTTTCCTTGCTCTGATAATGTTGTTCCTTGCTCTGATCTTACAAACAAACCTAAAAGAAAAAGAGCTCAGGTGAAGCTAGGTGCCTTTGCCAGCAAACCTAGTCTTCCAATAGGAAAAAAATAGATTCCTTATCCTGTACACTTTTTCTAATTACTAATATTTTGCATAGATATAAAACATTGTAACCATAATGAAAAGCAATGTAAACATAAAACAACAAAGGTTTTAGGAAATAAAACAACAAAGAAAAACAAGTAAAATTCAAAACAATGCAAAACATCAGCTGTATATCATGCATTCAGTATTCTTTTGTATATCGCATAACTTTCTTGCATAAGAACTTGCAAACTCTTTACATTCGTGTCTTGGATTATATTTCTGTCTAAAACTTATTTCAATACTTTATAGCATGCAAAATATGTATTTTTTAGAATGTGCATAAGCTTAACCATATACTCAAGGTTTTTTTTATTGAAGAAGTTAAGTTTAGCATGCCACCTCCCCAGCTAACCCAAATTAAAATATTCTAAAAATGTATGAAAATAATGCTCAGACATATGGTTATTTGTAGAGGCTTGGTTTTCTTTCTTTTAACTTAAAAATCTTGCTGTGTTCTTCTTCTCTCAGGTGATAAAATGTTATTTCAGTGAGTGAATCTCATTGCAGTGCCTGTTTTCACTTCTCACACACTCGAACTCTGGATTCTGGACTCATTTGGTATCAGCACAGCACAACTCTGGTTTAGATATCTTTAGGCATCACAGTCTCATTGTTCAGGTTTTGGCTGGAACGTCAAACAATACTTATAACAACAAGAAATTTCCACAGCACCAGCAGCAGCTACTTCTAACCTCTCAGTTGGGAGCTGGCTGGGTGGATCTCCAGGGTTTGGCTTTATTATCTCTGGTCCAGAGTGACACCACCTCTTTGCTAGGTCATTGTTGCACCACTTTTGATTGGTCCGTGTAAAGAAGGAGAATGGTTGTTTTTTTTTTCTTGGAGTCTACACCTCTTACTTGGAAAGTACAGATTTGAGACCAAGGTTTATTTTTTTCCATAACTCTTGAATGCTACAACATATAATCTTCATGCAAACACTTTTGTATTCTGCATAAAATCTGAAGCATTTTAAGATGCCCTTCATGTTTATAGGACAATTATTTCCTGAGATAATTAAATAGTGATTATAGCGTTAATTGTCAGCAAGGACTTTCAAAAAACAATGTGGTACTTTAGTTTTTTTATGTTTCAGGATCCCAAATGAGGTAAGTCTTTCCCAGGTAGCACTTTAAAATGTCCTTAAAAGTCAAAAGCTTTTTCCTGAGGATAGTTTCCTGTGTCTCTGAATACTGGAGCATGCAACCATGCTGTCTGCAACTGTTAGAGACATCTTTCAGTCCCTTTTCAGCAATCTTTGTGCTGGTCCGAGTGCACCCATTATTAGGGTGCCAAATTTCAAAATTGTCCTCCCCTTCCCTGAGGTCCACTCCCCTGGAGTTAGAATAAATAGTTAGGGGGTGTGTGGGGGGCACAGCCTCACACATTAAATGTGGGAGGTAAATTAAAATCTTTGACACCCTAATGACAGGCACACTCAGACAGGTGCATTCTGATGGTGGAAACCTTTCAGTCGGTGTGACTCCATGCATTTATTCAAAAGTTATATTTTTGGATTTGTGATGACACCAGCTTTAATTTAAGATCAACCTTGATATGCTTACTTTGAAGATTATTGTCCCAGGACATCCATGGAGATAACTTATTGACCTAACCTAGGCCTTTGGCACAGTCAGCCATGACCTTCTCCATCAAATAACCCTTACTGTCTCTCACCAGAATCTGTGGATTGGTTTCAGAGCTATCTTGCAGGTCATTTCCAGCAGGTAAAAATTCTTGATGCCCTCTCTGACCTCTAGCCTGTCACTATGGGGGTTCCACAGGGTTCAGTCTTGGGCCCCCTACTTTTCAGTTTAGTTCTGAATAACCTTCCTCTTTCTTGCCTGGGTAATGTCCTCCTGTATGCGGACAATGCAGTGCTGCTTTTCACAAATGTGCTCCATAGGTCAGGCCCTCTGCTCCCACAGTGCCAACCTTGAAGTGCAATAGTGTGAAAAGGAGACAAACAGGATAACCCTCCTGTCTGTTTTGGGTCTGAATCACCTACCAGCCTTGAGTCCTGGGGTCAAATGTGAACCTGATGCTAGTGAACCCAGTTAACAGGCTCAGATATATATTCCCTTCGGGGGAATGCAAGACAATCCTTCACCCAATGGCACCCAGCCAGATTCCCCACATGTACCCTTACGACTCAATATGAAACCTAGGTATATTTCTACCTTAAGCAAGATAGCAATGCATCCTTTTCTTGAGCACGTAACAGTTGTCAGAATTATTAACACTTTTCCAGCATTCACATACAAAAGAAACTGAGAAGACACAAGCAGAATTTCATGGAAAATATTGTTTACTAAAAGTTTAAAATAGATAAAATACCAAACTCACAGCATATACATCAATACTTACAGTCAACAAAATAATTGGGAAATTACTGAACAAACAAAATGCCTGCACAATATAATTTAAAGTTCCAGCTAAATTATATCTTTCTAAAGTGCCTAGTTATCAGTCCAGAGACTAAGAGTGTCTTTTATTTTCAAAGAGGACTTCTGCACTAACTTCTCAGATGCAGGCAATATTCAAAAGACAGTTTTCTGTACCTCCTGGTGATGTCACAGCATACATGTCACTGTTAGACCCTTCCATAAACCCAAATTCCCAGTACAAACATCCAAATGGATGCAGAAATCAGCAGTTAGTGATTTTTAAAATATGAGTCTCTTTCATCAAAGTCTTTCCTTTGATCTCTCTGCTGGTTTCCTGTTTTGCAAGAATGATTACAGTTTTATCATTTTCACAAGAGTCTGCTAAAAAGTTGTCTCTTCCCTCAGGATCATAAGATTCCTATTTAGTTTTAGCTTCAAAAGGGATATTTTGTGAAGTCTTATCACCTGGCATTTGGCAGGAAGCCCTATGTTGTAAGACAGAACTGGAAACCTTTAATTAGTGTTCCAACTGGCCAGTTTTATGACAGCCTGCTGCTTTAGTCACACTGGCACATTTGAGGTCAAAGGTCAAGCCTCTTTACACTGACTGACTAGTCCAATAACATACACATTTATTTATAATACAAATATTATACATAAAATAATAAGCAGGTGGCAGAGTGTCACACTCCTCCCCACCTAGACTGAATTTGAGGGCTCCATCCCCTGCAATGGGATGAGTTCCCCAAAGTTGGTTCATAGCTCAAATTGATGCGAAAGTCCATCTGTGTTTTCATTTGCTGCCCCTGCCCTGTGTGACACTATCATGTCATACCCTTGCAAGGTAAGGCTCCATCTTAACAACCTACCATTCATTTTGCCCATTTGTGCCAGCCAAACCAGTGGGTTGTGGTAGGTTTATACCTCAAAATGCTGCTTGTATAGGTATGGCTCTAACTTCTTTAGTGCCCACACCATGGAAAGACTCTTTTTCTACTGTGGAGTAAGCCTGTTCCCTGGGAAGTAACTTCTTACTGAGGTACACCATGGGGTGATCTTTCCCTTGGTTGGATGTCTGACTCAGCAGTGCCCCAATATCCACATCTGAGGCATCAGTCTGGACTACAAAGCGTCTGCTACAGTCTGAACTTGTCAATACAAGAGCTCTGCATAGTGCTTCCTTTAGTCTTGTAAAGGCTTTTTCACAGGCTGGTTCCCAGGTAGCTTTCTTAGGTATCCTTTTCTTTAATAGGCCAGATAGGAGAGTGACAAGGGCACTGTAATTTGGTAGAAATTTCCTATAGTACCCTGCTGTCCCCAGAAAACTCCAAACCTGCTTCTTTTTTTCTGGTCTGGACCATGCTTTGAGTGCCTCTATTTTAACTTTGTTAGGACGGAGCAGTCCCCAGCCTACAAAGTGTCCGAGAGATGCTACCTCAGCCATGGCCACCTGGCACTTCTCAGCTTTTACAGTGAGTCCGGCCCTCGGTATCCTGCCCAGCACTTTCCTAAGGTGGGACAGGTGTTTCTCCCAGCTGGCACTAAAGATGACAATGTCATCCAGGTACACCACAGCATACTCCTCATCACCATTTAGCGCCTTGTTCACCAACCTTTGGAAAGTGGCAAGGGCATTCTTCATTCCGAAAAGCATTACTTTAAACTTAAATAACCCTATCAGAGTGATGAAGACTGATCTCTCCCTAACTCTGCCAATTAACTCCACCTGACAATACCCTTTTGTCAGGTCAATAGTGGTATGGTATGTCGCCCCTCCCAACTTGTCTGGTAGTTCATCCGTCTGTGGCATTGGGTAGGCATCTGACTTCATCACTGCATTGAGTCCATGATAGTCCACACAAAAATGAGTAGAGCCATTTGGCTTGGGAACAAGAACTATGGGTGAGGCCCAGGGGCTGTGGGATTTCTGGATTACCCCTAAAACCAACATTTCCACCACCTCCCTCCTATTGTCCTTTTGGACAGCCTCTGACACCTGATATGCTGTCTGCCATATGAGCGCCTGCATCCCTGTCTCCACATCATGCATTGTTAAGGGGGTTAGTCCAGGCTTGGCACTAAATAGTGGGAAAAGTCTGCTAAGACCTCCCTTACTTCCTGGATCTGGTCCAGGGTCAACTGGGGCAACATTTTAATTGCCTTCACAGAGGACTTCCACTTGTTTTCTTCTAGCAAGTCCAGAAGGGGTCTCCTTCATCTGTCCCCTCCCCAGGACTATAGACTGCAAACACCATGTCAGCCCTATTAGCAAATGGATTCATCATGTTGACATGATGCATTCTTTGTGTATGTCTCCTGTCAGGTAGTTCTATAACATAGTTTACATCATTTACCTGTCTGACTACTTTGTACAGTCCTGCCCACTTGGCCTGCAGCTTGTCTTTCCAGACCAGGATTAGGACCATGACTTCCTGACCCACAGTGTACGAGCGAAGTCTGGCTTTGCAATCATACTACACCTTTTGTTTTTGTTGGGCAGCTGCCAGGTTGCTCTGGGTTGTTCCCATAAGCTCCTTCAGCTTTTCCCTAAACCTATATACATAATCCACTATGGGAGTTCCCTGGGTGGTGTGCTTGCCTGCCCAGTCCTCCTGGATCAAGTCTAGGGGCCCACGTACACTGCGTCCATATAAGAACTCAAAGAGGGAAAAACTCTGCTGACTCTTGGGGAGCCTCCCTGTATGCAAACAATAGAAACATAGAAACATAGAATTTGACAGCAGATAAGGACCGCTTGACCCACCTAGTCTGCCCATTTCCCTACCTGATGGATAAGCTGCAGATTCTAGTTAATTCATGGCTTACTTCCTCCTACCCCCCACTAGAATTGCCTTATGCCTGTCCCATGCATTCTTGAATTCTCCCACTGTTCCTCAGGATGGCTGTTCCATGCATTCACAACCTTCTCTGGGAAAAAACACTTTCTAAAATTACCTCTGAGCTGTCCCCCTCTATCTTCAAATTGTGCCCCCTTGTTCTTGCACATCTCTTCTTCTGAAAGATATTACCCTCTTGTACTTTGTTAATTCCCTTGAGATACTTGAAAGTTTCTATCATGTCCCCCCTCTCCCTCCTTTCCTCAAGGGTATACATATTAAGCTGCTTTAGTTTCTCCTCATATGTCTTCTGGTGCAGACCGTGGACCATTTTGGTTGTCCTCCTCTGAACAGCCTCCACTCTGTCTATGTCTTTGTGGAGATGGGGTCTCCAGAATTGCACACAGTACTCCAGATGGGGTCTCACTAACTGTCTGTACAGAGGGATAACAACTTCCTGTTTTCTACTGTTGATGCCTCTCCCTATGCATCCCAGTATCCCCCCAACCCTCCTTATTGCCTTCTCATATTGCTTGCCCACCTTTAGGTCATCTGATATAATTACTCCTAGGTCTCTTTCGATTTTTGTTGTTCTTATTAACTCACCCCCCATTGTGTACGCTTCCTCCTAGGTTTTTGTTTCCCAGATGCATTACCTTGCACTTCTTTGCATTGAATCTGAGATGCCACATATTTGACTATTCCTCCAACTTTGCCAAGTCCCTTTTCATTCTTTCCACCCCACCTTGTGAATCAACCCTGTTGCAGATCTTTGTGTCATCTGCAAAGAGACATATCTTTCCTTCCAGGTGCTCTCCAATGTCACTTATAAACACATTAAAGAGGACTGGTCCCAGTACCGAACCCTGCAGTACCCCGCTAGTTATCCTCCTTTCTTCACTGTGAACTCCGATTACTATTATCCTTTGCGTCCTGTTGTTCAGCCAGTTTTTTATCCAGGCTATCACCTTGGGACCCACTCCAAGGCTGGCTAACTTGTATATTAATCTTTTGTGTGAGACTGTGTCAAATGCCTTGCTAAAATCTAGGTAGGCCATATCCACAGCCCCTTCCTGGTCTGCTACGTTGGTCACCCAGTCAAAGAAATCTATTAGATTCATCTGACATGACCTTCCTGCTGTGAAACCATGCTGTCTTGGGTCCTGTGCCCCTCTGGCCTCTAGGTACTCAACAATTCTTTCTTTCAGAAGTGATTCCATCATTTTCCTTACACTGAAGTCAAACTAGCTGGTCTGTAGTTTCCTGCCTCTGCTCTGCTCCCACTTTTGTGAAGTGGAATCACAGTTGCCCTCCTCCAGTCCTCAGGTGCCACCCCATCCTCCCATGATTTGTTAAAGAGAGTAGTCAGTGGTGTTACTAGTTCTACTCTTAGTTTTTTTAGAATTCTTGGGTGAATCCCATCAGGCCCCATTGCTTTGTCCACCCTCAGTTTCAAGAGCTCTTTTAAAACCCTTTCTTCTCCGAATGGACTGGCATCAACCCCCCTATTCAGAGTTTCTCCCTTGTTTGGTTTAGGTACCTCCCCCTCCTCTTCTCTTGTGAATACTGAGGAGAAATATTCATTCAGTATCCCTGTTTTTTTCACTGTTACCCTCTGCCCACATTCCCTCCCATTTATTAAGTCTCTGTATCCCTCCCTTGGTCTTTTTTCGCTCCCTAATGTATCTATAAAAGGTTCTAGCCCCCTTCTTAACAGAGTTGGCTATCTTTTCCTCAGTTTGTGCCTTTGCAATTCTGACTGCCTTCCCTGCTTCCTTCTGCTTTAACTGATAAAGTTCTCTGTCCTGCTCCTTCTGTGTTTCCTTATATTTCCTGAATGCTGTCCTTTTCTCCTTAACCATCCCTGCCACCTCTTTTGAGAACCATAGTGTTTTTTTCCTTCATTTTGTTTTGTTGATTTGCTTCACACAAAGGATTTTTGCCACTGCGATGGCTGTTTTGATTATTCCCCATTGTTCCTCCACCCCTCCTTCTTGCTAGTTTGCTAGTGCTTTTTGGAGGCACTCTCTCATTTTCTCAAAGTCAGCCTTCCTAAGGTCCAATACTCTTGTTTTTGTATGGCTTGACTCTATGGCTGTGTTTATTGTGAATCACACTGTTTGGTGGTCACTAGTTCCCAGGTGGCTACCCACTTCTAAATCTGAAATCCTTTCTCCTTCCTCATTCGAGAGTTCCAGGTCTAAGATTGCTCCCTCCCGAATGGGTTCCAACACTAGCTGTCTGAGAAACATGCCCCCTGTAGGGCATCAAGAATGACCCTGCTCTTGGATGTGCCTGCAACAAAAGTACTCCAGTTTACATCTGGCATATTCAGGTTCCCCATCAGCAATATCTCCCCTTTTTCTGCCATTTTAAGGATGCCTTCTGTCATTTCCTTGTCCATTTCCTCCCCCTGAGATGGGGATCTATACACAACCCCCATGCGGATTGTGGTGCCATTTCCTGTCTCCAGGGTGATCCATAGTGACTCATCAACTTCTTGTTTACTCTTTAGTTCTGTTGCTTTAATCCCTTCCCTTATATGGAGAGCTACTCCTCCTCCTCTTTTACCCACCCTGTCCCTCCTGTAGACTGTGTATCCTGGTATGTTGACATCCCAGTCATGGTTCTCTGTGTACCATGTTTCAGTGACTGCCACAATATCCAGTCATCCCTCTTCCATTGAGGCCACTAGTTCAGGGAGCTTGTTGCACAGACTGTGGACTTTGGGACTCATCACCTTCCATTTATTTTTTTTTATGGCCTTACCACTTTTAGCCCCATCCCTGTCCTTACCACCTTTTTCTGCATTTATCCCTGTCCTGCTCCCTTCTGACTTCTCTACCTTGTTGTTTACCTCTCTAGGTGGGGAAGGTATTTCTCCCATTCTCTCCCATGCTGTTCAGCAAATGCTTGGAGCATTGACTTAAGGGTACCATTAAATCTTTCCACAAGCCCATTGGCTTGTGGGTGATAAGGTGTTATGCATCTCTTCACCATCCCACACTTCTCCCACAAACATTTCATCAGGTCCAGCAGGAAGTAACCCCTCAATTGGTGATAACCACCTGCAAAAACCCAACATGGGAGAAAATCCCTAGCAAGGCATCTGCCACTTTATTTGTACTCAGTGAGGATAGAGTGACTGTCTCTGGGTACCAGGTGGCATAATCCACCACAGTTAGGATAAACCTCTTCCCAGAGGAGCTGGGGGTATTTAAAGGCCCCACAATATCCATTCCCACCCTCTGGAATGGCTCCTCCACTATGGGCAAAGGAATTAGGATGGCTTAGGTTTTCTTACCTGCTTTCACTATTTCTTGGCGTTAGTGACAAGACCTGCAATACTCCTTCACCTGCTGAGTGAAATTGGGCCAAATAGAAATTCTGGGCCAATCACTGCATAGAACACGTGATTCCCAGATGACCAGACAGGGAATATCATGTGCAATTTTAAACAACTGCTCATTGTACCCCTGGGGATTGACAAGCTGCCTGCCTATCTCCCTTCCCTCTATCTTTACATCCTGCGTATACATCAGTCCGTTGTCCCAATAAACTTTATGCTTCCAGTAACCTCCCTGTGCTCTGTCAGAGTCCACCCAAGCCCTCAGCTTCTCTAAACTTGGGTCACTTTTTTGAGCAGCTGCAAACTCCTTACACATTCCCAAGACATGGGATAGGTCCCCTTCAGTTTCTAAACTTGGGTCCCTAGCTCTAGCATCAGGGCATTCATGGTCACTGCCCTCCATAACCCTCTGAGCATGGGTCACACCTACCTTCTCGGAGTAACCCTCTATAACTGTTCTGTTACTTGCTACCTGGGGAATTTCTACACCCCTTTCATTATTCTCCATATCAGGAGACACAGGCTGGGGAACCAGCCTCCCAGTGCTTTCCACAGGGGCGTCTATGGGGTCCAGAGAACAATAATTTATTTTAGCTGCTTGACTGCGGGAAACTGCACCCACCATCTCCTGTTTGAGATTGTTTCAAATAATTACATCTACAACCAAAGTTTCTGCTACGGCAACCTTTTGCACAGTCCTCCCATCTCACCACAGTCCAGGCAGACACTAGTGAGTGGCAATGTTTTCTCCTCCCCAGTGAATCCCTGTAGGTCACAAATTGATTGGGCATAAGCTGATCAGGCTTTACCAAATCCCCTTTTACCAAGGTCAGCAATGCCCCCATGTCCCTTAACCCATGTGTCTGTACCCCATTCACAGTGACTGGGTGCATGTGTTTCCTCATGTTTACTGGCATGCTTTCATGGACACACAAACAACCCACTTCTTTCCTAGCACCATTTTGTGCACTCTCTACCCTTTTTGGACACTGTCTGGTAGTATGTTCAGGTTCTCAGCAGACCCAGCATTCATTTCTTATAACAGACACATGTTTTCTTTGTAACCTGGGGCTACATGGTTTTAGTGGAGACAGGGAGGGTTTTAGTTGCCCTGAAGGTACATTTTTCTTTTTCTGAACTGTCATGCCCGCCTCATTCCCTCTCAGAGTAGGTCTGCTCCTGGCATAACAGTCCAAGAGTTGAGCACCCTCTTGCACTGTTTTTGGATCTCGGTCCTCTAGCCAGGTTTTCAGCTCTGTTGGGCATGCCCCAAAAAACTGCTGTAACAGTACAATATTTTCAATTTTTTCTACAAAGTTTGCTTCAATTCCCTCCCACCAACATTTTAAAAACTGATGTTGTTTAGCGGCTAGCTCCTCATAGCTTCTCCCGAGCTTACAGAATTTAACTCTGTAGGCTTCTGCCGTTAATTCATTCCTTTTGAGTGGGAAGCAGGGCAGCTTTAAGTTTACTATAGTCATTACTGTCCTCATTGTCCATTTGACCCAATACATCCCAAGCTTTCCCAGTAAGTGGCGGGGATAGCTGAAAGCTCCAGGACTCTTTAGGAATATTTTCCTGAATACATACTTTTTCAAAGGAATTTAAAAAAGCATCCATATCTTCCCCCTCTTTAAATGCAGCTATCAATTTAGAATTGAATTTGTAACCCAGTCCTGGAGTTCCAGTTAACCTCAGGCCACTTACCTGCTCTGATGCTGGTGTTTGGAGTTGCAGCTTCTCCAGTTCATGTTGCCTCTGGTGCTCACGTTTTTCTTGCTAGGCCTCTCGCTGCTCTCACTTAGCCTCTCGCTGCTCTTGCTCCGCCTTTCACCACTCTCGCTCAACCTCTCACCTCTCTTCTGTCACGAACTCCAGCTCCATTCTCCACAATTGTATCTGCAGCCTGATCCCTTCTGGCTCCAGAATGCTGGTGACCTTCCCCTGCTGTTGCAGCCCTTGGCTTGCACTGGTTCTGCTGTCCTCCTCACCGGAACTAGACACTGCACTGGACCCTGGCCCCTCCATGCTCAAGGTTTGGTCCTTTCCAGTCACAGACTGTGACTTGAGATCTTGTGCATCAGCTGCCATAAGAGCCTCCATGAGATGCTGCTTTTTAGCTTGGCCCTCGTGCTGGACTCCTCTCTCTTGGCACAACTGCATCAGGTAGTCTGCAGTGTGCTTGGTGTAGTTGGAAGCCATCTTCTTCCCTAACTACGGCTACATTAACTTGCGCCCGAAAAATAATAAAACAGGTAGGGAACTTCGACTGTAAGCACAATGATATAGTTCTGTTTACTTTTTAAAAATCACTACCTTATTTTGTATGTGATCTGTTATAGTATAGAAACATACATAGAAACACAGAGGTTGATGGCAGATAAGGACCACAAGGCCCATCCAGTCTGCCCATTTTTTTCTACCTTATGAATGTGCCACACACCTTTACACTGTCAATGACCTATCTATCCATATTCATCTGTATTGCTCCCTTATGCCTATCCCATGCCTGTTTGAAGCCCTGCACTGTATTCATAGTCACCACTTCTTGAGGTAGGCAGTTCCATGCATCCACCACTCTTTCTGTGAAAAATAATTTCCTCACATTCCCCCTTAATCAGCCTCCCCCTCTATCCTCATGCTGTGTCCTCTTGTCCTGCTATTTTTCTTATATTTAAACATGTTAGACTCTTTCACCTTGTTAATGCCCATAAGATGTTTGAATGTTTCGATCATATCACCTCTCTCCCTCCTTTGCTTAAGGGTATACATATTGAGCTCTGTTAATCTGTCCTCATATGTCTTCTGTTGCAGTCCCTGCACCATTTTGGTTGCCCTTCTCTGGACTGCCTCAATTTGGTTAATGTCCTTGTGAAGGTGTGGCCTCCAGTACTGCACACAGTACTCCAAATGGGGCCTAACCAGTGTCTTGTAAAGAGGGATTATTACCTCCCTCTTATGACTTGCGATACTCCTACTAATACACCCTAACATCTCCCTAGCCTTACCTACTGCTTTAGAGGTCTGCTTGGATGATTTCAGGTCATCTGTGATGATGATGCCCAAGTCTCTTTCTTCCTTTGCAACTGCCAGCAACTCCCTTCCAAGCCTATAGGTGGCTTCAGGGTTTCTCTTCCCTATGTGCATGATCTTGCACTTCTTTGCATTAAATCCTGCTTGCCACTCTTCTGACCATTTTGCTAGTTTATCCAGATCTCTTCTCATTCTGCCCACCTCATCTGGATCATCTACTCTGTTGCAGATCTTGGAGTCATCTGCAAACAGACAAGCCTTACCCTCTAGTCCATCTGCAATGTCACTAATGAAAATATTGAAGAGGACTGGCCCCAGGACTGATCCCTGAGGTACCCCACTTGTGACTTGCATCTCTTCTGACTGTATACCATTTACCACCACTCTCTGTTTTCTGTCTGTCAACCAGTTTGCCACCCAGTTGACCAACTTCTGACCCACCCTGAGCCTACCCAGCTTATTTATCAATCTTCTATGTGGAAGAGTGTCGAAAGCTTTGCTGAAGTCAAGGTAGGTGACATCAACTGCTCCCCCTTGGTCCACCACTCTGGTTACCCAGT
Organism: Neoceratodus forsteri; assembly: GCA_016271365.2. Lineage (NCBI taxonomy): Eukaryota > Metazoa > Chordata > Ceratodontiformes > Ceratodontidae > Neoceratodus > Neoceratodus forsteri. The sequence continues at coordinate 1,211,352,223 of CM028132.1, forward strand.
CAAAGAAATCTATGAGATTAGTTTGACAGGACCTTCCTTTGGTAAACCCTCTTAGATCCTGTGCCCCTATGGATTCCAGGTGTTGCACTATCCTTTCTTTAAGGAGTGCCTCCATAATCTTGCCCACTACTGAGAAAAGACTGACTGGCCTGTAGTTCTCTGCCTCCTCCCTGCTACCACTCTTGTGGAGCGGGATCACATGAGCCCTTCTCCAATCTTCTAGGACCTCTCCTGTGCTCAGAGACTCACTAAACAGTTCTGCTAATGGCTCTGCTAGTTCCACCCTTAGCTCCTTAAGTACCCTGGGATGTATGCCATTATGTCCCATTGCCTTGTCCACCCTGAGCTTAGTGAGTAGGACCCTTTCTTTTGTGAAGTGAGTAATGCTCTAATGCTCACCTCCCTCCCCCCTGTGTCCATGGTGCTGAGCTGTGGGCCCTGCCCTACCTTCTCTTCAGTAAATACTGAGCAAAAGTATCTATTTAGGATAGATGCTTTTACAGGGTCCTCCTCCTCACTTCCCCCCTTTTCTCCTTTAAGCTTAGCAATACCCCTCTGGACTTTCTCCTTTCACTAATGTATCTATAGAAAGTCTTGTCACCTTCTTTTTACTGTTCGTGCTGGTGTTTTCTCAGTTTGGGACTTTTGCCTGCCTTACTGCCTTCCCTGCTTCCTTAGGGCAGTTTGGTATGCCTCCTATTTCATCCCGCTGTGTTTCCTTACATTTACTGAAGGCCAGCCTTTTGGTTCTGACCTTTTCTGCTACTGTATTTGAGAACCAAAGTGGTTTCCTTCTTCTTTTGCACTTCCTTTTCTGTCTAACACAATGGGATATTGCTTCAAGTATTGCATCCTTAATGCTTGCCCACTTTGCCTGTACCCCCTCACCTGTGTTTCTTTTTCCCAGGGCTAGCTTAACTCTGTTGGCCATCTTATCAATGTCAGCTCCTCTGAAGTCCCATATTTTTGTCTTGGAATGGGATGATTTAGATGTAGTGGACAAATTAAACCATACCAAGTGGTCACTGGCCCCCAGGTGACCTTCTACCTGGGAATCTGTGATCCCTTCCCTGTTAGTCAGTACTAGATCTAGGATAGCCCTGTCTCTTGTGGATGATCCTGCTGGTATTGACCAATCTGTACCCGGCACGTTGAAGTCTCTCATTATCAGAACCTCCCCTTTAGCTGTCATGTTTTGTATATCTTCTAACAGTAATGCATCTATGTCCTCCCCCTGGTCTGGGGGCCAGTAGACAACCCCAGTTCTTATGGCTGTCCCATTTCCTGTTTCCAGGGTGACCCACAGTTCTTCTGACTCCTTATGTGTATTCTGAATTTCTGTAGCTTTGATATTTTCATTGACATACAGGGCCACTCCACTCTTCTTTCCACCTCAGTCTCTTCTGAGACAGTACATAGCCAGGTACTGAAGTCTCCCAAGTGTGGTTACTGGTAAACCACGTATCATTAATTACTACTATGTCCAGTTTAGCCTCTAACATTATTGCCTGTAGGTCTGGGATCTTATTTCCCAGGTTGTGAGCATTTGTGCACATGATTTTCCATTGGCCAGATTTTGGTGTGTTAGTTGTTGGGTGAGGTTTTGCATTTCCCCTGTGTGTCATATGGGGAGACGGACCTTTTTTCTTACCTGGACACACTGGACTGTTATTGCTTGTGTTACCATACACTTTTAAATCACACAGCTGCCAACCAAATCTGTCACAAACACAGCATGAAGGTCAGGCCCTCTGCTCCCACAGTGCCAACCTCAAAATGCAATAGTGTGAACAGGAGACAAGCAGGATAACCCTCCTGTCTGTTTCAGGTCTGAATCACCTACCAGCCTTGAATCCTGGGATTCAGATGTGAACCCGATGCTAGTGCACCCAGTTAACAGGCTCAGATACAGTATATATTCTCTTTGGGGAAATGCAGTACAATCCTTCACCCAGTGGCACCCAGCCAGGTTCCCCTCATGTACCCTCATGACTCAATATGAGACCTAGGTATATTCTTTCCTCTAGGAAGATAGTAACACACCCTTTTCTTGAGCACTTAACAATTGCCAGAATTATTAACACTTTTCCAGCATTCACATGCAAAAGAAACTGAGAAGACACAGGCAGAATTTCAAGGAAAATATTGTTTACTAAAAGTTTCAAATAGGTAAAATACCAAACACAGAACATATACATCAATACTTACAGTCAACAAAATAGTTGGGAAATTACTGTACAAACAAAATGCCTGCAAAATACTTATAAGTTCCAGCTGAATTATATCTTTCTAAAGTGCCTAGTTATCAGTTCAGAGACTAAGCGTGTCTTTTATTTTCAGAGAGGACTGCTGCACTAACTTCTCAGATGCAAGCAAAACTAAAAAGACAGTTTTCTCCACCTCCTTGTGATGTCACAGCATACATGTCACTGTTCGACCCTGCTATAAACCCAAATTTCCAGTACAAACATCCAAATGGATGTGGAAATCAGCAGTTAGCAATTTTTTAAATATGACAGTCTCTTTAATCAAAGCCTTTCCTTTGATCTCTATTCTGGTTTCCTGTTTTGCAAGAAGGATTTCAGTTTTATCATTTTCACAAGCCTCTGCTAAAAAGGTGTCTCTTCCCTCAGGAACATAAAATTCCTATTCAGTTTTAGCTTCAAAAGGGATATTTGCAATGTTTTATCACCTGGATTTGGCAGGAAGCCCTATGTGTTAAGACAGAACAGGAAACCTTTAATTAGTATTCCATCTGGCCAGTTGTATGACAGCCTGCTGCTTCAGGCACACTGACACCTTTGAGGTTGAAGGTTAAGTCTCTTTACACTGGCTGACTGGTGTGCCCCAGGCGGACAATCACATACACATGTATCCATAATACAACTATTATACATATAATAATAAGCAGGTGGCAGAGCATCACACTGTTCTTAAGCCAGGCTGACCCGACTGCACTTGGAGAACAAATGCAGACCTGTTTCTCAGCAGTAGAATCCTGGTTACTGCACCATAAACTTCTTTTTAATTACAAGAAGACAAAGACCATGTTTTCTTCTCCTCCTAAAATTGTCACAAAACTCACCAAGTCCAGATTCACAACAACAATAATGAAATACTGGCCACAGCCCACTCCTTTAAATACCTTGATGTCACACTTGACAGAACCTTCTCATTCTTGCAACACATTGAGGGAGTAGCTAGGACTATCAACGCAAGAATCGGGATGCTGTACAAACATAAACACTGTCTCACCAAGAAAGCACTCAGACTTGCAGTTTTCTGTTCTGTCACTCCTATCATCGACTATGTGCTAGTGGTTTATGGAGCAGCAACTGATTCAGCCCTACACAGAATAAGGGTTACTTTTAACAAACTCAGCAGACTGATTCTGCAGGCCCACCACTGGACACATACTTGTGAACTCTACTCTCACATGGGCTGGCTCAACTTAGATGAGATGATTCAATATCAAATCTGCCTCCTAGCAAAGGAGGCCACCCTAGGCCTCACTACCCCTGGGGTTCAAGGCCTCCTCCACCCAAACACCAGGACCAGGAATACCAGAAAATCAGAGAACCAGACACTAAAAGTTCCTTTCTGTTGGACCTCTCTAGGGCAATGATCATTTGCATATAGGGCCCCAACCTGGCTAAATTCTCTCAATCCTGACCTTCTGTCCTGCAGAAAAATTGGACAATTCAATGCATTATTGAGGGCCCACCTATCATCCAGGAATTCTAAGTGCGACTGTGAGCTTAGCACTCCGACTCCCTCCTCCCTCTCCCTCACATCCACCCCTCATCTGACAAGGCCTTCAAGCTGCTTCTCCCCATCCCTCTTCCCCCATTATAACTCCTAGTCCTCTACCTCCCCTTTACCCCTCCTTCCATGTGCACTACCTAACTACTTTTGCCTCCCAAGCATTCCAGTATGATATATTGAATGAATCTATTTGTACTGCATATCTGTTATCTCCACTTGATTATGGTAACTATTTGTACTATATTTAGATAAGTCTCCATTTGTTAAACTCTCGAAATAGTTATACATATTGGTTTTTATATACATTGCTTGTCTGTTTTTTTTTCTTGTTTTCTTTGTATACTGTTACACTGTTGTATTTGTTACCCTTGTAAATTGACATGGAACCTTTGTAAATGAGCTGCTAGCTCAAAAGTATTAATTACTAGAAATCAAATAAATAAATAAATGATGGTATCCCATCAGCTACATTTACACAATTGGGCTAGTCAACAAGTTGCAATGTGCTCTATTCACTGTATAAATTTCATGCTTGCAGCAACAAAGATGGTTTTGCAAGGAACAAAAGTCTTTTACTTCCATTGAAGCATATGTAAATTTAAACAGTCTTTTTTTATTTCTTGAAGATAGCTGCTGTACCAAGCTGTAAATTTCAATAAAAATTACATCTTGGCACTTGGTTACCATAAGAACTTCTCTAGTCCTTGTTGTGATAAGTCTGTTGCAAGCAGATATCCTAAAGTGCAGGTAATAGCACAGCCTACAGAGGCTAGTTTTAGAATAGTTCTCAGTTTAAACAGAGAGTTTTTAGACAACCCCTTTTTTTCAAGTTCCACTTAGGCAGGACATCTTCCCTTTTCAGAGTTCACCTAAAAAAAATTTTTTCTTGCTCTGATAGCTCATGTAGACAGGAATGATGACCAGATGCCTTAGTATGACCTCCCAATTACCCTAATTAATAATTAAACATTTATCAGGAATGATGACCAGATGCCTTAGTATGACCTCCCAATTACCCTAATTAATAATTAAACATTTATCAGGAATGATGACCAGATGCCTTAGTATGACCTCCCAATTACCCTAATTAAAGGAAAAAGGGGAGATATTGCTGATGGGTGATCTGAATATGCTAGATGTTAACTGGAGTGCAGTTGCAGCAGCCACTTCGAAGAGTGGGGTTATTCTAGATGCCCTACAGGGGGCATGCCTTAGACAACTAGTATTGGAGCCCACTTGAGAGGGAGCAATCTTAGACCTGGTTCTCTCAAATGGAGATGAAGAGAGGATCACAGATGTAGAACTGGGTAGCCATCTGGGAACTAGCGACCATCGAACAGTATGGTTCACAATAAACACAACAATAGAGTCAAGCCATACAAAGCCAAAAGCTGGACTTTAGGAGGCTGACTTTGTAAAATGGTGAGTGCCTATGGAATGCACTAGCAAATGGTCAGGAAGGAGAGGTGGAAGAACAATGGGGAATAATAAAAACAGCCATCGCAGAGGTAACTAACCTTTGTGCAAAGCAAATAAACAAAACAAAATGATGTAAGAAACCACTATGGTTCTCAAAGGAAGTGGCAGTGAAGGTTCAAGAGAAAAAGAAAGCATTCAGGAAGTACAAGGAATCACAGAAGGAGCAGGACAGAGAACTGTATCAGTTAAAGCAAACGGAAGCTGGGAAGGCAGTCAGAACAGCAAAGGCCCAAACCAAGGAAAAGATAGCCAACTCAGTTAAGAAGGGCATAAAACCTTTTATAGGTACATCAGGGAGCGAAGGAAGACCAAGGGAGGGATAGTGAGGCTTAATAAAGGGGAGGGAGGGTGGGCAGAGGGTGACTGTGAAAAGGCAGAGATACTAAACAAATATTTTTGCTCAGTATTTACAAAGGAAGAGGGGGAGGTACCTAAAACAAACAGTAGAAACACTCTGGATACAGTAGTTGATACCAGCCCATTTACAGAATAAAGGGTTCTGAAAGAACTCTTAAAACTGAAGGTGGACAAAGCAATGGGGCCTGATGGGATTCATCCCAGAATTCTAAAAGAACTAAGGGTAGAACTAGTGACACCACTGACTACCCTCTTTAACAAATCATGGGAGGATGTGGTGGTACCCAAGGACTGGAGGAGGGCAGATGTGATTCCCCTTCACAAAAGTGGGAGCAAGGCAGAAGCAGGAAACTACAGACCCGTTAGTTTAACTTCAGTGGTAGGGAAAATGATGGAATCACTTCTGAAGGAAAGAATTGCCGAGTATCTAGAGGCCAGAGGGGCACAGGACCCAAGGCAGCATAGATTCACAGCGGGAAGGTCATGCCAGACAAATGTGATAGATTTCTTTGACTGGGTGACCAAAGTAGTAGATCAGTGAGGGTCTGTGGACATGGTCTACCTAGACTTTAGCAAGGCATTTGATACAGTCCCACACAAAAGATTAATATACAAGTTAGCCAGCCTGGGAGTGGGTCCCAAGATGGCAGCCTGGGTAAAGAATTGGCTGGAGAATAGGACACAGAGTGTAATAGTAAATGGAGTCCGCTCTGAAGAAAGGGGCGTTACTAGTGGGGTACTGCAGGGTTCAGTATTAGGATCGGTCCTCTTGATGTCTTCATAAGCGACATTGCAGAGGGACTGGAAGGAAAAGTATGTCTCTTTGCAGATCACACAAAGATCTGCAACAGAGTTGATGCACAAGGTGGGGTGGAAAGGATGAGAAGGGACTTGGCAAGGTTAGAGGAATGGTCCAATGTATGGCAGCTAGGATTCAATGCTAAGAAGTGCAAGGTAATGCATCTGGGAAACAAAAACCCAGGGGAAGAGTACACAATGGGGGGTGAGATACTAACAACAACAAAAATGGAAAGGGACCTGGGGGTAGTCATATCAGATGACCTAAAGGTGGGCAAGCAATGTGAGAGGGCAGCAAGGAGAGCTGGGGGATTACTGGGATTCATAGGGAAAGGCATCACCAGTAGAAAACAGGAAGTTATTATCCCTCTGTACAAACAGCTGGTGAGACCCCATCTGGAGTACTGTGTGCAGTTCTGGAGACCCAGTCTCCACAAAAACATAGACAGGATGGAAGCTGTCCAGAGGAGGGCAACTAAATGGTGCAGGGTCTACACCAGAAGACATATGAAGAGAGACTTAAGGAGCTTAATATGTATAGCCTCGAGGAAAGGAGGGAGAGGAGGGGACATGATAGAAACTTTCAAGTACCTCAAGGGAATCAACAAAGTCCAAGAGGGTAGCATCTTTCAAAAAAAGAGATGTACAAGAACAAGGGGGCACAATTTGAAGATGGACGGGGGGCAGCTCAGAGGTAATTTAAGGAAGTATTTTTTCACAGAGAAGGTTGTGGATGCATGGAATGGCCTTCCAGAGGAGGTTGTGGAGTCAAAAACGGTGGTGGAATTCAAGCATGCATGGGACAGTCATAAGGCAATTATAGGGGGTGGGGATAGGAAGAAGTAGGCTGCTGGTTAACTAGGATCTGCAGCTTATCCATTAGGTAGGGAAATGGGCAGACTGGGTGGGCTAAGCGGTCCTTATCTGCCATCAAATTCTATGTTTCTATATAAAATAGTAATTATAAAATCATGCAAAATAATAAAATTATAATCAAGTATTTTTAAGATTAAGGTTTTGTTCCCACATTACCTCCTTTTGAATTAAAAATGTACCCAATAATGCATTTTCTAATTCAAAACTGTAATCCTACTACATGGGTATATAGTTGAAGCATTACAGGGAAAACAAAACACAGAACACAAAGTTACATCATCATGTGGTAACTTAAGACATCATCAGCACATGACATAATCACATGCAACATTATTGGATGTGACATCATTGGAGCTGTACCTTTATACATAGAAATATGTACAGTACTACATGATTAAATATGATTACAACTATGTACATTTTCTTTAACCGTTTCAACATTTCCTTTCACATTATTTCAGACATTGTTTATTTTACAACAGATCTGCTCTTGTTTTATTATTGTTTTCAAAGATATATATTACACTCACCATTCTTAGTGTGACTCTTGTTTCTGATCATTGCCTTTAATTTCACTTGAAATATTTTGCAATGTTTTGTTGCATTCACAATATTGCTTCAGCTGATTAATATGACCCCATTTAGGTATCACTTCTCCAGTGTTCTTCTTTTTGAGTTCAGTTTGGTACACTACAGGTGAGATTTGATTTGTGATCAAAAAGGGTCCTTGCCAGCTTGGAAGGAACTTTTTGACCTTAATTTTATTTCTACTGTGGTTAAAGTCAAACACCTTCTCTCCAGTTTGATGCTCTTCTGGATTAGTTTTTTGGTCATAACATGACTTACTGTAGAAGCCTGAATGCTTTCCTCTAAGTTCTTTTGAGCAAATGCAATTTGAAGATCTCTTTCAAGTGCTGCTTTAAGTGGGTTACATATTCATGTGCTGTAGTAGTATGTGCTAAATTTACATTTCCTGTTGTATACAGGAGATGCAAGAGCAACACCATTTGTCTTCCTGTCATCATTTCAAAAGGAGTTACACCTGTAGACTTACTAGGTGTAGCTCGTATGGTCATTAGTACTAGTGGCAATTTTACATTCCAATATTTTCCTGAAGAACTAAGATAATTCTTCAGCATATACAATTGTTTGATTAGCATGTTCCACCTGTCCAGATGATTGTGGATGGTGAGACACATGTAGTCTTCTCTGAACCCTTAGTATTTTCCATATATTTTCTATAACTTCCCCTACAAAATGAGGACCTCTATCAAATGCTACTGTCAATGGTAATCCTCAGTTACTAAACACATGATTTATTAATAAGAAAGTTGTGGTTTTGGCTGTGTTATTTGGAGTAGGTAGACACTCAACCGATTTTATGAACAGACAAGTAACTATCAAAAGGTACTGATTACAGCTTGAAGATCTTGTTCCTGGGCCAATCTGGTCAATCTGGATGTCTGATCAAGGCATGGTGATCTCGTTTCACTGTAGTGGTGGTCTATGTCTGAGAGAAGCCGGTTGAAACTTGCAACATGTTAAACACCCTTGCACATATTCTGCAACATCACTGTGCATGTAGGGCTAGTAGGCTACTTCTTTTAAGGTTTCATAATTTCTTCTGTCCCCCCATGTGCTTCCAATGGTTCACCATGAGCATACTGTAACATAATTCCACTGTGGCCCAAAGGAACCACCTATTTGGCTTTGTGTGAGATTTTACCAACTCTCACCAAGAGATTATCCCTTAAATTGAAATGTATCTTTTTGGTCATACATGGCTCTCAGGTCATGGTTATTTTGTAGGTCACTTTCAGAAATCATGTTTACAGTGGGATCCTTGATGAAACGATAAAACATTTCTGCAACTTTGTCATCTTGTTGTATTGTTACCAAATCAAAATCAGACTTATCACTATACAAGTGTAAGACCTTCCTTTCCTGTTGCTTTTGTTTGGGGGTAACCACATCCACATTAGCTTGAAAAGGAGTAACAAAGTTCCATTCTTCTCCATTTAAAGCACCATCCCCAGCCAGAACATCTGCTTGGTCATTTCCAGTTTTGTCTGGTCCCTGAATATTTGAATGCCCTTTTACCTTTTTCCAATAAATAACCAAATTATGTTCCTTAACTAACTGATCTGTAGTTAAGATAAGTTCTACTTGCATCCCCTTGCTGCCTCTTGATTTGATCATACCATTCACCTTCCAGTCTGGTAAATGTGTAAGGAAGTTACGCCTAACATAATCAGAATCAGTACAAATTATGTCTTGTACATTATGTTGTACTGCTGTCTATATCACTATGTAGGTGACTGCCAACTATGCATATTAGTTAGACTTGAGACCGAGCTTGTACTTAATAGGAGGACATGATATATTTTCATACCATACCACTCCTAAACCAGAATACAGGTCTTAACCTTGCGTGATGGAACAACCATCACCATATGCTCTAGGGAAATTCTCACACACATTTTCATCATAGTGGTGGCACCTATTATGTTTTTGTACCTTTTCCATTTCAGGAGGTAGGTCAGGATCTTGTACTGGATGTTCATCTGCAGTACAATCATGCATCTCCAGATTTGCCACTCCTTGAGCTACAGTATTTTTTTTTCTTAGCATATTTAATCCCTAAAGGTAGGCCCTAGAATGCTAAGATCCAGGCCACAATTCTGCTGCTAGATACACTACCATCCTTAAGTTTCTGGCTCCCCAGAAATGTAATAGGTTGGTGACATGTTTCTAAAACAACTTTCGTACCACCAATGTAGTTTCTGAACCATTGTACTGCCCATAGAGTGGAAAATCATGCCATATCACACTCTGAAAATGTTTCCTCAAAATCACTTAAAGTTTTACTTGCATAAGCAATAACACAGTTGTCTGAACCATGTTTCTGATATAACACTGCACTGATGGTGCTGTCAGTGAACCCCATTTCTAGATAAAAATCCTTATCAATTTGTGGGTAAGCAAGACATGGTGCTTGAATCAGACGATCCTTTAAAGCTTGCACGGTTTTCTCTTGTCCCCTTCCCCCCCCACACACACCCAGGGTTCTGCCTTTTTCAGTAGCCTAGTGAGGGGATTAGTGATTTCAGCATAGCCCTGGATAAACTGTCTTGAGTAGTTAAAGATTCCAAGGAAGCTGCATAACTCCTTTAAAGTTTTGGGTGGACCAGGTTTTTAGACTGCTTCTATTTTGTTGTGCTGAAGACACAGCCCATCAGTCCCAACTTCATGCTCAAGATAGTTCACCTCATTTCTGAAGCACTGGCCCTTTGTTAAGAACAATTTGGCGCCAGCATTTTTAGCTGATTTAACACATAGGTTACTATCACCAGGTGTTCCTCAAAAGTGTTGCTTCTGATTAGTACGTCATCCATGTAAACCAGATTTACTCTGCTTTCAGCATCAGGCATGGCCTTAGGCAGGAAGATATTAAAATCTGCAGGTGAATTTAAATATCCAAAAGGACACCTGTTCCATGTGTATTATCTTCTTTCAAAGGTAAAAGCCAATTTGTATTGATCTTGTGGGTCTACTTTCAATGTCCACAATCCATTTGCTATGCCTAGAGTAGTGAAATTATTTTGCACCCTCAACTTTGGACAAACTTTGGTCCAAATACGTCATGGGCCAGTGAGATAAAGTTACATGTTGGTTCAACTTTCTACAGCCAATAATGAGCCTCCACTTTCCTAGAGGTTTTAATACAGGCCAAATGGGGGAATTATAAACAGAGTTCACTTGTCTTATAATTCCACACTCTGTCAAGGTATCCAGTATCTCTTGTACATGTTTGTAAGATGATAGTGGTATTCTGTACTGGTGTACATTAACTGGACCTTTACTAGGGTCTGTAGGCACCCTGGTGACATGGAGGTCGTTACTCCACAACCATGAGCATCTTTTGCAAACATGCCCTTGAACTGAAGGAACATTTCATGAACCTTTTCTTTTTCTGCTTCAGTTTCACAATTACAGGCTATTAAAGCATGTTCAGTTTGTTCTTTAAAATCAGGGAACTGTACATTTTCACCTACTTCTATCTCATTTTCTATTATTTCAGAAACATTCTCAGTGTCAATCACATGTATTTCTTTAAATTGCCCTGTTTCATTACCATAGTGGACAGTACAAGATAATCATTTTCATCTTTTCATGTATAGATTTCTTTCTTGCAAAACAATGAAACCATTTTGTATACACCTAATCTCTTCATCTGTCTCATTTTTCTGAACAATGTCCTCTGGTAGTGCTTCAATAACTGGAACAACTAATTCCAAATCATAGAAGAATTCCACTGTCGCTACTCCTAACTCACAGTTAGTTTCTATAGTGATAGGCTATACAGCTGGGTTCTATACCAAAATGTGCATTACTCTGCTGCTCATATCCAAGCGAGGTGTAGAATGGGTTTTTATACCTGTTTGCTAAGTTGCTTGTCAAGCACAATAGTGCAGTTTGGTCAGGCACTTCTTGACCTTTCTTTACATTAACCCTAAGAGAGAACTCCTTTCACTTACCTGGAATTGTTGTAGTGAACTCACTCACCACCTGGCACACTTGAGGAAGAGTTTGTCTAGACCTCAAGGTCTGTGGTGTCACCTTTATTGAGTAAGGTCCACCCCATCCATGACCAAAGAACATCATTGGCTAGGTCAACATACACACCTAGTTATACAAGGATGTCTAACCCAAGGTACATGGAAGATTTTAGGCCTTGTATTACTTTCACAGGGTGCTGTTTTTTCTTTTGCCCTATTTGGAGATTCAAAGCACAGTTGCCTATGCTTCTCAAGTTGTTTCCCTGGTATGGAACATTTTCCAACCACTCCTGTTTCTTTACATATGTTAAACTAGGCCTCTGCCTTTTTAACACCTTGTAAAATAGTTCACTGATTAAACAGTGCTCATAACACAAAATTAGCAGTCTACAAATCTCTGCTTTGATGGGCAGCTTCAATCTGCCTTCCTCTGACCTTATATTACAGAGAAAGGACTCATGATTCAGTGACAGAATTTCTTTTCCACCAACCCCAGAGGGGATTTGATATTCAGACTCCAGTGTCCCTGTGTCAGATGCAGGATGGGTCTCTGAGATAATAGGCTTCACTTTCTTTGTGAAGAAAGTTATGCCTTTTGCATTTATCTCAGACTTTACCACATCATGCTTTGACAAACAAACCACATGAGCTCTACTTTTCCATGGAGCCAAATGTTCAAAATTATCCAGTAGAGATACATCAGGCACATCACTACATACAAAATTCAGCTTAATCATTGCATCATCTTTCTCTAGATAACATAAGTCTAATTGTTTAGCAACCTTAAGACTCTTTCTAAATGGAATGGGCCTGTTTACCTGTGATGACAAGATTCCATGAAAGTAGTCAATGATAGGCTGAAACCTTTTCAGAAGGTCATTTCCAATCAAGAAATCATCCCCAGTTATATTAGTAATATATACTGGATGGGTGACTTCCATTCTGCCAAACATTAATCTCAGCCACACTTTACCTAGGGTCTGTTGAGCCCCCCCCCAATCTGTGACTTCTAAGCCATTGGAGAGGTTTTCAGCACCTTTGACTCATACACCCCATCAGTCAGCTTGTCATAGAAGTCTTTGGACATCAGGATCTCTGCTACTTCTGAGTACACCAAAGCTTCATGATTCAGACTGTTTTCAATGTTGATGTCAAAGTAAAACCTATCCCTTCTTTAGGGATTAAGTTGCCCAGGTAGAATGTGTTTTTCTTCACTCCTGGCAACATAGCAGGTTCACTGTGACACAGTACACAGTTTGCAGCAGTAAGTCTGGATACCTCTAGGGCAAGGTCAGATTCTGAGCTAAAATTTCATTTCCCTTTGACATTCATTACTTTTCAAATGTCATAGCAATTTCATTACCATTGTCAGCAATTGCAATTTCATTTACCTGGGCAGCATTAGAAAGGACAGAATAATCTAGTTAGTTGTTACTAGAGGCACTGCTCCTCTGCATTGGATGGTGCAAAGGAACTTTGCACAGGGCCTGAAAAGCAGGGAGGTACTGGGGAAGATATAGCACATTATTTTGGAGAAGTGACCTGAATTACACCATTTGTTCCTCTATTTGCTCTTTTGGTTCCCCTCATCTCTTCCTGAACTTGCTTTTTAATCCTGTCATCCAGACTGGATGAACTAGATATAGACCTGCCAGATACAGATTGGTCAATACCAGCAGGAACATTTGCTAGAACTAGACACATAGTGGATTCCCTGCAAGGGAAGGGCCTCAAATAATTGGTACAATAGCCCACAAGAAACAGGGCTATCCTGGATCTAGCAGTGACTAATGGGGAAAGGATCACAGATCTCCAGGTAGAAGGTCACCTGGGGGCCAGTGACCATCACATGACATGGTTCAATTTGGCCACTAGAACTAAATCATCCCATTCAAAGGCAAAAACATGGGACTTCAGAGGAGCAAACTTTGATAAGATGGCCAACAGAGTTAAGCTAACCCTACAAGAAGAAATACAGATGAGGGGTACAAACAAGGTGGGAAAGCATTAAGGATGCAATACTTGAAGCAACATCCCATTGTGTTAGGGAGAAAAGCAAGAGCAAAAGAAGGAGGAAACCACTTTGGTTCTTAAAAACAGCAGCAGAAAAGGTCAGAGCCAGGCCTTGTGCCCTTCCCTCAAGTTTGAAGTCAACTCCCATTGCAACTTCTGTTACAGTACACACATAGATATGCACTTTTATGAAATATGATCATACTTTAGATCTAGCCCAGCCTATCAGGGGTAATCCAAATTTAAAAATAGGTAATAAACCAATTACAGTTAGGTGGCTTCCCCAATTGGAAGATGCTAAGCTCTCCCACTTTGTCACGTTGGATAACTCATGGCTTCCAACTATAGATATATTAAACAATCTCAACATTCCTACTAAATTTACATTTAAAGTTTTTCAGTTGAGACATCTAATAGTGAAAGAGTCTGAAGCCTCCCCAAAAAGGAGCTAAAACTTTCCTGGAAGAACTGCCCCTTTTGTCTGGCATGGCCTACTCTGTGTCTAATACGTATAAGATTTTATATAATTGTAAGTACCCAAACTGTTTTGCACCTGAGAAGTACTGGGGTTCATACTTTCCTGATTAGGAAATAGATTGGACAAATTGTCATAAATACATTACTCAGGATAGATTACGGCTTACACAATTTCACATAATATACAATATATATTATACCCCTCAAAAACTATATAAATATGGGCTTATTAGCTCACCCACCTGCTCCCATTGTCAGCAGGCAGAGGGCTCTGTGTTTCATATATTTTGGACTTGTCCTAAGGCCTCTGCTCTCTGGAAGGACATCCAGCAGCAGACAGATTCCTTGTTGGGACTCTCGGATATTTTTACCCCTGGGGTATGCCTCTTAGGTGATTATACCATGATTTCAGTACCTACCAGGAGATATTATATAGCTCTAATATCCCGATCTGTCAAAAAGGTAATTCTTCATCACTGGAAAGATAATCTTGATATTTCTTATTCAGAATGGCTTACAGAATTTTTAGCCAATCTCAGGACAGAAAAAATGGTGACAAGTCTCAATAATAGAATGAACAGATAAAAAAAGAGCCAAAACGCTGGCCTTCAGGAAATATAAAAGAATGCAGTGGGACCAAGATAGGGAGGCATACCAAATGTCACTAAGGGAAGCAGGGAAGGCAGCTAGGTAGGCAAAGGCACAAACCAAGGAATCACTAGCATGAACAGTAAAAGAAGGGGACAAGACTTTCTATAGATACAATAGTGAAAGGAGAAATTTCAGAGGGGGTATTTCAGAGGGGCTATTGCTAACATCAAATAGGATAAGGGGGAGTGTGTGGATGAGGACCAAGGAAAAGCATCTATCCTAAATAGATACTTCTGCTCAGTGCTTACTGAGGAGAAGGTAGGGCAAGTCCCACAGCTCAGCACCATGGCCACAAGGGGGAGGGAGATGTGCACAAGTCCCTTCACAAAAGAAAGGGTCATATAAGAGCTCGATAAGCTCAGGGTTGACAAGGCAACGGGACCTGATGGCATACACCCCAGGGTACTAAAGGAGCTAAGGGTGGAACTAGCAGAACTGTTTAGTGAGTCTCTGAGCACAGGAGAGGTCCTAGAAGACTGGAGAAGGGCTCATGTGATCCCACTCCACAAGAGTGGCAGGAGGAAGGAGACGGGGAACTACAGACCAGTCAGTCTTACCTCAGTAGTGGGCAAGATTATGGAGGCACTCCTTAAGGAAAGGATAGTGCAACATCTGGAATACATAGGAGCACAGGATCTAAGACAGCATGGGTTTACAACAGGAAGGTCCTGTCAAACTAATCTCATAGATTTCTTTGACTGGGTAATCAGAGTGGTGGACCAATGAGATGCAGTTGATGTTGCCAACCTAGAGTTCAGCAAAGCTTTCAACACTGTTCCATATAGAAGATTGATTAATAAGCTGGGTAGGCTCAAGGTGGGTCAGAAGTTGGTTAACTGGGTGGCAAACTGGTCAGCAGGCAGAAGACCGAGAGTGGTGGTAAATGGTATACAGTCAGATTAGATGATGCAAGTTACAAGTGGGGTACCTCAGAGATCAGTCCCGGGGCCAGTTCTCTTCAATATCTTCATCAGAGAAACACTCAGCCTTTCTTCCCCTGCCAACCCCCAGCAGCCCGAGTCTGCTCCCAAACCCAGGTCACTGGTGTGGTGCCAGGTGTGGTGACCAGCGCCTCAACCCTCAGCACCACTGGGGTGACTAATTTGGGACTTTTATGTGCTAGAGCCTACTGATGAGACCACAGCAAGATGCCAACTTTGTCAAGCCTGTGTTAGTCGGAGGAAAAAGGGAAGCCACGTAGGCAATGATGGCCAACACGCCCACCTGCAAAACAAGCAACCGCAGAGATGGCATCAACACCAGAAGGATGCCAGAGCTGTTGGCAGCAAGGTGCATGTAGTAGAGTAAGAACATGAGGAGGGAGGGCAGAGTGGGTTGGTGGTGGAGGAGGAGAGTGAGCAATACTGTGCTCTCTCTAGTAGTGGGCATAGCAGTGGTGGTGCAAGTCTCAGTCCCATGAGTCTTAAAAGTACACCACCCCACACCCACAAGCAACCAAAATAACTGGTTTCATGCAGTCTCCACCACCCGGCCAAGAGTCAATTGTTACTCCTAAAAGAAAATCATTGCTGACACAAGTACAGCGTTCTGGTTGGACAGCCCCAAAGATGCAGCCCACTCTGAAGACCATCCTTGAGCGGCAGACAAAGTACCCACCCAATCATGCTGCTCCATGAGAGTTAAATGCTGTCACTGCTGAAATGCTGGCCATTGATCTGTTGCCATTCTCATTCATAGAGAATGCTGGTTTCTGAAGGTTGATGGCCTGTGCCTGTCCCAAATGGCAAGTTCCATCGCAAACCTATTTTGGTAAGTGTGCCATGCCGGAGCTGAACGATAGAGTTTCTGATTACATTAGACATGCATTAAAGCAGAGTGCTATACACTATATCCATCTTAGCAAGGATATTTGGACCAGTGGACAAACAGCAGTAAGCTCATATCTGTGCATAACAGCACACTGAGCACAGTTGCCTGGTGTGGTACTTGATTTTGGGCCTGGCAAAACATGCGTGAAGCAAAATTGTGGTGGTAGCAACACACCTGGTATTCGGCAGCATGCAACCCTGAGTATGACAAGTGTCACAGGTTCGTACATGGCTGTGAAAATGCTTAATGTTCTGCTGGATGAGACTGATGGGCGGCTACACACACAGTCACTCATAGCAGGATTCATCACAAGTGATAATGGCTCCAATGTAGTGAAGTGCATTAGCGATGGTGTTTTTTTCAGAGTGCCCTGCCTGGCACACTGCATTAATCTTGTTGTTCAGCAGTTTTTCAACCATGTGGACATTAAAGAAATGGCTGCTGTTGCCTGTCGCATCTGTGTCCACTTTGCCCGTTCTGCAAAGGCCCATAACCATCTATGTGAGCTACAGTGCAATAACAATTTGCCTCAGCACCAGCTGATGCTTGATGTCACCAGGTGGAATGCTACACTGTACATGCTTGACCAGCTGTATGAGCAGTATAAGGCTGTGTCAGAATACCTGCTGCTGCACACCACCTGTGACAGTGCTGGAGTGCACATTGCTCTAACAACAGAGCAGTGGCACCAAATTGATGGGCTGATATGCATTCTCCATCCATTCAAGCATGCTACACAGGCAGTGAGTGGGGACACTGTTTGCATAAGTCAGTCCATACCTCTCATATGTGTGCTGAGGCAGACACTAGTGAATGTGCGACATCAGACAGGTATGTGGGGATCATGGCACTTGTGATCTAATGGATGACATGCTCCATATGCTGGACACAAATACCCATGTTTCTGGCACTTTACAGTCAGCTGAGTTTGCAATTGCCACCATGCTGAATCCATGGTACAAACGTGGCCTGCTCTCAATAATTGAAGGAGATCGTTAACAAGTACAGCAGTTGACAGAGAACCTCATTAGATTGGTACATGCTGCACAAATGAAAAATGCACGCACTGCATCAAAAACGGGTGTTGCTACTACCACCAGTGGCTCACAGGGAATCCAATCAGAGAAAATGGGCAAGGCAGAGCAGAAGCAAGCACTCCCATTTGGGATGTTCTCTTTCAGGTGGGAGTGAAAGATATGGAGGAAAAGGAGGAGGAGACAGATGAGGCAGCTGGACTCAGGGCAGCAGAATGAATGGTGGAAGCCTACATGGAGGACCCAAAACATCTTGCCATTAATGACAAGCCACTGCTGTACTGGAGCAGTAAAATAACTAACATACTAACATGCTAAAATGCCAGCAGAATAGGCCTAACGGTCTTTCATGTCTGCTCGTTTGGTCAGCCCCCACCCTGGGTGCTGACCTTGCTGTCCCCCTTGCCTTCTCTGGCTTCTACCTTCCCAGTTCTGGATATATAACTGAATGGTCAGCACTAACATCGGTTGCTGTGAAATACTTGAGCTGCTCGCCATCCAATGTCACTGTGGAACGAGTGTTTAGTGTGGCTGGGGCAATTGTGAGTGACCGTAGGACCAATTTGTCACCCAAGAATGTGTCCATGCTAACATTCATCAAAATGAATGAAAGGCACATTCCACACAACACAGTGATGTCAGTGGTGTTGCCACAGGAACTGTGTCTCGGTGATGAGGATGATGACAATCCCTTGAGTAAAGCAGCCACCGGCAGCGAGGTGGATGAGGAAACAATGTTGAGAGAATTCCCACCTGATGAGAACTCCAGTCTTGAAGACTGTGGGGTGCTTCTTAGATGATGTGGAATTGGAAGTTGAAAAAGGCTGAGTTTACGCCAAGGCCCCCCCCCCAACCACTTTCAACTCAGTATGGTTGCTGGGGTGTGTATGTTACACCTTATTTCTAGCTACGTACCACTGGATTGGTTATGGAAATATGTTGTTATGTGCTGCAGCCTGCAGTGTGTATAAGTTTAATTTCATCACCTTTTGCCATAACCCATTGATTGGTCACCTCACCACCTCCTTCAGTACCCCAAGCCCACAAGCCTATATGAAGCAACAGCAATGTCCTTATCATAACCATAAATATTTTGCAATTGCATGAGTAATGTTTTTCTTCAAAAAATATACTACTTTTCATGTTGACTATATCAACACATCATCATCTTACAGCAAGATATGTTGTCTTGATGTCCTTAAAATTTCGCAGGATAGCAAATTCCACACTGCCCCACTGCCCCCTCTTGTCATCTGATCTGACCTGACACTCCCATGCACTCCATGCAACTGAAAAAAAATGTTTCTGCCACTTAGTATTGGCGACATGTACAAGAACCCTGGCTCCTAGACAAGTGTACAAGTAGCATATGAATGTAACATGCTAATTCAACAGTTAACACCAAGTTGAACACATTTTGAACAATGGTGATTGGTGTCCATCTTTAAGATGTGAGTCATTAATTACAAAAGCAATCATGAAGAGGCTTAACAACCTACAACATCAAATCCCCTTAAAAAGGTTACTTCTACAGTACCAGGTTAAGGTACACCAAAATCGCAATGGTTCCGAGGTGGGGTTGGGGGTGTCAGGGCAGGGTGAGTGTCCTGCTGTCCTCACTTTTGAATGGATTCAAAATGTTCATGATTACTGCAGCTATGCAATCCCCATTGAGTAGACAAGACATTAACCCCCTCCACCTAATTATTTACTAAACACGATACCAACCATCTGTGTTTGCATATAGTTCCTCCCTGTTTGTGGGTGGCCGTGGTGATTATTCATTAATGATAAAGGTATGAACACCAGTCCAGTGGTCAACATTGCAGCTCAATCAATACCGCTGTCTTCCAACAAGGTCCAACGAACCACAGTAGCACTAGCAGGCATTCCCCTTCCCCTATCAGCACTGCGTACCTTGACATAAGAAAAAAATTAAGAACACATTTTGGTGATTGTTTAAAATTCCCCCCCACCACCAGTGAGTCTGACCCTCCACTCCCTTCCCCTGCCCAAGAGAACCATAAAACATGAAGACATACTTATCTCGAGGAGTGTGAAAGTGGAACCATCGCACAAGGGCACAATTAAATAAATCCCCCAGACCTGGCTCAGCAGCCAGCAGCAGCAGCAGCAAGATGGAAAAATACTTAACTTCGCCTGAATTCCTGATGTTGAAAAAGGCAAAAAGATAACACAATTACTATCAAGCCCAGACAACCATATGGCAGTAACAGACATGCCACATTTGTATGAATATTCCAATACTTACCATCTGCGTTGGGAAATTGGGAAAATCCATACATCTGACATCTCCCTCCCTCCCTCACGGCCCGGCATGATGATGTTATCCACAGCACACTGAAAAATAATATAAGAGCAGTACAATCGTATTAGAACTCAAGATGCCATAATACCAACCCACCAACACCCTAAACTTGCTCAGGAAAAAACATGAAGACAGATACTTACGTGTTCAGCAGCAGCAGTATGGACTGTGTGAAGATAATCCATCAGGCATCAACCATCAAGAACAGTAGTTCCTGTGGCACCTTGGAAAGTAGTAGTCATAGACAGCAGCAGGCAGCAAGCTCGGTGCCCCAAAATTTCATTTACTACCCCACGGCTAAGGAAGGTACTACCACAGGGACAGTCAGTCAACACTACTAGACAACCAGCACAGCTGCACAGGGACAGAGAAAGGATACTTCTGCATTTCTATGTCAAGCTGAAATCCAGCACCAGGAAAGAACTTGATAGTAGCAGCAGCATTTTGCAGAAGGAATTAATTTTTTTCTGCATGTTGGTATCCCTTTTCAGGTCCCTAAGATGGCGGGGCACCATAAAACATCAGGACTGACAGCACATTTCAGTCTCAATTTGAAGTCACATTTTTTGGGTAAATATTTCTGAACTTGTAGGCCCTGTTTGGTACCAGCAGCACTGAGTTTCAGGCAGAAATATTGTGTAAACAGGACCTAAAACAGCTACTTAATGTCTGGGTGGTGGTGGTGGTGGTGGGGGGGCACCCTAAAACATAATGGCTGAGACCAGATTCCACTTCCAATTTAATGTACCACTTTTTCTACAACATTTCTGGACATTTACTGCATGTGCTGCAGTGTCAGAAACAAGAGAGGGCCTAAAGACAATTGTAAAAGTGGATCAAAGACCATTGTTTTGTCCAGTTGGTGGTGGGACGCCATAAAGCATCATGGCTAAGATCAGATTTCACCATCAGTGTATTGTGCAATTTTTTTGGCAACATTTCTGGACATGTGGGACATGATTTGAATGTGCAGCCACACACTTAGGCCCAAAAAGCATTTAAAACTTGTAGAAAAATAGCACAATTGGGTCCGCAGGGTGAGTGCTAGCCTGTAACTGCGTGTCTCAGACCTGGTTTCACTCACAATGTACTATGCAATTTATTTGGAAACATTTCTGGACATGTTTTGAGCTGCCAGCAGCGAGTTTCAGGCAGAAATATTGTGTAAACAGGCCCTAAACCAACTACTTCATGTATGGCTGGTGGTGGGGCACCCTAAAACATAATGACTGAGACCAGATTCCACTTCCAATTTAATGTACCATTTTTACTGCAACATTTCTGGACATTTACTGCATGTGCTGCAGTGTCAGGAAACAAGAGAGGGCCTAAAGACAATTGTAAAAGTGGACCAAAGTCCATTGTTTGGTCCAGGTGGTGGTGGGGTGCCATAAAGCATCATGGCTGAGACCTGATGTCACTCTCAATGAACTTTGACATTTTTTTGGCAACATTTCTGGACATGTGGGACATGATTTGAACGTGCAGCCACACACTTAGGCCCAAAAAGCATTTAAAACGTGCAGAAAACAGCACATTTGGGTCCTCAGGGTGGGTGTGAGCCTGTAACTGTGTGTCTAAGACCTGGTTTCACTCTCAATGTACTGTGCAATTTTTTTGGCAACATTCTGAAGATGTAGGACATGATTTGAATGTGTAGCCACACACATTTAGGCCCAAAAAGCATTTAAACGTTCAGAAAACAGCACATTTGGGTGCTCAGGGTACGTGTAAGCCTGTAACTGTGTGTCTCAGACATAATTTTACCATCAATGTACCGTGCAATTTTTGTGGCAACATTCTGGATATGTGGGATATGATTTCTTTTGTTGTTTAACCAGGTATAGCACACTAAGCTGAAAGCTTTTTTACAGGAGCAACCTGGGAGCACAAGGAGGTTAAGTGACTTGCTCAGGGTCACACAGTATTCAAGTGGAAGCTGTGGGATTCAAACCCAGGTCTGGGCTGCTGGATGTCACTAAATTTGCAGCTCAGAGCCTTAGACCACTGCACTATACTGCCTCCTTAATGATTTGAATGTGTAGCCAACACTTAGGCCCAAAAAGCATTTAAAACATGCAGAAAACAGCACATTTGGGTCCGTAGAGTGGGTGTGAGCCTGTAATGGGTGTCTCAGACCCGATTTCACTCTCAATTTACTATGCAGTTTTTTGGAAACATTTCTGGACATGTTTTGATATCCAATAAACTAAATTGGTACAGAGGGCCCACTCACCAAAAAACTAATTTCATCAAACTTGTTTTTATTGTCAAGATACAATCTCAGAAACAAACGTTTAGGAAAAAATCCTTCATCAGTGTTCAGACTGCATCTACATCCATAAAAAATATCAAATTATAATAATATATTAGCATAATTTCAATTTCAAAAAGTTATTTAAGAAATTCATAGTGGTTGAAATGCTCACCTATCTGCACATTATTGGTATAAACAAATAAATAGCCACAGCTTCCTAATTTATCTTCTCTAAAGAAAGAGAAAATATATATTTATTTAATAATCTATAAAAACTAATTCTACACTTGCCATTATAAAATGATATTTACATAACAATAATGTACAAATGAGTTTCACCTTCTATATATATTTCTCCTTCAAATGGATTCATCCCACCATATATTCATCAGATCCTCTGTTTTCCTATAAATACAATTTCATTTACGTCAATCAAATATTGTTAATATCAATCTATTAGTCTTTGTTTAATTAACCAATTCTAGATGTTTGACAATGCTAACAGTTAATAAATTTTATCAAAAAAATAAATTTCAACAAAAAAATAAGAAGCATCCATATATTATATCACTTTACTACACTCTTATACATAATTAGAATAATTTTTAAAGTTTTAGAGTTTTACAAAGTTAAAATAAGCGAATTGGGCCCAAAAGCATACGAAATCTGGTGACGATATACTGACCATCTATCCCATACTTATCTCTAAATGATATAGCAAGCTTCTCTAACCACCTTTACATTGTGAAAATACTTGGCACTAGTATACACACAGCGTGACCAGCTTCTCGTGACAAAGTCTGAATAAGGCTCGAGTGGGCACACGACCCCACGTTAATCTCGTGATGTCTATGGACCAACTCTTGCCCTTGTTTTTAAAATGTTACAAACATCTATAGCTAACGCTACATCCTAAAACTATATTGATAAAGACTTCCACATTTTGTTTGGGTAGAAATCCAGCGCTAGTAAACACGTAGTGTAACAAACATATCTCAACATCTATAGGTTAATTCACATCCCAACATCATTTCTGAATCCTATTACAAACACCGTATAACTAATTTACATGTGTTAACTATTTTTTGTAAAATCTTTTTTAGTAATTTATCATTTTACTTCACCTCAAGATTGTCTGTCTTGAAATTGTATTTCGTTGCACTTCTTACATTCCACTCACCTTGCAGCAAAAAGTTTTTAGTTTAAGTCAGAATCTTTTCATCTAA
Source organism: Neoceratodus forsteri (assembly GCA_016271365.2). Lineage (NCBI taxonomy): Eukaryota > Metazoa > Chordata > Ceratodontiformes > Ceratodontidae > Neoceratodus > Neoceratodus forsteri. The sequence continues at coordinate 1,211,375,874 of CM028132.1, forward strand.
TGAATATATCATCTGCTCTAACTCAAATAAACTGTAATGTGTACTCACTCAGTAACTGTGGACTGTGGCGAGACCTCCTGCTCACTCTATATATGGAGGTGTGTCGCCCAATCTGTTACGAGTTTATATACCTGAAGTAAAGGAATCAGGTGCAGGACCATGATGGATCATCACGGGATCTCACAATATCCACTACCTCTCCCGCACCTGATCCGCCATGCAGAAAATAAGAAAAGCTTTCCACATAGGCGGCACCTTGCAAAAGCATAGGCGTCCATACTTCAGCTCACTTCTAAATTAAAGTATAATCTTTCTTATAAAGTGAACCAGTTATGGGTCGCATGGCTAAAAATGCTTTCAAATATAGCAAAGATATGTAATCTTGTTTATAATATTTGTGTGTTTTATTTCTTTCCTAATAAGGATATACAAGACAACTTATTAAAGTGATATACCTACATTAATCATTATAGCCCATTTATATATATTACATAACAAAAAATATGTTAGATATTTAGAATATTAGATCTATATCAAATATTAGATACAAAGACCATAATGGTTAACTAATCAAACTGTTAATCAAAAACATTTTTTCTCAGGATAGTTTATAATATTGGTTGCCAATCTATACTTTCATTTAATCCAAATCTGGGATTCGTTGCTTCAAATCTATCAATGTAATAAGCTTCCCTGGTCAGAATTTTAGTCCTGAAATCACCACCTCGAGTGTCGGGAATAACTTTTTCTATGCCAAAAAACATGATTGAGGTAACTGGTGTCCAAATTCTACAAAATGTCTAGCAACGGGTGACGTTATATCCTGTCTCCTAATATCAGATTTGTGTTCACTAATACGGGTTTTTAGCATTCTTTCTGTTTTGCCTACATAAACTTTGTCACATGGACATTTCAATAGATAATTTGGACATGTTTTGAGTCAGCAGGAGCAAGTTTCAGGCAGAAATATTGTATAAACAGGCCCTAAAATAGCTGCCTAATGTTTGGGTGGTGGGGGGGTGGCATCCTAAAACATAATGGCTGATACCAGATTCCACTTCAAATTTAATGTACCATTTTTTCAGCAACATTTCTGGACATTTGCTGCCTGAGCCGCAGTGTCAGAAACAAGAGAGGGCCTAAAGACAATTGTCAAAGTGGACCAAAGTCCATTGTTTGGTCCGGATGGTGATGTAGTGCTATAAAACATCATGGTTGAGACCTGATTTCACTCTCAATGTACTGTGCAATTTTTTGGGCAACATTTCTGGACACGTGGGACTTGATTTGACTGTGTAGCCAAGCACTTAGGCCCCAAAAGCATTTACAACGTGCAGAAAATAGCACATTTGGGTCCTCAGGGTGGTTGCTAGCCTGTAACTATGTGTCTCAGACCTGATTTCACTCTCAAAGTACTGTGAAATTTTTTTGGCAACTTTTCTGAGCATGTGGAACATGTTTTGAATGTGCAGCCACACAATCAGGAGCCAAAAGCATTTACAATGTGCAGAAAACAGCAAATGTGGGTCTCCAGGATGGATGAGAGCTTGTAACTGCATGTCTCAGACCTGATTTCACGCTCAATGTATTATGCATTTTTTTGCCAACATTTCTGGGCATGTGGGACATGATTTAAACATGCAACCACACACTTGGGCCCAAAAAGCATTTTAAACATGCAGAAAACAGTATATTTGGGTTGGCAGGGTAGGTGTGAGCTTGTAACTGCGTGTCTCAGACCTAATTTCACCCTCAACAAACTGTGCAATTTTCTTGGCAACATTTCTGGACATGTGGGACATGATTTATCATTTAAAATGTGCAGGAAACAGCACATTTGGGTCCGCAGTATGGGTGTGAGCCTGTAACTAAGTGTCTCAGGCTTGATTTCACTCTCAATGTGTGTGCAATTTTTCTGGAAACATTTCTGGACCTGATCTGAGCTGGCAGCAGTGAGTTTCTGGCAGAAATGTTGTGTAAACAGGCCCTAAAACAACTACTTAATGTCCGGGTGGTGGGGGGCATCCTAAAATATAATGGCCGAGACCGGATTCCATTTCCAATTTAATGTACCATTTTTTATGCAATATTTTTGGACATTTACTGCCTGTGCTACAGTGTCAGAAACAAAAGGGGGCCTAAAGACAATTGCGAAAGTGGACCAAAGACCATTGTTTGATCCGGGTGGTGTTGGTGCACCATAAAGCATCATGGCTGAGACCTGATTTCACTCTCAATGTACTGTGCAATTTTTTTGGCAACATTTCTGGACATGTGGGGCATGATATGAATGTGCAGCCACACACTTAGTCCCCAAAAGCATTTAAAACTTTCAGAAAACAGCACATTTGGTTCCTCAGGGTGGGTATGAGCCAGCAACTAAGTGTCTCAGACCTGATTTCAATCTCAGTGTACTGTGCAATTTTGTTGGCAACATTCTGGGCATGTGGGACATGGTTTGAACTTGTAGCCACACACTTAGGCCCAAAAAGCTTTTAAAATGTGCAGAAAACAGCACATTTGGGTCCGCTGTGTGAGTGTGAGCCTGTAACTGCAAGTCTCAGACCTGATTTCACTCTCAATTTACTGTGCAATGTTTTGGGAAACATTTCTGGACATGTTTTGAGCTGGCAGCAGTGAGCTTCAGGCAGAAATATTGTGTAAACAGGCCCCAAAACAGCTACTGAATGTCTGGGTGGTGGTGGGGGCACCCTAAAACATAATGGTAGAGACCAGATTGCACATCCAATTTAATGTACTATTTTTCTGCAACATTTCTGGACATTTACTGCCTGTGCTGCAGTGTGAGAAACATGAGAGGGCCTAAAGACAATTGTAAAAGTGGACCATCACTTGGTCCGGGTGGTGGTGGGGCACCATAAAACATCATGACTGAAATCTGATTTCACTCTCAGTGTACTGTGCAATTTTTTTGGCAACATTTTTGGACACATGGGACATGATTTGAATGTGCAGCCACACACTTATTCCCAAACAGCATTTAAAATGAGCAGAAAACAGCACATTTGGATCCTCAGGGTGGATGTGAGCCTGTAACTGCATGTATCAGACCTGATTTCACTCTCAATGTACTGTGCAATTTTTTTGGAAACATTTCTGGACATGTGGGACATGATTTGAAAGTGCAGCCACACATTTAGGCCCAAAGAGCATTTAAAACGTGCAGAAAACAACACATTTGGATTGAGGAGTGGCCAGCAGCCGAGCTTGAAACAGCTCTGTACATGGGCTCTAATAAAAGAAAACTCTCTAAAAGAATTAGAAAAGCAAAACTTCATAAAGATAAGAAGTTCCAATATATCTTGAGAGAACTCACATTCCTGAAAAGATTGCTATTTTTTTCTACAAAATAACACTTGAATTTTCGATGTTATGGGCAGGACAAACAAGGCAGTGCCAGGCGGAGACAGGAGTAGAGCGAAGGAAACTAAATCTGGACTGAGCAGGGAAATGAACGTGGGGGCGGCTGAAGAGATTGTTCAGCCTTCTAATGCCGCACTCCTTAAAGCTATACAAAAGCTAGGTGGAAAAATGGAAGAGCTTACCCTTCAATTCAAGAGCATGGATATCAAAATTAATAAAGCAGAAGAAGACACCAGATCAGCAGTTAAGTCTGCTAACATGGCTATGACAACTACCTCCGGACTGGTAATAGAGAATGGGGTGTTGCGACGGCGGTTAGAAAATCTAGAAAACTTGTCCAGAGCAGCTAATATATGGATTCTGAGTCTTCCAGAAAGAGATGAAGATGATAACCTTACAGGGTCCGTGATGTCTGTGCTTAAGGAAATTTTTTCCTATTGAAGAACAGTTTTTGGTAATTAAGGCCTACCAAATTACTCCTCGTGGGTCTAGGCAGCGCATGGCCATGGGTCAGTTTTCTCCTCACACCATCCTCGCGGTTCTTGGGTCTGTGGTTGAGCGGGACTTAATAATAGCACAGGCAAAGAGATGTGGAACAACAAAATGGGAAGGCAGTAAAATCCATGTGTTTCCATATCTGAGCTATGCGACGAGGCAGAGGAGACAAGGTTTTAATGCTGTACAAGCCCGTCTGCGACTACTAGGATTCAGCACATTTGGTGATGCCAGCCAGCCTGCGGATTTTCTACGGGGGACAAACTTTCCAATTTGCAGAACCTGTTGAAGCGGATAATTCATTGATCATGTGGAGAAAGAGTTCAAAGCAAAGGATGCTGAATTTAGTAGTGACGAAAAGGATGGGGACTGATTCAGATACTGGTTAAAAGGTCTAACAGGACTCATTATTTGTTTCTTTTAGGGACGTGATGGGCAAATAAGGAACCTAATTAATACTTTTCTAACAAATAAGGATGTTGGTAAATTAATGGGAAGATTACAGATTGAATGTAATTGGAAACTATGTACACTCAATAATACCTGATCTTAATTTCAGATTTATATATTGAAATTTAACTTAGTTGAATTATACTACATTAGTCTAAATGTATTAGTGAACTTGTAGAGAGCTGATTTAATGGTGTTGTGTTATCAATGTAGAGGGGGATATTACTACCTAACATGATAGGGAATTGATGTTTAATTGCTTAAAAACGATGTTGATCAATCCCTGCTCATGGCAGCATTCAGCCAATCCTTAGAATTGTGTTTATAAATAGAATTTAGCTAACCCCCCCAGTGCTGTACCATGTTTTAGGGGCCTTAAAATTGAGTTACTGTAAAACTGCTGTGTCACATTACTGTAATGAGATGAGTACCATATGTATGCCTATGTAACCCCCCTGCAAATGGGGGTTCCCAAAAGTCTTCCAGGAGCTTGCCTGAATGCTCCAAGTCTGGGCAGTGCTCGGTGTCTGAGCTGTTTAAATGTGGATCCAAGTGAGTGCTGTTTGAGCCTCCACATACTGACTCTTTAAGAGCTGTCTGCTTGCAGACTTAATTAGTTTGTATGGGGGGACTGTGTATTTAATGCTCAAATTCTGCCTGAGCTGCTGTCAAATCGCTCCATTTTTGCAGTCGCTAAGAGCGCAGAGGGAGGCTAAATGAAAGATGTAACTGTTTGCCTGAAACCAGTTAGAGTGTTAAGTAAAATGCAGTTTGTCTAACCTGCCTTTCTTGCAGCTGGGACTTTGTGTGTTTTACCCCTCCATTTTGGACCTAAACTGCTGTACTGGGCCAATTGGGTTAAGGGTTCCCTAAAATGGAGCCTGTGGACAAATCAGAACTTGACTCTTAATTTTGAGCCGCCACAAGGGGATTGTATGGGCAGTGACTCTGGGAAATGTAGTTTGACCTTGGCGCCTTTTTACCAACAGAGGAGTCTTATTGTGAGTGACAGCTGAATCAGCCAACAGAATAGTGTGGAGCTAAAGGAAATGCCCTACTCTGTGATTGGAAAGATCAGATCAGTTGTGGCAAGGAAGAGAGAAGGAGCTGTGTGCTACTGCGGTGCATAGTTTCGCGCAGGAAGTGCATGTGAGGCCCTGAGTTTCGGTCTGCAGCCTTTGTGAGTGCCAGTTTGGACTGAATCTGAGTTGTGAGGAGAAAGAAGCACTAAAAGTGTGGAAACCAGGCTCACCCTGTAGAAGACTGGAGAAATTGCTGACTCAAGCTCGGTCTGTCAGGAACTGAAGCTGCTGTGTGTGCTCCCGGGTATTTTGCAATAATTGCGATCGGGATCGAGTAGCAGCCTGCCTGGTATAGTACTTTCCTTTTACATATGAATATGAGTAGTGCTTGTGGGGAATCGCTATTTCCAATCCCCCATGCTGTGTGCTGTGTGTTGAAGCGAGAAGCAAACCCCAGCTTGTCTCTGACTAAATCCGGGTGCTATCAACTGCAGTGGGGTCCAGTCACAAGGACCTTGTCCTCATGCCCTGCTCTTCTGGAAATCCAGAGGGACATTCTCCATCTGATCCTCAGCTTGGGTGTTGTGAGTACAAATCAGGGTATTCCCCTGCAGCTTGTTTTCAATCACAAGTGTGTCACCTAATTCCTGTTGTTTCACTGTTTCACGGACTGAGCTCTCTGGCTCCGGATTACAATTGGGTATTGTGCATATCTTTTCTCTACAGGGCCCTATCCATCTGCACCTGCTGGCCAACCCCGGGCAATGGACCTGGCTAGCCCCCCCCAACCTGGGTACCCAGAGTGTGACTTTTCAGCCCCTGTATGTGTGCACAGTACTGTGATTTAATGCCACCAATTAACCTGATTTCCCCCTCCCGTGTTACTGCCCCCTAAATAAATCAGATTTGTTGTTGTTATACTATATACTGTCTGTGGTGTTGGTACTTATGGAAACAGTATTGTGTTTTGCTGTGTATGTTGTTTAACCTTATTTTACAGGGGGTCCTCAGAGATGTGCTGCAGAATCAGTCTCGAGGGTAAGTGGTATCTATATGAGTGAACAGTGTGTATATATGGGGTATTGGGGCTGTAACTCTGTGTACTGTGTGAGCCACTAGAGGGAATAAAAGGGGGTCTCAGTGTCCCAGAGGGCTGTGACCAAGCTAGTCTAACCACTACAAACTCTGACCTCTGGGTGGAGGCACCCGTCATAGGACCTAGGCCCCTCAACCTGTTTGTAGTCAAACAGGCAGGGGTAGTAGCCTTTGAGATAGCGCCACCTAGGGGTTACACCTACCTATAGGGATGTTATGCTGTATGTTTAATGCAGTAAAATAATAAACATAAATTAAAAAAAAAGAAAACAGCACATTTGGATCTGCAGGGTGGGTGTGAGCCTGTAACTGTGTGTCTCAGACCTGATTTCATTCTCAATGTACTGTGCAATTTTTTTGACAACATTTTTGGACATGTGGGGCATGACTTGACCATGCAGCCACATACATAGGCCCAAAAAGTATTTACAACATACAGAAAACAGCACATTTGGGCCTCAGGGTGAGTGTGAGCCTGTAACTGCGTGTCTCAGACCTGATTTCACTCTCAATGTATTGTGCAATTTTTGGGAGCAAAATTTCTGGGCATGTTGAATATGATTTGAACATGCAGCTACACACTTGGGCCCAAAAAGCATTTAAAATGTGCAGAAAACAGTATATTTGGGTCCTTGGGGGTGTGAGCCTGTAACTCGTGTCTCAGACCTGATTTCACTCTCAACGATTGTGCAGGTGTAACCCCTGACAAATGGGGGTTCTAAAAGCTTTCCCGGAGCTTACCTAAATGCTCCATGCCTGACTGGAGTTCGCTGCAGGTCACACCTCGGGCGCCAGAGTGCTGTTGAAGCCTCCAGTACTGCCTCTTAAGCTGCTGCTGCTTGTAGGTTTTAGTGGTGCAAATAGGGGAACTGGGGTTTCCCTGCTCGAATCCCACCCCGGACTGCTGTCTAGGGCTCTGTTTCTGCAGTCTCTGGGAGTGCTGAGGGAGCCTATTTGGAAGATGTAGTTGTTCCCTTAAGAACATGTACAGTATTGGTAAAATTGCAGTTCGTCTAACTTTGGTTCCATTACAGCTGGGAATTTGTGCTGTGCCCCTCCATTTTGGACCCGGACTGTGCTAAGGGGTCCAATAGTAGCTAGAGGGCATCTAAATTGGTGTGGAAGTGACCAACCAGAAATCTGGACTCTAGATGGAGCTGGTTGACCAATGGGGACACAGCTTGTAATTCTGGGAAGTGGCATTCTGGGCCATGGCGCTGTTTTGCACCAATGAGGGCCATAGTGAGTGACTGGCATCTGAAGCCCACCTATAGAGTCGGGTCGCACCCGAATGGAGAGACTGGCCTTAGTTGTCCAGAGATAGATACGTTGTGGCTGTGAGTGAGGAAGGAGCTCTGGGCTCCAGCGCCATTGAGTGTTCACACAGGAAGCATGTGAAAGGCCTGAGTCTGCTGGTTTGAATAGCCAGCGAGCTTCGGACTGCATCCGTGAGGCGGCGATCGGAGGAGGCTGTGTAAAAGTGCAGCTACCTACCAGGCTCACCCTGTAGAGGACTGGAGAATCACTAAATTGTGCTTGGTTTGTCAGGACAGTGAAGCTGCAGTGAGATGGCCTTATAGCTGTGAGTTCAGTCGGGTCCTAGAAGCAGCTGCCTGGTATGGTACCCCTCTGTTGTTTTCCACATAAATGTGTGAGGAGGCCTTTGAAGCTCAGGCTTGGCCCTGCGAGTGGTGAAGGAGTGGTTCTCTGCTGGAGTTGTGAGTACTGAATCAGGGTAGCTCCCTGTGAAAGGTTACAATTAAAGGCCAAATCGTCTGGTTGTATTGCTGACTGTATTAATTGAGCTTTCTGGCTCCATCTGCTCTGCTCAGGAATTAAGCGCTCGTTTGTGTCAGGGCCCCAACCAGCTGCACCAAGGGACTAGCCATTAGGGCTTGGGTTCCCATAGACAGTAATCAATAGGTTAGGCCTGTGCACAGAGCCCTAGGTAGTCAAACATATATTATAGTGGTAAGCCAATCACCCTGATTTCTCCCGATCCTTGTTGTCTCCCCTTGAAATAATCAGATTGCTTATTCTGCAAAAGTACACTGGCTAGTCTGTGTATTAATGGGGAAATATTGCACAGTAAATGTGATGTAACTGTACCTTGCTTTCAAGGGGATCCCTGGAGTGAGCTGATTGGGTCGAGCCGGGGGATAAGTGTATATGTTAAAGACACTGAAAGTGAACTGTGTGGGCCACTAGTGGGAAGAAAGGGGGGTTTCAGTAACACAGAGGGCTGTGACCAAGTCAATCTCGACTGTTCTGACCCCAACCTCTGGGTGGAGGCACCTGCCAACGGATCTGGGCCCCTCAACTTGTCACAGCTAGGGCAGGCAGGGGTAGTAGCCCTTAGGATAGCACCCCTAGGGGTTACACAATTTTTTTGGAAAATTTCTGGACATGTTTTGAGCCAGCAGTGAGTTTCTGGCAGAAATATTGTGTAAACAGGCCCTAAAATGGCTACTTAATGTCTGAGTGGTAGGGGGCACCCTAAAACATAATGGCTGAGACCAGATTCCATTTCCAATTTAATGTATCATTTTTTCTGCAACATTTCTGGACATTTACTGCCTGTGCTGCAGTGTCAGAAACAAGAGAGGGCTTAAAGACAATTGTAAAAGTGGACCAAAGACCATCGTTTGGTCCTGGTAGTGGTGGGACACCATGAAACATCATGGCTGAGACCTGATTTCACTCTCAATGTACTGTGCAATGTTTTTGCTAACATTTCTAAACATGTGGAACATGATTTGAATGTGCAGCCACACACTGAGGTCCCAAAAGCATTTAAAATACCGTATGCAGAAAACAGCACATTTGGGTCCCCAGAGTGGGTGTGAGCCTGCAACTGCGTGTATCAGATCTGATTTCACTCTCAATGTATTGTGCAATTTTTTTAGCAACATTTCTGGGCATGTGGGACATGATTTGAAAATGCAGCCACACACTTGGGACCAAAAAGCATTTAAAACATGCATGAAATAGCATATTTGGGTCCGCAGGGTGGGTGTGAGCCTGTAACTGCGTGTCTCAGACTTTATTTCACTCTCACTGTACTTTGCAATTTTTTTGGAAACATTTCTGGACATGTTTTGAGCTGGCAGAAGTGAGTTTCAGGCAGAAATATTGTGTAAACAGGTTTCAAAACAGCTACTTAATGTCTGGGTGGTGGGGGGGGCACCCTAAAACATAATGGTAGAGACCAGATTCCACTTTCAATTTAATGTACCATTTTTTCTACAACATTTCTGGACATTTACTGCCTGTGCTGCAGTGTCAGAAACAAGAGAGGGCCTAAAGACAATTGTAAAAGTGGACCAAAGACCATTGTTTGGTCCAGGTGGTGGTGGGACACCATGAAACATCATGGCTGAGATCTGATTTCACTCTCAATGTACTGTGCAATTTTTTTGGCAACATTTCTGGACATGTGGGACATTAATTAAATGTGCAGCTACTAGGGCTGCGTGAACCTCTAAAAGTTCTACCTTGCAAACTTTCTGAGTAGAACCCCAAAAAGTCTACCTAGTTCTACCAGGTAGAACCCAGTAGAATCGGGTTCTACCAAGTAGAACTGGGTTCTACCATTTATAATCAAGTTCTACCAAGTAAAACCAGGTTCTACCAAGTAGAACCAGGTTCTACCAAATAAAACTAGTTCTACTATGTAAGAAAACAAGTTCTACTAAGTAAAACCAGGTTCAACATGGTATAACAAAGTTCTATAATATATAAGCAAAAAAAAAAATTACATGGTTCTACTTAATTAAGAAATCCACAGAAGTATTGCTTTTAGTTTGGGAAAGTACATGTAGTACTAAGAATGGTATAAATACAGTTAAGTATTGCAAAGCTTTGGTGCATAGGATTCTGTCTCGGTGCTCAAAAGCTTTGCAAAACTTATCATTCTTAAAGTTAGAATCTTAGTATTATATGTATATTCCCAAACATGCAAAATAAAATATGTGGACTTTTTTTTATAGTTAAGTAGAACCAGGAGGAATGTGCTTACTGCTTATATATTATTGAACCACCTGGTTACCCAGCAGATGCTTAAAAATACTAGTGTTGAAACAGATTTAGCAATTGGTGAAGGTCAGGGATGATATATGACTCGTATATTATCCCTGACAACTTTAGCTTTTTAAATCTGGTTACAGGCAGCCCAAAGAGTTAACCCCCTGAGCTGCACCCTGTCACAATAATTTTAAATCTTCCTCCACTGTTAGACTCAGGTACTAATAGAGCCCAGTTCAAAATAACTGGCGCCCGCAGTACCTACAGCTTCAACTGCTTTAGTACCAAATAAGTACATGGACAGAAGTTTACAGTACAAAATGTATTTAATCCACACAATGTGGTAAAGCAAAACGCCACACTGCCCCAGTGCTTCTGTACCTTACCTTCCCTCAGTGCCCCCCCCACCGAGGAAGGCATGGTGCCGACGCACTGGGGCAGTGTGGTGTTTTGCTTTACCACATTGTGTGGATTAAATTAAATTATGCTTCTACTTTAAACTTTGTGTATTTCTTAGTTTGGGGCTTTCTGTTATTCTGAGTAACTGTCAATGTTAGTAATACATTACCCACCATTGTTTTCTCCTTTCCCTCTAGTTCACTCTCCTGCCCTGATCCCTATACCTCCCATGGGTAACTAACATACTAATTGCCAGCAGATTAGGCCTTACGGTCTGTCAAGTCTGCTCGAACCTCAGATCCCTAGTTGGGTACCGAGGCCCCCCCTTTGTGTTCCAGAAACCCCTATCATCCATCCCCACCCTCTGGGTCAGGCCATCATCTGATACATCCGCTTTCTGTGTCTGTCCCACCCTCTCTTGAAGTCCTCCACTGTGGATCTCTGAACCAGCTCACCAGGCAGCATGTTCCAAGGATCCAACACCCTCTCAGTGAAAAACCTCCTCCTCTTTTCCCCCCTCACCCGTCCAGCTTCCAACTTCAAACCATGCCCTCTGGTGATACCTCCTGCTTTAGTCTAAAGATCCCTCCGTGTTTACTCTATTTATTCCTTTGAGGTACTTGAGACCTCAATCATGTCTCCCTGTCTCTGCTCTCTCCAATGAAAACAGGCAGAGCTCCTCAAGTCTGCCCCTCATATGTCAAATCTCTAGTCCTCATATCACCTTAGTTGCCCTCTTCTGTACCTCTCCAGGAGCTGTATGTCCCTCTTCAAGTGTGGTCTCCAGTACTGTACACAGTACTCAAGGTTGGTCTAACCAATCCATTGTACAGCGGCAGAATCACTTCCCTGCACCTAGAGATCCCCTTACGATGCATCCCAACATCCTGTTTGTTTTGCTAGCGCTCTCCTACACTGCTTGGTGTTATTCATACATGCATCCACTATGACCTCTAGGTCTTTTTCCCCTGTTGAGACCTCCAGCGCCTCCTCTCCCAGGGTGTACCTATGTTTAGGGTTTCCCCACCCAAGATGTAACACCTTGCACTTGGTGATATTGAAATTTAATTTCCATGTTTGAGCTCACCTTTCCATGGTGTCCAGGTCCCATTGCAGGACCAACCTCCCCTCTTCCCCCTTAACTACTGCTGCCATCTTGGAGTCGTCAGCAAAGAGACTCATTTCACACTCTACACCCTCTCTGATGTCCGAAATGTATGCAATAAACAGGATTGGACCCAGGACCGAGCCCTACGTTACCTCACTACCGACTTCTCTAGGGCTCGAGACCTCCCCACTGACCACTACTCTCTGAGTGCATCCAGTTAGCCAGTTTTCAATCCATCTGACCATCAAAGGGCCTACTCCCAACCCCGTCAGTTTCTCCACCAGACCATTGTGGGGGACAGAGTCGAATGACTTGCTGAAGTCCAAGAATAATACATCCACAGGCTTTCTCCTGTCCAATTCTGATGTTACCCATTCGTAGAACTCCACAAGATTGGTTTGACATGATCTATCTGGCACAAACCCATGTAGCTGACTATCCAGACCTTCCTACCTCCTCCAAGTACACCCCTCAATCGTCTTTAGTATACTCTCCATTAATTTTCCCACCACCGAGGTCAAACTGATGGGTCTATAGTTACCTGGTACTTCCCTCGATCCCCCTTTATGGATTGGCACCACATGTGCCTCTTGCCAATCCCTAGGCACCCTCCCTGTCTCAAGCGACCTGTTGAAGAGCTCCACCTGGGGTGCAGCAAGTATGTCTACCAATTCCCATAGTACTCTCAGATGAATGCCATCTGGCCCAGGAGATTTATCTTTCTTTAGGCCCTAAAGGGCTAACCACACCCTTTCGGTGGAGATAGCATCATCTGTCCCCTCCACCTTACTGGCCTTTTTATCCTCATCCTGATGTGACACCCCTGGGGTACCTCTCCCTTCCTCTTGCTCTATTTCTGCTGATACCACTCACTACCACTTCTATCCCCATCGTGCCTTGTTTTGTAGATATCCCATCCCCCTCCCTAGTGAACACAGAGGAGAAGTACTCATTTAATACCCCTGCCTGGTCCCTCGCCTCTTCCACCCACCCTCCTTCTGATCTCAACCTGCTGAGATGGCTCTCTGGTGATACCTCCCTGCTTTAGTCTAAAGATCCCCTCCGTGTTTACCCTATTTATTCCTTTGAGGTACTTGAAGACCTCAATCATGTTCCCCCTGTCTCTGCTCTCCTCCAATGAAAACAGGCAGAGCTCCTCAAGTCTGCCCTCATATGTCAAATCCCCTAGTCCTCATATCACCTTAGTTGCCCTCTTCTGTACCCTCTCCAGGAGCTGTATGTCCCTCTTCAAGTGTGGTCTCCAGTACTGTACACAGTACTCAAGGTATGGTCTAACCAATCCATTGTACAGCGGCAGAATCACTTCCCTGCACCTAGAGATCCCCCTTACGATGCATCCCAACATCCTGTTTGTTTTGCTAGCCGCTCTCCTACACTGCTTGGTGTTATTCATACATGCATCCACTATGACCTCTAGGTCTTTTTCCCCTGTTGAGACCTCCAGCGCCTCCTCTCCCAGGGTGTACCTATGTTTAGGGTTTCCCCACCCAAGATGTAACACCTTGCACTTGGTGATATTGAAATTTAATTTCCATGTTTGAGCCCACCTTTCCATGGTGTCCAGGTCCCATTGCAGGACCAACCTCCCTCTTCCCCTTAACTTCTGCTGCCATCTTGGAGTCGCTCACAAAGAGACTCATTTCACCTCTACACCCTCTCTGATGTCCGAAATGTATGCAATAAACAGGATTGGACCCAGGACCGAGCCCCGTCTACTCACTCACCGACTTCTCTAGGGCTCGAGACCTCCCCACTGACCACTACTCTGAGTGCATCCAGTTAGCCAGTTTTCAATCCATCTGACCATCAAAGGCCTACTCCCAACCCCGTCAGTTTCTCCACCAGACCATTGTGGGGGACAGAGTCGAATGACTTGCTGAAGTCCAAGAATAATACATCCACAGGCTTTCTCCTGTCCAATTCTGATGTTACCCATTCGTAGAACTCCACAAGATTGGTTTGACATGATCTATCTGGCACAAACCCATGTAGCTGACTATCCAGACCTCCTACCTCCTCCAAGTACACCCCCCAATCGTTCCTTTAGTATACTCTCCATTAATTTTCCCACCACCGAGGTCAAACTGATGGGTCTATAGTTACCTGGTACTTCCCTCGATCCCCCTTTATGGATTGGCACCACATGTGCCTCTTGCCAATCCCTAGGCACCCTCCCTGTCTCAAGCGACCTGTTGAAGAGCTCCACCTGGGGTGCAGCAAGTATGTCTACCAATTCCCATAGTACTCTCAGATGAATGCCATCTGGCCCAGGAGATTTATCTTTCTTTAGGCCCTTAAGGGCTAACCACACCCTTTCGGTGGAGATAGCATCATCTGTCCCCTCCACCTTACTGGCCTTTTTATCCTCATCCTGATGTGACACCCCTGGGGTACCTCTCCCTTCCTCTTGCTCTATTTCTGCTGATACCACTCACTACCACTTCTATCCCCATCGTGCCTTGTTTTGTAGATATCCCATCCCCCCCTCCCTAGTGAACACAGAGGAGAAGTACTCATTTAATACCCCTGCCTGGTCCCTCGCCTCTTCCACCCACCCTCCTTCTGATCTCAACCTGCTGAGATGGCTCTTAGTTTTTCTCCACTCCCCAATGTATCAGAAGAACCCCTTTTCCCCTCCCCATATCCCCTGTGCCAGCCGCTGCTCTTTACTGGACTTTGCCCCCCGCACCATCCGGGTGACATTTCTAGATGCAAGATGGTACATTTCCTTTTCCCTATCCCCTCTCATTGTTTTATATTTTTTGTAGGCAGCCTTCTTTTCCCTGACCGCTACCTGAACCTCACTGGACCACCAGCATGGTTTATGTGACCTTGCTCCCTTACGCTTCACCTTAGTGCAGGTCCTGACTGCCTCATGAAGTCCCAGTTTTATGACTTCCCATCTCTTTTCCACATTTGTCATTGTTGTAATCCCCTTCAAGTGATCCTTGAGAATATTTCACATGCCCACAAAGTCTGCTCCCCTGAAGTCCACTGCCAGTGTCCTAGATCTCTCCCCCCTCCCCCATGCTTATTTGAAACCAGACAGTATTGTGGTCGCTCCCAGTCAGGGGATCCTCTACAACCAGGTCCCTTACCAGATCCCCATCCGCCAGAACCACGTCCAGGACATGCCCCTCCCTTGTGGGCTCCATCACGTGCTGTGTTAAGAACACATCCTGGAAGCCATCCAGCAGCCTTTGCTCCTTGGCCACCTTAGAGGACATGGTTCCCCAATTTGTACCTGACATATTAAGGTCCCCCATCAACACCATTCCCTCCCCTTTTGGTCCACACTGGGCAATGATATTGTCCAGCAAACCATCCTTCAGAACATCACCCATCCCGGGGGGCTTATATACCACACGAGCTTGACCTTACCTCCTGCCGGGTTCGTAAGTGACCCATAAGGCCTCCACATTTCCCTCTGCCTTCTACCCTAGCAATTTCTATGTCATCCCTAATGAACATAGCCACTCCACCCTCCTGCCCTCCTTTCTATCCTTCCTAAGCATAGTGCACCTCACACGATTAGGTCTCAGTCAAGTTTTTTGTTGGCCCACGTTTCTGTGACCGCCACCACATCCACCCCTCCGAACAGCATGGCCTGGAACTCTGGCAACTTGTTTCCCAAGCTCCTGGCATTTACTAACACCACCCCCATCCCTAATCCCCTTTGTTGAACCTCACCCAGGTTCCTTATTCTTCTATCCACCCTCTGCTCCTCCTGAAACCTCCTGCCCCAGTCTGTTCCCCTCCTTGGGGTTGAAGGCTGCTCCCCTCATCTGGAGGAGATGGCTTCTGGTCAGCCCCTCCCTTATCCTTCCCCCTCACAAGTTTAAACCCCATTTTTCTTGAATGTAGTCAGCCACCCCATGTTTAAGAACTTCCTTCCCTAATGGAGCAAGATGAAGCCTGTCCTTGGCATACATTCCCTTATCCTCCCAAACTCCTTTCCAGTTCCCTAACACCCCTGAGCCTCTTTCTTCACCCCACTTTCTGAGCCAGTCATTAACCTCTGTGATCTTCATTTTTTTCTCCACTGAGGCCTTTGTTACTGGCAATATCTCTGAAAAGGAAATGTTGCATCCATTATCCCGACAGACTCTGGCAAGTTCTCGGAACCTTGCTTGGATTTTGAAAACTCTATTTCCCTCTAGATCGTTAGTTCTCAAATGCACCAGGAAATCCGGTTTCCCTCCACAATCCCTAACCAGTTCATATACCATGAACTTTGCTCTGTGCACTGTCAGCCCAGAGATACTCACTACCTTCACCTGGCTATGGCATCCACCCCCCTGTCCCTCCCAATGGATACCCCTAATCATCGAGTCTCCCAACAACAGAACCTTAACACCGCCATCATCCCTATGGTTACCTCCACTATGTGCTATCAACCCCCCCGTCCCCCCTTTATTTGTGATCTCAATTTCATGGGAGTTTTCCTCCATTAGAGAGACCCCTTGTCACCTCTCCCTTCTGCCTCCCTTGTTATTTTGCCCACTTAACTCAGACCCCCTGAATAGGTGCCCCCTTTAACCCTCTCTTATCAGAACCATTTATCCTGGCCCTGATGGTTTCCCTTCCCCACACCACCATCCTCCTCCCTTGTAATTGTACCCCCTGCCTCAGGGCCCTCTGTAGGTCCCCTTTACCTAGGGCCCCATCCTTGGTAACAGCCACCCCTCCTGAAGGGGCCTCCTCCCTCCTTGTTTCCCAGTTTCTCTCAGTCGTGCTCTCCTCCCTCATGTCTGCAATATGTTGCATCTCCCCATCTGCTTAACATTTATGTTTCCCCTTCTTCCTCTGGGACTATTTCTATCCTTTCCTTTGCCAGTCTGTGATGCCCTATGGGTATCAGACTGCCTCCCCCCGGCCTCTGTATCAGTTTCTTCATTTCCACCAACCCCTTCCTCCCCCTCTAGGTTGCTTAATAGTGCAAATTTATTGTAACACTCTATGCCAGCCTCCATCAAGTAACCTGAGTTTCCCTGACTGCGCCTCTAAACTGCCCCTCTTCCTCCCTTCTTGCCCTGTTCTCCTTAGGAGCTCCCTTCCCACAGTCTGCTCTTTTAGACTTCCCCACAACAGCCCCTCTCTTCTCACTGTCTGCTCTTCTAGGCTTCCCCCTTTATATTTGGAATGTTTACTCCATAAGTTTTCCCCTTAGAGTCAACATCCCCATCTAAGGATCCTCTATCCCTAATACCACCCCCGCTTGGTGTAACATAATTTCATGTAATTTCTGAGTGTTACCCCAGCCGCCCCTCAGCCCCACCCTTCTGCTGCCCATATCCATACTCCTTATCCTTGGACACACACCCCAACTCTCCCAGCTTACTCCTTAACCAGTCTACTTCACTTCTGATATGAGATAGCTGTCTACAGAGTGGGCAGCCTCCCTCTCTCCAGGCCCAATTGAGAATTATTGCCACCCCACAGCCTGTGCAGCCTACAACCCTTCCGAAGATGCCTGCCATGGTGGAATGTGGCCACCCTGTTTGTCCCTCTCTGTTCATAATGACACACACCCCTTTTCTCAGTCCCTTCCCCCTGGAATACAGTCTCACTCTATACTGACTGCAGTTGTTTACAAACCCTATTTCAACCCCATCAATCATGTTCCCAAGTCTCACAAACACATGCAGTCCAGTGTGTGTCCAGTCCTGCTAACAGTGTGTGTATGCAGACATCAGGTACTGTATGATGTCACAGGCCCACCAGTTCCTGTTGCTTCAAATTTTAGACACAAACAGAAATGCACAGTCCTTCAGTCCCAACCCCAGTGGCTTTTCAGTATTTAAGAAAGCCTACAAAACAGGGTGGGTGGGAGGGAGGCTCTACCTCCACCAGGCAAACATCACATTAAATTTCACTGTAATTATCACTGCCAAACAAGTGTTCCCACAAGCCCCAATAGTTACAATATCACAGCCCAAGTAACAGTTCTAACTTAAAATAAGTAATTTTAACACCCAGAACTAATTTCAGTACAAAACTATTCAATATTTCAGTTTAAACAGAATATAAACCAAACCTCTTTCCTAAAAACCTCCTACTTCTGTTCCCAGGTGGACAATGAAAGACCAACTATGTCAATATTACTTCATTTGTCCACCCTCCCACCCTCCCAAACATCTGCCTGTTCCTCATCTTTACTCAGAATAATTGAAAACCCATAACAGTATACCATCTGCAAATTGTGTTTATGATGCCAAGTCATGTGCATGGTTTGGTGTCTAACAATGGAGGGCGAATTGTATTTGTAAGAGGGAGTGTCCCAGGGGGTTTGGAGGGCTTGAAGTTTCGGACGGGGGCTAGGGTAAGATCAGTGATATTTATTTTATTGTTACGATAGTCAGTGCAGTTTGTGGGAACAATATTTTGTAAAATCTATTTTTTTTATTTTCATTTTACAGGCTATAATGAAAACAGTTTCTATTTGGTGAATGGTTCCTTCAGATCAAAACATTGGATGTCATTGGGTTCAACACTGAAATTGGGAATGTACTGTAAAGTTGACATTTAACAGCAAAAAAAAAAAAACAAAACATTTTTTAAATTAAATTCCCATCTGGAATTGTACCAGAAGAACAGTTATTTATTATTTAGTTATTTTATTAATGTTTTTGTTTGTTAACAGCCAGTAATAAGTATTAATTGAGTGTGTATTTTGTAATAAAAATCCAGTAAAACAAATGAAGAGATGTGTGACAATGTGTAGTCATTTCTGGTTATTTTAGCTGAACTGCCATATGCAGTGGTCCTTCAGTTTCAGGTGCTAGTCAGATTGGGCCTTAGTGGCACATGAGAAGTTAACCCAGCAGTGGATGTTTGTTTCTGAAATTAAAGGAACTCAAGGATGAGGAGGAGACAGGGGGACCCACCAGTGGAAGAAAGACAGCTGGAAAGGCTAGTGGCTACTAGTGGCAACAGAATCCTTCACCATCATTGTCTTCGTCATCAACGTGGCATGATGTCATCTGTGTGTTGTCAACCTGCATACATTTGGGACAGTATGTGTTTTTGAATTGAGGCAGGTTCATTTTTTAAAAAGTGAGCCTTTCTACATTCTTTGTGGAAAGACATGTTCTTTAGTCATTCACTATTACCCCAGCAGCACTAAAAATTCTCTCTGAATATGTGCTGGCAGGTGGGCAACTGAGGTATTCAATTGCGATCTCAGTTAAAGAAGGCCAGATCAATTTTTTCTGTTGCCAATGCAGCAATGGTTCATCACCTGCAGTGAGATGTACAGTCTCCTCCATATAATCCTTGACCATTTTTGCAGCAGGGACTTCTGGTACCACTGTTGCCAGCTGAGCCTTCCCAGCTGTCTTTATTAGACCAAAGTCTGACAGCATGTCCCACAGTGGTTTATCCTCTTGTGGTGTAGCAGCAGTTCTGGTTTGCATTTGATGAGCCAAAACATCAGTAGTGGTGGCAGCAGCAGCAGCAAGAGCCAGTTGTGCACCCTCCCTCTCCACCAGATTTTGTTCAGAATTTGAATGTTGCCAAAAGGGCACTGATGATGTACTACTTTTTTCAACTATACATGCTGACACTTTCTCAATTAACAGTTCACGATAATGTTCCAGGTCTTTAAAGTCATGTGGTTTGAAGAATGTCTCAATTGTATCCTTAAACTGAGGGTCCAGAAGTGTGGCCAAAATGTAATGTTCTGCTTTGCACACATTTACAATGCACTCATCAGCCAGGAAGGTTTGTATCATTTTTCCAACAAGTGATGCAGCATTGATGTCACCATTGTCAAAGAACTGTGACTCGAGATGCTGCAGTCTTATCCTGATGAGTGAAATTAAGGGTAGGATCTGACTTAGTCCGGCACCATCAGAGCTCACCACTCGGGTAGCCTCCTCAAAGGGTTTAAGGACACAACAAAGATTCTCCATTGGACGCCACTGATTGGGGCTGATATTCACATCTCCTTTCCCAATGCCATGTTGGACTGCATACTGGTGAATGGCTTTCTGTTGTTCAAGCATTCTCTGCATCATATAATAAGTGAAATTCCACTGGATTGGAACTTCCTGTATCATCTGGTAAGGAGAGGGAGGCTGTTTTCAATTTGAATCTGCCGCAACAACTTTCAGGCTTTCACAGAATGGCTAAAATGGGTGCACACAGTGCGGGTAGCTGCAATCAAGTTCTGCACATTTCAGTCCTCACTGATAAAGTCTTTTACCACCAAGTTAATAGTGTGTGCAAAGCATGGTGCATGTGTAAACCTACCAAGTCTTACTACTTTCACAATATTTGAAGCATTGTCAGACACTATAAACCCTGGTTGCAAGGACTTTGGAGTCAGCCACTCAGCAAACTTTTCTTCAAGGCCCTGCAGAAGATGTTCCGCTTTGTGGTCTTTTTCAAAACCATAAATACATAAAGCTGCCTGCCTTTGAACTGTGAAAGTCCCTTGATTCTTGCTGCTGCTGCCGCTACCAATGCCACTACATGCTGATGATGATGAGGAGGAGGAGGGAGGAAAGTTTACCCAATGACCAGTCACAGCCATATAGTCAGTCATCTGACCACTGGCTCACATATCTGTCGTGACATGAATCTTTTTGCCCACTGAACCTTTCAGAGCATCAGACACGCTTTTCTGAACAGCATCATACAAGTCTGGAGTGGCAACACTGGAGAAATATGTCCAGCTGGGGACCTGATACTTTGGCACAGTGATTTCCATGAGTGCTTTAAAACCTGGGTTAGCCACAAATGAGAATGGGAGTAAGTCAGTGGCTATCATCTCCCCAATTGCCTTTGTCAATCACCTTGCCTCAGGCCTGTTGGGCTTATATTTCTGTGACCGCTCAAAGCAGTCTTTCAAAGAAATTTGATGCTTGCTGCTATCACCTGATTTTATGGGCTGCTTTCCTTGACCTTTACTACCATGAGGGGTGGATGTTGTGGCCATGGCTGGCATATGACTCCAATTGAGCTGTGGTGGTGGACTCAGAGGGGAAAAGAAACATGAAATTGAGGATGCTGTGCTTTGACTGGAAGGAAGACTTTTATCATCCTCCACCTCTGCATCAGTTACTTCATCACCTTGGTAAACATCCATTATCTCATTTTCCCTCAACCGAGTGCAGAAGTGCAATAACTTGTGTGTGCTCCATTGGTGCTTTTTGATACTGATACTGATAAATGTGAGACTTGTTCATATGTCTTATCATTGTGGATATTCCCAGTCGAGTACCCACTTTACCACGACTTAATGTTGTTTTGCATAATTTGCAAACCACATGGCTGCCAGATGATTTATCTTGTGTGAAAAAATCCCACACAATGGATTTCACAGATTTTATTGCACTGCTGCTTATAGGGGAGGATAGGCTCATTACTACCACTGTCACCACCACAGCCACTACTACTTCACGATCTCTTTAAGGTCTTTTGATGGCCATCTGCATGTAATTTTGAAGATGCACAACCTCTCTGACTGGTTGAACTGCATCTCTTTCTTCCCCTCATGAAGCCTGTCCATCTTCTGTCCTCTGTTGTTCCTCTGCATGTGTGGGTGTCTGACTCTCTGAGTTATGCCCCACTATCATTATTGTTTTTTTAGCACCACAGCCATCCTTCTGAGAACTAATTTTTGTTCTTTTTCTGCCTTTGTATTTCTCCTCTTCATCCCACTCTCCAGAGCTACTACTACTTGACATACTGACTGCTGCCTTATCTACTACAAACTCAGGATCTGTTCCATGGATTTCTCCCTCACTCTCATTGGTCTTGTCCTCCTCCTCCTCATCATCATCATCATCAACCATCACTCTGCTTATTAAAACTGTCTGCCGCACTATTATGGACCTTGTGCTCATCCTCTGAGTACCACGACAGGTTACTCCTGCCACGTCCTGAATTTTCTGTACTGTTGTTACTGTTGCCTGGATTGCCTGAGAAGTGCTGCTATTTTTTTTACCACTCATGTCTGCATCGAGTCAAGTACTTTTATTTTAGTAAGACACAGGGAAGTGTACTCCCAAATAGGTAAATACGGCACTGCTTGCTGCATCGAGTCAAGTACTTTAAGTGACAAGACACAGGGATATTTTCTCCCTAACAGGTAAATACAGCACTGCTTGCTGCGTCGAGCCAAGTACTTTAAGTGGTAAGACACAGGGATATTTTCTCCCAAACAGGAAAATACAGAACTGCTGGCTGAGTTGAGTCAGGTACTTTAAGTAATAAAACACAGGGAGATTATTTCCCAGACAGGTAAATACAGTACTACTGGCTGCGTCGAGTCAAGTACTTTAAGTAGTAAGACAGAGGGATAATTTTTCCGAAACAGATAAATACGGCTATGTCAAGTCAGGTACTTTAAGTAGTAAAACACAGGGAGATTACTTCCCAGACAGGTAAATACAATACTACTGGCTGCATCAAGTCAGGTACTTTAAGTAGTAAATCACAATAAGATTATTTCCCAGACAGATAAATACACCACTACTGGCTGCGTCGAATGAAGTACTTTAAGTAGTAAAACAAAGGGAGATTATTTCCCAGACAGGTAAAGACATAAGTTGTTAAAATGAAAATCAGATTCAGGGGCAGGCCACACACAAAACAAAATAACAACCTTGACTCTGCCTAAGTTGGTTCAGTTGAACATTTTGCCTTGAGTGCTCATTCCCAGATAGAAAGCACTAAAATCTGTTTATCTGCCCCAAGAAAGAATAAGAAAGATGCTGCTTGTCTAATGCAAAAAAAAGAAAAATAATAATAATAATAATAAATCTGTGCTGTTGCAACAATGAGTCTGTCAGTCCGAGTGTCTGGAGTGGACTCTGTTACCCCTCCCCCACAACACAAACTGCCATCTGCTACTGCTACTATTTAATTTCATTGCCTTGCAGCAAGTTGCTGATTTAACTTAGTTATGCTTATCTCTCTTCAAAATCAATCTTTCAGGTTTCCAATTTATTTTTTTCAGTTCAGTTCTTCACACACACAACCAACACGGTTCATCATGATGAGTGACTATAGTACAGCACTGCCACCCACCATGCACTCCTGCTGGTATTTTCCCCTTCCCTCTACTGACTCCCAGTCAAATGGCCCCACTCCTCATCTTGTCCAGTAAAATAAGAAAATATTTACATCAACTGTTGCATTGCACTGCAGTAGTGCCAGCAATATATATTTTTTAAAGGTACAATTGAAGCTTTTGCAGGCTCTCACACAGAGTACAAGACTATGGACGGAGAGAGAGAGCAGTTCACTGTCTTTCTGCTGCTCGTCTCATTAACTGCCAAATCAGAAAACTGGTGCTGCGCTACTCAACTCTGTCTAGCCAGTCACCTACATGAACTGTGCAATTTTTTGGCAACATTTCTGGACATGTGCGATCACCAGTGATTTTATATTTTACATATGCCCGCGATCGGGCGAGGGGAGGAGGTCCACTGGACCAGCACGGAAATTAGGGAATTAGTTTTATTTTTATATATTTGGGGACTGGAAATATTGCTGAGAGTCTGGGAGGGGGGATTCTTTATTTTGGACCAGCGATCAACCGGGAGTGGGACTACTAGACACCAGGGCAAAAATATTTATTTATTGCTGGTCAGGAGGGTAGGAAAGACATTGTTGTCCTTGTGCATGGCTGAATACCGAATACCAGCTGAATAGTGGACTATTTGGTATTCGGTTCCGAATATTCAGATAGTCCATTATTCGTGGTATTCAGAAATTAATATTCGGTATTCGCACAGCCCTAGTAAGCAGGTCCTAAAACAGTTACTTAATGTCTGGGTGGTGGGAGACATCCTATAACATAATGGCTGAGACCAGATTCCACTTCCAATTTAATGTACTATTTTTTCTGCAACATTTCTTGATATTTGCTGCCTGTGCTACAGTGGCAGAAACAAGATAGGGCCTAAAAACAATTGTAAATGGCAGCCAAAACAGCATTTTAATGTCTGGTTGCTGGTGGAGCACCATAAAACATCAGGACTGGTGGCACATTTCAGTCTCAATTTGATGTCACATGTTTTGGGAAGCATTTCATTATCTGAGGGTCCTGTTTTACATAAGCAGAGCCAAGATTCACTCTCACATAGCTTTGGAAAATATGTTTGTTCATAGTAAAGTGCTCACACTTGACATTTGTGGATATGATAGAAGGAGCAAGGAGGAAACATATAAAGGAAAATGGAGTAAGATAAAAGTAGGAAGGTACACGATTTATGGGCATGGTACTACAAGCACAAGGACAGGGAGGCGGGAACTGGGGAGTGGGGATCTGCATGGTCAGGAGGACAAACTTACTCATATTCATATATGAAAGGGTATGGGAAATGGAGGGCGCATAAACCAACTGGAAAAGATAAAACGAACAAGAGGATATAGATCAGACGACAAAGAGGACAGAAACAAATGAAAGGGTACAGAAGAAGAGGAGGACAGAAAATATATATATATATATTTAGTTTGTTTGATTTTTGTTATTTTTAGAGGGTGAAGATGAGGGAAGAATGACAGTAACAAAGCAAGGACAAGAGAAAGAAAAGACAAAAAAGGCTGTTGCTAGTGCAGTGCTGACTGGTCTGTAGGCTGACCATTACACTGCACCATCGCCAGGTATACTTTCTGACATGCCACTACCACGCAGCTCCTTCAGAAGCTCAAACATTTTGTCTTGCTCTGAAGGAGTTTCCTGAGGTCCCCCTTGACCTCCTCTCAGAAATCATTGAACTCACTGTGCAGAGCTCCCACCTGTCTGGTCAGTGCTGTCAGTTCATCACTCACTGCTGCTGGTGCTGGTGCTGGGGTGGCTGCAGGCTGTGCTGGGTCCCCACCATGAACCTGGCAATGCCTCTGCCTCTGAGGTGAGAGTGATGGAGGCTCTGCACCTGCCTCCTGTTGTTTCTGCCTTCTGCTGCGGCACCTATTCCCACCACTGGCCCCCTTCACCTTCTACTACCAGCTCAACAGCACCCTGGGCCCCTCTGCCTGCTGCAACCTCTTTTCATTTTTCAAGCCAATCTGCAGTGTAGTGGTGCTGCAGATGGCTTCTTTGCCTACCAGTCCCAAAATGACCCCCAGTCTTTCCCCTTTTCACTGATGTGCCACACAAGGTGCAGATCACAATGGAGCTGCCATTTGGGTTTTTCCTAAAAAAAACATACACAACAGATGACCCTGTCTGTGGGGTTGGGGGGGCAACAGCTGATGTCCCAGTGCCAGTGGGCACATCATGCTCCTGCTCAGAGGAGGCAGGGGCACATGCTCCAGCTGGGGGGTGGCATCTGGACATGCCTGCTGCTGCCTGGAGATGGGGGCCACAGGAGGATCCAGCTGCTGCTGTTGAGAATGGGCAAGAGGCTCATGCTGCTCCTGGGAAGTGGGGGCTAAATTCTCCTGCTGGGGGTGGGGGGGGCAAATGCTCCTGCTGCTGTTCGGGGGGGCACAGATAGAAATGCCTACCTATTAATACGGATACTGGGTCGGGGTGGTCCAACTGCCCTCTTCCCATTCCCACTAGTCTCCATAAATTTTATCTCTAGCTCCTTCTCCTCCCCCAAAAAAACAGAAAAAAAGAAAGGGGAGTTTTACACACACACTCGCGCACATGCACACAATACAAAAGCTAGATAACTATAAAAATGAAGAAAAACCACTAACTGAAAATATTAACTTTTTAAACTAATGGGTAACAGAGATCAGAAATCAAATAAGCTGCAAATGCAAACACACAAACACACACACACACACACACACACACACACAGTCCACTAATTTTTCAGTGAAGTGAGCTCTCCTAGTCTCTCTCCTCTCCTACTTCCTAGCTGAAACAGCTCTAAAGGAAGTAGATTTAGTCTGACTTCCTTCCTAAGTGCAGTCACCCATGTGACCAGCAGTCTGCTAGAGAGAAAGTCATGTGATAAGCTTTTTTCCCCAATTTCACCTGACTCTTACATCTGGTGAAATGTGCAGTCAAAAGGCAAAATTGACAGTGAAATGTCACCAAAATTTACAGGTGAAATTTCACCATTAGGGCACAATTACATGAAATGTTTCACATGGCGAAACTGGCAATTTCACCAGAATTTCACCAGCAAAATTAAATTTTGCTGCATCTCTAGTTATAATTCTGACACCTCCATAGGTGCTTCTATCACATCTACAGTCATTGTTGTATCCTCTGTAAATATCCTCTCCCATACCCTCAGTCATGCCCTCTATAGTCATAGTCTCCATAGGACGGGCCCTGGTTTTGGCATGGCTGAGGTTGTGGGTATTGCTGAGGGCCTTGGTGGAACTGTGATTCAAGACCAGGTGGTGAAACCACAACCAGGGAAGGTGGAACAGGGTTGATAGTTTGGACTACCCCTACAGGATCAGGTACAGCCTTGGGCTGCTCCACAGCTTTTTTTCTGGTGGCATTTTGTTGCCCTTTTTCTTTTTCTGCTTCCTGTTTTTGGTAGACAATAGCTCACCCCCTTCCATAGTCAAAGTATCCAAGATAGTTACTTCAAACACTTGGACTTTAAAGGTGAGGCCCCCCTTTTTCTGTAGAGGGGATTCATCACCTCTTCCAGAGTCCCAGATGTGTTCTTGCTTTCTTACGACCCAATGAACATTCCTGGGCCTCTTAGAATTTTACCTGTCTCCATCAGTTTCAAGGCATCTGTAACAGTCTTTGATTTTAAATACCCTGTTCCTTCTCAGACACCTTTTATTTCCTTTGGACCTATCAGGTGACATCTTCAGAGCCAGAACTTATTTTTGTTTAGTTTTATGTCTCTTTTTATGTTTATCACATGATTCCTCTTCTGAACAGGGGTATTCCTTTTCAGGGAAGGAGTCATCAGTGCCTGATTCTGCAGATGTTCTTGGTCTTACCTGATTTTTACGCTTGGCCTTGTTGTCTACCACTTGGGCCTTTAAAACTTTGCATTTTCCTGATTTAATAAACTCCTTTTACAAAAAGGTACAATACTCCCTTAATTACTCAACTGGTATAGCTCCACAATCTAAGTCACCCAGTATAGCGGATCTCTTTAAGATCTTCTTCAGTTTTTCTAGTGGGCTGCTTTCTTTATTTACATGTATTGTCACTTTTTTCTCTACCCTTACTTCTTCTAGGTCTGATTTACTTTCAACACTACAGTATATGCCACTGGAGACTACTTCTGGTGCCTTTCTTTCAATTCTTTATACTTTTTGTTTAGTTTCTCATGGTACTCACTAGCAGGGTCATAATCACACTGTAATTCAAAATTCTCCTTATCTAAATCAATATATAACATCTTGTATTGCTTAGCCCCACATAGTTCTTCTTGCAAAACTGCACAGGTATGATCTTTTTTGTAACCATTTCTCTAGTAGTTCAACCTGACCTATTAACTTGATACACCCTTTACATGTGACAGCTTCATCCTCACTGCTATGATGTTGGTGAAAAGGTGTCACTATCTTAGTTTTAATACCATCTGCATTTAAGATTTCTTCTGTCATAGCTTTCAATAATAATCCTTCTGAACAACAATTAAATAGCATTATATAACACAACAGTTTAAATAAATAAATAACCAAATCTTTCTTTCAAGGCCACTGATTTACAATGATTAAAACAATGAACTTCCATTTTCAAGACTTCAGATTCTGGAATTGCACCAGTGATTGCTACTCCGATTTCTGGATTTTACCAGGATTCTGCTGTAATTTTTTTATTATCCATATAAATAATTAGAATAAGAGAATATTTAATATACAAAGTTGTAAATAAAGCAAATTGAAAATAGTACAGGAAGCAAGTATAAGAAATACTCAAGTTTTGTTGATTTAGTGATCTGGTATAAAATGTCAGACTCCATGAAATCTTTGCTTTTATTGGTGTTCAGGCAGACTGAATTCTGGAATTTTACTGGGATTTCCTGTAAAAACTGAAAACCAGTGGCCTTGTGTTATGATGCTTCAAATGTCTTTTCCTTGCTTGCAGCAATACTGAGTCAGACAATTACTTTAGAACTATTTATTATTGCACAAGTTATATTTAGTGCAATGCACTAATTGGCCACAATTGTTCAAATTTAATTTCACGCTCTGCAATTAGCTCCTAATTTGTGTCCATTGAAAATATGCAATTTTGACCAATGAGTGCTATTTTATTTTAGTGCAATTATCACTTAAACAAATATAAGTATAATTATTTTACATCAAATATGTCCTGTTCTACAATACTTCAGACTGTATTTTCTCACTTTGTCTAGGGGTATCTTTAGTATTCATTGAGAAGCCAAAACAGAAAAAAAAATATTTATGCCATTCAGTAACTTTGCAATTAAATAATCATAATAATCTATTTCCCACATGCATTAGGATGTGGACTGCTATTCACCAAACAATTATCCCAGTGGACAAGAGATCCCAAAATGTTGTAACAATGGGTCTAAATACCAATTTCTTATTATGGAACTTAGCTAAGCCTTTAGCATTGTGTCACAAAAGTTGCATAAATTATATAACCAAAGTAAGAAGGGTTGAAATCATATCTAGCCCCAAGTGTATATAAATTCTAGATATGGCAAAATTGTTTTTTTCACACCCACATGTAATATGTAGAAAATATAGATTTTATTTATCTCTGTACAATTTTTCTAATTACTAATGTTTTGCAT
This sequence comes from Neoceratodus forsteri, assembly GCA_016271365.2. NCBI lineage: Eukaryota > Metazoa > Chordata > Ceratodontiformes > Ceratodontidae > Neoceratodus > Neoceratodus forsteri. The sequence goes on from CM028132.1 coordinate 1,211,404,532, forward strand.
AGATAAAAAACATTGTAAACATAATGAAAAGCAATGTAAACCTAAAACAACAAAGGTTTCAGAAAATAAAACAGCAAAGAAAAACAAGTACAATTCAATACAATGAGTAGCATCAGCTGTATACCATGCCTTCAGCATTCTTTTGTATACAGCATAACTTTCTTGCATAAGAACTTGCAAACTCTTTACATTCGTGTCTTGGATTGTATTTCTGTATAAAACTTATTTCAATACTTTATAGCATGCAAAATGTTCATATCTTTTTAGAATGAGTGTAAGCTTAATCATATACCCAAGGTTTTGTATTTAAGAAGGTAAGTTTACCATGCCACCTCCCCAGCTAAGCCAAATTAGAATATTCTAAAAATTAATTAAAATAATACTCAGACATCTGGTTATTTGTAGAGGCATGGTTTTCTTTATTTTAACCTCACAATCTTGGTGAGTTCTTCTCCTCTCAAATGAGAAAAAAGTTATTTCAATGGCTGAATCTCGTTGTAGTGCCTGTTTTCACTCCTCACACACTCACACCCTGGATCCTGGACTCCTTTGGTATCAACACAGCAGTGCAAGTTTGCTTCCTCCTATTTAGATATCTCTAGTCATCACAATGTATTTGTTCTGGTTTTTGTAGGAACATCAAACAGTAGTACTTATAACAACAATAAATCTCCACAGCACCAGCAGCAGATCCTTCTAACATCTCAGTTGGGAACAGACTGGGTGGATCTTCCAGGGTTTGGCTTTATTTCCACCTCCTTGTTAGATCATCATTGCACCAATGTTGATTAGTCGTTACAAAGAAGAGGAATGGTTATTTTTTTTTCTTGGAGTCTGCATGTCTTACTTGGAAAGTACAGATTTGAGCCTGAAGTTTATTGTTTTCCCATAGCTCTTGAATGCAACAACATACAATCTTCATGCAAACATTTTTGAATTCTGCATAAAATCTGGAGTCTTTTAAGATGTATCTCATGTTTATAGGACAAGTATTTCTAGAAATAAGTAAATAGTGATTATAACTCTATTTCTCAGCAAAGTATTTCAAAAACAATGTGATACTTTTGTTTTTTTATGTTTCAGGCTCCCAAACAAGGTAAGTCTTTCCCAGGTAACACGTTAGAAAAGTCCTTGAAAGTCAAAATCTTCTTCCTGACGATAGTTTCCTTTGTCTGTGAGCACTGGAGCATACAACCATGCTGTCTACAACTTTTAGAGACATCTTTCAGTTGGTGTGACATCTTTCTGCATCTACAAACTTATCCAAAAATTATAGTTTTGGATTTTCTAAGACACCAGCTATAATTTAAAATTAAACTTGATATGCTTACTTTGAAGATTATTATCCCAGGACATCCACAGAGATGACTCTGGTCCCCCGTCAACTACATTTACACATTTTGGCCATTCAACAAGTTACAATGTACTCTATACACTGTATACATTTCATGCTGGCAGCATCAAAGATAGTTCTGCAAGAACCAAAGGTCTTTTACTTCTGTTGAAGTTTATGTAAATTTAAACAGTGTTTTTTTTCCTTCTTGAAGATAGCTGCTGTACCAAGCTGTAAAGCTCAATAAAAATAACACATTGGCTTGTAGTTACCATAGGAAATTCTCTAGTCCTTGCTTTGATAAGCCTGTTGCAAGCAGATATCCAAAAGTGCAGGTAATATCACAGCCTACAGAGGCCAGTTTTAGGGTGGCCTTCAGTTTTAAACAGAGAGTTTTTAGACAACCTGACCCTTTTTTTCCAAGTTCCACTTAGGCAGGACATCTTTCCTTTTTTAGAGTTCACCTGAACAGTTTTTTGTTCTTGCTTGGAGAGCTCAAGTAGACAGGAATGGTGACCAGCTGACTTGGTATGACCTCCCAATTACCCTAATTAATAATTAAGCATTTGTCAAGAATATAAAATAGTAATTATAAAATCATTCAAAATAATAAAATCATAATAAAATATTTTTATGAGTATGGTTTTGAGTGACCACCCATAGGCCTATTATGTGCTACTTGTAACAACTCAGTTTTATACTTTGTGGTATAACCAATTGTTCCTGCATCTGAGGATTAACGCACACTCTATACAGTAGCCCATTACATTTTTTAAGCATTGGTTCACTCTTTTTTTTTTTAGCCCCAGCTGCTTAAAATAACCTTGGAGAGAAGCATTTTTAGTTTTCTCTGAAACAAAATCACAATCAGTTATCAGTTTAGGTTCAGTGTTTTCATATATTAGCCTCTTATGTTCATTAGCCTTTTGTTGCCACTGTTTTTTTCAGGTGTCTTCTTTCTTTTCTGGATTTCTGGATCTTGCAGCAGGGCTCAGCCAAGTCCACATCAAGTCACTGAAAGAAAAAATGTCCCCACCATCTAAGATTTTCCTTGCCTGTGCTCTTGTTACCACTGCTGCTGAAAATGCAAGTTTCAGTTCCTCTGAAATTAACCCAGGAAATCCTGGAAAGTCATTTCCAATAATTACAGGTATAGGTAACTGAGGTACTACCCACTTTCATTTGGTACAACATTTCATTAATATTCAGAATCACTGGGTGGTGAGATAGCATTAAGTATTCCCACATGGATGCAGATGACACCAGTACCTGTTCTGTTGCACGAGTGTTTTCCCAACACTCTAGAATTCACTAGGGTCTGTCTGCTTCCTGAATCAATAAGTCCTTCACAGTCTTATCTCCCACCTTGACATCAGCGAAATACTTGCTCCAATTTGCTAAGCCCAAATCTGCTCCAGTGTTACCCTCCATATTTTTATGGTAGTTTCTTGCAATATGGCCTGGCTGGTTATAGTTACAGCAAATAAAGTCTTTGGGTGCAGATTTATTATCCCCACCAGAGTTCTCATCTGACCTGGAGTTAAATAAGGAAAAAGAGGGTCTTAGCAGTCCTTGGCTGTTACTTCACTGCTGTGGTGTCTGTCTGGCCATGTAATAGTCCTCAGCCAGAGAAACTGACTTTCCCCCACTTTCTAGCCAAAGGTACCATAGGTATCTTACATACTTGTTGAGCCATAGACCCATGAAAAGCTCACACTTTACACAAAGGATAGTCCTTAATGCCTGCCTTCTTGAAGTAATTTTCCAGTCTTGTTTTAAATACAGTCATAGAGCTGCTACCAATAACATCTAATAGTGGCCCATTCCAAATACTAACAACCCTCTGGCTATACCATCCTGTTCTCCTTAAAGTTAAACTAGTTTCCCTTGAATCTGCAGGTTATGTGCTCTTGTGTTGTAGGTTTGCCCCAAAGTTTAAATCAAGGGACTCTCATAGTTCATTATTGGAGCAGATTTGGAACTAGTAAATTAGACAAGTATTTAGCTGATGTCAAGGTGGGAGATAAGACTGTGAAGGGACTTGTTGATTCAGGAAGCAGACAGACTCTAGTGCATTCTAGAGTGCTGGGAAAACACTGTGCAACAGGAACAGGTACTGGTGTCATCTGCATCCGTGGATACTCAAGGTGTTAGTGTGACTCAGTTGGTAACACATCAACCTCTGGACCAGAAGGTCGTAGGTTCTCGTCCACACCAGGATTGGACTTGCACCTAAAATCACTGGCATCTGAGTGCAGTATTGGGGGTGCTCTACTGCTGGGATGTGCTTTCCTTCAGATGAGATGTTAAACCGAGGTCCCTTTGCCCATCCTGGTGTTGTCCTGATGGATGCCCAGGTGGAAGTAAAAGAACCCAGGGCACTCTTTGCAAAGAGCAGGGAACATTCCCAGTGTCCTGACCAACATTTCCCTTCCCATAAACTGGTTCATGCAATTATCCAGGCTGTGTGTGGGTGATGATGTGCGATACGGCCACCACCACACATTCAGTCACTTCACTACCAGTCTAGCATTGCTTGTAAAGTGCTTTTGGATACTGTGTGTGAAAAGCACTATATAAATGCTGATTCTTCTTCTTCTACTTACCTGAATAATAAACACAAATACCCTCATAACGTTCTGAACTCCAGTAAGCAGAGGTCCAATTCTGCCAGTCTGTCCTCATAGCATAGATGCTCAATGCCAGAGACCATCTTGGTAACCCTTTTCTGCACCTTCTCCAGAATCCCAATCTCTAATCTAGTATTTGGGGACCAAAACTGGGAGCAATACTCCAGGTGCAGCCTCACCAGGGAACAGAACAAGGCCATAAGTACACCTTTATCCCTACTTCTGATGTGTCTGCATATACGATGTAGGATGGCATTTGCCTTTTTAACACTCTGTCTGCAGTGTTGTTTGAATTTCAGATCATTGTTTATTATTATACCTAAGTCCCTCTCTTCTGTTGTTTCCTTGAGCTGCTGAACATTTAATATGTACTGTGCCCCCCTGGTTTGCTCTTCTCAAGTTCATGACTGCACACTTACCTATGTTAAATTTGAGCTTGTGCTTATCTGCCCATCTGCCCAGTCCTGCAATTTATATAGCTTATTCTGTAGCCTGGTCACATCCTAAGCATTGCTGACAACAGATCCAATCTTCGTGTCATCAGCATATTTAGATATCCACACACCTTTATCACAATATATTGTGACCACGTACATATTAAACAGAATGGGTCTAAGCACTGAAACCGTGCAACACCCCACTTGTCACCGTAGCCCATTCTGATGATGTACCTCTAATATGGACTTGTGGTTTCCTCCCATGGAGTTAAGATTTAATACATGTCACCACACTGGTATCTGATCCTGTTGTAAGCAAGTTTTCTCTGAGCTCACTATGTGGGACCATATTGAAGGCCCTGCTGTAGTCCAGAAATACAACTTCCACAGGATTCCCTCTGTCAAGTGACTTACTCACTCTTTCAAAAAACTACAGTAAATTGGTCTGGCATGATCTGCCCATAATGAGTCTAGGCTGGGTAAGAGCCTCAAGGATGGAATTCTTAATGAATTCCTCTATATGTTCTTTTATAATGCCATCCAGTACTTTTCCCAAGGTTGATGTAAGGCTTATAGGTCTATAATTCCTATGGTCCTTCCTATTTCCTTGTTTGTAAATAAGCACTACTGTTACCTCTCTCCAGTTACTGACTGCACATTCTTTATTAAGTGATGCCTGAAATAGTACAGTAATGAGTCCTGCCAATTTCCCGGCCAGTTCTTTTATAAACCTAGGATGGATCCCATCTGGACCAGGAGCCTTGTAAGGGTTTAGTTTTTTGAGTGTTAGCCTAATATCATGTTCTGCAAGTACAGCTGGTGACATCACCCCATCCAATGCATCTATTTCTAGGCTAGTTGTCTGCTCATCAAATACTGATGTGAAACAACTTTTCATAATTCTGTCTGGCCCTTCTCATCCATAATAAGTTCACCTTCCTCATTCTCCAATACCTCTACTTGTATACTTTCTGCCTGAGTCTGCTTAATATAATTGTAAAATACGTTGTAATTATTTCTAACATGAGTTGCCAGTCCTAATTCAAAGTTCTGTTTTGTGGCTTTTATGCTAACCTTGCAGTCCTTAGCTAACTTTCTATATTAGGACTATGCAGTAATCAAGTTAGATAACTTTGCTTTTTTTATATGCCTTCTTTTTTTCTGATATGCATTATAACCATATGGTTGAACCAGCCAGGGATCCTACCAGAGCTGTTGTATTCATTTCTCTCAGGGACATATACTTTAGTTCAGTTAATGATGTCAGTTTGCTGGACAATACACACCACCTTTAATCTCGATCCAACCCCTTAAATGTGGATTTCCAGTCCCATGACCACAGTTTCTACCTTATTTTGCCCAAATCAGCCCTGTCAAAACATTTAATCTTGGTAAGGCCCTTGATCTTACTTTTAACATCAGTAATATCAAATCTTATATTGTGGTCACTATTGGATAGGATTGGATTCGATAACTGTCAACTCTAATACTCACCACATTCCATCAATATAAAAGCTGAGATGTGTAGAGTACCTGAGAATGGGGTAGGCATTAGAGTTGAAAACCCTAAGGTGCACCCCACTCCTGATTTATGAAGATACAGATGAGGTCAAATTGTAATGTTTTTCCCTGTTGCGGCCTGCAGAATGGGGGTGGAGTGTTAGGACTGGAAACAATTATGTCACATTTCCTTTATTTTGTCAGTTTAACCTTAACTAGAGATTTAACAAAGTTTTTTTGCAATGAATTTCTATACTTTTTTTTTTCAATTGTTTAACCAGGAGAGACACAATAAGCTGAAAGCTTGTTTACAGGTGCGATCTGGGACAGCAGGGAAGTTAAGTAACTTGCTTAGGGTCACACAATATGCAAGATGGGGCTGTGGAATTCAAACCCAGGTCTCCAAATTTGCAGCTCAGACCCTTAAACCACTGCGCTATACTGCCTCCACCTTTTGAGATAGTATAATTGAATCCTCATTTGCCTGTGAGCGTGCAGGGTGCATACATGTATGTTACAGTGGAAGTGTAGGGCTGGAGGGCCCTGTGCTTGCATTTGAAGCAAAACGGTAACCAAATTGTCAGTATAACCTTCTTCTTATTACCCTACCTCATGGACCTGATACTGAGAATTTTCAAATCCTCACTGAAACATCATTCCACACCACTGAAACGTCATTCTGCGTCACTGGGGAAAAAACACAGTTTGGGCAGGATTTGAAAAATGACAGCTGTCACATTCATGAGGTAGTGTAAAAAATGGCTATGTTGAAAATTTGGGGTCAACATATTTAAAATGATCAATGTAATGAGTGAGCATAGTAAAATTTCAACAGATGCACACAACTTTGCCATTTTTACATATTTTGACCCAAAACTTTCAACATCGCTTTCTTATTACTCCACCTAATGAACACACATGGTGAACATTTTCAGATCCTGCCCAAAAGGTGATGTCCCTAAGCAACCACAAAATCACATTTTGGGCTTGATTAGCAAAATTCCACCTCCATTGGTCATGAGGTAAGGTCCCAAACAGACCATGTTTAAAATGTGGGGTACAAATATGCACAAATTGTAAAGTTATGCATCAAAGTTCAAAACCCCATTGAAATACATTGAATCGCACTTACCTGGCTTTCTCATATTAAAGTCAATGGTTCCAGCAGCTAGACATGTCATTGATCAGGGAGTGGAAATTCACCCTGGTACCTGTTCAGGTGAGTTTGTGTGTGTGGGGGTGTGGGAGGGGGTGAATTCTCAGTGGGAGGTCAGGGTGGGGGTGTCAGGAGGTCTAAACCTCACTCTCAGGTTCTTGGCAATAATGGGAATGCAAGGAATCACAGACACATTACATAAGAATAATAAACTTGTTTATTGCTACTAAAGGATAAATCACAGTTGCCCTAAGCAGTTCTTACCAAATACAAACCGAGCCAATGCTGTTGCTCCCTATACCTCGAGGTTTTTGTGTCTCTAGGGACCTCCGAGGTATAAGATGTAGTGTCTTGCATTATATATCTATGATAATTACTATTGTTACCATAAGATAGAAACATTTCTAGTTACAGAGATGAGCCCTATTGACTAAATTAGAGGTGGATCCACAGTCCAAGATAACATTATACAATTTGTAGTAGTCACTTTGTAAAGACAAAGAAAGCTCAGTTATACATGTATTAGTGTAATAATGCAAATTATCAAAAGATGGTAATGCTGACATATATATCATCACCATTACAAGGACACAGTAGTCCTAACATCCTGTAAGCAAGAAATACATATGTGTATTAGAAAGCAAAGTGTATAACAATAATATGCACTCAAATCTTGACATCTACTCTTATACAGTAGATGCCCAATGCCCTATATGTTAGTATAACATATACCTGAATACTAGCTGTCTATGGTGTACCTCTGAAGGTACCAATAAGGGTGCAGGGACCTCGTGTAACAGGGGGTTGGATTAGTGAGGGACAATTTTCTTTTTTACAGGTACAGTATAAAGAAAAAGACATAGAGGGACAGTTTTCTTTATAACAGGTTAGTCAGCTATGGGGACAGTGATCAGAGGGTGGAGTGCCACTAGACACCAGGGAAACATTGCAAAATATGGGGACAGCAATTAGAGGGGTGGAGGTGCCACTTGACAACAAAGAAGCATTGAAAAAATTTTGAGATGGCAATCAGGGGGTTTGGGTGCCACTAGACACCAGAGAAACATTAAAAATTATCAGAATGGCAACTGGAGGGTGGGGTTGCCACTAGACCCCAGGGAAACATCACAAAATATGGGGATGACAGTCAGAAGGTGGGGGGGGCACTAGACACCACAGAAACATTAATGAATGCAGGGATGGTGATCATAGGGTTGGGGGTGCCACTGGTCACTAGGGCAACTTTTTTTTAACTTGCTGTTTTACTCCCCTGCTCACAGCACTCCCCTTTGGGAGTCACTTTATGGCCTTTAGTCCCACCCTTTACTTGAGCCCATAGTGGTCCATCCCCTATGTAGCCATGGCTTACCTCCCAAGCAGGGATGAGATGTGGGTCCTTACACCCTGAATTCCTGAGTTTCATCAGGATGCTGTACCACCGGGACAGGTAGGGGCACTGTGTATCAAGGCCTGGCACTCCATCTACCGTAAGTGCTGCAAGCTGTTTTTCCCATTTTCTCTGCATGGCACATCCCTGATGTCAAGGCAGTAAGCCACGATGTCCATCACACAGCTACCCTCTCTACAAGTGACTGGGCTTGTTGTACCTCATGCCTTTACCCGGGGTCAGCCAAGCACTGAGCCCTGATCCCCTTCCCCCGGAGAAGGTGAGATGTCCCTGGGATGCTCGAGCCCCTCTAGGCAGTTTCTAGGAATCTTTTATATGAAATGAAAAATGGAAATGAAAAAGGATCCTTTCAAACAAAAAAGAATCACAAAATAAAGTGTGCCTAAAATCTTTTTCGATATGACAGGATCCTGTTTCTGTTAAACGAAAAAAAGCATACAAAAAAGGATCCCTTCAAACGAAAAAAGAATTGGAAAAAAAGTCCAAAATCTTCTTTTGTTTGAAGTAATCCTTTTTCATATTATCGAAAAAAAACATATGAAAAAGGGTCTATGTGATAACAGCAAATGCCTAAAGGTGATCACTGTTATCGCTCAGTCAGAGTGCCGAACACATTTTTGCACTCTGACAACCTGGCGCACCAGAACAATGGTGCCAGGACAGATTTTACTGCTTTCTGTGGGGGGCTGGCCTTGCAGCCGCTACTTAAGGATTCTCAACTCAGGTGGGTGCCTGTCCCGGGGGTGGCAGTAAACATAAAAAGTTCGAAACCAGGCACAATTAAAATGCAGCGCCTAGACCCGAACCAGCAGTACCTCAGCCACCCCCAGCCACTAGCCAATCCCCGGCCCTGACACAGCTCGGCCAGCAACCACAGCGCCACCCCCTACAGCCTCTCCACCCCCTTCCAGCCCACGCTCATTGTGCTCACTCCCACCCCCTGCGCGCATACGTATAGTGACATCCTGTCACCTAGTTTGCCTACCCCCTCATCCGGTCACCCTACCTTTCCATTGTCGTGAGTGGATTGCACCGGGAAGGAGTCACCATAACAGATGGCGCCATTTCTCATATGCCCACTTCACGGGTTACCTACTGTATGAAAAAGGATCCCTTCAAATGAAAAAAGAATCAGAAAAAAAATAAAGTCCAAAATCTTTTTGCATATGAAGGGATCCTTTTTCACTTGACTGAATTCCTTTTTCATATGGCCATATGAAAAAATCAGAGGTGAGTCACGGAAAGGGATGAAAAATTTAAAAACAACAGCTTTGGGGGGTCATTTTAAAAAACTAAACCAGAATCCACCTAACAGGGTCTCAATGAGCAAGATACATGTATTGTGTCTCTGCAGTATGTCACTTTTGTGGGCATTATTGTGCTACCATCCCCCCACGTTTGTTCACTCCACTCCTACTACTGTTTTTATTCCCATTAATATTACTCCAGTGTTTTCTTATATTTTCTTGTAGTAATTTCATATAGTTAAGTGTTGCTTATAGTTAGTGATGGTGATTTTCAATGACAGAGCAGGATATTGAAAGCCACAGACATTTAGCAAGTGAGTGCAAGTGACTGAGGAAGCATGTCGAAGTGACTGAGCAAGCATCTTACTATAAGACACTTAGTAACTTTGATCAAGCAGTTTTTAAACTGGTTGGATTACTCCCAGACCATCAACTCTACACATTGAGCAAGACTTTTCACGGGTTGGTGGGTCAATAAGGAAAAGCGAGCAGCAAGCGGGAATGTCTGCAAGGTGAATGGGTGTGGCATATTCATGGAAACTGAGGATTAGAAGCCTAAAACAGACTTTGTGATTGAAAAAAAATGAAAGTTAGATGACGGACTTGTATATCTTTTACAACAAGTTTCGATTTGTTAGTTGTGTTGTGGTAGTGTGGAGTGACAAAAAATGGCAAGAAAATGTTTTTTAAACATTAGTGTAACTAATTGATGTTCACTGGTTTTACAGCAGTAACACTGCTGTCAGAATTTCTTTCTAACATTTCTGGAATACATGGATATGTGGAATGTGCTGTGTCCTGAATGCCAGAAAAGTGCCATGTGTAGGTTTGTTGCTCATAAATGCACAACTGGGGATGGCTTCTGACCAATCAGGATGCAAGGTTTTCCCTACCAATTTTATAACATTCTGTATGTATCAATACCTTCTTTATTGATAGACAAAATTACATACATTTTCTGAATTTTGGTAATACTATACATTATTGAAGTAGAAACTGTGTAGTTTGTAATGTAACTTTCATTCATCTTATGCCATTATTCCTGTTGTGAACATTTAAAGATAATGTGCAACATTTTTTACATATTGTTAATAAAAGCTTGAAAAAGCATGAATTCAAGTCCTTGTGTCATGACTAATGTTTCCTGAAAATGTTATGCTGATTGGTTTTGTGGTTTTCTTTAAATCAGCATTTGTTAACCCTATGAAGCCTATTCATTTTCTCATTAAAAGTGTTTGCCTAAGCACTTTTCAGCACAACACTGAGATATCAGTGTATTCCCCATTCCAGCAGTTCAGCATCCCCCATGCCATGTTATCATAGTATCAACAGAAACATCCTACCTCATTTTAATTGGAGGACCTGCAGATCTGAACACCAAGTGATTATAGCCTTGGATTGTCAGTATTAACCCAGAAAACCAATAAGACTTTTTTTCAGACTCCATGATCACAGTGCATCAAACTGCCAGTCCAGAAAAAATGACTTGACGCTCCAAAGAGTTAACTTGCTCTACAGTGACTGAAAACAGTGGTGTTATTTCTGTCCCTCTCAGTCAGGCTTGGAGAGTGACGATATCATCTTGGAATAGTTTGCAGCTTCAAATTTCCAATCAGAACAGCAGTCTGTAGAGTTAATGGTTTTCTCTCCAGGTTTCTTACAAACCCAGGGCCCAATTCTGAAAGAGCCCTTAGAGTGCAACAAATTTCCAGTGTTTTAGGGTTACGGCACACTCCCAGTGCATCAAGGACCATGCGCCTTATTCCAGAACATCAGGGATCCTGGCACCACAAAACTCGGGAACTGACACAAAGACAGGCTAGCGCCAAACATGAGGTGCACCTGTGGGACCTGCTGCACGGATCCCCCAAAAGGTGCAAGACAGTACTGTATGCCAGGTGGGCTCCTGGGGCACAAGTGGCACAGCAGATGCCATAAGGGTGTTATGGAGTGGGTAGGTATGCCAGGGGATGATCGGGCACCTGACAGGGTACCCTTGGTAGCACCAGTCACCTACTTATAAATGCTGTGCTGTCTGAGAATGGCACCCCCACCGAGTACCTGTTCACCCCCGGCATACCCACTTGCTCTCTTACACCTCCATAGTACACTCCTGTCCCATCTGCCCCTGGACCCCACATATGGAGCCCCCCGCCAGTTCTTCACCTTGAGGGGCAATTCCACAAGGGCTTTAGACCACCTTCTGGCTGGTCTAATGTGTCCCCCTCCTACAGCCACAGTGAGGCTTTCGGAATCCCAAGGAAAGAGGATGTTGCAGCCCTGCCATGGTGTAAGCCTCCTTACATTCTGGCATACCCTGCTTCTGGTCGCAAGGATGATGAAGTGCCCCTTTGCTGGGGCAGCATCCCAGTCCAGTACAGACCATGTTCCAGAACAGGGATCACCACAATTTCCAGTGCAAGGTGCATTTTTGATCATTATTGTCTGGCCAGCATTGCACTGGCTGTAACGCTTCTGAAATTGGGCCTTCTGTCTCTGGTTAGTGTTTAGATAGATTAGCTTAAAATATACCATTATCGTCTTATAAAAAAGTTGATCATTTGAGTTTCAATGCTAAACTGAAGTAGTGGAAATCATTCTCTGTGAGAGATCAGCTTGTCTGTATCACAGCTGTCAATTCGTGCTCATCAAAACTAATTGTTTTTCTAACTGTATAACACAGGGTTGTTTAATCAATATAAAATAAATCTAAATTATATTCATTTATTGAAATAGTTTGTCTTTGATGTAGCCTTAATAAAAACATTTATGTAAGAACATTTCTTTTCATGTCAGATTGACAAAAAGGTGCCTGACACACTCTACTATTTCAAGTACATGTACTGTCTGAACTCACAAATTTCAGTTCTTTGGTAGTTTCTGTGTAAAAATACATCATGTATATGTACTGTATAACTAGAAACACTATATGGCATCCTTCCCGATGCACCATGTCTCTGCCCCACAGTTGAGGCAGCTTCACTCTGCTACCACCTGTCCCCTGCCCCACAGGCCCCCAGCCTTCTGCTCCACATTTGAGACTGCTGCTCCCTGCTGCCTCCTGCCCAAACAGTTGGGGTTGCTGCACCCTGTGCCCCCCTACACCCACAGTCAGGGACACTGCACCTGTTGATCCCTGTTCCTGTCTCCACAGTCAGGGCTAATGTGCTCTGCTAATCCCTAGAGTCTCAGGTCCCCTGCATCCATAATTTGGGCTGCTGCACCATGCTCCCCTAGGCCACCAGAGGCGAGGCTTTTGCTGCATCCTGCTACCTACTTCCATTGCCCCCAAATGGGCAGAACTGCTGCACTATGCATACCCCATCTCACAGTCAGGGCTGCTGCACCTGTTGCCCCCTGTGTCCTGCACCACCATTGAGGCTTCTGCACCATGCTGCCCTCTGTCCCGGCACCACAGCCAGGGCTGCTGCACCCTGCTCCTGTCAATGCAGTTGGGTTTCTGTGGCCTGCTGTGCCCTAGAGTCCCATGCCTCCACAGTTAGGGCTGCTGCACCATGCTGCCACTTGCCACAAGAGTCAGGGCATTTGCTGCACCCTGTTGCATGCCTCCACAGCTGATGCAGTTGCACCCTGCTGCCCCCTGCCACCAGAGACAGATCCTTTGCTATATCCTGCTGCCCATATCCCTCATTCCAAACAGTCATGGCTGCTGCACCTGTCCCACAGTTTGGACTGCTGTATCCTGATGCCATCCCTATCTTCTGCCCACATTTGGGGCTGCTGCACCCTGATGCCCTCTGTCCCCACCCCCACAGTCATGGCCATGGTACCCTGTTGCCTCCTGTTCCTGTCTCCATGGTCAGGGTTGCTGTGCAGTGCTACACCCCAGAGTCCCATGCTCCTTGTCTCCACAGCTGGGGCTGCTGAACCCTGCTATGCACTTTGTTTGCCCCCAAATGGGCTGGACTGCTGCACCCTGTGCACCCTGTGCCATGGTCAAGGCTGCTCTACCCTGATGCCCATCTGTGTCCTGCCCCACAGTCAAGAAGAGTAAGAAGAGAATGATAGATTTTAAGCTAATCTATCTGAACACAAACCAGAGACTGGGTTTGTAAAAAACCTGGAGAGCAAACCATTAACCTACAAACTGCTGCTCTGATTGGGAACCTGAAGCTGCAAGCTACTTCAAGATGATGTAATCGCTCTCCAAGCCCACCAGACACCTCCTGCATGCTGGCATTTGAACCCTCAAATTACTACTCCACAAACTGCCTGTCTATTTAACGTCTCTCAACGCATCTTCAAGCGCCTACTCCCTAAGGAAATCCGACCTTATCCTACTAGATGTTCCCAGGACATGTGCAGAAGCTGGCCAAAGAGCTGTCTCATATGCCCTTCCAAACATTTGGAACCAACTACAAGCCATGCTGAAGCTAACCAGCATCGTATCAATTAACTCCTACAAAACACTAGCTATCTCTAAATTAAAAGACATATGTAAAGTGCTACTAGGCTAGCATGCCAAGTCAACTTCCTAGGTACCAACTGGCCCTCTACTTATTAAGCTGAAATGTGTTGCATAATTTAGGGCAAGGTTAAAGCTGGAATGTGCTGCATATATAGCATAAGGACTTCTATTGTGTATACCTCTTGCATTATATATTTTTTCTTTGTTGTTCTACATTTTATATCTCCTGTCTATGTAATTGTGAACTGTATGTGTATGTGCCTCAGGACCTCCTTGTGAATGAGCTTGCTCAACAGAGTCTTTCCTGCAATAAACTTGAAAAGCCTGACCAAGAAAGACAGAAATAACTCCACTATTTTCAGCCACTGTAGAGCAAGTTAGCAAATGCTGATTTAAAGAAAACCACATAACCAAACAGCATGAAATTTTCAGGAAACACTAATCATGACACAAGAACTTGAAATTCAGCTTTCAAGCTTATATTAACAATATGTAAAAACTGTTGCACATTATCTTTAACTCTCCTATCTAACAACAATAAACTAAATATACTGTATTAGATTTATAAAATGGTCTTTAGAAACTGTGATCTTGATTGGCTAACACGTCACAAGACTGTGCATCAGTCCTCCCCCCCATCCCACATACAACCAACTTTTAAACAAACTTCTATACAGTCTTTAGCAATTCAAAGTAATATCAACATAGTTCAATGGAGCTATGATAATTGATAACAATGACCTTACATTCTGAAAAGTTAAAAAAAAAAAATATCATGGCAAGTTGAGCAAATATCAATTATCTTTTAGGCTAATTTTTAAAGTGTTCTTGAAACAGACTGTTTTCTAAGCACAATATCCTCTCCATGGTAGGCACAGCAGGGCATCACGCACTCAAAATGGTTCAAGGCACTGGCAGTGCATCGATTCCGCACAATACCCACCCCAGTGTGGCTTATTGTAAGGTATGTAGAATTTGTACTGCTACCTTAAACATGTGTATGTGTGTGTGTGTGTGTATGTCTATATTGAGCTCACATGAAATAATCTCACACACTAGCATGCCATTATATAAATGGAGTTAGTTCTTTTGGTGGTGGCTTGCCATATTTGGTGTCACAATATACTACCAGTCTACATGATTTACATTTCTTATAGCTGGAACACTATATCCTTGCAATAGTAAGGACAGATGCCCACATTTAACTTCTGGCAGGGTGTTACATTAATATTAGGTCACTAGAACATGGTGGCCATGTACATCTACATTTTTGTCAAAATGTGATCCCTGCATGGCTGTGTGATCAACATCTGCCAGTTATACAATATAGTGACAGTAAACAACCAGAGCGGCACACATCCCAAGTCAGAGCCATACATCTCACGTGTGGGCAAAGCAAAAATGCCTGTACAGGCAGCAAACAAGTGTGGTCTGTATCTGTAATTTTAATAAATTAAGGAATTGCATTTGTCTGCTTTGAAATGATCTGTTACTGAATCAAAGTCAATTTTTGTTTGGTTCTAGGAGGATGGGGTGTTTGGGGTCGGGAGTACATGGAAGACACATATGTATGCATGTATGTATGTATGTATGTATGTATGTTATATAAGGGATATGTCATTGCCCGATCAGAAATATTTCTGATATTTCTGGTGAGTGTAGTTTGACCTTATAAGCCTTGCACAAGATATATATATATCTTTAGTTTCTTCTAAACAGATCCAGACTTTTAAACATTAAAAGAACACAAAACATGCATCAAAATAAAAAAATCCATGTCAGGAACAATAATTTAACATAGAAACATAGAAACATAGAAACATAGAAGTTGACGGCAGATAAGGACCGCAAGACCCATCCAGTCTGCCCATTTCTTTTTCTACCTTATAAATGTGCCATCGGCCTTTGCTCTGTCAGTGACCTATCTATTCGTAGTCATTTGTATTGCTCCCTTATGCCTATCCCATGCCTGTTTGAAGCCCTGCACTGTATTC
This sequence comes from Neoceratodus forsteri, assembly GCA_016271365.2. Taxonomy (NCBI): domain Eukaryota; kingdom Metazoa; phylum Chordata; order Ceratodontiformes; family Ceratodontidae; genus Neoceratodus; species Neoceratodus forsteri. Next base: position 1,211,420,666 of record CM028132.1, read on the forward strand.
ATAGCCACCACTTCTTGTGGTAAGCCATTCCATGCATCTACCACCCTTTCTGTGAAAAGGAATTTCCTCCATTCCCCTTAATCGGCCTCCTCTAATCTCATGCTGTGTCCTCTTGTCCTGCTATTTTTCTTATATTTAAACATGTTAGACTCTTTCACCTTGTTTATGCCCTTAAGGTGTTTAAATGTCTCGATCATATCACCTCTCTCCCTCCTTTGTTCAAGGGTATACATATTGAGCTCCGTTAATCTGTCCTCATATGTCTTCTGATGCAGTCCCTGCACCATTTGGTTGCCCTTCTCTGGACTGCCTCAATTTGGTTAATGTCCTTGTGAAGGTGTGGCCTCCAATACTGCTGCAGTACTCCAGATGGGGCCTAACCAATGTCTTGTACAGAGGATTATTACCTCCCTCTTCACGACTTGTGATACCCTACTAATACACCCTAACACCCCCTAGCCTTACCTACTGCTTTAGAGGTCTGCTTGGATGATTTTAGGTCATCAGTGATGATGATGCCCAAGTCTCTTTCTTCCTTTGTGACTGCTAGCAACTCCTCCCAGCCTATAAGTGGCTTCAGGGTTTCTCTTCCCTATGTGCATGATTTTGCACTTCTTGCATTAAATCCCAGTTGCCACTCTTCTGACCATTCTGCTAGTTTATCCAGATCTCTTCTCATTCTGCCCACCCCATCTGGATCATCTACTCTGTTGCAGATCTTGGTGTCATCTGCAAACAGACAAGCCTTACCCTCTAGTCCATCTGCGAGGTCACTAATGAAGATGTTGAATAGGACTGGCCCCAGGACTGATCCCTGAGGTACCCCACTTGTGACTTGCATCTCTTCTGACTGTATACCATTTACCACCACTCTCTGTTTTCTGCCAGTCAACCAGTTTGCCACCCAGTTGACCAACTTATCCACCCCGAGCCTACCTAGCTTATTTATCAATCTTCTATGTGGAACAGTGTCAAAAGCTTTGCTGAAGTCAAGGTAGGCGACATCAACTGCTCCCCTTGGTCCACCACTCTGGTTACCCAGTCAAAGAAATCTATGAGATTAGTTTGACAGGACCTTCCTTTGTAAACCCATGCTGTCTTGGATCCTGTGCCCTATGGATTCCAGGTGTTGCACTATCCTTTCCTTAAGAATTGCCTCCATAATCTTGCCCACTACTGAGGTAAGACTGACCGGTCTGTAGTTCCGCCTCCTCCCTGCTACCACTCTTGTGGAGGCGGGATCCTCAAACCTTCTCCAGTCTTCTGGGACCTCTCCTGTGCTCAGAGACTCACTAAACAATTCTGCTAATGGCTCTGCTAGTTCCTCCTTTAGCTCCTTAGTACCCTGGGATGTATGCCATCAGGTCCCATTGCCTTATCCACCCTGAGCTTAGCAAGCTCTTGTAGGACCCTTTCTTTTGTGAAGGGAGTAGTGCTCACCTCCTCCCCCTGTGTCCATGATGCTGAGCTGTGGGCCCTGCCTACCTTCTCTTCAGTAAATACTGAGCAAAAGTATCTATTTAGGATAGATGCCTTTACAGGGTCCTCCTCCTCCACATGCTCCCTTTTCTCCATTAAGCTTAGCAATACCCCCTCTGGACTTTCTCCTTTCACTAATGTATCTATAGAAAGTCTTGTCACCTTCTTTACTGTTCGTGCTAGTGTTTCCTCAGTTTGGGACTTTGCCTGCTACTGCCTTACCTGCTTCCCTTAGGGCAGTTTGGTATGCCTCCCTATCTTCATCCGCTGTGTTCCCTTATATTTTCTGAAGGCCAGCCTTTTGGCTCTGACCTTTTCTGCTACTGTATTTGAGAACAAAGTGGTTTCCTTCTTCTTTTACACTTCCTTTTCTGTCTAACACAATGGGATGTTGCTTCAAGTATTGTATCCTTAATGCTTGCCAACTTTGCCTGTACCTCCTCACCTGTGTTTCTTTTTGCCAGGGCTAGCTTAACTCTGTTGGCCATCTTATCAAAGTCAGCTCCTCTGAAGTCCCATATTTTTGCCTTGGAATGGGATGATTTAGATGTAGTAGCCAAATTGAACCATACCATGTGATGGTCACTGGCCCCAGGTGACCTTCTACCTGAGATCTGTGATCCCTTCTTTGTTAGTCAGTACTAGATCTAGGATAGCCCTGTCTCTTGTGGGTTGCTGTACCAGTTGTTTGAGGCCCTCCCCTGCAGGAATCCACTATGTGTCTAGTTCTGGCGATGTTCCTGCTGGTATTGACCAATCTGTATCTGGCATGTTGAAGTCTCCATTATCAGAACCTCCCTTTAGCTGTCATGTTTTGTATATCTTCTAACAGTAATGTGTCTATGTCCTCCCTCTGGTCTGGGGGCCTGTAGACAACCCCAGTTCTTATAGCTGTCCCATTTCCTGTTTCCAGGGTGACCCACAGTTCTTCTGGCTCCTTATGTGTATTCTGAATTTCTGTAGCTTTGATATTTTCATTAACATACAGGGCCACCTCCCCCTTTTGCACCTCGGTCTCTTCTGAACAATACATAGCCAGGTACTGAAGTCTCCCAAGTGTGGTTACTGGTAAACCACGTCTCACTAATTGCTACTATGTCCAGTTTAGCCTCTGACATTATTGCCTGCAGGTCTGGGATCTTATTTCCCAGGCTGTGAGCATTGTGTACATGATTTTCCATTGGCCAGATTTTGGTGTGTTAGTTGTTGGGTGAAGTTTGGCATTACCCTGTGCATCGTCTGGGGAGACAAACCTTTTTCTTACCTGGTGATGCAAATGAATGGCAAACACGCTGAATTCCTGTTTGACCACTAGCTGAGGGGAGGTGTTCTTCCATTCGACGTATGAGGTGCTGCACCCTCCCCATTTGCTAGTTTAAATATTCTGCAAAGACGTCAAACTTCGCCCCAATGCACTGACTCCTCTTTAGTCAGATGCAGTCCATCAAATTTAAAGAACTTTTCGCTCCCAGAACTGTTGCCAGTTCCCTACAAATCTGTGTCCTTTTTCCTGGCACCAGTCCTTGAGCCACGTGTTTAGCTCCCCTATCTCCCCTTCTCTGACCTTCCGTCCATCTGCTCCCTTCTCCCAGACTGGCAGGATCTCAGAGAAGGAGATGCCAGACGAAATAGATGATAGTTTGTCACCCAGCCTAGTCAGGTGTTCCTTGGTCTCCACAACTGACTGGCTGGCGAGATCATTAGTCCCTATGTGTACTAGGACATCAATGTTTTCTCCTGCTTTGTGAACAATTTTAGCAATGCGGCGTGTCTCTCCATGCTGATGTACTGGGAGACATCTGACCATCACCCTGGCTGGAGATGGGTATCAACTCCCGAATCATGGAGTCTCCTATGATCAAAGTTTTTGGATTTCCTTTGTGCTTGTTTAGTTTTGGTTCCTGATTTGGGTGAGTATTGTTGTGCCAGCTCCTGTGCATGATGTCCTGCTCTGCAGTGTCTTCTGCCTCTTTATTTGATTTCAGAGATAGAGGCAGATACCTGTTTGTAGTGTTTATATGGTTTTGGAGGTAATGTGTTGAGCAGAGAGTGATGGGGCACCTGATTTGCTCCTCCTAACCACCTGCCAACCTCCTGGACCAACTACCCTCTGCGGTCGAGGTTTTCTGTTGGATGCTGGGGAAATGGCGGTGGTTCTTATAATGTATTTCCTCTTCAATATGAAATTTGAGCGTGCAATCTCTGCCCATGCTGCCGGAGCTGAGACCTAAGATCTCCAAAGGCCCAGCATGTAGGACAGTGTCCTAAATCCTGTAAGACTGTCCTTCTGAAAATTGTTCCACAGTACCTGCAGTTAACGAAATCCATTACAAATAAGTTGCTGGGTTTGTAACCTAGTCAGAGTAATTAGAAGGAAAAAAATGCAAGTAATGGTTTAATTGTGCTTTGTTTAACTTGTTATAACAAGTTAAATTACTAGTGCCCTGTAAATGAGATCACCTTGTGGGGCCCCACTGATCCGCCCCTTCCTGCTCTGTCACAGGAAATGTCACAACTGTGGTACCCTATAAAAGGAGTGTAGCGTGGGGTGGTTGGGGATGGGGGTGGTGGCTGGGCCCTTCCCTGCCTAAAAGAAGAACCACGGACGAAAGAACAAGGAGGTAAGAGCAGAAACAATCAGTCAACAACAACTGCAGTAACCTGAAAGCTTATCCTAATGTTAGATAAAACTGTAAAACCTGTAAAGCACCACCTGTAATAATTTCAGAGAAGATATACCCTGTAAGAAACACTTTGCTCCAGAGAAAATAAAGCAGTAACAGAAGATATACCTTGCAAAAGTCAATTTGAATCAGAAGATTACAGCAGTAATCTGTTAGCACACACCTGTAGGCACACCTTGTAATAATGCAGAAGAAGGTATACCAGCAACAACAATTTGAATCAGAGAAAAAATAAAGCAATGAAATGTTAACAACAAACAGTAGCAATCCCTGTGAGTAAAAAATAAAAACACCACCACACAGTAAATCTGCTTAGCCAAACTAAGTCTTAATCCTTCTCCCTTGCTCTGGTAAGTTTCTCTACTCTGCCTTTCAAGCAGTCTTAGAAGGAAAGAGCTCAGGTGAAGCTAGGTGCCTTGGCCAGCAAACCAAGTCTTCTACCTTCCTAACACAGTCCTAACAAGTTTTGTATGAATTACATGTCTATAAGATTGAGCTCAGTTGTTTTAAAATAGAAGATCCTACATATGACATAACTTCTTCACCTCCTCCCAGTGATATAGTCTATCAGAATCTGTTGCACAAGCCACTTATTATAACAGAGGCATGCATCCTGGCTACAGCAAATTACTTGCTTTCAGTAGAAATGTGACAAATCCACAATCCCATCCAGTGTCCATATTTATTAAAAAGATGGGGAACAAGAACAATCTGTTGACAAGTTGGTGCTTTTTTTCACCTTCCCCATTTCCTGCATCATTTTCATTTATTAGACAATGTTTACACCTTACGTTGATCTATCCTTGCTTTGCTTAGTTGGAGTACATCATATGATCATAGGGCTACCAGATCAGTATACTATTTTCCTTGTAACTCCAGGGTGATTTTCCATTTTCCAATATTACATACTCAGTGGAGCCCTGTTTGTTCAATTTTCCAGTCAATACAAGTATGTGAAAATAATTCCAATACATTGCTCCACTTTCTTTCCCGTAAGGTATAGGAATCCCAGAAGATCTAGGAGTCCAGTGACAACAGGGAGATGGATTCTTTAGTGTGGACTCTATAGATTGGGGCACATCACCCAGAAACAAATAAGTAGGTCTGCAAGGCAAAACATGACGCTTCAAAATAACCTACTCTAGGACCCCAAATGGTTATTAGATGTGAAAGCATTAGGATCATTAAAATTACCCATGCCGATTGCAGGTACACAAATCCCAAAGAATGTAAGCAAGTCAGATGCCACCATGGTGAGGTGAGGTAGGAAGCTTCGTTCCAGAATGTGAGTATGTGTGCAAGCTTCAGAACCATCATTTTGTGCATTCTCCTCCTGGCTCAGACATTCTTGTAGAACAGCCACCACCATTAGGGAAAGGGACAACAGTACCAAGCATGCAACTTATAAAAATTATTTACCTGTGCAGTGCAACAAGCTTTTGCATTACCATGGACTAGCATTGTTGCCATCCACTCAGATGAGTCCTGAGTACCAGAGGGCTCTGATCACTTTACACCCCAGTTAGTATTTACCCTTTTATTGCTTTTATTCCTTACGTTACTGATTTTTTTAATGTCTTGTAGATTATGGGCAATTCTGTGTGAGAAATAAGTAAGCAAATATTTTCTAATAATCAAACATTTGAAAAGATATTAATACATAATTTGTTTATTTATTTAATTTTGGGACAATTGCAACCCCTCCCACACACACACACACACACACAACCCCACAAACCACATTTCATTCACAGTTATGCCTTGGTTAGCATGCATGATAACATTGAGTAAAGTAATCAGTGGTATAGTTCAGAAATCAATTTGATTAGATTATAGTTGAAGAATGTATGTGTCATACTCAATTCCTTCTTTTTTGTTTGGTTCTGTTTTAATATTTTTAAAATCAATTATTTCACTCGTGTGTTTTTTTTTTTGTAATGTATTACATAATCTTTTGCCCAGCAAGCATTATCACTATTGCTTTGGTATTTCCTCAAAGTCACACTGTAACACATCTGGCACAATAACAATTAATCTAATTTTTCCCTAAAATATTTAAATCCGAAATTAGAATGAAGGTTGCTAAACAAAAAGTTTTGTTGTTCTGGGCAACTTCTTGGTATTTAGATTTTCAATACAGTGTGACTAAAGGAGCTATAACTACAATTAAGCACACTCCTTCACGGAAACATGAGACTTCCTTTGCAGGGTCTTATACAGAATGCACTTGAGCTGTCTCTGGTGCTGCTAGTGACACATTCTACACTGCACATGTTTTAAGTGGATGACGACTCTGATCTCAACATACCAGGTTAATTTACAGGGAAATATGCCAGATTACTATCAGTGCTAATTGGGCCTCAGTTTGCACAGTGCTAATAATGGGGTTACGCTGTGGATGTCACTGTAGTGGCGGCACACCGCAATTAACTCCCTGCTGTAGTGAAAACTGCATACTGGCTGTATTTTGTTTTTGCTTTTTTACCTTTCAGTCAGTATTTCTCTGGATTCAAACAATAAATTATGACCTGTTAACACGTCAAACATTTTTTTTTATCAATCAAACTGTTTTTTTTTTACTTGCCTGTCTAGTGGCCATCACACATATGGTTATAAGTCAAAAAATTGTGAGATGCCTTTTCACCAAACCATCCAAAGGCACACCCTTGGCACAGACCCCTGAAAATTTCAGAGAAAATTTTCATTCTGTCTGGGCTGTAGATGACAGCAAAAAAAATCCATGTTAGCCAATGGGGAAAAAGTAGGGGTTGTTTCTGCCTTTTACCACTTTATATCTCAAAAACCATGCAAGATGTCATCACAAAACTTTTTACACCTTGAGAAACATAGAAACATAGACTTTGATGGCAGATGAGGACCGCTTGGCCCATCTAGTCTGCCCATTTCTCTACCTACAGGATAGGCTGCAGATCCTAGTTAATCAACAGCCTATTTCTTCCTACCCCACAAGAATTGCCTTATGTCTGTCCCATGCATTCTTGAATTCTCCCACAGTTTTGACCCCACAACCTCCTCAGGAAGGCTCTAGCAGAATGACTATGCATGCCAAAGTGTGGGCTATTTGTCAAAGTATGCCAAAGTTATTAAGGTGTAACATTTGGGATTTAACATTGACTATACTGACACTACTGGAGTATATAGATATAATAGTAGCATAATGGCACCACTATAGTTAGGGTTGAGTAGTCACTTTAATGTTAATCGCCAATTTTGCACTTTAATATCTTTGCAACTGTTCAATGGATTTGCATGAAAGTTTGCATGCATTGTCTCATGGGTAGATCTCATGTTATGCCAAGTTTTTTCCAGTTGGATGTGTAGATGTCGAGATGTGAATAGCAAAGAAAAGCAAAACAATCGGTATTTTTGCCATTGCCTAGCACACAGATGGTTTGGAATTTTGGTCTGACAGTTTCAGGGTACAAAGGGTGTGACCAGCAGACATTTTCTTTGCTGGTTTGGTGAAACAATATGAATATGTCCCAAAGTTATTTAATTTGCAAAATGTCAGGTTCTGAGCATGCTCAGTAAGCATTTTAAAATAGCTGTATGAAGTGATCATGGACCAGATATTTAAAACTTTTCTCTGGGTGCAAACTGTTTGCGCTGGGTTTACACAGGTCCCCTATATTCAAAAGACCAAATAGCACTGGTACTTTGCATTAGCGCTGGGCAAAATTATAATGACTGCACCATGCAAAGACAAGGGGCATGTACACGAATACAGGTGCTATGCTATATTTAGAGCATGTGCAGTACACAAAGTGTGTTTGTGCAACTTTGCATGACACGTTGTGTGGCACAAATTACTGCCCAGAAAAAGGTAGTCTTAACTCTGGGCAAAACAGGGATAGGAGGTGTAGACACAGCAGCAACAGGTAACATGGCCATAAGCAACAACAGCATCATGGTGCACCTGATGACTGCAGCCAATGAGGAGGCAGAGAGGGCAGATGACCACCCTGGGCCACTCCATATGCCATGGAAGAACCATGCTGTACACAGATGGCAACGCACACGTCGCCATCATCTGGCACCAGTTCCAACCCTGCCAGGCATTTGTGGGTGTGCCAGCACCCAGCGGACACCTTGTCAGTGCATCCATGCAGTACACATGTTCAGTCCCCCCATGGGGTACACCATTACAATCCAGCACACACATGCAGCACTAGGGGAATGGAGGGTACTGAGGGGAGGGTATACAGGTGGCCAGGCTGCACCACATAGTAGGTGCTGCCACACAACTGGGGCCATCCACACAGTGCACATGTGCCAGTGACAGGAATGACCCTCACATCAGTGTGCCTGTATGATGATATCTGTCTCTTCCCTGGGCCATATACCACACAACTGTCCAGGCTCCCCATCACACATGGCCAGATATGTGTATGTTAGTGTGGGAATCCCATGCCACTGGCTCAACATGTGTGGGTCACAGGACACAATGACTGTGGTGTCCACTGTCAGAACACATGTACCAGCTGTGTATGTCACTTTGTGGATAGCAGCAATCATTGTTGCCTGACATGCCATAGGCATTCCTGTGTCCCTCACAATACCAGCTACTTTAGTACTGTGCTGACTGATGCACACTGTAGCAGGAATAATAGTATGTCTATGACATGCACCACAACCACTTGTTCCTGTGGTGCTAGTCCCTGAGCTACAGTAGCCTGTGCTTCTGTGTCCAAACCCAGCCTGCAGCTATCAAACTGTTTATCATGTCTGACACACAGGTGGAGCTGTGAGCACACAGCCTGCTGCTACTGACCTGTAGTTCCAGTCTGACATGCAGGTGGAGCTGTGTGTACCATGCAATAGCACCAGACAATCTACATGGTAATGCATGCAAAGCAGGCCATAATGAGATGCTAGTGTGTCAGTTTGCCCATGGATTGCCTAAGTAGGCTCATTTGCATACAAGTTTTGAATATGGCAAAATTTAGCACTGGGCTAATGTGTTAGTGCTGGGCAAATGTGTTAGCGCCGGCCGGGTAAATGAGTTAGCCCCCGGGCAAACCTGTCAAAACCATAGTACAGTTCTGCTGTGTTTGACCTGCAATGTTGTTTGTAGTTGTTGTGCACCACTTCATTGCTATCACTCATACTGGCCACCTACTGTAACTCTGCCTTACTCTACCACTGTGTGCACTGGGCTGCTGTTGCAGTTTGGCCTTCCCAGTTGCTATAGTCAGAGCTGTCTTATTTGCAGGGCTATTTTTGCACTGCACTTTCAGTCCTGTTGTCATGGTTTCATTTGCATGCCATACTAAACTGATTAATCACTGGGGCTGTTCCTTTGAATATAATGTGCAAATGGTTCTGGGCTAATTTTGCATGCTGTGCAGTGCTAATGCAGTGCTAATTTTGCCCCAGGGCTAAGTTTTTAATATCTGGCCCCCAATGGGCAATCCTTTTTCATAAGGGCAAAACTCTTTTTTCATTTGCCACCATCTTGTTTTTTGTTCTCCCAAAAAATAAAATTTGAAAACCTACAAAAATGCCATTGTAGAGAGAGAAAGAAAAAGAGAACAGCATGATCATCGGGACCTCATTAAGTGGATTCTGCACTTAAAGAGCTGCTGACACCTCAAAGAAAAGTTTGAAAAAACATTGTAATTAGGTGCAATTCAGCTTTGATTCTATATATATTCTATAGCGTTCCCCTTCCTATTATATATTACTGAGCAAATTTGCATTAATACATGATCCTTATTCCTTAGAGTTCATCTGCCTCTATAGCTTACTGCCTACTTCAAGTCATAATCTTCTGGCACGACATCACAACCTGTTGCCATGTGAGTAACTGTGATGTCACAATCAGCGCATTATGATATCAGGTAGGGAGAAAGCATCAGGAACAGATGAACTCTTCAGGAGCAAAGATCCTATTTTCATACAAATAACCTCAGCAATAAATAACAGGGGAGAAATACAGAGCTAATGTGAAATGAAAGCTGAATGATGACTAAATATTATGATTTCATAAAGTTCTCATTGAAGCCATCAGCGGCTCTTCAACTGTTGGAAAATAAGCCCCAAAGGTGTTTCTGATTTGTTATTGTATCCTTTTTCATGACTACTTCTATTTTCTTTATATTTATTCACATGAAAATTTTCTTATGACTTTTAACAGATCTATATTTTCTGCTGTTTTTATGCCATCGCCCAGCACCCACACAGTTTGGAATTTTGGTCTGAATTTTCTGGGCAGATAAGGATTGGCTGACAGATGTTTCTTTTGCTGGTTTGGTGATAAAATATTAATCTGTTCCAAAGTTATTTAATTGTAAAGTTTTGGGTTCTGAGCATGCTCAGTAAGTACTTCAAAATTTACATATGAAGTAATCATATGGGGTAATCCATTGAAACCCCCCTATGTTGCCACTGTGTCCCTGGTGTCTAATGGCACCCCCACCCCTTCGATCACCATCCCCGTATTTGGCTACTGTTTCCCTGGTGTCAAGTAACACCCTCACCCCTCCAATCACCATTCCCCTATTTTGTACAGTTTCCATGGTGTCTAGTGGCACCTCCTGATCCCCATCCCCATATTTTGTAATAATTCTCTGGTGTCTAGTGACACCCCCACTGGTTACCATACCTGTATTTTTAATATTTCTCTGGTGTCTAGTGGCACCCCTACCCCTCTGATCACCGTCCCCATGTTTTCCACAGTTTCCCTGGGGTCTAGTGGTGCCTCGTCCCCATCATTATTGCATTTTTCCCCCACCCCTCCAATTGCCATTCCCCTATTTTTTTAAGTTTTCTTGGTGTCTAGTGGTACCTCCATCCCTGACCCCATCTGTAGTAAAGGAAACCATCTCTTTTTTTTAAACTTCATATTTTATTGTGTATCAATTATATCACTTTATACATCATTACGTAGTTCCATTGAATGGAATATTTTTGATGGGTTGTTTCCATACTCGATAAGGTAACCATTTCAATAAAACCATCAAAGTTGATACATGGATTAATCAATTTCCATCCATCCTGCAACAATTTTACAAGATGCAAATCTTAGTTAATTTTTATCCCTTCCATTCACCTTATCATTAATCTATTTTCCCCCTCTCTTCCTACCAGGCAAGGGGTTTTATCATTCGCCCTCAATCCAGGCAAGATCTACATGGACAACAAAAATCAAAACTATGTTGGAAGATGGATTTTATATCTAATTAGCTAATCTAACATAGTATAACTCAACCTAGGCATCCTGGCGATTCATTCAGGTTGTACAAAACTTTAGTACATTAGCTCCTTAAAATTCATAAGAACCAAGGAAAACAGATCTTCAAAGAATCTCTTTATTTTTAAAAAGAAATACAATAGAACATATAGTAGAACATCTGAGGCCTTCCTAATCCTAGTCGAAAGCTTGCCAAGGGGACAAGATGCTATTGAACCTCTCCCTACTCTGTCTTAGAATATAAGTGATTTGTTCCATGGACTCCAATTGTCTCATTCTGACCTTCCACTCTTCTATCATTTGGGGGGTGGAGGGAGAGCCACTTAGATGAGATGGACTTCAATGCTGCCACTCTCATAATCTGTGGTAGTTGCCTTTGCTGTCTAGGTCCTGTAGTCAAGAAAGGAAGACCCAGTACCATCCCTCCCTTTAAATGGAATCTGTAGGCCAGTTATTCACTGTATATGAGTGGACCTCTCTCCAGAATGGGGTAATTATGGAACATTCCCAAATATATGTATTTGGGACCCCCAACTCTAGCACATCTCCAACAGACATCTGAACTTCCCATTTTAAAGTGTTTTGCCTTAGAAGGTGTAAGGAAGTATCTAAGAAGGATCTTCCAATGAAATTCTTACCAGGAGGGGTAACTTGTCACTTGCCAACCTCTGTTCAGCCTACTGTCCCACATATTTTGTGGAATTGAGATAGCTAACTCTTCTTCCCATCTCTGTTTAATTATATCTAGGCCTGAATTATTTCGACTAATTAAAATACCATACAGCTAGGAGAGAGAATGTGGGACATCCTTGATCACACTGTTACAGTAGAAAAACTCTTTTAGTGGAGTTTTTTCTCAAATTATTTTTTGCAACCTGTTTCCAGAAGTAATATAGTGTCAGACTTGTAAATATCTGAAATGGTCCTCACGGAGGAGGTGGAATTTATCTCTTAATTGGGTAAAAGTAGCAGTTGCTTCTATCAATACACTGAAAGAAGGTGGAAGCGGTGTACAGCCCAATGTTGTTATCCTGGGTCTCCTCTCAGGGGATAAAGGCGTTAAACCTAATTAGAAAGCAGGCCGGGTCCATCTGGGGTACCAGTAACCCTCCTTAGCTTTTTAAGTATCCAAAGGAAGTGAAGGATCCATGGGTTGATGATCTCTATGACTATGTTTAGTGGCATATTGCTAGTAGGAACAGCCCACAAGGCCCATTTCCCAACTGCCGCCTCCTCTAGATGGTACTAACCACAGTCAACCTGGCATTTTACCAAAGAACACATCTGTGTGCCCTGTGCTGCCAAAAAGTAAAAATAGAAATTTGGGAGGGCCAGACCCCCTTTGCCCCTGGGAGTTTGCAATATCTCCCTGGCCAACCTTGTTTTTTTTTCTTGTTCCATATAACGTTTTGGATCTCTTTTTGTAGATTATCCCAAAATTGTCTAGGGGTTGAGCGGAGGGTTTGAAATAGAAATAAGAATTTACAGAGCATTCATTTTAAGAGTTTGTGATCTACCATAGAGACAGAAGAAGGAGCCACCACCTGGCTATGTCTGCCTGTAGAGCTTGAAATAGTTTAATGTAGTTGTTTTTATAAAGGAGGGAAAGATCAACTGAGACATGTATATCAAGGTATTTAATCATGTTTCTCTTAGCCCAGGTTAAAGGAAAGGATTCTTTGAAGGCTTCAGAGGGGCTTCCACTCAGGATTAGTGTTTCAGATTTTAAGTGGTTCATTTTATAACCTGCCAATGTACCGTATTCCCCCAGGGTACAAATTAGGGCAGGGACTGAGGTTTCCGGCTGGGATAGAAAAAAGAGAGAGTCGTCTGCATACAATGCTATTTTCTGGGTGTGGCCCTCTACCTCTACATCTCAAATCGAGGGATTAGCCCTGATTTCTATAGTGAGTGGTTCGAGTGACAGGGCAACGAGGAGTGGGGAGAGGGGGCAACCCTGCCTTGTGCCTCTCATGAGGGGGAATCTTTCTGAAAGCTGTCCATTGACCTTAACACTGGCCTCCGGAGCCCTATAAAGGTTATTAATGGTATTAACGAACTTCTCTCCCAGGCCAAATCTCTTTAGAGTTTCACTCAGAAACACCCAGTAAACCCTGTCGAATGCCTTCTCAGCATCCATACTAATAACCAGTTGGAGTTGTCTGGTGTTTTTACAGTATGTGCAGAGATCACGTTCAAGAGGCATCAGGAAACCATCTCTTGATGTCTTTTTTCCCTGTAAAAAGGAAAACGGTGCCTCACTGATCCAACCCCACCCACTCTGACCTCCCACTGAGGACCCACACCCCGCACCCCCACACATACCCTCACTCATCCCAACAGCTCACTGGGTGAAGATCCACTCTCTGATCAAAGACATGTCTTGCTGCTGGAACTGATGACTACAATATGATAAACTAAGGTAAGTGTGGTTCAATATATTTCAATGGGGTTCTCAACTTTGATGCATAACTGTGCCATTTTTGCATATTTTGAGCCAACATTGTCAACATGGCTTTTTGGGATGCCATCTCATGAACAATGATGATGTAATTAGGCAAATATGGCCCAAAAGGTGATTTTGCAGTCATGTGGTGAAATCACCTTTTGGGTGGGATTTCAACACTTCTTTTTTTAACCAGAAGAGACACACTTTCCACTTGATACATTTTTACTGCTCTTGTTCACAAGGTGGGGTCATAAGAAGGCTATGTTGAAAATAAGGGGTCAAAATATGTAAACATAAATGGCAAAGTTACGTGTATCCATTGAAATTTTGCTACACTCACTCATAACTTTGATCATTTTAAATATTTTGATCCCAAATTTTCAGCATAGTCTTTTTTTACATTACCTCATGAACATGACAGCTGTCATTTTTCAAATCTTGCCCAAACTGCCTTTTCACACCTGTGGAGTGGAATGACATTGCAGTAGCCCTGAATCACGTATCGACAGGGATTTGACAATTTTCAATACAGGGTATATGAGATGGGATAATAAGAAGGCTATGCTGACAATTTGGTTGCTGTTGTCCTACAAATCAAAGCACAGGGCCCCTTGGGCCCTGCGCTTTCACAGAAACATGCATATATGCACCTATGGAGGGATGGGAGTGCACAGCCCAGAAATCCCTGTGCTCCCACAGGCAAATGAGGATACAATTACTCTATTAAAAAAAAAAACTATGGATGGATGGGAGCACAGGCAAATAAGTATATCATTAGACTGTCTCAAAAATAAGAAATTTATTTGCAAAAAACTGCATTAATGCATCAGTTTGGGTTCAGGATAAAGTGAAAAAATAAGGAAATGTGATGTTAGGTTTTCCAGCCTAACACCCCTGTCTCACCCTGAAGCAAATGAGGGTGGAGCTTTCTTGATGTTGTCAACCCCAACACTCATGCCATTGCAATAAGAACAATGCTGGGATGTGATGGAGACAGGTGTGTATATTCGTGAGTGCATAGAATGAGGTGAACATTAGGACTGACAGCCTCAAGGAAGACTCTACCCTCATTGCTGCAGGGCTGGGGCAGGAATATTGGGGTTGGAAACCTAATATCATTCCCTACTTTTATCACTTTATCCTGAACCTAACTGATGCATTAATGCAGTTTTGCAAAGTATCTTAAATATTATGGGGGTGTGGTCATGCCCTGTAGGTAGGGTTGAGTAACCTGTTCAACATTAAATCCCTAACTTTGCTCATTAATAATTTTTACATTGCTTGACTACATCTGCTGAAATTTTGCATGTGTTGTGTAGCAAGCAACATCTTGATATGTGAAACGTTTTGTGACAGTAGCTGGTCCAGTTTCTGAGATCTGCATAAGTCACTTTCTGAAAAGGTCTAATTTTTTCCATATACTTATCATGTTTTTTTTTTACTCTCATCTATAGCCTATATGGAATACATTTTTTTGCCCAGACTTTCAGGGCACATGTAGGGTATCCTAAGGCACTTCCTTTTAAAGGTCTGGTGAAAAAAAATTAAATGATTGCAGAGTTATAAGGCTTTAAAAGTTTTGTTTTTCCAGTTCTGATCATGCACAGTAGGGATTGTGAGTTAATGTTCTGGTGCAAAATAAAAAATAATGTTGCAGATATGTTTTTTGGTTTTGCACCATACTTCTCCCAGCACAAAGCATTTTGTTTGTGCCGTGAGACCGCCATCTTATTTTTTGCACCACAAACATAAAACCAAAGGAAATACATAAAAATGATGTCACTTAAAAACAAAAAACAGAATCTAGCTAAACAGGTCCCATTTAGCTAGATTCCGATGTTTGTTTTTTAGAATAATGGCCAGAAAATACCTTTTATGGGCTCCCAAAATCCTGGGTACCCAGCTTAGCAAGAAGAGACATCCACTGCATTCTCTGTATGAGAACAGCAGGACTTTTTTGACTTCTGCAGCCGCAGCTTGAAGTTGTGCTGTAGGCCACAGTTAGAGGAGTGAGCTGCCATATCCCTGGTGTCTAGAGGCCCCATCAGAGATCTTGGTATTATGTGAAATGGCCTGCAGTGCAGTATGTCTCAGTTCACAAAGCCAGAAAACTCACGCCTTCACTAACAATGGAATCTAACACCTATATGTGTTAAAATTAGTTGAATGCATGACTATGCCAGACTCACAACTGCAGCATACAAAAAAGCCACCTTTAAATAATGTATTTATTAAAATAGCCTGTTGGCTCACAAAAATACAAAGTGCTGTATGCAATCAAATCCACTTGGCTTATGCACATTTTCAAAAACACTCAAGCGCTTATATGTATAAGCAATTCAATCAGAAAATTACATAAATTCTCATATGAGTCAGTCATGGTCAGTAATATTATGCAGTATTTAAAAACACATATCTCATGAAGTCCATCACACAAAAAAATTAATAATGTTTAAATCATGTGTAGCAAGAAAAAATGCTTTTGTGCAAATAGTGTGATAGAAATGTTTTGTGCTAAAATCAAACGCTCAATAAATATAATCCAGAAAAAGAAATAAGAAAATATAGTCCAAAAAAAGAAATCAGAAGTGCATCCAGTATCAGAAATCAATCGTGTATCACTACAATCTGTAAAATATAATCCAGGGGTCCAAAAAAGTGCTTCTCGTTGGGGGGGGGTGACGGCATTAGAAGTTACCTGTTGGCTGAAAAGGGGGTTGATTTACAGCAAACAAACCAGTAAAAGTCAGCTCAATTAATAGGGGACATACCTCCTCAAGCTTGTTAGTTTCTATGCACCAACCAAGGAGGCACTATGCCCCACTGGCTGTCCTAAATTGCTCAGGTCCTGTGAAGACCCTTAAGAGATTGGCTATAGCTGTTATGTATGTATATTATATCATATTCAGTGACAAAATTACTCACACAAGTCATATACCTTACTGTAACCAAAAAACTTCTTAACTATATTTCACTAATGGCTGCTGTGACTGGTAAACTGGGGCCCTGATAATTGTACCAGGGACTGCTGCTTGGGTTAGCAAATACACTTCTTAGCTACAGTTTTAGCCATCAGGTGGAACCTAACCCTGATGCTTCCCCTGGACCCAGCTGAAAACAATGCCACTGACTTCATCCCCCTAACACATTTTAATCAAAAATAACATGATACACAGGGGAGGTTCATTTGAAAAACCACCACCCCTTTTTTTTTGAAAAAATAGTGTTACTAAAGAGGATATTACACATTAAAATTAAAGGGCATGTGGCCCTATGAGAAACAATATATCCATCAAATTACTAGACAACTAAACACATCTGCTGCTTTCACCTAAAAAAAAGATACAGGCGCATCCTGCAATAAAACCCAATATGCAACAATAAATATTGGTGAGAGATAAACTGATTCAATTAATATTTAAGAGATCTACACCAGTGCCATCAAACATCATCCCACTTATCTTGAGTTTCTGTGAAAGAGGAGGAAGATAAAAAGCCTACAAACAATTAAATAAAATGGAATGGTAGTATATTCTGGGAGCATCCTGAAGTTGATTTGGCATTGGATTATTTTTGTAAGCAACTTCTTCCAATTCAAAATGCTTTGTTCCTACTCAAAATTTAAGACATAGAGCAACTCCAAAAGGCTGTTTTCTCCAGATATTAAAAACTTAATTAGGGAAAGGAACTCAGGTTGGGCAGGATATAAGAGTCACCTCAGTATAGCTACAATAAATAAATTATCATAGGCTTAGGAATTTAATATCGTGCACTGTGAGGAAAATCAAAAAGGATTTCCATAAGAATCAGTTTGAATCCAGCTGGCAGAATCCAAAGAAATTTTGGGATAGCATTAATAATTTAATATGTTCTAATGTTAGATCTAATATTCAAAAGGTTACTGTAAATGAGGTCGATGTAACTGATCCTATGATAATTGTTGATTTGTTAAATAACAGATTGTCTGATTTGTCTAGTTTTAGGTCTAGTGTATCTTAATCTAGAGGGAATAGTTCTGAATGTGCAGATGCTCCAGTAAATTGACCCATGTTTAAGTTCAAAGAGATTTCTCAATCTGAAATTTTGAAGCTTTTTAACGGCATTCCTGACAAATTTTCAGATTGTGGGGGGTGGGTTAGATAGACATTTTTTTGAAGTTAGCATTGCAATATATCATTAATACTTTATCTTATATTTTTAATTTGTCATTAATTACCTATCAATTTCCATTAGATTGGAAGAAAGCCCAGATTGTTCCAATTCCAAAAAAATCAAATGCAGTTAATTTGGATGATTTTCGGCCTATCTCCATTCTAAATCCTTTTAGTAAATTGCTTGAGAAAGCTATTGCTAGGCAGATGAATACTTATTTGACAGCTTTTGATGTGTTGGCATGCCAATAACATGTCTTCCACCAATATCATGGTAGGGAACTGCCTTGGTCAGGTTCACGGATGCTGTCCTGTGTGGGATTGATAGGGGCAGTTAACCAGGGTGGTGTCCATGGACCTGACCAAGGCATTCGACTTAATTTATCACAGTCTCACTTGCTCTAAATTGAAGCACATTGTTTTTTCTGAAACTGCAGTGTCATGGATTGGTGACTATTTGTCAGATTGACGTCAGTTTGTTCAGATTCGAAATGTCACTTTAAATGTGTTTCAGATATCCTTTGGTGTTCCTCAGGGGTCCATATTGGACCCCTCATTATTTTGTTCGTTTATTAATCAGCTCCCTCAATTATGTTTATTTACTGATTCTATTTTGTATGCTGATGACCTAATTATTTTTCCCCAGTCCAAGTCAGTATCTGAATTGACCCTCTTCTTAGAGAAACACTTTGGGACATTTGCTCATGGTTTTCAAATAATTTAGTGGTGTTAAATAAAAAAAAAAACAAGTTGATGCTTTTTGGTTTGCCAACCATGCTCAGGGACTCTCCAAGGCTTGTATTGTATAATCAGCTTGGGGATCCAATTGAACAAATTGATCAATTCAGATATCTTGGTGTTCTTTTTGACCCTGGGCTTAGTCCCCCCACCAAGTACAGTCTGTTGTTAGAACCACTAATCAAAAATTAGGTTTATTGTACACATTTAGATCATATTTTATAATGGAGACACAACAGGTTGTTGCTGTTGTAGAGTATGTGTTATGTTTAATGTATGTTTTTTATGAGTTTATTTTTGCATTTGTTGTTCTTTATGTCCAGATCGGACCTGAAAAGGGACCTTTGGTCCAGTATCCTTACCTGGTGAATAAAGAATAAATGAAATTAAATTAAATAGCAATGTAGACAACACAAGGCAATGTATAATTTCATAATGTTCAACTGAAGGGTTGCATTGGTTTACACCTTGCAAGTTCAAGACGTTATCATATGAGGTTTAACATCATAAAACCACTTCATGTGGTTCATTTCAAATGACCTAATTCAATTTTGACAACTAAATACAGAACAAATGTAAGAACAATAATTCATTAATTTCCAAGAGGAGACAGCTTCCTATTTTGAATTTCTCTTATTACTTTCTCTTTTTCTTGTTTTCTTTAAGAGCGTTTCTGCACTGAGGACTACTGATTATTTCCCTAAATAATAGATGGCTGCATGTCCAGTGACTGAAACGGTATGGATAGTTTTGTAAAAAAAAACTGAATTGGCCAGCCTGGTGGCACTGATGGTTGAGGCACTGGATGCCACATCTTGTGCTACACCAGTGACCGGGGTCTTGAGTGACCTCAGGTTGCTGGTGGTCAGCAGGGAGAGAGGATTGAGCATCTGATAACAGCTCTCCTCTCCTGGAGTTGGGAGGATGTCTTCCCTCTCCTTGGCTGTCCCCTGATGGAGGCTGGAGGGTAGTGTCAGAAAATGGGAGGCAGGAGCATGGCTACATGATGTGCATGTTCCTCCACATGCATGTGTTCATGGCCACAAGGGGATGGGACCTGAAAATCAGAAAAAGGAGAAGCTACCACAGGCTAGGTGAAGCTCTGCTGACTGCTCAGCACCCTGCCTCATCTATGGACTACTGTGATTGCCTCAATCTGCATTATGTACTGGGTGGGGAGGATGGACCTCGCCTTTTCTGATCCACCATGAAGTTCATGGGGGAAATGGGACCTGGGATACCAGAAAGAGTGGAAGTGGACTGAAGGTAGCCAATGGGGTGGAGAATTCTGTATTTGGGTACCCCAGTGAAACTAGAAACATGAAAACAAACAGAATTGATGATGCTAAAGGAGGTTAAGAAGAAATAAGAAAATGTTCTTTTCAGCCCAATAAAAAATAATAATAAAAATAAATAAATAAACAAAACTTGTGAAAGAAATACATTTCTAACTCTCCTGTGGTATCGAGCAACCCCAAGACATTCTGTATTTAGTTTTGTCTGAAATCAAATCGGATCATGCCCAGTTTGTTTTGGTATCATGGGCTGGTTTCAAATGTTTACAATTAAGTCATGTTGACTAAAGAAGAACATAAAGTTTGATAACACCCTGTAATAATTTGACCTTCACAGTAATAGAAATTGAAAGAATTTAGTGGTGGCATGGCAGTGTTAAAAATAAAGGCACAACTTCCATAAAGAACAGAATTGTGTTTTATTGGCACCTATAATGAAAATGCAGTTATGCTCAAGGTTTCAGATATTAAGAACAGACCACTGACTTTGCTATACTGTGGCAGCCTTTTCTAATTTTGTGTCAGAAAACCCCCCAAAGAACAGCAGAACAGAAAAGCAGATATACACTAGGGCTGGGATATTCAAAGGGGCTGCGCCAGGTGCAACCTCGCATTGTGTCCCGGCGGGATATTGAATGAGCTGCCAGGCACAGTGCAAAACCCAATGCACCTGGGCACAATGTAATTGTATGCAGCGCAGATGCAGGGGATGTGCCATGATATGCACACATCCCGATATTCAGCCGGATGTGCGGCACATGCTGGTGCAACTTGCAGTGCACCGCATAGGGGGGCTCAGAGTTGAGTCTGTGAGGAGGAACAACTCAGCCACCCACCCACCCACAGGTGGGCCACTGTATTGCAGGGTGCAACACAGCAGCTACCAGCTGTGGGTGGCCACCCACCCACCCAGAACACCATCCACAAGCACACATCCCTGGTAGTCCAGTGGACCCCTTCTGAGTCCCTGATGCCCTGATAAATGTAATGATAGACTTTTCTGGTAGTCTAGTGGCCCCTCCTCCTGAATCCCCAAGGAATGTAACAGTAGACCCACTCTGGTAGTCTAGTGGCCAGCCCCCTCCCGTGACCCCGATCACGGAATAAGTTCTTCATGTAATTCCCTGGTAGTCTAGTGGTACCACTCCACCCATTGACACGATCGTGGTACAGCACCATATCACATTTCCTGTTGATCCAGTGGCACCCCCACCCATCCACCCACACAGCACTCCTTGCCCACTCTGCTCCCCTGTCATTGGTGAGTGGCTGCAACCCGCCCGCATACCGCTGGCCGCCCACTGAATGACAGGTACAGTATGGGCTTGCAGGGCATACTGTACTAGACAGCCCTAAATATGTGAATGACTTAATGATATGCAAATGGCCCCATTTGCACCTTGCATATATTATGGCCTCATTTGTATGCCCTCCACTGAATATCGCGGGTGATGCACCTTGTGCAACTGCAGTCGCACTAGCTCATCCCTTTGCTCCCTTTCCATGTCTTGTGCCGGTGCAGTACCACTGCACAGAGTGCAGTCTGTGCCATATTCAACAGTGTTGCGCTATGGTGCATCACCGCTGAATATCACCTGGTCCTGGCCAAGGTGCACCCCAGTTGTGCTGCACCTAGGCTTGTACCACTGCCAGGTGCAGTCTGAATATCTGGGCCTACAGTAGTAGCCACAGACATTGCCAGCTATTTCCAGATATTTTGCAAAATTTCTAAAGAGTTTCTCTCTGCTGCCCCTACTGTGGTAATGCAAAAAGCAAGAGATTTCTCTAAAAATATCACAGAAATTTTGGGAAATAGCTGGCAATGTCTGTGGCTACTACTGTAGACCTACATAAGTGAGAAATAATGGGACACCAGGCAGTGTTTCAATGACATGAGCAACACATCGCATTATACAGTATTTTTCTTTTTTCTCCAAATCATCACACAGACATGTTCTCTCCATTAATCACAGAGAAATGGTTCAGAAATTAACCTCTCCATTATCTGTGTGTGTGTGTGTGTGTGTGTGTGTGTGTGTTGTGGTGGTAGCGGTGGGGAGGGGGGCAGACAATCACCCACAAATGGAAATGGATAAACCTGAATATGATCCTAATCCTATTGATCAGTTTTGGGACATCAGCCTTCCCTCGATGGCTAGGCATCTCTAAAATAATAATTTCCTAGTCACCTCAGAAATCCAACAGGTTCATTTCCTTACAGAAAATAGCTTTTCTTCCAGAAGCCTGTGAAAGTTAAATCAGAAAAAAAACTTCCTTTTAGATCTGCTTGTATTGAAAATGGTTTCCTACCCCTCATAAATACCGCGTGAAATCCAGCAGTGTCCGTTTCACAATGAGTACAAGAGAGTAAGCTCTACAACCTTTCGGGATTTGTGGAGAAAAATTGATCAGAAGTTGTCAACCCCACATGAGGGCAATGCTTTATCAGTATATAAAATTGAAATTGTGCCCTTCCATTTTTGTAGAAAACAAGCTCTGAGGCAAATATTCAAACATTTGCCTGTATGTTTTGATTGTGTCTGCCAATATTCAAATATTTCTATGGCAGAAAAAAACACACTTGCCCAGTCTTTTTTGAGATCACCACAATTTTCAATTGTTCTAAATTATGGTGATGTCCTCAGAATTTACAGGCATTAATTTGTTCTGCTACAAACAAACAGTTTTCACATCTGCTTGAGCTGCAGTCAAACCACACACAGTTTGCTCTTTTGGCATGGCAAAATGTACAGGGGTGAACAAATGTTTTATAATGAATGGGAATGTTTTCTCCTGTAGGAAAACCATTATAATTTGCTATTGTAATCTGTGGATTAGAACAGTGAACATGTGCCAGGATTCCCTCACTCCACACATACGCCAGCCTCTGCTCTTCCCTTCCTCAGCATCGGACACTTCACCGCCACTAACACTCAGTGGTAAGCAAGTGATGAAAAACATAAACTTACATCTCATTATCAGACTTTCTGAATCCCTGATTAAACCTTTAAAAAAATGAACATTTTCAGCAGCCACTCAGCCATGGACCACACTCCATCCTGACCGGGCCATGGCTGAATAACAATTTACTTGTTATAATGACACAGTAGCACCACTAAAGTTAGGGCTGAGTAGGGTGTTCAGGGTTAAACCCCTAACTGTGCAGATTAATATCTTTGGCACTGTTTGACAAAATCAGCTGAACTTTTACGTGTATTGTCTAAGAAGCAAGGTCTTGATCTGTAGAAAATTTTGTGATGGCAACTAGTGCGGTTTCTGAGATTTGCGTATGTCATTTTCTGTAAATGTCTAATATTTTTTCTATACTTAACATGGGTTTTTATTTGCTGTCACCTACAGCCTACATGGAACGGAATTTTTTCCGCAGACTTGCAGGGCAGAAGTGTGGTCCCAAGGTAGTGACATTGAATAGTCTGGTGAAGAAATATTAAACAGTTACAGACTTATAAGGCTTTAAAGTTTTGTGGTTTTCTGTTCTGAGCATCCACAGTAGGTTTTTTGAGATAACATTCTGGTACAAAATGAAAAATTGGAAGTTGCAGGACCCTTTTCTGGTTTCTCACCACTTCTTTCTCACAGAATGAAAGCATTTTTCTTTTTGTGCCATGAGACCATCTTGTTGCCTTTCTCCTCAAACTAACAAGCATGGAAAATACATAAAAATGCTGTAATTTTAAAAAAAACCAGAACCTATCTAAACAGGCCTTGTTGAGCTTGATTCTGTTGTTTGTTTATTAAAGCAAGAGACCATAAATACCTTTATGGGCCTCCAAAATCCTGGGTGCCCTGCTTAGTGGGAGGTGCCATTCACCCGTGTTCTCTGTATCAGAACAGTGAGACTTTCTTTACTTCTGCAACTGCAGTTGAACTCATGCCATGGGCAACAATGACAGAAGTAAGCTACTGTTTCTCTAGTGTCTAGTGGTGCCTCCTGCTGTCCCTGTATGTGTATAATGTTGCTCTGGTGTCAAGTGGCAGCCCCCACCCTCTGATCACCATCCCCATAAGATGTTTCTCTTTCCCTGGCGTCTAGTGGCACACACCCCTCCGATTTCTGTTCCCATAATCATTTACTCTTTCCCTGGTGTCTAGTATCACCCTACCCTCCGATCACTGTCTCCATAATGTTTTTGACTTTCTCTGCTGTCTAGTGGCACCCCCAGCCCTCCAATCAGTGTCCTTGTCTAAAATAAAACAATCCCTCAATATTATTTTCTCTTAAACCTGTAAAGAAGAAAACTGTCCCTTGCCGCTCTGAACCCCACCTCCGACTCTGCACCCACCACCCTACACACCCTCACTCACCTGAACAGGTGACAGGGTGAAAATCCACTCTCTGACTGAAGACATAACTTGCTGCTGCAACCGCTGACTACAATGTGAGAAACTAAGTCAATGGGGGTTTCAACTTTGATGCATAACTTTGCTACTTTTGTATATTTTGACTCAATATGTTCAGCGTAGTTTTTTGGGACCCCAACCTCATGAACACTGGTGCTGAATTATTCAAAATCCAGCCTGAAAGGCAATTTTGTAATAACTTGGTGAAATCACCTTCAGGTGGGATTTGAACATTTGTATTACCCTTGAGCATGAGGTGGGGTTATAAAAAGGCTATGTTGAAAATTTGGGTCCAAAATATGTAACAATGGCAATGTTATGTGCATACATTGAAATTTTGCTACACTTGCTCATAATTTTGGTGATTTAAAATATTTTGACCCAAAATTTTATTAAACTGTTAGTGCAGTCTCCTCTCAGGGGCAAACCCCCTCCAGACTAAAAGCATTTGTATATGCCTGACTAAAGGTAAATACTGGTTATACTGCTGGGGCCAGATATTCAAATGGATTGCACCTAGCGCAACCCCACAATGCACCCCAGCATGATATTCAAAGGCTGCCTGGCTCAGTGCAAGTGCCGATGCTCCTGGGTGCAATGGTAATGTACCTGTATGCAGTGCAAATGCAGGGGGCATGCCCATGCATAAGCGGCACATCCAGATATTCAGCCCGGGATGTGCGGTGCATGTGCAGACACAACCCTGCGTTGCGTCACATACAGGTGGCTCAAAGTTGAGCCAGAAGAAAAAGGCTCAAAGCCAGGCCACCCACAGGTGGGCTGCTGTGTTGCAGGGTGCAACACAGCATGTGCCAGCTGTGGGTGGCCACCCACCCAGCAGAGACACAGTCCACAAGCACCCACACCCTCCTCATTGCCCAATGTGCTCCCCACCCTCCTATATGCCAAATCACAGGCAGCAGTATTGAAACCCACCACCTGGTGGTCAGTGGTTCCCCACCCATTCAGCCAATTGCAGGCAGTTGCAATTGTAACCCTCTACCTGGTGGTCAGTGGAGTCCCCCTCCCTCCCATGTCACCCGATCAAGGCATGTTATATAAACATTCTACCTGGTGGTCCAGTGGTCCCCCTGTTAAGCCTAATTGTGAGCATCCATAGCACAAACCCCATCACCTGGTAGCCCAGTGGTCCCCCCTCTCATCCCACCCATGGAGGACCCAGCCACCCAGCTCCCCCCTGTCATCGGTCAGTGGCTGCACTCCACCTGCATACCACCTGGCTTCCCACCAAATGACAGCTTACAGTATAACCTGTAAGCCTATTGGTCCACAGTGTGGACTAATGGACTTACAAACCATACAGTACTACACAGGTGCAAATAGGAATGAGGCATTCATTCACATATTTGTGCCTATGTAGTACAGTATGAGTCTGCAAGCCCATAGTCCACACTGTGGATCAGCAAACACCTGGAGTCGCTATCAAGCTGTCAAATTCGATGAGCAGCGAACGTCTTGGTGGAGTGCGGCTGCCACCTGATAGGGGAGCTAGTGGCTAGGTCGATAGTGGATGAAGAACCCACTGATCCCTGCATTGATGGGGACTATATATATACGACTGGGCTTAATGGAGAGGGAACCATTAGGCCACCAGGTATGGGGTTCTCTGACTCTACTACCCACCATCAGGCTTAACTGTGGTGGTAGGGGGGACCACTAGACCACCAGGTATGGGTTTTTATATTACTACTGCCTGCAATCAGGCATATGGGGGGGAGGAATTAACAGCACGGTATCCAGTTACTTCTACCAGCAACTCCGCAGGGCATCAGGAGCATTTTGCAGGGCTGCCCTGCTCATCGCATGCAAATGGGGCTATAATGGCATGCTAATGGTCCCATCTGCACCATGCATATATTATGACCCCATTTGCATGCCCAGCTCTCAATATCACAGGTGATGCTTGCAGCAAACTGCATTTATGCTGGCGCATTCCAGGTCCCTCCCTATCTGGGAATGCACCAGCTCATTGTCCTCGCACTAGGCAATATTCTTGTGTTATATTCAAAGGAGATGCGCCTTTGCACATCACCCTTGAATATCACCTGTCCTGGCCCCAGTATACTCCTCAGTTGCGCTGCACCCCCACTTGCGCCACTGCCAGGTGCAGTCTGAATATCTGGTCCCTATTGTAAACTGCTTTAACTAATGTACATTATGTGCTTATACTTCTAATTTAACTGCTGTAACCAGTGTAATGCATTTTGCCTGTCTATATTGAAACTGTCACTACTGTAACTAATGCACTATACCTCACCACAGGACAACTTGGAAAGTAGGACCATGGTGGCCCTAACAGTTTATCCTGTAAAATAATAAAGATTTTACTACTAATCCTCATGCATGCTTCAACACACACACCCACTTCTGGCTGCAGACTGAAATCCACAACACTCAAGTCACAGCACTACTACTGTCTGCTGGATCAGACAGGGATTCACTCCCCATCACCTGTAGGTGCCAGATGGCCCCATGGGTGCAGTCAATGTCACTGAGTATAAATGGTAGGTGCGCAGCTTGATGGAACTGCTGCATTGTTGCTTTTCACTCTGCTGGGGTGCTGGGGAATAAGTTAAACTCACCAACATAATTTAGCAGAGCATTTAGGAACTGGCTCAACAGGTGAGATGTGGCCTATTGCAAGATACCGGAGGTGTCTCCAACCAGTGTCTGGAATGTTCCTGTGGCCAGGAAACACATTGCAGTCATCACCTTGACCTCAACAGACAATGTGTGGCTGCGCTGGGTGTCTGTCTGGAGAGGGTCATGCAGGAGCTGATATAGCTGCCTGTGTATGAGCCTGTTGAACCTGTACTGGCCCATGAGCTGGTCATCATTGAGGACTTCATATGTGACTCATAGAGGGTACTGTCTGTGTGCATCATAGCACCTCCATGGCCTATGTATGGGCCCAGGGTGGACATCTTCCATCTCCTCCTCCTGTACAGCCTGCTGCAGCATGTTGACAATGTGCGCTCCCCCGAGCACCCCCTTGCACTGTTACCTGTAATATCTCCACCCACCTCTGGGGTTTGCCTGGTTTTAAGTTGTCCTTTTTTTTAAAATCTTTATTCTCCTTCGCATGCTGGAGCCCCATTCAGTCGGGAGATGCTCATGCACCAGCCCCACTTCCTGTACCTACCTGAATCCCAAGTGGACACCCATGGAGCTGTGGTTGTTGGGTACAGGGTGGGGCACAGACATCCTGAAGTAATCTACATCTCATAAGTTGTCCTTTTTATAGATGGTAATTTTGCACACCACTATGTGACCTGCACTACCCCATTGCACAGCATTAACATGCTAAATATCACACTGTGCCAGCATGCATAGTACTACCCCTTTGCGTGCTACATACATTGTCTTTGAAAAATGAACAAACAGATGATGTGTTCTGCATATCACTTTGAATTTCGGCTTTCATTGCAATCCCCATGCAATGTAGGTGTAATCACTTTGCACGGAGCATAAAGTTCTGAATGTTTGACCCCAGGTGGATTAATAACTCAGATTTAAATGTGATAATATCAGAAATCCCTGATGACTAAGCAAAAGACCTGGCATCATCACACTATCACCGAGAGGGAATGAGTAGTCCTAATCCCACCTCCCTGTAACTGTAAAATACAGCTGACAAAACAAAATTCTTACCAAAACTATTGGGCTGACCCTCCATACATACTATAAGTCCAAAGGCACCTGCAGGTGAGCCAGCAGAGAGAGTGCCTACACATTTGTGTCTTCAAGTTTATTTTAGCCCACAGTTTCTTGGGACCATCAGAGCTATCCATACATAGCTCCTGAAAATCAACTTTTATGGCTTCTTTTGACATTAATATATAAGAGTTGTTTTAGCCCTACTGTATATTTTGCCATTCTGCATGAAAATTGAAGGCATGGACAGCAAGCAGGCCTTCTCCTTCTGTTTCTAGTTTTAAAAGATGCTACTATGTACCAAGGAGTGGGATTTACTTTAATCTTGCAGGATTTAAATGGTAGGTGTTTTTACAAACAGCCTGGAATTTAGAGATGGACAATGCCCAGGCATCTTCAAAACTACAAATTAGTTAAAGTCTCTCCCATTTTACTGAAATGAGGCATTAGGTTTGGGTTTGTGTAACCTAGCCTAGCATGCAGTGCAGGATGCCACAAACCACCAGATCAGTAAATACTGTCCACATTTCCAACATCTAGTGCAGGAAGATGTCAGAGAGGTGTATTAATGTTTTGAAGCTAAGGGATCTATCGGACTGAAGTCTTGACCTTGTGCATATTTACTATTGTAATTCAGTGTATGAAATTTATTCTGTGTCACATGTAACCTGGAATTTTAAGTATATTGGATGGTTATGAAAACAGAATACTTGTCCAAACAACCTTCCTACCACCTGCACTAGTTATAAGTAATAGAACTGTCAATGATTTTTCTTGTTTGAATTTGACAAAAGTAGGTTGATGAGGGTCAGTCCAGGATTACATTGAACATGGAGGTGTCAGACCATTTCACAAATACTCTAGATAATGAAATGCCACAGTGCCTGAGAAGGCCAAGGAAAAGAAAGTGCATTCACAAGAAATAAGTTGCCTCTAGATTGCAACACCTCATAATTCTCAACTGCCTTTTAATGTTTTTGTTTAACTGGGTGACTATTTTCTGTTCCTGGATTTAAAAATATAATTGCATTTTTCATAAGTGATTAAGCTTAAACCAACCTAGATTAAATTTTGAAGAACCACCCTTGCCAGGAGGATGAAGCAACTTGATTGGCATGCTGCATTTGATACTGAAGAAATTAAAATTTAAGACCATAATCCCTGGACTAAGAGTTTATAACCCTGTCTCATGCTCCTCCTGTCAAACATACACTGACGTAATGCAATGTCTGTATAATGCAAAAGGCTAAATGTTATGTTATTTGGGCTAGCAGCAAGCAATTAAAATAAAAAAGTAAAACTGAGACTGGACCAGTTTCTGGGTCACAGAGTGCAATGATAGATCAAGGTTTATAGTTATTTGGCTCCCAGACCCTAGTTGATTGATGGCAAACAGCAGAGACATGCTTAGTCTTGGGGCTGGGTGGAACCAGTTACACTGATAAAGTGCATCCCTGATAGCTGACCATTTCACTGGTAAAATAATATTCTTGTCAGCCATTATTGCAGATTGTTGCTTGCCATCCCAGATGAAAAAAGGTGCTCAAAAACAGTATCAGAGGGAAGAACAGATGAGGTATTTAAAAATGAAAAAGAAAAACAATACAAAAATTAGGGATGGGCTACCTGTTGGGTAGCTGGAGAGGGTAGGTTGAGTATCAGTTTTTTTTTTTGGCCAGGTAAGGTAGGGTTGGGTAATTTACTACCCTACCCGACATAACAGTGTACACTGCAGGTTGGGTACTGTTGACATGGGTAACAGATCAGGCAGCCAGTAATTTTTTTTAAAAACAGGCATTACAGGCAACCAGTGGGGTCCTGGGACTCTTCCAAGGTTGGAACCAGGCATGAAAGGGCAGCCTGTGGAGACCTGACAGCAGAAAGGAGCACATTATGACAGCAGCCTGACAATCCAATTGGTCAGTGCTGGTGCCTGTGCTTGGTGTCTGCTCTGTGAGCATGCAGATAGGAGCAAACATTTTCAGAAGAGGGAGGAACAGGCATCTGCTCTGTACATGAGGCAACCCCCAAGCAAAATTTAGTTCACAATGGAGCAAGGGTTGGGAACTGAAAGGGGAATAATTGGGGATCTAGTGTGGTGCTCAGGAGAGGAGAAGGGGGGAGGTACTTGTTGCTGGCAACAACTATTTAGGCTGTATTTTACATATTGTCTGTTAGGTGCCCTGTCTGTGACATAGCTACTCTGTGTGTCTCATCTCTGCAGTATAAGAATACCATTTTAGGCTGTATTACACACTGTCTGTTATGTGCTCAGAGCCCTGTATCTAACATCGCTACTCTGTGTCTGTCTGCAGCATACTGAAAGCCATTTAGGCTGTATTACACTGTTATGTGAGGTACCTACAACCTAATTGTCATCCCACTGTATACCTTAGACTAACTTTATGTTGCACATAATATGTATATGCTATACTAACATATAGGGCACAGACACCTACCGTACAAGAGTAAGTGTCAGGATATATAATGATTGTAATACACTTTACTTTCATTATGCATGAAAACTGGACATAGCAAGCCAAGACATTCATGTCTTTGTCATGTTCTGATATTACATAGTCTGCACTGCCATCGTTTGGATTCTTGTGTAACTACACTACATCCTGTGTTTTTCACATACTACAGTATGCATACTCTTATTGTTCTCAGAGATAGCTGACTTAGCAAATATTGTACAATGTTATCTACACTGTGGAGCCACCTTACTTTTTGCCAATACAGCTTATTAGATGTAACTAAGAATGTTTCTATCTCCTGGTAACCATGGTAATTATCATAGTATATAATGTAATGTATTACATTTTCCCCTCAGAGACCTTCTTCACTCCTTGGGGTATTGGGCATTGCTAAGCTCTGGCTCCCAGTGTCTTATGATAAGAACTACTTAGGGCAACTGTGATATCCTTTTTTAGTAATAAACATGTTTATTTATGATATGCAACTTTTTTTTATTCTTTTGCATCTCTGATTATTGACAAGAACCTGATCAGGGCTAGACACCCTAACAAATTGGTGACCGCATGCAGGCAACTTAGATGGTGCAAAGTTTCACTTGTTGCTTGAAAAATTTCCTTCCTGTGGGTATAGTACTGTAGGTGTGCACCCTGCATCACCTCTTCCATTATTTTTACCTCCTTAGCAACTTGTAAAGTCTGGCTGTTTACTGGGCATGATCGATGCCGACTTACCATGCCCAATTGCAGTTTTGAATTACAAGACTATGTGAGTACAGTAGCCCACCTGTCTAATAGTGTTGCCTGTCATTGATCGATACATGACACAGAAGCCTCTTATTGATTCTGATTTCGAGCTACCCATTGATTGTTACCAGTACAACAATGGCCACAAAATCAAACATATACGCAGACTTGAGACTCGACACCGCTGACTTCCTTGCCTCCTGTGGAGGATGGATTGACTTTGTGTTGGACGCAAGTCAATCCAAAAACCCCATTGCTGAGGATTTCAACTCAGTACTCAGAGACGAAACAAACAGTCAAAAAGCATGAGGCTAGAGGGCTATTGGTCACGGCTCTCTATGCTGCTTTAGAAGAAGGTTTTTGCTCCCTCAAACTGCAAATCTCATCCCTTAAGAAAGAGATAGGATTGCAGACTACTGAAAGTTTGAGAAAAGAGCAGGAACTGGTGACAGAACTTCAGCCCTTGCAAAATGAGAAAGACTATTTTGCACTGTTCTGGTGAAAGCAATCAGCAAGAAATATATATGTGCAAAGGTTTTATTGTTCGCCAGTCATGCCATTACAATTTAAAACAAACACACATAAATAAAATCAACAAACAGCTTCAGAAAGTACATCCAAATGTGTTATATTCTGTAATACATATCAACTAATGCTGACAGATTATTCCTTCCCTTTAAGTCATTCAACCATTTAATGGGACAACATTATTTTCAGTGTCTGCAGTTGGTCTCTAGTAATATTATAATCTCATTGAGACCACTTAGAGCATCAGAAAAAGACACGCATTCATTTATAAAATCCATTAATAGCAGCAGAGCTCCTAAAACACAGAAGCCATACAGCAAAATGCCCATTTTCAGGTGAGACACCATTTATAGAATATAAATCCCTTCCTAATATACTGTTCACTTTTCTATACAACTTTGAGGTACACTTTTACTGGTGGGTAAATGGTGTTAGAAAATGGGCTTTTATTTCCTGGCATCTGATTGGCTAGTACCCTTGCCAGGGGTACATTAACTTTCAATAGATGCCCAGGAAATAAAAAGTGCCAGCCCAAATACCCCTTCACCCATACAAGTATCTTTGTGCCCACCCTGCTTGATGATTGGCCAAAACCACACTGCTGAATTTCAAATAACCATAATTTTTTTCCCTCACTTAGTGAGAAATACTGGCCCCCAACACTCAGTGCCAACTGTGAAATCACACATAATCCTCTAATCCACTGGGCTCATTTATTACTTTTTTTCTGTCTTTCTTTAACCCTCACCCCCCTTTCAAACTGAAACTACACATTAAAGCAACAATCTATAGTATGTACATGGCCATGCGCTGCACCATTCTCCCAACTCCGTCTTTCATTCACTGTGTCAGCTCTAATTAGAGTGAGTGGACAAGCAGGTAGGCTGTATACCAGCCAATGTTTTCTTGCATTTCTTTTTCTGTTTTATTGTTCCTTCAGCTCCACATCTTGTACTCCTGCCAGCCTCCACACTGCGATCTGGATCTTTCACCAGCATGGGGGGGGGGGGGAGGCGGCAATGAGAGGTGACTTTCACTACTGAATTCTGAGTTGTAAACGGCTCTTAAAACAATTGAAAAATATTGCAGAAGGAGGAAGTTGAGCGGGTCTAGCTGCTAAAACACTGTTTTCACTTAGGAAAAAAGTGCTGGCACTAACATAACACTCCCTTAGGCAGTGACTGACCGAATCTGCGTGACCCGCTTCCCCCCGCCCGCCTGCCACAAAAGAGTTACTTGGCAACAGCTAACAGCTGTAATGTCCATTCCAAAAACTCAGCAAGATAAGGAAAGAAAAAAAAATCATATGGCCGCCCGCCCTCTCAGCCTTCTCCCACACTATTCCCTGTCTTGTCAGTCTGTTTCATTTTATTTAGAAACTAGCAACTTGCACCTGATCGCAGGTGAACTCCTGATGCTCTGCTCCTTGTCCCTCTCAGCAGTCTCTTGCCACTACCGCAACTCTAGCAGGGGCAGGCAAAAAAGATAGAAAGAAACCACAGAACAAAATTTTCCCATCCATCTGATTTAATATAGGCTTGTTCCCTTAGCAGGTTTACTGGTGATTCTGTGCTCTGTTGGGGTGCAGAGTAACTATGACAACTAGGACCAAAAGCTTAAACTACAGAGGCTGTAAAAGGATAGCATTAGCAGAGGGAACTATTTTATTTCAAAACATATATTAGACAAATTTTTACAAACATTTTTACTAAACTTATTTTGTTCTAACATGCCCATTTTCTAAGTGCAATAATACCCTGCAGGGTGGGCAGTATGAGAATACAGGACCTTCCAGGGGCTATAAGGCCCTCTGCCTGCAGCGTTGAGCCTCATTATGCCCTGGGCTGTCCGGTGTGCCCATACCACCACCCTGTTGGGGTATTGCTTGCAAATACCAGGGCTACTACAGCCCAATTAACCCACAGTATGCCAACTTAGCAAGTGCAATAAGGCACTTTTAACTCCATTCAGTAGCATAGTACCAACTAGGCTGCTGTACTAGTCTGGCCTAACTATAAAAATCTCAGCTATTTTTACAGTAGCCAGTCTGAGAAACTTACTCACCTACTTGGAATACAAGTGCATATGCACCCATGTGCTAGCAAGGTGTAAGTACGTGTCTAAGATGAGCCCAGTGCACACCAAGCTCCCCAGATTCAGTGAATTACCCACAAAGATTCCATAGCAAACATTTAATTGGAAAAAAGTAGCATTTAACAAAGGTATCCCTCTTTACTCAGTGGGCTTCCTACGTCAAGACCATTTCTTGAAGGACTGCTCCTGTGGATAAGGCATAAATTATCAAATTCGTCCCTGGTACATAATAGACAGAATTAGAATAAGGAATTGGCAACAGCTATACAAGTTGCCAGTCAAGATAAACCCATATGCTAAGCAGGATTGTAATTTTGTAAACAACTTATAAACCAGTGTGAAAAAGATACATCTACACACAATAATAAAAATAACAAAACATATATATAAAAATGATCAGCAACCTGAAGACCATCGAGCAGCTTTAAACATTACCAAGAGCCTTTCAAGCTCAGCAGTTTCGTTGTGTTTTCCTGCTTGGTGTCAGTTATATTATATATAGAATTCAAATACCCATGACAAATAATTCTTTGAGGACTTTTAAACTTTTACAGTATACATTTCCATGTCTGGGAGTTCTGCATCCTCAATAAACTGTGCTTAAAATTAGACCCATATATTAACAAGTATTTCACGTGACCAGGACCATGAACAACTAAGCAAGGTCTTTAAATAAACATTAAAAATGGAGCACCAATAGAACTGAGCAAACAAAATAAGCCAATAAAATAAACAATCAGTTCACAGCCTAATTCCGCTTACAGCCTCAGTGCAACCATCCATGAAATATAAATCTTTAGGTGCAAAATATGTCTCTTTTGGCAACTAGAGTCATAAGTAATACATGGCTACAATTTAACGGCTTTCGTAGAATCTCCAAAATTTTGCAGCACAAACACATTAAGGAGTACCATTCTTTTTAAGTTCAACTATTCAAGGCTTCTGCAGGTCAGGGGACCATAAAGTAATATAAGCCAAGAGAAAAGTCAATGCCAAACTACAGTACGACTGGCATCCTTCATAAGCACTGCTAAAGTTTTATAAACATAAATTCCATATCAGGATTTGTCCAAATACTTTCAGCAGACAGTTCCTGACCAGGAATCCTGGTATGAGGTCCAGCAGTTCAATTATTGCTCTGCCTCTTATGACTCCCCATCGGAAGCAAACTACCATTTAATGCTCAGCACCATTCAGAGACATAGAGCAATGCTCAGCTTCTCAAAGTAAGGATAAAATAAAGCTGTACCTACTGGGTAGTGCCCTTTATGGCCTCAGTCTATCATTGGATTCATTAGCCAGACAATTACTTGCAGAAAGCTACACATACTTCTAGGCCTCTCAGACAAGATCCATATTGCATTTGAATCGGGACCCCTTCTAAATAGCGTGCATTGAATCTCTGCCTTGGATTTCCTAGAGGCTTATCTCGCTGTATCAACTGGGACCAAGAAGATAAAAAAGAGGAAGGAAAAATCACTCACCTCTCTGAGCGTAGTGACTTTCTTCTTATTAAGACAAAAGGGTAATCTTTGCTCCCTAGGCAACCATGGAATACCTTTAATAAATATAAAAACACCTGTTAGCACATAATGTGCCTTCCACTGAAGCTCAGCTTTCCTCCGGCCACAGTTCCAACAACCCAGACTCACCAATTACTCCTTTTAACAGGACAGGAACTGCAAACTCCTAGGCCGACAGCTCAGGACCCACATCTTCAGCTTGCAGGGTGTATCAACATAACTTCGAACACCAAACAGACACTCAGATCTGAAACACCAAGGAGTGGGAGCATTAAACGACAATGGTAGAGCAAATTAAATTATAATTCTAAAAAGAGTTTCATTCATCCAGTCATCTAATTCAAGTGAGACAAAGATATTCCAGAAGTACTTTAAGCTTCTACTGAGCCGAGAATACAGGAGGAACAACATTATGGCTATCTTGTTGCTCCACTCCCCAAAAAAATGTATGTTGAGAGATGAATGAAAGTTTGAAGCAAGATAAGAGACAGGTGTTACAAATGAATGATTTGTTAAATAAAACTAATGATCAACTTCAAGAGGACTTGGATGACTCCAAGATGACTTGAATCAGGTACATGATGAATTGGATAGGGAACATAGGGACAACTGAAAATTGAGCACCACATATAGAGTGATTCAGAAACAGGTTACAAAAGGAGTAGAACAGAACATTGTAAAAGTTAGTCATGAAGAATGTAAAGACAAGATGGTGAAACTGCGCCATCAGTGAGAGGTTTTGACTGGCACGTTAAGGCGATGGGTATCTATGCTCCCCTCTATCTCATGTCATCTGAAGATGATGAGTTGGATGATGACATCTCCCAATGCACCACCCAGTCACACCCCTGCTATGATCCAGTAACCCCATCCTGCCACTTACAAGGTGGCGGGTCCCTTCGCTATGACAGCACGTCCCTGTGTCATCAACGTGATGATGATTATCATGTGTGATGCCAACATGGTGACCCCCAAGATAGAGGGGAGGCTTGGGCCTACCACCACCCTCTCAAGGCTTATCAATGGCCACCCCTGTTGCTATTATGTCAGTAGATGACAGGGAAGAGATTGAGAAAATGATTGAAAGCACTTTGCTTGATTCAAATTTACCTGAGAAAAGCAAACAACCCTCGGACACAGATAAAACAACTGCTGAAGGAGACTGCTACTCAGGAGTCTGTGGTATGGATTGTGGCTGATGCAGCAGCAGAAGCCACCCTCCATGGTGCATGAGATATCCTTCCTTCCCCAGACTGTCCTAGTAATCCCCTACAGATGGCCCACTCTGCTCAGCAGATCACTGACAGCATAGGCCATATGAGTCCCACTGACAACCTCAGCTGCCATTTGAAGAAGGTATGTTCCAAATGCAAAATGCTTAGCTTAGCAGTGGACTACCAAATATAGATCCTCCAAAAGACTATTGATCCTGACCTATGGGCAAAACTCTCAGAAGTGGCCTGCCAGGACAACCAAGCTACGTTGGACCAAATTGCAGCTGAACTCATAGCTGCACACAGCCCAGGTATGGTTGGGGGTAATGCTAGCATACTCCATAAAACAAAATGTGAAAGAAAGCCCGGTGACTTTCCATCAGAGGCTATCATGCAGGTAAAATCCTTGCAGGAGAGGCTGCAGATACAGACCTCATAGAATATAAACACTGGTTCCTCTGGAACATGCTCCCAGCTGTCCGTGAGAAGGTGGAACCAACAATTTTCCCCACCATGGACAATTTTGCTGACATTCTTCTCAAAATGGAGTGGGTATATCAGCTCTATATTGAAGACCTCAGCTCCGGTTTGAAAAAGGTGGCCATGGTTCAATCTACCAAGAAGCCCACAACCCACTATAATGGAGGGGTAAGGTCTCTGAGAAGAAGCCTGCACCTTCAGACAAATGACAGCATAACCAGTTTGGAGGTGGGAACTGGAATTACAACAAAAACAAATGCAATTGGAATTCTGATTCCAATCAGAGCAATCAAAACAATTGAACAGGCCCCTCATACAGAGAGATCGTTGAGGAGAACAGAAACCTCCAAAACCTCCTCGGACAGGTCCGCTCTGTAGCAGACATAGTCCTGGCATGGGCTCTCACAGTTATAGGCCCAGGAGAACAGGTCTCAACAGACCACAGAGATTCCAGAACTGCAGGGCACCAGGCCATAGCAAGCCTGAGCCCTGATGCCACTCCCTACATAGCAGCCATCCAGCACAGGGATGAGGTCCAACAAGAACAGGCCCAACCACTCTTCCAGGAGCACCCTGCTGCCAGCACCATGGATTGACAACTACAGGCCCCAGTCCATATTGTGAACAAGCTGGCATTAGACTCAAATGGAAGGCCTTGCACCAAGGCCATGGGCAGGGGCCGCCAACTGACAGTGCTCTTAGAAACAGGTGCGGCTGTGTCTGTATTACATGATGATGACCCAGCAAACTCTCCTTGGTCTACCGGATGGTGGACCAACACCTCAGATGTGGATGGCACAAAGCTATCTATGTTCCATTCTCTAGTACTATCAGTTACTATAGGCAACCTGAAGTCACACCATACCATTCAGCTTATGGTTTTTCATCCCAGCATCGTGGAAATTGATTTTCTCACACCACACAGCTGTGTGATGAATCTGCCTAACATGCAATTGTTCCAAATCAGAGGACAATACCATACTGTCATGATTTATTATAGGCAATTCTATTATAAGATTCACAGGTGCCTATACCACCAATGATAGGAAAGAAACAGTTACTAGTTCATATTTACCTGGGGCTAGATAGGATGATGTGAGGAAACTGCTTCGAGCCATGGTGAAAAAGAAAAACGACAGGCCCATTATTATTATACATGCAGGTACAAATGACATTAAATACATCAGGGAGGATTTAATTTACTTGGAATTGTTGAATATTGCTGGGATTATAAAATCCCTAAACGGTATAGGAGTCATCTTAAAGATATTGCCAGTACCTAGAGCCTCATGAGTTGTGAAGCAAAAGATTCAAAGAATAAATAATTGGATTAGGAGATGATGTGTGCTAAATGAAATGCATTGTATAAAATCCTGGGAAGTCTTTAGCAGTCAAGTCTGTTTGTATAGTAAAGATGGTCTGCATTTGAGTAGGAAGGGGAGTAAGATTTTGGGAGAGCTCTTTAAGGAAGAAATGAATAAATGTTTAAAAATGGAAGGGGGTGAGGGGGTCAGACTTGAAATTCCTGGTTGCAGTAAAACCTGTCATGGTAAAGGTAAATTAGGTGGATGGGGATGACTTTTCACATAGCACATGCCCAATATTGGATAAGAAACATAGAAGACAGAAAGTGTATGATAAAATCAATATTCTGCTACTGAATGCAAGAAGTCTGCATAATAAAATACAGGCACTCCAGTGTGTTATGAGTAGTAAGGAAATTGATATATGCTCAATAACAAAGACTTGGTTATAACCAAAAGACTGGGAACCACATATAGAGGGATATGAGTTCTTCCATACTGATAGGGCTTCTAAGATTGACAGATGGTGGGAATTTTATATCTGAGTATCTGAAACTTTATGGCGTTAACTTCAATATTAATAGTAATAAGGTTGAGCAGCTATGGGACAAATAAGGCAGATGCAAGGACATCCAAGTGAGGGTATGTTATAGGGCAATGGGGTTGAGTGAGGCTGAGAATACTCAGTTTATGGAGGACCTGAGTTAGCACATTTATCTGATAATGGAGTTTGCCCTTTAAGGGGCAGACCAAGTTGTCCTGGTGAACCCATTCCCTTTACCTGAAGATGGTGTGCTCAGAGTGGAAGGGGGGAAGGGAAAGGAAGGGACAGGGAGACAGAACAATAGGCAGGCAACAGGAAGGGGAGGGGCTAAAGGAGGTACATAATGAGCAGCACAGGGCTGGTTCAGCCACTTTTGCTGAAGTTTTGATTTGTATTGAAACTACAGCAAATCAGACTGGCATATCGATTGGAGCAGAGGTTTGTGCACTAGGATAAAGCAGGTAAGAAAACTAACAGCTATGTTAAGCCAGGAATGAAGTAAAAAAAGACAGGGGGTTTGGGGCAGATAGAATTGGCCTTAGCTGAGATCATATCCAAAAAGGGGACAATGGGGGAGGCAGATAAAGCAACTGACAGTATAGGAAAAGGAACAAGGGACATGGGAGCTCCTGTAATGAGAACAGGGGAGCACGTACCACTAGCTACAAAAGAAAAAATTTTGGAAGGGGAGTATGTAGACATATTCGCTCTACTGAGTGAGAAAAGCTGCAAATGAGAAGAATCAGAGAGTATCAGGAAATGTGAGATAGCAGCTGCCGTAGTTTTATTGGGGAAGAAAGAGGAGGACAAATTTACGATGGGGAAAAATAGGGGATGGGTGGTTCATGGGTTTTGCCACATACTCAGCAACAGTGCTAGAAAGAAAACCAGAATTGGACATCCTACTTATTACATACTCATTGATAATAAGAAGGGCTAACCAAAAGGTGGAGTTGGGTGGATATACCATGATGAGTTCTTTCGACAAAGAATGGTGATGTTCAGGGGTGTTAGATGGGATACCAAGCAGTTGGATTTATGGACAGATTATGTAACTGATCAATCCATGCCAGAGGGAGATCTAGGAAAGAGAGGTGGGGTACCTCAGAAGTGTTGCTGGGGATACAACAGAGCATCTTGCTCATGGCTTCAATTCTGGCATGCATGCTTGAAATGCAGGGGAGCCCACCCAGCAAGCAGATGCAGGACAGCATGGACACAAGGGGCTCAGGTAGAAGGGAGTCAAGGGATGGGACAGCAGCCCATTCGGGATGGACAAGGGTATAGAGGACAATCCTGGCACAGGGGTGCAAGAGAAAGAGGATATAGCAGTCCAGGGGGGCCAAGCTTACTGAACTAAAACAACAAGATGAAGGAAGTAAAAAAGGGATAGGGAGAAAAGAGGGGAAGGGGTAGCAGAGCAATTTCAAAATGCCAGAATACCCATAAGGGTAGAGGCGTGGAAAAAATATGGGTTTTAGAACAGGTTTTCCATTGCACTGTGACGGTCCCAGAGAGGCAAGAGAGGCTAACAATTTAGGGTCAGTCAAAGGAAAGGAAGACATTTTGAGAGGAAAGATAGAGAAAGAAAAGGCAGCAAGCAGGATAAAGGGGCCATTCTCATCCCCCCTTTGCAAAACATGAGAATTTCCCCATTGGGCCTGGTTCCCAAGAAGCAGAGAAGGGAGAATACAGGGTGATTCACCACCTGTCATTGCCAGAAGGGGATTCGGTGAATGACTTTATAAGCGAGAAACATAGTAAAGTGGCATATGCTACATTAAAAGAAGTGGTCCAGATCATCTGAGCAACTTCTGATGCTTGGATGGCAAAAACAGACATAGAATATGCTTTCAGATTGCTTCCGGTCAGGAGGAAGATTGGGACCTGTTGGGTTTTAAAACTGGGACAGTACTATTTTGACAAAGCAATACCCATGGGATGTTCCATAGCATGTGCTATGTTTGAAGCATTCAGCACCTGCTTACAGTGGATATTTCAGGAACAAACTGGTTACAAGAGCGGTCATTCACTATCTGGATGATTTCCTTTTAATAGGCAGTGGGAGGAGAGAGACAGAAGAATGTTGCTCAGTTTCCAAGATTTATGCAGAGAATAGAGGTCCCATTGGCACCAAAAAAAACAGAAGGTCCAGTGAGTTTTGAATTCCTGGGTGGCGAAATAGGCGCCCTGGGTGAGGTCTTTGTAGGTTGCCAGACAAAAAAGTGTTGAAGCTGAAGGAGCTGATTCAGGTACATACAAGTAGAAGAAGAGTGCAATTAAAACAGGTTCAACAGGTCCTGGAACCCCTAAACTTTGTGTGTGGGGCAACTGGACCAGGGAGGGCTTTCACCAAAAGGCTAGCAAGGGCCACAGCGGGAGTAACCAGACCACACCACTGGGTAGACATGTCAGAAGGACTTAAGGAAGATTTCAAGGTGTGGGAGGAGTTCCTCAGGACTTATAATGGCTGTTCCTTTTGGCAGGAGGACTGGGTTTATAACATGGACCTCAATCTCTACACAGATGCAGCAGAGGGCTTAGGTATGGGGGGCTATTTGAGGGGCAGATGGTTTGAGGAACCATGGCTTACAGAGTGGGTGAGGGACGGGAAAGTAAAAGACATCACACTGTTGGAGATCATGCCCATTTGGGCCTGCACCCTGGTAAGGGGGAAGAGCTGCAGAATCAGAAGGTGACATTTTAGTGCGACAACAAGGCAGTGGTAGATGTTTTAAACAACAGAAGAGCCAGGACAGAAACAGTCATGCGGGTCTTGAGACAGTTGATGCTAAGGGCCTTGAAACTGAACATGTCATTCAGGGCCAAACACATAGAAGGGGTACACAATATCCTGGCTGACAGCCTTTCCCGTCTGCAGATGGATCATTTCCAGAGGCTGGCACCTACAGCAGAGGATTGGAAAATGCCCATACCAACGAACATCTGGGACATTGGCAAGAGGGAGCAGAACTGTTGTTTCACAGCTCATGGGCACCACGGACTCTGAGGGCCTATGAGGGGGCCTGGCAGGTGTGTTTCAAACATTCAGGGCAACATACCACATGGAGGTAAGTAGGCCACTTACAGAGGAACAGTTAGGGAAGATGACAGTAGAGCAGTGGCAGAGGGGAACGGCCCACACCATAATGGGGGTCTATCTAGCAGGGATTAGTTTAGTTTGCATCCTGAAGAGTTGGAAGGATCCGATGAAGTCAATGTTGATTAGAAGAATGATGCAGGGATGGGGTAGGTTAAAACTGAGAGCTACGGATAGTAGACGACCAATAGGGGAGCAGTGGCTTGCGAAACTAAAAGAGATATTATGGGCAATTTGCAGATCAAAAGACAAGGCCCAGCTATTCCACACGATTTATCTGGTAATGTCTGCAGGGGCCATAAGAGTGAAGGAGGCTGTGGGACATGGCAGTAAGGACGAAGAAGGGGGGTTAGAATGGAAAGATATAAGCTGGGGGATGAAAGACATACAAATCATGATCAAGAAGTCAAAGACAGATCAAGGGGGACAGGGTTGCACTGTAACCCTAAAGCTCAGGTAGAAGGCACAGTGTGCCCAGTAAAGGCTTTGTGGGCTTACGCCACAGAGTGTCGAGGGTGAGACAAGGAGATTGTTGTACATGGAGACAGAAAAACGGTCACAAGTTATCAAGCCATGGCCATGCTCAAAAAGGCATGCACTCCTGGGGAGGATCCAGGCAATTACAGTACTTTTCTCATTCCATTTAATGGGGGCTGCTTCACAGTAGCAGCAGCAGGTGAGATGGTGACCAATATGTTGGAGAAGGGCGCTGGTGGTCTGCCAGTTACAAGAGATACATTCGAGCACTGCAGTATGGAGACTAACGTATCACCTGAGTTTTGTTTTGCAATTACAGAACCACATTTGGGGGGGAAGGGGGCATATGGCTGGGATACAGAAAAGGAACTAAGAGCATATATAAGATATTTATTTGTTTAAATCCTATAGGAAGAGGGAGCATCATGGAAGTATGGATCTGCAGTCACTCCTACATTTATTGAGTGGAAAAGAGAGCTGATAAAAAGGCTGGGGGAAAACAGCTGTATCAGGATGTGAGAAAATGTAGGTTGGTTTGGTGTGGCATCTGAGGGATGAGATGGGTGCAACTGCTTCCTACCCTGAAAGAGATGTAAGAGCAGCGACCCGTTCCAGACCTAATTATTGTACACTTAGGGTAACAACATTGAGGGAAAGCCATGGGTGAACACACACATGTAGGTGAAAATGGATTTAGAGTAAATACAGCAGTGGTGGCCAGGGTATGCCTTGCCTGTCAGATATGGACCAAGAAGGGTATGGAGACATGAACACAGTCATAGAGCTGTAGATAGGGCCAGGAGAAAAATGAATAGAAGGGTTGGAACACTGGTAAAGAAAATGGGAGCACGTAATACTACGAGGTGTGGAAGAGTGGGTAAAGTTTCTACAAGTCAGATGGTGTGTACCTGTCCAGATCTAGCCATAGATGTGTTTAATTCAAGTATGGGTTTTATAGAAGCATGGAGATATGCAGAAAATAGAATTCAAAAAAAGAAGAAGAAGAAGGGAGGAGGTCCCTAAGTGGTGGGAACGATACCTAAACTGAAGGAAAGCCAGTTGTCCAATGCAAGCTGGAGACTGGCTGAGTGGGGAAAAAAGGGGTGAGGAGGGAGGGTGAAGAAAGGAATAGGATGAAAGAAGAAAGCAGGAGGAAGCGGTCTCGTTCTCACCGTTACCTAGCAGGAAAGAGATGAAGATACACTCAGGTTTTCACCTGGGGGAGCGAGAAGAGGAAGAAAGAGGGATGAGCAGTGATTGATACATGGATGCAATAAAATACAATTGTGAAAGAGACAATAATAAATGATGATGAGATGGAAAATGGAATTATGATATATAATAAATTAATTGCCAATCTGAGCACAACAACATACAACGGTCTCTGTCTTTTTGTGAGGGAAAAGAGGGGAATTTGGGACAACTGCATGTTATTAGGGGACTTCAATCTCCCAAAGATTGATTGGAAAGTGTGGCAGGGAGAAGCAATTTAGACAGTTGGTTTATTGATTTCTGTATTAGTAATAACCTTGAGCAATTTGTTCAGAGAAATACTAGAAGTGATAGCATACTTGATTTGGTCTTCAGTAACATGGAGGAGACCATAAGTGACATAGAAATACATCCCCCCTTGGGTGGCACTGACCACAATATGATCACTTTCTCCATCAAGGAGACTTCCATAAATGTTGATGGGTGTACAGCGATTAGGAATTATTAGTGGATGGATGTGATGGGAATTAAGCATCTGCTAGATATGTGGGAGTGGGAACATGAGTTAAAAGATATTGATATGGAAGAGGCATGGAAGAAGTTTAAGAGTAAAGTCCATCAGTGTATAGATAGATGTGTTCCTGAGACAAAAAAATATAATAAACGGGGTAGGGTCCCATGTGGTTCTCACATAATATTCGGAAATTAATATGAATAAGGAATAAAGCATATAAGAGGTCCCACTGCTGAGAATTCCAAGAAATATCTTGAGGCAGTAAAAAACTGTAAGCAGGCTATAAAAAAGACAAAGGCAAAGGCAGAACAAGTGGTAGCTTGAGCAATGGATAATGGAAAGCAATTTTACAATTATATTGGGAGTTTTAGGTCTGGAAATAAGCAGTTAATCAGTATTATTGATGGGGAGTCTGTCATCACTAATGAAGTGGATATGGAAAATACATTTATTGAATGTTTTTTTGGCAGGGTTTGATAAACATGATGAACT
This sequence comes from Neoceratodus forsteri, assembly GCA_016271365.2. Lineage (NCBI taxonomy): Eukaryota > Metazoa > Chordata > Ceratodontiformes > Ceratodontidae > Neoceratodus > Neoceratodus forsteri. Next base: position 1,211,465,415 of record CM028132.1, read on the forward strand.
GAGCTCTGTTCATTGCAAAGTTGATAATAAGAGAGAAGATTTTGTGATCACAAGGGTGGAGGTATACGAGAAGTTGAGAAGTTTAAATGTGATCAAATCATGTGGACCTGATGAAATTCATCTGGCATTCCTGAGAGACTTTACAGAGAAATTGTCTGGTTCACTTACATTACTGTTTAATATGTCCTTAACCTCTGGTGTGGTTGTACAGGATTGGAGGGTAGCCCATATGACCCCCGTTTTTAAAAGAAAGGGTGAAAAAAACACAGGTTAGTAATTATCGGCCTGAAAGCATAAACTCCCAAGTTGGTAAAATAATTGAGGGGTTTATTAAACAGTTTTTGCTTGAGGATTTAAAAAGGCTAAGAGTCATGGATATAACACAGCATGATTTTTGTCAGGAGAGGTCCTATGTCACGAATCTTATGGACTTCTTTGAACCAGTTAGCCTTGCTCTGGATGAGGGGCTCTCAGTGGACGTGATATATTTGGATCATAGTAAAGCTTCTGATTCAATGTCACATCATAGGTTATTAGAGGTGCTGGAAGAGATGGGATGGGATTGGACACTGGTCTTATGGGATGGATCCAATCATGGCTTACAAATAGGTTGCAGTGAGTCCGAATAAGAGGGTTTCTCTTAGTGGGGTATGGTGACCAGTGGGGTGCCGCAGGGGCCAATTTTGGGCTCTACCTTGTTCTCGATCTTCACAGCCAATGTACAGGGTTCTGAGAGTGTGTGGATTCAGTAATATGCTGATGATACAAAAATAGGATCAATTGTAAATAATGAAGAATCCATAAAACAATTACAAGGGTTTCTGAATTATTTGCAACAATGGCCTATAGAGCATAGGCTTCTGCTTAACATAGATAAGTGTAGTGTGATGCACCCCGGACACAATAACTCTCAAGCTGAATAAATAGAAAATAAGATTTTGAGTGTTACTACTTGTGAGAAGGACTTGGGTATATTACTGATAATTTGGGGTTTGAACATCATAATAGGGAATCGATCAAGAAAGCAAATAGAATTATGGGTAACATTCTTCGGAACATCCACATCAGGAAGGCGGAGGTCTTGGTACCATGGTATAAAACACTGGTTAGACCCACTTTGGAGTATGATGCTCCCTTCTTAACTCCACAGGCTGTAGGTTTGACAAAATCCTATGAGCGAGTGCAGAGGAGATTTACTAAAAAGGTTGCCCAGGTAAAGGATAAAGGTTACACTGAGAGACTGGAGACTCTTGACCTTTTCTCCATGACATATAGAAGGGTAAGAGGTGATCTGAATTATGAATATAGAGCCCTCTTAGGTGAAGGCCTGCAGGAATCAGCCAGCCTATGTAAAAAAAAACATATCAGAAAGATCAATTAGAGGACATAGCAAACAAATAAAGGGTAATCTGTTTAGGACATCTAGGAGAGGGGCGTGGTTCAAACAGAGAGTGGTAAATGAATGGAATGCATTGTCTAAGGAAGTGGTGGATGCACCAACACTTGGCACATTTAAAGCAAGGTTGGACAATTTTATGGGGAATAGAACAAGGGAGTTTTTCCACTAAACAGTGGCGAGTCTATTATGCCCCTTTTGGGAAGATGGGCTCATATTTAATCCTATGACCTATGACCTATGACCTATGATTTCAGATTTGCACATGGTTGCAGCTATAACCACTAAAGACAAGGAATATGACATCATTGCTCTATTCCAGAACCATGAGTTCTTCAAAAGATGCCTCCCCATTCTGCAGAAGCATTTGAGCACATTTGCTACAAACAAGCATGACTGTGATAGGGTGCACACTGTCAACAAAATTCCAGGCCCATCCCATGACAGGCAAATGCAATATCATTTTCCTGCTGAGGCCTTTCCATCACTCAGAGAAAATGTTCAGTCACTCCTCAAACAAGGTGTGATCAGGACTTGTGTCTCTATTGTCAATTTATCTAGCTGGTATGTGAAGAAATTCATGGGAACTTGCAGACTCACAATCGACTACAGAAGACTTAACCAAGTTACTCCTAGCTGCTCACCTACAGTATCATCAGCACCTGATGTGGTCAAATTGCTGACCCCTGACCATCAGTGGTTTAGCGCCCTTGACATCTCCAATAGGTTCTGGTCACTGCCACTGGCACTCAAAAGCCAATACAAATTTGCCTTCACCTTTGAAGGAAGACAGTACACATGGACCTGTTTGCCACAGGATTGTCACAATAGCCCCTCCCTCTTCCATCTACACATTATGGATGCCTTGAAGAGTTTTTCTGTCCCACAATGTATCCTGCAGTATGTGGATGACCTATTGCTGGCAACTGCCACCTAAGAACACTTTGACCTCTTGGATGAACTACTGACCCTCCTACAGAGGGCAGGCCTCAAATGCAACCCTACAAAGGCACAACTTTGCTAAACAGAAGTCATCTTTCTTGGCTTGCACATAACAGACAAGAACAGATGCCTGGTTGGAAAATGATCCAAAGCCTACATGATTTACCACTCCCCACCAATGTGGCAACTCTCAGACATTTCCTGTGATTGGTCAACTATTCCAGGGACTTTATTTGTGACTTTTCCCAGAAGGTCACCCCTCTGTATGAACTTCTAAAAAAGGACATCCCCTGGACTTGGGGTCTTATATGTACCGAGGATATGACATCACTAAAACAGGCCTTGGCCTCTGTTCCAGCCTTAGTGAACCCAAATCTAGCAGTGCCCTTCCATCTGGAATCAGCCACCTCAGACATTGCCATGTCTGCAGTCTTAGCTCAGAAAGTCAATGGTACTTTGAGACCTGTCACATATGCATTCCTAATGTCTCCAGTGGAACAGAAGTACAGCCTTTGTGAAAGGAGCCTTCTGTCCACCTACTGGACTGTCAGACATTTCTTGTATCTCATCAGGTACTCACCTATCATTATCAACACCAACCAAACTACTACAACTTTCCTGCTATCAAACAGAGTGAAAAATGGATCAGTATCCAACACCAGACTGACTCACTGCTCACTTCTTCTCCAGGACTATGAAACACAGGTCCACCCTGCCAAAATGCCTACCATTCTGGTCCATGGGCTCCTTTATCAAGGAGAACCACATGACTGTACACTGCAACCACCTGACCTACCTGACCCAAGCCCATTCTTCCCTGCTACTCCAAAACTCCTTAAAGACACTTCTTTATGTCATGTCTTCACAGATGGCTCAGCCTCATATTACCAAGGAGAACAGGTAGCTGGACTTGGAGTGCTCATAGTATATCCCAATGGCAACACTGTTGGAATATCCAAACATTGCAGTGTGGCATCATCACAGTACATAGAACTGGCTGCTGTGGCCTGTGCCCTTGAATCCATACAACATGGTACCGAGGACACTATCATCTTTGCAGACTATAAGTGGGTCTGCTGTTCTCTGACTGAATTCCTACCATTCTTGCCGAAGAACTCCTTTGCCTCTGCTGATGGCACCCCAGTGAAATATAAGGTACTTGTGATTTATATTCATGAAATGGCCCAGCTCTTTCAACATAAACTTTACATCCACAAGGTTAAAGCACACTCTGAATCAGACCCCTACTACTCCTTCAATGACAAAGCAGATACTCTTGCAAGAGAAGGTGCTTGGGGGGACACATGGATGATGGACCACCCAGATGCCCTAGTGGCTGTCCAAGTGGCAGCTATCAGGAAGAAACCAGAACCATGTGACCTATTAGATCTGCCCACTGCACAGCATGAAGACCCCCAACTCAAAGAGGTGTTCCTGCTCTGTGACAAAGGAACTGAACAAGACTTACTTACCCATTGTCCATACAAGAGACATACAAGTAGGTTGCATTTATCACCAGATGACAAACTGATCTGGTATCAACCAGAGGACCTACCCTATAAATTGTGGTGGTCCCTCAAGCACTGAGATCCAAATTTCTCCACCAGATGCATGACACCCCTACTGGTGGACATTGAGGAGTTGAAAAGACACTGCAGAGATTCAAAACTGTTGAATGGTGGCCTGGCATCACCAAGGATGTCCGGCACTATATTGACAACTGTCTGATCTGTGTGCAAAAGAACCAACCAAACGTAATGCCAAGTTACTGCCACAGAGACAAGCAAGCACAAGAAGTGAATTGGCAAATCAGAGATCAGGTATTGGTACTCTGATTTGCTCACCCTACACACTCCTTTTCCAACAAATGTGAAGGACCCTACCCCACTGACCACAAGTTCAGTCCCGCAGTCTATCAAGTTAGACTTCTGCAAAACAAGAAACTTACTGACAAATGGTTGCATGCAAACCAACTAACGCTATATAAAGGAGTATAATTACTTTGCCTAATCCCATTGGGCAGAATTGTACCGACTGACCTTTTCTTTTTCCTTACAGGTATCCCTGCAAGGTGGCTATCTTGCATTTGGTTATCCTCATCTTAGGAGCTATCCCCTGCATCCAAGGCATGGTACATCGCATCCTTCCACATCTAGATCATCCTTCTTCTGCCACCCTAGAAGGAGTATCAATTACAGTTCCAAACAAATTGATTACTATACAGGAAGGTAAAGATGTCTACCTCACTGCTTCAGTTGTAGCCCCTGACAAATCTACCCTACAAATTGAATGACAAAAACATTTTAATGGACAAACTCTCCCAGTGCTCCACCTGTCCAAAGGAATCTTCCATGGTTGGTCAAATGCCAACATTTCTCCAAATGGTACTGCATCTATTCCTCAAACCAATCATCGACATTCAGGTTTATACAATCTTACTGCTCTAACTGACCCTGCCTATTGCAAGATATTCTCCAAAGACTCCGCAAAAGAATACTGTGCACTCAGTTCTATGGCCTCAGCTGCCATGTATCTGTCTGTTATTCCTCCAATGGAAGCAGAACTTCTTGAATGTCCCCCACAGGAACCTAGCCCACTTAGTGGTCTAACTGTAAATTTATCACCTGGTACCCTTATCAACAATTTGCAATATACTGTCAATCAATCAATCAATCAAATTCTTTATTTATCCAGGCGAACACCATTGAGCAAGCTCATTTATAAGGTGGACCTGCATTAGACAAGTCAGTTAACAATGCATTTATATACAGACAAATAGACAGTAGATGCAAGAGTACAACAGTACAGGTAGGCCTGCAATAGACAGGATAAGTAAAAATACATTTGGGTTCGGGTAACAGACAGTCAGTAAGGGTATATATATAACAATAGGGTAGCAAGTCAGTAAAAATTTATACCAGATACAACAACATACATGGTTTAGTATTCCTGTAAGGTAAAGGCATTATAGTCCAGTGAAGAGATTAGTTGTGTCCATACTTTTCAATCTTACACATTGGAATATGGCAGAATTTGGCATGTGTTTCGCTACTAACCCTTCAAAATTTTTCAGTACTATGTTATTAGATAGTCTGGCAGCATTCCAGACTCATACACAATACCCAGTAGCTGGTGTTCACACTGTAGCATATCTAGGTTTATTTAGATCTAGACCAAATCAGTCTAAAAAGAAATCTCATTCTTCTAAAAGGAAGCGCGAAACAGCTGATGTCACTGGTGCAACAGGCACCCTCACTGGCATCTTTGGTAGCACTATGCCAATCTGGAACAGGGCAGACATTACTACTATCAAAGATCACTCACATAGATTCCAAAGTATGATTATCTGATCATACCCCCTTTGTTTCATGATGTGGATGGCCTTAGTCAGGAAGAAAGGTACACTGTATACAATATGAAAGCAATAGCTTAAAGTTTTACTGACACTAAGGATAAGTTAAATCAACTCATTACACAAAATAATAGAGAGGCAGACAAGCAATATATTACCAGGGAACTCCTCTACTCTGCTTATGGCTCCTATGTCATAACCACTATCAGTAACCACTTACACAATCTGGAATCTGGAAGTATTCTAGATATCATTCATGACAGAAGAATTTCAAAATGGTATTGCCCACATTGTAAATCCTCTGCATGTATTGCAATGTGTATGTCTCAATTTATTTCCATACCAATATCTACTGCTAGAAACTTAGGCTTTGTTACCAGGTATCCTAGCAAAGGACCCTGCTACACTGCTAAGAAATGTACTATTTTAGACACTAGGAGCCAGATTCTGGAAGGGTTACGCTTGGCATAACAGCAGTTGCACAAAGTAGAATGGTGTATGTAGCATCTTACACCAGCAGTTGCAATATGTGCAATTCTACAAAGTGGCCTGCGACATGTCGCAGGCCACTTGTGCTGAACAGCAGTTATGCTGCATAAACCCACTGCGATATGGCGCTAGGGGGTTTACGGCAGCAGTTGTGTTATTCTAGAAGGGCAGCCACAAAGTCCCCACATCGGGATTCTACAAGAACCCCCCCGGAGGAGAACCGACAATGTAAGTTACACCAGCATTTAGCTGGTATAACTTTCGGATGCCACCAGGGGTCCTGTAGTCCCATCGTCTGTCCAGTGGTCAGTGCACGGTTTCCCTCCCCCCATGCCCAGCAAACCCCAGAAGGGCCCCCACAGGGCTACCCATGCCTCCAGCCCCTGAAACACCCATTGGCAGAAGTCCCACAGGGCAGCGCTGCCATCCCCCCACCCATGCTCCACCCCAAGTCACCATCCGCAAATGTGGCAATTACTGTGTCAAGTCCTGGTAGTCTAGTGCCCCCCCAAGCATCATAAATGACATACAGGTCTCCAATGCCCTGGTAGTCTACTGGCCCCCATCAGTATAATATAAATTAATATCCCCAATGAACTGGTAGTCTAGCACCCCCGATCAGTATAAAATAACTTAAGAACTCAATTCCCTGGTAATCTAGTGGCCCCAACCCCCCCATCCAGCCATGCCAGTCCACCCAGCACCCCTCCACCCATCCCCAGCCGGGGACTGGCACAGTCCACCTCTCACCTCCACAGCCAGCTGCCGACTGAATGCTGTATGAGTGCTACTGGAAAGATGAGCTCAGAAATTAATTAATTAATTAATTAATTAAAGGTTATTTTATACTGATCGGGGAGGAGGGCCGCTAGACTACCAGGTCATTGGGGATATTAGTTTATGTTATACTGCTCGGGGGGGGGGCATTAGACTACCAGGGCATTGGAGATATTAATTTATTGTATACTGATTGGGGGGCCCAAAAAGACTACCAGGGCATTGGGGATATGAATATATTTTATACTAATTGGGGGGGCCCCTGGACTACCAGGGACGGGTGGTGACTAGGGGCTCATGGCATGGGTGGGGAGATGGCAGCGCCGCCCTGTGGGGCAACTACCTATGGGTGCTTTAAGGGCAAGGGGTGGGCAGCCCTGCGGGGCATCCTTGTGGCAAGCTGGGCAGGGGGTGGCAGTTACAAACTGTGGAGCAGCTTGTGACATGCTCACCAGGTGTGCCCACAGTTCAGAGTACCTGGCTGCATGTAGCAAGTTGCAGGACTTAGCTGTAAGTACCCTGCCCCTTCTAGAATAGAGCACAGGGTCATTGTCACAGTTGCGGGTGGCGCAAGTTGCGTTCAGCGGCAACTTGTGCCATCCTTCTAGAATCAGGCCTTATGTTTGTGATGTTTACTGCCTCATTACTATGTTTTGATCCAACTACATATAGAATAGTGTATGGCTGCCCATACACAACAAGGCTATGTTGCCATCGAGGGGATGTGATGACATCATACAGACCTTGAGAGCGAAGCTCGAGAGGTCCATGTGACAGAATCATATCCCTGAGATGGCAACAAAGCTTTGTTGTGTTTGGGCAGCCATATACTATTTTATATAGTATATGGTTCCCCAAAATGTAGGAAGTTTAATTTCTGACAAGGTACATACCTTGTGAATATGCCCCCACTTGCTCCCGGTTCATGCCGCAGTTTCCTCTCCAGTCCCAACACCGGAGATACCGGTGCTTCCTGCAGTCCAGCTCTGCTCTAACCCAGAGGATTAACTGCACGAGAGATAAAAAAACCTGGCTGATAGTTTGGCAACACAGAGCCGATCATGGCAGTCCATGTCCAAACTATCTGAATGAACAGCACAGCCGACTGCTTGTTAGGCACCTCCGCCTTTTTAGAGCACATTTTGTGATCTGCTTTGCTTTCAGCCAATCATGTAGCAGCTCATGGCTGAAAAGTTGTTGTACTATCGATCTGACATCAGAACGATAGTACAACAACTTTATTGACCTTTGAACTGTCCTACGACATTTGGGAAGCCACTGTTTTCCATCTAAAATAAGTCCTAACCATATACTATAGCTATATTTGATAAACTTGCTACAGTTAACTGCATTGGGCACCCTGAAGATGACATTTACAGAGAATGGATGGAACTGCCACCTCTATTGGTTTACCACCCGACCCTGGATGCATGGGTCTCACCACACACGGTTTGCTGTGCCAGAAAGAGCTATCATTATTTGTGTCATTGTGATGTTTTTGATATTATCAGACCTGTATGTGGCTACTCACCAGACAACATCGACTGGTCCTTTACATTGGACAAGGACATTACTGCTAATGACACAGATACCCCTGGAGCACGATCAGCACCACCACCACTGGCGAACAGTGGACAACTCTACAGTGCTTATACAGAAGAGGTTCATCTGCTGACTACAAGACTATCGAATCAGTCATACACCTGCCCAATCCAACTGCAAAAATGGAGATTGCCAACTGTTAAAATGACTTATAATTCTGTTGGACAGTACTGCATTGTCACAAATCATAAATCCTTCACCTATGGCCAAAAGGTCTGTGAAATAACTCATCCTAACTTTTGTTTTGCTCTTCATCAAACTACTGTTATAGGACACACAGTGATTACTCCTGTTCCCATCGCAGAACCTGATGTTATTGATGGTGACCCTGAATATCTGCTTGGTCAATCTCAATATTTACCCATATTTAATATTCACATAGACCCAATGACATTGATGCTAAAGTCACTCTTTGAGAGGAAAGACACACACCTCATCCACATCAGTAACAACATCTCCTCTGCTGGAGATGCCCTTAATGCACTCATTAATTATGGTGATTTATATAATGCACTTTCTAATACTTGGTTAGAAATTACTTTTAAAGCTTTTGTTGTCATGCAGGCATTTTGTTATCTTCTTTTTGATACTAACACTTTGTTGACTAAAGCGTACACTCAAACAACAAAGAGAGCAGCTCAAATTCCTTTACAAGGCTTGTGCATCGGGTCTGTAAATGACAGTTTGTTCTCACCACTTTCCCATAGTGTTGTTGCCTTTTCAGTAAGACAATGGGGGGGGGGTTGTTATGTGAGGTCCCTACAACCTAATTGACATCCCATTGTACACCTTAGACAAACCTTATGTTACACATAATATGCATATGCTGTACTAACATATAGGGCACAGACACCTACCGTACAAGAGTGTCAAGATACATAATGACTTTAATACACTTTACTTTCACCATGCATGGAAACTGCACATAGTAAACCAAGACATTCATGTCTTTGTCATCTACTGATATTACGTAGTCTGCACTGCTATCTTTTGGATTTATGTATAACTACACTACATCCTGTTTTTCACATACTATGTATACTCTTATTGTTTTCAGCAATAGCTGACTTAGCAAATATTGTATAATGTTATCTACACTGTGGCGCCACCTTACTTTTAACCAACAGGGCTTACTGGATGTAACTAAGAATGTTTCTGTCTCCTGGTAACCATGGAAATGCTCATAGTATATATTGTAATGCATTATGTTTTCCCCTTGGAGACCTTTTTTACTTCTTGGAGTATTGGGGAATGCTAAGCTCTGGCTCCCAGTGTCTTATGGTAAGAACTGCTTAGGGCAATTGTGATATCCATTTGTAGTAATAAACACATTCATTACTGATATAAACTTGTTTGTGGTTCTTTTGCATCTCTAATTATCGCCAAGAACCTGATCAGGGCTAGACACCCTAACAACACATTGTCTGCTAGATGCCCAGAGCTCTTTAGCTATTCTGTGTGTCTCTGCAGCATAGTAAAAGCAGTTTTGTTACACGTGGTCTGTTAGGTGCCCTGTGCCCTGTCTGTGACATGCAGCTACTCTGTGTGTCTCTGCAGTATAGTGAACACCATTTAGGCTATATTAAACACTGCCTGTTAGGTGTCTTGAGCCCCGTCTGTGACATAGCTACTCTGTGTGTCTCTGCAGTATAGTGAAAGCCATTTGGGCTGTATTACACAGTGTCTGTTAGGTGCCCTGAGCCCAATCTGGTACATAGGTACTCTGTGTGTCTTTGCAGTAAAGTGAAAGCCATTTAGGCTGCATTACATAGTGTCTGTTAGATGTCCCAAGCCCTGTCTGTGACATACTGTAGCTACTGTGTGTGTCTTTGCAGTTTAGTGAAAGCCATTTAGGCTCTATTACACGGTGTCTTTTAGGTGCTCTGAGCCCTGTCTGTGACATAGCAACTAGGGTTGGGCGAACTGTTCCATGGGAGATCCAGAACCCTTAATCAAACTCGCAGTCCATGGACCCGGATAAATATGGACTTCACCACAGAAATTTGGTTTTGGGTCCATGGAGATGCCATTTCCTGGATTTTGTTTTTTCTGTTGCCAGGGGGATGCCATCAGCATGCACAGATGGCTGGCAGCATCCAGTCAAGCAACAGAAGGTCACGTGAGGCACTCATGGTATATAACCATGCTGAGTATGCCACATGGCCTGGAAGAGTGAGGAGGACCGGAGAAGAGCAGCAGCAGAAGATGCGCTCAGCAGCAGAGAACAAAAGCACCAGCTTCAGCCACCAAACTCTCCCCCCAAAAAGTTTAAAACCACCAGAAATCAATTGAGCTGGAGGGGAGGGAACAACAGAAGAAATTAGGACAGAGGAGAGAAACCGATCATTGGGGGTGGGTGAAGGCGGATTGGGGACTCAGAGAGTCGGGACTGGGAAGATAGTGGTGGCGGGGGGGTGCAAACACAAAGTATTGTACTGTGTGACTGTTTATGAGCAAGGTCAGGCTGGCAAAATCTTTGACTTGTGCCATTCCATCCAGATCCAAAGGAGAGAATGAGTGACTACTGGGGACCCAAGAGATTACAGTTACAGAAGATCCCAAATTAAAGATTTTTTTTCTTTACTTGGCCACAGACAGTGTTGCTGTGTGTACATGAGAAAGGGCAGGCTGGCAGAATCTTTGACTTGTGCCATTCCAGATCCAGAGGAGAGAGCGGGAGAGACTACTGGGGCTCAAGAGAGATTGCAGTTACAGAAAATCCCAAATTAAAGTTTTTTTTTTCTTGTCTTGGCCTCAGACAGTGTAGCTGTGTGGACGTGAGAAAAGGCAGGCTGGCAAAATCTTTGACTTGTGCAATTTCTGATCCAGAAGAGAGAGAGGGAGCGACTACTGCAGGTCGCAGAGAAATTTTACAGTTACATAAAATTCCAATTTTTTTATGGCTTCAGTGCAGCTGTGTGTACAGGGCAAGGGTAGCAGGGTGGTAAAATAAATCTTTGACTGTGATGACCAGAGGGGAGAGAGAGAGAGAGAGAGAGATAGAGACTGCATGGTGGCTTACAATAAATGTAACAGTCACAGAAATCCAAAATATTTTTTTTTTCCTGGCTTCAGTGCAACTGTGTGTACAAGGCAAGGGCAGCAGGGTGGCAAAATAAATATTTGACTGTGATGTCCAGAGGGGGGAGAGAGAGAGAGAGAGAGAGACTGCTGGGTGGCCCATGATAAATGTAACAGTTCCAGAAATCCCAAATAACATTTTTTTTCCTGGCTTCAGTGCGGCTGGGTGTACAAGGCAACGGCAACAGGGTGGCAAAATAAATCTTTGACTGTGACGGCAAGACGGGGAGAGAGAGTGACTGCAGGGTGGCCAACAGTACATTTAACAGTCCTAGAAATCCCAAATAATTTTTTTTCCTGGTTTCAGTGTGGCTGTGTGTGCAGGACAAGGGCAGCAGGATGGCAAAATAAATCTTTGATTGTGATGTCCAGAGGAGGAGAGAGAGAGATGGCAGGGTGGCCCATGATAAATGTAACAGTCCCAAAAATCCCAAATAAAAAATGTTTTCCTGACTTCAGTGCTGCTGTGTGTATAGGGCAAGGGCAGCAGGGTGGCAAAATAAATATTTGACTGTGATGTCCAGAGGAGAGAGAGACGAGAGAGAGAGAGAGAGAGAGAGAGAGAGAGAGAGAGACTGCGGGGTGGCCCACAATGAATGTAACAGTCCCAGAAATCCCAAATAATTTTTTTTTCTGTGGTTCAGTTCAGTGTGGCTGTGTGTACAGGGCAAGGGCAGCAGGCTGACAAAATAAATATTTGACTGCGATGTCCAGGAGAGAGAAAAAGTGAGAGAGAGAGAGAGAGAGAGAGAGACTGAGACTGCAGGGTGGCCTACAATAAATGTAACAGTCCCAGAAATCCCAAGTAACAGTGGTTTCCTTGCTTCAGTGTGGCTGTGTTCAGGGCAAGGGCAGCAGGGTGGCAAAATAAATCTTTGACTGTGACATCCACGGGGAAGGGGGAGAGACTGCAGGGTGGCCCATGATAAATGTAACAGTTCCAGAAATCACAAATAACATTTTTTTTCCTGGCTTCAGTGCAGCTGGGTGTACAAGGCAACGGCAACAGGGTGGCAAAATAAATCTTTGACGGCAAGACGGGGGAGAGAGAGCGAATGCAGGGTAGCCAACAGTACATTTAACAGTCCTAGAAATCCCAAATAATTTTTTTTCCTGGTTTCAGTGTGGCTGTGTGTGCAGGACAAGGGCAGCAGGATGGCAAAATAAATCTTTGATTGTGATGTCCAGAGGGGAGGGGAGAGAGAGAGAGATGGCAGGGTGGCCCATGATAAATGTAACAGTCCCAAAAATCCCAAATAAAAAATGTTTTCCTGACTTCAGTGCTGCTGTGTGTATAGGGCAAGGGCAGCAGGGTGGCAAAATAAATATTTGACTGTGATGTCAGAGGAGAGAGAGAGAGAGCGAGAGAGAGAGAGAGAGAGAGAGAGAGAGAGGCACAATGAATGTAACAGTCCAAAATCCCAAATAATTTTTTCTGTGGTTCAGTTCAGTGCGGCTGTGTGTACAGGGCAAGGGCAGCAGGCTGAAAAAATAAATATTTGACTGCGATGTCCAGGAGAGAGAAAAAGTGAGAGAGAGAGAGAGAGAGACTGAGACTGCAGGGTGGCCCACAATAAATGTAACAGTCCCAGAAATCCCAAGTAACAGTTGTTTCCTTGCTTCAGTGTGGCTGTGTTCAGGGCAAGGGCAGCAGGGTGGCAAAATAAATCTTTGACTGTGACATCCACGGGGAGACTGCAGGGTGGCCCATGATAAATGTAACAGTCCAAGAAATCCTAAATAATTTTTTTTCCTGGCTTTAGAGCTGCTGTTTGTATGGAGCAACGGCAGCAGGGTGGCAAAATAAATCTTTGACTGTGATGTCCAGAGGGGAGAGAGAGAGACTGCAGGGTGGCCCACGATAAATGTAATTGTTCCAGAAATCACAAATAATATTTTTTTCCTTGCTTCAATGTGGCAGTGTGTACAGGGCAAGAGCAGCAGGGTGGCAAAATAAATCTTTGACTGCGACGTCCAGAGGGGATAGAAAGAGACTGCAGGGTGGCCCACGATAAATGTAACAGTCCCAGAAATCCCAAATAAAAATGTTTTTCCTAGGCAGTGTGTACAGGGCAAGGGCAGCAGGGTGGCAAAATAAATCTATGACTTGTTCCATCCAGTCATGAATCACAATCACTTACGTTCATTTATGATTTTATGTATTTAAAAAAGATACTGTTCAAACAAACAACATACGAGTTGATGCGCCTGCCCCGTGCTGCTGGCTGTGGGTTGCCCAGGGGATAATCTGACTTTGTCACTTGAAACAGGCCATTTACAGTACAACACAAGTGAAGTACAAGTACTACACAGAAGTGTCATCATCATCATCATCACTCATTCCCCATTATTCCTTAGTATCATTAGTTTTATAGTATATTGCATTAAAGAGCCTCTGACCAAGTCTGGCTTCCTTGGCAGGTTCTGGTGGTTAGAAACTGTTTTATTATAATGAGTACTGATTTAGTAAAAAATGAAGTGTTTAGCAGTGTGTGCCAGCTTGGTTTCTCACCCCGTCTGCCTTTACTATTTCCCGCCCTTTGCCAAACACTACCATCCCAAAGAAAAGTGACGCCATACGTAGGAGGTAATCATTGTTCCCATTATTGTACTGCACTGTACATAGTGCACTGCCAATGTCTCCCAGTCTAACTCAGCTTTACCAACTTTCGTGTGTTCATATAGGGAATACAGTGGTAGGGAAACTATTAAGCCGCATTGATAGTATTAGCTGCCAACCTCTTTCTTACACTTTGTGTTTACTGACATTGTTTAAACAACAAAAAAAAAGTAATCTCTGTTGTAGTACGTTAAATGCTTCAGTGATAGGAAGTTACAGGTAATGTGGTCTGTTTTAAAAAAAAATAACGCGTGGTGTCTTTCTTTGTTTTACCCCATTATTAACTTTTGTGAAAACTGAGAATGGAGTTGGACACCATGCTGTAACTGATCAGATTATGTGTAACTTCCTATCAATGATGCATTTAATATACTGCAACAGAGACAGTGATTTTTTTTAAACAATGTCAGTGAACACAGAGTGTAACACACCGGGGGCAATGAGGAGCTGGAGAGAAGCAAGTGTGCAGTGTCTGTGGTGAACATGGACATAATTGAACCCGACAGACTCTCGAGCCCAGAAACAAGCCAGCATCCCGATCCTCCCATAACCCACCACAAATCTTTAACTGCAGACATTTGGTAGCAACAGTGCAGCAGGCTAGCAGCCAGGGAGGGAAAGGGTCAATCACGGGACCAGGAAGGAAAGGAAAGAAGAAGACTGATCTTCACCAACTGCTGCTTCCGGCTGCAACCCTCTTCGGTGCTGCACCATACAAGTCAGTTACAGCCAGGGAAGGAAAAGGGCCTGGGAAAGACTTTCTGGGCTCCACTGTGGCACTGGCCATGCCTCACCACGCCACACAAGTTTGTGACTGTGTCCGTGGACCATGAGCCACACAGCCTCCTCAGCTTACTCTTTTTTTTTGTTAAAAGTCCAGACCTGCAACTTAGTCTGCACTGCACCTGCTAGCTGCTGTTGTCTTCTGCTTGCTCTGGATATTCGCTCAGCTTCCAAGTTCCAGTCAGATCATCGGACTCAGACTCATGACCATCACATCGGATGAGAAGTAAGGGGAGAGTTAGCTGATGTCCATCGCTCACGAGTGAATGAGTGAGTTCTGTAAATTTATTCACTGTCTGCAGCCAGTCATCACCATCATTAGTAGCCCAGGAGAGCACAGAGGACAGAGTTCTACTGAATAAGTCTGCTAGACTAGCCAAATTGGGACTCGGGGAAGGGGGGGCAGTCCATTGGGATTTTGAGTAACAAGAACTCGGTTGGGAGGCAAGGCAAACAACAAAAAATATTTTTTTTCAGTCAAAAGGGCATCTTAATGGGGGAGCAGGGACAGGCCCCCCCATGCACTACTCTGATAAGAAATGGGTTGGCAGCTAATACTAGCAGTGTGGCTCAATAATTTCCTTTACACTGTATTCCCTATATGAACAGAAGTATACTGGTATGTCTGAGTTAGACTAGAAGACAGCGGCAGTGCACTAAGTACAGTGCAGTACAGTAATGGGCACAAGGATTACCTCGTACATATGAAGTCACTTTTCTTTGAGATGGCAGCGGTTGGTAAAAGGCGGGAAAAAGTAAAGGCAGGCAAGGGGTGAGGAACCAAGCTGGCACACACTGCCAAACACTTTGTTTTTTACTAAATCAGTATTCATGATAATAAAACAGCTTCTAAACACCAGAAACTGCCAAGGAAGCCAGACTTGGTGAGGGGCTCTTTAAGTACAAGCATTAACCAACCCCCAGTGTGGGACTGTGCTGTGTGCAGCTAATGCACCAGAAGTGTCTGCATCTCCAATTCAAATGCTGAGGCACACTTAACAGTTGCTGAATTTGGTCACTTAACAGTAACTGTATTGTTGGAGCCAGCTCGGTAATCTTGGAAGGAAGTGGTGGTTGGCTGCTATGCTGTCAGTGTACTGTGTACACTGTACAGTCACAAGTCACGAATGTAAGTTTGTCCCTGGCCTCTGGGTGAGAGTCATCAGCAGGACATCATGTTAGAGGGATCTTTTATTACAAAATGGATCAAAGTGTTGATGATGCACATTCTATTTCTCAGGTAGGCAGTGGCACTGCAAAAGACAGCAATCAGCATTTTTTCATGTCAGAGATTTCATCTTTTAAGTGAATGCTTGAATCCAGAAAAGGTGAATATCTCAGATCATCATCAGTCCCACGTAAAAAAAAAAGTTGTGTAGTTAAAAAAACTAAAGGCATGGCACCCAACGGTATGGAACAATTGCATGCTATGCTACTGCCAGTCCATCATCCGATTCTTCTGAGGTTGAGCCCAGTGAGGGTAATACTAATAATAAAGATGAAGAGAATGATCAGGCAGCACAAAGTTTTCTGGTGGGGATGGAAACTGCAGATGAGGAAGAAACAGACAGAAATGTTTTGGTTGTGGAGGGGGCAGTGGGAATATACCACAAGAGGAAGAGGCACAAGAAAATCCGGGGAAGGGGGGACCCTGACAAAGTAACTGAGGTGCCGTGTCTTCCTGGGAAAAAAACTGAAAAAATACCATATTTTCTTTGGTTATACTTCCCCATTAGTGTTTCCAATGAGTTGATAGCAACATGCGCTATTTGTAAATGGCCAATCAGAAGGGGTAAAAAGAAAGGTGCATTGGGAACTTCAGCACTGAAAAGGAACCTAGACAGATGTCATAATATTACTGAGAAGTTCAGTTGTGAGTCTTGAAGAAAAAGTGACAGTGATAGCTGACTACACTCAGGGGTAACACCCATAGATGAAAACAGTGGCATCCCCTGGAGCACTACTGAAACACTTCCACTGCCACGTCCTGCCATTCAAAGGTCTCCTCTGACTGTTACTGAAAGTGAAATTCGTTCCTTCCCCGAAACTTGGGGGTGGGGGCACAAATAAAGAATATCATACAAGTAGACAGATCTTTGCTTTTCCAAATTCTTATTCTTTTATTTTATTTTCCAGCCCAGATCCTTTACATTTCATCAATAAATATTGGCTTCCTCAGGAGGTGCCTTTACAAAACCTTTAAAAACATAAATACATGTATAAATATCCTGTCTACACCAAAACTGACATTTTATGTACTATATTTCAATTTATTAGATAATGAAGGCCACTTACATCTTAATTAGTACTCCAGATAATTATCTCCTTCTTTTAAGTTAACTGTTTCCACAACAAATCCTAAAACCAAATAAATTCATGAATAAACTTGTATCATATTCATTCAATTACTAAACTTTTCCATTTTAAATAGTAACTATTCCACACTTTTGAAATATTAGTGAATTTGTTTTAAACCATTCCATATATTTCCAAACCCACATCTTAATTAATTATCTAATCAATTTTACTTTATTTCACTTAATATTCTAATTCTCTTTCTCTATTACCTGTTCAGTTCTTATTTTCAGTGCATATTTGTTTTGAACGCTTTTATAAGCCCCACTTATAGGTTGCTCTGTAAAAATTAAATGAACATGCCACAAGTCTTTCAAAATCTGTTGTTACCTTTGAAACATCATTTACTCTCACACATTACATGACAGTACCTTTTTCTTAATTCATACAATTATTGCACTTTATGTAATTAACGCAATCACACCACTGCTTTACTGTCTCCTTCATATTTGACTTGACACCACAGAACTGTAAAATTCTAAACATTCTACTACAATATTTGTTTCATTCTTTACATTTTCACACCAACATTTATAAATCCTAATCCCTAGGTATTAGCTACCCATTTAATGTTTAAACAAGCCCATTTAGTTACGCATTTTCAGGCCAGCATTTATTGCTTAATCTTGCAATTTCTTTACCAAAGCAAGCTACTATCTCAATGCTTGTAATTCTATCCCTAACATTTTTAGCATGTTATACTGTGTATTGGTTTTATAAGCCGAACCGCATCTTGCTTTCAGTTTTCCCCGAAATGCGCCCGTTTCTTTCACTTCCATTCATTTCTAACACGCTGTTTGCCGTCTAGCATTTGTTTGTAAAAAATGGCATTTCCTTTTGACTTTATCCCTGCTTGTCATTCACTTCATTTAAAAATGGAATGTTTTGCTGACATTTTGTTTTAATCCTCTTATCTTATCCTTCTTCTCTTATCAGACCCACACTTCATTACTGATTCTGTTTCAAAAAACTGTTAGGCATCCTACTCTGTTTTTATGCACCTGACCTTGGAAAATGACGTCACACATCAGGCTCTCTTGATCTGATTTATCCATCCTTAAAGCAACAAACCCTTTTTGTCCATTATTGATGTTACCTGTGGAAATTGCTATTCTTTTATATTTAACCTCGTGACTGAGTGCTATGTTGCTTCCCTTATTCACTTACTCTAATACAGAATGCACCATAAGCTAGCAAAATAATATCTTTTTGATCTCATCCTGTTTTATACAGGGTCCTCATACTGTAGAGACAGTTATTCTTTTATATATAGCCTTGAGACTGAATACAATATTATTTTCCCTATCTGTTTACTCTAATATAAAATGTACCATAAGCTGACAATATGTTATCTTTTTGGTTTTATCTTGTTTTCTACAGGGTCCCAATACTATAGAGACAAGTATTATTTTATATTTTAACCTGGGAACTGAATACTATGTTGTTTTCCTTATCAACTTGTTCTAATACAGAATGCATCATTAAGCTAACCAAATATTATTTTTCTGGTTTCATCTTATTTTATGCAGTGTCCTCGTACTGAAGAGACAGATATTATTTCATATTTAACCTGGGGACTGAATACAATGTTATTTTCCTTATCATCTTATCCTATTATAGAATGCAACATGAGCTAACAATGTAGTATTTTTAGGTCTCATCTTATTTTATACAGGGTCTTCATACTGGACCCAATATTTTTTGAGTTTTGTGATAAATGTCTACTTTACTTCATCATAATTTCCAGTCTTTAAGCTAAAAGCAAAAATCCTGTCACGTTTATGTTTACTCCCATGACTGTATTTACTCAATATATATGATGTCCTTGTAACTACTCCTTATCATCCATTTTGTTATATCTAATAAATCTGATGTACATCTATTACAGCTCTAGATCTTGGGACCCTATCATTTGATTTTGTATACTCTATTTACATAGTGTCATTCAATCATTTCTCTTTTATTCTTTAAATTGAATGCCATTAGACTGATATGTATCTATTTTAAACTTTAGATCTTGATGTTTGTTGCTTTTTTCCCCTTTTTTTCTTACCATATTGTTATCTTACTGATTTTTTTACTGAGTCATAATATTAGTATTTATTTGTTCTTTTACTTGTCTCCGACAGCAATTCCAATTAATGTCCTTATTCATACCAATATTAGAGTCTAATGTTCCCATTTCATATATCCAGCGGGCTTCTACCCTTTCAAGTATTCTTGCATAATCTTCACCCCATCTGGTTTCAGTACTACTTCAAGTCCCCAAAATCTGATAGATGCCCCTGTATGGCCAGCTGATAGAAAGTGTTCTGCAAATGGTGTTTTTAATTTATTTCTAATATTAGAGTTATGTTCTTGAATTCTTTGCTTTAACTGATGAGTAGTCATTCCAATATATATCTTGTCACATGGACACTGTAATACATATATAACACCCTTGGTTTCACAAGTAATACATTGTCTAATTGGATATTCTTTATTTGTCCAAGGATGCTTATAAGCATTTTTCTTGCTTGTATGTCCACATACTGAGCAGTGTCCACACTGCGTCATTCCTGGAATAAGGGGTCCCAATAGAAGTTGTATGCACATGTCTTTTTTGCCTTGTAAATGATCTGTATGTATCAATTTATATTTGAGTGTGTTTACTTTTCTTTCTGCCACTAATGGGGGTTGTTGAAATACCTCATTTCCCATAGGGAAACTCAGTAAAATGGACCAGTGTTTGTTGACAATCTGTCGAATTTCTTTAGACTTATGATTATGTTTTATACTAAAAACTAACCTTATTCTATTTTCTACTTTATCTTTGCCTTTCAATGCGTTATCCTGTGTTACTTGTTCTATTCATCTCTTTGCCTGTGTTAAAGTCTTTTTCCCATATCCCCTCTGTTTAAACCTTGTAGTTGCCTCACTGTATTTCTTTCCTAAAATCTGTCTCTTGCTCTCAGTTTCTTCGAACCCGCAAAATTTGAGAACAGGTTATACTCTTAATAAGATTTTCAGAGTGATAACTTGTGGCATGCCATGTCGTATTCTCTAATAAATTGAAATATACTACATAAAATGTCAGTTTTGGTGTAGACAGAATATTTATACATGTATTTATGTTCTTAAAGGTTTTGTAAAGGCACCTCCTGAGGAAGTTAATATTTATTGGTGAAACGTAGAGGATCTGAGCTGGAAAATGAAATAAAAGAATAAGAATTTGGAAAAGCAAAGATCTGTCTACTTGTGTGATATTCTTTATTTGTGCCCCCCCCCCCCCCCCGAGTTTCAGGGAAGGAAATAATTTGTCTTGTGAAACACATCAGGAGAGGCAGCACAGCAAAGGATTAATCCTAATATTAATACATTACCCGTGGATTACCAGGACTATGTCCAGGAACATTTTATAGTGTTACTGAAAGTGATCATGTGTTTGAAAGCCCTCCTCCTTCAAGGAGACAACTTACCATCTCAGAAACATATGAGCATAAAGCCAAATACGCCTTGACTCACCCTGTTGCTGTTACAATAACCAAAAAAAATGTCAGCAATGATAGCTATTGATTTGCTACTTTATAACGTGGTTGAACATATAGAACTCAGGTGGCTGCTTGAGTACCTCAAACCTCAATATAGTATACCATCATGGAAATACTTCTCAACAACAGGTATTCCAGATCTTTACGATGTCGTATGTAAAATATTATGACGCGTCTTGTGGAATGCTGTTGAGAGGGTGGTGCATCTCACAACAGATATCCGAACAAGCTGCCATCCTGAACCCTTTATGCCTGTCACAGCACATTGTGCCTGTTTTGATAATTCACGTGGGACTGGGACAGTGAAGCATTGCACTTTGCTGTTCTGAGAATGTTTTATTTTCCATCTGAACATACCTCATACAACATCAAAGAAGAGCTCCAAAAAACAGTACAGCAATGGTTCACTTCACAGGGACTGTCAGTTGGCTTTATACAGTAGTTACAGACAATGGGTCCAACTTAAGAAAGGCCATAGAGGAGGGGGGGGTTTGTTCACATTCGCTGCTTTGCGCATTGCTTAAATGTAATAGTTCACAGTTTTCTCAATGACGACAGGGAGATTAAGGTTCTCATTAGCACTGCTAAAAGAATATGCACTCATTTCAGTCACTCAAGCAAAGTCCATCACTTGTTTGAAAAAATACAGCAGGAGCACAGTTTACCTTTGCAGACTGATCCAAGACATTTCAACTCGATGGAATTCGACCTTTTATATGTTCCAAAGGCTGCTGGAACAAAATAAAACTGTCAGGCAGCACACCTTAGAAAATAAAATTGGTGATGCAGACGTCTATATTACACCACCATAGTGGGCAATGCTGGAGTTTCTAATTTTCTTGCTCCAGCAATTTGAGGAAATAACCAGGGAGGTTAATACAAACACAGCAACTCTCAGCCACGTGATGCGCCTAATAAAAATTTGAAAATTTAGATTGATTCTAATTAGGGAACAGTTAGAGAAGCTAGACAGTTCCATGATCACACAGGCTGTCAGTGGTGCTGCTGACACATGCAGGTTGTTCCCAGAATACAACAAGATCTAATGAGTTATATGATCAAAAAAGCTGAAGAAGATGACAAACTATGTAAAATGCTTCATTCTGAGTACTACATTAAAGCAACAATCTTGGACCCATGATACAAATGGAAGCAACTATTGAGTGATGATGATGATACTTGTTTTGAGATAAACAAACAAGAAATAATTGATGAGGTACATGCTGTCATGGAGCAGAGTACAACAGCAGCACCACATTCAGAATCTTCTTTATGACACAGCACAGCATCAAGTGGCCCATCCTCTACTGTTGCAGCATTTTCTCCCTCTTCCTCCTCAGTCACTGTAGCCTAATCTTCTTCACCATCAGCCAAGCATAGATCTGTCCCACAGTCACTTGGTTCAGCTTCCTTTCTCTGGAGTCACTTAGAAGATATTATTGTAACATCTTCTTCATCTTCCTTTTGAATTTGTGCCTGTGGTGAAATCTTTTGTGAATAGTGTCTACTACATGAGGTAGCAATTAGTTGCAATAAGTCAGGTCAGGACAAACTAAGCCAGGCCACTGTTACTTGAATGATCACATGAACAGCACAGAATAGGAAAAAAAATAACATCAGTGGGTTCAGAGTCCAAAACAAATACAGCAAGCAGCTGCATTTCATGTCATAAACTTACTTGGTGGTACCTGGTATCACTATCTGATCTGGGAGGTAGGATACTGCTGTCTACTACTACTATTAGTTTTTGTCCTCATGAGTCACGACTACTACTTATCACTTTTTGTCCTTACTCCAGCAACTGATCCTGACTGTACTGTTTTAATTTTCGTACAGTGCATGGCTTAGTAGACACCTGAAACCCAGAAACTGAGTACTTTTTGTATATTTCTCATGACCCCCCATATTTGGCTGTGAATACTTCACAGAAAAAATGCTACTAAATTGAAAATTCATATAATTTCTCTATTGTTTGTGTGTACGTGGTATGCTAGCCTGATTACATCTCACTTACAGTAATTGGGCTGAGATTATTACTATATTTTATTTTTGATTATACAATGTGGTATGAAAATCCTGTAACCTCACTGGTCAAAACACATCACATGACCGTGGGATATCCTGTAATAACCCATGGCTAAGAAATGGCATTTATAAAAAACATACTTAAACACATTTAAAATTTATTTTACACATGGGTCCATTGTATAATTGCAATAAGACACTCCAGGGTGTGGGTTATTGGGGGATTTACCCACTTCTTGTGTGGTTAAGTCACTCGGCTGCGCCTCATGACACATCACACAAGGTGTGGGTAACTCTCCCAATAACCCACATCCTGTCATGTCTTATTGCTTAATACTTATATTACTTGGCAGCAGCTGGCAGCAACTGTGGAACTAGGAAATATATAATTGTGCTATGTTGTGTGTCATCAGGTCTTCAGGTGGCAGTGGCAAACTATTTTATGACTGCACTGCACTTGATCAATGTGATGTGACTGACTGGCTGCCTGGGTGGTGATCACTATGTCTTTTGTTTTACTTCTTTAAGGATTTAGCATGTTGATTGGATTCAGTAGAAGTAGTCATAGTACTAGAAAACATTACCACCTCTTGGACCAGGTAGTGTATCATATACCTCAGTACACCGGGGCATGCAAAGCAGGTGCTTCACATAGGTATGGTGGGTGTGCTCTCTTAGTGCTGCTCATTTGATCCTTCATATCCATTTCTTTGGCCTGTTTGGCTCTGACTAGAACATCCATCAAAATAATACCCACACAGCACCATTAATAAAAAAAGTATCTTAGCTGACTGACAGTGCCTGCCATACTTGGTGGTGCTATGATATAGGTATTTGCATCGGTCTCTCTCTCTCTTTTTTGGATTTTTTAAAATATTGGTCAATAAATCAGAACTAATCAGAATAAATCAGAACTTCACCATGTTCCAGTTCTTATTTAATAAGGGTCAGAACTTAATCGAGTTCTCCCAGCCCTAATAGCAACTCTATGTGTCTGCAGTATAGTGAAAGCCATTTAGGCTGTATTACACACTGTTTGTTAGATGCCCTGAACCCTGTCTATGACATAACTACTCTGTGTGTCTTTGCAGTATTGTGAAAGCCACATAGGCTGTATATTTGCACATTGTCTGTTAGGTGCCTTGTGCTCTGTCTGTGACATATAGCTACTCTGTGTGTCTCTACAGTATAGTGAAAGTCATTTAGGCTGTATACACACTGTCTGTTGTTAGATGCCCTGAGCCCTGTCTGTGATATATACTCTATGTCTCTAAGCAGTATAATGATAGCCATTTAGGCTGTATTACACACTGTCCATTAGGCGCCTCAAGCCCTGTCTGTGATGTAGGCAAGGCAAGGCAAGGGAAAGGCAAATTTTATTTATATAGCGCTCTATGCAAAGGCTCAGAGTGCTTTACAATGAAGAAGTACAGAAATCCCAAGATTTAAAATCACCAGTTAAATACAAGAAAGTTTTAAGGATGCTTTAAAAGCCTTCACTAAGCTGTCTGCATGCATGTGGTGATGTGGTGGGGCAGAGAATTCCAAGCACTGGTGCAGCAACACCAAAAGCTCTGTTGCCCGATCTCCTAAGGTGCGATGGAGGCATCACAAGCAGGTCAGCCTCAGTGGAGTGGAGGGGGCAGAAGGGCCAGTAGGGAAACAGGAGCTCTTTAAGATAGTCAGGTCCCAATCTACATAGGGCCTTGTATGTCAGCAAGCAAATCTTGAAAGTGATGCACCAACTCACAGGCAGCCAGTGGAGAACACACAGAATAGGAGTGATATGATCTCTCAGAGAGGTACCTGTCAGCATCCTCATCATAGCATTCTGAACTAGCTGCAGTCAATGCATCAATCCTCCAGACAGTCCTAGGTATAAAGCATTGCTGCAATCAAGTCTGTTGGTGATGAAAGCATAGATGACCATAGTCAGGTCTTTAGGTGTCAAGAACAGCTGGTTCCTGGTGATATTCCAGAAATGAAAGAAACCAAACTGATGGTCTGATAACACTTGTTGTTTGAGGGTCAGTCATCCAGAAAAATGCCCCAATCTCTTTTTTTTTGGTGGGGGCCAGCCTCCGATCTACACCGGAACTAAGCCCTGCCCTGCCTACTTCCCCCCATGCTCAGGCTTACCCCCCCAGTGGGGCCACCAGGCAGACACTTTCTCCCAATGGACACTATTGGCAAGCCCTGGCTTACCCCCCCCAGTTTGGGGCCACTGGAGTGGGACCTCCTGGCCAACATTGGTGGCAGTGGAGATGGCAGCAGAGCAGGGTGTCATGCTGAACCCCTGGGGCAGGGATGTTCAATGACATCCAGCATCCCCCCTCCCCTCCAAGGTGATGCCAAGGGTCTGTAAAGCACTGGATACTCTTCCCCCTACTCCTGGAGAAGGAAAGTGGTTCCCGGGATGCTCAATCCTTCTCCCCATGACCAGCCCATTGACTCCCAAGTCCGTCACTGAACCCAAGATGTTGGCACCACAAGCAGACACCTTGCCACTGTGCTGGTAGGCCAGCCAATGCCCAAATCTTTAACTGAACTCACCACTGACAGGGGCCACCCACCAACAGTTGGGGCAAGCAACCTCCCATCTGTGGAAACACCCCCAAGACCAGGCTCAGTGACCATAATCTCAGTCTTGCCAGACTTATGACAGCCAATTGGCGGATATCCAGTCATTTATCTTGGCCAAACAGTGGCTCAGCACAACTGAGGCAGAGAGGTCATCTGGGGCACAAGACAAGTACAACTGGGTATCATTCACATAGTGAAACCCCACATTGTACCACCTAATGATCTCCCCAAGCATCAGTATGCACATGGAGAACAGCAAGGGGACCAAAATAGAACCCTGCAGAACACTACAAGGCAAAAGTCTCGAGGAAAAATTCCCAAGGACTATGTGTTGTGATCTCCTGGTTAAATATGTGCTGAACCAATGCAGAAATGCATCGGTGGTGCCCACATAGTTCTGCAGGGATCCAACAGCACCTGTGATCTACCATGTCAAAAGCTGAAGATAGATTCAAGAGCACCAAGATGGTACATTGCCCTCAGTTCCTCGCCATGAAGAGATCACGTGCCACCCTGACCAAAGCCATCTAAGTGCTGTGCCAGGTGCCAAAAACCCAACTTGAGAGGTTCAAAGATGGACAAACTCTCCAAGCATTCAACCAGCTGGTTAAATGACACCTTTGTAATAACCTTCTCCAAAAAGGAAAGATTAGAAATATGTCTGTAGTTCAAGAGAACGTCAGGGTCTAAAGAAGGCTTCTTTAGGAGGGATCTCACCTCAGCCTCTTTCAAGGCTGCAGGAAAGGCACCCTCACTCAAAGACCCATTGATGATCTCAATGAATACTGGACCCAGGAAATCCATGCAGCTAATGAAAAACCATGTTGGACCTGGGTCCAGAACACAACTGGTGGGATGCAAGCAGGTGACTACATGGAGGACTTCAGCTGCCAAAACCAGCTGAAACTCATTCTAGCTAAACTGAGGATCTCCAGCAACAGATCAATCCCCTCCTGCAGAGGCTGGATCAGAGGAGGCAATACTCACCCTGATAGAGGACACTTTGTCAACAAAGAAGCGCTCAAATTCCTTGCACTTTTCAGTGGAAAAAGCTGTCCCGGACTGCAGATAGGAAAGATTTAGCCAACCATCTACAATGCAGAAGAGCACATATGGGTGATTCTTTGCTGCAGCAATCAACTAGGACAGAAACTCTGCCTTCTTTAGATCGATTGCCTGCTAATACTCCAAGTAAAGGAGCCTCAGCACCAGCTTGTCCTCCCCAGAGCAAGACCTCCTTCAGACATGCTCCAACCTATGCCCCTTAGTCTTCAACTGACACAGCTCAGCACAATATCATGGTGAGTGACATTGGGAGGTCAAGGGGCAAACAGAAGGGTGCGATCAGGTCCAGGGTGTCAGTCAAGGCCATGTTATAGGCCTCCACACCAGCCTCTGAACCCTGAGCACAGCCTAAAAGCAAGCTCAAGACATCCAGTGACTCCTGGAGCTGGCGAGGCTCCAATTTATTTCTTGGATGACACTGGATAGTCTCTGTAGTTGGGGTTACTTGACAGGGAGCCCCACACAGGAACTCAACTGCATGTTGATCCAACCAACAGGCCAGATCAACCATGACTGCCATAATGTCAAGTTTGATTGAGAAGACTAGGTCCAGAATGTGGCCATGTTTGTGCATCTTGGAGGTAACCGCCTGAGCCACTCCCAGCAAATTCATCAGCTAGAAGAGCACTTGCCCCAAACTACAGGATTCATAGTCGATCCAGGCATTAAAGTACCCCAGGACCAAAATCCTAGAGGATTCCAACACCTGCTCAGTGATAAAGTCTGCCAGCTCCTGCAGGAAAAGACTCCCACTCCCTGGAGGCCGATAGATAAAGACTATCCTGCGATTGACTGCCAAGGCACACTTGGCAACCACACATTCAAAGGACTCTAGTGTTCTTACATGGAACTCTGCTACTCTGTGTGTCTCTGCAGTATAGTGAAAGCCATGTAATCTGTATTAAACACTGTCTGTTAGGTGTCTTAAGCCCCATCTGTGACATAGCTACTCTGTGCGTCTCTTCAGTATAGTGAAAGCCATTTAGGCCATATATTTACACACTGTCTGTTAGGTGCCTTGTGCCCTGTCTGTGACATATAGCTACTATGTGTGTCTCTGCATTATAGTGAAAGCCATTTAGGCTGTGTACACAGTGTCTGTTACATGTCCCAAGCCCTGTCTGTGACATAGTTACTCTGTGTGTCTTTACAGTTTGGTGAAAGCCATTTGTGCTGTATTAAACAGTGTCTGTTAGGTGCCCTGAGCCTTGTCTGTGACACATCTACTCTGTCTGTCTCTGCAGTATAGTGAAAGCCATTTGGGCTGTATTAAACACTGGCTGTTAGGTGCCCTGAGTCCTATCTGTGACAAAGCTACTCTGTGTCTCCGCAGTATAGTGAAGGATGAAATTGTGGAATTGGGGAGGGGCCTCAGAGAGGTAGCAAGCACAGTTACCTTCTCAGAGGTGCTGCCAGTCCATGGCAGGGGTGAGGCTAGGGTACTGAACACCATGCAGTTTAATGAACGGCTGCAAAACTGGTGCAGAGCACAGGGCTTTGGCTTCATTGGGGACTGGGGGTACACCTGGAGAGATGAAGGTTTATACTAGCATGATGGTCTGCATCTGTCCATGAAGGGAACCAATATCCTAAGTGATAGGTTTAAATGCTTCCTTGGCAAGCTTTTAAACTAGCCATGGGGGAGGTGCTAATAAGAGGCAGGAAATTTCAAGTCTTCCCCCACAAAACATGATGGGTAGTAAGGTAAACACTGAGGTACAGTGCTCAACAGAGGGCAAGACGGGTAAATGGAAAAACAGACAAGGGCAAAAAGACCAGGCATGGGGGAATAAAGGATAAAGCCAACATTAAATGGAGAGCAATGAGTACCAATACCTGTAGTCTGGGAAACAAGCTTCCTGAGCTAGTAGCCTTGATGGAATATGAACAGTTGGATATTGTGGCAGTCACAGAAATATGGTACATGGGGAACCATGATTGGAATGTCAACATACCGGGGTACACAGTCTACAGAAGGGACAGGGAGGGGAAAAGAGGAGGTGGAGTAGCTCTATACATAAGGGAAGGGATCAAAGCTACAGAACTAAAAAGTAAAGGGGGAGGACAAGAGGCACCCTGGGTCACCTTGGAGACAGGGAATGGCATCACAGTCCGCACAGGGGTTGTATACAGACCTCATCTCAAGGGGAGGAAATGGACAAGAGAAAGACTGAGGACGTTCTCAAAATGGTTGAAAAGGGGAGATACTGTTAATGGGGGACCTGAATATGCCAGATGTTAACTGGATGACATGTACTGCAGCCACATCCAAGAGCAGGGTCATTCTTGATGCCCTGCAGGGGGCAGGCCTTAGACAGCTAGTGTTGGAACCCACTCGGGAGGAAGCAATACTAGACCTGGTACTCTCGAATGGAGAGAGGATCACAAATTTAGAAGTCGGTAGACATCTGGGAACAAGTGACCACTGCACAGTGTGCTTCACAATAAGCACAACCATGGAGACGAGCCATACAAAAACAAGCATACTGGACTTTAGAAGGGCTGACTTAGGCAAAATGGGTGAATACCTGAGGAATACACTAGCAAATGGGCAAAAAGGAGGGGTGGAAGAACAATGGAGAAAAATCAAAACTGCCATCATAGAGGCAACAAGCCTTTGTGTGAAACAGATAAAGAAAACAAAGTGGAGTAAAAAAACACTATGGTTCTCAAAAGAGGTGGCGGGGAAGGTTAAGGAGAAAAAGGCTGCATTCAAAAAGTATAAGGCATCACAGAAGGAGCACGACAGGGAACTGTATCAATTAAAGCAGAAAGGAGTGGGGAAGGCAGTCAGAATAGCAAAAGCCCAAACTGAGGAAAAAAATAGCCTAGTCAGTTAAGAAGGGGGATAATACCTTTTATAGGTACATTAGGGAGCGTAGAAAGTTTAAGGGAGGAATAGTGAAGATTAATAAGAGAGAGGGGAGGTGGGCAGAGGGAGACAGTGAAAAGACAGAGATACTGAATGAATACTTTTGCTCAGTATTCACAAAAGAAGATGAGGAGGAGTTACCTAAACCAGACAATAGAAGCACTGTGGGTAGGGGGGTTGACACTAGTTCATTTACAGAAGAAAGAGTCCTGAAAGAACTCCTAAAACTCAAGGTGGACAAAGCAATGGGGCCTGATGGGATTCACCCCAGAATCCTAAAAGAACTAAGGGAGGACCTAGTAACACCACTGACCACACTTTTTAACAAATCATGGGAGGATGGGGTGGTACTTGAGGACTGGAGTAGGGCAGATGTGATTCCCCTTCACAAAAGTGGGAGCAAGGCAGAAGCAGGAAATTACAGACCTGTAAGTTTGACCTCAGTGGTAGGGAAAATGATGGAATCGCTTCTGAAAGAAAGAACTGTTGAGTACCTAGAGGCCAGCGGGGTACAGGACCTAGAGCAGCATGGATTTACAGCAGGAAGATCATGTCAGACAAATCTAATAGATTTCTTTGACTGGGTGACCAAAGTAATAGACCAGGGAGGGGCTGTAGATATGGTCTACCTAGACTTTAACAAGGTATTTGATACAGTACCGCACAAAAGATTAATAATTAAGTTAGACAGCTTGGGAGTGGGTCCCAGGGTGGTAGCCTGGGTTGAAAACTGGCTGCACAACAGGACACAAAAGGTAATAGTGAGTGGCACACATTCTGAAGAAAGGGGGGTCACTAGTGGAGTACCTCAGGGCTCAGTACTGGGTCCAGTCCTCTTTAACATCTTTATAGGTGACATTGCAGAGGGTCTGGAGGGAAAGGTATGCCTCTTTGCAGATGATACAAAGATCTGTAACAGAGTTGATACACAAGGGGGTAGAAAGGATGAGAAGTGACTTGGCAAGGTTGAAGGAATGGTCAGACATATGGCAATTTAGATTCAATGCAAAGAAGTGCAAAGTAATGCACCTGGGAAACAAAAACCCAGGTGAAGAGTACACAGTAGCAGCGGAGGTATTAACAACAACAAAAATGGAATGGGACTTGGGGGTAGTCATATCTGATGATCTAAAGGTGGGTAAGCAATGTGAGAAGTCAGTGAGGAGAGCCAGGGGGATACTGGGATGCATAGGAAGGGGCATCACAAGTAGAAAAAGGGAAGTCGTTATCCCTCTGTATAGACAGTTGGTGAGACCCCATCTGGAGTACTGTGTGCAGTTTTGCAGACCTCATCTACGCAACGACATAGACAGGATGGAACAAGTCCAGAGGAGGGCAACTAAAATGGTGCAGGGTCTGCATCAGAAATCATATGAAGAGAGACTGAGAGAACTTAATATGTATATCCTTGATGAAAGGAGGGGCAGGGGGACATGATAGAAATGTTCAAGTACCTCAAGGGAATCAACAAAGTCCAGGAGGGTAGCATCTTTCAGAAAAAGAGATGTGTAAGAACAAGGGGACACAATTTAAGGATGGGGGGGGGCTCAGGGGTAATGTGAGGAAATCTTTTTTCACGGAGAGAGTGGTGGATGCATGGAACTGCCTTCCTGGGAAGGTTGTTGGGGTTAAAACAGTGGGGAATTCAAACATGCATGAGACAGACACAAGGCAATTGTAATGGGGGGTGGCAGGAAGTAGGCTGTTGGTTAACTAGAATCTGCAGCTTATCCAGTAGGTAGGGAAATGGGCAGACTGGGTGGGCCAAGTGGTCTTTATCTGCCGTCAAAGTCTATGTTTCTATGTTTCTATGAAAGATATTTGGGCTGTATTTCACACTGTCTTAGGAACCACAAGCCCTGTCTGTGACATAGCTACTCCGTGTCTCTCTACAGTATAGCAAAAGCCATTTAGACTGTATTACACTGTGTCTGTTAGGTACCACAAGCCCTGTCTGTGACATACAGCTACTCTGTGTCTCACTGCAGTATAGTGAAATCTATTTAGGCTGTATTACACAGTGTCTGTTAGATTCCCTGAGACCTGTCTGTGACACAGTTACTCTGTGTGTCTTTGCAGTTTAGAGAAAGCCATTTGGGCTGTATTACAAAGTGTCTGTTAGGTGCCCTGAGCCCTGTCTGTGACACAGCTACTCTATGTGCCTCTGCAGTATAGTGAAAGCCATTTGGGCAGTATTACACACTGTCTGTTAGGTGCACTGAGCCCTGTCTGTGACATAGCTACTCTGTGTCTTTCTGCGGTACAGTGAAAGCCATTTAAGCTGTATTACACTTTCTGTTAGCCTGTTCTGTGCTCTGAGCCCTGTCATAGCTACACTGTGTGTGACATCTCTCTGTGACATAATGAAAGCCATGGATGTGTCTACTCTGTATCATATTTCCCAGTCTATATCTACTAAAAGGAAACACAGTGCTGGTGCATGTACAACTAAAAGTAAAGTGAACAATATGAATCCTAACACTAATGAAGAACAAAGTAACAATAATAATAACATCATCAGGGCTGATACTAAATGTCATCCTGAACCAAAAAAGCATG
Source organism: Neoceratodus forsteri (assembly GCA_016271365.2). Taxonomy (NCBI): domain Eukaryota; kingdom Metazoa; phylum Chordata; order Ceratodontiformes; family Ceratodontidae; genus Neoceratodus; species Neoceratodus forsteri. Next base: position 1,211,497,446 of record CM028132.1, read on the forward strand.
TTACCAATGAAATGATAGTACAGTTTCAGAAAGAACTGACAGGAGTTACTTGTAGAGGTACTGAATATTTGCTAGGATATATTATGTTAGACTGAAACTCGGTATGCCGATGCTCAACATATAGAGTTTATGGTCCCAAAAATCACAGCCCCAAACAGATTGGATGCCCAACAGTACAAATGTCAGGTATCACTCAAAAGAGTAAGATGGCAATAAGGAGAGACTTCGCCCCTGCACCCTCCATGTGGGGGGCTCTGCCCCCTCATGCCCCCTAACTAAAATAACAAACTCTGAGGGGGAACGTACCCCGGAGTAAGAACTATATTAGTTATGGGGGGGGGCAGTAAAGGATGTAACCCAGACCAGAACACAGGTCTCACAAAGCATGCTGGCTGAGCTGCTTGCAGTTTTGCCCTGTACACCACCTGAGCAACTTGGCCAAGTGCCCCAACCAACTGCTCCTTACTGTGCACCAACAGAGATAAGGTAGCAACCCATCACATCTTCTATCTTACCCCTGTCAACATCCATTGGGTATTTCAGCATCGGGATGATCACTATCAGGATACCGCACCTGTTGGACAGTAGTGCCTGGGCAGGTGAGTGTCAGGATAGTGAGCTGCAGGATGTTATAAGGATATTTTTTGCCATATGAGCCTAGAGACTTCCAGCTGCTGAAGCAGCATGCAAGAAGGGGGAGGTGTCCTTTTCAAATATAACCTCAGATGTTGAGGCAGTAAGTGCTGATAAAAATGGTGGTGATAATGGGGAATGGGATAGCTCAATTTATGTTCCAGCTGATGATGGCAGCACTTCCAGTTCTTCTGAATCATGTGGCAATGAGGTCAGTACTGGTTTTGATGAGGGGGTTGGAGAGGATGCCACTGTAGGGCATGAGAGAAGAGTTCAGAAAACAACATCATATGCAAAATGTAAAAATAAGAAGATGGTCATGAATGGGAAAAATTCATGTGAAGAAGGAAATGACATTATAGGGTTTCCTCCAGGTTCCTTGACTGTACAAGAAATAGTGCCAGGCACCATAATAGAAAGTACAAAGGGTAAATCTTTAGTGTGGAATTTATTTTATATTGACCCTGCAGACAACTCTTGAGCTGTATGCAATCTGTGCAAAAAGAGTGTCAGTTGTGGTGGCAAACTGGGACATTTTGGAACATCAGTAATGATATGACATGCAAAGGCAAAACACCTAATTGAGTGTGGCAGGGCAAGGGTCAGTGTGGTTGGTATAGGCAGCAGTGGAGGTGGTGGTGATGGTGATGGTGATGATACCAGGTCAGTATAGCACTGTCGAAACAGTGCATGAAAAACTGCGTGATCTATAACATCAAATGCATTACAGTGACTGGGGGTATAATAGTGGTAGGACACTACCACTACCCCTGTTGCACTCTACAAACTGGAAAAAGGTCTGAAGAGGACACAGGTGCTGTGCCTGGTCAAGTCACTCCCTTGGTGGAGTTGCTAAGGCACATGTCCCTGGTAAAGTGGTGTCCTGGGGATCGGGGTTTGATTTCCCCATCCTCCAAAATGTTTTTGTATGTTCTACCAAAAAAACCCCTACGTGCCCCCACTCCAAGTATTCCCTTTTCCCCTCGGTCCACACCCCCCTTGGAGTTAGTTATATTAATCTGGGGTGTGGGGGGTGAAGCCCCCCACATCAAGGGGTGGGGTGGTGGTGGAGCCCCCTGCATAAACAAACATTGCCTATTGTTCCTAACAGTGTGCGCATTCATAGTAAGGTCAGCATATTTACCAGACCTTATTTTGCTGCACGCTGTTTTCTGCGTGGCATTGTTGTGATGCACGATTTTGAGCACAGCATTATGACCTTGTGCCATGGTGACCATAGTGACAATGAACTGGATACAGGAACTGACATTGAATCACTTGATGTGTCCTCACAGTCTTCCCAGACAAACATAGATTGTTTTCTTCTGACACCATCAAGTACTGCAAAATCCTACAGTAGTATTCCACCTGAAAAAGGTATGAAAAATACAGTCCCCCCAAATCGAAAATATCTCATCATTCTTGTCAACTAACATTAAAAGAAAGTGTTGTGAGGACATCAAAATTTATCTGCAAGCATCAAACATGTTAGCTGTTAAATAGAGCAAATGCTGAGCTGTTCATTGATTGTTTACTCCCTTTTGCTTTTGTTGGCCATAAAGGTTTCCTTAAGTTCATGAACCAGACTGAACCATGGTACACCATTCCCTCTTGAACATATTTCTCAAAAAAGACTGTTCCACAGCTGTATGACTTGGTGTGTACTACAGTCTCTAAACAGCTGAAACTCTCTGAGGTGAAGCAGGTTCGCATAACCATGGATATATGGACCAGTAACCAAAGAATTGACTACATAACTGTTACTGCTCATTGGGCAAGTTTTCGGTCAAAAGTTAGTAATTTCCACTCTATCACAAGTAGTAGGAAGCATGCTGTATTTAGTGTCACCACTTTTGAAGAAAATCACACTGCTGTGAATATTTTGCAGGAGCTGCAAAATCAATTCCAGAAATAACTTACTCCATATTCCTTATCTCCAGGGTTCATAGTATCAGATAATGGTGCCAACATAGTCAGGGCTGTTAGAGATGGCAGCTACCAACACATACCTTGTTTTGCACACTGTTTAAATCTTCTCATCCATAGTTTTTTAAAAGGAAACAGAAATGTTGAAAACATGTTCGGTCTTGCTAGGAAAATATGTAGGCATTTCAACCACTATGTGAAAGCTCAAACAATCCTGAAAGGACTACAGAGATGAAAAAACTTATCCTTGCATACATTAAAGCTGGAAGTTCCAACCCACTGGAATTCAACATTTTACATGTTGGAAAGATTTTTTGAACAGAAAAAAAGCTGTACATGACTACACCATGCAGAAACAATTAGGTAAAGTAAACATCATGTTCAGTTCCAGAAGCTGGACTCTGCTTGAATCTTTGGTCACCTTATTGGAGCCTTTTGAGGCTGCCACACATGATGTCAGTGCAGCCAGTACAACTCTGAGTCAAATTCTTCCTCAAATCAGATTTCTTCATATTTTTAACAACATAAAGAAAGAGTTTCAGTCAAAAGACAACAGCTCTGCTGTTATGCTGGCAGATGACTTGACTGTTGACTGATCAGAGAATAAATGCAATGTGTAAGAATGACACCTATGTGTTGGCTATATTGCTAGATCCCCACTTCAAGTAGAACATTGAAGCCATCCTTTTTGTAGGGGAAAACATTGAGTATTGGAGAGATCTTCTGCTAAACAAATGTGACATTGCCCTACAAACACCATTAACTAATGTACAGCAGTCAAACCCTGCCGAACCATCACAGTGCTTCTCTGGTGCAGACAATAGCACATCTACCAATTCTTCACAGTCAGCAGTGTCACCAGTGAGGGAAAGGACATCTACAGCTACTTCTCAGGCATCCTATTTTCGGGGTCAGAAAGACAAATCACTTCTGAATTGCATGCAGCAACATGGACTGGTATCCTGTAAAGAAAGTGCAGCAGGTTCATCTGCCAGACTGATAACCATCTCATACAGCACAAGGATCCTGGAGTACTTTGCAGACCACACTGTGATTGGTCTCAAGGAAGATCCATTACTCTATTGGAAACAAAAAAGAACAATATTTCTAGATCTAGCAAATCTTGCAGTAATGCACCTCAGTTGTCCACCTTCAAGCATATATTCAGAACGCATATTTAGTGCAGCTGGAGGAATAGTCACTGACCACAGAACACTGCTAAGTTCTGCAAATGTGGAATGACTTACATTCCTCAAAATGAATGCTGACAATTTCCCAATTGTCACAAACACTGATTTATGTGAATCTGACCCTGAAAATGAACAATAGCCTGAAAACAGTGATAGTGAATATGATGACTAGGTTGTGTATGAAACAAATGGAACCATCACCACTGTCACCATGCCAGCCACATGTGCTACTCTAGTACTACGCTTAGTTTTCTTTTGTCAGCCATCAGTTTACATTATGTAAGTTTGATCAATGTCCACCATGGTTATCATTTTTTAAAACAGCAGCAGGCTCATTCACAACAGCTACACCTCTTGTATCTACTTCAGCAAAGCCCACCATGGGTATAATTTTTAAAACAGCAGCAGGCTCACTCAGAGCAGCTGTGCCTCTCATACCTACCTCTGCAATGCCTGCCATGGGTATAATTTTTGGAAATAGCCGCAGGCTCACTCAGTGCAGCTGCACCTCTTGAACCTGCCTCAGCAATGCCTACCATGGGTGTAATTTTTAAAAACATCAGCAGATTCACTCAGAGCAGCTGCGCCTCTCATACCCACCTCAGCAATGCCTGCCATGGGTATAATTTTTTGAAACAGCAGCAGGCTCACTCACAGCAGCTGTGCCTCTTGTACTTACCTCAGCAATACCCGTCATTGGTGTAATTATTGGAAACAGCTGCAGGCTCACTCACATAGTATGGTCTTTTGTGCAGTCTCTGCACCATTTTCATGGCCCTTCTCTTGAATGCTTCTACCCTGTCCATGTACTTGCAGAGGTGCCAGCTCCAGAACCGGACACAGTATTCCATGTGAGGTCTCATAAATGAGTGATACAAAGGAAGCACAACCTCCCTTTTACTGCTTCAAATCCTCTCTCTATGCACCCCAGCATCCAGCTAGCCTTGCCTGCTGCCTTGTTGCACTGCTCTCTCACCTTGAGATCATCAGATATGATTACACCACAGTCACTCATTTGCTTGGTAACTGTAAGTACCCCCCCATCTTAGACACAACTCCCAGATTTCCCAACCCCAGGTGCATGACTTTGCACTTTTTGGCACTGAAATCCATTTGCCACTCCCTAGACCACTCCTTTAGTTTTCTTAGATCCCTTTGTATTCTCTCCACCCACTCCTAGGCCAGTTCCACAGCAATGCCACCTAAGAAGACATTGAAGAGGACAGGACCCAGTACTGATCCCTGTGGCATACCATTGATCACTTTCTCATTCTCTAAGTGATTGCCATTTACCACCACCTTCTGTCTCCTACATTTCAACCAGTTAGATGCTCAGCTCACTACCTTCTCCCCCACCCCTAGGTTGTTAAGTTTCTTTATCAGCCTCCTGTGCAGAATACAGTCAAATGCCTTATTGAAGTCTAGATAGACTACATCCACTGCCCTCCCTTGAGCCATCTTGCTAATTTCCCAGTCAAAGAAGTCTGTAAGATTTGTTTGACATGCCTCCTCCCTTTGATACTGTGATGCTGGTTGTCTATCAGCCCATTTGCCTCCAGATATCCATTAGTCTTTCCTTCAGCATGGACTCCATTTATTTCCCCACCACTGATGTGAGACTGACTGGTCTGTAATTGTTAGCCTCCTATCTGCTGCCAGTCTTGTGCAAAGGGACCATTTTGGCCCCTTCCAGGCCTCTGGAACCACCCCATCTCAAAGAGGTGCTGAATAGTGTTGCCAGAGGGATGGATAACACTGTGCTTGTTCCTTTAGTACACTTGGGTGGATCCCATCTGACACCATTGCCTTGCTTTCCTTTAGTACTTCAGATTCCTGGGGGGACTCTCTCTTCTATAAATGGAGTTATGTCCACTCCCCCCCATGCTTGTTGGTGCATGTCAGTCTGTCCTCTCCCCCTTCCACTGTGAAGACCAAGCAGATGTATTCATTTACAATTTTAGCTTTTCTTGGTCTTCTTCTCACAGTTCCCCCCCCCGATCTTCTGAGCCTTGTTATACCAACCCTTGCCTTCTTCTTTACACTCACTCACTTACCTGAAGAATATCTTATCCCAAATTTCAAACTCATTAGCAGGCCTCTACCCAATTTGAGCCTTTGCTGCCCTTATTCTCCTTCCTGTCTTCTTTTGTTTCTCTAGATATACCTCCCTGACTGCCTCCATTTGGGTCTCCTCGTACTTCCTAGAAGCTGTTTTTTTTCCTCCCTTACTACCTTAGCCACCACCTTTTCAGAACCATAGTGGCCTCTTTCACTTCTTAATTTTTCTTATTAAATTCAAACAACTTGTCACTACCTTACTTATTGCCTCCTTTATCCTTTTCCACTGTGTCTCCACTCCCCCAGCTATCTCCCCAAGGTATTTCCTAAGGCAGTCTCCTATTTCTTTAAAATCTGCTCTTCTGAAGTCCAGGACCTATGTCCTGGTGTGGTTTTTCACCTATCCAACCCATACACCAAGCTACACTGTACAATGATTGCTTGTGCCCAGGGGACAACCCATTGTGATGTCTGCAATGCTGTCCCTCTTTCTAAGTACCAGATCCAGCACTGCCCCACCTCTAGTGGGATACATAACTAGCTGTGCAAGATATACCTCTTGCTAGAGTTTAGGATGGTCCTGCTCCTAGTGGTAGCTGTGGCCAGAATGCTCCAGTCCACATCCAGCAGATGAAACTCCCCCATAACCACTACTTCCCTTTTGATTGCCAGTCTTCCAGTTACCTCACCCCAAACCCCGTCCAACCCCTTCCCTTGTGTTGGTGGTTTGTACACTACCCCCACATAGATAAAGGCAATGAACCCTATCTCCAAGCCATCCAAAGAACTTCCAGACCCTTCTTTTCCCTGTTGTGTCCTTGTAGCTACATGGGCTTTATGCCTTCCCTTATATATAAAACAATGTCCCCTTTCCTCCTTTCCCTATCCTTTGGAAACATGTTGTAATCTGGTATGGTCACATCCCAGCTGCGGCTGTCGGTGCATCATGATTCTGCTGTGACAATCTGTTCCAGGTCTTCCTCCACAATGGTAGCCTCAAAGTCAAGAATTTTGTTTCCTAGGCTCCTTGCATTGGCACATGTGGCTCTCCATTCCTTACATACCTCCCTGCACCTACTTTGCCCTGCCTTCCCAAGTCCATCCTACATCCTTCTCTTTTCCCTTGTATTGTCCTTCCCCTTTTTATCCCCCCTCTGTCCATGCTCCCTAGTTTTTTCTCAGTCTTAGATCAATGGTAGGCTGAATGGACTGATGGAGGTAGAGGGGGTGGAGGGCAAATGCTCAACCATCAAATTGGAAGGTACTGAGAGTGACTAAGGAATGTCTGAGATATGTTAGTAGGGAATTAACCTTGGGCAACTGGTTCCAAAAAAATGGGTACCAACACAGTGATGGTCCAGTTCCTAAATAGTTTTAACAGGGATGTGGAGACCCTGTGGAAGCCCACCTCAGATGAATGGAGAGGGGAGCATGGGCATAAGCTCAAAGGAGCTTTTTCATGTAGCCAAAGCACAGATGAGGTAGGGCTTTGTATGTCAACAAATCTGTCTTGAAGAAGATGCATCACCTCACTAGCAGACAGTGTAATGTCCAGTATACTGGAAAGATATACTTAGAGTGTAACACCAGAAAAAGTTGTCTATTTGTGGCATTTTGTATCAGCTACAAGCAGCATGTTACACTTACAGATAGCCCAAAGTATAGATCATTGCAATAGTCTAATCCTGATGTTATGAAGGCATGCACCAGTGTTTTAAGGTCCTTAGGATTTAGATAGGGCTTAATTTGGGTAATACTATTTTTCTGAGATGGAACAATCTACCACAGACATCTGCTGACACTTGATGCTCAGCCGTCAGCTTTCAGTCCATGTTGACCCCCAGATTCTTCACCATATCCATGTCACTGAAAGGAGTGGCATTAAGTTGTAATCCAGATACCACACCTCCCAAACCTGCCACATTCTGAGCACCTGCATCCACCAGTAGCACATTGATCTTGTCTGAATTCAACCTAGGCCAACTGGAGGCCATCCAGTCATTGATATCAAAAAGGCATCCACTCATTAAATGTTGTTGTTGAAAATTGTAAAACCTACTAAATAAAAAAAAAGGCATCCACTCAGCACATCAACAGAATTTCTCTCTTGAGGAGCAAATGACAGGCACAGTTGAATATCATCAGCATAGCAGTGAAACTGGAGATCATATATTTGAATGATTTCCCTCTGTGACTGTGGTACACTGCAAATATCATGGGCAACAAAATCAAACCGTGAGGGACCCTACAGGTCAGGGAAGCTGGGCATGTGGAAAAGTGGTAAAAGAAATGGTTAGAGAAAACAAAAAGATCTGTTTCCAAACAAATAATGACTGGAAGAAGGAGAACAGGGGGTGATGTGTGGATAAGCTTCCAATATCAAAAAAAATAATAATAATCAAACTCAGCGAGACTAAATCAAGCATAAAACTGAAAATAGCAGATAGTAAAGGAAAATACTAATGCATTATTTAAGTACATAATAGAAAGAAGTAAGACTAGGGAGGGCATTGAAAAAATGAAAAAGGATGTGACAACTGCTGAGTATGGTGCAGATTAGTGTACATCAAAGATGGGGGAAAAGTTTTTATTCTTATGTCAATAATGAATAACATCACCTAGAACAATTGGTCCTTTAACAGTTAATAATGTGAGCCTAATAACATCTAAGGAAATGGCAGTTGAATTTAATAAATATTTTGGTGCAGTTTTTCATACAAAAAACACTAATAACCCCCCCACACTAAGCAATAATGTAGATGATTATTCTGAATTTTCCAAAGAAGAGATCCTTTCAAAATTAAATAAGTTAAATGTAAATAAATTACCAGGGCCAGACAAGCTGCACCCGAGACTACTAAAGGAAATAAGAGACTGGTTAGCTATGCAACTTGTTAAGACTTTTAATATGCCTTTCCAAAATCTGTCTGTACCTGAAGACTGAAAAGAGGCGTAATAACGCCTATATATAAAAAGGGTAAACATGAGGACATAGCTAACTATAGGTCTATTAGCCTAACCAGTGTTCTGGGAAAGATCTTTGAATCACTGCTAAAAGAAAGATTAGAAATAGATTTAGAAAAAAAGGGCTTAACTGACCATAATCAACATGGATTCAAAAAAATAGGTCCTGTTTGAGTGGTAATCTAGTTTTTTACAAGCACATTAGTATAATGTTGGAAAACAATAACCCAGTGGATGTAATTTATTTAGATTTTTGCAAATCTTTTGATAAAGTCCCCAACAACATATTGGTACATAAAATGAGAAAAAAAGAATAAACCCTCTAATAATTAATTGGGTAGAAGAGTGACTACAAAATCACACACAGAGGGTCTCTATTAAAGGACATTCATCTGATCTCTGTTCTATGAGCAGCGGAGTGCCTCAGGGATCAGTATTGGGACCAATATTGTTCTCAATTTTTATTTCAGATTTAACAGAAAATATATATAGCTTCACTATTAAATTTGCAGACGACACAAAATTAGCAGCACAGGTAAAACTTGATGAGGAGAGATGCATACTTAGTAATGACCTTTTAATATTAGAAGAGTGGGCACAAAAAATCACATGTCCTTTAATATCAATAAATGTGCTATTATGCATCTTGGTACAACTAATAATCACTATAAGTTTACCCTAAATAATCAAATTCTCACATCAGTTAAACAGCATAACAATTTAGGCGTAATAATTACTAGTAACTTGGTTTTTCACAATCATTGCAATTTAATTATAAATAAGGCAAATAGAGCACTGGGTTGTATAAAAAAGAGCTTTATTTCAAGAGACAGAGGCTGTATACTGCCCTTGTATAGGGCATATGTGAGGCCACACCTAGATTATTGTTCTCCTTTGTGGAACCCCTATCATAAAAATGACATAAATAGATTGGAGGGTGTCCAGAGGAGGACTACTAAGATGATAATGAATATGTTTAACAAGGACTACCATACAAGACTTGATGAATTAAATCTCTATACATTAGAGCAGAGAAGAACTAGAGGAGACCTTCTCTTAACATATAAATTATCAACTGATAGTCAATTAGTGGCTCAACTTGGAATGCCCATCAATATATGGGAACGTGACCTTAGAAGTCATAACCATCAATTATCGCTTACTTATCCAAGAAATAACAAGAGGCATTATTTCTATACACAAAGAATAATCCCAATATGGAACTCACTGCCAAACATTCTAATGCAATCACATAATCATACAGATTTTAAACACAAACTCAATCAACATCTGTTGAACAAGGGATGATGTACCAGCAAGTGCTAGAGATACACAATTATGGGCTTCGGCCTTCTATGTATCTTTCTTACTATATAGTATATAGAATGCTAACATCCTAAAAAAATTATTTTAGTTCAGTCTTTACAAAGGAGACAGGTGTTGCTGCCTGTTAATGGGTGCAGTTCAAGTGAAATCAAGGGCAAAAATTGGGGATTGGCGATATCACAGTGGGACCAGTTCTTAAGTAGGGATGCAGCAAATTTAAGCTTTACCAGTGAAGTTGGTGTGAAGTGAGAAACATCACACTATGCAAAGCAAGGTGACATTTCAAGACTTCACTGCAAATTCATGAAGGAAAGGGAAAGGAAAGGGAACATTGTTTAACTAGGAGTAGCACACTAAGCCAAAACCTGTTTCCAGATGTGACCTGGGAGCACAGGGGAGTTACATGACTTGCTCAGGATCAACAGTATGCACCTAGGTGGCTGTGGGATTCAAAGGAAAGTTATTTATTTTGTAAAATAAATCATTTTAAAATGTACCTGTAACCCACTACCCACCCACTGTGCTATACATTTTCCAACCCCCTTCTACCAACCAGACCCTTTAAAATAGAGTACCCTCCCCACCCATTTTCTAGCACCCACCTTTCTATCCTCCCATCTCCACACACAAAGTCTTGGCAATGTTTTTCAGTAAGTCATATAGATCCTAACCCCACCTGTGCCACCTCATTATAAGCTATACAACACATCACCTACATGCCTTCTACCAAATCACTGCAATAGCAAGGAAACCATCCACCTTTCCACATTCTATCACCCAATTTCCCTTTTTCCTTAAAACCCCAATTTAGGCAAACAATAATTAAGGATACAGATACAGCCTGTAGAAAAGAACACTGTCCAATACTGGAGCAAGGTGCTGTCACTCTTCAGTGTTCTGCTGGAGAATGATGAAACAGTGATGTCCTCACCTACAGTACCATCCAATGAAATGGCAAGCAGCCTTGGTACTGAAGTACTACTTGGTTGGTACAGTATGTTAATCAGCCTGGCTGTCACAAGCTAATAGAGTGGTGACACAGCAGATGCATTAGCATTATCAGTATGAAGAACAGAAACTCAAGTGATTCAACAACAATTTGTGTATGTTTACTAAAAACTTTGGAGTAAGCCCCTTTACTAGTGAAAAAATAATATTTATAAATATGAAGGTGTATGGACTAGCTCTTGCATTGCACAACATTTTTGAGTTTTTGCATTTGCTAACTGGTGGTGGAGTACATCACACATACGGCAGCATGATGACACCATGACACTTTGGTGTCAATGCCAACTAACTCACTTTCTTCTAATACTTGGTTTCTAGCCTGGAATATTGGCACCCTCTGCAATCAAATTTGCCAGGAATCTGAATTAGAACACTATACAGTTCTTTCAACTTTTTAAAGACAACGACATTTCCAAACTTCAGTTATGATTTCAAACTGTTTAGAAATGACTCTCTAAATATGAGTGAGACTAATCACATTGCTTTACAGATAAGGATGCCAGCTTTATCCCTGTACAAAAACCTGACTGAAAATGAAAAATGATTTAGTAAATTTCAAACTATGAGGTTGGTAGTTCAGTGGTTGATTGTAGGTTTGGTGATAAGCTCACATTTGTATATATTTTTCAGGAAAGACAACTTAAATTTGAATACTTTAAATATTATGACCACATATAGTAGGCAAGTTGAAGGGATCACAGAATCTATGATGACATTTAAATTGAGTATTATTTTGATTTTGACCCCCCCCCCCACCAACTGTATTTGATTCAATGTTTGGTGAATAATGTATTTGTGCATGATTTAAATGTTGGTCTTTCACTACTCCCACCCTCAGTAGATGAGCCAGGTGATATTATTTATTTATTTATTTAAAAGTTTTACCAGGAAAAGCATACTGAGCAGACTATTACTCGATTCTAGATGCATCCTGAGGGTTGTTGGGGACGGTATGATACATACAAGTAAAGAATACAGAGGTACAGTTACAGAATACCGAAACTTACATAGGTTATATACAAAAGGTACTAAAGTACCAAAATGTAATAGTATATACAGGAATATAAACAGTATGTACACAGCAAGCAGCAGGTATTAATTAGTAGAAGAGGTATTGGCAACTAATTGGGACAGTTAAGCATTTGGGTGAATACCATAGTTGTGCAACTGGCGAGTTGGCTCATACTAGTGTGAATCTAGGTGACATGAGCAGCTTGCGGAGACTTGCCCTTTAAGTAGGAAGATTTGTTGCTGAGAGGAGGGGGAGAGCCAGATGTCAGCAGGCAGGGAGTTCCATAGTTTTGGTAATCGAGCTCTAAAAGCAGACTGTCCAACAGAGGTAGCCATGTGTGGGATTTGTAGGAGCCGGGAGTTGAAATTTCTGAGTGAGTATGTAGATGGTGTTTGAGCAGTTAGGGTGGAGGCAACGTAGGAGGGCAGTAACTGGGCTCAGAATTTGGCTGTGAGTCTGTTACAGTGGTACTGGTGCCTATTGAAAAGTGAGGGTAGGTTAAGGTACCTGTAGAGGTTGCAGTGGTGAGTGGAGGGTGGGCAGTCCAGTACGAAATGACAGAAGGAGTTAAAAAGAGAATCCAGTCTAGCCAGGGTGGATTTAGGGGCAGCACTGTAGACTACATCCCCATAGTCAAAAACAGGGAGGATCATTTTCTGCAGTATCTCTTTGTGGGCTGGCAGAGGAATGCAACTACGGTTCTGGTATGATGCGCCCAGTCTAGGGTGCAGTTTTTTGTGGGTTGCTTTGATGTGAGTAGAAAAGTTGAGGTGTTGGTCCAGCCAGACCCCTAAGTATCTGAAGGAGGTGCAGACTTCTAGAGGGGTCCCATCAAGTGTTTTGAAAATGGGGAAGGTGGGGAGGCAGAAGAGTCTCTGCCTCATGCCAAAAGTCAGGGAGACCATTTTCTTAGCATTTAGAATAAGTTGATTTTTGCAAAACCAAAGCTGAACTTCAGTGAAGTCTTGCTGGAGTTTGGATGATACTTCCAGTGGGGAGTGGCCTGAGGTGTACAGGACTGTATCATCTGTGTACATGTGAATGGCTGTATGCAGGCATTTAGATGGCAGGTCATTGAGAAAGATGGAAAACAAAATAGGGCCAAGGACAGAGCCTTGTGGGCACCAATGGTGACAGGGAGGGGGTTAGAGGTGGAGGCACAAGTTTTTACTGATTGGGACCTGTCTGCCAGGTATGATTTGAACCAGTTTGTGGCCGCACTGGAGAGACCTGTGTTGGAGAGTTTCGACAGGAGAAGGGTATGTGAGACTGTGTCGAAAGTCTTAGCTAGGTCAATAAAAATGACAGATATGATGTGACTTTTGTCCATGCCTGTAAGGATGGAATCCGTGAGTCTGAGGAAGGAAGTGACAGTGGAGTGGGATTTTCTAAAGCCTGACTGGTATGGGGTAAAGAAGGAGGAGGAGTCAGGAAGGTGGTGAGTTGCGAGAGGACAAGATGTTCCTGGATTTTGGCTAGAGAAGGTAGGAGGGAGATGGGGCGGTAGTTGCTGGGGGAGGATGGGTCACCACCTTTCAGGAGGGGGATAACTGTGGCATGCTTCTAGTCTGAAGGTATAGAGGCTGTGGTGAAGTAGAGGTTGAAGAGGGATGCTAGAGGCATGGCAATTGCTGGGGCAGAAAGGTAGAGCATTTTGGCATCCATACCTGAGGGGCATTTACCCTTGGAGGGATTTAGGGCAAACAGGGCTTTGAGTACTTCGGATGGGGTAACCCGGGAGAAGGAGAACGCCAGGTAAGAGATTTGCATGGGTGGGGACGTGGATATCGGGTTGTGTGTAGCAGGTGGTGGGTTAGAGTAGTAGGGGAACCCACTGCTAGTGATACAGAAATATAAGGCCAAAAAAGAGAGAGAGACAGATTACTACCTCCAACTCATGCAGAGAGTGAACCGTAACATGCAGGAGAGGAAAGAAACCATGGGAGGAATCCTCTGAGGAACCATGGCTACTTAACTGCCCTTCCTCTAAGCATGCTAACAGGAGATGCTCCTAAAAGCCTGTCTGATTTACTCTTCTGGATTGATGACATATGTTTCATAGCATGAAGAGGTCTATCTTCCAGGTCAATTGATGACATGAGCAGGAATATTGTTTTTGAATGTTTAAGATGCTGCTCTGAGCCTAAAAGACTAACCTGTGACAGCAAAATGATTAAATTTGAGTCACTGTAATAGAATTCTCACATATCACATCAACCATTTGGTACTCATTGCTGTATGATTGTCAGCAGATAGGAGAGGTTGAGAGGAACTGAAGCAAACATGACATTGCATGAGTTGATCTAAAACAACCACTGGGCACCAGTTGTTTTGAGTTGGGAAGTATGTCATCTGAATTCCTTTGTGTGGTCCATTGATTTTTGAAGTCGGAAGTGACAGAATTTAATGATCAACTTGTTTTATTAAATTGGCAACAGTGAGAAATTTAGCAAAGGAGGCTAAAGATGTAGTAAAATCTCTGGAGTGCAGGAAACCATAAAAAGTTAAACAAATGGCTGATGAGCTCATGATGCTCATGGAGGGCAAAAGGACTAATGCGCAGCAAATCCAACAATTTTTTAAGTATGGATCAACCAAAATGAAGTAATTTAGGAGTTTTTGTTAGGGATACTCTATAGATCCCATTTAGGAGAAGTTTAACTGAGGCATTGGATAAACTTGAAGATATACATGGATTTGACTGATATACAGTAGGAAGAAATGTATTACAGTTAAGAACTGCCTTATGGTCCCATCTGATCATTTCAAAGCTTGAAGCAGAAGGTTATGACTGCCAGCACATGATCAATGGAGAAAGAACTTGTATGAATTGATTGGAAGGCACAACATGAGGAAAATTTATTCCAAGTGGTCGTATAAGTTGCTTGAGTAGCAGGCATTAAGGCTGATCACATGAAGGATTCAGCTTGTTGACAGTAGTATGCTAAGTCATGATGAGATCAGCAAATTGAGGAAGAAAAGTCATGATTAAATCTGCTGAGGGACAGAGGTGACAGAATTCCTGAAACTGAAATCAGGAACAGTAAACAGCAGCTTAATTCATGCAGCCTGTAATATAAAGGCATTTCAGGGTAAAATTATGGTGCAGTGATAACCAAGTCAGCCTCTGCATAAACAACATGATGAAATGAGACAAAGATCTGCACTTATAAATAATGTCCATGGTAGGTGATTGAGAAGATTGAGACAGTCTGCAAAGATCAAAGATGGCATCGTATGAATACAGCCGCTACAACTGGGTAGATTTCAAATAGAAGAGATGTCTTTGAAATGTCTCGAACAGTGTATATGTCAAGGGGCCAGGGAGCAGCAAATCAGGGATTTTCAAAGATAGCAGCAAAGCCATGATTTGGAGATGTATCAGTGTATCTCCTGGGATAAAATTCAGGACATGGGTCATTGGATAACATTGAAGATCCATTCCAGCAGGCTAAAAAATGTGACCACATTACTAGATCTGATTTGGCTACAGCGCTAATGGTTAAGTCATGGTGCAGTTCAACAACAGAAGAGGCCAATGTCAGAAAGTAGGAAATAAATGAACAACCTTATGGAATAATTTGCATTGTGAAACTGAGCTATCCCAGCAGTGAGAGAAGTTCACATTTGGTACAGAAGGAACAAATGGAGAAAGATTCTACAAGAGCTTGAATGCTGTGCATTTTTTTCAGAAGGTAATTTTGCCTCCATTCATTTCATGTCAAGTTCAATACCAAGAAAATCAATTGATGTAAGATGGCCCTAAAATTTTTTCCTTGGATAGAGGCACTGCTAATTCCTGGAAAAGATGGACAAGGGTAGAAATGGCAGCAGCAGGAGGTGAATTGGGAGAATCAACTAGTAGGAAATCATCTGGAAGATGGGTGATGGCTGGATGATGACAGACACTGAGCAATAGCCAACAAAGCATCCCAGAAAACTTGCTGAATAGCTATGGGCTGCTTTTACAACCAAAGGTCAGGCAAATGGCAAAGTAGTAGCGATCTGCCAATTTGATGCCATGTAGATGCCACAGAGATGGATGGATGGGCAGCAATTTAAATACATCTCAAATGTCCCCTTTTGAGAACCAGGAGCCAGGGACAAATCATTTAATGATTTTAATAGCATCACCTATGTGAGCAAAAGATGGAGAGTGCCCATCAGATGGAATCAATGAATTAATATTAGGAATGGACATCTATTGAAGTGCCAAAAAGTCAATTATTAGTTGCTTCTTGCCAGAATATTTTCTGGTGGCAACATTGATAGAACAGAGCTGACAGGTAGGAAATGGTGGATGCAGAAAAGGACCAATGAGAAACCCATTTTGTAGTTCTTTTTGTAATAGCTGATGGATGACTTTGGGTTCCTTTGAGGCAAACTATAAATTATGACATATGAAGGTGTTGAAGGGAAGTACTGAATTACCATATAGAAACCTTCAGAAAAAACAGAAAGAAGATATTCCATGAATGGGCATGAAGGATGAGAGGTTGTACTTGAGCTAAGGTTCATAAATTGGTGGAAGTAGAAGGATGCAGTAATTGTCATTGTTTAAACAAGGACACTTTCAGACAAATGACTCTAACATGAGCATCACCACAGAAACTGGAGATATAGAGAAACAGGCAGCCAGAGCCTGAGCAGCCTTCCTTATTAAAGTTAATGTAAATCAGCTTGCCTCATTTATATTTAATTTCTCTGTCTCATTGATTCAGGTTGGGGCAGACGAAGGCATTATTAGTAATAGTGCAAGTCAATCTCGAAGAGGAAAAGGAAGGTGGAGCTGATCTAGCTGATGTATCCCTCCTAACTGTATTGCAAGATGAAGAGACATTGGATACTGTCAAAGGGCATAAGAGGCAAAATGGACAAAGGAGCCACACAGTAGGCAGCGATATGCTTAATGCCTTGCAAAGTGACAACAAAATAACAAGTTGTCCAGGATTTCCCAATACAGTTTTGTATTAAAATGAGCAAATGCAGCTACAGCTTTTGCAGAGAAGGACCAATGATAATCATAGACATGCATCTCTCCTAATTGAATGCCTAGATCAACCAAAATATATAAATTAAGAGTCCAGTTCTTCACATCTAGAAGGAAATGCAGAGCAAATGACGTCACAATATAATCTGAAAGGAAGAACAAATTCAGGTATAGTCAATTTCTTCTAGTCTAGGATCTGTAGACTTCAATACAATGGAAATGTCTCCACAGGATACTATTCTGTGTTCAATGGTATCATAGGACACAATGAGAAGGGATATCAGGTTTAATTCATGCAGAGGTGACCTGAGATGAGGTGAATAGGTGATGTAAATGGTGGAGGAGTGGCTGAGGAGGAAATAATACCTAAATATTGTTCTGTTGACAGATCAGAAGTAGATGGACTGCTTATAGATGGTGTAGCTTTTGCAGGAGCATCATCTTGGGTATGGCTGAAGGAGGAAAGGATAGCAGGTGTTACCAAGCTTGAAGCTGCAGTAAGTTGTGAGGGAAGGTGAGCTTCAAGGGAAGTGATGCAGGATTGTACCTCAGATATTGAGGTAGTGAGCTAAGCCATAAATTCTTGAATTTCAGATAAAACAACAGATTCTGATTGTAGAACAGGCTGGCTAGGAGTAGTATCCCTGGCAGGCTGAGATTTAGCTGCTATGAATATATAGAATAGTTCCTCTTTCTGGGCAGACACTGAAAGAGAAACACTAAGTGTCTGCAATTCATAAATCAGGCACAGGACAGTCCAGTCCATTATGGAGTATTTTGATTTTGAAGATCTTTCACAAGGAGCTCGCAAATCTGAAGAAGTGTGAGGGAAGCCTGAAGGACCTTCTTTGACATCTGGAGATGAAGTGCTGGTAGGAGTGGAAGCCATGGTGCCAAAACACTGCTCTAGATAGCAATTAATTAAATAAATTGCTTGATGATAAAATACATAGACTCCTGCCTCTAGTGGATGAAGTCAAACCCTACCTGCACTTGTAGATCTCCTGAAGGTACAAGTTAAGGAGAAGGAGTCTGGTAGTGTTGCTGGTGAGGGATGTTTTTGGAAGGAGAAGCAGCAGATGGCTTTTGAAAAGTTAATAAAAAATCAGAAGAGGAATAAATAGGACTTGGGTGAAATGGAGGCAGAAAGAGAATAAATGGGACTGTGTTGAAAGCTATGAGGTGAAGCAGGAGGATGATGTAGAATAATAACAGGAAACTACAGAAAAGTGCACACAATGGAGTTTAGAAGAAGCAAACAAAATGGGTTGCCATAAGGGCAGCCCCCATTGTTCCAGGACACCTGACCTTGGAAAGAGACTTGAAGTAGCAGCAAGGGTGGGGAGGGGAAGGGATGGGGTGGGGGAGCTAGGAAGGTAAAGGGAAGGAAAGGGAGGGGGGAGTGAGGTCACAGGGGAGGTCCCTCATGAGGTCTCAAGAGCATCAGGAGAGGGGGTGGGGAATAAGGACCAATAAGAAGCAAAGAATAGCTAGTGAGGGGCAGAGCAGTAAGTGGTTTAAGAACGGCAACACAGAAGGGCTCTGCCACTTTCTGCAAGGTTCTTGGGTAAGTAATTTTCAAGACCCACCCACCTCTCTGGGGAATGGAGAGGAAGGTAGGAAGTAAAAGGAAGGTAGGAAGTAAAGATTTGATAAGATAAAAGGGGGGAATGGGTATGGGGGTTAGGGGAAAAACAAAATGGGGGAATTAAGAACTAGAAGAAGGTAAATGGTATGGACACCCTGATAAGTGGACAAGAAAAAGGGGATCAGGAATTGGACCTGCCCAGAAAGAAAGTATAAGACCAGCTCGGGTTTACACCCGGGTAAGGAGTAGAATAGGAGCCCCTTGGGTTTTGACTCACAAGGGAGAAAACAAAACAAACCAAAATTAAAATGAAAGAGGAGTGGAATAAAAATGTGACAGAGGAAAAATAAGAGGAACTCAATATTGTAAAATGTATATATTTATGTTTATGTGGAAAATAAAAGGTTTTGCTGACTGAGCAGCCAAATCTACAATATTGAGGCCCAGATATTCAAACTGCGCCCAAAAAGTGCATAATAGCAGGAGCAAGTGCAAGTTTATTGTGCCCATGCGCAACAGACGCGATATTCAAAAACGGAGCAGGCCAAATTGCACCTACAGCCGACAACTGAATAGCACACCACCTGTGCCATAGTGCAACTAGGGAGGGGAAGCTGAGCAGATCTGATGCGCCATAGCGCAACAAGGGATGTTCAACTGAGCAGTCCAGAGGCGTCATAATGCAACCAGGGATGCCCCCCAGCAGCAGAGCAATGTAACTGCACAACCAGGGAGGTAGGGGCCCACCACTCATGCCACAGATGGGCACAGGAACACACAGCAGAACAGACATCGTACCCCCACACCCCAAGCACTGCACAACTGGGGAAGGGGTGGAATAACCACTGGCCCATGGAGACAAGCAAACAACCCACAGTCGGGCCACGGTGCCCTATCACACCTACTGGCAAGCTGTGACTGGCACACAAGGAGGACTGACCACCCGTGCCACACCATCCCCCAAATGCAGAGCACACCCTGCACCATGACCCCAGACACCCCCATGAGCAGTGACCACCACTGTAAGAAACCCCATGCATGCCACCACCCCACTGTGACACTGCAACTCTGTGCACCACAGAACCATGCAAGCCAGCCCCACCATGAGCACCATCAGCGGGTGGCAGCACACAGCAATGCAACAATGGCAGACACAGTGCCACCATGCACAGTCCCCAAGGTACTGCTGAGAGACCAACCATGCATCAGCACAAGAGGTACCCCACACGGGACAGGGCATGCCCTTGACACCACCACCAGTGGTACAGCACACCCTGCACAGTAGTCAGTGACACCCCAACCCACCACACCTTCACAACAGCCAGCACAGCCACCCACAGTGGTGCATGGAAGCATGCACCACACCGGATGCCACACAGTGTATGGACAGACACCCACCCATACCCAAGGGCAGAACAACACAGGGACGCAGTGGTGGGGCAACCAAGCCCCCATTGTGGGCCCATGTAAACTGTGTACACAAAACCCACAGTCCTCCATGGCACTGGAGTGCCAGCCACCCTGCGCAGGCACTGTGGACCCATACACCACCAGCAGTCACCCAGAGCACAAGTCACAGGCAGTGGGGCACATCCCCTGCAACACACACAAGGCACAGCATGGAGGTGGGACAATGACTGTGGTGTCCACAGTGCCACCCGAGCCAGGCATGCACCACTCCAGTGACAGGAGGCAACCCAGCAAAGTGACGGGTACAGTGGCCATCCTGCAGGGACTGCCACCACTGACATGCCAGTGGACCGTGCAGGCCACAGACATGCATGTGTGTCAGCTGCACAGGCCATGGACAGGCCGATGGGTGCACCATGGACACAGAGCATGCACCATGGCCCACTGCACACAGTCAGCCAGTGCACAGGGAACAACACACACACCGCAGACACTGACTGATAGCTACCCCCACACCATAGTCACCTCCACACTGACACACACACACACACACACACCCATGACCGCACCACCCCTGACGCCATGCACACCACTGCAGCTGAGCACCTATAGCCCACTGCAAATCAGAGATCACAACAGTATTCATATCAAAATTAAATCTATTGAAAAAATATATAAACCATCAACTATATACAATAACACAAACTATATACAATAAAACAGTGGAACTATATACAAGGTTGGGGGGGCCACAAACAAGGTGGGGGTGGGTAGGAGGGCAGGGGTGGACAAATGGGACAGGGAAGGAGGGGCATGAGGGTGGGTCCAGGGGGGTAGGAGAATACTACCAGCCATCCACACTAGCAGGAGCGCCTCTCCCTGCTATGGCTCCTCCAGGCCCTGTGCCTCCTCAGAACCTCGGTCTCATCCAATCTATGCAGGATTTCAAGTGATGCCCGTGCAACCACCAGGATCTCCCGCACTGCCTCCCATATCTCTCGAAGATGGTGGGTACCTAGGACAAGGGAGCACAGTCAATAGGTGTGAATGCACAACCCCATACAGCCCACCCACTGTGCATGGCATACGGCCATTGGACATACCACTGTGATGGTGTGTGACCACCCGCAGTGATCATGTCCACAGGACCTGCCCACCCAGGTGCATACAGCCATGCAGAATGCTGCCCACACCCACCGGCCAAGTCACGCACAGCACCACCATGGCCGTTTATTGACATGGCTATGTGGTGCAAAGGCAGTGGCACAACCATGTACTTGGTGCATGCATGGACCACCACTGATGCACTTCCAGACATGCATTGCCACTGGACAGTGTTGACTGTAACAAGTTGCGTGCATGGCAGTGGTGTCGATGTATGGTGGCCATGCCCCGCTGCCCACCCTGTCACACAGCATGCAATAGTAATCATTAGGGCTAAAGGTTTTTCACGGTAAAAATATGCCGATTTCACAGTATTTCATGGTCCTGTTAAACGTGCCTAGAAATGCTGCTGGTCTCTGAATGCAACTGCATGTATAAAGTGTGGCATAGAAATTAATTTTAACATCGGAGCAGGTTTGGATCCATGAGTGCTTCGGAGGAGAATGCTGCTCCAAAGTGCAGAAAAGACCCCTTGGGTAGCAATTGGACTGTACACAAGCTCCTGGTGCAGAGCAGGATGTAGCGGAGCACACTGCTGCTCCCAAAGCAAGGGAAATGCCGCATACAGGCGGTGAAATTAAAAGACACAACTGCTCATATTAGGGACACTAGGGGCAGAGTGGAAAAAGCCCCTAGTGTGTTCAAGAATGGGAATAGAATGTATGCATTCATTCTGAGCAGTCCAGAAATGCTGTGACTGGGCTGTTTAATTAAAGAAAAAGGGCCCAAATGAAATGCTAAGTCAATGGCCTCAATTTCAGCCATTGGGACCTTTTACTTTTTGCTTCATTCATAAAGGTATTACAGGGACCCTGCTTAATTTAAGTAAGAGCACTGTATGAGGTAAAGATGTAGAACTGCCTTAAGGAAATGAGTGAGGAAATAAGTTATAGCCTGAAAATATACAATTTCTGTATTCAGTTATAACGAGGACTAGGTACGATTGGAAATTTGGAGATTTTTCACGTGGGACATCTGATTTCACAGTAATCGTGAAATCCGCAACCCCTGTGAAAAACTTTTAGCCCTAGTAATCATGGATGTATGGCACTCACTCTCATTGGGCCGGTCAGGTGGGCGGTGATGGCCCTCACCCCACCTGGCTGCACAGTCCTCCTCCCTCCGCCACTCCTCCCTTGCACGGCGGTGTTCTTCTGGGCCTGTGGGACAAACAAGGAGAGAAGAACATCAGTACAATCCTGAAGCAAAGTCCCCCTGCCCCCAGGTGTGTGCCCTCCCACCCAGCCAGACCCACCACCCCACACCCTGTGAACACCACCACAGCCAACCCCAGACAGTCCCTCCCCTATGTGCTGGACACATACAACACTGTTATCCATATGGATGATAAAAGTGTGTTGACGGAACTGCTACCTGGCCGTGGCACCGTGCCCCTCCTGGCACGTGCTCGCAGTCATGACAGTAGCTCCGGCTCCCTCCTCTACAGGTCCCCATAGTGGTGCTTGCACTGCTCCACACTCCTCCCCCATCCAGTGGCCTCCTCCAGGGCAGTGGCCACATCCTGCCACACCTGGGTCCTGGCCCTGTCAAGGGGTGCCTCCCCGAACAGAGGCCCATGGTGTGGCTCCACAATTGCCACCAGATTGGCTAATTCTATCGCAGACCACTGTGCTGCCCGTCTGTGTGCCATTCTCTCAGTAATAGTAGGCAATATGGCACTCTGCAGCGTGGCTCCCCACTTGCAGATGCTGCGCGCACAGCGCTGCCATTCCCTATCGCGCTGTTACTGAACAGCACGATAGAGGTGCACCCATCCCTGATGCATGGTGCCTAGGGGCAAAGGTCAGGCACAGGGTCAAGGGTCTCTGGTGCATGGCCACGCACAGCGCCATTGGAACACAATTGTGTGTAGCACAGTTGGCTGTCTGTGTGCCAGCACCATAGCGGCCTACCACGCAGTTGGCCCATTGTGCCTATGATGGCCCAGTGCAACAGCGCCATGTCGTGACCATCGCCATAGCACCACTGGCACAATGGTGGCCATGCCCTGCATTGCCTACTGCACACAGCACGTCATCAGCGTGGCAGATGCCTGCATCAGCAACCTGGGCATGTGCAGTGAGGTGTGTACTATGCATGTTGCAGAACTGCGCCATTGGCTCAGCACGTTCAACACAATTGCACAAAGTGCAACAGCACGATATTCAGCCTTCATATGCAAATCATCTAATCAGCCATTCAATGGCGCAGCACTGCAATTTGCATCTACTTAAAGTTGCTCCTCGCCTCATTTGCATGGGTTGCGCTATAAAAGTGCGACATTGTGCTGCAGTGGCCATAGTCAGTTACTGCAGTCTATTGGTGAGTTGCATGATGTTTGGAAGTGTGGACTGTGGATTTAGGGACATGCATGGGACTGCACAGTCACAGGTAACAACTGCTATTCTTACAGGCTACATAATGACCGAGCAGGTTTTTGGAGAGGAGGAACACAGTGGTGGGAGGAGGAGGAGGAGGAGGAGGCCTAACTTTACAAAGGCCGAAACCAAGGCCCTGTTCAAGGCCTACCTGGATCAGGAGCCACTTCTCAGTGGATAACGGGGAACACCTCAAGCCCGTGCTGCTGCATGGGAGGAGGTGGCACATGCTGTGAACCTGCATGGCAGCCACCAGCACTCCGTGCAAGAGTGTAAGAAAAAGATGGGCATGGACAGGAGGAGGATAAAGGAGAAGGTGGCTGCCATCAGGGCAGCATGTGCTGTAACAGGTGGGGGACAGCCGGAGGTGGTACAGCTGACCCCACAGGAGGAGAGGCTTGCTGGAAGCATGCAGCGCAGTGCCATTGAGTGTGTTCCAGGTGGTGGCTTCCAGATGGGTGGTAGCCCATCACTGCATGGTAAGTCATGATCTGTCTATCGGGGGACAGGATAGGTCACATGCACTAATGCAACTTTGCTTTCCCTTACAGATCCTGAGTGTCTACATGGGTCAGCGGTGGTGGGCCTGTCCACTGCGGACAGTCAGCTGGATTTGGAGGAGGGACCATCCACCTCCAGAGGTATATGTGGATCATTGTGACAGTGGGGCCGCCTGGCTGTCCACACTGATGTCATTGTAACAGGTGTGGAGGAAGCCCTGCCTGTGTCCCAGCGTGCTGGTGTCCATGGATGCCAGCATGCTGTGACCGTGGCTGGTGCAGAGTCCATCACCGGTGATGATGACATGACCGTCATGGGCAATGACACGTGTGTGCCACAGGATAGCCACACAGCAAGGTAATTTGCACCCATGGCTGTGAGTGGTGCTGCTGTGGAGACCTGTGTGTCAGCATAGTCCCAGGCTGTGTCTGTCAGCACCAGTGGGGCAGCACTGGTGTCTGTTCAGGACAGTGGGACTGTTGAGGCCACTACGGTGGCACCACTGAGCCTTGGGGAGCGGCAGCCAGGGGGCAGCATCAGCAGTCACCCAATGGGCATGGGGGTACAGGGTTCAGGGGTGGCATATGTGCACCCCCTGTGGACATGCCCAGACCTGGTCCTGGTGCACAGCACCCACCCTCAAGGGGTGCTGATCATTGGGGCTGTGCACACCCTGAGGGACAGGATGCTGAGGAGGTTGATGACCTCTTGGATGAGCACACCTGCCTACTGCAAGCATCGGTCCAGCAGCAGATGCGGCTTGTGACATCCGTGGATGCACTGCGTGTGTCTCTGGATTGGGCAGAGGAGAATCGCAGCAGGGACACCGCACTGATCCTGGCAGGGATGGACCGTTTGCGGGAGGATGTGACCGCTGCCATTGACAGACATGCACAGGCATTCATTGCTGTCATGGCCATAATGGGCACACAGTAAGGTGCCCATGCATTGCGGACACCACACAGTGCACTATCCACCCCCCCATTCCCGGTGTCGTGTGACTCCCACCCTGTCAAAGATGGGTTCAGCTGTGGGCATCCTGAGCATTCCTGGTGCAGGCATGTTCGGTGTGCTACAGACCCCTGCGCGAGCATGGTCGCATTCACGCAGTGGAACCCCTGGGGGACCATTGGTGCCACCCCATGAGGCCAGTGGTCAGTCTGTCAGTGACGGGGCTGCCCACGCATCCATGGTGGCCAGGGCACTGTGTCACATGACTGACCTGTCTCCCAGTGCGGCTACTGTCTGGTGCTGCCCTGTGTGCATTGTGTGCTTCAGTGGGCAGTGCATGGGTGGGTACCCGGCCCTGCATGTGGACACACAGTCCACCTGCACACCCTCCCAGCTGCTGTCCACAGTTGTGTGTGCATGATGATGCCTGCACTGCACTGTACACCAATGTGCAATGGTGCTCAGCATCTGACAGATGCACATGGACAGACAATGGGCGTAGTGGCCTGTGGACATGTGTGTTGCTAGGGTTTGTGTTCTGGGTCAGTGTGCCTCCTGCCCTCTGTGCACGTTTGTTGTATTGTGTATGTGAGTGTGTGTGTGTCTGTCCACATGGCATGTTAATCCTCACCCATCCCTGGTTGTGAGTGTGCTTCTGTGCCCTGCCACTTCCCTTGACGGCATGCACCCCTGGTGTGTGTCCATGCATGTTTGTGGGTTGTGCCTTAGCCACTGGTGGTTGCTCATGGCCCTATGACTTACCTGGGTTGGCTGAAGTGCTTCTCCATGATGGTGTCCCAGTGCAGCTGTGCCAGCCGGAGCAGTCATGGGTCCTGTCGGCCAAGGCGGAGCTGCCCATCACCATCATCACTGGCGTTCCCATCATTCCCATCGCTGTTCCCCTCTTCAACCTGTACAGCTATCCCACATTTGTTGGCCATGTTGTGCAGGATGCAACAGGCCAGGAATAGCCCACAGGCCTTTGAGGGGCTGTACTGTAGGGCACTGCCAGAGGTGTCCAGGCAACAGAAATGTGCCTTCAGCATCCCAAACACCCACTTGATGACATTACGTGTGGTGGCATGTGCCTCATTGTAGCGTTGCTGCGATGGGGTCGCGGGCCGTCGGTAGGGTGTGAGCAGCTAGGGATGGAGTGGGGATCCACTATCACCTGTATATAGAGGGCGGAGGTTAGTTTTGTGATCAGCATCGCCCTGCCCCAGGCCATGTAGGCCACTACCCATGCCACCTCTGGCCTTGCCCCCCCAGACCCTATGATTGTCCATGTGGTTTGCATACTCACCCACTAGGTGTCCAGTGGGGATGTCCCCACTCTCGAATCTGTGGCACAGTGCTGACTGGTGCCAGATGAAAGAATCATGTGCTCCCCCAGGGTGCATAGCACAGACATTGATTATGCACCCCCTGGCATCGCACACCACCTGGCAGTTGATGCTGGCATAGCCCTTGAAATTTATGTATGCAGCCCCCTCGGGGCCAGGTGGTGTGCATATGGCCACATGGGTGCAGTCTATTGCCCCTAGCATGCCAGGCATACGTGCTACCCTGTGGAACTCCTGTATGTTTGCTGTGCGCTCCGCTGCTGTGCTGGGGAAATGGATGTACTCCACAGCATGTGGCAGCAGTGCGCTGAGGAATTGGGTGAGGTGGCGTGATGTGGCTGACTGGGTTATGCCTGTGGTGTCCCCAGTTGGTCTCTGGAAGGTACCCATGGCGAGCAAGCACATGCAGGCTGTTACCTTAGTCTCCACTGACAGGGCATGGCTCTGTCGTGTGGGTGCCTGCATCACATCACTGCACAGCTCACAGAGCTGCCTCAGAATTGCCCTATTTAGGCGGTACCAGCCCACAGTCTCAGTATCAGTGTACAGCTCAAAGCTGGTGCGGGCTCGGAACTGCCTGTTGGGGGCATACCACTGACGGGCCCTTCCACGGCAATGCCCTCCTGCCCCCACCTTATCGCCCCCCTCATAATGGCCTCCATTTGGAAGGTGGCACTGGCCATCTCCCTGGCTTGTGTTCACCCCCCCAGCAGCTGTTGCTGTATTCCCCCCGTTGTTCTGGCTGCTACTTCCCCTGCACCGGTTACACCTGCCTGTGCTGGCCTCTGTGCTGTGTGGCTCCCCACACCTTCCCTGTGCCTGGCTGTTCAGAGTGCCCTTTCCCTGGCCTGCCCTGTTTGTGCCCCCTGCCCTGTCTGTCTGGCTAGAGTTCTGCCTCATGTGGCTTCTCTGTAGCGTTCTTGCGCCTCTCCCTTGCTCCTTTTTATTTTGGCTCATTTCCACTATGGCGCAACTTCCGCTTGCTCCCCTATTGTACATGGCACAAGTCATTGAATATCACACTGCACCATTTATGCATGGTTCCTCCCCCTTCAGTTGCGCATGCCTTCATTATCATTGCGGTGTTGCTCAGCATGATTTCGGGGAAGCAACTACCTCCTGCTGATTATCGCAGAATGGCGCAATTTTGGACTTGCACAGGTGCAACCCTATTGCGCATGGCTCAACTCTTTTGAATATCTGGGCCTGAGTGTGATGTCTCTTTTGTGGGGAAGGGGATCTGGAACAATAGGGGAAAAAAAGCTGAACTGCAGCTTTAAGCTATGTGGTGCCATCAACATGTGTCATGGACACGGAAGCAAGCAGAGAGAACTGCTTTGAGAATGGAATGAGAACTGGAGGAAGCCCCTTGGACCTTGCTAGTCAAGTGGTGGCCTTGATTTGTTATAATCAGAACTGTAAATTGTAATATATATCCTTATAGTACTCTATAGAGTATGCCCCACATTCTCCATTTACTGATATCACAAAATGTGTGAGTGCGTGGGTTTGTCTCAGCAATAAGGAAGCGGCATCATTTTGGCTTTTGGCTCCATGGAGCCAGATACGATCATTTCAATTATTTAAAACTGACAGAAATAAATCAAAATTTGCACTGCAGACCACTTGAGACCAAAAAAGCATTGTTACATGTTTCGGGGGGCAACAACAGGAAAGTAAGAAGCTGTTCTTTAATGTAGTCCTGTAACATAACTGAAAATATATGAATAAAGAATGAAAAGAAAAAAAAACACTGCAGCTGCTAAACCCCCATCATTGAAACTCCATGCTAACATGATAAACTGACTCTAACCAACACCTACATCTTACAGTGCAAGTCAATCAATTAGGAAAATTGCCCCATTACCACTTTATTGTTTTGACAACTCAGATATAATATAAACAATAGTAAAGGTTTGTACATACAACCAAAATGTTATCATGGGGTTGGACTAAGGTAATAATGCCTATTAGCCTTCGGTTTCATGACTTGTTACCTTATTCCATCACTCTGATACAGTTTTTTTCTTGTATACGTAACTTTACATTACTAATTCTATTTGTATAAAATAGTTATATTATTTAAACTACAAAGTTCACCAGCTCTCAGTAACCATTTGCTGAGGGCATAATAAAGTTTCACTTCAGGGGCATAAATGCAGGGCTCAACAAACTCATATCATAAGCTTTTAATATCAATGGACAGTTCACATCAGCACTGCAGATACACATGGAACTAGTCGGATCAAGTTTCTCAAATCAACATTTATTTTGCCACACTACATACTATAACAGTACTTAGAACAATAGTGGGAGAAGTACTTATTGTGCAGGATACAGCTCCACTGCTGTTTTTAATGTCCCATCTATAGAATGTAAGACCATTAGTTTTCATCCTTCTCAAGCTGATTTAATGTATCCATATTGGAGCTGCTGCAGAAGAGACTTCTCAAAAAGCTGGTATGCTTATACCCACATGCTCATAGGTACTAGCTGATGTTTCAGCATTGTATTAGAAACCTTCTTCAGAGCTAATGTGTGTGAGTCTGGCTTCCCTATTTGTACAATTTAGTAGGCATACCTTGCATGCATGATAGGAAATAATCAGTGGCCTATGCTATATACCTATATGAACCATGAATTAAGTTCTGATTAGTAAATAATGCACAGACTGAGTATAGCATAAAATATATAGCTCGTCATGCCATTCACTCTTAGTGGTTGAACCATCACTTCATTCTTTTTTGTTTTTCTTTTAATATTATGAATGGAAATCAATTCTTTTAAATAAGATTATGTGAACTATCTCAGACAGCAAGTATTTTGGCATTGAAATAATGAGCTACTGTAGAAAATAAAAAAAAAACGAAGAGCTATATATTTGTTGAGGATCGCTACGAAAAGGAGTAGTATGATGCATATTAATTACAATAATATTTCAGAAAGCAATTAATTTGACATTGAAAAAAATGAGGTAGGCAAAATGTGTTTTTTTTTTTCAATTCAAACTTTATTAACAAATTTTCCACAATATGGGAGGCAGCAATTATAACATATACAACATGTTCATGGTACATTACATGAGCTGCTCCCACCCCACGGACCCTCCCCACCAGTACAGCAGTGTAATACCACATTGTAGCTTAAAATCCTATAACAATAACCTTGTACATGCAGAGATAACTAACTGCCAACAGCTCCTATATCCATGACAACCATGATTAAGGCGTGAAGGGGATCCCAGATTCGCTTGTAGCTTTGTAACCGGTTATGGAGGCTAGCTATGGCTTTCTCTGTGCGAAGGTTAGCAAGGATTTCATGAATCCATTCCTGATATGTAGGGCTAACCTTATCTTTCCAATGCCTTGATATAAGTTTTTTGACAGAAAATGCAATCATAGAGATGTGAAATCTCCAAACTTTAACCTTAAATGGAGGACAGGTCTCCCAGGAGGCAAATATCAGGTGTGAAGCAGTCCTGCAAACCCAATATGGGGTCCAGGTTGGCTTTGATTGAAACCCACAGTGGAATTATCTTGGGCATGACCAGAATATGTGGAGAAGTATTCCTTCTTCCTGGGAGCATCTGGTACATACCTCTGATTCGAGAAGACCCCATCTCGCCAATTTAGCTGGAGCGTAATACATGTTGTGTAGAATGTGATATTGCATAAGGCATAATCTGTCTTGAGACACATATTTATGACAGAACTTCCATAAAGCCAGCCAATTAAAGGCGTATTGGGGAAAATAGAACCCCAAAACCTAGTTGGGCCGTAGGAACCCCCGTACCACCGATGAAACAAAACTTGATATATTTTAGAAATGACACTAGAAGATCCCAATAGGGAGGAAAGCTCAGGTATCAATGCGAAGGCTGGTGGGCGAGGAGGGGTATTACCCAGCACAGTGGTAAGCAAGTGTTTTAATTGCAAAACCCTGAACTGCAAAGATACTGAGATGCCAAATTTTTGGGTAATTTTGGTTGCAGGGAGCCATGCTCCCTCACCATCCAGAAATGTGGATACTATCCCATCACCCACTTGGGGCAACCATGTATGGGGAATCTTCTGCTTGTTTATAGTAAAGGCCAGGGAATTCCATGTGGACTGGGTCAGGTCCAGATATGGAGTATATCGCAAAAAGGACAGAGCTGCGCATATACTTTTAGTGAAGTCATAAGGGTGGGACATTTGCTAGCATCTTGTAGAAGAGAAAACTTAACATAAAACCTGGTCAAGGGGTCCATGTTCATAGCCCGGATGAAGTCTAGTTCAATGTTGAGCCAAACCGGTCTCATATTCTCAGGACCCGGACTCACCCACTTCAGGCATTTATCAAGATGACTAGCCCACTAATAGATTGCCAAGTGGGGCATCTGCAGTCCCCCATCTGCTTTTGAGGTGGCCAGCTTATAGTATGCCAGTTGGGAGTGTTTATTCAACCAGAAGAAATTAGTAAAGATTCTATGCATTTTCTGAAACCAGGATAATGGGATGAATGAATTAAGGTGAGAAAGGGATAAAAAAGGAGGGGAAATACATTCATCTTAATTATATTGATATGGCCCCATAGTGAAACCAGAAGTTTAGACCATCTATCCAGGTCCTGAACGATCAACTAGGAAAGAAGCTCCACATTTTCTTTAAACCATAAGGAAGGGTTATGTGTTAATTTAATACCCAAATATTTAAGAACACAGGGTGTCCAGCACAAGCCAAAAGGGATGATGTCTGTCTTAAAGACCTTATGGTTAAGGGGAAAAAAGGACGACTTGTTAGCATTCAATTTATAATTCGAAAAGGAGCTAAACTTGGCAATCTCCCCTAACAAAGCTGGGATAGACATCACCAGATGAGACAGATGAAGGAGAAGATCATCAGCATATGCAGTGATCTTCACCACATTACTTCCAACTGGGATGCCTTGTATCCCCACATTGTTAAGGATATTTTGAATAAGGGGCTCCAAATATAGGTTAAATAAAAGAGGGGAAAGGGGACAGCCCTATCTAGTACCTGAATATATAAAGGAAGGGTTTTGAAAATGCACCATTTCCTGAAATCTTAGCAGAAGGAGCCCGATATAAAGCACGGATCCAGTCTATGAACACGGTAGGAAAATCAAGGGTCTTAAGGACCTGGAATAGAAAATTCCAATTCACACAATCAAATGTCTTCTCGGCGTCCAGGGAGACCAACCCAGCATTAAAGGTGGCATCCCTGGAC
This sequence comes from Neoceratodus forsteri, assembly GCA_016271365.2. Taxonomy (NCBI): domain Eukaryota; kingdom Metazoa; phylum Chordata; order Ceratodontiformes; family Ceratodontidae; genus Neoceratodus; species Neoceratodus forsteri. The sequence continues at coordinate 1,211,529,116 of CM028132.1, forward strand.
TCCAAGAAGACATGTGAGAGGGTGCGCAAATGGTCTGATGATGAATGTCCCCTCATGAATCCAACCTCGGACATGCCAATCAGGTCTAGGAGGACCAAAGTTAACCTGTCAGTCGGTATCTTTGAAAGGATTTTGATATCCTGATTTAAAAGGGATATAGGCCTATAACTCTGTACTAACTCAGGATCTTTATCCGGTTTGGGGAGAAGGACAATCAGGGTTTCAAACAGATAAGCATCTACAACTAGCCCAGAGAGAATATATAGGTACAACCGGTGAAGCACAGGCAATAATTGTTCTCGAAAAACTTTATAAAATAATGAGGAAAAAACATCTGGCCCCAGAACTCTATCCAAGGGCAAGGCCTTAATAACCTCCGAAATTTCCTCCATAGGTAATGGGGAGGACAGAAAACTCCTCTGTGAACCTGACAGGGAAGGGAGATGAGAGTCCCTTAGATACGCCTCTAGCATCTCCAAAGGAGGAGGACAGTCCATGTCCCTGTATAATTGCTCCTAGCACAATGCGAACTCTTGTGCTATCTCTGAAGGGGATACCCTCAGGGGCCCATCTGCCTGAGCCCTGACTGGAGGGATAAATCTTGCAGACTCCTGCTGCTTTAACCTTAAAGCGAGCATACGCCCCGCTTTTTCTCCCTGATTAGTGTAACTACTGTAGCTTTAGTGTGGATAATGGCTAGCTCTGCCTTTTCCCTCAACAAATCTAAGCATCTGCCTTTAGCTACCAAAAGTTTCTTCCTGTCCTCATTTGGAGTACTAGAAGATAAGTTAGCTTCTAGTGACCGTACTTGGGACAGTAAGGATAATAGTTCTGCTTCTTGAGCCCTTTTCCTCTTAGTAGCTAAACTAATAAGAATTCCCCACATGTAGGCCTTGAAAGTGCCCCATAAAATATCCAGCTCCATACTTTCTATTGGGTTAGTAGAGAAAAAGAAATCAATCTGCTCTTTTATAAGGTTACAGTACCTAGCATCCTTTAATAATTGTTCATTTAATTTCCAACGGGTCTCCATCCTAGGCGTGTTTAGAAAAGCCAAATTGCATACCACCAGGGAATGATCAGATACAGGACCAGGCTGACTCGAGGCAGATAAAACCCCCAGCAAGAGCACCTGGGAAATTAATAGGTAGTCAATGCGAGACTGTGATCCGTGCACTGGCGAACTAAAGGTATATTCCTTGGAATTAGGATGCAGTACTCGCCTCACGTCACACAGCCCACACTGATCCAACAGGTCCCTAAAAGCCCTTTGCCCAGGAGACAGTCCCCTCAACCCACTACCAGACCTGTCCATGCTAGAGTCCAAGACCAAGTTGAAGTCTCCACCCATAACAATCGCAATAGGGAGCATAGGGAGAATAATGGTAATCAGCTTCATAAAAAAGCCAGGGTCATCTGTATTAGGCCCATAGATACTACGGAGTAAAAGTGGCATGGACCAAAGAGTGCCCTGAACCAAAACGTGCCTGCCCCCGGATCTTTAAAAACGTGCGAGAAAATGAAGGGAATGCCTCTGTTAACAATTAACATGACCCCACAGCTATTAGGGGACACCGAGGCAATAAAGACCTTTCCAACCTGCTGCCTCCTGAGTTGTAAAGCTTCAGAATCTAGCAGATGGGATTCTTGCAAAAACATTATCTGGGAATGCAATAAGCTTAAGTGTTTAAGCACCTGGTATTGTTTAGATTGTTTCCTTATCCCCTTCACATTCCAAGTAGCAAGATTAATATTGCTAACCATCTAAATTGGTTAAAGTAAGCACATAATAATAATCCCGGTATTACAACAACAAGAATCCAGATTCCAATACCCCTTGATTACTGCTGTACCACCCACCCAACCCCCGCCCTCCTATCCAAACTTAATCTTCCCAGTCCCATCCCCATAGAGCACCCCAACATCACGTAACATAAATATACCAAATCCCTTAAATCTGACCATAAACCCACCCACCCAACCACCCCAACTGTCACAAACAACACTCAACAAAATACCACGTCTCTTCCTCTCCCCCCAGCCTCCTGGCATTGCCCCCACAGTCCCAAACAGTTTCAGCAAGCCCTCCTTATATGGAACAGGTAAATGTTGAGTAAGAATGTAAGGAAATTCAATGCTCCAACTAAGATCTATTAACTAGCCAGCTCCTGGTAGCCAGAGGGAAATGCTCAACTTTTGAAGTTTAGGCTCAGCAAATGTACTGGTGTAGCTAAAGAATTACATGCAGCCTGCCAAGGAAACACAGTTGCCAAAATGCAGCAAATGGCAGGCAATACAGGATAGTACACGTCTACCACGGGATCATGCTGGCAGCAGGACTAAGTTGCCTAGTAAGAAATGTATTAATTAGTTCCAGGCCTCAAGCAGAAAGTTCTTGCAAAAGAGATCAAGTCCCGGGTTGTCAAATAGCGCTAACCTGCAAAGCAAATGACCCGAGCTCCCTCTGGCGATTCCGGAGCGAAAGTGCACTGCAGCACAAATAGAAAATGAAAAGCCCAGCACTTCCGCAGATCAGTCTTTCCTTAATTTTAAATTGTGAACCAAAGGGGTACAAATCAACAATCCCCCTACTGCAGATACAAAGAAGCACCAATCAAGATCTTTGACAAAAAAGTATCCTCCCCCAAATAAACAGACCATTCAGTTGAAACAGTCTCCTGGTAAGAACAGCTGTCCCAAGCTTAAATAGGATGCATAAATGTTGTAAAAACTAAATGAACTCAACAACGTGATGTCCCTTCAGCCTTCGATATCAGGCTCACCCAGACTCGAACAGCTATTTTCATTCATCCCCATCGTACATCTCAGAGAGCAGTCTCATCCCTATGATTCAGAACTCTCCATTTCAGGGAATGCAGGGCATATCATGGGTCACAAAACAGATCAGGCAGGGCTAGTTTTAAGCCAGAGAATGCAGCATCTGGATCATCATAGGCTGACCAGGTACCAGGCACTTGCACCTGCAGCCTAGCTGGGTACCCCATTCTAAACTTAAGCCCAGCAGCAATGATCTTGGACACTATAGGGTGGAATGCTGTGCATTTCTGCTGAACAGAGCCCGGTAGGTCTTGCGCTATTCTGAGATTGTTGTTCTCCCATCTGACTTCTTGTAATTCTTTTGCTTTTGCCAGGAAATGCTGCCATTCTAAATAATTCAAAAAACGGCACATGATAGGACGAGGTGCAGTTCCTGAGGGAGGTTTTGGCTGTAAGGACCTATGTGCCCTCTCAATGATATACTTGGTCCCAAAGGGAGAGGGACCGGTGATCCTTTCAACCAGCTTTTGAACAAACACTGTGGTATTCTGGCTCTCTTCGCCCTCTGGCAGCCCTAGTATGACAACACTGTTCCTGTGGCTACGACCCCCAAGGTCCTCTAATTTTGTTTCGAGACGGGAAACATAGAAACATAGAATTTGATGGCAGATAAGGGCTGCTTGGCCCACCCAGTCTGCCCATTTCCCTACCTAATGGATAAGCTGCAGATCCTAGTTAACCAGCAGCCTACTTCTTTCTACCCCCACCCCCTAGAATTGCCTTATGGCTGTCCCATGCATGCTTGAATTCAACCACTGTTTTTGACTCCACAACCTCCTCCAGAAGGCCGTTCCATGCATCCACAACCTCTCTGTGAAAAATACTTTTACATTACCTCTGAGCCCCTCATCTTCAAATTGTGCCACCTTGTTCTTGCACACCTCTTTTTGAAAGATGCTACCCTCTTGACTTTGTTGATTCCCTTGAGGTACTTGAAAGTTTCTATCATGTCCCCTCTCCTCCTTTCCTCGAGGCTATACATATTAAGCTCCTTTAGTCTCTCTTCATATGTCTTCTGGTGCAGACCCTGCACCATTTTAGTTACCCTCCTCTGGACAGTTTCCATCTTGTCTATGTCCTTGCGGAGATTGGGTCTCCAGAACTGCATGCAGTACTCCAGATGGGGTCTCACCAGCTGTCTGTACAGAGGGATAACAACTTCCTGTTTTCTACTGGTGATGCCTCCTATGCATCCCAGTATCCCTCCAGCCTCCTTACTGCCCTCTCACATTGCTTGCCCACCTTTAAGTCATCTGATATGACTACCTCCAGGTCCCTTTCCATTTTTGATGTTGTTAGTATCTCACCCCCGCTTGTGTACTCTTCCCCTGGGTTTTTGTTTCCCAGGTGCATTACCTTGCACTTCTTAGCATTAAATCTAAGCTGCCATACATTTGACCATTCCTGTAACCTTGCCAAGTCCTTTATCATCCTTTCCACCCCACCTTGTGCACCAACTCTGTTGCAGATCTTTGTGTCATCTGCAAAGACATATACTTTTCTTTCCAGTCCCACTGCAATGTCGCTTACAAAGACATTGAAGAGGACTGGTCCTAATACTGAACCCTGCTGCACCCCACTAGTAACCCCATAGCCACAAGCCCAGGGTTGAACTTTTCCATACGTTCTCTAGGGAAACAATTCGGGCTGTATTATCCGAGGTTGTAACAGAGACCTCATCGAGGTTTTTAGAAAGGGATTTGAACTCTGAAGAAATCTCCTTTACTTCCTCATGGAAGGGTTTAAATTCTTCTAAGAACCTGTTCAAGGTTAATGGCTCCTGCTCTGAGGCCTAGCTCAAGTGTTCTTGCTTGTCTGGCCCACTCGAGGCCTGTGATTTCTTTGAGGCCTTCTCAGGAGTGACTGGTGAAGTATGCTTCTGTGGCACCTTTTTCATATAGACCTCCATCGATATTCCGACCTGTTATACAGGAGCTTGGGATGATTAGAAGGCAAAATTAGGTAGATATAGAGGGTATTAGGTAGTTTTGACAGTCTGAAATACAAAATTATTAAGTTGGGAGGCTGGAGCTGCAAAGAGTAGCTTCTACTCGGTACCCTGCATCACGTGGTCTCCCAAAATGTGTTTTTTTTACAAAAACATTTGAGAGCTATATATTTATTGATGACTGCCAAAATTAGGAGTTGGAAAATCTAGAATTTATGATTCGTATCTACTATAATATTATTTATCTGGTACTTCTTTGCCAGTGTTACATGTTAAATGCACTTATGTATGTGATTATGTTTAGGGACCCAGTCTGTGCACTATTTAACTATCAGAACCTGATTTATGGTTCATATCAGGCAATATAGCATAGTGGTTTAAGGCTCTGAGCTGCAAATCTGGACACCTGCATTTGAATCCCACAGCCCCCCCCCCCTTGCATTCTGTGTGACCCTGAGCAAGTGACTTAACTTCCATGTGCTCCCAGGTCACACCTGGAAACAATTTCAGCTTAGTGTGCCTTTCCTGGTTAAACAATTTCCCCCCTTCACCCTTCCCTATCAATACATGACATAGACCACGATTATGTTCTGTTATGCATAGGAGGTGTGGCTACTAAATGATATAAATAGGGAAGCCAGCCTCAGGCACACTAGCTCTGAGGAAGGCATCTGATACAACACTGAAATGTCAGATAGTGAAAGCGCATGTGTGGATATGTGCTCTTCCTTTTTATGGGATGTTCCACCTGCAGCAACTCCAAGACATTAAACCAGCTTGTGAAGGACAAAAACTGATGGTCTGATGTTCTATGGATACATACCAATATGGGTTATTGGAAACAACAGTGGAACTGGATCCTGTGTGATAAGTATTTTTCTCAATATTGTTCTACGTTTTGTTAAGTAGTACAGCAAAATAAACATTGATATGAGAAACTTGATCTGGCTAGTTCTATGTATGCCTGGTGTGCTGATGTGAACTGTTCATTGTTATCAATGGGTTCATTCTAAAAGTTGCGTTATTTCTCTGTATGCAAACCTTTAATGTGCTAAGTTTGTAGCATTTTAGCACTGAAGTTTCAGAGGCATGAGGCCAAGTCATCAGTGTAAAGGATAATTCATGCTCAGTACTCTCAGTGACTGTTAGCTAGTTAAATAAATTGGTTTGATAATACTGGTTTGGCATTAATCCTTCCCAAAGCTGTGAAAGATCATGACCCTTAGTCAAATTATCTGTTCTTAAGCAACCTTATTTAAAGGAAACCAGTATAGGCATTGCACCTTATTTAAAAGAAGCCAACTGAATCAGTAACATTCTACAATAGGGACTTAGCCAATGGGTGATCCACTGTGACATTTGGTTACTGGGCTTAAATTTATTAGAGCTCTGAAATGAAAACCAGGATATTCTCACTCCCTTTTGATGTAAAATAAGTAAGTAGTCAGTTCAGGGAGAAAGTAATTTGTAATATTTGAAAGATTTTCCATGGGTGGGCACTGTATTATCTGTTTTAACTTATTTTTGCTATAAACCCTTAGTACCCTGTGAGGGGGAAACTTTTGAGGGATGTGAGGAAGTATTTCTTCACTGAAACAGTGATGGATGTCTGAAACAATCTTCCAGTGGAGCTAGTGAGGTTGAAAACAGTGGTGGGCTACAAGCATGCATGAGATAGGCACAAGGGAATTTTAGTAGGAAAGGGGGGGGGTAGCCAGAGATTAGGTAGGGTCTAAAGTTACAGTGCAGGCAGGGAGAAATGGTGAGCCAAGCAGTCCTTATCTGCCAACAAATTCTGTTTCTATGCTTCACCTGTGATGACGCAAGTGATTTAAAGTTTGTGAATGAGCAAGGGTCAAGCTGCTAATTTTGTGTTTGTTTAATGTTGGGAAAACTAATGGCTATCTCCATTAGCAGGCTATCCACCGCCACCAATCACCTGCACATAGGCTGGTGATTTCACCCTATTTAAAGGAAGCTGATGTATGTATTGCACATTATTTAAGAGACACCAACTCTGACAATTACATATTTGAATAAGGACCCAGCCAATGGTTGGTCCACCTTGCCATTTGGTAGCTGGGCTCAAATTCACCTCAGAACTCTGAATATTTTTTTCTGAAATTTTTGGCCAGAAGAGACATACTGAGCCAAGGCTTGTTTCCACGAACATCCTGGGAGCACAGGGAACTTAACTCTATTGCTCATGGTCACACAATATGCAAGTGGTGGCTGTAGGATTCAAACCCAGTTCTCCAGCTTGGCAGCTCAATGCTCTTAACTACTATGATATACTCCTTCCCACCAACACCTCCCCACTCCATTTAAGACAAAATAATTAAGTAGCCAATTTAGGCAGAAATAAAATTGTAATATCTGAAAGATTTGCCAAATGTGGCAGGGGAGTACATGCACTGAATTGTGCCATAAACCATTAACAACTCTAAAACGAAAGATGATTTAAAGTTTGTGAAAGCGCAGAGATTGAGCTGTTAATTTTTTGTTTGGTTTTACTTGTGAGTTCTGCAAGGATTTTATTGTAGTGCTAAAATTTGCAAAAAGCCTATGGTAATACCCTGCAGTTCCCAGAAAAGTTGCACCCATCTCTTGGCGGTTGGTGTAGGCCACTCTTGGATGACCTTGATTTTTGCAGGTTCTGTCTGGATGTGCCCACCACCTACCCAATGGCTAGGAAAAGAACCCCTGCCATATCAGGCTAAAACCTCTCCAGCTCACCCAGATTGGGCTCTATATGAGAATGTGATCTATAAAACTCACACACCATAGGACAGAATCTGTTCACCAGCCACTAATTAGTTGCAGGCACATTCCTCATCCCAAATAGCATCAATTGGTGCTCTATGAGGCTCTATGCTTACCTTTCTCTGGCTTTGGGTGTTACAGGTATGTGGCAATACCCTTTTATCAAGTCCAGAGTTATTAAGTACCCCACCCTTAATTCTCTGGGTCTGATCTTGGAATCAGGTATGCTTCACACTTAGTGCAACAGTTAAGCATTTGGTAGTCCATGTAGAACATCATGTTCATGTCCTTTTTGGGAATCAGCACTGCAGGAGCAGCCCAAGGACTGCTGAATTCTTAAATAGCCTGAAGAGCCAGCATGTCATTAAACTCCCTTCTGTATAGCACATCCTCAGAGACCCTATAGCTTCGCTGCCTCAATGGGGGTCTGTGTCCCCATGTCCACATGATGGTTAGTCACTGTGGTATAGCATGGTCTCGGAACATGCTTTTGAAAAATTGTAGCATCTCATTCATCTTGGCAGTAGGTACAGGTGTTAGCTGCACAGAGAGGACAGTGGCATTTGCAGAAGATCATCCCTGAACTTCTCCAAGGACATTTAATAGTCTCTTCTTCTGGGTAGCTATGTATATACAGTATAAGACTATATCTTTTCTGTTGTGGTAAAATTTCATTATGGGTAAATGATATGGGGCTCAATTTTCAAATGAAAAACTTTGATGAAAGGTGCCTGTGCCAAAGGTGTATGATACAAGTGGTACCTTGAATCAAAGTTTGCGGTTATCCTGAATTTCAAATGCCAGCTGTGTCGAAATGGGGATGCCATACAGAAAGGCCCCCCCTGCACCACCCTGGCAATAAAAGCACCCATGCACCAGATCACAAGGAGGCTTGCATCATGGCAGGACTGACCCATCCCCTTTTTTACTATTCTATAAGCCCTGTCATTGGTGCAACAGGGGGCTGCCCTAAGACCAGCCAGAATCTGGGTCTAAGGACCATGTGCCACTGCTGGGCTGGGCAGGGCAGCAATGGGGACTGCAAGGAGGGGACTGGGGGCAGAAGAAGCATGACGGATGCCCTATGGGGTGACAGGGCATGGTGGCAATTTGCAGGGGGGGTGAGGTGGCACCCTGCGGGAGTGCTCTGTGCTACCACATTCAGCCAATTTGACCAGGTACAGGTAACTGGCAGAAAGGGACCAGAACACAGCCTCAGGAGGATACAGCCCTGGTGCCTGCTCTATAGGTGCCACTGACCACAACACTGTCAGTGGACAGCAGTGGCTGCAGGTTGTGGGGTGCAAGTGGTGGGTGTGAACAGTCTCTGGGCACCATGGCATTCCCCTGGTACCAGGCCCCATACGTTGAGGCAGGCTGCTGCCTGCTGATGGTGTTGTTCTCAGTGGTACCTATGACCCAGGTTCCAGGGCTGTATCCACCTGAGGGCAGGTCCTGGTCTCTTTCTGCCAGCCCTCTGTACCCAGTCTAACTGGCTATATTTAGAAGCACAGGGCATCACTGCAGGGTGCCACTTCATCCCTGCACATTGCCATCATGCTCCCATCACCTGTTAGTGCACCCCTCATGCTTCTTCTACCTCCAGTCCCCTCCTGGCAGGTGTATTTACCCTCCAAACTTTGCAGTCCCTCAGTTGTTGTGCCAGGCTGAGGGGGGTTGATGGATCCTTCTGTCAAACTGCGCAGGTGCACCACTTCTGCACATGCAGCAAATCTTGGGTCTTGGGTGCAGGGACCCTCATTGTTTTAAAGGATGGTGTGTAGAGTCCCTGACACACCCCAAGATTGCCACAGCCCTAGATCACCTCAACTTTCATCAGTCTAAGGGCTCTTTGAAAATCAAGCCTATGATTTCTCATCCTCTGGCACTGTAATCAGCCCAAGGTGGACAATGGGACGAGCAAACAAAAAAAAAATTCAGAGCTTATAAAAACTCTAACATGCACTGCATGCTATTGTATCTCCCACTGTTTCACCCCTGTTCTGACAACAGCTGCAGAGGATTCTGGGATTTGTAATTACATAAAATGTCAGCTTGCAAGTTAGCAGAATTGCTGTAGTTTGATACAATCTATTATACTGCAGCAAAGAGTAAGTAAAAAACGTTTTTGCACACAAAGTGAAATTTTAACCAGCCACACACTTGGGTGTGGGCTCTTAGTGCTGACTGTTACCTTTTAAGTGCCTTTCAAAAGTGTGAACGATAATATATGTTATGTCTAAACAGGATTTATATAGCATTGGTAGCATGTATATAGATGTATGCACAAAGTGCCTTGGAATAATATTAAACAGCACCGTTCTCCGTGCTGCACACAAACAAGAAGAAGCTCACTTACCTACATGGGAGCTGGTCTTTGATAAAAGCAGCCTTTGTAATAATACCCTTGAAGGAAAGGAAGGGATCATAAATTGTCCCTGAGAGGCTACCAGCATTAATTCTTTCCACTTCCCTGTTGCTGGCCACACCACTGCACTCCAAAGTTTTATGATGTTTCTATAGGGATACCATGGGGGCGTGCTCCATTCAAGTGTATGGAGCATTATTTTAAGACACAGTTTTTGGCTGTTTAAGTGTCCATTTGCTAAAACCAGAGCCATCATTCAACTAACAACAGTCTTGTCAGTTGAACCCAGGCTTTGGTTTTACCAAATGGCCACTTAAATGGCTGAACACATTGTTTTAAAATCATGCTCCATACACTTGATTGGAGCATGCCCCCCTCCCCATTACCACAGAGGAGCTCCCATAGATGTAAGGGAGCTTTCTCTTGTTGTTTTTGGAGTTTGAAAAATAGCAGGAATGGTTCTCTTTAAGAATAGTATTTGCTTTACCAAACACACCATCTGAATGCTTCTTAGTTTTTATGGCTGCAGTGGGTGTAGGCCTGCAGAATTCTTGCTATGAGAAAAAAAAACTCAGTGCATTCCTTCCGACCGGACAACATGTGGGAGTTGCACCACAATCGCCTCCACATCTGTGAAGCACTCCACTAGTTGTCTTCATTGGAAGTAGCACTGCACTATTTTTATGGTGTCAGCGATCGCAGTAGAACATGCCATACCCCGCCATGTCCAAGATGGTCACCACACTGTGCTGTGCTTTTGTGACTATTAGCACATGCACAGTAAAGTGCAGTGGCCATCTTAGATATGGCAGAGTGTGCCGTGTTCTGCTGTGGCTGACAATTAAAAAAAATTAAAGATATCCCCCCACCCAACCCTCCATCTCAGCACTCACCCCCCTGCCCCCCAAAACATAAGAGTGACTCTGAGGGTGCCTAGTTTCCCCAGTGTCACGATCAGGACTCCAAAGTGTTTTTTTTAATATTCCCCCAACCAAACCCTTCTTCTCAACACTCCCCCATCCCCTCAGAAACATAAGAGTGACGCTGGGGGTCACTCAATCCCTCAGTGTTACAATCCAGAATCCTCATTTTTTTTTTAACTCTGTAAAAAGAAAACCATCCATTGATGTCTTTTGCAGCCATTTCTGTCCCCCCACCTGATCTTTCCACTCAGCATCCACCACCCAGCAGCCCTAAATCCCTTACTTACCCACCGGGGTCCAATGCCATAACCCTCTCTGAACCGTAGATACACCTTCACTCTTTAAAGCTGAACTGCGGACTGAAGAAACTGGTATGTGGTTCACTGTATTTCAGTGGTGTTTTGAACTAAGTGGCATAACTTGGTCATTGTTGCATATTTTTGGCCCACATTTATAACTTGCCTTTTTTGGATTGGGACCCTGCCTCATGAACAGTTGTACTTGCATTAGGCAAATCTGTCCCAAAAGGTGATTTTGTGGTCCCTGTGTGAAATCACCCTTTAGGCAGGAGTTCAACATTTTCTCTGCCCTTGTTCATGAGGTGGGGTCATAAGAAGGCTATATTGAACATTTGGTGTAAAAATATTTAAAAAATAACAACATTATGAGCCTACAGTACATTGAAGTTTGTGAACACAGGCTCATAACTTTGGCAAGTTTCAATATTTTTACCCCAAATTTACAACATAGCCATATCTTTACAGCACCTCATGAATGTGACAGCTGTCATTTCTCATATCCTCACCAAAATGTTTTTTAACATCCTGAAATGTGAGTTTGCAGTCCCTGCACAAAGTCACCTTTAGGCCAAGAGCTGAACATTTTCTCTGCCCTTCTTTGTGAGGTGGGGTCATAACAAGACTATGTTGAAAATTTGGTGTAAAAATATTACAAAGCAACACATTTATGAGCATATGTTACATTTTGCTAATGCAGGCTCTAAACTTTGGTAATATCAATGGCCCGGACATTCAAAGCGCACACACACACTTACACAAAACAAAACATATAAAACAAATAAATCAGTCACAAAAAATAACTCACAAAACAGTACGACAAAAACTAAAGAATTAGCTTTTAAAAAAGCTGTTGGTTTTTATGACGTTGAAAAAAGCAAGTTAAGCAACAAATATACACTCCTCTCCTACACTATCCTTCCTCCTTCTGCCTCTGCAAAGGAGAAAGTGAAAGTATCTGCTGGTATGACTCACTTCCTTCTTGTCTGGCTAAAGCATGTGACTTACAGTACTGTAAGCCATGTGATGTGTGTGGGGGGGCTGCCTAAAGTGCCTATGGTTGTCATTCTGCCTTACTTCGCATTAAGGCAGAATAACAATGCAAAGTCAAGTCATTATCACAAGGCAAAGTGAGTACTCCTCAATGGCCACTTTGCATAGCATTGCACTAACTCAAAGTGGCCACTTTGCATTCACTTTGCATGTGGATTTTAAAATGACTGTATCTCTACTTCTGGATCATCTGACCTACTATGTTTGTGTGCACATTGCATACACAGCAAACATTTTGTTACAATGAACCACTTTTCATAGGTGTGTCACTGTTGGGTCCAATGCAGCTCAGACTACAGTGGTCTTAGCAGTGACAGCCCAATGATCAACGAGGCTAATTGTGATGCATTTTTTATTTTTTCACAGGGTGGAAATTTCATGTAGTTGAAAAGAACCAACTGCTCTATTCAGAAAGTGTCTGGCTCCATTCATTTGCATAATCTCGCCCACTGCCCTCTAGGCTGGGAAAAAATATGAAAGAAATCTCGAGAGACCAACAAGTGTATAGCAGTGGCAGGCAGCAGTAGCAGGCATGCTTCACTCAAGCCCTTGGAAAGTAGTGGCTATCTCTCTCTCCCTGACTTGCCTTAAGGTTATATTCTCCCTGTGCTGCCAACTGGCCAGTAAGTCCTTGACCTATCGCATAATCTTCCCCAATACCCTCCCTCATTTGATCTTGTGCATGCAGTAAGCAATGCTGACTATCTCACCCAACCCAGCAAAGACCAAGCTAGCAGTTAGCACCCACTAATCCTTAACTTCCTGAAATCCTGTGCATGCAGTGTGCACTGCTGCCTATCTCTCCCAACCCAGCTTAACCCCAGCTAGTGCTCACCTGTTGTCAGAGTCCTGCTGCAATGCTACTGTTGGCCAGTCATTCCCATCCTGGTAACCTGTATTCCCAGTCTACTTCCATTTCTTACCTAAAGGACCAAATAACTGCAGACCAAAGCTGCCCCCAAACTAAACTTCTTCTGCCATCTCACTGCTTACCCACATGGACATGGAGGTTTTCCCTGCAATGCTGTAGTCAATGACAGTATTCACTGCTACAGCAATCCAACCCAAGAACTGGTAGCTAGCAGCTTTTTCCTCAAACAGAACTTCTTCAGTTTACCCAGGATTCCCATGCCAGTACACAAATGGGATTGATTTTAATGAGAGGAGCTGATTAGGGTGATTAGCATCATCAGAGTGCAGAATATCTAAGCTAAAGAAAACAATTTGGCTTTCAACAAAATTGGATGAGATTCTTGGTGTTCGCACTCTGTTGTCTGTAAGGTACACATATGTGTCTTCACAATCAAGGAAAAGTGTGGTTTATACCAAGCAAATCGCAAATGCATGCCTTGTTTTTTATGGCTGCAGTGGGGGGGGGGGATCCCTGCAGCTGTTTTGCTATTACAGTAGAAAAAGGGAGCTCCTGATTACTAATGGACTAGATAAAATTGGAGGTTTGTGCTATTACTCTGCTTTCATTCAGCTGAGCAGGGTTTCAAAGCACTATTATGTGTGCTAAGCTTCAATCTGGGTAGAATTTTCTTTCAAAAAGAATTCATAGCTTACAACTATACTGCTTTTTAGATTATTAATGGATATTGAGTTAAATGTGATATTGCAGATTATTACCAGTTATTTATACCTGAGTTGTAGCACACTTATGTATGTTTTGTTTTTTACTATAACATACTTCAAGTGTGATATATTGGAGTGTATTACTTCTTTATTATACAATAAAAATTGTTTGAAAAAAGGATTCATAGCTCATAAACATGTTAGCTCAGTCAGCCTTTCACAGTTATAAAGGGAGATAAGCAGACAGCCTGGGACTATAGCAGTGAGCAAGTCAAATGTCACAGAATGGAATGTTTATGTAGTAAATCATCTGATGTTACAACTGTCACTAAAGATAAGTTAGAGGACTGTAAACACAGTTAATTTGTTTATTTATTGAATTTTGTTGACTTGGTAAGCCCACTGGGCTTAGAAGTCCCTTTTTCAGGGGCAACTGAGGGGGGGATACAGATGGTGACCAACTGAAATTGAACCAGATTAAGCTGTCGGTGGTACTTTTAGTGAATGGGGGAAATTTGGCAATGACACAGGGGAAATTCCCCTACTCTGTGGTAGGGGGAGTTGCTGTCATTGAGTGGATGGTCACTTTCATCCCTGATGTTGAGGAGTGAGGAGGTTTGTGAGGTTGGGGAGTGGGTCTCCTCCCCAGCCTTGATTGCACCAGAGACCTATCCTGAAGAGGTGAATTTTTAACCGACTATGTCTGGATTTACTGATGCTGTTGATTCCTTGCAAGTTGCTTCTGATTTGGGGGATGTTTCTGACGTTGTTCCCTGTGATATGGCTATTCCTGTAGCTGATTTCTGTACTCCAACTTTGGAACAAGCGGGTGTTCTGTTGGATCCTGAGTATTTAGTGGTGCCACCTTGTGTAACAGCGGGTGAGTGTGCTGCTGTTGCAGGTGTGACTCTGGAGACTCGATTGCCTGGATGTGAGGAACGGGAAACCACTGGTTCCTTGGCATCTTCCCTGCATGATGTGAGCCACACAGTTTTGTTTCAGGCCTCTTGGGCCTCTCGAGGAAGTTTGCAAGGTAAGACTTTGGAACTGACACAGCCAAAGCTATTATGTTTTGAATCTACTATTGGGGTGTGGGAGCAAGGCCACCTGCTGGAACAGGCTTTGCAAGCTGTGGGCTGGGTTCGCGCTAAGGCGGGCTGGTCTCATGATCCTTCCGATCAAAAAGTGGCTGAATATTCGGCGATGCGGTTTAATGACTCTGGGGCTTTGATTATGGATATTGTGGACTGTCCCTTGGGTGTTGAACAGTCTGTTGGGCCTGCTTCCCCTGTGCAGGGTTCTAGTTCAATCTTCCTGCCTCCTTCTACTGGGCCTGTGTTACCTGGGGCTGTTGAGCAGGTTTTGAACCCTGGCTCCAGTGCACAGAACCTGGCAGTCACTATTGTTGTGAATGGGATTCATACCTTACCTTTGCCTGCCTCTGTACCTGACTTGGACACTTTACCAGTGGGTTTTGGTCCTGTTCTTTTACAGGACCCTACTAAACGAACAGTATTCAAGCCCCTCTTATGGATGGCTGACTTATTTAAATCTTCTACAAAGGAGCCTGCTCCACAGAGAAATGCTATTAGACTGATGTATACAGGAGGATTACCTGACCCCCGATCATGTTTATATTGGCAGGAAATTGCTAAAAGACTCCTTAAAATTCTATGCTTCTGAGGTTTTTTGCTCTGATTCATATGGATAAGAGCAAATATGATATTAGGTTTAAGACTGATGAAGCACTGGAAAGATTTTGGCTTAAGTAAAATTCTTTGAAGGACTCTCCAATGTGGCCCCCTTTCTGGCTATCCCTATTACTAAGCCTGCTGTTAGGACAATTACTGTTCTTTTTAAGAATGAAGGGTAGATATTTTAGATATCTTATACTGGCTCAAAAAACACTGTGAGGTACTTGAACATCCTGTACCCATAATTGATTCTGAACAATTTTGGACTGGGTGCTGGAAAATAAAATGTAAACTTTCACTACTAACAATGGTACTGCACACCTTCCGTGTTGTTTTTTCTTGGGGGAAAGATAGGTGCTCCTTGTTCTACCCTGGGCAACCAAAGTCCTGCCATAAGTATGGCTCCCATCTTCACCTCAGTAATGCCTGTGATACCCCTAAATGTACCCATTGTTTGGAAACTGGTCATTTCTCGACCACTTGTAAGAACCTCTTTCGTTGCAACCTTTGTGAAGAGAGGGGTCGTTCTTACATTAAATGTCCTTGGGCCTCTCATAATTCTGGGGACCATCCATCCCAGGAAGCCTTAATTATGCAGGTGCAGAAACAGGGTTGTGCACAGGCCTTTAAGAGGCCTATGCGAGATATCCTGCAGTCTAATGTTGCTGTTTCTGCAGTTGCTACTCCTTCTATAGTTGTGATACCACAGGTTGAGCCTTCTACTGCCCAGTTAACTGTTGTATCAGACCTTCCTATTGATGATACCTTACAGTTGTCTATGGACGTTACTGATTCCTCGACATTGGATCCACTGGGACATGTTGTGCAACCTGCTTCTTCTGTGGTGGTACCAGGTGTTGAGGACCTCCATAACCCTCTGGGCTTGGAGAATGTGTATATTGACATGGCACAAGAATTGAGTGATGGTCAAACTCTTCTAGGACAGTCCTCTATGCCCCCGACACTGTTGTCTGAGACTCCCTTTACAACTGTTTCTTACAAGAAATGATTCAGGGAAAAGTTGGGACTTCCTGCTGAGCCTAAAGGCAAAGAGAGGAAACAATTATTGCAATCTGGACTCACTACATGATCTAATAAATATGCTCCTTTATTTACTGCCGCTTTGCCTTCCATGTCTGGGGATGAGGACTCTGGTTCTGATACCACATCGATTACATCCTCAAGGGGTACCTCTTCAGACGTGGATGAGAGGTGTTCCAGAAGAAAGCATTGGGCTACTAGATCTAAACATTGATTTTGTCTTTTCTATTTCTTGACTCATGGCTACCTTCCGTATTCTGACGTTCAATGTTAATAGCATTAAAAATGATATACGGAGGGATGTGGGTTTCCATGAAATGCAAGGTTTACATCCTAATATTGTGTTTTTGCAGGATACCTGGATTAAAACTTTCAGGGAGATTGCTAGCTGTACTAACAAATGGTGTCGTGGGGCCTCGTTTTGGTCCCAGGGCCAGGAAAAGTGTGATGGTTTAAGTATTTTGTTTTTCAATGCTGCTTTGAAGGTTATTAGATTGATTGATCTAGAGCCAGGTAGAGCTCTTCTGTTGGATGTTTCATATAGGAAGCACAGGTTGCCTTTGATTAATTTATATGCACCTCAAGGGAAAGCTCTGAGAGTTGCTCTTTTCTGTAAAATTCAACCTTTTTTGTGTACTGTTCGGACAATTATTTTGGGGGGTGATTTCAATTATAGTATTCAAAGGGATGACAGAGGTTTGCGTACTCATAAACTGTTCTGCGACTCCAATGCTTTAAAAGATATAGTGGTTACTGCTAAACTGAGGGATGTTTGTCATTCTTTTCATAGTACAGGGAGTTTTGCATTTCATAAGGGTTCCCTACACACTAGGATAGACTATATCTGGGTTTCACAATTTGTTAAGTTTCTAGGCTCGGCTGTTAAGGATTTGGCTTGTTCCAATCACTCAGCTGTTTATGTTGATTGTCATTGGAATCCAGAATAGGTGCATGACAAACCAGCCTGGAAATTTAATATTTCTTTATTAGATAATCCAGCAGTTGTTTCTGGTTTTAGGACCATATGGACAGCTCGTCTGTCGGTTCAATGCATGTATGATTCTTTACAAGAGTGGTGGTTGGACACCAAAAAGGACATAAAATCTTTCTTTAAGCATTGGGCTGGGAAACAGAACAGGGATGCTTATTTTACTTATTTGTAACATCGGAAACAGTTACATAGGTTGCTTTCTTTGGCAGATGTTTCTGGACAGGATTTTGGTTCACAAATTCTCTAGGTTAAGCAGGCTATGTATCATTTTCAGTATAACAGGGCCAAATCACTGAAACAGGAATTAAGATTTGGCACAGCTAGTAAAAAAATCTACTTTTGACCCTTTTAAAGATAACCAGCATTTCACTCACACAAAGCATATATCTGAATTAAAGGATAGGGAAGGGATATTGCATACTGACAAAGATTCCCTTTTGGATGTTGTACATCATTATCTTACTGATACTTTTGGTGTTGCCCCTATTACATATCATACTGAACAATTTGTTTCCTCTTTGGAGAAGAAATCTCTTTCTAGGGCTTTGGTCCTTCAATTAGTTGGTTTAATTACTGATACTGAAGTTAAAGCTGCCATTAAATCAGCTAAACCTAATACCACTCCGGGACTGGATGATATTCCTGCTGAGTTTTACAAGGCCTTTGGTGATGTTCTGAGTAAAGATTTGACTGTGCTATTTAATGAGCTTTTGCAGTCTGGGGATATTTCAGTTAATTTTGTAGAAGCTGAATTGGTTCTTTTATTTAAAAAGGGAGACAGGTATCAATTATCGAATTGGAGACCAATCTGTTTATTGAACACTGATTTAAAATTGTTAAGCAGGCTATTACCTGGTCGTTTGGCTAATTGTGCTGAGTTTTTGATTGGCCCTACCCAAGGGTGTGCTGTTCCTCATAGGGGAATTCAGGACAATTTGATTTTTCTTAAGGAATTATTTCATAGAAATTCTAAGAAGGGGGATCCCAGTTATGTTTTGAGCCTTGATCAATGAAAGCCTTTTGATTCTTTGTCTCTGGATTATTTGTTTTTGGTTCTGCAGTGGTATGGCATTCCTTTGCAGTATATTTTATGGATTAAATCTTTATATAGATCTGCTTCTGTTACACCAAAGATTAATGGATGGCGGGGTAATAGAGTGTCAGTTTGCTGTGGAGTTAGACAGGGCTGTCCCATGAGTCCATTGCTATATGTCTTTGGTATTGACCCTTTGATTCAATCAATTCAGTGGAATCCTGCATTGCTTGGGGTACATTTGTCAGCCTCTTTACCTTTCTTTAAGATTTTTGCTTATGCAGATGATGTGGTGTTGATTGTTGATGCAGAAACTGATGAACATGTGGTACAATAAAGTAATCAAGACTTTTTCAGTGCCTCTGGATCTTGTATTAATACTGATAAAAGTATTGGATACCAGTTAGGAGGATAGTATTTGCTCCATGCACAATATGCTGGTATTACTCTGTCTAAGGATCTGATTATGATTTTGGGGCTGCAATTTGGGCCTGTGAATGCTGCTTTTCTTAATTGGGATACTAAATTGCAGAAAGCAGAACTGGCTTTGACTAGATGGGGTCAGAATCCTCTTTCGAAGCATTAATGGATTTTTTTACTTAAATCATTACTAGTTCTAATTTTGTTATATGTTAGTTATACTTACCCCACTCCTAAAGCCCTACATACTAGGTTATTTAGTTTATTTTTCAGAGCATTGTGGGGGAGTAGACTGAACCCCATCAAGAGGTCTGTGACATATCACAGTTTGAAGGAGGGTGGGGTAGGTATGCTTCATCCGATTGCATTTTATTATAGAATTTTTCTTCATTTGAATGTGATTGAATCTGCCAAGAAGCATAATGAGGCATGGTTTGTCTTATTATCTGAATGGATAAATCCTTGTTTGAGAGCATGGGAACAAAAAAAAGGTAGATTATTAAGTCAGGTACAAGTAGTTCCACAAGAAGTTAGAGAGCTTTTTCAGCTACTCACTACATGGAAAGTAAACTGTGTTATGGATGAATTGAATTCTAGGGCTGCAATTTATGACTGGTTGGTACGACCTCAGTGTTTAGATCCTATAGTTTTACCATATTGTGCTCCTTGTGATAGTGTTGCTATGTTTTAACAAGTATTGAATAAGAGGCTTCCTGTTTTTGTTTGGGATGTCCTCTGGTTAACTATTCATGGGAAACTAAATGATAAGAATAACAATAAGCACAAAGCAATTCAGGACAGGTATTGTTTGAAACAGTCTTGTTGTCAGATCTTGGAAGCACAGGAACATTTATTTCTAAACTGTGACTATGCTAAGCACTTTTGGGATGTGGTAGCACATTCATGGGGCATTCCTCAGTTTTGATCAATTACTTATCATTACTTGATTTATGTGCTTTGGACCCTAGTTTGGCAGTACTTTTCAGAGAACACTTTACAGGTTTTATTTGCTGTTTTGAAATATTACATCTGGCAAGCATGATGTAAATGGGTCCTACAAAACCATTTTGTACCGTATGAAGTTTTGTTGCATGCTATTCAAGAAGAGATGCGGAAAGTATATGCCACAGATTTAACTTGCTGTTCTAGGACTCGTATGGGGCAGTTATGGAGAAACTGTGATTTTCTGTTTTGAGGATAGTTTTCAGGAGGTTTAGACTGTGATGTGTTGCTCTGTATTTGAATTCTTATTCCCTTCCTCCCCACAAAATTCCCCTACTCTTTTTGATAACTGCCATGGGATTTTTAACATCCACTTGATCTACCACCAATCCAGGCAGCTGGGACCTCAGTTTAACATCTCATCCAAAAGATGGCACCTCAGAAGTGCAGCACCCCTCTCATGCTGCACTACAGTGTATATACTGGGATATTAACACAAGTGCCAGATGTGGGAACTGAACCCACAGCCCTCTGATCTCCCAGCCTCAGAAGTGAGTGCGCTACTTATTGAGCCACTGACACTGACATTTAAGTTAGTTTTTTTACAGTGAAGGTTTGAAAAGGACTGTTCATGTGAACGTTTTCATCTTAAAACTTACCATGCTGTTGAAATTCTATTGCTAAAGTACTGGAAAAGGAGTCTGCTAATCTATGCTGATTATGCACCTTCTTCCTGAAAACTTAGATTAGCCTCACCCCCACTGTATTCCGATGATGTCAGACTTGCCAGATAGCCTTCCATTATGTCCATGATGTGCCAAGAAGTTTTACAGGGAGTGTGCTTTTTACCTTTGGATTTCAATAATCTCTACTGTGCCAGTGCTCAATATTCATCA
Source organism: Neoceratodus forsteri (assembly GCA_016271365.2). Classification (NCBI taxonomy): domain Eukaryota; kingdom Metazoa; phylum Chordata; order Ceratodontiformes; family Ceratodontidae; genus Neoceratodus; species Neoceratodus forsteri. The sequence goes on from CM028132.1 coordinate 1,211,549,897, forward strand.
TGTCTGAGGTAGAGGAATATAAAGATGTTGAGGACATACATTTAAACTTTGATATTGGTATCCAGCCTTACCATTTTGAACCCACAATATCCAGTGTTAATCATAAACTATATCTGATTGTGACACAGAGAATGACAGTTCTAATTCAGATGGCACAAATCAGAGACTTGCCTTGGATTGGTTAGTATTTTTAATCATTAATACCTAATCATTGCTTCATCTGTAATCTAGGGGTCATTGTCTGTTTTATTTAGCAACACAAAGGTATTCCAGTCCTTCATATTATCTGTGATAGCCCTCATTATATTGTATAACAACTCATTGACCTATGCTGCATCACAAATATCTATATTTTTAATATGTCTTAATACTCATCAGTTCTGAACTATATAAATTCATACTGTTTATTGCATGTGTGTGTGTGTGTGTGTATGTAGGGGGGGCTCTGCAGAGGTGCCCATGTACACCCATTGTTATCATAATTTGATGGTGCTTCATATTAGTTTATTCGGGGCTGTGTTTTGATATGGTTTTATCTTGTGTTGCAATAGAAGTATGTTTGTGCATTTTTTTCTCATTGTATATGTTACCTATATTGGTGTGTGTGTGTGTGTGTGTGTGTACTGTGAGGGTGGTCCTGACTTTGTGTTCCTGTATTGTCACCTGTGTGACAACATGTGGATGTTCATGGACAGGGGTCAGAAAAAGGTACCAGCCCTACTAGCCAAATGCTATTAGATATTGCTTTAGTATAGTCAAAAATCTTTCTAAGTATCCCTGTGGGCTTGTTCTGGAAAAGATAATATTTCAATAAGTACATCAACTGGACCAGTGGAAAAGTCTGTGAGACTAGTACATTTTCCAAGTCACTACACTGCTGGCTAGTGGTTGTAAAATTCAATTTGCCCCCTGCATGGATCAGCCTGAGATGGGATTTTCTTCTTTTTCTTCCGTTTATTCTCACCTAGCTGGCATGTTTCTGCCCCCTGGTTCCCAGATACATTGCCCCCCCTGATGGGAGACAGCCATAACCAGTATGGTGAGCCCCCCTCTGGGGATCATGACAGGTTGTAGAGAGAGTATACATATGTATACAGAATACAATGTACTCCAATCCCTGTCGTGCTGACTGGGCTGTTCATTTCTATGCCATCACCTTGGTGACCACATATGATGGTGCTGGGATCAGCATGACAAGTTGATGTTTTATTGTTCATTCAGCGATCCAGTCCAAACCTTAATTGAATGTTTTTGAAGGTTTTATTCCATGTTTTTTGCAGAACATAAACAGAAAGATACAAGCAGTGCCTTTGCACTGCTGGCTTACATTTCACCATAGAAAGGGCTCCCTGAGAGCTTTGAAGAAGCCCTTTCTAGGGTGAAACATAAACCTGCAGTGCTAAGACACTGCATGTACCTGTCTGTCTACTTTCTGCAAAAAACATGGAATAAAACCTTCAAAAACATTCAACTACGGTTTGGACTGGGTCTCTGAATGAATGGCGAGTGCATGGTCCCCTGATAAATTTTCAAGTGCTTAAATTACCTGGGGCACCACCTTCCCAGTGCTCTCCCCTGACTCCAAAAAGATGTTTTATTGTTACCTGTTGTAAGCTGGATGTGTTAGGTAAGCACAATGATGTTGTGTGGTTGTTGTTTTTTGTTCCTGTTAGTTTCTTTTATTCTCCCTTACTGGATAACCCCAAATCTGCTGAATGCCACAGTCCTGATACCCTGACATACAATGTCACCTACCTGCCAGCTAGTCTTCTCCAAGGTTCCACACTGCCATTGGGGTAGTCATGTTTAACAGCCTCCCTTTCTCTCTCTCACAATTCTGTTCTCTCGGAAGTTTAAAAAGCTACCTCAAACATCACCTAATTGCTAATTCTGTCTGTTCCTGCACTTCACAACACCCACCTCTCTAACTGCATCGTTATCTACTTCACTCATACTATCAATCATTGTGCAGCTGTTTTCAGACTCTTAGTGGTTAGTTTGGATTCACGGTCCCTCCATCTTTGCAAACTATATATTAGGCTCTCTGCCACTCTTGTATCTATACTTGTATATTGTATATGGTATATAATATTGCATGTCTGTTTGTCATATGACTGGACACTTGTGAAAACAGGCAAACTAGCTCACATGCCCTCCAGTATAAACATGCAAACATATGAATCCGCCAGCAGAAAAATGCCTCATGGTTCATCTAGTCTGCTCAAGTATGCAGCTAGTGCCCCTAGTTTGCAGCCGACCCACCCCCTCCTGCCTCCTGTCCCCCAGATGTATCTCTGCCCTACCTACCCAGTCTCCTCCCATGCCTTGTCCCATGCACTTTTAAAACTGCCCACCATCTTACATGATATTACCTCCTCTGGTAGGGCATTCCATTTCAACACCACCCTTTCCATGAAATAATGCCTCCTCATATCCCTCTTAAACCTAACCCTCTTCAATCTCAGTCCATGCCCCCTCGTATCCCTACCCTTCCTCAGCCCGAATAACCCATCATTGCCAGATCTGTTTATCCCCCTTCAAAAACAAGAATGTTTCAATCATATCAAATAAACTGAAACTGATGCTTCCCCAACCCCCATCAGGTATGACTAAACTAAACTATAACCTCCAGGCTATACTGCCAGACCCGCTGGCTATACTGCCAGCTTTGGGCTGGCAGCATAGCCTAGAGGTTAGTGTAATGAGCTGTGAATGATATTGGTACATCCAGCAGATAGCTCTAGGGATGATTCCCACAACCTTTACTTGCATACTGTGTGACGCTGAACAAGTCACTTAACCTCCCCAGTGCTCCCGGGTCACCCCTGAAAACAGGCACCTGTGCCTAGTGGGCCTTACCTGGTTAACAAAGAATGAAAAAAAGAAAAGATTATGGAATTAGGGTGAGATGTAGTAAAAAAAAATTGTGAAAAAAGTAATTTCATAAGGACATGACAGATACGTGGTCAGTTTTGTTGCTTCACATATTGTTATATATACTCTTTGTGGTTGTTGGTTTTGCTTCTGCATGTACTTTAACAGTATGTTAAGTTCTTTTCCGTTATCTTTTTTGTTTGTTTATATTGGGGCTCCTGTAATAATTGTGCTATCATGGACACAGCACTAGAATGTGTATGCTGATGCGAGGTGAATGCTATATTGGTCAAATTTGATGAAGAGCAGTATTCCTGTATAACACAGATGGAGTGCTTTTGAAGCAAATCTAATACATGTCTTTGCCTGGTTTTATGAGATGCTTAAATTAAGTTTTCAGCAGCTATACTGAACCTGTGTGACCAGTGTACCTGTAATAACATCTATGGCAAAATAAACTGTTCATGTGCCCCAGTATGAGTAACAGTAGGATTTGTTACCTAAATTTTAAAAATATATATTTTAGCTTGAACCAAACATGTTACCTTGGTGCTTGGCTGATCTTCCACTGCTTGATGCCGCTTCTCAATGTAAACATGCATTGCGCATGTGCGAATTTCCTAAACAAGTGTAACTGATAGCTGGGGCTAAATGTACATGCTCTTCTGAGAAGGGGGATCTTTGTAAGAATAAAAAAGAGCATGGCAAGTCTTACTTGCCTACGGCCTCAGGACCAAACCACACCAGATGTGGGTAAAGTCTAGCATAATCCACTCCCTATTGTGGATTATTGCTTAAATTATTTTCTTGGTGAAGCATTACCTAAGACTAGACCCTCAGAGCTATATTAGAGGTACAGTATGTAGGTCATGCTAGATGATTCTAATAGATTTCTTTGACTGGGTGACCAAAGTAATAGATGAAGGAGGGGCTGTAGACATGGCCTACCTAGACTTTAGCAAGGCATTTGACACAGTCCCACACAAAAGAGTGGGAGTGGGTCCAAGATGGTAGCTTGGGTAAAGAATTGACTGGAGAATAGGACACAGAAGGTAATAGTAAACGGAGTCCACTCTGAAGAAAGGGAGGTTACTAGTGGGGTACCGCAGGGTTCAGTACTAGGAATGGTCCTCTTTAATGTTTTGTATAAGTGACGTTGCAGAGAGATTGGAAGGAAAAGTATGTCTCTTTGCAGACAACACAAAGATCTGCAACAGAGTTGATACACAAGGTGGGGTGGAAAGGATGAGAAGGGACTTTGCAAGGCTGGAGGAATGGTCAAATGTATGGCAGCTTAGATTCAATGCTAAGAAGTGCAAAGTAATGCACCTGGGAAATAAAAACCATGGGGAAGAGTACACAATGAGGGGTGAGATACTAACAACAACAAAAATGGAAAGGGACCTGGTGGTAGCCATATCAGATCACCTAAAGCAGTGCAAGCAATGCGAAAGGGCAGCAAGGAGGGCTGGGGGGATACTGGGATGCATAGGGAGAGGTATCACCAGTAGAAAACAGGAAGTTGTTATCCCTCTGTACAGACAGCTGGTGAGACCCCATCTGGAGTATTGTGTGCAGTTCTGGAGACCCAGTCTCCACAAACACATAGACAGGAGGGATGCAGTCCAGAGGAGGCCAACTAAAATGGTGCAGGGTCTGCACTGGAAGACATATGAAGAGAGACTTAAGGAGCTTAATATGTATAGCCTCAAGGAAAGGAGGGAGAGGGGAGACAGGGTAGAAACTTTCAAGTACCTCAAGGGAATCAACAAAGTCCAATAGGGTAGCATCTTTCAGAAAAAGAGGTGTGCAAGAACAAGGGGGCGCAATTTGAAGACTGAGGGGGGATGGCTCAGAGGTAATGTGAGGAAGTATTTTTTTCACAGAGAGGGTTGCGGATGCATGGAATAGCCTTCCCGAGGAGGTTGTGGAGTCAAAAACAGTGATGGATTTCAAGAATGCATGGAACAGTCATAAGACAATTCTAGGGGGTGGGGTTAGGAAGAAGTAGGCTGTTGGTTAACTAGGATCTGCAGCTTATCCATTAGATAGGGAAAAGGGCAGACTGGGTGGGTCAAGTGGTCCATATCTTCCGTCAAATTCTATGTTTCTATATTGAATGCTAAAAAAAAGCAAAAAATAAAAAACAGGCATATTCCCATACAAACAGATGCAACTGTTTGGAACTATTCCTGCCTGGGAAAGACCCCACTGTGTGTATGTCTCCATAACCATCCTGTAACCCACGCTTAAGACCACTTTCAGTATTCATAATTAGTCTGCAGCTCTTTGGGGGGGTGTTAGTCACCTACCTGTGTACATTATCTAAGAGCTCCCTAAGTTTCCAGATTGAATGTCTGGGTTGAATCTCCTCAGTGTTTAGTACCATAAAAAGTGTAGCAGCTCCCATGTAAACATCCACATGACAGGAATAGTACAAAAACATCTATAATGTATTACAAAACAAAATGTCATCTGGAGATTTTCTGGCTTTCAAGAGCATCAGACTTCATTTGAACAAATACAACTGTTGACATCTCCTTTATCATGTTTTGTCCCTTTTTCATTTTCCTACCATGAGGGATCCAATACTGGACAGCACCTGACCCAGGAGAGCATCAGGTAGGCAGCCCATTAGGCACAAAAGAAAAACAAGAAATAAATCTGCAGCACCATTGCACTTACATAGAAGAAAAATCACACTAATTAAAATCCTCTGTTTGATGTGATAAAACTATACTGAGCATTACACAAACAGTGTGTTATCTGAATTATACTGTTCTATGTGCTGCTGCTTTGGCTCTTATAGACTTATCCTGCAGGCCTGGCAGGAATTTGACCAGGAATCTGACCATGGAATCTGACTTTTGAGATAACTCTTGATGAATAAATTGATGGATTTTGGGGTGGGGGGTTCAGTATTTTTTTATGATGTATTTAACTATCATCAAGCAGTGTGGTGCATTTGATATACTTAGATGGGCTAGAGTGAATACAGAGCAGAAGTAATCGTTTAGCGTGGGAGTGGAGCTGCATGCTGTTTTGTTGTGGAGTAACTGAATAGCAGGAGATTGGAAAAGCTTTTATTGTATTTTTAAAAGCCTTGCCACCGTTACCTGTATTTTAACTCATTCCAATCTCTTTTTGGACTATCTTGTGCTACCTGGTGCTGCTAGTGGTCCCCTATATTCTGCTTTTCCCACTTTAGGGAGCCAGAATCTGAGTGGTGGTGGAGCCCCCTCAAAGCATCTGAAGACAGCGAATCCTGCAGAGGACAGTACAACCAGGAGACTCCACGGCAGTTTTGCCTCTGTTGCTAACTTGGATAGCTCTCTGCAACTAAAGGGGCTAAGGTGACCCCTTGGCAACACCAACAGTAACAGAGCTAAGTAGAATTGTATCTTTTCTCCCATTTGCACTAGAATGATTAATTAATAAATTTAAACCCAGTCTCCTTTGTTTCACTACAGAAAATGGTGTTCAGGTCTTGGGGTGTTCAGCTGTTTTAGTCCTCAAGCCTTAAAGTGTTTAGTTTACTAAAGTGTATTTTATACCATTTCTTATTGTGCACTGAGCTTATTACTTCTCTGTTTATTAAACAAAAAGTGATTTTATTTTACTTTGAATTAGAATTTTGCACCATCCATGCCTTTGTTGCCAGGTTAGCCTACATGACCTTGGGCTTAAAGTATAGGCATGGCATTTTCAGGCAGATCTCTCAGTCTACCGGTGAGAGCACCAGAGACAGCACTGTGGGCATTGCCATCTGCAAACTGTAAACCTGAAGTGGTTACACTTGTCAGGCTCTGTGGAGAGTTCGCAACTCCAACTCCCATCTCAGCCGAGTTTCAGGGCCCCCACTTTTGCTTGAGAAGGCATCGATATTAGTACTATTGGGAGCTATTTCTCACCTGAGAAGTAAGTTGCTTTAGTATGTGTGGTCTGATGAGCTTCAATCCTGTTAAATAGTAAATGCTACTAAATTTACTAAAAGTTTATTAATAACTGCCTTGCTACTGATGTAGATACTACCAGTAGATTGTAGCTACTGAACAGTGTTTAGATTGCATTCACTAGCAGGCTTACTAGGTTTCATTAGGACTCCATGAAGCTAAACTGTTTTATGCTCTGTAACTTTTTGTAACCATTTGTAATTATTTGATTTGTTTTTCATTTATAGAACATTAGTTTTAGTTTTTTATATTTTGTACTCAATATTTACATGAATCTTAGTTTCTCTTATTTGTTCTTCCTTTAAGTGGCCATTCTGGTGCCCTACATTAGGGCAAATTGTTTAAACAAACTTTGCACCTATATATCTGTGCATCAGAGAAGACAGAACCATGTATCTCTTTTAAACTTCTGGGGCTGTGTTGGGATATTCAAGTTACCATTCAGCAGAAGTTTGAGCTTGGAAGCTCTGAAGCTGACTTATACAACATACAGCTTCAATTAGCAGCACTGTTTGGTTTCATCAGAGACTTAGGGGACTCATTAACATTCTTTTGTGAAACCTGGGAAATCAGCACTGGAAAAGTGTTCTAGCAGTACTGCAGAAAGGCTGTTGAACATATGGTGAAACTTTAAAGTTATACAGAAGTGAAACTGAACTGCAGCACTGGTCAAAATAGACCACAATGAATTTGGCACTAGTGTTTCAGCAAAATTAATTTCACCAGCAAAATTCTGGTGAAATGGCAAATTTCGCGCTCAAAGTGTTTGGTGAAATTTACACATTTCCCTAATGAATTTTGTGGGTGCGAAATGTGAAATTCCACTGGCGGAATTGCAAATTTCACCTGCGAAATGCAGAGTTTCACCCACAAGCAGCGGAATTTCACCAGAGAGTGGTGAAATTCGACTGGTTGTCGGTGAAATTCTGCATTTGGCAAGTGAAATGTGCAATTTCACTGTGAGAAGTTTGCATTTTGCACCCACTAAATATTTCATGAAGTGCTCAAATTTTGCAAAATATTTCATGGAACGAAATTCGTGCATTTTACACATCTCTATTTGGCCCCCACTTATACTCATTGGTAACTTTTCAGCTATTTTAGCTGTTGTGATGAATATTCCATATTACAGGTTATGCAATACATGAAACTATTTAGTCTAAATTTAAAATAAAATGTAATTAAGATTATTTTAGTGGTCACTATAGGTTTTCATTCTTGCTTTCATACAGTTGTAATTGCTGCTCTTAAGTAATACAATTGCTGAAAAATATAAGAGTTAACCTTACTTTCAGATCTGTTGGTCAGTGTAGACTGTCTGTAAAGCTATCAGGGTAAAGGGTGGGCATAGAGTCTTTAACAGAGAACTGAAGATGATTGCTACCTGCCAACAAAGCAAACTAAATAGCAATATCTCATTTCTATTGAGTGAGATAGAGCCAGAACTTGCTAGCAAAAAAAGAATCTAAACAAACAAAAATTACTGAAGGGGGAAAGAACAGAATAACAAATAGAATCATGGAACACATTAAATAAATAGAAGCACTCTGTGGAACCTCCTACAAGCTAGAGGCATGGAAGAAAACCTACTTAGCATGATAATACTGTTGCACACTGATACCAATCTTAAAGTTAGACACAGTAAGGATGAGGTTTTGTCTGATCCAATTATGGCCTCTACTGGTATAAAGCAAGGTTGTCTATTGGCATCAACACTTTTTAACATATATATTGATACCCTGATTCATTATATTTGTAATATAGACACTATCCCACCAGAAGTAATACAATGCCTTTAAAAATATTAATGTATGCAGATGATGCAATTCTTCTTGCATAGACTCCACTTGGCCTCAAGAGGGCAATGCTTTCAGTAATGAACTCCCTGGAAAAATTAAGTTTAACATTAATTGTTGAAAAAACTTAGATAGTAACTTTTGGAGCTATAAAGAAAAAATTAGACATATGGAATATTAATGGTATACATAGTGAGGATGTAATTGAGTTCCAGTGTCTAGAGATAACATTCAGTAGCAATCTTAAATGGAAATCCCAGATTAAGAAACTAACGGAAAATGTGATGAGTACAATTCTAGAAATAAATTGGTTTGCATATTCATTCATTAAACACTCTTATGTGGCACAGTATAGGCATTTTGAAGCAAAAGTTATTGTCCAAATGCTCTATGGAACAGAGGTATGGGGTTTATATAGTAACTTAGGGGAGCTGGAGATAGTACAAAACTTATTTCTGAAAAATGTCCTGGGTGTCCCAAGATACACCTGAATGCCGCAGTATGTGCATAAACTGGTATGCTGTCAATGCAAACTAGAATTTTTTAAAAAATTATTTGTTACTGGGAGAAGATTTACAATGCACCATTAGATAGTTTGCTGGCTCAGTTTTGAGCTGATATGATTAATACACAAGAAAGATATACAGAAGGATGGTTTGTGAAACTAAACCAGGAGCTTAATAAAGCATGAGTATTATATAATGCAGTGTGTAAAAACTAAATGGACTCTAGATCGTTTGTAATAACAGCTACTTAGAGAACAGTTGATATCTCTATGCTAAAGGCTATAGCTAGCATTAGAGATTCAAGGGAATATAGAGCTGTAAAACAGGTTAAAGATACATTTTGTACTGAAAGGTATTTATTATACTGTGAAAACATTAAACATAGAAGAGCCTTCACTAAACTGAAATTTGAACTATTTGGAAATATCTGAAAAACCTGTAATATGCACTTGGCAGGCATACCATGCTGTTGTAATGAAAATACCAAACTTAAGTGCAATTCATCTGCTGTGGGATTGCTCAGATTTTAAAGATGGAAGAGAAAAAAATGTTGCTACCAGTTTTTACAGAAAATATGAAACAAAAATCTAGAAAAATCACAATGTTTAAAATGGATACAAAACACACATCTTTGGACTGGCCTCCTTTGCTTACAGAGTAGCAAGCAAGGCAAGTTAAAATGGAAAAGTTGACAATTTAAAGTAATGAAAAGTTGATATGAATTTTGATATTAATTGTATTAACAAATGTACAGTTTGGGAAAGTTGTGCTGCTGGGGAAAACACTTTTAACTTCTACAAAGAGAGTCAAAAAATAAAAATAAGTCCAACATATAGGAAAAAGGTAATGTAGGTTTGTATATTTGTATGTCTTTATATGCTTTAAAAAAAATCTTTTGTATGTAACAATTTGATTTTATACATACTTGAAATTAATAAAACTGATCTGAACCAAATATCAATACAGTTACAATTGGTGCAAACAAGGAAAGGAGCACAATCACCCCTCGCAGATATAAACAAATGGCCCAGCAGTCTGTTTTAATGAATCAAAGCTGCTTTATTCTCCATCATTACAGCAGGTGGTATAGACAGGGAAGACAGAGCTACTGCTGCACTACGCGCACTTACATTTCACCCTAATGGGCTTCCTTACAGATCTGCCTTCCCTGTCTATACCACCTGCTGCAATGATGGAGAATAAAGCAGTTTTGGTTCATTAAAATGGACTGCATTGCCTTTTATGTATACCTGCTAGTGGTGAGTGTGCTTCTTTCCTTGATTCCTGTTCTTGTGTTTTAAAGAGCCCCTGACACTGTTGTGATACAGTAAATTTGATAAAATGTAATTTAGACAGAATTCAACCAATATTTATTATTTTCTGTAATTCTTACCCTTCTTTATTTCAAAGGACATTTGCATGTAAATAGAATCACTGCCCTATCTGTTCTGGCTGCTTGCCTACATCTGACATCACAGTTCTGTTCATAGTATCACAGTCTGTTGCTGTGGAGATAATTGTGATGCATAAACAGGGTATTAAGATGTCAGGTGTGGGCAAGTAGAAAGAGCAGTTGCAGCCTTAAGGGACAGTACTTCTCTTTCACTCAGCTGTCCTCAGTAATAAATAAAAGAGTGAAAGAATTATGAAAAATACATGAAAATATAAACTGAATTGTGTATAAATCTCAATTTCTTTTCAAGATTTTCTAATGGTGTCAAGGGCTCTTTAAGGAGCTTGCACCTCCACCTTAGTGCTCCCCTCTGCTGCTAGCAAGGTTACAGTTGGGTTTACCTCAGCCCCTAAATGAAAAGCCTGCAGCTCGCTTCCCACTTTTCCAAGTGAGAAAGAAGAGCAAAGGCCTCATCAAGGCAACCACTCTTTAAATCTGGTGGAATTGTTAGACAGAGGTACTACAGGAATCTCCAGATAGATCAAGCAGTACATCTGCTACAAAGAACCTCAAATCTATACAAGTAATGGCTGGTGGCAATTGCAGCATAGAATGTAGCCAGAACTTTCATAATAGCTGTTCTTCTTTCTCTGTATCTATAAGTGGGGACATTTAGTTGCTACAGGAGTAGTAGAAGTAGTAGTGAAACTTTTATTCATAGATATGTATGAACAGGGATAAAACACCAATGAGTAAGGCTCATTTTCATGGAGGTCCCTTTATTACACATTTCATGTTACACATAAATGCATTAAAATAGTATACAGGCAACAATGTCAGGATATATGCAATTACAGTACTACAAACACAGTCAAAACCACATATAGCCTATACATATGGAGGTTCCTCAATTATACTAATTATGCATATAAATAGCATAACAAAAACACTACATTTAAACATGGAAACAATGACTCAGGATATTCAGACACCCCAGATTATATGATTGAAAATATTCGGGCCTGTGTTCTCCATTTGAAGCAACATAGTTTAGGAGCTTTGGTTAAGTTGGTGAGCATTTTGTATGGATCCTAAGTGAGTTGGTACATACAGCCCTCACTGTTGTAGAGGCAGTGTATTCCATATAATGGGGCCCCTATAGAAAACTGAGGACCAGCCTATCACCAAATTACACTTTGGGATACTAAATTCAAATCCCCATGAGGATCTCAAACCCTCCCTCAGTTCCCTACACCCAAAGTTATTCAATAGATATTTGGGAAGTTTCTCCTTCCTAGATTTAACAATAAAGATTACGTGTCAATTCCTTTTTTCTTTCAGGCTCCACCAGTTTAACATCCTCCTGGGGGCATCAAGGACAAAGCAGTCAAGTCTGTTGTGCATAACATCCAGCTTTGCCAGCTCCATCCCTGAGGCCACCGCATACACTAAATCACTATAGTCTAGGACTGGCAAAACCATAACATCTACTATCCTATGGCAGACTTCAGAAGACATGAAATGCCTCATTCTGCACAGCATACTCAGTTTCCTGCTTAGGCCTTCTACTAGTTTATCAAAATGGACATCCCACCTTAATCTTTGGTCAAACCAGACCCCTAAATACTTGTCGCCTCTAATCTGCTGAACTTTCTCCCCATTCAGGGTATTTACCTCCAGAGACTAGGCAGGCCCATTACTAAAATGGAACAGCACTACCTGAGTTTCCTTTTTTTCTTTTCTTTTCAATATTTCTTTTTATCTTTGGTGTTTCCATTTTCTCCCCATACATCCCCTTCTCCTAGCAGTGTGAACGTGCATGTGTGGAGGCATGTGCATATCACATCTCTGCACTTCTGTGTCTCCTGACCTCTGGCACTGCCCTCCGGCCTCCCTTGGGGAGCAGCCAAGGAGTTGGATGACAGTAACCCCTCCCTGGGAGAGGAGAGTAGTCCATCAGATGCTTGATCCTCCCCCTCCCCTGCTGACCCTTAGCAGTCCGAGGTTGCTCCTGACCCTGGGTCAATGGCATGGTGTGAGGTATGGCATCCAGTGCCTCAACCCTCAGTGCTACTGGGCCAGCTACCTGAGTTTTCTTAACATTTAATATTAGCTTGCATGTCTCCAAGAAAGTCTGAAACTGAGAGAGAGCATTCTGTAATGTTATGGATATGTTTTCTACTGACTCCCCCTCAACATAAATAAGGGTGTCATCAGCATAAATATGTTATCTGAACTCAGGATTACTGAATTGTATGTTATTCACATAAATATTAAAGAGAAGGGGGGCCCAGTATTGAATCCTGGGGCACCCCTGACCTAATTTGAATTATTGATGATTTATAAGAACCTAGTGCCACCAACTGTTTCCGTCCAGTTAAAAATGTATTAACCCAATTCAGGTCTGCTCCCTGCAACCCAATCTCCCAGACCCTGGCCAGGGGAATGTCATGGTCTAAGGTGTCAAATGCCTTTTATTAATCAATAAATAAGGCTCCCCTTGGTCTTCTCCTGTCCAGGCTCCTCTGAATATCACCCACAACCTTCACTATTGCAGTCTGTGTACTATGCATGGGTCGAAACTCTGACTGATGAACATTCAACATATCTCCCTTTTCTGTGTACCTCTTAAGTTGGCCTGAAACTATTTTTTCCATGATTTTGGATAACTGAGAAAGAAGGGAGATTGATCTATAGTTACCCATTTGCAATATCTATCTATCTATCTATCTATCTATCTATCTATCTATCTATCTATCTATCTATCTATCTATATTTATTTATACAATAGGGGTGGCTGATAAACGTTGCAAATAAAAACATGTATTTGCACCCCAGTGAGATAAATGACTGGTGGCATAGGCACTGTGGAGATATTTATATTTACACACACAGTGTCTACGTCAGCAGATGATATCCTCACTGTGGTGACATCTGCAGAAACACCTCCCTGCCCGGACTACTTATAATCCAAACGAAATGATAAACAAACCTGTAAAACTAGCTGAAATAGAAGTATCTGACACCTCACAAACATGCATAGTGCAGTGAACATAAAGCGATCCACAACAAGAAGTGCTGAACTGCACATTGAAGCACTGTAGTAGTGAATAAAGTAGAACTCAAAGCACTCATCAAATAAAGAAAATGGTACTCAAAATACAATTTTTTACACCTACTGAGCAAACAGGACAATGAACATAAAATGATCAACATAAAGAACTGCTGAACTCCACATTAAAGCAGTGTAGTAGCGAGTAAAGTAGAACAGAAAGCACTCAGCAAATAAAGTAAATGGAAATCTCCCAAGCGTACAAAAGAAACACAGTCCCACACATAAAAATTGTCTTTCAACAGCATGTAAAGTACTGTACCTTTAGAATACCAGTGCTGCTTCTCCTCAAAAGAGCACAAAGTAATAAAAATCCACCCATACGGTGCAAATCAAGCAGTCAGCCGACAAAATTACATTACTCGACCCGAACCACAGTAAAACTAAAACGAATAAGGACGTTAACCACAAACAATGTAAAAAACACCTGCATGGCCACATTCTTCAACTATATATGTGAAAATGAGAAAAACAATGAGAAGAGTTAAATGGGACTGCACACTCCCCACCCACCCAGATCAACATTAATGGTGTGATCTCCTCAGACCCAGCCCTCATAGCCAACCACCTCAACACCTCATTCACTGACCTTAGCCCTATCCTCCCTACAAATTTTTTTGACCCTCCTCCCCCAGCACCTGCCATAAATCTTTCTCGCCCTTATTTTCTCCTCCGCCGTGTTTCTGCCCAAGAACTTAGGCCGCACCTTGTCACTGCCCTCAAGAGTAATAGTACAGGCAGTGACACCCTGGATCCGTGTATCCTACAGCTGGTCTTAGACACAGTCCTTACCCCGATCACATGCCTCATCAACCACTCTCATTGCCTGGGGAAGGTTCCAACTGCCTGGAAAGTCACCACTGTCACCCCTATCTTTAAAGGTGGTGATAGGACTGTGGCTGGAAACTATCGACCGATCTCCATTCTCTCTCCTCTCTCAAGGCCTTGGAAAAAGTGGTGGCCTCTCAAATCTCTGACTACCTCTCCACCTACAATGTCCTTTGTCCTGAGCAGCATGGCTTCCGAGTGGGCCACAGTACCAACACAGCCCTCCTAGAGTTCTTCAACTTTCTCCACTCCTCCTTAGACACTGGTTCTCTGGCTGGTGCTGTCTTCATTGACCTCTCGAAAGCTTTCGACACTGTCTCCCCCCCTCCTTCTTGATGCCCTTAGTCTCTCTGGTTTTGCTGCTGGGCCTATCTCCTGGTGCACCAGTTATCTATCTGACCGCTCACAGCATGTAAAAATTAATGGGACCTACTCAGACATCTGTCCCATCTTTTCTGGGGTTCCCCAGGGCTCCATTCTGGGCCCCTTACTATTCTCCCTTTACCTTAACACCCTTCCATGCTCTTGCTCGGGGAACATTCTATTGTACGCTGATGATGCAGTCATCTTTGCCTCAAGTCGTAACCCTATTGCCCTCCAGGACTCGCTGCAGAAGTCCTTCACTGAAGCCAAGGGCTGGTTCAAGGAACATAGATTGGTGATAAATCTTAAAAAACCAAAAACCATGTACTTCACTCATCCCCAAAACAAGTCCTGCAACTTCAAACTCCTCATTCACTCTGGGTCCTCTTTTCCACTCGAACAAGTTTGCTCCTATAAATACCTAGGGATCCATTTTGACCCCTCCCTCTCCTTCATGGACACATCGCTGCCCTAGCCACTGCCACTAATATCCGATTGGGCATCTTACACCGGTATAAACACTGCCTCCCCCTGGAGGCTCTTTGACTCGCAGTTACCTCCTCTATCCAGTCCCTTGTAGACTATGGACTGCCGGTGTATGGTGCTGCGATTCAGACTGCACTCCATAAAATTTGCACTACTCTGAATAAGGCCTGCAGGTTAATTACTGGAGCACCTAGGCTGACACACACCTGTCTACTGTACGCTAAAGCGCTGGTACTTGATCTTGACGAGCGCCTCAAATATCTGACCTGTACCCTTACAAAAAGACCCTCCTTGGGCTATCCCCACCATGATTGACCACCACCATACGCCGCTCTGTCCCACTAGTTCATACTCGGACCTCTGGGAAAACCTCTCTTGTTATCCCTAGAGCTAGGACCTCTCACGGCCAAAGAGCCTTCAGCTTTAGGGCCCCCTCCTGGTTCAACACACTGCCCCCTCCATCTCAAAGCTCCAACTATATTGTGCTTCAAACTTCATTACGTAACCACCTTATTAACACCCAATGCTGTAATTGCCACTAGTCAAAGCCGTGCTCAATACTTATGACAAAGCTTATTACTAAGCTGCTAAGGACAACATAACTCTGGTATTGTTTGCATCAATCCTACCTGTACCAGCTTGTTTGTATCTATGTCTTAAGTTACTGTTATACTTATGTGTTATACTGTTATACTGTGTATTTTCGTTTGTCTTACTGTGACAAGGTACCTTTGTAAATGAGCCTATGGCTCAAAGGTTTTCCAAACTGCTGTTTAAATAAAATAAAAATAAATAGAAAGCACACCTGATTCCATAAAAAGGAAAACTTTTAAAATGAACTCCTTTACCAGTTACCTACTAAAATCCTGCCCACAAACAGAGATAAACCAATGATAAATCAGGCAGCTTGACCAACACACTGCATTAACCAATCACAAAATAGCCATTCACAAACACAACCAATCAAACATTACAATCATCCCATTCACAACCAAAACAGTCACACTTGAGTCAAACAAACTTACTAGTACCAAACAACCCGTGGATTTATACTAGAAATAAAAATAACACCTAACACACACGTTATGAATTGACAAAACCATTTCATTAACCAACTAAACACACAATCCCTATTGTATAAATCGCACACATGATATGCAGATCATGGAATATGGAAACTATTCTCACTCCTGCCTTATGAGGCATAGATATCCCACTCATGCCTTCGGCACTCGTGAGATATCCATGCCACACTCTGCAGGAGTGAGAATATTTTCCATATTCCACTCCTGCCCATCATGTATCCCCTATATATACACATATATATAGATATAGATATATAGATATATATGTAAATGCCCACATCTTTGAGAAGTGGGGAATTCAAGTTTAACTTCCCAATCTAGATCAGTTTAATATCCTTATTTCTAATGATCCCAGGGAAAACCAATGTCCAACAGCCCTTACTATATTTGGCATGCCAATATTAGAAAGGGACAACAGACATACTATCATTGGAGCATTGCATGATTTATTCAGAATTTTTTTACAAATACCTATAGACAAGGAACACTTCCTAGAAGTACAAAGAAGTACTGTGGATAGTCAATTAGATATTCTAATAAAAGGAAAAAATATTGTTGAGCAAATTTTAATGAGAGAGGAAGTCCTGGACTCTATGGGACTTTACGTTTTGGAGTCAAACACTTTAGACACACCATTTAGTAATGTAAGAGCAAATTATATAACTAACAATAGCCAGTTTGCAGATAGAACAATAAAAATAGGTGATGAAAATTGACTCCTTGTAAAAGTTATCAGAATCTATTAGCTACACAATTATCAAATACAATTAATGACAACATAACTACTACTGACATTAATCTGTTATGTACGCTTATATTCCAGATAGCTGGTTAGGAAGTTATATCATATCAATATATAAAAAGGTTCTTTCTCAGATCCAGCCAACTATAGGCCTTTTAGCCTTCTGGATACAATATTCTAAATGTATGCTAATGTACTTTTATATAGAATAACTGAGAGGTTAGAACAACATATTATAATCTCAGAACTACATGCAGGTTTAAAAAAAATACCAGTACAATAACTCAAGTCTTTTTACTTAATCACCTGACTGAAAATACTGTAAAATAAAAAAAAAAAACTTTAATTTTTTTGCCTTTGTTGATTATTCCTTTGCCTTTTATACCATACATACATCACATCTATGGAAAAAATGAGTAATATGGGAATTGTTCAGAATCTTATAACATTACTAGAAAGATCTTTCTCTGATACATTGACTAGAATCAAGTATACTGGGTCAGGCCTACTTAAAGATAGTGTTGTGACCAATATAGAGTCCGACAGGGCTGTGTATTGGCACCAACCTTGTTATTTTAATATATATATATATATATATATATATATATATATAAATGATATCATTACTTCTCTTGATGACACACTGTTTCATTCACCTAAAATTGGTAATCTATGAGTACCTGTTTTTGCCTATGATGATGATTTGAAAATTATATCTACAAGTAGATTAGGTTTACAAGGAGAATGGCAAAGAATGGAATCTCTGCCTTCAGCATGACTTAAAACCTAATACAAAAAAAAAACAAAGGTGATGATTTTTGGGGATAGTAAAAAATATAGAAAATTAAGCCTGCTTGGTACTAACTTGTAATATGTAAACAAATATCCATATTTGGGCATTTTGTTTTCTAGTAATTTAAAAGGGAACAAACATATTTACTGATGTGTTAAAAAATTACAAAACTCTGTTTAAGCCCAAAAAATGTTTACTTTACTGTATGGGAGTAATACAGTTGTACCACTGCTTAAAGCAATTAATGCTGACATAATAAATCAGGGATTGTATGCTGTGGAAGTCTGGGGAACAGAAAAATAAAAATTGATACAGTATTAAATAAAACATACACACACACCTATTACAAATTCGTATTATTTCCCCTAATGCTCTAGTTAGAACACAACTTGATCAACCTAGTTCTAACTATATAGTACAGGGAAGACTGTCCAATTACTGGGTAAAATTAACAACAGAAAAAAGAACTCCATTTTGAGTGAATGCTTATGGGAAAAGGAATATCTAGCTACCCCCCCAAAAGAGATGGTTGGCTAAATACAGTACAAACTTTACTCAATGCAAATGATTTAAACTATCTTTGGAAATAGGTCAAACAGAAACTTCATCTGAATCTGAAATATACAAAATATATTACAAAAATAATATTGAATACATCAAAAGAATCTGATCTAGGGGACATTAAGAACATGAGGGTTGCTACTTGGCTACTAATAACACATAGAAACATTCTCTAAAGTACTATTTGAATATGGTACAAATCCTGAACTTAGAAATATAATAATGCAAAACAGGTTTGAAACATTCCCAAATATTGTTATAAAGGCAAGATATAATAAAGATGAAAATCTGTCTAGGAACTGTTATTGCTCCCTTCACGAACCAGAAGATCTAAACCACGTTGCTCTAAGATGTCCATGGTATATGCAAGTCCGAACAAATTTATTATGTAAATATATTGGTTCCCTATGCATACCAATGAGATATATGCTTGAACTCCCATTTAATTCAGAGAATGTAGAAATTTTGAAAAATCTAGCTCTTTATTTACTAGAAATTAATAAAATAAGGAAAAAACAAACACTGACTTTTCTTGTGGAATAATAAAGAACACCTGGGCCTGGATATTCAAACTGCGCTCAAAACTGGCGCAACAGCAGGAGCAAGCACAAACCAGTTGCGCAAATGCGCAACAGGTGCGATATTCAAACATGGAGCAGAGCAAATTGCGCAAGCAACCAACGTCTGAATGTCGCACATACTGCGCCATCGCGCAACCAGGAAGGAGAAGCTGAGCCAAAATGTTGCGCTATGGCGCAACCATGGAAGCTCAGCTGAGCATTCCAGAGCTGCCATAGTGCAAGCACAGCCCCCAGAGCAATGGAACTGCACATCCAGGAGGCAGGCTAGCCCACCGCCAGCCATGCCACACATGGGCACACAGGAACACACTGCAGAACCCACACCACAACCGACACACCCCAAGCACAGTATCACTGGGGGTGGGACGGATGATCCACGTGCCCATGGGGACAAGCCAACAAAGCATAGCAGAGCCCTGACACCCCAGCACAACCACTGGCAGGCGGAGTGCCACACACAGGGGTTGACAACCACAGTGCACATCAGCCCTCGATGCACAGCGCACCCTGCACTGTGACCCAAGACACCACCCATGTGCAGTGACTGGCACTGCAGGAAACCATGCAGACCCCCCAGCACACGTCAGCCCCATGCAACACAGAAGCCTACAAGCCAGACACACCCTGTGCACCCAGCAGTGGGTGGCAGCAGATGGCAAGACCAACTGAAAGTCACTGCCATGCTGGAGATACCTCCCCATGCACACACATGCACACACACACACACACACACACACATACCCAGGACCATACCAGCCCAGATGGCATGTACACACCTGCAACTAAGCACTCATAGCCAGCTGCAAATCAGAGACCAACACAGTATTCATATATCAAAACAGAAATGTATATTAAACATAGTGCAACAAGAACAATAAAAACTATTTACAAGGGGGGGTGGGTACAAGGAAGGGGTGTTCAAGAGGGAGGGATTAAAAACTTGGAGCAGGAAGGCAGGGTGGTAGGGATGGAAGAAGTGGGAAGGGTAATGCGGGCTACGGCCCAGCCGGCTCGGGTCCTCCCCTGCTGGCGCCCATTCCAGTCTGCCCCTGATGGCGCCCATGCCTCCGTATCACTCGCAGGATCCTGTGGCTTGCCACGCTGACCTCTGTGAGGCGACGGACATCCCACTGCATCCTCCTTAGAACCCCGAGGCCTAGGAAAATGGGAACACAGTCAATGGCTGTGACTGACCACAATCCTGAACACCACCCAACCTGCAAGCCATATAGCCCAATGTCCCGCACCTGTGATGGCATGCACCCACCCACAGTGAACATGCACATGGCCATCACAAACAGGCGGCACCAGCTATGCGCACCACCACCCACACACACTTCCCACGTCAATCACAGTACAAACTAGGCTGGCAAGTGATGTGGCAACGTGGTGCGATGCCAGTTACACAGCTATGTGCCCAGTGCATGCCTGGACCACCAGTGACGCATACACAGACGTGCCGTGATACTGCACTGTGATGCAGGTCACCTGTGTCATGCCTACATACATGGATACATAGACAGTGTCAGCAGATAAGGGCCTATGGGACACCCAGTCTGTCCATTTGACCTTGTAAGTTCACTCTGTTGTCCTATAAGTCTGTTGCCCCTAACCCCTGACCTCCAGAATTCCTTTATGGCTAACCCATGCATTCATAAATCCCGTGACCAAGTCAGCCCCCACCACTTCCTCTGGCAGGGTGTTCCACTTGTCCACCACCCATTCTGTGAAGAAATACTTTCTCATGTTTCCTCTGAATCGTCCCCCCTCCAACTTCATCCCATGCCCTCTAGTCCTGGAACATCCTTTACGCTTAAAAATACTGTTTTCCTGCACTCTGTTCCCCCCTGTAAGATACTTGTATGTCCCCATCATATCCCCACACCCTCCTCCCCTCCAGGGAGTACATGTTCAGTTCCGTCAACCTGTCTGCATAGGACTTGTGATGCAATCCATGCACCATCCGTGTCGCCCTCCTCTGAACCCTCTCCACCCAGTCCATGTCCATACGTAGGTATGGTCTCCGGAACTGTACACTGTACTCCAGTGTGGGGACTCACTAGTGTTTTGTATAGTGGAATTATGACCTCCCCTTTGGTTGTGTCCCGCATGGCTGGTGGTCTTGCCTCCCAGCATGCAATAGCATCCATGAAGTAATGATACTCACACTCCTCCAGCAGCTGGGTCTGATGCTGCTGCTGCTGCTGCTGTTGGGGCACAACACCCCCCGGCACCGGGGCCCTGGCACGGCCCACGTCACCCTGGCCCTGTGTCCTCACAATCCAGCCTGTGGGAGACATATGTTGAGACAAACATCAGTGTGACTCAAAAGCAGAGTGCCCCCTGCCCCAGTGAGAGTGCCTGCCCACACAGCCATAACCATCCATCGCACAGCTGCACACACTGACACAGCCCACCGTGTCTGAGCCGGCACCTATGCACAGCCACCCAAGCACACACACACCCCTACAGAGAATATAGGTGCATAGATGGTACACTCACCTGGCCTAGGCACCATGCCCCACCTGGCACGTGAACGCAGCCGCGTCAAGAGTTCCAGCTCCCTCCGGTGGAGGTCACTGTACTGGTGCCGGCACTGCTCAGCAGACTGGCCCCGGCCAGTGACCTCCACCAGGTCAGTGGCCACTTGCTGCCACACGTGGGTCCTAGGCATGGTGAGGGGGGCCTCACCATACAGTGCCTCACAGTGGGGCTCCACCAGGGCCACCAGGTTGGCCACTTCAAGCTGGCTCCAGGACACCGCCCTCCTCCTAGCCATGGCACCAACTTTACAGCAGGCAATATGGTGCCCCACTGCGCCATAACCCCACGTGGAGTTGTTGCGCAATAGACCACCACAGGCTCCAATCACGCTGTTCGAACAGCGCCGTCACTTTACATGGCGCTGTCACCAGACAGCGCAATAGGGACGTACACATGGCATGCCAACAGCGCCAGGGGTCAGAGGGCATACACAAGGTCATGGCACTGACGCAAGGCTACGCACAGCACCATCGGACATATAGGCATCCTTCGCGACTGCCAAGCTGAGCACCAGTGCCACAGTGGACTATTGCGCAGTAGTGCCACAGCGCCATATAGTGCCCAGTGCTGTAGCGCCACTGGCACAATGGTGGCCGTGGTCTGAATTGCCTATCGCGCTCAGCAGGTCTGCAGCATGATAGACGACGCGTAAGTGCTGTCTGGGCATGTGCAATGCAGTGTGGCACACGGCCACAAACCTGCGCCATTGGCTCGGCGGACCTTCCGCATTATTGTAAGCGCCAAATACGCGATATTCAGCCGACATATGCAAATCATGCGATCAGCCATTCAAAGGCGCAGTGGCGTGATTAGCATGTCATTAAAGTTGCGCCGCACCTCATTTGCATGTGTTGCGCTATAAAAATGCGACAGTGGGTTGTGCTGGCCAGATTTGGTTACTTCAGGTGAGAGGTGAGTTACATGCTGTGTGATGCTCAGGACAATGCTCATGGGTGGAGGATGATAAAGGCTGAGGGGGCTGAGCATGAAAAGGGCACTTAGAAAGGGACAAAGGGCACCCTTTCAATCAGTATCTGCCATGCGGAGTGGAAACGTGGGGGGCTTCCGCCCCGGGCCGGCAGCTATGCTCATGGGGAAATGCTGTCGACTGCACAGTGACAGGTGTCCACTTCCACCCATACAGATCACCATGACTGACCAGAGCCAAGCTGAGGGTGTGGACGGCGGGCGTAGGAGGAGGCTGAACTTCACCGCGGCAGAGACAGAGGCCCTCTTCCAGGCCTACCTGGAGGATGAGCCACTAGTGAGTGGACGGAGGGGCACCCCTCAGGAACGTGCAGCTGCATGGGAGGGGGTAGCTCGGGCCGTCAACCTGCACGGAAGCCACCAGCACTCCGTGCAGGAATGCAAGAAGAAGATGGGGACTGACCGCAGGAGGCTGAAGGAGAAGGTGGCAGCCTTCAGGGTGGCACGTGCTGGCACTGGTGGGGGCCCACCAGTGGTGTTGCAGCTGACCCCTACAGAGGAGACACTGGTTGCGGCCATGCAGCCGAGTGCCATTGTGGGCGTACCAGGTGGAGGATTCCAGACAGGTGGAAGCCCATCACTGCACGGTATGACATGGTGGTGTTGTTGGGGGCTGTTGTTCACATGCACTCACATGTACTCTCTTTCTGTTACAGATCCTGTTCGTCTTCAGGAGACGGTGGTGGTGGTGGGTCCAGACAGTGATGCAGACCTGCTGGACGTGGAGGAGGGACCATCCACCTCCGCCACCAGCCTGCAGGCACTGCAGCAGCATGCACACTGGGCCAACAACTCCGGTGTCAGTGATATGGGTGCAGGGGGTGCACAGCCTGTGTCACAGCAGTCTGGCATGCAGGTATGCCAGCATGCTGTGCCTATGGCAGTGGCACACACCTGCACCATTGATGATAGCAGGCCTGCAATGGGCAGTGATAGGTGTGTGTCCCATGATGGACACATGGCAGGCCAGCACGTGCCCCTGGG
This sequence comes from Neoceratodus forsteri, assembly GCA_016271365.2. NCBI lineage: Eukaryota > Metazoa > Chordata > Ceratodontiformes > Ceratodontidae > Neoceratodus > Neoceratodus forsteri. The sequence continues at coordinate 1,211,573,485 of CM028132.1, forward strand.
CCTTCCTGGTTCACACCTGTGTACCAGCATGCTGGCACAGTCCCAGGCTGCGCCTGTCAGCACCGGTGAGGCAGCACCGGTGGCTGTGCAGGTGTCTGGCACTGTTGTCAGCACGGAGGTGGAACAGGTGGACCTGGGGGCTCAGCAGTTGGAGGTGCGGCAGCAGCAGTTGCACACCAGGTCTGGGGGTACAGTGTCAAGCAGTGGCACATGTCCACCGCCCTTTGATCTGCCCATACCTGGTCCTGGTGAACAGCGCCCACCCTCAAGGGGTGCTGTGCACCAGGACCGTCCACACTCTGGGGGTCACGATGCCATTGGGGCACAGTACCCCATTGGATGCACACACCCGCCTGCTTCAGGACTCAGTACAGCTGCAGGGGTGGGTTGCAAGGTCCGTGGAGGCACTGTCTGTGTCCATGGAGCAGCATAGCAGGGAGTGTGCTCAGGACCAAGCCGAGCTGGTCCTTATGCGGATGGATGTGACCGCTGCCATTGACAGGCTGACCCAGGCAGTGGTCTCTGTCGCGGATGCATTGGCCACACTGTCAGGTGCCCCTGTACCACACACCCCACATAGTGCACTCTCCACTGCCCGTTCCCGGCGTCATGCGACACCAGGCCTGTCGATGCCGGGTTCTGCTGTGGGCATCCTGAGCACCCCTGGTGCAAGTCTGTTTGGCAGGATGCAGACCCCTGTGCGGGCAAAGTCACGTTCACACAGTGGGACCCCTGGTGGTGCACCAGCGCCACCCGATGTGGCCCCTGCTCAGCCTGCCAGTGCTGCTGGGGCCACGGCAGGGCCACCCACACATCCGTGGTGGCCGTGGGACAGTGCTACCTGACTGAGATGTCTCCCAGTGCAGACCCTGTCTGGTGCTGCCCTGTGTGCAATGTGTGTCATGGTGGGCAGTGCACTGCTGGGTGCTCTGCTCACCAAGCTGACACACGGATCACCTGCACACTCTCCCAACTGCTGTCCACAGGTGCGCGTGCATGATGATGCCTGCATTGCACTGTACACCAAGGTGCAAGGGTGCCCAGGTCCTGACACACATACGTGGACAGTCCAGGTGGTGGGGGTGGTTGGTGGTGCTGTGTGTTGGCAATGTCATTTCCACAGTGCTGTGCTGCTGCCCATGTATGCTGCCTGGTGTGTGTGTGTGTGTCCATATGAGTGCTCACCCCTCTCTGATGGTGTGTTGGTATGCCTGGAACCTTCAACTCCCTGACCTTCATGCACGGTGTGTTCCCTGTGTGCCTGTGGTTTGCACATGGACAGTGTTGCCTGCACATGTCCCCTGACTTACCTGTGTTGGGTGTAGTGCTCTTCTGCAATGGTGTCCCGGTGCAGCTGGACCTGCCGGGTCAGTCGGGGGTCCCTCTGTCCTAGTGGGGGCTGCTCATCACTAACATCACCGGTGCCACTGGCGTCCCCATCGCTGTCCCCCTCTTGGACCTGTACGGCTATCCCACGGTCTTTGGCCATGTTGTGCAGGATGCAACAGGCCAGGAATATCCCACAGGCCTTTTGGGGGCTGTACTGTAGGGCTCCGCCGGAGGTGTCCAGGCATCGGAAGCATGCCTTGAGCATCCCAAACACCCGCTCTATGATGTTACATGTTGCGGCATGTGCCTCATTGAAGCATAGCTGCGCTGGGGTCGTGGGGCGCCGGTACGGTGTGAGCAGCCAGGGACGGAGTGGGTATCCACAGTCACCTGTGTGGAGATAGTGGAGATCAGTGTCATGTCAGGTCCATATTGCCCATATCCTTGTGTGCCACTACCATGGCACCTGTGTCATTCCCACCCTTGCCAAGAGTTTGCATTCCATACATGTGTACTCACCCACTAGATGACCCGTGGGGATGTCCCCACTCTTGAATCGATGGCACAGTGCAGACTGGTGCCATATGAAGGCATCATGTGCTCTGCCAGGGTGTGTGGCACAGACATTGATAATGCGCCCAGTGGCATCACACACCACCTGGCAGTTGACACTGGAAAACCCCTTTCGGTTCCAATATGCCTGGCTGTCGGGGCCAGGTGGCATGCGAATGGCCACATGGGTGCAGTCTATGGCCCCTAGCATGCCAGGCATACGTGCTACCCTGTGGAACTCCTGCATGTTTGTTGTACGCTCTGCCGCGGTGCTGGGGAAATGGATGTACTCGGCAGCATGAGGCAGCAGTGCGCTGAGGAATTGGGTGAGGATGAGTGATGTGGCCGACTGTGTAATGCCTGTGGTGTCCCCTGTTGGCCTCTGGAAGGTGCCCGTGGTGAGCAGGCACATGCAGGCTGTCACCTTGGTCTCCACGGACAGAGCGTGACTCCGTCATGAGGGTGCCTGCATCACATCACTGCACAGCTCACAGAGCCGTCTCAGTATTGCCCTGTTCAGGCGGTACCGGCCCACAATCTTGACATCTGTGTACAGTTTGAAGCTGATGCGGCACGATCATCACTGTCGGGGTATACCGCCGACGGGCTCCTCCGCGGCCATGTCCCCCTGCAACATGGTGTCTCACCCCTCATTACAGCTTCCATGTGGAAGCTGGCACTGTCCATCTCCCTGGCTTCTGCCCCCGGCTGCTGTTCCTGTGTTACCCCGCTGCCCCACTGCTGCTTCCACTGCACCGGCACCCCCACTGGCCTCTCTGTCCTCCTGGACCCACTGTCCCTCTCTGCCCTTCAGCTCCTGTCTCTCTCTCTCTCTCTCTCTCCCCCAGTTTGCGGCCTGCTAGGGTTCTTGCGCCACTTCCTTGAGCCTTTTTATTTTGGCTCAATTCCGCTACTGCGCAACTTCCGGCTGAGCCACTCTTGCGCATTGCGCAAGTGTTCAGATATCGTATTGCGCACTTTATGCATGGACCCGCCCCCTTCAGTTGCGCATGCCTTCATTTCCATTGCGCTGTTGCTCAGCATGTTTTTGGTGGCGCAACTGGCCCCTTCTGAATATCGCAAAATGGCGCATTTTTGGAGTTGCGCATGTGCAACCCTGTTGCGCATGGCGCAACCCTTTTGAATATCTGGGCCCTAATGTCTATACTATTGCTACATGACCGGAATGCCTCTCTCCCATGTTTTTAGACACATATGTATATAACGTGTCTTGTGATGATGATTAAGCATATATAATTTTTGTAAAACTTTGCATTGTGAAGATTATTTATATTTTGTGTTCTTAATCTGTTTAAAATTTTGTAATAGCAATTTCTGAACAAATAAACTTAAACTTGAAACTACTGACATCGAGAAAGTGGATGAGAACTCATACAACTTTATTACCTGGAATGTAGCTGGCCTAGAGAACAAACTAATAGATAATGATTGGAAGGATTTTATTAACCAGGGGTATATCATTTGTTTCCAGGAAAATTGGCATGGGGAAGAATCTACAGTTCTACTGAATGGGTATCAGCTCTTCCATGTTCCTGGAAATAAAATCCATAAATATGGAAGAAGAGCCAGGGTTCAGGCTAGTGTTGTCAAAATTGGGACATTTGTTAGGGTATCCAAAATGCATCCTTCTCAAAACTGCATCATATTCATGATTACCACAAGAACTTTTAAAATAATTTTAATAAATTGTTACATTCCCCCAGGAGGCTCTGCTTTATGCAAAGAACCAATCTGGGAAAATCTAAAACTTACATTTCAGGACATTAACCTGAAATACCCAAAGTTAGAGATTTTAGTCCTTGGAGATTACAATGCAAGAATCAGATCCTATGATGGGCTATTAGAATTATCAACCTGGGATTATGTAGAAATCTCTAGCTCTATATATACCAGGACCACATTAAATAAAACAACAAACAAAGCCCATTTTAAATTAATCATAATTTTAAAAGAATGTAATATGTACTCCCTCAATGGCAGATTACTTGGTGATAATATAGGAAATTGTATATTTTTTAAAGCTAATGCCTTTTCCCTACTGGATTTTGTATTTTGGACTGGATCAATACTCACCTGGCATGCACTCTCAATAATACCTAGAAAAGGTATGTGACAAGGGCAACTGAATGTCAGCGACTGGTCATAAGGGCACATAACCACAAGGGCAACTGAAAAACAGTATGTTATTTAATGTGGGGGGCTTCACCCCCGCACCCCCCTCATGAGGGTCTTTGCCCCCTCACCCTCCTTAATTAGTATTCCTACTCCGGGAGGTGCAACTCAGGGAAAGTGTTAAAATTCAAGGTCAACCCAATTGTCAGTACCATTGTGCAGTCGCCCTTATGACCAGTCACCAATTATCAGTAGCCCACATCACAGGCTACCCCTAGAAAAGAGAGTGATCATTTCCCTGTATTGCTATAAGGGTTCACAAAGGAAAAAAGGAATAATAGGATATCTCCTCTACCTACAGTATTATTGAGATTAGAACAAGAAAAAGGATCCTATGGGATGGTACCAAGGATATTACTATTTATACTGTAATAGAAATGTTTTTAAGGATAAGGAACTCATGCAGTATTCCAACCTGGAAGCCCAGTACTGTGGGAGCAAATATTGTTATTGTTTGATATCTTACAGGGCCTCCTTTATAAAGAAATAATAACTATTTTACTAAAAGGGAAGGTTGGTTTGATAAGGAGTGCGTAAGGAAAAAAAGCACTATTAAGACACAAAATCAAAGAAGTGAGGAACTCAAGAATTAATTTACAACTGAAGACTTTAAACTATTAAATGAAACACTATTATCTTTTTCTAAAAAGAAAAGAAGCTTGATTACCATTATACTCAGTGGGATAGAATGGTTACAGCTATTATTGAAAAAGACATGAACACATTCTGGGGCTTAGTAGTTAGGGGTTCATGTAACAGTAAGTCTGATACAGATTCATATTCATTACAGAAGAAGCATGGGTAGACTGCTACAAAACTGTATTTTACGATCCTGACATAGCCACAACTCAGTTAAACAAAACAGATTCACTAAATCCTAAAGTGGTAAAGTGTGCAGAAGTATATATTGCAATAAAAAAAAACAGCTAAGGCCTCTGGCCCAAACAGGATCCCACCAGAAGTATACAGATGTAGTCCACCCATAGGTGTGACCTCCTTATCATTTTCTACAATAAGTGTATACATGAGAATTTTATTCCTGACTCCTGGAGGGGAGCTAAGTTAGTCCTGATTCATAAAAAGGGTAACACATTTGATCCTTCAGTGTATCGCCCAATTAGCCAACTAGAAGTAAATTTAAAGATATTCTCAAAGATCATACCAGATAGACTTAGACAAGAAGTCACTCAACTGGGTTGACTTACAGAATTACAAGTGGATTTTAGGACCAATTATTCAATGATTGATAACTTTTATTTTACTTCATCTAATTGAAAATATGTACGGATAAGGAAGTTGAGACTTTTTGTAGCCTACATTGACTTTTCCACCGCATTTGACACAATTGATAGAATTACTATGTGGACTATAATGTTGTAAAAGGAAATTGAACCAGCTTTAGTTTGTATTACTGTATTTCCAACTTTTACACTAATACATGGGCTAAAATAAGACTGGGAAAAGGGGAGAGCTCTCTAGTCTCATCCTCATCAATAAAGGTGTGAGACAGGGCTGTGTGCTAGCCCCCATGCTTTTCTCCTTATACATAGGTAATCTATAGAGGGCATTTCTACAGTTAGAGTCTGATTTTCCTAAAATACATGGAGTTAACATTCCAGCCCTGGCATATGCATACAATTTTATTTTTTTTCCACTAACTGAAAAGGGGTTAAACATTAGATTTATTGGACACCCAGGCAATGTTATTGAAATGAAAAATAAATACTAATAAAATACAACTAATGACATGTGGTGCCAGAAATGACACATATAAATCCACTATTGATACTAGACTCTGTACATGAAAACACTTATTTATGTTTACATCCTAAGCCACATGGTCACAACATGAAAATAAGATAATAGAATTACCTTAAAAGATGTCAAAAGGTCTAAATAAATTTAATGCCATCTATGCAGGTTTTTCAATACAGCCACTTATCATGGCAATAAAAGCAAAATATAATTCACAAATTGTGTATGGAGCAGAAATCTGGAAAAGTAAAAATGTTGAAAAATTAATGATTCCCATGCAGAAATTATTAAGGAGAACATTAGGCTCACCTCAATCCTCAATCCTTTCCCACTGCATGCATACATGCAGAACTGGGTTTATGGAACATTAGGGTAACTATTGACACTAGGAAAGCCTCCTATTGGTTGAAACCCAATAGAATGCCACAGGATAGACTCTCGTTTAACTGTCTCCTTGAACAGAAAGAATGGGTAAAGAGGGGCTGTGCAATGAATGTTTGGTACGTAAGAGTTTTGCAACAATGGCACAATATGATTTAACTAAACTAAATCAATATTTGGAAAGAAATATAATGCTAAGTCCTAAATATGGAAAATACATTAAGCAAAAATTTGCAAACTACTCGATTAAATCAGATAATGAAATTATAACAAATTCAAAGCTCTCTCTCCATGGTATGCCAGTATTGGAGACAACTATTTGTATAAATACTATCTCAATGTTTTAACTGACCCAAACCTAAGGAAAAGTGTCTTTAGGTATGGATTAGAATGCTTTGAAAGCAATGTGTTATAGGCAAAGCATAATAAAATTCCAGCAATTGCAAAGAAATGCTATTGTAACACAGGTACAAAAGAGGACCTGTTTCATGTACTATGGGAGTGTCTGTGATACAGAGAGGCAAGACTGGTCTGACTTTCACCATTTGTACAGCATTACAATATCACTGATTAAGAGTACTCTTGTTAACGCAGGATGCTTGGGCTATCATAGGAATGACTACATTTTCCCCCACAGATTAACAAAATAAGGAAAAACAAAATAAACACATCATTATGTATCATGCATAATATAGACCATAGATTATGTATGTATAGCCAGCTTTAATGGGATAATTGAGATCAGAAAATCTATTTAAAAGTACAGACCCTTTAGGCAAGGTTTCAATACAAGGATGTTTCAATGGTACAATTCACTTTCTATTATCTTAATGAATTATAAAGATTCATTGTAGTCTATTTATATAATTTATAGTTTTATATCTATTACACTGTATGATGTATCTGTTTTATAATCACCTAATGTTTCAAACAAGAACACTTGTAATTTTACTGTTTTTTTAATTAAAGTACTGTACCTTCTCTCCTTCCCCAAGAAAGCAACTATAACTGAAGATAATTGGTAAGTGATGCCACTTACAACAGAGCAAATGAGGTATGCTGAATTGAAGTGGCTCCTGATTTCTCCAGAACCATGAGTTCTGCCAGAAACTGAGGGATGGGGAATTGCCTCCCAACCCTATCTGCACTACTTTTTCCTCTCACAAAAAATGAACATCTTGTCTGTCACTCTCTCTTAATAAAAAAAATAAAAACCTGCAAGCATAGTGTGTAATGTATCTGAGTTGGAGGGGGCATCTTATACAACAACAGTCTACCTAGCAACATGGAACTACTTAACAAACAGAGGGAAGATATTCCACATAAAATCAATAAAAACATTTTTTTCAAGTAAAAATAGTTTAATAATTTTTTTTACATTTTTACTTGTTACCAATTGTATAATTGCAATAATCTACTCCAGAATGTGGGCTATGCTGGCATATACACACTTTTGATGTGGAATTGATCACTCTGTCTGCAGCCTCGTGATCAAATCACCTGACGTGGGTAAATTCCAGCATAACCCACTCCCTGTTGTGGATTACTGTTTAAATGAATTTCTTGCTAAAGCATTAGCTAAGACCAAAACATATCACAGCTACACTATGTCATTGAATGCTAAAACAAACAAACAAACAAACAAAAATAACAGGGACAGACTCATACTGTACAAATAGTTGCAATTGTTTGGAACTATTCCTGCCTGGGAAAGACCTCGCCATGCATACTGTATGTCTACGTAACCATCCTGTAGCCCACACTTAAGACCACATTCAGTATTCATAATTAGCCTGCAACCCCTTTATGGAGTGTTAGTCCCCTACCTGTGTTCATTATCTAAGAGCTCCCCAAGTTTCCAGATTGAATGTCTGGGTTGAATGTCAGTTGTCAGTGTCAGTGGCTCAGTAGGTAGCACACTTGCCTCTGAGGCCCGGGAGATCAGAGGGCTGTGGGTTCAGTTCCCACATCTGGTACTTGGGTTAATATCCCAGTACTGACACTGTAGTGCAGCATGAGAGGGGTGCTGCACTTCTGAGGTGCCGTCTTTCGGATGAGACGTTAAACCAAGGTCCCATCTGCCTGGATTGGTGGTAGTTCAAGTGGATGTTAAAGATCCCATGACACTTCTCGAAAAGAGTAGGGGAATTTTTTTATTAAGACTGAAAAGCAAACTAAATACACAAGGTGTTACAGCACACCAAATCATAATACAAAATTAAACAAGTAATATAAAAGGTAATACAGCATCCAAATGAACAAAACCAAATATCAAAATTTTTAAAGTTCAAAAAAAGAGGAAGAAGAAATAACCAAAGCTAAACAAAACTCCCCTAAAACAAAAATATGAGAACATTATATATACAAAAGTATTACTACATACTAAATTATAATACAAATAATAAACAGAAATATGTATTTCATCATACATGCAATGGAAAAAATGAAAAACTCTGTCATTAGAGTCCTAAAACCCAAGTGGTAAATGCTGAAAGTCCTCCCGCCTTACTTAAAGAAGCCAGAGATTCTATGAGAGAACCAAAATATCAAAAATTGTATGACAACATACAAAATAAAAAAACAAAGAAAAATAAGTATACAGCATACTTTTTGTCCCTTGTAAACCTAAAGGGAGAAAAAAAATTGTGAAAATAAGATGAAAAACATAAACACATTATCCCATACATAGTAAGCTGAAATAACCCCCCCATAACTAGCCAAACAGTCCCCCCCCATACGTGCATACCACTATATGGCAGTATGTTTTCCCAACTCAAAGCACCTCATATAAAATTAACTAGTATCCACAACATACACTTCCATAATATATGGATTCTTCATGTTCCTCCATATATATATATATATATATAATATATATACACGTACACACATATATATATATACATATACACATATTTTAAATTAAACCATACTCAAAATCAAGAATACTCCTCACCAGAAAATAATTCATTTCTACCAGAAACTGCCACTTCTCATTAATTAAGACCAGAAGAAAATAACAGTGAAATTACAAAGAAAAACACTCAGTACAACATATTACTAGTCATAAGCAAAAGTGGAATTATGCAATGACTGAAATGTATCTCAAAATATACCCTACCAACTCATAGCCAATCTATACTGTACCAGCAAGACTGGAAGATTTCATATGGCACTGACTTCCTTTCAGTATTTCTATGACTAAGAATTGTAGTAGTAATCATATGAAATAATTGCTCCTCTGTATATTCTAATTGTTGCAGTGTCAGCCTACACCGCACATGACATATATAGAATTTAAAACACACTAAAAATAACCAAAGTGTAACCCTATCATGTTTCGCCCCAGCTTACAGAACTTGTTGAACTGTTAGACTGCACAGGGAAGCAGCACTCCATAATCCTTCCTTCATAACACAGGGCTATTTAATTTCTCTCTTTGGCACAAATGTTCCTCTATGGCTTCTGTGTACACAGCCAGGCTTTTCTATTCTCTGGGAATCACATACAGTAGCTCCCCATTCTACTGAAAAGGCTAAGCAAATGGCTCCATTGCTCACTAGAATTTACTGCAAAAATGTACAGTATTGAGGTTGTTAGATAATCTTCTGCAGGCATGAGGTACCATCAGACAGAGGCTTCTATCCCCTCCTTGCTTCCCTTTAAACTCTTCTTCTGTGACTTTTCCACCCATATTTGCTTCTGGAACCCAGAAGCTCATTTCCAGGTGTGATTTGTGTGTGTGTGGGAGGAGAGGGGGCGAGTGGGGGTTAACCTGGGAGAATAAAATCAGAAAAATAAATAGTGAGAAAAGTACAATGTAAAATACAATGTAAAACATCACATAATAAAACAGCAGAGTAGTGACACAACAGACAATTGAAGGGCCCAAGCCCGTGGTTATGTGGGAGAAGAGCTCCTCCCCCACATCCTATTTAAATTAATAGTGTCAGTGACTCAGTAGGTAGCACACTCGCCTCTGAGGCTGGGAGATCAGAGGGCTGTGGGTTCAGTTCCCACATCTGGCACTTGGGTTAATATCCCAGTACTGACACTGTAGTGTAGCATGAGAGGGGTGCTGCACTTCTGACGTGCCATCTTTCAGATGAGACGTTAAACCGAGGTCCCATCTGCCTGGATTGGTGGTAGTTCAGGTGGATGTTAAAGATCCCATGGCACTTATCGAAAAGAGTAGGGGGAATTTCCCCGTTGTCCTGGCCAAATTTCCCTCATTCACTCAAAATACCACCAACAGCTTAATCTGGTTCAAGGTCAGTTGGCATTCATCTGTATCCCCCTCCCCCGGGTCGTGCCTGAAAATAGGCAGGATTTGTCTAGTGCACTTACCCGGTCAACAAAAACTAAATAAATAAAATGTTCTCAGTTTTTAGTACCATAAAAAATGCAGCAGCTCCCACCTAAACAGCCACATGACAGGGATGGTACAAAAACACCTATAATATATTACAAAACAAAATGTTAGCTGAAGATTTTCTGGCCCTCAAGAGCATCAGATTTCCCTTCAAACAGGTGCAACTGGTGACAGTTCCTCTATCATTGTTTTTATCATAGAAGATTTTGAGTTTTTGGATATATTCAGTTACAGCAACAGCGGTAGCATACAGTATAAGATTATACATTCCAAGCTGCTTCTGCAGCCTACTTGAGCTATTACAACTAGTCACCAAACAAGAAACTTGTGAGACCTGAACAGATTAGGTCATAGCAAAATATAAATTCAGTTTACAGTTGGAAGCAAAAGTTATGTTAACCAAGTAAAACATACCAGTTTACACTTCCAAACAGGCAGACATGAAGATAGAATTGAAGTGGGGTGGGAGCTGTTTAGCTCCACGATGTATAATCTGCAGCCAGAAAGAAGTAAATGGAAGGTCTCAGCAGCAGAAAAAAGAAGCCGTGATAGTAACAAGTACCTGAAGGGATCAGTATAACAGTAGGGGAAGGGATTAGGATGGGATGGCAATTGGAAACATCAGAGCCACCAGCTTATAAAGGGGGATTGCCTGGGGATGTCAGTACTTTACAGCTCTATCATGTTTTGATCCTTTTCCTTCTCCTACCTTGAGTGATCCAAACCAGACAGCACCCAACCCTGGACTCAGACACCTGACCCAGAAGAGCATCAGGTAGGCAAACCATTAGGCACAACAAAACAAAAAACAAATCTGCTGCACCATTGCACTTACATAGAAAAAAAAACACTCTAATTGAAATCCTCTGCTTGAGGTGATAAATCTGTACTGAGCATTATACATATCTGAATTATACTATTCTGTGTGCTACTGTTTTGGCTCTTGTAGACCTATCTTACAGGCCTGGCAGGAATTTGACCAAGAATCTGACCGTGGAATCTGACTTTTGAGATAACCCTCGATGAGTAAATTGATGGATTTTGGGATGGGGGATTTTCAGTATTTTTTATTATGTATTTAACTGTCATCAAACAGTGTAGTGCATTTGATATACTGAAATGGTCAAGATGGCTTTAAATAAAGGAAAGGCATAAGTAGATCAGCACTTTAGAAACGTTATAATCTCATTTCTACTGCTAAAAAACCTTTGCAAAGAAACAAACAATGAGAATGGTCACTCTGAATGCATAGAGAAATGCATAAAACAAAGTATATATGAAAAAAGGTCTGCTGAGATGCCCATGTATATTGTGCTGTGGTCCGCTTGTCCAAATGTGATAAACCAGCAGAAGGTACACTAGGAGGGATGAAGGGATATTTTTAAGTTGCAGTTTTAACTTTGGAGTTTCCAGAAAAATAATAAAGAAAACAATTTCTCCTCAGAGGGAATACGGATGAAAAGGCGAGTCGTTATTGAAGAAGATGGGGGGTGGTCTGCAATGTATCTATTCTAGCAGAGGTTTGGAGAAGGGGTCTATATACGTTAGAAAGGAAACCTTTTTTTAACTGGAGTGAGCACACTGTTTGCATTTTCAATAATCATTTTGCATCAGGCTATGTATGTGTTGGGGTTTATTTATTGCTTTGAACCCAGTGGATGTGTCATTACCACCCCCACTCAATACATCCACTTCCTATAATTTTTGCCATCTTTACTGAAAGATGATGGACTCCAGATTTACAAATGACTGGCTCTAATTTACATTTTTGCATTAATAACTGTTGCTTAGAAATGTGTGTGTGGGGGGGGAGGTGGCTGCATGACACGCTAACTGCTAGGATTCAGAAAGTTTTTGTTGTTTCTGAGCAAGAAAATCGCAAAGTGCATAGTATTTCTCTGACAGTATTTTTAATAGTTCCATCAAGGATTGCACTTGTCTAGTAGCTTGTGCTAATGTACAACCCGGGACAAAACCATATTGATCCTGGTGGATGGAAAGGGGGCAATGCCAGTAACAACCTTGACACAATAAGCTTAGCTATGATCTTATAACTGACACTTCGTAATGCGATAGGAGGATAATTTTCTATCTATTCCTTATTTTTCCCCACTTTATGGATCAAAATGATAACCCTTCTGGAGTAAGATACTATCCCACCAAGCCCCATAAGCCAATTTTCCACCCACCTGAACAACTGCCCCGCACCCCATCCCCACAACTTTGTTAGCAGGCCATTGTGGGGTATTGAATTAAACGCCTTGCTAAAATCCAGGTATAGGATGTCCACTGACCTATGTTGGTCTAGGACCCCCTTCACACAGTCATAAAACTCCACAAGGTTGGTCTGGAATGATCTCCTCAGGACAAAACCATACTGTATGTCATCCAAGTGCCCCAACCTTTCCAGCTGCCTCCCAAGCCTCTCCTTGATAATGCCCTCCATTACTTTGCATACCACAGACGTTAGGCTGACAAGCCTATAATTCCCCATCTCATCTCTAGATCCCCCATTGTGAATAGGCACCACATGAACCACCATCCAGTCTTGAGGCACCCATCCTGTCTGCAAAGAGATGCTAAAAAGTGCAGCCAGTGGAGCTGCAAGCACATCCGCCAGTTCCTTCATAACCCTCGGATGCAGCCCATCCGGCCCCAGTGCCTTATCAGTCTTTAACATCTGAAGGGCCTCCCTCACCCTATCCATTGTGATTTCTCCTTCCCAGCCCACTCCCTCATGCAACCACCCTTCCCCTTTTACATTTGGCCCAGCCTCTACCCTAGCCTCTTTCAGTACTCCAGGCTCCATCTGACCTACCAATTTTGTGGGCTCCCCTTCCCTCCCATTGGGATGGAAGGATCCCATGCCTCCCTCAGTAAAGATCAAGGCAAAATACTCATTTATCACCTCTGATTTCTTGCCTGCTTCCTGAGCCCATCTCTCCCCAGTCCTAATCCTGCAGATCTGTGCCTTCACTTTTCTCTTCTCCCCTATGTATCAATAGAACTCCTTCCCCCCCAAGATAATCCAAGTCAGGTTTTGCTCCATCCTCACCTTGGCTCCACTCACTTCTCTGGTGACCCTCCTAGCCATCAACTGATACTCTCCCCACTCCCTTACCCCCTTGAGCACTTAAAGTGTGTGTAGGCAGCCTTTTTATCCCTCACCACCTCCTGCATCTCCCTTGTCCACCAACATGGTTTACTAGCCCTAGAATGCTTATGCCTTACTTTTGCATAAGGTCTGGTAGCCTCCTGCACCCCCTTCTTAATGGTCTCCCACAAGTTTCCAGCACCCATGTCCAGTCTCGTCTTGTCCAGGTACCATGTAGAATCCTTCCTATGCCCTCAAAGTCTGCTCCCCTAAAGTCTACTACTACTGTACTAGTGCAGTTGTCACCCCCCCAGGTACAGCAGAAATCAGACCATGGTTTGGTCACCACCAGCCAGTGTGCACAGCTCCAGGGCCCTTATTTGGTCACTGTCTGCTAGAACAATGTCCAATATCTGACCCTCCCTAGTAGGTTCTCCCCACCTGCTGGACTAGGAAGGAATCCTGAAAGACATCCAATCAGTCTCTGTTCCCTGGCCACAGAGGATGTCATAGTGTCCCAGTCTGTCCCCAGCATATTAGGGTCACCCATGGCCACCACTCTATCCTTTCCAAGGTCACAGTGACCCTTGATGTTCAAAGGTGAAGTTCATTGTGCGTGATATGCTTTGTCGTAATTTTGATAGAGTGATGAAAAATCCGGATCCTTGGTTTTTCAATGCTGTGCAATGGCACAAGACACTGGGGTCCATGCTACATCGAGCTGTGGATAAGCTGTGACCAGATTAATTTTTTGAGTGCACAGGGCATGTAACATACTTCAAAACAGGTATGGTTTGTGTGGTCTGTTCCACTGGGATAGTACCAATATCACACAATGTTTTCCCATGTCCCTCTGTGTACACCTTCAGAATGTGTCTCAGTGGGGAATTGTCCCATTTTGAACGCAGTGCTCTGTTAGGAGTTGGGTGTTCCATACATGAATTTGTAGCTCTCAGGTCAGTATATCAAAGATGAGGTTCATTGTACATGAGGTAACATGTTTTGTTGTACTTTTGATAGGGTGATGTGAAATCTGGGTCATTGTTTTTTTGATGCTGCTCAATGGTGCAACACAGTATGGTCCATGCTACATCGAGCAGTGGATGAGCTGTGACCAAACACATTTTTTGTGTGCCTAGGGCTTGCAACATGATACAAAACATGTATAGGTTGTGTGGTCTATTACACTAGGATAGTGCTACACAGATCCCACAATGTTTCCCCATGTCCCTCTGTGTATGCCTTCAGAATGTGCCATGGTGGGAAATTGGCTAGTTTTGAACACAGGGCGCTGATAGAACTTGGGTGTTTCATACATGAATTTGTAGCTCAAAGGTCAATTAATCAAAGATGAGGTTCAATAGTGCATGAGGTAATATGCTTTGTCATACTTTTAATAGGGTGATGTGAAATCTGGATGATTAGTGTTTTGATGCTGCTCAATGGCGCAACACACTCTGGTCCACGCTACATCAAACAATGGATGAGCTGTGACCAGATAACTTTTTTGTGTGCATAGGGCATGTAACATGATACAAAACATGTATGGTTTGTGTGGTCCATTCCACTAGGATAGTGCCACACAGATCTGACAGTGTTTTCCCATGCCCCTTTGCGTATGCCATGAGAATGCGTCTTGGTGGGGAATTGGCCCATTTTGAACGCTGGTAACTGATAGGAGTTGGGTGTTCCATACATGAATCTTTAGCTCTCAGGTCAGTATATCAAATATGAGATTCATTGTACATGAGGTAATATGCTTTGTCACACTTTTGATAGGGTGATGTGAAATCTGGGTCATTGTTTTTTTGATGCTGTTCAATGGCGCAACACAGTATGGACCACGCAACACTGAGCAGTGGATGAGCTGTGACCAAATACATTTTTTTTGTGCATAGGGCTTGTAACTTGATACAAAACATGTATGGTTTGTGTGGTCTATTTCACTAGGATAGTGGCACACAGATCCCACAATGTTTCCCCGTGTCCCTCTGCGTATGCCTTCAAAATGCACCATGGTGTGAAATTGGCTAGTTTTGAATGCAGGGCACTGATAGGACTTGGGTGTTCCATACATGAATTTGTAGCTCAAAGGTCAGTATATCAAAGATGAGGTTCATTGTACATGAGGTAACTTGCTTTGTCGTACTTTTGATAGGGTGATGTGAAATCTGGGTCATTGGTTTTTTGATGCTGCACAATGGCGCAACACACTCTAGTCCATGTTACATCGAGCAGTGGATGAGCTGTGACCAGATTACTTTTTTGTGTGCATAGTGCATGCAACATGATACAAAACATGTATGGTTTGTGTGGTCTTTTCCACTAGGATAGTGCCACACAGATCCCACAATGTTTTCCCGTGTCTTTGTGCGTATGCCATGAGAATGTGCCATGGTGGGGCACTAACTAGTTTTGAACACAGGGCGCTGATAGAAGTTCAGTATTCCATACATGAATTTGTAGCTCAAAGGTCAGTATATCAAAGATGAGGTTCATTGTACATGAGGTAATATGCTTTGTTGTACTTTTGATAGGGTGATGGGAAATCTGGGTCAACTGTTTTTTTTATGCTGTGCAATGGCGCAACACACTATGGTCCATGCTACATCGAGCAGTGGATGAGCTGTGACCAAATAAATATTTTGTATGCATAGGGCTTGCAACATGATACAAAATATGAATGGTTTGTGTGGTTTATTCCACTAGGATTGTGCCACACAAATCCCACAATGTTTCCCCGTGTCACTATGCTTACGCCCTCAGAATGCGCCATGGTGGGGGATTGGCCCAATTTGAACACAGGACATTGAAGAGTGTTGGGTGTTCCATACATGATTTTGTAGCTAACATATGTGTAAATCACAGATGAGGTTCACTGTGCTTGGGGTAATATAGTTTGTCACATTTATGTGGTGGTCAACTATTTCCTGATGCCATTGTTTTCAGCTGCAGTTCATTTACCCAACAGCATTTTATGCTTGTTTTGGCCAATGGTGAGAAGTGGTTGGAATATTCTATAATCCCATGTGATATCTGATTTGTTATCTTTCAAATGATATGCACCTTTTATGCTAATTACTTAATTACTATGTGTTTATTGAGTGCAGTTGTTGCTTAGACCAGATACCTTTAGAGCGGTGTAAAAAGTACTCAGTTTACTATGCATTTCCAATAGGAAAATGCTAGTCTCCTAAGAGTTAAAGGGATCCCATAACCTTAGAATGTTATCCTGGCCAGAGAACTTGAAAAAACAGTATTCCAGTATTGCAACTTTGATTTTTTTCCCACAAAATCCAGTATTTTTAAAAGTTTGTTGTCGAAAGTCCAACTTCTTCTCTTAGTTCTTTCTTGTATATTTTTTAGGACTATCTCAACTATTGCATGGTCTGGTATCAGAATCAATCAAATGGATGTGGTAAAGAGATTAACATATAATTTTATGGGACAGGAAAATGTAATTTATTCTGGAGAAACCCTTGGATTTATGATCATAATGTAAATATTCCTTAACTTTAGGATAATGTGTACACCATGGGCTGGATATTCAAACTGTGCTATTCTGTGGCACAAGCCCTTGTGCTGAACAAAATAGTTGTGCAGGGGTGTGGCCGGGGCGATATTCAACAGAGTTGCACTATTGAGCAACTCCTTTGAATATCACCCCCCCAGCCACAGCCACTGTGCATGGTGCAGTGGAACTTGTGCCACCGCAAGTGGTCAGAGTGGAGCATTCAAGATGCGGTGGCGCAAGTACCATTGCGCTATGTGCAAATTTCCCATATTCAAAAGGTGACATGCAAATGGGGCCATAATTCATGCAAGGTACAGGGGGGGCCATTTGCATCTATTTATGGCCCCATTTGCATGCCATTAGCATGGAGGTGCGCCGCTCCCCGAGGACTTGGGCCTGGTGCCCTGCCAGGCAGCAGCCGTCGGGGACCGACGCCCCCTGCAGCCTGATCGTGGGCATAAGTGTAAACATCCCCCCCACTGGCCCGATCAATGTGTAAAACACCCCCCTCCCGACTGGCCCGATTGCGGGCATATGTAAACACCCCTCCCCCGACTGGCCTGATCATGGGCAAAAGTGAAAAATAAACCCACCAGCCCGATCGTGGCAGCAAAGAGTCCAACCCCCAAGAACATATCCCTGGTGGTCCAGTGGACCTCAAGCCCAATCGCAGCACCAAAGTGTCCAACCCCCAAGAATATATCCCTGGTGGTCCAGTGGACCTCAAGCCCCATCAGGAACCAAAGTGTCCAACCCCCCAAGAACATATCCCTGGTGGTCCAGTGGACCTCGAAGCCTGATCAGCGGCACCAAAGTGTTCAACCCCCAAGAACATATCCCTGGTGGTCCAGTGGACCGCAAAGCCCGATCGCAGGCAGCAAAGTGTTCAACCCCCAAGGACCATCTACCCTGGTGATCTAGTGGCCCCCACCCACCCACCCACGAAGCCCACCACCCTGCTCCCCGGCAGCTGGCGGTGGCAGCATCCACCCACCTGCCGCCCGCGCCTGCTGACTGATGCCCGTGGGGCTGCACCCCATTGGTGCAGAGCAAGAGCCAATGGGCATGCAGCCCATTCGCATAAGGCAGCCCAGATATGTGAATGATGACCACCAGGGATATGTTCTTGGGGGTTGGACTCTTTGCTGCCGTGATTGGGCTGGTGGGGTAGGTTTTATTTTTCACTTTTGCCCACGATCGGGCCAGTCGGGGTGGGGGCTGTTTGATACATATGCCCGCGAATCGGGCCAGTCGGGGTGGGGGCTATTTACACATATGCCCGCGGATCGGCCAGTCAGGGAGAGGGGGTGTTTACACATATGTCCACGATCGGGCCAGTCGGGGAGGGGTTACTATATGCCCGCCGATTGGGCTGCAGGGGGGGGCACAGGGAGAGTTGAGGGCCACCACAGGTGGCAGCTGCTGTGTTGCACCCTGCAATGCGGCAGCTCACCTGTGGTGGCCTCGAATTTACTCCTTTTTTTGGCTCAAGTTGTGCAGGCGAGTTGGGGTTGCGCCAGACACTCTGCACAGCCTGATGAATATCAGGCTGTGCAGTTTATGCATGGTTCCTCCCATCCGGTTCAGCATGCCTTCATTAGCATTGCTGTTGCTCAGCTTGACTTGGGGGCGTAACTGCCTGCTGCTGAATATGGCAGGACACATGCAATTTTTAGACTTGCGCAGGTGCAACCCTATTGCGCATGGCGCAACCCTTTTGAATATCCAGCCCTATGCATCTATTAACTGTTGTTCTTCTATCACATGTTTCAATATTCTAGAGATTATTTTATCATATTGTGTACTACAGCAGGGGATGTTTTGTCTAATACCACATCCATTAGAACATTCGTGTCCCCCATTAGGATTATATTTCCTGCTTCAATTTGTAATACACCTTTTGTTATTGTGCTAAAAAATTTAATAATTATCAAACGGTGCATAAATGGACCCAATAGTATATACAGTATATTTCCCCTTATTTTGGCCTTAATCAGTATTATTCATCTCTCCTTATCCATCCATATTTTAATTAACCCATTATACCTAGAGTGCCATTTTATATTAGGTTAATCAATGGATAATTTGGATTTCATATGGAGCTATTGGGTATAAAGAGTTTTAATTAAAATACAGATTCTTCCTAATAATTAGTGCTACCACTGCCTTCTTTTTTGATCCAGTTGAATAAAGTTTTTGTTCTATCCAATTCCTGTTTAGTTTTTTTATTTCTTTTTCATCCAGATGTGTCTCTTGAAGTGCTGTGATATCTACTTTTATTGTATTTATGTATGTAAGAATCATGTCCCTTTTAACTGGTGAATTTATACCATTAAAATTAAATATGGCACATTTAATTTTATTATTATACATGTATATTCATATCTAATAACCATAGCTGACTGTTCCTGCTTATTCCTTTTCCCTTTCTCCACCTACTGCAATCTAATATTCTACATAGTTTATAAGTTTCTTCCCTAACTTTAGGAGATCACGTGGGACAGAGCATGAACTAGCTGCTCTGTTTTCGTGCTCCGTTCACGCAGCGTTAAAGTTTCATTTTCTTGGATCCCTATCGCTAGTTGCCACTACCAGATCGCTTGGTTCGAGACACAGAATCACCGCAGGTTCGAAATTTACAGCATGGATGCCGAAACAAAAGAAGCCCTGCCTCGACATACCCCGCCGACTACACCAGAAAAGGCCGCAAAGAAAGCAAGGGCCTCGGGTATGTCATACTCTGTGGTGCAGGCTTCGGGCGAGTTGGAATTTGAGCCGCTTACTTTGGCTGGTTTTCTGAGAGAATTCCAACCCTTCAAGGATGACATGCGAGAGTTAGCGGGTGAGGTCAGAAACATATCCCGCGCTATAGACGATTTAAATCGGCGTACAGCTGACAACGAAGCATGTATCTGTTCTATTGAGCACAGGAATGAAAAGCTGGTTCCCGAACTAGCAGGAATGAGACAAAGGCTCGTAAAACTAGAAAACAAAGTTGAAGATTTGGAAGGGCGATCACGTAGGAATAATGTTGTTATCATCGGTCTCCCAGAGAAGGAAGAGGGAGTAGATGCTATTAAATTTGCTCGTCGTTTGGTGGAAAAGATAGCTGGCCCCTCTCCCTTTGGTGCTGCTTATACCATTGAAAGAGCTCACCGTGCTTTAAGAGCATTACCTGCTTTGGGATCCCCTCCACGGACATTCATTATGAGGTTTCTTAACTATTTAGAACGCCAGCATTTTCTCCTGAAAGTTAAGGAGTTGAAGGAAATCTCCTGGGAAGGCACTTCCTTGAGGGTGGTTCAAGATTTACCATATTCGATCCGGCAAAGAGACTCGTTCCACCCCATCATCAAGAAGCTCATTGCCGCCAATATCAAATTCAGAATGGGTTACCCTGCATGGTTTCAAGTCCTGGTGGCTGGGACCTGGCGTAATTTTGAGAGTTATGAGTCAGCTATATCAGCCTTGAAAGCATCCTTCCCTGATCTCTTTAAGGAGCCCTGAGACTTGTCCTTCTTATCTTTTTGTCTCCTTTTGCTACCTGGCCTTGTCCTACGCTGGCTGTATCTTTGATGCCTGGATTTGGCTGCATATTTGATTGACTCTGAATTGGACATTATCCTGCTAATTTTAACTTAACTTCCTGTTTAGTTTATTCTTGTGGAAGGGGTTTGGGTCAGTTCGTCTAGTTAATTTCTCTCCTATAATTTCTTCTGTTACCCCCTTCCCCTCCCTTTTTTTTTATACTGTTTGAGGATATAAAAGACACTGGTGGTCCTTTGCTTACCTAGTTCAACTGCCTCAGTTGGGGCATTTAGGATGGTTAAATGTTTTTGACAATTTGCCTTTGATATAAATTATCGGTGTTTTTGCATAGGTGGTTGTTATGGTTAGAGATGGTCCACCTTTCTTACAATTCCACTCATGAGGCTAGCCTTTATCTAGTTTATTTTATATAGTGGAGGTAAAGGTTTACATCTCCATATAATATACCTTTTTTTTTTTTTTTAGTATTTAAAGGTATGTTACTGGGCTATTCCATATCAGCCCGATATTTGGCCTTATCTTAAGCTCTAACAACATGTTAATAGTTTGCACATCTATCTTGTTTAACTGTATCTCTATTGGTAGGGTTTAATAGATTATATCCTGTCTAGATTGTTAGATTTGGGACCGATTACTAGTCTTTTGGGTTGCTGGGTGGGCGGGGTAGAGGCAGAGAGCTGTTCTGAGCTGTAACCATGTTCATTGGTAGATCGGGTGGGTTGTGGGTGGAGGGGACATGGGGGTTGGGGTGTTTCTTTCATTATCTAGGGGTTTTGCATTATTTCTTTGAGGGGTTTGGTATAGGGGTTTGCACAGCACACCTATCCTTAGTTTTAGATAGATGTATGGGCGTGGTTGACTTGTGTTATTTTGTATATATTAAAAGTCTTTCGAATGGCTAGAGAGTTAAATATTGTGAGTTGGAATGTACATGGGATTCGCCATAAGTTGAAGCAATACAAGTTCTAAAACATTTATCTCATGTGAAGGCTGACATTATTTTTTTACAGGAGACTCATTTATTAGATGCTGAGTCTATTCAGTTGTGGAGACTTCAGATAGGGCAAGTCTTCGCTTCTGAAGGTAACTCTCAAAGTAGAGGAGTTATGATTATGTTGCGAAGATCTGTACCCTTTAACCCGATTCAAATATTTAAAGATAGCTTAGGGAGATACATTTTTGTTAGAGGTATTTTACATACTATAGAGGTTATCCTGGGCTCGGTGTATGGTCCCAACAATGATTCCCCGGGATTCTTTGTTCAGATGGTGGATCTACTTGCCCCGTATTCTAACTTACCTATTGTGATGGGTGGAGACCTAAATCTGGTAATGGATTCTTCTTTAGATAAGTCAGGTTTGATTAGGAAGGGATTATCTCTGGCGCAAAGGGCCTTAAGAGAAATGATTGATCATTTGGGCTTATGCGACGTCTGGAGGATTTTTCATCCTAATGACCGGAAGTATACCGTTATTTCCCAGGCTCACAATACCTTTTCTAGAATTGACTATGTTTTCATTTCTAATACCCTTTTACCTGGGGTTTTAAATACTGATATACTTCCTGGACCTCCTTCTGATCATTCTATGGTAACTTGTCTTATTACTTTTTCATCTTTACCCAAGCCAGGGAATAGATGGAAACTTAATAACCAGTTGTTAAAGGATCCGAATCTGGTTAAGTATATCTCTTCCCAGATATCAGAATTTTTCTCGTTTAATTATAACTCTACGAATCGTCCAGATATGGAATGGGGTGCATTCAAAGCCTTTATACGGGGTGTTCTGATCGGAATTGCATCTAAAAAGAAGAAAGAAAAGCAGAAACTTATCTCAGATTTGCTTAATCAGATTCATGAGAAAGAAGCTGGGCTTTCGGTCTTTTCTTCAGATGACTATAGGCAGGAATTAGCTAGATTAAAAGACTCATATCTCAGGATTTTAGGAGAACAAGCGGAATGGGCGATCATCAAAACCGGGGCAGTATATACTGACCAGGGAGAAAAAGCTGGTCGTTTATTAGCTAGAAGGGTCAAGCTTTTAGAATCTTCTAGGCTGGTTCCAGTTATTCGTTCACTAGATGATGGTTCACTTAAGACGTCTCCTGAGGACATTCTGGGGGAATTTCAAAAATACTTTAAGGAGATTTATGCTCCTATGAAAAATCCTCCATCATTAGACAAGATAGACACCTTTTTAAATGGGTTAAATCTTCCCTCCTTAGACCAGTCTCAACGGTTCCATTACGGAGCAAGAAATTATTCAGGTTATTAATTCTCTTCCCTCCGATAAAACACCAGGCCCCGATGGTTTCTCGGCCAACTTTTACAAAACTTTTAGTAAGGAGCTAGTCCCATCTCTGTTGAGACTGTTTAACTGTATTCTGGAGGGGATGGTTATGGACCTTTCTCTCTTTGAAGCTCTAATTGTTCTCCTGCCAAAACCGGGTAAGTCTCATGATTTGGTTTCTAATTACCGGCCTATTTCACTTCTGAATCAGGATATTAAAATTCTTACTAAATTATTGGCCGATCATATTAGTGGGGTCCTTCCGGGTCTAATTGGACCTGAACAAGTCGGATTTATGAAAGGAAGGTCTTCGACTGATCACTTAAGGCTACTGGCGCACGTCTTCTCGGCCTCTAGGGACTCGGACTACCCGATGGTGCTGGTTTCCCTAGATGCCGAGAAGGCCTTTGACAGGGTGTATTGGAAATACTTGTTCAAGGTCATGGAAAAATTCAGCTTCCCTCAACTGTTTTGTTCATGGCTAAATGCCATTTATAATTTTCCAACTGCAAGAATTCATTGTAATGGGGTAACTCATCTCCTTTCAAACTTTTTGTTGGTACCAGACAGGGTTTTCCACTCTCCCCATTACTTTTTAATTTATATATTGAACCCCTCATAAGACGGATAAAGATAGAACAGCGAATTCAGGGTATTCGGGTCTGGGAACACACTCTGAAAGTCATGGTGTATGCAGATGACCTGTTATTGCAGATTTCTTATCCGCCTATCTCTATCCCGCCTTTACTCGAAACAATTGATAACTTCGCTTCCATTGCTAATTATAGGCTTAACATGGGTAAATCTGTGGTATTCCCTTTAAATTATAAAGCACATGCTCATGATATTACCCCCTTTGGCTTGGTGTGGAGCCCGGAGACTATCAAGTATCTGGGTCTCACACTTTATCCAGATCCTACTTCTAAGCTTAGTTCAGTATAACCTTGTTCGATTGTTACAATCTATTCAAGTTGATCTGAAAGGTGGGCAATGCTTTCTTTGTCTATTTGGGGTAGAATCAATTTAGCAAAGATGAATGTCTTTCCTCGTTTATTCTACCCTTTGAATATGTTAAATGTTTGGCTCCCGCTTAAATGGTTTAAGAAAATTCATGGTATAATCTCTGCTTTTATCTGGAACTATAAGAAGCCTAGATTGGCTTATTATAAATTAACCACTTCTAAGTTATTTGGTGGCCTGCGACTTCCCCATTTTGGTATGTACTATTGGGCCAGTCATGCTAGCAAATACCTCGATGGTTCGCAGTAATGATGCCTCTCAAAATAATATTTATATACCTTTGTGGTTAAATTTAGAGATTTCCCGGATAATGGATTCGGACTACACTTAGAATTGTTGTACTGTTTCCGAAAAGCCTTCCCTTTCCTTGCACAACTCCCTATTGAGATTTCCCTTAAAGCTCATGTGCAACTATCGCTTTTCTAAAGTATTCCCATACTCTAGATCCCGCTCAGCCCTTAATGTGCAACCTAATCTCTTAATAGAGGAAATCTATTAAACTCACTTGGCTACCGTTACTGGACAAAGTACTGGTTAAGGATTTGTTTACGCCTGAAGGGAAATTACTCACCTCGGTCGAAATATTGAATAAATTTCAAATTCCTCAAGCCATGATATTTAAAGTTTTTCAACTTCGTCATTTACTCGCCAGTAAATTTAGTTCTCCTCCCTCTAACAGGATAGTCCCTGATTTTTGTGATACTTTGGAGCCATTGGTAGGCAAGGCCCATGCAGTTTCTGCCATTTATAACCTTTTTTTGTCTTGGATTCATCCTCAAATTTTCGCTCCAAGGCAATATTGGGCCCGGCTGTTTCCATTATATAATTTCGATTGGGCAAGCATATGGAAATCCTGTCATAGATTTTTGTTGCAAGATAGACTTAGACTAATGCAATTTAAATTGTTGCATAATATTTATTACTCTCCTGTAAAATTAGTTAACCTCGGTATGGTTACATCTTCTAGTTGTTTTAGATGTCAGGATAAGGATGGGGACTTACTTCATATTTTTTGGCACTGTCCTAAAGTAACTGTTTTGTGGGACACCATTAAAGAAAGGCTGGACCCTTATTTGGGGTTGACCAATCTGTTTACTCCAGAGATTTGCATTTTGGGGGACATGACCACTGTTGATGTTCGAATTAGGAAATATCATATAAGTTTGATCTCTGCCTCTGTTAAAGTAGTGGTTCTGAAGCATTGGAAAGTCACCCAATTGATCTCATATGGCGAATGGTTTCAGGAACTCCTGGCTAGTCTTAGAACAGAAAGGACTATCGCAAGTCTTCAAAATAATTTGTCCAAATTTGATTGGATTTGGGGCCCATTATATTCCTGTTATGCTGTATTGGATTGTATTGTTACTCGGTAACAATATATTTTATGTTTTATATTTGGTGTGCTGTGCAAAGGGTTATTAGGTCGGGGGGTTGTTGGGGTGGGGGGATTGCATCCAGTAGGTCTTTTTACTGCTTTCTGATTATAATCTTGTTATGTCTGGATGTACTTTCATTTTGAAAATCTTAATAAAGGTTGAATTGCAAAAAAAAAAGTTTCTTCCCTAACTTTATTTTCATCATAAGTATTCCCCTTCCTCTTGTACACTCTTCCATTCCTTGGGTAATCCATTTCAGAATCCTGGTTTTCCTATACTTTTAACCTGATGCAAGGAAAAACTACCCCTCCCCCCAGTTCAATAGAACTGCTCTCCTAGTAATTTTTTCCCAGGTGTCCTGTTCCCTCTCCCTTTTAGACAAGCCTTTCAATAATTAAACAAGTCATGTGAACAATTCTGGTAATTTTTTAGACAAAGAATCTAAAGCATCCTTCGGTGTTGAGAAAATGAAGGCTTCATTCTAAATAAAATCCCGTAGTTTAGCCAGAAATAACATTGAAGTTTTATAACCTTTTGTCCAGAGTGTAGTTTTAACACAGTTTATTTGTTTCCTTTCAGCAATTATTTATGGAGGTAAATCATAAAATATATCTGAATATTTACACTCATCAGATTCAGTCTTTTTTTTTTAAGGAGGCATGAAGCATTAACGTTTCTTTGTCTTCCAATCATATAAATTTAGCAATGATGGCCTTAGGTGGTGCTGTGTCCTGTGGTTTAACTTTTAATGATCTGTGAATATAGTTCATCTCAAAATTCACTTCTTCTGGTGTTGTGTCTATATATGCTACAGCTACTTTTTTTAAAGGTATGTCTTATTGTAGCATCATTGTCCCAATTTTCTGGAACTTCTATAATTCAAATATTTTTCCTTTGTGCACAAGATTCAAAGTCCATTAGTTTATCTTGTAATTGTTTTTGGATGCTTTAGAGGGTTCTAATATGCCCCTGCATTTGCGTTTGTTGATCTTCCAGATCAGAAATCCTCTGTTGAATTACTGCTAGGTCCCTTTTCGTTTGTATATTTGATTCCACAATTTCTGTTATGGTAGAATATATTTTGTCCACATTGTTTTCCAGTGTTGCAACATTTGTAAGTTTTTCATAAATTTTTTCCAGCTGACTCAGTATTATTGCAGCCTATTTTCTTATCTTGGTGTTCTTCCTCAGAGCTATCACCTGATGAGCATATGCTCTCTTGAAAATTATTTTCTTTATTTTTATTTTCATCTTCTTGTGTACTTTCACCTTTATAGTCTTTTTGATAATTGCCTGTGATCTTTTTTGTGGCACTTGTAGTTTGTGTTGGAATATTGTTGTCAGATCACTGTTCAGGTTCATTATTCAATTTAACAGTCTCTGGTATAAACGCTGTGTTCAGCTGATGCGGTGGCATAGTTTTAATTGTATCTGCTTAGTTTCTTTCTTCCTGTTGTATGCTTTCTATTCTGTTGTTCTGTTCACTTCACTCCATTGGCTTATTTCCATAATTTGGTATTTCTTTCTCTGTAACTCCCTGCATTAGTATGTCCTTATATCTTCTTCTCACAGCACTCTCATCCTGATAGTGGTGTTGTTCATTCCCTTCAGTTACAGCTTCTGAGTTCTTCAAAGTTAGCTCGTCTATATTCACTTTGATTGTGCTCTCAACCATTTTGTTTGTGACTTCCTGAGCATCTTTGTTAATTTCAGCAGTGTTTTGTTTGGCAATTTCTTGGGGCATATCCTGTTCTTGCCTATTTACATCTTCATTTTGTATGTGTATGCTCCCATTTCATTTATTTTGCCTCTCCTCATTTGCCAGTGAGACTTCACCTCCTCAAGTAACCATTTCACATATTGGCTGCACCCCCCCCATGCCTGATGTTTGTTTTCCATCAGTACTTGTATCAGATTATTCAACAACATTTTTATTCACTGTTGCAGTCGGCATATTCCTGTCATCAATTTTGACTTCTTTGACCACCTTTTTTATACATTACCAGGGTTTAAACCAGGTTTTAAATCTACACATGCAGTAAACTTTTCTGTGTTATTAGCTTTAGAGTTCAACACTGAGTCTTTAGTAAAATACTTTACAATACCTTTAACATTGGTTTTTGATGACTTTCTGCTTTTCCTCCTCAACATATTAGCATCTAATTGTACAGAAGTGACAGCCAGGATGAAACACAGAAATGCTTCAGAATATCACAGAACGCCACAGTTTACTGCAGGAGCCATTGTAAATCAATGGCAATTAAGTCCTTTTGTCATGCTGGATTCTGTGACACGTCATTACTGCAAGTTACTGCACTTCATCATGGCTGACTCCACTTTAGGTTTTGGGGGTTAGGGGATTTGTCGTTGTTCCTATTTTCTTAGTGATATTGTCTGTTTCAGGTGCAGCCATTGTTGGATGGTCAGAGCTTTTGGTTGAGGAGGAAGCCTCATCCTCAAATGCCATGACCACTTTACCCACAGAGCCGAAGTCTGATGTTTCATTCTCTGATGTGGAGTTGTCTTCCATATGCACCTGGGCCATTTGCAGTTGCCTTCTTGTAATTACCCTCATGGTTTTCTTGGACCTAGTTGTTTCAGCCTTGTAAGTAAATGCATTCTTATTTTTCTGCAGCACAGGGTCTTTTTTGGGTGCCATTTATTTGCTTCTTATCCTGCAACTCGCAAAGTCCACTTTACTTTTGTTTTCTGCCAAGCCACTTCGTAAGCATTAAGATGAACACCATTAAATAAAATGTTTTAGTTGTAAAACACCATGGTCCAATATACAGTTCAGCTTGTCAATGATATTTAAACAAATATCAGGAGCTGGGTTGGGAAACTGTGACTCCATAGCTCATTTAATCACCATTGTGCGCATGAGCCAGGAGCAATAGAAACCTAAGCCAGCAAGAATATCACAAAGTGCATGTAATGGGTTAATGTGACAGTGGCTGGAGAGTGCAGCCAACTAGGGTAACCATCCTGTGCTTACCTGTTTACTTATTTATAGTCAGTCCTTTGATCGTACTTTGTTCTCATTTGTCATACAGCAGTGCTTGCTCAAAAAGTGGCACATTCACTGGCTATAGTTTAGCATGCATGTTCAGAAAGTGGCTCCCAGGGTGGCCCTCCATACAGGATGAACACTGTGGGCTATCACTGTGTTCTATTTTTAAAATAATCATAAAACTATCAGTGTATTATGAATTACTGGTAGGATTGTGTTGTTTACCCTGTAGCACATTATGGTTACATGACCACTGGTGCTATGGATCCATTTCTTGTTGTTGGCTCTAGAGATGCTGGGGTTACTGACACCATCAACCAGCTACATTTGGCATTTTACTGAGTTACTACCCAATGCTTTGCACAACAAACCATAAATTTATTTCCCTTTGTAACATTTTTTATCGTATCAGTGTATTTCAGAAGATGGTAAAGATGGTACAAGTTCCTTGAAGCATTGCAACAAAATGCTATGCCCATCTATTTAAAACCTATTATCTTGATTCTTTACTTTTGTACTTAAATGGGATGGTCTTGACACAAGTATCCCCTTGTCTTCCTAGTTAATGGTGGTAAAATATTGGGGCAAGAACAAAGAGAGGGGGTATTTCTGCAAAGTGCAAACAAGATTGGGTATCATTTTTCACAGAGAGTGTCTCCACTGAGATGAGACTGTTGTGACTTGAAACATTTACTCTGGCAGACTTTTTGTTCAGGTCTTGTATGCACTGACATCAGAATCCCCACAAGTGGTCATGTTCTGCAAAAACAGTCTGTAAAAGAATGTGTCGAAGGGTAGCAATCTGTGTTTTCAGTGGAATTTGCAGTAGCAGGGGTCTAACTTATGAATTTTGGATTCTGAAAATAAATGAAACAGTCAAACAGTTGGTAGTCTGTTTATTAACTGTACTAGGTGCTGTTTTTATGTGTGGTACAATGTCTTTACAGTGGCAGTGATGATTTTTGTAAACAAATAATGCATATGAGTTTATATGGGTAGATGGTTCACTTAAGACTGGCGGAATGTGCCCAGCTTCATAGGGGTGAACTTTGAAAAGTACAACGAGTGTGTCTCAGTTGTCAGCTGTAACAAGTTAATGGCCATTTTTAAACTGCATTACTTTAATGAAGCACATGCATAAGCAAGTTATTAATTGGTTAAAAAAAGTCAAGACCTATGTGTCAGCTACTGCTTCTTTCGGCTCCAAAATATTTTGTTTAACATGCCCTGGTCTATACTGTTCTATAAGGACTCCTTTACTTTATTATACTTTTGTTGCTCCTTGAAATGTCATCTCAGAGAACATTTCTTGCATGCAACTGAAGTGCAAAACAGTGAAAGGATAGCCTCACACTATTCTGGAAAGTCTGAAGTTTTGCCTTTATTTCCTCAGGGAAAAAAATATTTTAAAGTGATTCTGTATTTATTTATTATATAATATGGAAGTAGAATAGCCCACAACATGGCATGTGTTTATAAAGAATTAATGCATGCCCCAGGTGAATTAGCAACCACGATGCCAGTGGTGGAGTGACTTTCAGCGCACAAGAGAAGTGTAGTAGTTCTCAAGAAGCCCATGCTCTGGAGTGCATTGTTGCTCTTTTTTATTACGAAGAGCTGCATTTCAGAGGTCTGTCACTGACGAGTCCAATACAGCTCAGGCTGCATTAGACTCAACAGTGAGAGTCCAATGATCTGCCAGGCTGATCGTGAAGGACAGAATGGTGTTCTGGCACACATATAACACTTTGTGACTGGCCAGGGAGCCAAGGCCTGATGGGCCCATGCACTGCATCTGAACAACTAGGTGAGCTTAGCAGTTTAAAATTACAGCACGGGCACAGACCCATAGTTAGTAGGAATTCAGGATCTACCACAAATGGGTCATCTCACTACGTATGCCTGCCACACACATCATACACACAAACATTCAGCATTGACATATGCTTGTTTAAATATGGGGCCCACTGTCCTACATTGGTTCTCTTGTTATTAATCCAGTCATTCTCAGAAGGCTTTCTTAAGTTGTAAACAAACTCTAGCCAGAGCTGATACAGCTGTCATGAGCTGCCAAGTGACCAAAGTTACACATGTGAGTAGAAAATGTTGAATGCCCAGGTGTAACTTGGCTATTTTTTGCAGTTGTTGCACAGCATTTCCAGCATGACCTTTTTGGGACCCCACCTTATGAAGAGTGCCACTGTTATTTTGTTAACTTGTCCAGAAAGGCAATTTCACAAAGCAACCACACAATTCTCTGCCACAGGTGCAAAAATATATTTTGGGCAGGATGTGAAAAATGGCAGCTGTATTGTTAACAAGAAAGTGTGAAAAAATGGCAATTTTGAAAATCTGGAGCGAAAATATTAAAAATTGGCGAAGTTGGGAGTGTGCATACAAACTGCACTATGCACGCTCATAATGCAGTCATTTTTGGGAATTTTTTCACCAGGTTTGCAACATGGGCTTTTTGGGACCCCACCTCATGAACAGTGGCACTGTCATTTCATTAATCAGTCTCGAAAGTTGATTCAGCACAGTGACTGAGAAATCACCTTTTGAGACAGAGTGACAAAATGACAGTGACAGTGTTCATGAGTTGGGGTCCCACGAACCCCATGTTGAATATTTTGGGCCAAAATTCCAAAAAATGGCTGATTTATTAACATAAGTTGAAAACCCCATTGAATGCCATTATAGCATGCTTACCTTTGATTCTTCAGTTTGCGGTTCAGTTTTGAAGAATGCAGACATGTCAATCAGTCAGTCAGTTTTATTTGTGTACTGGAAGGTATGTGAGCAAAAATGCCCATTTTCACAAATGTCCAGTGTAGGAAATACAACAGATAAACAAATACATAGGCCAATGGAATACATAGGACATACAATGAACTACCTATGACATACAGTACAATGAAGTAAATACATTTTTATATATATATATATATATATATATATATATATATATACACAGGTGCACAGACATACAAGGAACTAATAAGTACAAAATAAAAGTAGCATATTACATGGGTAAAACTGTACAAGGGTCGACCAGAAAGCAGACCGATAAACAGAAATGTTTTCAGGTATTGTATCGAGGAGGAAGTTTTAGTGCACTCGGTGGGAGCAGAAAAGTGTAGGTGATGTGGGGGAGAGAGAGAGCTGCTGGGATTTACTGAGAGGGCCATTGAGGATGCCTATCAGGGCAGCTGAAGGTGGACGATAGGAGGATGTGCTCCTTTAGGGAGGAGCTGAAGGAGTATATGGATCCAAAAGCCTGGATTTTGGCGGGGGGTAGATTGTTGTAAAGCTTTGTTTCCTCAAATGTAATAGAGTTCTGGGCATGCTTAGTCCTGTAGAAAGGGGTGTCAAAAACCAGACTTGAGACACCCTTAGTCAAATGCCCAAGTGCTGCAAGTGGGAATAGGGAGATAATGCTGAAGGGGGAGAATATTGAGGTATATCTTATGTAGGAAGGAGAACGTCTTAAGATGGAAGCTTCCTTCTAGAGTGGGCCACTTGAGGGAGGAATAAAGTGAGCAGTGGTGTGTTTTCCAGGGGAGACTGGTGACGAAACATGCTATGCTGTTGTATGTGACTCTAAGTTTAGAGAAAAGGAGGGATGAGGTAGGGGGAGAGAAGACAATAGATTCATAATCAATAAGGGGCAGGAGCAGAGAGCTAATGAGGCTAAGTCTGAATGCAGGAATGAGAAACGTTCTAATCCTGTAGAGCAGATCAAGTCCGACATGTACCTTCTTTATAAGGTTACCAACATGGAGACTGTATTAGAAGTGGGGGTCAAGGTAGAGACCTAGGTATTTGAATTTTGACACCTGCTCAATGAGGTTTCCAGTATTGATGAGAAGTTTAAAACCAGGGGCTAGGGCTTCCTGGGTCCCAAGAGATCATGAGCTTGGTCTTTTTGGAGTTGAGGACAAGGACATTATCAGAGAACCAGGAGTGAAGCTTCACAAAATCAGACTGCAGATTGTGGAACATCATGGCGGGGGTTTTGTCACTGCAGAAAAGGGACACGTCATTGGCATAAAGGACACTTTGAGTGGAATGGCATATCGAGGGAAGGTTATTTATAAAGAGTGAGAAAAGAAGGGAACCCAGGATCGATCCCTGAGGGACACCATATTTAATTGGACATTCTGAGGAGAAGTGGCCTTCGATTGCTGTCTTGTGGGATCTCCTGGCATCTTCAGAAAGATGCAGGCCTTTTAGGGTGTTAAGGAGGTGGGCGTGGTCCACAAGGTCGACAAAAACAGAGCCAGTGTGTACTGGCCTTTGTCATTAGCTTTAAGGATTTCACTGGTGAACAGGACTAGGGCTGTTCTGGTGCTGTGCCCAGATCTGAACCCATGCTGGGCACTAGAGAGTAGGTTGTTGGATTCCAGGTAGTCAGTGAGTTGAGTGTGCACAACCTTCTCTATAATTTTTGAGAGAGGGGCAAGGAGGGACATAGGACGGTAGTTGACCACCTTGTTTCTAGACCCAGACTTGAATAAGGGTCTGATGGTGATGGTTTTCCAGATGATGGGAAGAAGCCGGAACAGAGGGAACGGTTCAGTAGGTTGGTGATGGGGACTGCCAAGGCATTGATGGAGAGTTTAAGAATGTCATAATCTATACCGTCACCACTTTTACTGGATTTGGTGTTATTCCCATGGATGAGCATTTTGGTGTCAGCAGGTTTTAGGGCTTTGAAGTAGAAGTTGGGGAAAGTCCTGCCTTTGGGGTTGGGGTGGGTTGGGGATGATAAGGGGGAGAAGTGGGCATAGGAGAGGAGGGGGTAGGTTTGTATCTTTCGAGGTTGCAGAAAACGTTGAAAATGTTAACCACTTCGGTTGGGTCATTAGTCTGGTTGGCGCCATGGTGCAATGTGATGGTATCTAAATTTTTGGTCTTGCCTAGTAGCGAGTTAAGGGTCCCCCAAAGCTGACAGTGGTTAGAGGATTCACTGGGTTGTTTGTCATGCAGGAAGTTGATTTTTGCTTTTCTTATGGCCGATTTGCACTTGTTTCACAGCCACCTATAGAGGGAGAGCTGGGCTAGGTCCCTATGCTTTTTGGTAGCGGGCCCAGGCTTTGTCCCTGGATCTCATGAGTTTGTTGATATTAGGTGAGATCCATTCATTAATTTGACCCCTGGTCCTGATTTTTTTTAAGGGAGCATGCCTATTGCAGTTGCTGCCAAGGATCCTGAAGAATTTATCTAGGATAGAGTCGCAGTCGCCTGGCCCCTCTGTGAAGAACCAGTCCACTAGATTGAGACTGTGGGTTATCCACTCAATTTTCTGATCAGTTAGTCTCCTGGAGGGAATGAATTGGGGTGGGGGGAAGATATGCTGACCATAGGCAGAAAATGGCATAGTGATCACTGATGCAGTCAGGCAAAACACCAGAGTTGGTGATGCGGGAGGGGTGCGAGGCAACAATCCAGTCTATAAGTGTGCAAATCCAAGTTTTATAGCTGGATCTAGTAGGTGAGGAGATGAGCTGGTGGAGCCCTAGATTCATGATACAGGATTTGGCAGTGTCAGCATGGCCGTAGTCCCAGTTTATGTTAAAATCACTGAAGAGGATCCACACTCTATTCAGTGGGAGAGAGTGGTTTAAGGACTAGTAAAGACTCAAGGTCGGAGTGCGTGGTTCCTGGGGGGAGATAGGTTGTGGTGAGGGTGATGGTTTTATTGAGGCCGAGGAGGAGGAGGAGGTGGATTGAGAGAGTTTCAGTTAGGGAAAACTCAGAGCTGGGGTTGTGTTCAGTGAAAGAGAATTTGTTAGATATAAAGAACATGCAGCTGCCCCCTTTTTTACTATGTCTAACATAGAAACATAGAAGTGATGGCAGATAAGGACCGCAAGGCCCATCCAGTCTGCCCATTTCTTTTTCTACCTTATGTATGTGCCATCAGCCTTTGCTCTGTCAATGGTCTATCTATTCATACTCATCTGTATTGCTCCCTTATGCCTATCCCATGCTTGTTTGAAGCCCTGCACTGTATTCATATCCACCACTTCCTGAGGTAGGCCGTTCCATGCATCCACCACCCTTTCTGTGAAAAAGAACTTCCTCACATTACCCCTTAATCGGCCTCCCTCTAATCTCATGCTGTGTCCTCTTGTCCTGCTTTTTTAGCTATATTGAAACATGTTAGACTCTTTCACCTTGTTAATGCCCTTAAGGTGTTTGAATGTTTTGATCATATAACCTCTCTCCCTCCTTTGCTCTACGGTATACATATTGAACTGTGTTAATCTGTCCTCATATGTTTTCTGATGCAGTCCCTGCACCATTTTGGTTGCCCTTCTTGGACTGCCTCAATTTGGTTAAATTTGGTTAATGTCCTTGTGAAGGTGTGGCCTCCAGTACTGCACGCAGTACTCCAGATGGGGCCTAACCAGTGTCTAGTAAAGTGGGAGTATTACCTCCCTCTTATGACTTGTTATACCCCTACTAATACACTCCAACATCCCTCTAGCCTTATCTACTGCTTTAGTGGTCTGCTTGGATGATTTCAGGTCATCTGTGATTATGATCCCAAGTCTCTTTCTTCCCTTGTGACTGCCAGCAACTCCTCTACCAGCCTATAGGTGGCTTCAGGGTTTCTCTTCCCTATGTGAATGATCTTGCACTTCTTTGCATTAAACCCCAGTTGCCACTCTTCTGACCATTTTGCCAGTTTATACAGATCTCTTCTAATTCTGCCCACCCCATCCGGATCATCAACTCTGTTGCAGATCTTGGTGTCATCTGCAAACAGACAAACCTTACCCTCCAGTTCATCTGCAATGTCACTGATGAAGATATCGAAGAGGACTGGCCCCAGGACTGATCCCTGAGGTACCCCACTTGTGACTTGCATTTCTTCTGACTATACCATTTACCACCACTCTGTTTTGTGCCTGTCAACCAGTTTGCCACCCAGTTAACCAACTTCTGACTCACCCCGAGCCTACCCAGCTTATTAATTAATCTTCTGGTTGGAACAGTATTGAAAGCTTTGATGAAGTCAAGGTAGGCGACGTCAACTGCTCCCCCTTGGTCCACCACTCTGGTTACCCAGTCAAAGAAATCTATGAGATTAGTTTGACAGGACCTTCCTGTTGTAAACCCATGCTGTCTTGTATCCTATGCTCCTATGGATTCCAGGTGTTGCACTATCCTTTCCTTAAGGAGTGCCTGTCCTTTCTTTTTTTATCATTAATATTGTTTATTGAAACTTTTCAGTTTACACAGGTTACGCTGAAAAAGTGCAGGCAGGATAAAACAGTAGAAGCTTAAGTATACATAACACAACTGGCACTGATCTTGTGAGTGATACAGAAGTAATGCCATTCAGTCTTGAAACCATTACAATAGGACATACTATATAAGGCACTGTTGGAATGTAGCACCTATGAATTTAGCCTAGATAGAAACACACTCAACAAAGGAATATTGTATTGTCTTTACAATTGGCAAGTATAACAGTTCAATAAAAGGAAGGTATGGTACCTCCTCTCTACAAGAAAGAACCAAATTGCTTCATATTGTACAGAAAGGGGAAGAACCTAGTGAATTCGAGCCTGAATGTCAGAGAGGGGGAGGCAGTCAGCAGGCATTAGCAGTCTGACACAAGTGCAACCAAGATAACTAAGCCGAGATGTAGCAATAAGGGGGTGAGCCTACCCCAGTTTTTGGTGACAAATATGCTAGGGAGAGAGCCCAGCATAGATAATATTGTGGGAGTATATTGGCAATCACATGGGATAAGCAGTCTAAAGCAGCTATCTTAGATAATGAGTTCAACAGTTCAGGCATGGTGGGTACCTCCAGGATTCTCCAGCGACACAAAATTAGTCGCTTAGCCTGAAGGCCTAGAAGGGCAAGCCATCTCAGTTGCTGTGGCTTTGAAGACCCAGCAGCCAGACATTAAGCTCTGGATCTAGGTTTGTACTGATAACTTGTGTAGTTAGGCCTCAGACAGCTGTGCAGAAAGGCTGTAAGAGTGGGCATTGCCAGATTATGTGAGATAGGACTCCCACCGCAGAGTGGCACCTCCAGCATAGGTTGCTGTCTCCCAGATTGAGCTTAAATAAAGGGAGGGAGTTCGATACCAGTGAGATAGGATTTTATTCTGTATAAGCTTACTTTTTTGCATCAGGGTAAGCAGTGTGAGCTAACTTCCAGCACAGCCGGAGGGCTTTTTCCCATCTGACTTTAGCTTGCAGGGTTTGAGAGGGGAGCTTCGCATGGAGTTCAGAGTGGATCGAACTAGTACTTCCTTTAATAGAGAGCCACTTGCCAAGTAGGGAAGGCCTATGGCCTCCTGTTGTTTGAAGTTTTTTCAGATGCACTGTGACTGAGCTACGAAGCTGGAGGTATTGCCAGAAGGAGGTCTTACCCAAATGGAATTCTTGATCAAGCTCCTGAAAGGATTTTAGAGTCATGCTGTTTGATGACTGAATATCAGCCAAAGTGGAAATCCCTTTACCCATCTATGAAGGCCAAAGCATGGTTTTATTGTCCACTCGAAGGGACATATTATCCCAAATGGGGGTGAATAACACTGGGCATGGGTTAGCTTGGAGTTTCCTGTGTACCAAATATCAGATGTGCACTAATGAGGCTATGGTAGGGTGCTGCAACAGTCTTTGGGGCAGAGGGTTATATAGGAGCAGCGGGAGATAGTGGACCTGACCAACTGCAGTTTCCATACATAGCTACTGCGGCATTTCCAGTGATGCAGGGAGGAGCCATGCTAAAGTTTGAGCAGTGGAATGGGCCCATTTGTATCCCTCTATCCAGGGGAGACCCCAACCCCCTGAGGTCCAGTGTGCCCTCAGTTTGTTTCTGCTATATCGAGGTTTGGATCCTTCCCAGATGAAGCTAGCAAAGACTGTATCTATGGCCTTAAGCCAGGTAGCCAGAATGTCTAGAGGAAGGTTTGATATGGCATAAAGGAGTTTTGGGGCTGAAATCATTTTCAGGGCAGAAATGTTGCTTGCAAGCGTGAGGTGTAACACACGCCAGCTGTCACACCCAGTCTTCATCTCAGCAACTAATGGTCTGAGGTTAATGTCCCACAGTTTAGTCAGATCTAGAGTCAGGTGGATCCATAAGTACACCAGAACATCTGGGGATCAATGCAGGCTGAGAGGGGTCACAAGTGATTGTGTGTACAAAGCTTTCAGTGGAAGCACTTCTGTTTTGGAACAGTTAATCCTTAAGCCTGAGTGTACTGCAAAGTCCATGAGTAGGGACAGCAGGGGTGAAAGGGAGGATTGCACATCTACCAAGGGAACCAAAAGGTCATCTGCGTACATGAAAGTGGAATAGGTATGGTCTCCAATTGCTACCCCTCTTATCTTGGGAGATTGGTGGATAGCTATGGCCAGAGGTTCCACAGCCAAGATGAACAGCAGAGGGGAGAGAGGACACCCCTGTCTAGTGCCCCTCCTCAGGCGGAAGGGTTCTGACAGGATAGAGTTGGTTAAGACCCGTGCTATAGAGTTATGGTAGAGGGCTGATACCCAGTTTTGGAATGTCTCCCCAAATCCCATGGACATCAAAACCTGCTGTAGATAGTCCCACTCCAGGGAGTCAAAAGCTTTTTCAAAATTTATAGCCACTGCTGCCGCTAGAGTGGGACTGTCTTTAACATGGTAAATAATATTAATCATTGACCGAATATGATCTCTGCTCTAGTGTCTGGCAACTTGGGAGGGATGTATAAGGGAGGGGAGGAAAGGGTTCAGCCTTGTGGCCAAGATTTTGGCAAATATCACTGTCCGAGTTTATCAGTGAAAATGGGCAGCAGCTAGAGAGGAGTGTAGGATCTTTCCCCTGTTTGGGAAAAAACTGTTGTGGTGGCTTCTCGTAGAGTTGGGGGAAGGAGCCAGAAGCAAGGACCAAGTTAAAAAGGGAGCTAAGGAGTGGGGCTACTTGAGGTGCAACTAGGCACCTGAGCTCAGGGGGAAGCCATCTCCCCCAGGTGCCTTCCCATTATTTAAGGCTTAAAGCACAGCAGTCACCTCTTGAGGGATAATGGGGGCATCCAGGGTGGAGCACTGCTGAGGAGAAAGCTGGGGGAGGAGGAGGAGTGAAGCTAGGAAACTGCGAACACCCTGCAGGTCCATGGATCTGGAGGAAATGTACAATTCCTTGTAGAAGCCAGTCATGACTTCATTGATCTGTGCCGACTTAGTGTGGATCCACCCTCCTCGATTCCCAACCCCAGGAATATGATATTCAGCCCTCTAATTTCTTAGCCTATAGGCCAATACCTTGCCCCCTTTCTCTCCACCTTCCCAAAATGTATGTTTCAGATGGAGTATGGCAAGTTCAGCTTTCCTAGCCAACAGATCATTGATTTGGAGGCGAACTTTAACTATGTCCCAGCCTAGCAGGGAATTAATGCTAAAGGATGGGATTTGTTTAGACTTCTGCTCCATTTCTGCAAGCCGATCCTCCAAGGTTTTGAGGAAATTGTCCCTCTGTCACTTACTGCAGGCTGCATAGCCCATTATGGATCCACGGAAGGTAGCCTTCAATGCTTCCCACATGTGGGCTGGGGACACGACTGTAGGTGGATATTCCCTAAGAAATTTGGTGACTTTGGTTAGTAACCTTGGGGGAAAGTCAGGATCCCTTAACAGCACTGGGTCCAATCACCAGTTGGAGGAGGTGGTTGTCTGAGGCCCATGAAGGAGGTGGAGATGCACTGGAGAGTGGTCTGAAATGACTATGGGAAGGATCGCGACTCCTACAGAACAGTGCATGATGGTTGGGGACACTAGCAAGTAGTCCAGCATACTATGAGAGTTATGGGCTGGAGAGAAAAAGTTGTAGTCTCTGTCCCGGAGGTGGAATATGTGCCAGGAGTCTTGGAGCCCTAGGTCCGCCATAAGATGGGTGAGGGAGAGCCATGATTAAGAATGCTGATCAGGACTAGTGGTGCTCCTGTTCATATAGAGATCGAGGGGGATGTTAAAGTCTCCCCTAAGATTATCGGGATGTCAGAAGAGTCCAGGGACCCTATGGCTTGGGCCAGAGCATGAAATATCTCTGGGCAATCTTTATTGGCATCATACACATTGCCAATGACCAGGGGATCCTCTGGGGTACTCATTGAGGCAACTATCCACCTACCATCTGAGTCACATTTGGTCTGGACCACCGACCATTTCAGGGCTTTATGCAACATTATGGCCACCCCGCACTTGTGTGAAGGGGCAGAAGAGGATAGAACCTGTCCCACCCAATCCCTTTTAGCTTATCATGGTCTAACTTACTTAGTTTGGTTTCCTGCAAAAATGCAAGGCCTGACCTCAATCTCTTGAGGTGTGTCAGCACCTGTTTATGCTTTACTGGGGTGTTTAGGCCCTGAACATTCCAGGTGTGGACATGCAGATCACTCATCATTACATATGAGAGCTGAAGATATGAAGGGAAGATGTAACACTGAGAGAAAGAGGTTGAGGTGGGGCTCATGCCTATGCCCAATAAAGCATTTTCTTGATACCAGCTCAAATTCACGTCCACCCCATAAACGAGTAGGTTTGCACGCTATGCGATCTGGATTAAATCAGACATGTAGAACTTGACAGAGCAAATAGCTCTGTGACAGAAACACATTTCAAACATATATATAAAACTCTGCCTGGTCAAGGCCACTAAGAAGCATAGAGGTGTGATGTCAGCAGGAGGTCCTGCAAGATGCCCTCTAGCTTCTGTAGGGGAGATGTCTCTGACCACTACGTTCGATTCCAATGGCTAGTTACACAGGACTTGAACTATCGGGGGTGAAACCATGGGGCAATCACAATGACGTGAGCTCAGAAAGCGATAAATACCAGCTTCGATGGCAGGCCCACAGCCAATCAGCAGATGTAGGGCCGATTGCTGAGGCAATTGGCAAGTAAGGCACTCTTCTAATATCAGTATAAGGAAAGGTGGCAGCAGAGAGAACATAACCTCTAGTCAGCTGTGCCCCAGTGGAGGCCGTGGGGATACAAAAGGGGGTGATATCAGGGGAACCCCCATGAAAGCGAGCCCCCAGGTCAGGGGTGGAGCTAGTAACAGAGAAATAAATCAGTAGGCTGTACAGAGCCCTGCCTTCATAACAGGTATCCCTAAATGGAGAGCATCTGGAGAAAGGGGTTATGCACCCCCACAGTTGACACAAGGACAGTAAAAATCTGATAACAACAAATTATTACAAAACTTGATAGCCCTTAACTTTGAGTCAGGCAGCAGAAGAGCCAGGACCAGAGATGATAAGGGTGGCCCAGGGCCTCTGCTAACATAGAAAAGAAGAGGCCTGACTACTGGGTTTCCTGAGAGTGAGGGCCTGATGCATGGGGGGGGGACACCAGGATAAGAATACCGGCCAGTACCCCCAAAAGTATGGCCCCGCCTCACCACCTATCCCCAAACATAACAAGATAAGTCACCAACAGTACTTAACTTAGGGATTTCAAGGCAGATTGTCCAAATGCTTGCCAGTGGAGTTCAGGTCTGGGGAGACCAAGGTTGTGACAGCAAGCCTGGAGTTAGCTTGAGAACTCGTCGGGGGAGGTCCTGAATAAGATTTCAGGCTGGCCGCTGCTATGTCCACCCATGTTTTACCAGCTTGAGGAGACTGAGGAGGCTGCTGATCTACTGTAGGTGCTGGTTCTGTGTCTATCACCTCCTGCCCTTCAGGGAAAGATGGTTTATGTGCCGCAAAGTGGTTCAGTGTGAAAAATGCTTGCAAGCTGGACCTTTCCTGCACCAAAGGGTCTGCTTCTTGCTCCTGGCTCGAGGGCCTGACTTGATCAGCTGGATGCTGCCACCATGCATGGCAGTGAGAAGGGTGGCACTTCCTAGATCTCGGTGGAAGGGAGGCATCAAAAATCCATGCCTTGGGAGATGGAGCCAGATTCAGGAGAGAAGGGCCATTGCCAGCTGATTCCACCATGCAAGGTGAGCATACATGATCCCCAGAATTTGTAGACCCACGAAATTCAGTCGCATGCATCTTGTGTGGAAAGTTCAGAAGGCTGTCTGGGGTGGTAAAGAGAAGGGGAGACCCACTGTGCATCACACGCATAGTCGCGGGGTACCGAATGGAGAAGGAGTAGTTCAGTTTGTGCAGCAGCTTGTGGACAGTAAAATACTCTTTACACCTATCTGATAACTCCCGTGATTAGTCTTAAAAAAATTTGTATTTTATTTCCCTGCCAGGAAAGCTGGCCTAAGTTCCTAGCAGCCATCACCACCGCTTCCTTCTGGCAGAAATCTAGAAAGTGAGCAAGCAGGGGCCTGGACCTTTCCCCAGGCCAAGGTAGGGGAGCAAGTGAGCAGTGGTCTCTTTTAATTTGGAGCCGGGAGTCCTCAGGAAGGCCAAGAAGCTGTGGGAGGGTGCGTTGAAGGAAAGAGATAGGGTCTTTTGCTCAACCCCTCCGGAAAACCAACAAACCGCAAGTTGTTATGGTGGCTGCGGTTCTCCAGATCATCTACTTTGTCCTGGAGCTGATGAATGGTTTTGGCCTGGTCCCACAGTGTAGCAGTACAGTAAGTTCATGTATCGTTGCATTGTGTGAACCAAGTCGGCGTTCATTTTGAAAAATTCTTGTTTCTATATCCTGCAGTGCTTCAGTGGCAGCATTAAGAGCTGTAGTCATTTGTGCCATTTGGGTTAGAAGCTGGCTAAATATTTCTTCAGTGCGTGCTAGATCTCCAGGTGCTTTCACAGCATAGGCCATCTTGCCAGCCTGTCTCATCGGCAGTCAGGGTGCAACAGATTCTCAGGTGTGAGGAGACACTCACAACCAAAATGCTCATCTATGGTGCCAAATACACATCCCTCTAACAACTGGGCTTTCTTTCTGCAGAGATAGGGTGCGCCCCAATGCAGGATGCTGTAGGATTAGTCCCCTATTTCATGGAGCTGCAGAGATATGCGTCCGTACCAGCTCAAGGCTTGGCCATGCCCCCCGTCTGTCTTTTCTGACAGCAGTGTAGCTGCTGAGCTCGATCTCCCCATTGGAGATTTTGTGGGAGAGCCAGGTTTCAGAGAGGGCGATGACATCAAAGTCATAGAGGGCAGCCCAGGCTTGGAAGGCATCGAGTTTGGCTGGGAAATTGAACGTTCAGGTGGACTATGCTGATGATTCCTTCCTCATTAAGGAGGGGCTGAGGGGGTGGAGGTGATGGGCTGGGGTTAGGATGGATGGTACTTGAGAGGAGTAGGAGGAGGATGAGGGTTCTGGTAAAAATAGAGACAAGATTTAGTACTTGTGTCTTTCAGATCTGCAGTGTTTAGTTGTAATGGTAGGTGCATGGATGGAAAGACACCAGGGCAGTGTAGGGACAGGGGAAAAGAAAGGAAGGATAGAAGGTCATTAGGCTAGAGCTGGACAAAGGGCTGTGGGGAGTTAAAAGGTTTAGTGTGTGGCGAGAGGGTACAATGAGTGGGAGGGGGGAAATTGAGGGGAGGAGTGGTGGGGAGATACATGCAGGGGGGTTAAGATGTAAGAGGAGAAGGAAAAGGATTAACATGGTAAGTGCAGCGAAACAGATGGATGAAAGAATATGAGAGTGAAGTTAAGAACTCCTGAGTGAGAGTGGACAGAATATAGGGGGTGCTGAGTAGGAAGATTAAAGGTCTGTTTAAAGTGTTAAGTAATTAAGGCTGCCAGATGGAGTAGTGGTTAGTGTCACAACCTTTGGTGTTCAAAACCTGGTTGGTGCCAGAAAGGAGACTCCTAGGAAGAGTGGAGTACTGGAGGCAGACAGGGGAGGGTAGGGGTAAGTTTTAGGTGAGATGATTCAAGGTGGTAGAGGAGAAAAGATGGGTGGGAACAGTAAATGCAAGTGTAGACAGTGACTCCTAATGGTCGGAAAGTAAAGGGAGCAGGTGGGAAAATGAGTTGTTAGGAAAAACAACCCCACGTCACATGATCTGTCATGTGACAGGAAGAGCACATAAAGGAAATGACAACCAAGGGTGGGTGTGGTGGGAGGGTGGGGCAGCTGGCAAGCAGCGCTGATGGGCCAACACACTCACAATTTCAATAGTGTTAAGAGGCTCTGTAGTCCAATACCTGAGTTCTGTGTGCTGCAAGCTGCTCTGTGTGATGTACACTCCACTGGGAGTGCTGAGGCAAAATGCCTTCCTGGTC
Organism: Neoceratodus forsteri; assembly: GCA_016271365.2. Taxonomy (NCBI): domain Eukaryota; kingdom Metazoa; phylum Chordata; order Ceratodontiformes; family Ceratodontidae; genus Neoceratodus; species Neoceratodus forsteri. Next base: position 1,211,617,079 of record CM028132.1, read on the forward strand.
CAGAGAAGATGACAGCGCTGACTGCAGGAGGTGAGTATGGGGTAAGGGAGTAAGGGGAGGTGGGTGCTCAGTTGGAGGGTGGGGAGGGGGGACTGGGACGATGATGAGAGACTGTTTTTCTTTTTTACAGGTAAAAAAATAGACGGGGACAGTTTTCTTTATTCACAGGAAAAACAGCATAAATTTGGGTACACTAGGGTGGGCTCCAAGTGTGCCACATGACTTGGGGGGTACATGACTCTGACACAGGGACTATGCACCCCCTATATTGGCAAAAGAAAAAAACATAAATTTGGGCACACTGGGGTGGGCTGCAAGTGTGCCACATGACTTGGGGGTACATGACTCTGACACAGGGACTGGGCACCCACAATGTTGGCTCAGGAAAAAAAATCATACATTTGGGCACACTGGGGTGGGCCCCAAGTGTTCATAGGTTCATAGGTAATACGAGCAGGTAGGTCTGTAGACCCATTATTGCTTGCCACTTTTCATTGGTGATACTCATATTTTCTATCACCCATATATTGATCTAGGGATAATTTGAAGGATTCCATATTCTTACACATAACTATAGACTCTGGTAGGGTGTTTCATACCTCTACTACTCTTTGGGAAAACCATTTCTTTCTTCTATTTGTTTTACATATTTCTCCTTTAATCTTTATTCTGTGTGTACGTGTGTTCTTAACAGACTTGCAATGTTAAACCAATGGTTTCCCATAAATAAATATCTCTGGATGCACGAAAAACCAGACATAGATCACCCCTTATTCGTCTGTAATTCATTGAGTATAGGTTCAAATCCCTCAGTCTATTACCATAACTCTTCCCATATACTAACATACTAAAATGCCAGCAGAATAGGCCTAATGGTCTTTCACGTCTGCTCGTTTGGTCCGCCCCCACCCTGGGAGCTGACCTTGCTGCCCCCCTTGCCTTCTTCAGCTTCTCCCTTCCCAGTTCCAGATATTCTCGCTGCATTGGATTTTGCTTCCTGAACCCTTCCCCTGTACCTGTCCCACCCCCTCTTGAACCCCTCCACCATCTCTGCCTCCACCAGCCCCCTAGGCAGCACATTCCATGGCTCCACCACCCTCTCAGTGAAGTAGCACCTCCTCCTTTCTCCCTTGAATCTTCCCCCTTCCAGCTTCCACCTATGCCCTCTAGTGGCCCCCTCCTCCTTCCTTCGAAGCACCCTGACTGTTCCTCCCCTTTTTACCCCCTTCATGTACCTGAAGACCTCTATCATGTCCCCCCGGTCCCTTCTCTCTTCCAATATGTACATATTTAGCTCTTTGAACCTCTCCTCATAGGTTCTGTCTCCCAAGCCCCAAATCATTTTGGTTGCCCTCCTCTGGACCCTCTCCAGGAGTTTAATATCCCTCTTTAAGTGTGGCCTCCAAAACTGCATGCAGTATTCAAGGTGTAGCCTCACCAAGCAGTTATGCAGAGGGAGTTATCACTTCCCTCCTTCTGGAGGTGATCCCCCTAGAGATGCATCCCAGCATCCTGTTGGCCTTGGCTGCTGCCTTCCTATAAGTCTCCGAGTTGTTCATCTTGTCATCCACCACCACCCCCAGGTCCCTCTCAGCCATCGAGACTTGTAGCATTCCCCTCCCCCGCAGGGTGTACACTTGGCCTGGGTTTCTGACCCCCAGGTGCAGTACCTTGCATTTCCCTGCATTGAACATCAGCTTCCACTTTCTAGACCATCTTTCCAGAGCCTCCAGGTCCCCCTGTAGGGCCACCCTCCCCTCCTCCTCACCCACCACCGCCCCCAGTTTTGAGTCATCTGCAAAGAGACTCATCTCACTCCTGATACCTTTCCTTATGTCAGAGACATAGGCATTGAACAGGAGGGGCCCAAGGACTGATATACTGTATTCATTTTTTTTGGTTACCCTTCTCTGTGTTTTCTCTATCAATACCTCATCCCTTTCGTATTGTGGTGTACATAAAGATGAACAATATTCAAGATGTGGTCTCACAAGTGATCTATATAATGGTACAATCACAGATGGATTACAGCTGTTAATGTTCCTTTATATGCATCCTAGTATTTTATTTCCTAGTTTCACTTTATTTCTAATGTGGGAGTCAAAGGACAAATAATTTGTTAAGATTACTCCCAGATCATTTTCACATGTTGTTTTCCCTGATAAAGTACCATTTAATTCATACGTGAAATTCTGATTTCTTGGGCCTAAATGCATAACTTTACATTTGTCCAGGTTGAATTTTATTTTTTTTTTTGAAATTCAAGTTTATTAGTTTTACAAAATGAAAAGTAACATAATCATTGCATGTATTATGCCAATTGTCCATACATGGTATAAAGAAAAAAAACCCACACTGCAACCCTCCCCACAACCCCTACCCCATCCCCCTCATCCCTCCCCCAGCCCCAACCTCTCCCCCACCCCAGACAAAGTGTGCCAAATCACCACATAACTAAAATTACTAATAGTTCACAGATATAACAACATGCAAGCCTGCCCTCAGAAGAACAAAAGACACAGATAAGAGATAGGAAAGAGGAAGAAATCACATTGGGCATCAGAGGGGAAGCCAGGAGATCATTGGTGTAAGTATAGCGCATATAATTTACCCCACCTTTTATGAAACAAATCCATACGATTACGCAAACTGGCTGCCAACCTTTCTATGTTAAGGTAGGCAGAGAGCTCAGTCAACTATTCAGAATAGGTCAGGGTCAATTGGTCTGTCCAATGCCTAAGGACTAGCCTCTTAACCGCACTGGACACAAGGGCGATATGATACCGGCGTTCAACACAGTCTATGCCAGTGTAGTCTCCTAAAATGCATATTTCAGGAGTGAAAGAATTGGTAAGACCTAGTAGGGGATCTAGATTATCTTGGATGGCAAACCACAGCGGGCTACCTTTGTTACAATACCAAAAATATGCAAGGGATTCCCTTCACTGTGAGAACACCTGGTACAAAGAGAAAGAGCAAGCTTATTGAGCCGAAAAGTTTCTTAGGGTATAATATATATTATTCAAAATATAGTATTGGGTAAATTTAAGCCTGTCCTGAGTGTGGTATCTGTGTAGATCCTTCCAGATATGGGACCAGTTAAAGGTAGAGTCAGGAGTAGGAAAGCCAGATATTAGACCACGTAGGTTTTGGAAATTTTAATCCAGTAAAAGGAGTATATTAACGAAATAGAGTGTGGTTTGGAAGCAAGAGTAAAGATGTGAGAGAGAAAGGGGTAGACCTTGGATTCTCTAACCTGTGTGCCAAATTTTCCAGCAATGAGGTGTCTTAACTGATATATTTTAAAAACCTTATTATTGGGGATGCCAAATTTGGCAAGGATATCAGATGATGAGAGGAGAGATCCTTGATCATAGTAATGTTCTAGATTAGTATCTTTAATATGCGGGAACCATTCAGGGGCAATCACCGAGTTGCCCAGCTTAATGTTGGGATTAAGGGTGATAGGCTGACCCAGGTCAAATTTAGGAGAGATCTTTAAAAAATGTAAACACTGAGAAAGGGATTTAAGGGATGTAAGAACTGTTTGGTCAGTTATCCACTGCGAAAGGACAGAGGTGGGAGTGTAAAAGATGGCGTAAGGATTTAACTTAGATTCCGAAAGGATCAATTTCTCGATTTGAAGCCAAATCGGGGAAAGGGGGTCGGGATGGATTGAGATCCATCTCCCTAATTTAGAAAGGTGAGCGGCCCAATAGTACAATAAGAGGTTGGGAAGTCTAAGACCTCCTTTATCCCTGGGGAGAGATAATTTAAGGAATGAACGCCGGACTCCCTTCCCTCGCCAGATAAATTTCGAGAAAGATACGTGAAACTGTTGCAGATAAGAGAGCGGCAACCAAAGACCTAATAGGTTAAGGGGATAAAAAATACGTGGGAGGATATTCATTTTACCAATATTAATCCTACCCCAAAGGGAAATAGGAAGATTGGACCATCTTAGCAAGTCTTGTTGGATCTGAGTCTTGAGGTTATCCAGATTGAATTTTCTAAGTAAAACCAGGTCTGAGGAATAGTGGATACCCAAATATTTAATCAATTTAGGGGACCAACGCATTCCAAATTTGGTGAGGTCCTGCTTGTATGTATAGGCATTTAAAGGAAAGATTTCAGATTTAGATATATTCAGTTTATACCGAGAGAGGTTACCAAATTGATTAATGAGATATAATGCCTGTTCTAGGGAAACAGCAGGGTGGGTAACATGTAAAAGTATGTCGTCAGCATAGGCTGAGAGGATCAAATCCTGCTGGTGCACCTGACATCCTTTAATAAGTGGGGAAGACTTAAGTTTAATAAGAAGGGGCTCGAGGTATAAATTGAAAAGAAAGGGTGAGAGAGGACAACCCTGCCTGGTACCCGTATGAAGCTGGAACCGCGAGGAAAAAAAACCCATTACAGTATATCTTGGCCGAAGGGGAGTTATACAAAATCTGGATCCATTTGAGAAAGGAAGCTGGGAAACCCATCCTGGTCATCGTGGCCCAGAGAAAAGACCAGTCCACGCAGTCGAATGCTTTCTTTGCATCTAGCGAAACTAGGGCCATGGGGAGATGGGATGTTTGGGCAAGATGAGAAATATGGGAGAGGGTTCTGAGATGATCTGATGGGGAGCGAGAGTGAACAAAGCCGACCTGTTCTGGGCTAAGGAGATGGGTCCAGATTTTCTTAATCCGCTCGGCCAAGACCTTAGCAAGAATTTTCATACCACAGTTTTGGAGGGATATGGGCCGGTAGCTTGCCGGGTCAGTGGGAGTTTTGTCCGGTTTGAGAATTAGAATAATGGTAGCTTCAAGAAGTGTAGAATCTACAGTGATAGAAGAAAAAAGATAATAATAAAGTTTGAGGAGTAATGGGGCGAGTTCCTTGGAGAAAGCCTTGTAGAAATTAGCGGGGAAAACCGTCTGGACCGGGTGCCTTGTCAGGAGCCATAGAGGCAATGACATCCTCTATTTCGGAGAGTGAAATAGGGGCGGTCAGGGTAGTTATGTGGGAAGGTGAAAGTTGAGGAATGTCGAGATCCTTTAAGTATGTTGAGATGTCTGATAGAGGAGCAGGAGAGGAAGGCACACTATAAAGATTTTTATAATACCTCTCAAAGATCCATGCTATTTCTCTGGGAGAAGTTTCAGTGAAGCCAGCAGGAGATTGCATAGCCGGGATTATTCTGGAGCTTTCTAGTGTCCAAAGTCTTAGGGCCAAGAGCTTACCGGCTTTCTCACCGTGCTCAATGTATTTGGCTTGAGTCTTGATGAGACAGTATTCAGCTTTTTCTTTAAGAAGGTCGGTATACTCATTTTTAACTGCCAGAAGGGCTTCAAGGGAGGGCAGAGGAGAGGAAGGGAGATGAGAACTTTCCAGTTCCTTAATTTTAGCCATTAGAAGGGATGCCCGAGACAGTCGAGCCCTTTTCCTTGCTGAAGCAAGCTTAATTAGCTCACCTCTAAGATAGCATTTTAGGGAGCACCAAATGACATCGAATCTAGAGGTGGACCCAAGGTTATTCTCCAGAAAGGAAGAGATGAGGGATTTAATATGGGTCACAGTTTGGGGATCTTTAAGAAGTTGGGTATTAAGCTTCCAAGTAGTGTCCCTTTGAAAATTAGGGTCTGGGGAAATTTTTGTCCACACGATTGCATGGTCAGAGAGAACGATCGGCTCAATGCCAGATTGAAGGAGACCCGGGAGAAGAGTTTTGCTAATCAAAATATAGTCTATTCTAGACCAGGACCCGTGGGGTTGAGAGAAAAATGAGAAGGAACGAAGGGAAGGATTGGAGAGACGCCAGGGATCGCAAAGCCCTAACATGTGCAGGAAATCTATCAGAGACCTTTGGGCTGAAGTAAGTGGATGATTTGAATGAGGATCTTTATCTAACATATGAGATGGTGGGAGATTCCAGTCGCCACCTAATATAATTTGGGAGGGAAGCAGGGCACTAATTTTGTCCGCTAGGGTCATAAAGAATTCGGGACTACCCCCTATTGGGCCCTACACTGAGCCTAAAACCATAGTGTCTCCATTAAGAGAACCCTTGATCAGTATAAATCTCCCCTCTGGATCAGCTATCGTACTATTTACCAGAAAGATGACATATTTTTTAATGAGTATAGCCACACCCCTGCTAGAACTGGACCCATTTGCCACAAACACCTTCGAAAAACCAGACCGAGACAGCCACTTCGTCTCTGCATTGGTTAAATGGGTTTCTTGCAGGAACAAAATATCGGTGTGAAATAAGTCACAGTGTTTGAAAACCTGGGTCCTCTTGACTTTCCCTCTGAGCCCACGCACATTCCACGATGCAATTTTAAGAGAGTTTACAGCCATTTCAAATATAAGGCAGGTACAAGAACAAACAGGTACGAACCAAAGGAGAGGGCACACTTGAAAACCAGAATTCCAGCCTCCCATAGTCTGTCGAAAAGGGATTGCCAAAGGAGTGGTATCTTAGGCAAATGAGATAAAGCTGGGTTAGGACAGTACAGATAAGAGCACAGAGAGGCTGGAACAACCCACCCCCCGCCCCAAATAACACCCCCCAGAAAAACCATCCAACTATATACAATCTGGCACCAGGCATGAACAATCATGAAACAGATGTAGGAACAATGAGAGCCTGAAAACTAGTTCCCCCATGCAAACTCAGAACACATTAAACTATAGGGGTCTTGCAAGACAGAAAATGACCAAAACCCCATAAACCCAGAGGAGAGGGTATTCCCCATCCAACCCAGAGAAATTAAGGAGAAACCTAAACAAGGGACTGGGTTGGCATGCCCCCCTTCCATTAGCTCGCAATGCAACTTCGAGCAGTCGCAAGGGGCTCAGGAGTATCCCCCCCACCAACAGACTGCCTGGCTGAAATCAAGGAGCTGCGACCTTCCAGAAGTAGTCCCAGTACCCCTACCGGTGACAAAAAAATAGAGAAGAAAAAAAGACCCAAGTTGAGGGGATTTACTCACCACCAACGACGGGCCAGGAGGAGGGGGAAGGAGACTGATGAAGTGGATCGCGAGATAGAGGCCCCATCTCGACGAAAGCAAGCTGTTTCCGCGGGAACTCTTTGGAGGCGGGACCAAACCGGTCCATCTCAAAAAACAGTAAGCCGGGAAACAACGCCCACCCCAGAGAAGTTCCAGGTAACTGTGGACTTAAAAAAAAAGTCACGGCCTAAACCAGCATCCGCCCAACCACCCGAAGTCCCCAGTCAACTCAGCGACCCCAGGAGCAGCTAGACAGGTAAGGCTAGACCAGGCAAGTGCCAGGAAGAACTAGCAAGGGTACAACACACCAAATGAGATGCGTTAAAACCCCGCAAGGAAATTTAACCTGGGGACAGCAATTCAGCCATTCATTTTAAACAGATTAGGCAGTTTAGTAGAAAGTTCCTTGTAGGCCAAGTTCGAAGAGTCGTAGCTGTAGGTAGTGCCATCCACGGTAACCTTGAGGGTGGCAGGATACAGCATGCGAAAGGGAATGCCCGCAGCAACCAATTTCTGGATGACGGGATGAAAAGCAGCTCTCTTCGTTCTTGTTTCTTTTGGAAGATCTTGAGCAACACGTAGCTTGGCTGACCCCCACATGATGGACTGCAGCTCTCGAGATTTATTAAAGACATGCTGCCTTTCAATATAACTGAGAAACTTCATGATAATTGGCCGTGGGGAAGAGCCTGGTGGAGGCCGGGCCTTAATGACCTATGTGCTCTTTCCAAGTGGTAGTGGGGGTTAAGGGGTGAAGGGCCCACTATTTTGGTAAGGAATTTTTGCAGAAAGGCAATAAGGTCTGATCCCTCCTCGAGCTCCGGCAGACCCAGGATGAGTAGGTTGTTTCTTCGATTGCAGCCCTCCAGGTCCTCTGTTTTCAGCTGTAGTTTCTTGACTTGTTGAGCCAATGAGGATATCCCAGACTCCGCTGTAAGTTTCCATTGCTCGAGGGAGTATATTCTGGCCTCCGAGTTAGACATCCTCGTTGTAAGAGATGTCAGATCCCCCCGAATAGATTTCAGGTCAGCAGTGATGGTTAGTAGCACATCTTTTAATGGAGCAAGCTCTTGCAGGAATCTCTCTTCGGTGAGAGGGCTAGCTGACTGATTCTTGTCCCCCATTTTATCGGAGGTAGTGCGGGTTGATTCCTTGGTTTTTTAGGCAGCTTTTCCGGCGTGGCAGGTGGTGTATGCCTGATTGTGGCCTGCTTTTTGTCCGCCTCCATCCCCTTGCAGATCGTAGGGATTTGATGAGCTCAACGCCCGAAGGCCGACAGGCGGAGTATGGCTGTGCCGGTAAGGGTTGAATCTTAAAGTTAGCTGGTCGGAAAGTCGCCGATTATGTCGGATATGTTGATGGGAGGGGAGAGCTCCAAACCCCTGCTGCCGCTCAGCAAGCAGACATCACGTGACTCCCAGGTTGAATTTTAACTTGTTCTTTTCTGCCCATTGCTCAAGTTTAAAAAGATCATTCTGCAGCTTATTTGCTGCCTCTTTATTGTTGATAATAGCACCGACTTTGCTGTCATCTGCATATTTACCCAACCAAGCTCCCTCTGAAATTGTCATTGATGTAACCACAATATTGAGAAGTGTTGGCCCCAGAACTGATTCCTGTGGCACACCACTAGTCACCTCACCCCACTCAAAACAGAAACATTGTATACAAACTCTTTGACATCTGTTAGTCAGCCATGATTCTACCCAAGCAATTATGTTATATGGAAGATGCAAATGTACTGATTGTTCTAAAAGAACCTTATGGGATATATAATCAAAAGCCTCAGCATAATCCAAGAATATTATATCCATAGGCAGTCCTTTATCCAAAGCCACACTGACTGGTTCAAGAAAACTTAACAGATTAGTCAGGCATGATCTTCCTGCATGAAAACCATGCTGTGATATATTTGTATACCCATATTCTTTTATGTGCCTAGTTATTTGTTCTTGGATTAAACTCTCCAACATTTTGCTTAAGATAGAAGTCAGGCTGATTGGTCTATAATTTTCAACCATCTTTTTATCTTATTTTTTATGTATTGGTGAAATAGTGGCTTTTCTCCACTCTTTTAGCATCTTGCCCTCGGTCAAAGATTCATTAAACAACATAGTGAGAGGCCCCACTAATTCATTCAAGGTTTTATTTAACTCCAAAAATTGATTAGCATTTTGCTCATAAAAGTGCTAAAACATTGTGAAAATGCATAGCACTTGCCTCATTGTGTTTAACAAACATAACACTTCTAGAAAACCTATATAAATACTTTCTGTACAGTTAGCATTGTCCCAAGGAAAACAATGCGAATCAATTATTTAAAACCCTGTCATTACATAATTCCTTAATGAATTCAGGACTTATACCATCTGGTCCAACTGATTCATCAGTTTTTAATTTTTTTAATTTTATCCAAAGCATCTTTTTCTGTTAACATTGATATTTTACCAGGCTCTTCTTTTCTACCTATCAATATATTTTGCTGTTCCTTGGGTTGATATATACTCAAAAAATAGCTATTTAATATGTTAGCAATATTTTGTTCATCATTTATAACCCATGCTTCTATTTGTAGTGGCCCTATACCCTTCTGGTCTCCCTTAAGTGACCCAACATAACTAAAGAATGTTTTTTATTATCTTTTACAGCTGTAGCCATTCTTTCTTCTGCCTTTTGTTTTGCTTTCTTAATCAATCATTTGAGTTTATTAGTTTCTTTTTTGTAATTTACCCAATTCAATGCTGATTGTTTCTTTTTATATTTTGAGTATTTTTTTTCTTTCTACGTTTAATGCTGGTTGTTTTGGTTTTTCCCCACCATACTGGCTTTCTACCTTTCTTATTATATTTAATGGTTATATTTAATGGTTTCATGCAGTAATCAATTTTGGATTTAATTTTTAATCACATTGTATGCATGTCTGATTTTTCCAGATCCTTTTCCCAATTCCACTTACATAAAAACTGTTTGATTTATAATCAGCCTTATTATAGTTGTTAGTTTTGGTTAATCCTCTATTTATTTCCTTTTCCACATGGCCCATTATTACATTATGATCACTATTACTAATAGGGTCCATTACAGTAGTGCTAATTACATTTTTTTTTATGTAATGATTTTTGCCACCTGCTGCGGCACACTACCAGCTTTTTTGGGGGGGGGCATACAGCCGCTGTCTCCAACCATCCAGAGAACTGGGTAGCTCAGACTGCACCCAGGAGGATCCGGAACAGCCGTCTTGCCTTCCCACTGGAGGGCTGTTCCTCTGCCTCAGCCAGCCAGGACAGCCTCGAACACTCCCTGACAGGATTCCACCAAAGTTCTCCAGTGGCTCAGAGCTTGGCCATCAAGCTGCACAGTCACACCCAGCCATTTTACTCCAATTGGTCCCCTGGAACACGGACGTGCACTGACGTCCAGGCACAGCGTGCCAACATCCACTGCGTTCCCCGTCCAGATCGCCAGCATTGTAGTGCCCCTGAGCATCCCCAGGAGCCACTACAGCGTGGCAAGATTCCCCAACCCACCCCAGGACTGGGAGAGTAGTCTACAGATGTTCAATCCCAGTCCTCCCCTGCCGACCCCCGACGGCCTGGGCTCGTTACTGAACCTGGGTCTCCGGCGTGGCACGAAGTGTGGTATCCAGCACCTCAACCCTCAGTGCCACCGGGCTGGCTTATGCTAATTACGTTTGAATCTAAATTACTTAACTCGAGGTCTAATATGTTATTGCCCCTAGTTTTTGATGTTACATATTGTTCCAACACCTTTTGAACTATTATTTCTAGAAATGTTTTTTCTTGATTTGCAGACCTTAGCAAAGTATCCCAATTAATAGTAGGGAAAATGAAATCCCCAAGTAAAATATAATCGTCACTAATTATCATATTATCGATGGCTGCCAAAAACATATCATTGTCATCTTTATTTAGATTAGGTGGTCTACTGTATATCCAAGGCCTAAAGTTATACCACTTGTAACAGTACCAGTTCTTACCCCCATTAATTCTACATTGGTAGAAACTGATGATTGCATTGTTATTTCATGTGCTGTTACATCATCAGCTACATATATAGCTATCCCCCCACCCTTTTTACCTTTTCTGTTTTTATAAAATACATTATAACCTGGAATATCAACCCCCCAATCACCATCATTCATCCATGTTTCTGTTAAAGCACACACCTGCATTTTATGGTAATATAACATTGTTTTCAGTTCATCAATCTTATGTCTTAAGCTACTCACATTGGTTAGTAGTATATTTAACTCCCCTTCATTTTTTTTTCTACTCATACTTCCCAGCTGTATGTTTTCTTCTATAGAATTTGTTTTACTCCTTTTGTGTGTTTTATGTTTTTCATTAACGGTATGCTTACCAGTATGCAAATCCCTTTCCCCCAATCCCATTAGTTTAAAGCTTCTTTTATTTGTTCTGAAAACAATTGTCCCATCACCTCCTAACCTGCTGAGATGTAACTTGTCATGACTGAACATAATACTTTGATTTTTGAAAAGCTCCCAACTTTTTATGCATCTAATGCCCCTCATTAGACTCCATTGTCTAATCCAATTATTAATTTTTTTAAATTTTAATATTAATCATATTATTCATTGTAGGTATGGGAACATTTCTGATATTATTAACTCACGTTTATTCTCTGTAATCCTTCTTTGAATTTCATTGATGGCATTAAAACTGTCATGTACTTCTGATTTTTTTACATCATTAGCTCCTATATGAACCAGCACCAATGAATTCTCAGGTGCTTTTGTCATTAAATCTCCTGTAATGGTAATCATATCCCTTACTCCTGCACCTGGAAAAGAACTACTAATTACTGACTGTTTACTATTTTTTGTTGTAGTATGGTTAGTGTACCTAATGACTGAATCACCAAATATATATACATTTCTATTGAGCCCTTTAGGTTCTATGAGTGCTTTATCAACTTGTTCATTCATGTCATTTTTGTCCATGTTATTCCAATTTTCCTTGGCCATCCCTAATACATTATCAGTTTCTATTTCAATATCTTCCATTAATTGTTCCAAGGGTGAGAAGCTATTATTAATTGGTATCTCAAATTGCATTGTCCTTCTCCCCTTTTTAGTTTTATTTGTCTCCAAGGGCATTGGTTCCAATTCATTACTTACATCCCTATTTCTTTTACCTGCAGGCCCTATTCCTCTCACATCAGGCAGATAATCCTTAACATTTACCTGCTGTTTACTAACATCATCATTCTCAAAACATTTAACTTGTAATTCTAGTCCTATTATTTTAATTCTTAATTCTTTCAATTCAACACACTGTTCACACATAGTCTCAAACACTTCGGCATTTACATTTATTTGGAATTTGTTACAAACACAGCACCTAACTCCTATTTCCCCTCCAAGTAATGTCACATACACATTATCCATCTTACTAACTATATCTTCCTGGAATTGAATATACATACTATTCCTTTTAGAATCCTCCCATTTTCCCCATTTGACGCCACTGGCCTCTGCCCGCATCGCCTCCGCTCTGCGCTCACTGCCATTCACTACGGCTCGGTTTTTATAGCAGGCAAATGCGTAAGCAGCAAGTCCAGTACTGGAGGGGTGTTGCCTAGCAACCCCTTTGTTACCTCCTGACTCATGCTCTGGCTAATATTCTGTCTAAAAAGACAGAATAGCTAACCAGTGGTACTGTGCTAAAGGGCTGCAACAATTTGTAGTTGTACACCACAAACAGCGCCTGTCTGGTAACAGCCCTCGGCTCCTCTCAGCAGTAAGAGGAACACAGGACACATACCCAGAGAGCTGGTACACCCAATCTAAGCTGTGTCAGCTACTTAAAATACTGATGAAAGGGCTCATGCGCCCATAAAACAAACTTCAGACACTATTTTGAGGGTGAAACAATACTCAAATGTTTAATTACAAGGTCCAAAATTGCATGCCACATGACTGAGGGGGTGTACATGATGCCGACATGGGGACTGTGCACCTTGATGTCAGTGTGGGAAACATAAAAATATAAATCTGGGCACACTGGGGTGGGTTTCCAGTGTGCCACATGAGTTGGGGGTACGCAATGCTGACACAAGGATTGGGCACCCTGATGTCGGTGTAGGGATGGGGAATGGAGGGAGCAGGGAGGACAGCTGCAGTGGGAGGAAGCATAGAAACATAGAATATGAGGGCAGATACGGACTGCTTGGTCCACCTAGTCTGCCCATTTCCCTACCTAATGGATAAGCTATAGATCCTAGTTAACCAACAGCCTACTTCCTCCTACCCCCCCACTAGATTTGCCTTATGTCTGTCCCATGCATTTTTGAATTCCCCACTATTTTTGACTCCATGACCTGCTCAGGAAGGCTGTTCAATGCATCCACAACCCTCTCCATGAAAAAATACTTCCTCACATTACCTCTGAGCCATCCCCCCTCCATCTTCAAATTGTGCCTACTTGTTCTTGCACATCTCTTTTTCTGAAAGATGCCCCCCTCTTTCTCCTTTCCTCAAGTGTATTCATATTAAGCTCCTTTAGTCTGTCTTCATATGTCTTCTGGTGCAGACCCTGCACCATTTTGATTGACCTCCTCTGGACAGCCTCCATCCTGTCTATGTCCTTGTGGAGATGGGGTCTCCAGAACTGCATGCAGTACTCCAGATGAGGTTTCACCAACTGTCTGTGCAGAAGGATAACTACTTCCTGTTTTCTATGGTGATGCATCTCCCTATGCAGCCCAGTATTCCCCCCACCAGGGAGTGTGAGGGTTTTCTTTGCTGCTGGTGCTGGCAGGGAGAGGGGAGGACAGGAGCAGTGGGTGGGTGTGGGAGGAGTGCCATCCAAAAGATGGCAGTAGTGATGCACCTGCACATGCACGGCACTCACACATGCGTAGTTGCAGTGAATGGCATTCAGCCATTCACAAGATGGTGGCACTAGCGGAACTGCGCATGTGCACAAGTCATGCATATGCAGTTCTTGCCTCAGAATGCAGAAGTAACAGCCAAATAGTGCGACTGTTACTCCGTAGTGGCCGATTGTGGTGGAGTGTTTCAAGCTCCATTGGGCTTTCAGAAGGATACTTCCAAAAGTCCAATGGAAGGTGCCATGATAGGCCATTTTAAGACAAGACATGCCAAAACGCAGTAGGCTCCTCTCACTGTATGTGTCTGGAAGGGAATCATAAAAGCTTCAGTCTTCAGTCTGATTTTGTTTTCTATTTACTTGAACAGCTTGTGCAAATTTCTTCATAATGTTTATTATCAGCTTTGTGCTGATAATATGGTTATTTACTAGGCATGTGCAAATACCTTTTCCTAAATATTTGGCTGAATATTTGGTATCCAGCAGCCAAATATTCAGAACAAGGTATTTGGTATTCAGGTGACTAATAAAAGAAAAAGAAGAAAAAAAAAACCCACCCTCCTTTCATAACCCAAATCTTGTTAAATACAACCCCCATCTCCACCCTCTTTCAGAATCACAACCACACCCTCCTCCCCAGTACCTCCAACTGGATAATTTGTAATATATTTGAAACAAGATCCCCTGATGGGCGAATGACACAACCTACTCACCTCCACAGCCAACCACCATCTTTCTTACTGTAGTGCTCAATTGTGCTTAAAAGGTACTGTTTAAATGCTCCCCATTCTGGCAGCACCTTACTCAAACCTTCCTCCCCCTACACACAATTCTTATGAGAAGGCGACAAGCACAACCCACCATCCCCCTTGGCCAGCTGCTTTTTCTTGAATGAAAGCAATTTTACACTTGTTTGTTCTTTAATAGTAAAACCAACCAGCTGATCACCTGATAATAAGGGAAGACCTGGAAAGGTTGAAGAGATGGTCAAAGGTTTGGCAACTAAACTTTAATGCCAAAAAGTGCAAAGTAATGAACATATGAGCCATAAATCATAGACCAGAATATAGGCTAGGTGGTGGTGGAGAAAGCAGCAGAAAGAGACCTAGGTGTGTTAATATGGAACAACTTTGAAAGCATCAGCATAGTATATGATGGCTGTTGGTTTAGCAAATAAGATGCTAGGCTACAAAAGAAAGGAGAGCAGTAGCAGGAGATAGGAAGTGATACCATCCTTGTACAGATCTCTGGTTACACTGAACTTGGAATACTGCAGTTTTGCAGCCGAAAAAGGAGGAGGTGCTAAGGAGAGCACCTAAAATGATGCAGGAACAGTAGTGCTGGTCATATAGAGAGAATGTAGAAGACCTCAATATGTACACATTTAAAGGTGGAAGAGAGAGGGGAGACATGATACTGATGTTAACATAACTCTGCAGGATAACCAAGGTGAACCGCAGGAAGTGTTTCACACTGAGTAGGAACATGGGCTCCAGGGGTAATTCCATAATGTTGGTGGGGGAGGTTGAGAAAGGGCACCAGGATGTTTTACTTCATGGAAAAGGTAGAAAAAAAATTGAACTGGCTTCCAGAAGAATTTGTATGCATTAGAACAGCTTGGGGTTGAAAAGAGGGTGGGACAGACACATAGGTAGAGTTGGGGTGGGGTGGGACAGCTGAGGGAGGGATGGGGAAATGGCTGCTGGGGATATTTCCCACTAATGGGCAGGTTTTGTATAAACAGGTTGGGCTTCAAAGCCTTTATCTTTTGACAATATCTATGTTTCTATGTTTAATTCTATAAATACTAGGGCAAGATTTCAAAATGAACCATCTGAGATCCACCAGTCACTATTTTTAAACAAGCATTTGTCAATGCCAAATGTTGACTGCTTTGCTCCGTTGAGCTCGCTCAGTCCCCCTACCTCACCCACTCATTCTGTTTCTCTCAGCGCTGCAGGCTGCCCTTTGTACTGGGCTCCTGACTGTGTTGGCACCTTTTTCTGCCCAGAAAGAAATCTGCAGCAGTCCCGACAGAGCTCAGTTGAGCTCGGTCACTCCCCCTCTCTCACTCGCTCAATCCTAATCTGTCCCAAACATTGATTTCTGAAAGCGACCGTGGTATTCTATGCCAGCAATGTGAAAACACATTTCAGCCAGGATGTGAAAGATGACAGCTGTACTGTTCATAAGGAGGTGTGAAAAAATGCCAGTGTTGAAAATCTGGCGTAAAAATATTACTAATTTGCGAAGTTACAAGGGCGCGTGGAAACTGCACAATGCACCCTTGTAACACAGTCATTTTATGGAGTTTCATCACAAAATTTTCAACATAGGCATTTTAGGACCTCTGCTCCTGAACAGTGTCACTGAGATTTTCGTAATGCATCCCGAACACTGATTTCCCACAGCACCCACTCTATTCTGCGCCAGAAGTGCAAAAACACATTTCGGCCAAGATGTGAAAAATGACAGCTGCACTGTTCATAAGGAGGTGCGGAACAATGGTAATGTTGAAAATCTGGAGTGAGAATATTGCAAATTTTCGAAGTTATGAGCGTGCATAGCAACTGCACAATGCACACTCGTAAAACAGTAATTTCTTGGATTCTTTCCACCAAATTTGCAACTTAGACTTTTTGAGAGCCCACCTCCTGAACACTGGCACTGTCATTTTGTTAATCCATCCCAAAAGGAGATTCCGCACAGTGACTGCGAAATCACCTTTCTGGGCTGAATAATGCAATGACAGTGGCTGAAAACCCCATGTTGAAAATTTGGTGCCAAAAGTCCAAAAAATGCCAGAGATATGCATCAAAGTTTAAAAAACCCTATTTTTGCCATTATACAGCTTACCGGCATTTCCTCAGTTCACAGTCGGCTTTGAAGAGTGCAGACATGTTCCCGGTCCACCGAAGATCATTGCGCTGGACTCCGCAGGTAAGTATGGGGTGAGGGTGGGGTATGGGGAGACAGGGTGTGCAGAGGGTGGGCATGGGTTGTGAAAGGGGGCAGGGAGATGGCGAGGGTCTGTTTTCTTTTTTTACAGCTTACTAAATACGAAAAAAACATTGTGGAACATGTTTTTTTTTTACAGGACCATTTGGCATGCTAGGGTGGGCTCCCAGCATGCCAACACAGTGTTTTTTGGGGGGGCAGCTCTAGCTGACAGGGGATTGGGCACCCCTGTTAGCACAAAAGGGGGGCGCAAGAGCCGAGGGGATTGGGCACCCGCACAACTGCGTGTTTGGAGGGGAATTGCCAAAGGGGAGTGAGCGTCTCTGTTGGTAAATGAAACTTTATGGGAGACATAATGCAGATGGGAGGGGGCTCCCCCATCGGCAACATGAATGTTATTGTTACAGGCACTGAAGACAACAGGGATTGGGGCCCCTGTCAGCACACAAACAATGTGGTGGGGGGGCACATGCTGCCAAGGGGGATTGGGCACCTCCTCGACATGGGGTGTTCACTAATATTGTTTGGGAACACAGTGGCAAGCCGCTGCCATGTTCAGAAACAATATCACAGTACCAAGGTTCCGCCCAGCAATGACAGGTCACTCCCTCATTGCAGCAGAATGGCTTATGCTGCAATGATGAGGCGGCCCCTGAATACAGTGGCTGAAACCTTACAAGGTTGTGGCACACTGGCTGAACTAGTGTCAGCAGTAGCGTGCCACCCCATTGGCAAAAGCGGGCCAAGCCTCCAAAGGCTGTGGGGGCACTGGCCACAACAGTGCCATGCCTCCACAGCCTCCTTCTGCAGCAAGCTGCCATAATATGTTTCTTTCGCATGTGTGCAATCAACATACAAAGGTAATCTGTACAAACTATTAGACCAGCTATTAGATTATCTAATTACATCTGAATGTTGTGCCCAAAAAAGACACAACTGTGGTAAAAAGATGCAAATAATATTTGCTGTAATTTGTTGTACCAACGTTTTGTTGCAAACTGACCCATCTTTTGAAAATAGCAGCAGGGCTGCTCAGGCACAGTATGGCTGAATGCAGATGCAGAAGTGTTTCTATCTGCATCTGACCTCTTTGAATTCCTGATCTCTATGTCCAAGAGAGAAAACATCAGTAAATCTGGATCCTGTTTGATCCTATGATGAGAGAGAAAAACAACAATTAAGTATTTAACCCAGCACAATAGCACTTTTCAAATGAAAATACAAAAAACTATATAAACTATTTCAAGTGAAGGAGACAGGGGGTGGTGGGAAAGATGAAAATGACAAGGTGGGAGATTGTATTTGGAGGAGTAAAATAACAAGAAACTGAGGAAAAGAAAAGGGAAGGAGAAGAAGAAAGTAACCGAGTTAACTCCAGTGCAATTTATGGCCTTTCTGAATGTAACCCCCATGCCACTTTTAGTAAGTTGGACACCCCCCCCCCATAAACAGGAGTACTACCCACATACAGTATGGCATACCATTTACATTTAGCAGAAATTTCAAGATTGGTACCACCCTTGGCATCAGGATGTATACCAGGCTCATTACTAGAGGAAGAGGGGTGGGGGTACAAGAACAAAAACATGAACCTTTGTAACTACAACCAGGTTCAGGGTAGAGGTTGCTAGGCATATGCTAGATCTAAACTGCTGAGGGTGCCCCAGTAACTCCACACCAGAAACAAGGATTTGAATGTCCAGAACAGTAGCTGGGATTTTGCAGTATGGCTTTATTTAACAGATGGTACTAAAGCTTCAATGGACTCCCAAGGGTTGGTCATGGCACACAGGTACACTTGCAGAATTCTTCTTGCTAGGCAGTACACTTTTCCAGAGAAACAACAATCCCTTTCTCTTCCCGTGGTGTATGAACGTGGAACTGTGCCACACACCAGAACACATTCCCATTCTCCCAGAGTGTATTTATGTGAAACTCTGCTATACACTCACAACATCTTCTTTCCAAATTAGTTTTTACTTGTGGAACTATGCCACACACCTGAACCCACAGCAATGGCCCTTTGCTCTTGTAAAACTGGTGCCCTTACATGAATCAGTTAGCTCTGCCTTGTAAGCTTCCAGATGGTGTTCCTCCCACCCTTTGCCCCAATCAACAGTCTCTGCCATTACTTTCAGGGTTACACCACTGAAGCCTCCATTCCCCACTGAAAGGTTAAAGACTCCACATTTTCTGTGCTTCACACACTTGGTGAACAAGGGGCCCTGATGGGTGTGATCTAACTTTATCTGTGGGCACACACACACCCCCAGGACAAAAAAAAAACTAAATGGAGAATGTGTCTCCCAGGTAGTACTCACAGAAATAGTTGCTCCTTCCTCTAGGCAAGGAAAACAACCGAAACAAGTTTTCATTCTGTTCTCATTGCTTTGTTGCCCCTTCCTCTAGGCATGGGAACAACCAGAAGAACACATTTTCCCTTGGTAGCTTGTCAGAACAGTCTCTCACAAGTTTTTTCCAAAGGCAGCTGTAACACACTAGGACCTTCAAGGGATTGCCCCTTGGACTCACTGACTAGCAATCCCTTTCATCCCTCCTAGAGTGAAAATCAGGAAATTCTGCTGAAGAAAGGTCCCCACCACTTCACTGGAAGCTGGAAATTGTAATCCAAACTAGGGTGAGAAATCTTGGGCCCTCAACTCAGAGATCACTGGCAGAGATCCTGCCACTCTCACTTCCACACTGGTCTCCAAACTCAGACTAACTCAGACTAACTGAACACTCTAAGGCTCCGCAGAGCAGCTGTGCCAGGAAAGAGTTATGCTGCTGCGAGAGTTCCAAATGACATAATCATTCTTCCCTCAGGCTAGCTAAGTAAACAATGATGTCATTGTGTAAGAAGCCCCTAATGAGCTCCTTACCAGCTGCCTGCTACCTGCCTAACACTAACACTGATAGGATTCTAGTAACCCCAGGGGACTGGGTGATTACACTCACTGCAACCAGACCACTGGCTGTCTGCAGCCAGGTTATGGCCTAGTACCAGGCCATCCTTCCTCTGTGCTCCCTATGGGGAGGGTTGATCAGGTCCTCCCCTACCATGCGCCAGGCACAGGCAGGTAACACTAAAGGACAGAGGCCTGCTGAAGAAACTTCAGCTCCTATCTTACTACTGTACTATCTATAGGTTCTCAGTGCCTCCAAGAAACTGACGCATGTCCTAACAGACAGCATTGGTGACCCCTATCCAGATTCAGGACCACCAACTTGCCTTTCCCCCTAGCTCTCTAGGAAAAAAGCTGTCTGATCTATGCTACCTACTAGGTGCCCAAACCCAAAATCATTTTACACCAAAAACACTATAGCCCACTTTAGAAACATGCATTGCATTACATTTCCTAAAATCGAAGAACTACAAAAACACTTTATACCTGCAAAGCAGAAAAAAATGGTTAAACATTATACCGCACAGTTATGCAAAACATAGCAAATCTACACAAAGAGGACTCCGATGAGTCAAACAAAAGTTCTCTTCTGGTCTGCAAAAGAAAACATTACAAAACACATTCTGCAAACAACACAACTTGCAAAACCAAAACAGTAACAAAAACCCTCCCACTGTGGATACTACATAATTCCAAAAAAGCATTTTAAAAGGAGTTTTCTATAAAAGTACAAAAATAGAAAACATAAGAACATTTACAAAAACATTTTGGGGGAGGGAAACCCTACAAGTCCTAAAATCTAGGGAGGAGTCCAGAGTGCCAAGACACTACTGTACACATAAAGTCTCTTCTAGGCCAGAGCCTGCTGAAACACAGTTCTTGGACAGGCATATAACCTGCCAGCACTAAGTCCAGTTTAAAAATGTCTATAGGTGAATAAAGTTCCAAGGACATCCTCAGTGGTAGGGAAACAGCGAAATTAAAATGAAAAAAGTACCTTACAAGTTTCTAGGCGACAACTGGATGTCAACATCACCTATCTGGACCTGCAGCCTGATGATCTTCAGATACTGGACAGACGAAATCTTTGGATCAGATGCTTCCACGTCCTCCCATTGGACCCAGACTGGAAATCTTCTCCTACTGCTGGGCTGATGAACCTGGATGTTGCTGTAGATGAACCTGGATGCTGCTGCAAACTAACCTGGAACACCAGAAGAACAGCACCTCTTCCCGGGTTGCTGCTTCTTCGGTGGCAGATGCTGAGCTGGCACTGCTGCATTTACTTGGCAAGCAGGCAAAATGACTGATGAGTGACAACATTGTGGGTAGTACCACTCAGGATGTGGGGCAGAGACTGTTTCCCCATCTGTACGAACCATAGAAACACTGTAAAATGTCTATTGGCCAGACTTGTCCACAACTCTCACTGCATCAATTAACAAAAGTCCTGCCATGCTTCCAGAATTGAAGTCTTTCATTACACACTTTTACTCTGATGAATTTGATCTCTTTCAGATGCAGGTTGGCATAGACTACCTCCCACAGCCAGGCATGCCAGTTTTCTTCAATTTCTTCCCAGCTTTTGTGAGACAAGAAAGGATAAGTCTGTCCACTCACTCACAGCACGTCTTCAAACAATTCTCTCTCTTCTTTGCTGCTTTTGACCATCTCCAAACCAGTGGCACAGCTTGGGGATGGCCGTTCCTTGTTGAGTCAGTTTCGAACACACAATGCAGAGTAAAAGCAGTCCACCTCTACATTTGTTGACACATCGCTAGAGCCTCCTCCACTTCTGTCTCAGGAGGCTCCACTGAAGCCAATGCTAATGGCAACTCACTGAGTCCCACCATAGCCATTGCAGCTTCTTCTTCTTCCACAATGTCTGCCCAGGAACCAGTGTCAAGTCTTCACTGCACTCAGAGGCACTGGCCTCCCAACAAAATGCTTCTTCTGCCTCAGACTCTCCTATGAGGCTTGGTCTTGGGCCTTTCGCCCAAGGAGTTACAGAACCTGCATTTGCAGCATCCAAATCCACCCTTTGTGGCATGGAAAAGTCCTTGTCATCCTGGCCTTGCAGAGAATCTGCACAGACATTCTCCAAAATTCCTTGACAAACTCAATGGGGTCTCTCTCTGACTGCACCCAGCCTGCTGCTGTTCTGATCTGACAGGTGCCCCTGCCAATGTCCAAGTTGGAGCTTAATGAATGTGTTTTGTTTTAGCTATCATTGTGCCACCTGACTCACTCATTCCAAATTTCTTTTGACAGTGCAATGTGGAATTAGCAGAACATCTCTCCCCGGCTTCATGCACACAATACACACATTAACAGGAAAATTTGGTAAAGGCACATCGGATGGTGCTGACTCACAATTATACAGATGTTCAAAGTGAGCTAATTCTTGTTCTTGCTGGGTAACCCACTCCCTGGCATGAATCGAGTAGTGAGGCCTCTGCTGTGCCATTTTCTGTAAATACTGTAAACACACAAGTCCCCAATTACTACTTTTGCAATCACATTGAGATTTGGCTTTAACACACTGGTACAGTTCAAGAACAGGCTGCCTGGCTTTTGCATTTTTGTTCCACAACAATTAGCACAACCACTTGAAACTTTGTTTGTATTTGAAACACTGTCCAAAATGGCACTGCGTTGTTTACTTTTAGCTGACTACACCCCAAAATGGTGGCTGCAACATTTCCATTACACTCAGTTCAAAACTGCTAGAAATCTTGTTGGATATTTTGCATTTTAACTAATTTTCTCAAAGCACAACTTTACTGTTACTTTTCCTAGCCAGCACATTTATACTGTCACTACAATCCTTTTGGACCTGATGGATCATCCTGCCTTAGAGGTAACTCTCTTTGAAACAGTTCTTCAATACACAGTCCAAATTCAATGTTCACAAAACTCTCTCTCAGTTACTTTGCTGTATTTGCTCATTACAGTTCTTACAGTTTCTGACTTTCAGCACCACACTTGAGCAATTATATGCATTATTATAATTTGGAAAGGTATGCCATCTATGTCATGTTAAGAAGGAGTCTTATCACTGTAACCCCCCTATCAACTTGTGGTTTACCTTAATGACTTCCTTGGCTCTATCCATGAGCACTGCCAGGCTGGCATCCTGTATAGGTAATAAGTCCAGAGGTATTGATTTGTTTCTGTTGAGTTGTGTGAGAGTGCCATGCAGTGCCTATGTGCCTATCCCTTTAAGAATTCAGCCAGTGTGTGTATGGTAAATCGTCTGGGCTGAGTCCGAGTGCTTTAAGGCTTGTGACCTGCCAGACACCGCTTTAATTTGCTCCACTCTGAAGTCAATAAAAGAGCAGAGAGAGCTGGAACTAGTACTGTAGCTAGTTATTTCTAACTGGCTGTTTTATTTATAATTTGAGAGTTTGTTTGACCTGCTTTCCTTGCAGCTTTGCCTTTCTGAATGGGTACCACCATGTTAGGTCCATGACTTTCAGTAAGTGGACCAATAGGACTCAGGGGACTTCAAAGGGTCCTTAGTCAAAGTGCCTTGTGGGAAGGAAAGACTGCAGTTTTTGTAGTTTTCAGGTTGGAACCTAAACAGAACTAAAGGGGGCACCCAGGTTGTGATTGACAGCTCCCCCAGCCAACCATCATTCTGTAAACCCAGGCAAATGCCCAGAACTGTTAGAGACAGTGGATCAGTTGTAGTCAGAGTTTGAGAAGTAAGAAGCTCGAGCTATTGAAGAGTCACTCCAGAAGGAGCCTAGGCGAATCGGTGGGAGAAGGCCCTACTTGTCTCCTTGCCACTATTCTCCCATTTGGGGACTGTCTATTGCAGAAGTCAGACTAATCCAAATTGTGACTTTAAACTGCAGCAGAAACTCCAAAGTATTTGAAGGTACAACCTGAGATCTGGACTGAGAGGAAGCTCTTCCCTGTATGGCCTCCAGCCTATCCCAACAAAATGGGTTCATGGCAGACAGTTCTTGCCAGATGAACCAAATTACATTTTTTGACTGGGTGACAAAGGAAGTGGACAAGGGCCACCCAGGGGACCTTCCATACTTTGACTTCAGCAAGGTCTTCTTTAAGTGAAGACTCCAGAACTGGACACAGAACTCCAGGTGGGGCCTCACTAGGGACCTGTAGAGTGGAAGGATCACCAACTTGCTTCTATTGTCAAATCCCCTTCCTATGCATCCCAACATTTTGCTGGCCTTGCTGTAACCTCTGTTACATTGGCTGGATTGCTTAAGGGTGTCCAAGATGATACCCCTAAGTCCCTTTCTTCACATGATGTACAGAGCTGGACTCCATTTAGCCAGTATTGTGTCCTGGGGTTACTTTTCCCCAGGTGCATCACCCTACACTTCTTCACTTTGAACTTCAGTTGCTAGACATTTGACCCACTTTCAAGCCTTTGCAGGTCCTTTTAAAGGTCCCTAACTGCCTCTACACTGTCTACCTCACCACCTAGCTTGGTGTAATCTGTAAATAGGGCTAGCTTTCCCAGGATTCCTTCACCAATGTCACTTATGAATACACTAAATTGGACCGGGCCCAGGACCAATCCCTGGGGTACACCACTAGTGACCTTGCCCTCCTCTAACCTCACTCCATTTACTACCATGCTCTGCTTCCTGCCCTTTAGCCAATTTCCTACCCAACTGACTATACTCTTGGCTGTGCCTACGTCTTCCATCTTTCTCAGCAGGCACTGTGAAGCTTTTCGGTCCAGAGGTTGTTTGAGGCTGATTTAACATTCAAGAGGTTTGTTCAGTGAATCGACTGCAATAGCAACCCTCACTGAACCAATCTGTGTGAGGGAAAGTTTAATGCTGTTCTTGTTAAATGTGCTGAATGTTCACCATGGGTTGAGGCCTGCTTGCCCAGGGCCAGAGTGTTATGCCTGCTGGAGGCTTCACCAGCAAAACAAACTGAACTTTGCCAAAATGATCATCACATCTGGGACTCTGCCAACTTGGCCCAGACTGACTGTGTTGCACCAGAGACTATCTTCAGTGAGAGATCAGCTTTGGGGATCCAGCCCCTATGCAGAGACAACTCACAGGTTGCAGCCACCTGGAGGGAAAGGCCATGAAGAGGAGATGTGTTGTGTTGGCCCTGCTTCCCATGCTCATCAGTGAACTACATGAGGGCTCCATATCTCCCAATCCATCACAGCCCACAGGTAGCGTGAGTAAGTCCAGGGTAGCTCCCTGCAACACATCCTTTAATTGTCTGTGGTATCATCTGATTATTAAGATAATTTTCTAGGTTACAAGAGACTGGGCCAACTGGCCAGGATTTCAAATAATCCAAGCTCTGTTGTGCATGCTAAATGCCTTTTCTTTACATTAAGGGCCCAACAACAGCTGCAACACTGGCCACCCCTGGGCAATGCCTCTGGCTAGCTAGTATACTATCCTGGGTAACCAGGGTTGTGGAACTGATTATGTGGGACTGAAAATGCATGCCAAATAACTTGAATTCAGTCAGTATAGTACTCACTCAACTAAAGTCATGCCCCTTTGTTGTTCATGACCCCTTAATAAATCTGATTATTGTTTCATGTTTAACCTGCTTCATGAGCATATTATTAGTTGGGTTACAATACTGAAAGTGTGTACTTCCTTTGCTAACCTTATTTTTACTGGGGTTCCAGGGCAATTGCTGATGGTCAGACCCTGATGGTAAGTGTAGTGGATGTGTGCATATTATTAATGTTACTTGCTGATTGTGTGTTAACTGCTGTTAAAGGTACAAAGCCACTAGGAGGGTCGGTGGGTGGTTATACTTCCCTGAGGGCTATAACAGGTTAAATATATATCCCATTCCCCACTAGTGCTACTCTGTGTGGAGGCACCTTAAAACCAGATCCAGGCCCCTCAACCTGTGGTCAGAATTACAGGCCGGGGTAGTAACCTTAGAGACAGTGTCACCTAGAGGTTACATCTCTGAGGCACTGCTAGGATTAAAGCCCCCCCAATGGCAAAGATACGAAATTGCAGTCAGTTATAAATTTCATGCAAAATTTGTAATGGAGAGTCTTGCTGAAGCTAAATTGAATATTTCCCACCACAAAATGGTTGGGCACCACATATTGGGGTGGAGTGAGGTGGAAAGGATTGATCCCCACCATGCTTTACTGTTGCTGGATATTCCCTTAGGGAACATTAATGCTGTTATAGAGGAAACTGTGGGTAAGGTCAAGTGTTTGAGAAAAGTTTCAGTGTGAGGGCAGCATGCTGACCTGTTTGAACAGGCAATAATGGTCCTCATTGCTTGTAGTGTTTCTATAGACCCAGAGAAAGTATTCCCTGTCATTATGCCTGAGGGATCCCCGAAGGAGTGGAGGATTATCCACATGCATAGTGGGCTGTCTTTTCCTGGGGGCTTCCACAAAGAGGAAGGATTTAGGGGAAAAATTGTTAAAACTATTAGCAGCTGAGAGAGAGAGAGACTGTTGAGAGTTTGAAAAGGGCCCCTGGAGGATTCTGGGGGTTACTCCAATACACTCACCCCCAACCGCTTCTACACCTTTGCCTATGCTATCCCCCATTGCAGCACCCCTATAGTGGTACCCTCTGTGCACCTGGACTCTTACCACAGGCTCAGACTGTTTTCAGGGTCCATCCCTGTCCCTGTTGGGGAAGATGATTTGGAGATCTGGATGGACTATGCCACCCCACTGTTCCAAGAGTGGCAATGCTCTGAGGGGGAGAAACATAAGAGACTTTTGAAGTATTTAAGGGGCCCTGCACATGAAGTCATCTGGTTTCTCTGGTACACCAACCCGGAGGCATCTGCTGCCGAATACTTACCTGTCTTAGAGGGAGTGTTTGGAAGCACTGGGTCAGGGGAGGATTTGATGTGGAAGTTCAAGTCCACTAAATAATGGAAAAATGAATGATTATCTGCTTATGTGACTCTCGTAGAGCAGGCCTTGCAAAGGGCGTATGGGAAAGGAGGCATCTCGGCTAGTGAGCAAAACTGAGTGAGATTAGAACACATCCTTAAGTCTGCTTGCTATTCAAGTGTGCTTATGTTGAAGTTAAAATTTCAGGATCTCAAAGGCAACCCTCCTGAATACTGTTGGGTAATGAAAGAAATTAGGGAAGCTAAGAATGAAGATGATTGTTGGGATCCATATGCTGGTGTTGCATGAACTGTCCCTAACTCTGAAAGACCCAGCAAAAAGGAGGCCTCTCTAGTGTCACAGTAAATCAGTGAACTGTTGAAGGAGATCAAAGAGCTGAAGGCCACCAATCAACTAGCTGCAGACCTGATCAAAACCCCTGGCCTCTGCACCACAAATGCTGAGGCTGCTTGTGAGACCACACATACCATGAAGGGAGCCTGCACCCATGCTGCCGAGCCCAGACCTGACTGTAATGTAGCGGAGGAGATGAGGGAATTGTGAGCTATAGTGCGAGATCTTATCTATGCAGCCCAGCTCTCTGCACCCTGGAGAAACTATGGGGGAGCTGAGTCTGACTCTAGGCCCAAGGAGGAGTATAAGCCTCCACCCCAAGACAACCTTAAACCTCATGAAGATACAGCTCATATGGCTGAACCTAGAACTAAAGTGTTTTGTTACTGGTGTGGAGAAAATGGACACACTAAAAAAATCCTGCAATGCTCCTGAAAACCTGAACCAAGTTACCACCAGATTTCTGAACCAAGTTAGGCAAAACAACATAAAAACACAACATGGGCCATCACACAAGTCTTTTTCCTCAAAGGCCAGGGTAAAAAAAGCCTGCTAAATCTGACTGTCCAGAGTGGTCTGAGATGGTGGGTTCATCTGTGGAAACTAAGGTGCACATCAATGATATCCAGGCCCAAGCCATATTAAATAGTGGATCTCAGGTCACTACTGTATTTAAAGAGTTGTATGACCAGCACCTGTCTGATTGCCTCTCCAACCCCTTGAAGGATTTCATGTATGGTGTTTAAGTGACAACTCTTTCCCATACCTTGGTTATATACAACTGTGGTTGTCTTTTCCCTCTACTGTTGTTGGTGTGGATGAATCTGTGGAGACTCTGGCCTTGGTCTGTCTGCCAACTGGCCTGTATGATCATATTCCTTTGCTGATCTGTACCAATGCCCATATGTTTGGCTGATTAGCCCAGATGTGTCAGGAGAGACAAGCTCAAAAAACTGGGCAAGCACTGCACATCCTTGCCATGGTACATGTGTACAATCTACAAATGCAGACTAAGGAGTCTGACAAAGATGAGCCGGTTGGAATCATATGGAAGAAAGACCCTACACCTTTGGTATTGTCACCCAATGCTCAGTGCACCATCAGCGGCAAAGTGCAAATTAAGAAGGCTGTCACAACAAGATCCTTATGTTGGACTGGCCAGAAGAAGGGGAGTTGCCTGATGGACTCCTAGTTAATCCTAGTACGCTGCCTGCCTGTGCTCGCTCATAAGCCCAGCGAGTGGTGGTCCAAATTCAAAATGTGGCTGACCAGGATATTAGAGCCTACCTAGGTTGCACCCTGACTACTGTATATTGTGCAGACACTAATGTGCTTCCTAGTAAATGATGCACTAAAGAGGAAAATGAAGTAACTCCTGACTTGTTTGATTTTGGGGAGTCACCCATTCCGGAAGAGTGGAAGGATGAGGTTAGTCGCAAGCTTGCCCAGTGAAGCAAAGTGTTTTCGCTAAAAGAGTGGGATGTCGGATGCATCACTGGTGCTGAACACCATATCAGGCTTCATGATGAGAGACCATTTCAGGAGAGGTCCCACAGATTGGCCCCTGTGGACACTGGTTATATCCAACGTCACCCTCCAGAAGATGTTAGCAGAAGGAGTTATACAAGAATCACATAGCTCTTATGCATCCCCATCATAGTAGTCTGGAAGAAAAATGGCTCAGTGAGGATGTGTGTGGACTACCGGACCCTTACCCGAAGGACCTTACCCAACCAGTATACAATGCCCCACATCCAGGATGCCCTCGACTGTATTAATGGGAGCCAGTGGTTTTCCATCTTAGACCTTATGAGTGGTATTACCAAATCCTGATGGCCTCCGAGGATAGA
Organism: Neoceratodus forsteri; assembly: GCA_016271365.2. NCBI lineage: Eukaryota > Metazoa > Chordata > Ceratodontiformes > Ceratodontidae > Neoceratodus > Neoceratodus forsteri. The sequence continues at coordinate 1,211,645,870 of CM028132.1, forward strand.
GAAAAAACTACATTCATCTGTCCACTGGGTTTTTACGAATTTTTGCGCATGCCTCAGGGCATCTCCGGAGCACCTGCCACTTTCCAAAGATTGATGGGGCGAGCTGTAGGAGACATGAACCTGCTCAAATATTTAGTTTATCTGAACGATGTCATCATGTTTGGCAAAAAACTTGAAGAGCATGAGACTCGCTTGTTCAAGGACCTGGACCAATTAGAAGACTTCGGACTAAAATTGTCCATCGAAAAATGGCAATTTTTCTAACAATCCGTGAAATATATGGGCTACATTGTATCCTCGGAGGGCATTCAAACTGAGCCAAGCCAAGTCTTAAGCCTTAACTACCTGGCCAAATCCTAGTATCTCAAAGAGCTACAGAGATTCTTGGGATTCTGTGGATACTACCGCCGCTTTGTAAAAGATTACACTAAAGTCATTTGCCCCCGACTAAATCTGACTCAAGAGTACTCACCTATCCACAGGAGATATAAAAAGAGTGCTGTGAAAGGAGGGGATAAACCATATTTCCAGACCAATGAACCATTTGGGACCAGGTGGACCAAAGAATGTGATTCAGCTTTTTACGATACTGTACATCAGCTTACCCATGCCCTGTGCTTGCTTAGGCAGATCCAGCTAAGTCATATGTTTTACATACAGATACTAACTTGAAAGGACTTGGGGCCATACTTTATCAGGAGTATGAGGAATGTCTACACCCTGTGGCATTTGCTAGTGGAAGTCTCACACAATCTTAGAAGAATTACCCTGTGCATAAACTGGAATTTCTCACTTTAAAGTGGGCCACAGTAGATCAATTTCATGAATACCTTTACGGGGATACAATTCTGGTAAAGACTGAAAGTAACCCTTTCATGTATGTCTAGACTTCAGCCAAATTAGATGTAATTGGACACTGCTGGTTGTTGGCACTTTCCACATGTGATTATTTTGTGGAGTACTGTCCAGGTCTAAATCATTTTGACGCTTATGCCCTATCTAGGAGGTCTGTGCCAACTTCTAAATGGGTGAGGATGCCAGAACAATTAGTCAAGGCCCTATGCCACAAGTTTGATAAAGATGAACATCTGTCTTCTGAAACTGTAGACTGTCTGGCTGATGGCCTTGGACCCCCAGAGACCTGTGTCCCAGCAGCATATTGCAACTTTACAGCATTAGACCTGAGTACCCTGCCTCAACTTACTCCAGTCTTTATCCAAAGGGAGCAGTGTCACAATCCCATGATTAAGCTCATGTTGGATGCCATAAATGCTGGAAAAAGTGTTTCCAAGCTTTGCTCTAAAGACCAGAAAACTGCTTTGCTATTCTGAGAGGGATCTACGCTCAAAGTCAGATCTGTCTGCAACAAGACCGGTCTTATTGCAGATTTTGTTGCAAGGGCAGATCTGGCTTCCATTACCGAGACCTGGTTGGATGGGAATGCGGCCCCACTTTTAGAGGCCACTGCTCCCACTGGGTACTCGGTTATACATTGCCCGAGAATGGATCGCGGGGGGTTGGCGGTCTGTTTCAAGACTGAATTGGGCCTAACTGATGTACCAGTTGAGGAGGCCAGGTCATTTGAGTGTATTGTGGTAGCTGGTGTACAGTGCAGGACTGCCCTCATTTATCATCCACCAGGTGATGAGAAGCTTTTTCTGCAAGAAATAGCAGATTTTGCCACCAACATGGCCTTGGAGTCACCCAGATTGATGGTTCTGGGCGACTTCAATGCTTGGGTTGATGACGAATCTTCACTTTTTGGTCAACATTTCCTCCAGGAGATGACATCTCTGGGCTTTACACAGGTTGTTTCCTCAGCTACACACAAGGGAGGTTACTCTCTTGACCTGGTCTTCCTCCTGGGGATCGAGGCTTCCAATTTGGTGGTGGAACCAGTCAGTTAGTCCGATCACTACTCAGTTGGGTTCAATTCTGAGGCCCCCCCTGGGTAGGTAGGCCCCTGTGGAGTTGGTCAGGTACCGTCCATTGCAGGACGTCGTCCCTGAAGACCTGATGGTGGTTATTGACCTCTTGTTGTTTGACGAGTTCTGCGCTGATCCTGAGCAGCTGGTAGTGGCCTATAATAGGGCCATATCGGTAGCACTCGATCAGATTGTGCCAGTCCGTGTTCGCCCACTTCCGCATCGTCCCACTGCCCCATGGTTTGATGGGGCTCTGAGAGGGTTGTAGAGGATGGGGCGTAGGTTGGAGCATCATTGGAGGAAGACCACCACTGATGCCGACCACCTTATTTTGCTAGAGCATTATAAACTCTACCAAACAGCAATTTCCCATAAGAAGGCAGAATTCCTGTCCAGGAAAATTTTTTGTCACACAGAATCAACCAGCTCAGCTCTTCAGAACTGTTGACAGACTGTGCAACCCAGCCTGTCAGCAGATCCATCGAGTCTTTACTCAAACTGATTGTGAGGAGATCGCTCAATTCTTTGCGAATAAGGTTGAAGACATCAGGAGGGAGTGCCTCCAACCTCATTCCAAGGCTGTTTTAGTTGATCAGTGTCCTGTTGCAGAGCCCAGAGTTTCCTGGAGTACCTTTGGCCTGCCGGATCTCATAGACACTATGAGGATTGTCCATGAGATGCATCTGACATGCTGTAGTTTAGACCCTGGCCCTACCTCCCTGATTTTGGGTTGTAGTGAGATCATCGGCCCGGTCTTAGCTTGGATTATCCGGTGTTCTTTAGATATGGGAGTTTTTCCTAGCTCTCTGAAGGAAGGGGTGGTGACTCCCCTTCTGAAGAAAGCTTCTTTAGACCCAGATGACCTAGCAAACTACAGGCAATTTCCCTTTTGTGGGGAAGGTTATTGAGAAAGTTGTGGCGGCTCAATTGGATAACCATTTGACCATCCATAGTTTATACGAACCTCTCCAGTCTGGTTTTTGCAAGAGGCATAGTACCGAGACTGCTCTGGTTCGGGGTGCTCAATGATCTCCTGATGGCGAGAGATCGGAGACACCGTTCTATCTTGGTTCTCCTTGATCTATCATCAGCTTTTGATAATGTGGATCATGGGGTTCTGCTCGAATGCCTGAGGTCCATTTGTGGGCTATCGAGTACAGTCCTCAGATGGTTTTCATCGTTCCTCGAAGGGAGAACGCAGAGAGTGGTCTTGGGTTTGTTTTTATCTGGGGTCTTCTCTCTGCCTTGTGGGGTGCCTCAGGGCTTGGTGATTTCCCCCATGTTATTTGCAGTGTATATGCTACCCCTCAGAGACATTGTAAGATGGTATGAGCTGAGGTTTCACTGCTATGCTGATGATAACCAGCTCTACCTGTCTTTTGCACCTGGCCAGGTTAGTGCTATCTTGGTACTGAACAACTGCCTCGCAGACATTCAAGACTGGATGAATTCCAGTGGTTTAAAGTTGAACCCAGGAAAGACTGAGGTTATAGTTGTGGACCTGGGTCATAGGGTAGAGGGTTTGAGGACTGGTCTCCCCTCTGGATTAATCCTGGGGGTGGACCAGATCCTCATCTCTGAATGGATGCGCAACCTGGGAGTGGAGCTTGACGCTGGTTTGACCCTCTGTCATCAGGTGTCTGCAGTTGTCAAGCTGGCATTTTTCCATCTTAGGAACATTGCCAGAATTAAGCATCTTGTTCCACCCAGTGACCTGCCGGTCTTGGTCAATGCCTTTGTGACATCTCACCTTGATTACTGTAACTCCCTTTACCTAGGACTTCCTGGGGTTGATATCCACCGTTTGCAGCTAGTGCAGAATGCGGCAGCACGTTTGTTGACTGGGGCCTCTAGAAGTTCTCATATTATCCCAGTGCTGCAGCTCTGCACTGGCTGCCAATACAGTGGTGGATCACCTTTAAAGTGGGTCTTTTGACCTACAAAGCCCTACACGGTCTGGGTCCTGACTACTTGAAAGAACTCCTGGTGCCCTACACCCCTCTGAGACAGCTCTGCTCGGCTGACGAGGGGTTGCTGGAGATTCCGAGGGTAAATTTAAAGTCATCTGGTGCATTTGGATTCACTGCACCTACCCTCTGGAATTCTCTGCCCTGTCAGCTCCTGGAGTGTAGGATGGCGGGGAGCTTTAAGTAGGCACTAAAGACTTTTTATGGGAAAAGGCGTTTCCTTCTTTGTTCTGATTTTATGGTGCTGTACTGGAATATATGTTCATATTTGACTTTATTGACTGTATTGAATATGTTTTATGTTTATTCTTGATGTACAGCACCTTGAAATTTTGAAAGGTGCTCAATTAAATAAATGTTATTATTATTTATTATTAATGTGTGCAACAAGCTACTTTACTGACAGGCCATGAATGGACAATGCCAAGTCATCAAACAACAGCTAGTGCAGCCTTCTGCATTTAAAAATGTGGTTTTATGTGCTCTCCTTGATCAAATGGGACATTTGGGTTATGACAGAACTTCAGACTTAGCCTGTGCCCATTTCTATTGGCTCAAGATGGGTGCTGATATTGATACCCATATCAAAACATGCAGCCACTGCCTTCAAAGAAAAGCTCCACCCCAGAGAGCAGAGCCCTTGGTTAATATTTCCACCAGTGCACCTATGGAGTACGTATGTATCGACTTCTTGTGCTTTTAGCCCAATGAGACAAATATTGGAAATGTGCTTGTTGTGACTGACCATTTTACTTGTTACACCCAGGCCTATCCAACAAAGGACCAGAAAGCAGCCACTGTAGCCAAAGTGCTTGTTGAGAAATTTTTTGTTCACTATGGCACCCGACAGCAGATCCACTCTGATCAGGGAAGAGACTTTGAAAGCCATCTAATCTGGCTGGCAGTGTAACCTAGAGGTTAGAGTAATGAGCTGTGAATGAGCTTGGTACATCCAGCAGACCAGACCTGGGTTTGATTCTCACAACCTTCACTTGCATACTGTCTGACTCTGAACAAGTCACTTACCCGCCCAGTGCTCCCAGGTCACCCCTGAAAACAGGCACTTCTGTCTAGTGATCCTTGTGACATAGACAGCCAGCTCTGAGTGCTGCATCTAATTTTTTTTTATTACATATAAAATATGTGATGGGAAGGGCAGTCAGAAGACCCACAGTCTTGCTGAACTGACACATCCAAAAACTCCCAAGGATAAGTTCAAATGACAGGAGGTATTTAAACTACAAAGATCTGAGGTTCAATTAACATGTTAAATTTGCTTTGATCCCAGGAAATGAAATTAGCCATTCATGGCATCCCCAGGGGAATCCTTTGATTTTGCTCTAGGTGTCATATGGAAAGAGCATGCATGGGTTATGAATAACCTTCCAGGAAACAGCTCATTTCATCAAAGAGGTTGATGGCTGGGCCAAACAGGACCCAGATGAATTTGGAAGGCAAAATATGCATTCCCAGGGAACCCTTGAATTACATCAGAGAGACCTTTGAGGTGTAGATTCCAAGGCCCAGACAGGATTAAAGAGGTAAATACACTTTTGCTTTGAATATAGTGACTTAGATCAAAGAAACTTTTGAAATTAGCCATTCATGGCATCCCCGGGGGAACCCTTTGATTTTGCTTTAGGTGTCATATGGAAAGAGCATGCATGGGTTATGAATAACCTTCCAGGAACCAGCTCATTTCATCAAAGAGGTTGATGGCTGGGCCAAACAGGACCCAGATGAATTTGGAAGGCCAAATATACATTTCTGGAGAACCCTTGAATTACATCAGAGAGACCTTTGAGGTGTAGATTCCAAGGCCCAGATGGGATTAAAGAGGCAAATACACTTTTGCTTTGAATACAGTGACTTAGATGAAAGAGACTTTTGAGATGTATGTGTAGCAGAGCACAAACCAGTTTTGTCTGGTTAAGCTGAGGAGAGGAAAGTCAGTGAGGTCACCTATTATGCTTTTTTTTTAAATATTTTATTTAGACATCCTGTGTTATATAAAATACAGATTTTTGTTACACCAAGGTGGAGTTTGGTGACCTCAGAGAAGGCCGGCTCAGAACAGTGTTTAATTGCTGAGAGAACCTTGACAGAGATACACAAGACAATATTTGTGACCGAAAGAAGAAGGACAACATCAGCACTGTAGGAGAGAAGTATTATGTGGATAAGAGAGCTTAGTCTGTACCTTTAAAAACCTGTTTTGTTTTTAAGAATGTATGTGTTTGGGGTATTTGTTCTGTATTTATTGTTCTGTTTTTATATTTTAAAGTAAAGATATATTTTACCACGGAAACTGCTTGGAGTGCCTTGACATTTCTTTTTATTTAAGTAGAGCTTAGAGTGGTTATAAGTAACACTGAATTTTAAGCTTATTGATATACCAAACTGGGAAGCGGATAGAGTTCTCTAAAGTCTTGCATAGAGTTCTAGGGGTTCATTTGAAAGACCTGGTTGGGTGCCTGTGGGCAAAGATATCTGGCCCCCTGAAGACAGAATTATCTGAGCCTGATAATTGGGTACACTAACAAGAGGTTATCAGTTTGAATCTCTCCAGAGTTTGAGACTAAGGTGACTTGAACCCACAAACCAGACAAGAGGGTTACCTTGTTCTGTTCACTGTACACAAATCATATGCTCAGAGGTTGGCACTTTGGGAGTAGAGGGCTGACCAGCTGAACGAGTTTGTGACAAGCCTTACCCAGTTACGAAAGACTAAAATAAATAAATAAAATAGAATAAATAATCAAGGACATGCTCTCACTCTGGGGGGTAAGAAAATCAAGAACCATCCCCTATCATCCTCAAGGAGATCTGCAGCCATAAAGATTCAATAGACCATTGTTGGACATGCTGGGCACACTTCATCCCAAAGATAAGCCAAGGTGGAGTTAACAAATAAGTACTTTGGTACATGCATATAATTGTACTTGTAATGATGCAATGGGTTTTTCCCCATACCAGCTGACGTTTGGTTGAGAAGCAAGGTTACCTTTTGACATTTGTTTTGGCATATCACCCGATGGAATCCAAGCAGAAAACTATCCCGAGTATGTACAAAAACTCAAAGCTCAGCTTCATCATGTTTATCAGCTGGCCCACACGATGGCTGCCAAAAGGAACTTAGCCAATAAAGAAAGACGTGACAAATGTGTAAAGGCTCAAGAGTTACAACCTGGGGATCATGTTCTATTAAGACATTTGGGTTTGCATGGAAAACACAAGATAGCCAACAGGTGGCATCATACCCAGTACATTGTTGTCAGCAAGCTGGAGGACCTGCCAGTTTACAAAGTGTATCAAGAGAATGACCCACGAGCTGTGAAGACAATGCACAGAAATCACCTGTTGCCCATTGGACTGATTATCATAGACTCTGTACCTCAAAATAATGCTCCTTCTGGGCCTGTGACCAGGGCTGCAGATAAAAAGAAACAATTAAGCTCACCTTCTGCTGTTCCATAGCCAAAGCCTTTAACAAGTAATGCTCCCATCCATAATGGCAATAAATCTGAATCTGATGATAGTGACTATGGGGCTATCTATTATCCCTCTTTTGAACTCACCCAGTTATATCAAGGGGACCCTTTGTGTAACATGGGAGATGATACTGAACCTTCAGGACTGCCTAGTCATCCAGCCCTCTCCACTGACCCTATGAAACATAGAAACAAATAGAAACATAGACAATAACGGCAGATAAGGACTGCTTGACTCACCTAGTCTACCCATTTCCCTACCTACAGGATAAGCTGCAAATCCTAGTTAACCAACAGCCTATTTCTTCATACCCCCCCACATAAAATTGCCTGTCTGTCCCATGCATTCTTGAATTCTTCCACAGTTTTAGACCCCACAACCTCTTCAGGAAGGCTGTTCCATGTGTCCACCACCCTCTCTGTGAAAACATACTTCCTCACATTGCCCCTGAACTGCCACCCCCCATCTTCAAATTGCGTCCCCTTGTTCTTGCACATCTTTTTCTGAAAGATGCTACCCTCTTGGACTTTGTTGATTCCACTGAGGTACTTAAAAGTTTCTATCATGTCCCCCCTCTCCCTCCTTTCCTCAAGGGTATACATATTAAGCTCTTTTAGTCTCTCCTCATATGGCTTATCTTGCAGACCGTGCACCATTTTAGTTGCCCTCCTCTGGACTGCCTCTATCCTGTCTATGTCCTTGGATGATGGGGTCTCCAGAATTGGATGCATCACTCCAGATGGGGTCTCACCAACTGTCTGTACAGAGGAATAACAACCTCCTGTTTTCTGCTGGTGATGCCTCTCCCTATACATCACAGTATCCCCCCAGCCCTACCTACTGCCTTCTCACATTGCCTGCTTAACCTAAAGGTCATCTGATATGATTACCCCTAGGTCCCTTTCCATTTTTGTTGTTGTTACTACCTCCGCCCCATTGTGTAATCTTCTCCTGTTTTTTTGTTTCCCAGATGCATTACTTTGCACTTCCTTGCATTGAATCCAAGCTGCCATACTTCTGACCATTCCTCCAACCTTGCCAAGTCCCTTCTCATCCTTTCAATGCCTTCTTGTGTATCAACCTTGATGCAGATCTTTGTGTCATCTGCAAAGAGGCATACTTTTCCTTCCAGTCCCTTTGCAATGTCACTTATAAAGACATTAAAAAGGACTGGACCCAGTACTGAACCCTGTGGTACCCCACTAGTAACCCCTCTTTCTTCAGAGTGGACTCCATTTACACTTACCTTCTGTGTCCTGTTGTCCAGCCAGTGTTTTACCCAGGCTACCACCCTGGGACCCACTCCCAGGCTGGTTAATTTGACTATTAATCTTTTGTGTGAGACTGTGTCAAATGCCTTGCTAAAGTCTAGGTAGGCCATGTCCACAGCCCCTCCCTGGTCTACTACTTTGGTCACCCAGTCAAAGAAATCAATTAGATTTGTCTGACATGACCTTCCCACTGTGAACCCATGCTGCCTTGGGTCCTGTGTCCCACTGTCCCCTAGGTACTCAACAATTCTTTCCTTCAGAAGTGATTCCATCACTTTCCCTACCACAGAGGTCAAACTGACAGGTCTTTAGTTTCCTGCCTCTGTCTTGGTCCCACTTTTGTGAAGGGGAATCACCTCTGCCTTCCTCCAGTCCTCAGGTACCACACCTTCCCCCAATGATTTGTTAAAAAGGGTAGTCAGTGGTTTCACTAATTCTCCCCTTAATTCTTTTAGAATTTTGGGGTGAATTCCGTCAGGCCCCATTGCTTTGTCCACCTTCAGTTTTAGGAGTTCTTTCAGAACCCATTCTTTTGTGAAAGGACTGGGATCAACCCCCATGTTCTGAGTGCTTCTGTTAATTGGATTAGGCACCTCCCCCTCCTCTTCTTTTGTGAATACTGAGCAGAAATAGTTGTTCAGTATCCCTGCTTTTTCACTGTCCCTCTCTGCCCACCCACCGTCCATTCTATTCAGCCTCTCTATCCCTCCCTTTGTCTTTCTACGCTCCCTGATGTACCTATAAAGGGTTTTATCCCCCTTCTTAACCGAGTTGGCCATCTTTTCCTTGGTTTGGGCCTTTACTATTCTGATTTCCCTCCCTGCTTCCTTCTGCCTTAACCGGTACAGCTGTCTGTCCTGCTCCTTCTGTGTTTCCTTATACTTCCTGAATGCTAACTTTTTCTCCCTGACCTTCTCCGCAACCTCTTTTGAGAACCATAGTGGCTTTTTCTTTCATTTTGATTTGTTTATTTGCTTCACACAATGGCTTGCTGCCTCTGTGATGGCAATTTTGATGTTACTGCATTGTTGCTTCACCCCTCCTAGCCTGTTTGCTAGTGCTTTTCTAAGGCACTCTCCCATCTTGCCAAAGTCAGCCCTCCTGAAGTCTGGTACCTTCACTTTTGTATGGCTTGACTGTAGCTGAGTTTATCATGAACCACACTGTTTGGTGGTCACTTGTTCCCACATGGCCACCCATTTCTAGATCTGAGATCCTCTCGATGTCCCCATTTGAGAGTATGAGGTCTAAGATTGCTCCCTCATGAGAGGTTTCCAAAACTAGCTACCTGAGGCATGCCACCTGTGGGGCATTGAGAATGGCCCTGCTCTTGGATGTGGCTGCAGCAAATGTGCTCCAGTTAACATCTGGCATATTCAGGTCTCCTATCAACAGTATCGCTCCTTTCTCTGCCATCCTAAGAATTCCTTCTATCATATCCTTGTCCATTCCTTCCCCCTGACATGGTGTCTGTATACAACCCCTGTGTGGACTGTGATGCCATTTCCAGTCTCTAAAGTGACCCACAGTGCCTCCTTTTCTCCCTTTGTACTCTTTTGTTCAGTTGCTTTTATCTCTTCCCTTACATAGAGAGCTACTCCTCCCCCTCTTCCCCCTCCCTGTCTCTCCTGTAGGATGTGTACCCTGGTATGTTAACATCCCAGTCATGGTTCTCTGTGTACCATGTTTCCATGACTGCTACGATATCCAGGCATCCCTCTTCCATCAAGGCCACCAGTTCAGGGAGCTTGTTGCCCATACTACGGGCATTAGTACTCATTGCCCTCCATTTCCTGATGGCCTTACCCCTTTTTGCCCCATCCCTGTCCTTATTGCCTTTGTCACTTTCTCTGTTTATCCCTGACCTTCTCTCTATCGACATCTCTATCTTGGTGTTTACCTCACTTACCACCCTGATTTATTTTGGAGGGGCTAGAATTTCCCTGCTCCCTTCCAGTGCCACCCTCCCTTGGCTAGTTTAAATGCTTACCAATGAAGCATTTAAACCTATCACCTAGGATCTTGGTTCATCTCCTGGACAGATGCAGACCATCACACCAGTATAGGCCTGCATCACTCCAGGTGGACCTCCAGTCCCCAATGAAGCCAAACCCCTGAGCTCTGCACCAGTTTTTCAATCACTGATTGAATCCCATGGTGTGGAGCACCCTAGCCTCACCTATGCCATAGACAGGCAGCACCTCCGAGAAGATGACCATGTGTACTACTTATCTAAGGCCCCTCCCCAACTCCACAAACTCTGCCTGCACTGATCTGATCCCTTTCTTAGCCAGGCCATTTGTCCCTAGGTGGACAGTGACATCCATCTTCCTCCCCTGCGCAGCTGCTCCGGTGATCCTGAGGATTCTCTCCCTGTCCCTCCAAGCCATGGTGCCAGGCAAGCACCTTACCTCCCTCTCCCCTTCCTCCACCAATTTTACCCTCCTAACAATGGAGTCCCCCACCAGGAGTCGTTTCCTTCCCCTGTGGGATCCCATGCCACCCTTCTGTGGGTCTCCTTTATGGAGGTTCCCAGCATCCTCCTTGGTTTCCACTGTGGGTGTCTCCATAGAGGAACCACACTTTGCCAGAATGTCATGTGAATTGTGGAGAGATACAACTAGAGGGATGTGCCTCTGTTCCACCACCCTCACCCTCCCTGAGCCCACTGTGGTCCAACGGCTCCTCTTTCTTATCAACCTCTGAGGTAACAGCAGTGGCCCTGGTGGTCCCTGGATGGGAGAAGAGGTCCCACAAATCCTGGCCAACTCAGCCTGGAGATGAGTAACCTCCTCCCTCAGCCCACAGAGGTTCCTGCAATGGGACAATACCACATCTTCTGGAACATCTCCCGGAAGACTGCTGCTCCACAGCTACTGCACTGCACCACTGCACACATGTCTTATTGCTGGCCCCTTCACTGTTGTTTGGAATACTTACTCTTTCCTCTGTTTATTTATTTATTACTTTTTTCTCCCTACCTACTTACTGCCTCTGTGCCCTTTAAGCTCCTGATCTTCTTGCTCTGAGAGAAGAAGAAGATCCTATATTTCTAAGTAGTCTCCTTACTTGCACAGAGTCAGACCTCTAGCAGCTGGGGGGGATGGAGAGCTACTCTAGTCCTTCTAGGATGGTGAGTCTATGGTGACTCTGTGATCACTCACTTCCTACTCCCAAACAGGAAGTTCCTGTTGTCAGTCAAATCCTGTGTCTATAAAAATAGAACTGGCTTTGGGTGGGGGGGTGGAGGGAAGGGAAGGAGGGCAATATAGTCCCAGTAGAGAAGCCCAGTTACAACAGCAGCTCCTTCATCCTGGTGTTCTCTGCCAGTTCTCTGGCAGAAGCAATCTAGGGCAGTGTTTAAACCTGGCTTTAACCAGTCTTCCTTCTAGCTAAGCCACTCCCCCTACTTAACAGATCTTTCTACACTTAGTTAAATTGCACAGATAACAATCCCCTTCAGCCACCTGAGACTAACACCTAGATAACTGCACAGATAACAATTCACTTCAGCCAACTCAGACAAACACACTAACTTTTTTTTTTACCCTAAATTGAAGGTCCCAGTAGTAGAGTTCTACTTCTTTAATCCAGTAGAGAAGTCCAGTTACAACAGCAGCTCCTTCATGCTGGTGTTCTCTACCAGTTCTATGCCACCTGATAGTGAAGTGCAAAGCATAACTTATGAAGAAGTCAACTCTGTATGTCTCATGGAGCTGTCTGAATCTCAAGAGGCAAGCCTTGACCACAAAGGTGAGAGCCAAAATGGTGAAATGGAAATACCAGATGAAACTGAAGTATCTGAAACTGATAACTCTGATAACATATCGGACAATGACTCTAATTTAAATGTTGATTCAGAAAGTATTAGTCATGTGTTACATGATTTGAATTCTATGGAGTTCCCTCTCAATGATGAACCAGAGTTTGCAGGACAACCAAAGGCAGGTGCTATTTCTAGTTCTGAACAAGTTATGAGTGCAGACGTACCCTTTTCATCAGAAGCTGCTTTATGGCTGGACAATTGGCCAGGACTGATCAACCCAAATGCCAATGGTGAAATGATTGAGCCTGTGCCTGCCCCTCCCAGAAAATCTGGAAGAGCTGTTAAACCTGTAGCACACCTTAGTTATGAATCCCCAGGAAGGCCTGAAGGCCTTCCCATGAATGAAGTCCAAAAAAGGGTTTACATTACAGCCAATTCCCTTCCTAAGACATGTTACACTTCAACCTCTAAACTAATAGTAAAACCCTCCTGTCAGTACTCCAGAGATCACTCTACAGATAGACCAAAGGTAGCTGACCAGGATAAACATTTATCCCTGTGAGTTAGTGTGCAGAGAGTGGTACAAACATGGGTAATGTGTATGGTACTTGAATTAGTATACTAGTGAAAAGAAAGAATATTTAAAATGAAAATATGAATTGCTGAAGCCACATTATTACATATGAACAAAGCATGCTTATTATGTGATGCATTGAATATGAAACTACGTAGTGTGTATATAATAGTTTATGGTTGCAACCTGTATATTTTCATGTATAATATGTTCCTAAATAGAAATATTTATAAAGTATTGACTTGACACAGACGCCAAATATTTTGAGGCAAGGAAGAGTGTAACCCCCCCTACCAATTTGGGGTTTACCTTAATATCTTCCTGGGCTCAATCCATTCCCACTGCCAGGCTGATGTCCTGTATAGGTAATAAGTCCAGAGGTAGTGATTTGTTTCTGTTGAGTTGCGTGAGAGTGCCATGCAGTGCCTTTGCACCTGTCCCTTTAAGAATTCAGCCAGTGTGTGTGTGGTAAATGGTCTGGGCTGGGTCTGAGTGCTTTAAGGCTTGCGACCGGCCAGACATCACTTTGATTTGCTCCACTCTGAAGTTGATAATAGAGCAGAGGGAGCTGGAACTAGTACTGTAGTTAGTTATTTCTAACTGGCTGTTTTATTTATAATTAGAGAGTTTGTTTGACCTGCTTTCCTTGCAGCTTTTTCTTTCTGAATTGGGCCACCATGTTAGGTCCAGGATTTTCAGTAAGTGGACCAATAGGACTCAGGGAACCTCAAAGGGTCCTTAGCCAAAGTGCCTTGTGGGAAGGAAAGACTGTAGTTTTTGTAGTTTTTAGGTTTGCACCTAAACTGAACTAAAGGGGGCACCCAGGCTGTGACTGACAGCTCCCCCAGCCAACCATCATTCTGTAAACCCAGGCAAATGCCCAGAACTGTTAGAGACAGTGGATCAATTGTAGTTAGAGTTTGAGGAGTGAGCAGCATGAGCTACTGAGGAACCACTCCATAAGGAGCCTAGGGGAATTGGTGGGAGAAGTCCTGACTTGCCTCCCTGCCACTATTCTCCTGTTTTGGGACTGCCTATTGCAGAAGTCAGACTAATCTGAATTGTGACCTCAAACTGCGGTAGAAACTCCAAAGAATTTGAAGGTACAGCCTGAGATTTGGACTGAGAGGAAGCTCCTGTGAAGCATTTCGGCCCAGAGGATGTTTTTGACTGATTTAATATCCGAGAGGTTTGTTAAGTGAATTGACTGCAATAGCGACCCTCACCAAACTGATATGTGTGAAGGAAAGTTTAATGCTGTTCTTGTTAAATGTGCTGAATGTTCATGGTGGGTCTAGGCCTGCTTGCCAATGACCAGAGTGTTACACCAGCTTGAGTCTTAACCAGCAAAGCAAACTGAACTTTGCCAAAGTGATCATCATGTCTGGGCCTCTGCCAACTCAGCCCAGATTGACTGTGTTGCACCAGAGACTGTCTTCTGCAAGAGACTGGCTTTGGGGATCCAGCCCCTGCACAGAGACAACTCGAAGATTCTGGCTGCCTGGAGGGAAAGACTGTGAAGTGGAGGTGTGATGTGTGGGCCCTGCTTCCCTGTGCTTATCGATGAGCTACATGAGGTCTCCATATTGCCCAATCCATCAAAGCACACTGGTAGCATAAGCAAATCCAGGATAGCTCCCTGCAACACATCCTTTGATTGTCTGTGGTATCATCTGATTGTTAATATAATTTTCTGGGTTACAAGAGACTGGTCCAACAGGCCAAGATTACAAATAATCCAAGCTCTGTTGTGCATGCTAAATGCCTTTTCTTTACATCAAGGGCCCCAACAACAGCTGCAGTGCTGGCCACCCCCCCAGACAATGCCTCTGGCTAACCAGTATACCATCCTGGATACCCAGTGTTGTGGAACTGATTATTTGGGACTAAAAGTGCATGCCAAATAACCTGAATTCAATCAGTATAGTAATCATTCAACTAAATTCCTGCCCATTCCTTGTTCATGATGCCTTGATAAATCTGATTATTGTTTCATGTTTAACCTGCCATACAAGCATATTATTAGTTGGGTTACAATACTGAAAGTGTGTACTTGCTTTGCTGGCCTTATTTTTACAGGGGGTTCCAGGGCAATTGCTGAAGGCCAGACCCTAGTGATAAGTGTAAAGGGTGTGTGCATATTTTTTTTTTTTTGCTCCTCTGCTTCTTCTGGCCAGCACCTCCTTCAGGCCCCCAAGGTCCTATCTCGTCCGTCCGCCATCTCCACCACCTACCCTTACCTCAGATCGTAACTCCCTGGAGATAGCCAGCCATTACCCTTTGTCGGGTAGGTCTCCCTCCTCCGAGAGGGAAGGCACTGGTGGGGGTCATCCAGTGCACTGCGGCATCGGCTCCATGTGTTGTTGAGGTGGGAGATCGTAAAGCCATGACAGCAGCGAGGGGGCCAGGGAGCCATCATCTGGCTAGCTAGGGAACCGTTCTTCTGGTTTTCTCCCCTTGGAGAGTGACGTAACTGATGTCAAGGCAACCGCCAACGTCCGTCACTCCCCTGGAAATTAGATCCCTGGTGCCCTGCTATGCTCCCGGACTCTTGTCCAGCCCACATCCCCACCCTCCCCCCTGGTGAAGGCGAGCTGTCTATGGAGGCTCCAACCTTCTCTCCCAGCTGGCTCTCTGAGGACCCGAGTCCATTCCCAAACCCGGGTCACCATCGTTGCAAGCAGAAATCCAACCGCTTCACTGATGAGCCAGCCATGTGCATATTATTAATGCTACTTGCTGATTGTGTGTTAACTGCTGTTAAAGGTACAAAGTCACTAGGAGGGTTGGTGGGTGATTATAGCTTCCCAGAGGGCTATAACAGGTTAGATAGATAACCTCACTATTGTTACTCTGGGTGGAAGCACCTTAATACTGGATCCAGGCCCTTCAACCTGTGGTCAGAAATACAGGCAGGGGTATTAATGTTAGGGATAGCACTGCCTAGGGGTTACATCAGTATTATTTATCTTTCATTAACTTACCGCTGCCTCCAAGAAGAGAGCATTTTTGTTTTTCTGCAACATGTTCTTTGCTGGAGCCAGAGTTGCTGATGTTACTGAAGCATTGGGAACTGGCAGAGGCTTGTTGGAGGTTTGCAGGGTAGAAGTGTATCGGCAAGGCCAGTGGTGTTCAGTGGAGCTGGGGAACTTGAGGATGAGCAAACAAGAAGGGGAGAAGAGAGAAAGAGAGAGAAAACAGAAGGGAACTGGAGCAGCAAAGAGCTGCCAGGATGTCAAGTGCTGCTGAGGAACAGAGCTGGACTTGACCATGGAGACTGGAGGTTTGAGAAGGGACATGTTCCAGCAAGGTGTGGTGTCCTTGATTATTTGGCCATGGGACAACTGAATAGTGAAGAAAGGGAGATGTAAACTGTTATATCATCAGGTTGTCTACAAAACTGGGGAAATTAGTACACTAGTAGACTAGAAACTTTTGAGAATCTCAGGGGAACCATAGGATTATGATTACGGGCTGAAATTCATGAATGCTGATTATTATCTTTACTTGATGAAACTTGGTTTTAAACCAGTGTGTTATATTTAGTCTATATATATATATATATATATATATATATATTTTTATTATTTTTTTATTTTGAAACTGTTAAATATTGTCTTTTAAATTTTCACATGGATTTTCCCATCACATGACCCAGGGGCCCACTCATAAACCAGGGCACTCATTACCTCTATAGTTAATGTCAGATGACAGTCTACACAGAGGAGGGAGTCAACTCAACATTTCTTTCCCCTCCTGAACTTGGATTTTTAGTATAAGCTAGAGGATAAACAAAGCATAAGTATATTTTTAATCATTCTTTTGAAAGAGATGATAAGCTGTTTTGCTTAGCACATGTTCTTAGTGCTATTATTAAATGGCCACTCTCTCTTTTCACTTCTTTTTAATGTGTGATGTGCCTGCCTCAGTTAAGCCCCTCTAGACGTTCTCATCAAGCAGAAGCACTCAGGATGTAAGTGAAATCATCCTTTTACTGATGTATTCATATTTTTGCTTAAAGGGAGTCATTCGTTTATTTATTTATCATTTTTGTGCAGAATAAATTGTATTAACAGATTCATCAAACAAAATCTTAACAGCTATAAACGGGGAATTAAACATTATTTTTGTCTTTTCACCTACTGTAGGGTATTCAATCAGAAGAGTGGCATTCTTCAGACAATACCTGAAATATCTAAAAGGAACCAAACTTGTACATGGATGAAAAAGAACTTTACTAGAAGAGGACCTTTTTAAGCAATTAAATTATTACATAAAGAACCTTCTATGGACTTGCCTTATAACTACTAAAACAGAACAGGCAATGATTACCTGATACTAACTTGATGCTAGCTGGTGTTGCTTAAGAATGTTTTTGTAACAATTAACTGCATCTAAATTGATTTTTTGTATGTCTCTGTCCCTGTTAGCAAATAATGACTGTCTTTAATTGTATTTCCTCCTGGGGTGGAAATTATATAATTTACTTCATGTACCATGGAGGGATCAAGGAAAATGGCAACCTCTAACAATAATGCTGGTAAAAATCCAAACAAACTTACTGAAAAAAAATCATAAAATTACATATTTTCTAAGAAGCTTACTCAGCAAGGGGGGTGGGGGGGACAAGAGAACATGTTACCATTGAGAGTCAGTTCACTATAAATTCACAAGACCTGATGGGTGTTTTAAAGAAAAATTATAATTTAGAACATACAGGGGAACCAAAGGTTTATAATAGCAATAATGACTTAATTTTAAGCACAAATGTACAAGAAAGAAAAAATGAAGGAGACTACATGGTGCAAATCTATGCCAAGAAGGAACTGATCATAGAAACAGCAGTGGGCAACAATCCTCTTAAAAAAAATTGGACTTAATTCAAGTGTGGGTTCTCCACACATCCCCTGTTGTACTTGTGGTATCTGAATCCTGGCTCAAAGCCTCTATGCCTAATCAGGCCTCAGCATTCCATCGTACCTTATATTTAGAACAGATAGGACTACCAGGGAAGGGGGGAGGTTGTTATTTATGTCCTGCAACAAATATGCTGTCTCCATCTTTGACTCTACTACTATACAAAAGGAATTTGAAAGCCTTACTCAAAAAATGTATCTTCCATCAAATGAGTCTATCTATGTTACTGGTTGCTATAGGCCTCCTTCCGGTAGTCTCATGCTACTATCCCACCTCCACAGGATTCTAGGAACCATTGCTTCTGAATGTATTTGCATGGGGGACTTTAATGTGGATTGGAACTCCCTTTGTTCCGATCCATTAAAAAGCATCTGTGACTCATACGGTCTTACATAATTAATCAGTGATATTACACTTCTTAACATCAGAATGCCTGGGCACAGCACAACACTTGACTTGATTTTCACAAATAATCCTCACAAAATTGCTTATGTTGGGATATTTCAGAACAATATTAGAGGCCATAGTGCTATCACCTGTGTGAGGCACATTCCAAAAACACCCCAACATTCAGACTTTATTTCTAACAGGAAATTCAGTACCTCCAACTTCCTGGCTAATCTGAACAAGATTTATTATTTATTTATTTATTTATTTATTTGGCTTTTGTTTACCGGGTAAGTACACTAGACAACAATGTTGCCTATATTCAGGCACGACCCAGGAGAGTACAGACAGGGGAGACCAGAGTCAACATTAAAGAGTATTTCATGACGCAGCATGAGGTGAGAACAAACATTTGAACAGTATACAGCCAGGTACAGTCATTATCAGTGATGACAAAGAGAAACACGTAACATTACATTAATTATTTTCATCTGATGATACATCAATGACTAAATTGAAATGACAAACAGCAAACAAAACTTAAATGAAGTAGCATTATAACAATAGGATTTCTGCTGGATGTGGGAAACTTTCAGATTTTGGAGACCAGCAGGAAATCAGTAAGTGCCATAGGGAGGAGAAAATGTTAGGAGAGAGGCTCAAGTTACAGCACAAGAGCAGCAGTCAGATTCTAATAGGTGTGCCCAAAGACCCAATTTAAAGGCCTTGTGGGATTTGGAGAGTTTGATGTGGGAGGGAATGGAGTTCCAGGAGCGGGGGGCAGATATGGTGAAGGATCGTTCTCCTTTTTTTTGTGAGATATCTGGGAATTTCTAGTTGGGTTTGAGCAGATGCCCTGAGGAGGTGTGCTTTGGAGGGCTGAGTTAATAGTTCGGCAGGGTATTTAGGGGACCCCGTTCTGATCATATTATCAATTGTACAGCCCACAGAATAGTGTCTGAGCAAGCCTGGGGAGAGCCAATTTAGTTTCAAGTAGAGCAGGCAATGATGGGTAAGTCTGTGAGCGGAGAGAACAAATCTGCATATACTGTTATAGCAGGTGCTCCATTTCTGGAGCGCCCCTTTGCTAGCTTTAAGATAAACCTGAGAGCAATATGTCAGAGCAGGGAGGAGAAATCCTTGTGCAATAGCAAGCTGGGCAGCATCATTGAGGGAGGACCTAATTTTAAAGGCAAGACCAAGTTTTGAGTAAACTGTCTTACGTGTAGCTGCAATGTGGAGGTTAAAGTCAAGAGATGGGTCAAGAGTGACTCTTAGATACCTGAAGGAGGTAAAGAATTCAAGAGGGGAGTCATCTAGAGAATGTATCAGTAAGTCTGGAGTAAGAGATATGATTCTTGATGGGGGGCGAAAAAGCATCAACTGGCAAAATTTCTGTCTGGCTCAAACTGTTGCAGAGGTCTCGTCCGACTTCTTCAGCCTAATTCTGGAAGTGATCAATAAGCACATGCCTTTGCCCAAACTTAGATTAAGGAAAAAACTTGTCCTTGGTTCTCTAACTGATAAAAATGGCCTTGCAACACAGAGACCACCTCTGGAAGAAAATCCGCAAGATCAAATCCAACTCCAATTGGGTTGCCTTCAGAGCTGCAAGGAACCAATATACGTGACTCATTCGGACCGAAAAATCAAAGTATTACCAGGCAGCCTTGGATTCCTCCAAATCCAATGCAGTCAAATTCTGGCACATTCTCAGAGAAATCGAAGGCCACAGTTCTCCTTCATCACTTCCCACTAAAATTGTATTGGGGGCCCACACGTATACAAGCAGTGATGATATCCTGGATCAACTAAATACTCACTTTGCCACTGCCAGCCTAGCATTTGATTCACCAGTGCTAGTAAGCTACCCCTCTATGCCCATGCCCGTACCCCTCTTCTCCCCCCCAAAACAAGCCCCCCATTGGACAGTTTAGCTTTATCCCTGTCTCCCTTAAACAGGTTGAGGACTTTCTTCTCTCCTTGGATACCAAAAAAAGTGCTGGTGCTGATCTGCTGGAACCGTACTTCTTAAAATTAGGATACTACTTTTTGTTCCTGTTCATCACTCATTTGTTTAATCTATCCCTCTCCCAAGGTACCCTACATTCTGACTGCAAAATAACCCACATCATTCCCTTATTCAAATCTGGGGATCATAGCGATCTCAACAATTACAGGCCAATCTCATTCTTAACCAACTCTATCTAAGTCGCTAGAAAAATTAGTTAACTCATAACTCAGAGACTACCTTGAAACCGGAAATCTATTGAATCCTCTCCAGTCTGGGTTTAGGCCTAAACACAGTACTATGTCAGCCTTAGCCAAAGTTATGAATGACTGGTTAACATCCCTAGACACCAAAAACCACATCTGTGCCCTTTTCTTAGACTTAAGCAAGGCCTTCAACACTGTCGATCACCAGTTATTACTAGGCATGCTAAATTATGTTGGTCTGGATGAGACATAGTTGAATTGGTTCTCTTGCTACCTTAACGGTAGTCAGCAACAAGTTAAAGCAAATGGCAATCTCACGTCCTTAAAACCCCTTTGTTATTCACCATTTATATAAACAATATCAACAACAATATTAGCACAGAGAGTGTTGACACTGTGTTATATGTCACAAGACCCTCCCTATGACTCACTTGCCATGATCTGCAGCACGAATTTGACCTGCTACAACTTAACTTGCTCTAATTAAAATTGCTTCTCAATACAAAAAGAAAACCCCCAAAATAATGCTCCTCTCTCCCAACTCTAAAGATGCACCTATCAACCCGTCAGATGCTAACTACCACATAAAGACTCTCTTGGGTGAGAAACTCAAGCCAGTTGAGAAATTGAAATATCTCGGATGTTGGCTTGATAGCAAGCTATCTTTCATCATGCACATAGAAGAAACAGACAATAAATTGCGTCAAAGGTTTGGCCTCTTTTATCACATAAAACACCTCATCCTTGATGCCAGGCTAAAATTGGTCCAAACCATCTTCCTCCTGCTTATTGATTATGTGGATTTCCTAAACAACCGCAGTCTGAAATCTACCTTATCTATCCTGGACACACTCTACAATAGGGCCATAAGATTCATCCTTAACTTCCCTTTAAACATGCACCACTGCTCCCTTTACATGCAGATCGGTTGGCCATTGCTTAGCCTTAGGCAATGGTGTAATGCAGCTCTTTGGGTGTTCAGAGCCTTAACCATGATACTGCCACCTTATATCTGCATCTTGTTTAAATGTGCCCCTTGTTCATACTCCCTTAGAAAACTTTCTTTCATTACCTTTGATATTCCTCAGATTATAACTAGGTTTGGTTCCTCGTCTATAAGTCATGCATTGCCTTCTGTCTGGAATTCTTTACAAAAAAACACTTAAAATTAGGCACACAGTTGGTCTTTGTACTTTCAAAGCCATGTTGAATCTCACTCTGAAGGAAGAATGTAGCTGCTATGCTTGACTTTGCATGTTGCCTCCTTGTACCTATACCTCTGGATATTAGCACTTTACTTCCCCCCCACCCCTCATACCATTGACCTATACCGTCCCTCATACTGGCCCACCATTTCCCTAACCTATATTTTATTATTTCCTTGTATCGTCCTTCTATCCACTTCCCTCTACAGGCCCTTCAATCCTTTAACCTATACTTTCATCTGCTCCCCTCCTTTTGAGACACTTTTTCACTCCTTCCACTTATATCTTCCAGAGTTTAGTTCACCATTCTTTCCCTCTCCTGTTACTTCCCTTCACTTGGTGTTCTCTGCTGCTGAATTGGTTAACCCTTGTTTAGATTTGTAGCCTAGTCCTTATATTCCTGTATCCTAGACTAGCAATTTTAGTTTGCTATTGCTTATCACTACCACTGTTGTTATCCTTGTGTCCAGTTTTTTTTTTTTTTTTGGTCTGATTAGAGTTGTTTATTCCTACCACTATTTGACACCCATGTATTTTCAGTCTCATATTATTGCACGGTCTTGAAGTTATATCTGTTTATGTGTATGTCCTTCCAGGACCGCTTTGTAAATGAGCTGTCTCAATAGTGTTATCCTGGTAAAATAACATTGAATTGAACTGAATTGATGATACATTAGCTTCTTATTAAAAAATGGCAACAGCGAGCAAAGACAGATTGAGATGTTAGGTAAGAATACCCAGATTGAGCTAAGTAAGGAGAACCTGATTTTTATCTGTCAGTACTGTGGAGGACCAATGCTATAAGAATTAATACCGAGATGATTTTGAAAAAAAACAAACATTTGAATTATTTTCTGGACAGAATAGATCTTGATCTGAATAGACAGCTGTTAATATTACATTTATGTTTGGCCTCAAGAAAATCACAAGCTTTTAATATCCTCACCAAAGGAGGAACTAGGTAACAAAAATGGAAGGATGAGATATAAAAAACTGAAAGTGATTTGTTAAACAATAGTAGAGATTGCACATATACAGAGTGCCATTTAGTTACAGTTAACATAAGTTTGGAAAACATTTTGGCAGTGCTGTCTCAAGAAAGAAAGTGTTGCAGTAAATGTATTGACAGCTGTTATAAAACGATCAGGCCATTAGTAGTAAGGGAGACTACAGCTGATCAGAATAACACTTCAGTTGTTTCATCAAATGGTACCATCAAAAACAGAAAAAGAGACATTCAGAAAACTACAGAAAAAATGGCAGAATCCAAAATGACAGAAATAAACAGATTAGTTAATAACTAAAGGAACTGAGAAAAGAGGAATCCAAATATTACAAATTGAGGAAAAAGAGCACGAGAACATAAAATCAGGCAAAACAGTGAGTCAAGCTGTCTCTGACGGTAAAGAAAGAAATGTAAAAAAACATTTGGAAAAAGGTTGCACATCTAAATTTAAAGAGGACAGGAAATGAGTTCTAATATGCAGCTGTTTGTAATGTTACTACTTACAGAAATAATATCCATCAGCCTGAAAGATCCATATGTAACTGTATCGCAATAACAAGTGATATGAAAATCAGTATTTTCATTGTTTTGATTTTATGGGCAGCATTCTGTTACAGTTCTCTTCATGGAACTAGTGATCTGGAGTTTTAACTATGTCACAGTTTGAGCAAAGAACTCTAAGTATGGTTCTGATAGGACAATAGCATACATTTAGCATTCTGTACTCAAACCATGATATAGTAAACACTCCAAATTATTGGTTCCATGAAGAGAACTGTGCAGAATGTTGTCCATATAAAGAAAACAATTGAAACACAGCTTTTCACATCAGTGTTTATTAAGGTACAGTTAAATATGGCACTTTTGGAAGTAGGTTTATCACTTCTGTTACTAGGAACATTACTACCTGCTGCCAATTAGCAAATATTTCCTGTCCCCTTTAAAGGAATCCAGACAGAAAATGTGAGCCCAATTGATACAAGCATCTTAACCCAAAAACCCCATTAAAGGGATGATCTCATATCAACTTTGTATCTGAAAGGTGCTCCTCAATCAGGTCAGAAAAGCAGAATTTGAATAAAGTCCAATGTTTATAACATAAAGGTCAATCTATGTGGGGATGGCTTCCTCTTGGAAGATCTAGTCACATGCTATCATTGCAAGATACATCCATAAAGGGGATGGGTTTGTGCTACATTTAGGAATTACAAAGTTAGAAATAAAAAATTAGAAATGAAAAAGAGAGAGAACTGGGCAAACTAGATATGCTAGTTTCTGAAGCAATCACATTTAATAATACAAAACTTGAAAGAAACAGACTAAAAAGGCTAGGGTAAAAACTAAATCTTTAATAAAGTTATGTCCCCTGGTGAGTAAAATGAGAAAACTAAGTGACAGAAATGGATAACTGACTATGTAGTCCAAGACATTCAGCCATAAACTGAGTCATTTATTTATTTAATTTGTATTTATTTATTGAAGTATTTCACAAGGAAGGCACACTGAACAACAAGTTGCTCATCTCCCTGTGCAACCTGGGGGGAAATAGTACAGGGAGTGTACCTATAATAACAAAATACATGACAGACACTTCACTGGTATCAGATAATACAGCAAGCAATATAGGAACTACAACCATGTCAAGGTGCAGGATACAATATACAACAATGAGTATATAGCCGATAATGATTACAGTGCATCCCACTTAAATGCATACCTGATAAACGTTATAACCCGCATAAATGCATAACATTTCTAAGTCCCGATTTTTTCCCCATACTTACTGTGTTAAATAGACCTGTTAAATGCATATAAGGAGCCCATTTAAATGCATATTTTTCCCCTTAGATTTGTTGTTCAAGAGTGGACTGACTGGCCCAGTTTTACTGTCACTGTATGCAGCTGCCTTACTAATCAGTAATAATTGTCTGTTAATAGACTGCTGTATTAAAATGAGGTGTTAATCACCTACTTCATCCTTTTAACCATCAAGCCCTAGTCACAGAAGCACCCTGCCCCCACACTGAAATCAAATCAAAGAACCACAAAGAATGTCACAGAAGCACTTTACATGAATCCCAGAAGCACCCTCCTGCACACAGTAATCAGACTAAAGAGTGCCACAGCATGTCACAAGTCACTTTATCCTAGCCAAAGAAGCACTAAAGTGCTGCTGGCACTTCTTTTCCCTACCCAGCCCCCTGGCACACTCTGCAAGTTGTGCTCACCATTAAAAGAATACAAGATCTGATAAATGCATAGCCCTCTTAAACGCATGTTTCGCTGGTCCTGAGGGTATGCATTTAAGAGGGCTGCACTGTATATAAACATTTAAAGTGCAAGTTGTTTATATGTAAGAGCAATTGAGTAAGTATATTATAGTCCCAGCTAGGGAAGGGAGCACCTGAGAGAAAGAGAGAGAGAGAGAGAGAGGGAGAGAGAGAGAGAGAGAGAGAGAGAGAGAGAGAGAGATTGGATACATAAAGATTATGGAAAGCAGGTACAGTTAGAGGAGAGGAAATTATGATGTGCAGAGGAGAGGGAGTAAAGGGAGGAAGAGTGATGAATTTGTTGAGGAAGGGCATTCCAGATTTTGGGGACATGGTTATAAAGGCAGGCTGGCCTTCAAGAGTAGAACAGCAGGGATCATAAAGGAACAAGAGTTAGTGGAACTTCAGGAGTGAGTAGAAGGAGGAGGGGCAGAGAGGGAAGAGGATAGATATGGAGGTAGGGAACCAAGCCAGTATTTAGAGATGAGTTTGGAGCAGTGGGAGAGGTGCCTGTTTGTAAGTGAAGGGAATGACAGAGAGTGGTAAAGATCTCAGTGGTGAGTACGTACAGGAGAGTCTAGGCTGAACCAGCAGAAAGAGCTGAAAAGGGAGTCCAATCTGGATAAGGTGGATTTGGGAGCAGCACTGTAGACTACATCACAGTAATCAAAAATAGGGAGAATCATCTTTTGGAAAGTCTCACTCCTGGCCATAACAGGGATGCAATTATGGTTCCTATATAATGCGCCAAGCTTGGGGCACAGTTATTTCAGAATGACGTTGATGTGACCAGAGAAGTGGAGGTGTTGGTCCAGCCAAACACCAAGGTATCTAAAAGAGGAGATGTCCTCAAGCATAGTCTCATCCAGGGTGTGGAAGGTGGGTAGAACAGGGAGCCTAGCAAGTCTCTGCCTAGTGCAAAAGGTCATGGAGACTGTTTTCTTGGCATTTAGAAAGAGTTCATGGGAAGCAAGCCAGTGCTGGATCTTATTAAAGTTGAGCCGAAGTCTGGTTCCACATCAGAGGGACAGTGGCTGGAGGTGAACAGGACAGTATTGTCTGTGTACATGCGGATGGAGGAGGAGGAGCAGACTGATGGTAAGTAGTTAATGAAAATGGAGAAAAGTAGGGGGCCTAACACTGAGCCCTGAGGTACTCCAGTGTGGATTTGTTGAGGAAGGGAGCTGGACTCATCTATTCTAACAGATTGAGTCCTCCCCATGAGGTAGGCCCTAAACCAGTTAGTAGCAGATGGCAAGAGTCTGGCTGAAGAGAGGCAGTGAAGAAGCAGGGTGTGAGAAACCATGTTGAAGGCCTTGGCCAGGTCGACAAAGATGACAGAGGTGATCAAGCCATTGTCCATTCCAGTGAGGACTGAATCAGTGAGCCTGAGTAGGGAGATGGTAGTAGAATAGTTTTTCCAAAATTCATATTGGAAAGGGGTAAATAAACTAGAGTCAAAGAGAAAGGAGGAGATTTGGGAGAGAACTAGATGCTCCTGGAGTTTAGCAAGGGTAGGAAGCAAGGAAATAGGGTGATAGTTCCCAGGGGAAGTGGAGTCACCACCCATGGGGAGGAGGAGGATGACAGCATGCTTCCAGGATGAGGGGACCACAGCTGTCATGAAGGAGAGGTTAAGAACTTCAGAAAGAGGGTATGTGATAGTTGTGGCAGAGGTAGAGAAGCTTGGGGTCAAGTTTGTCAGGAGAACTGACATTATAGACAACAAGGTAGTGAGGGTGTCTGCAGGTGAGATCAAGGAGAATGTGAAAAGAAAGTAGTCAGAAGTTTGTCAGGGGTCACATTCGTCACTTTTGTGGGGGAATGCCATAGGTGGACAGGTGGGGAGGGATGATAGTAATGTCAAAGCACATAATGGGAAGTAAGAGTTGAATTCCTCAGCCACTGATGCATGGTTCTCTATAAGGGAGTTGTTTATTTTATGGATAGGGGAGAGGGTGGGGGGGAGAAGATGGCATGAACAACCTTCTAGAATTTGGAAGGGGAATTTAAGTTAGTGTGGAAACTGGAAGAGAAGTACTCAGCCTTAGCTACCCTAGTTGCTTTAGTGCAAGCGTTGCAGAGTTTATTGTATGTTGTAAAATCACTAGGTAATTTTTTTGCCTTATGTTTCCTCCAAGCTTTGTCATGCCCTCTGAGGAAGGCCAGAAGTTCTGGAGTGACTCATGGAACATGGTTACCACGTACTCTGGTACGCTTGTAAGGGGCATGGTGATTCCAGATGGAGAGGAATTTTTCTTTGAAATAGGCTAGGGCAGCATCCATGTGAGGAGCAGAGGTTAACAGAGCTCAGTTGGTATTTGCTAAGTCATGGAGGAGGGGGACTATGTCAAGGGATTTATAGGCCTATGGATCTTCCAAATCAGATAAAGTAGATCAAGTGATGGTCACTTAGGGCATTTGGTAGGATGCCTGATTCAATGACACGATGCAGGTGGGAGGTGAGGGCCCAGTAAAGCAAGGTGTGATTTGAGGGGTTTATGTTTAGGCGGGTAGGTTCTTGGATAACCTGAGTTAAATTTTGGGAGGCTATGATGTTACTTGCTTTATTTTGTAAGGATTACAACCAATTTATGTTGAAGTCCCCCAAGATGAACAGTTCACCTAATTGAGAGTGGGAAACAATGGTGGTAGTGAGGTCAGTTGCTACAGAAAAGGGAAAGTTGGGGCAACAATAGATGTCCACAACAAAGATCAGTATAGAATAGGGCAGTGATACCCGAATGATGAGGGCCTCGTAATTTGCAGGTAGAGAGATGGAAAGGGTGATGGCATATTGTAGGGAGGAGGAGGAGATAAACATTTCCACACACCCACATCTACTGATTCTGTCTTGTCTGGCTAAGGAGTAACCAGGGATAGAAACAGCATGATCTAGTATTTTGTTACTAAGCCAAGTTTCAGAGAGGATTAGGATGTCTGGGGCCATAGAGATGACCATGGTTTGAAGGAGGTTTAACTTGGGCAGCAAGCTATGTATATTTAGGTGAAGTAGCTTAAGGTGGCTTGGAAGGGTTAAGGAATTTGTGGGTTGAGACCAAGATTATTTTGGGAATGCCCAGGTGGAGTATCAGCAGTCAGTCCTGGGTTGGGATGGATGTTTCCTGATGAGAGAAGCAGTAGATCTATAATTTAATAGTGTAACTTGAGATTTTTATAGTATTGTCAGGGTTTATAAGATTTTTGGGAAGGGAGTAAGGAATTTGGGGTGGTGGGATGTTTAGTAAGATACTAATAAAGGCAGTTGAAGTGGGTACAGATAAAAGGGATGCTGCAGGGAGAAGGCAGAAGTGGCTCTAGAGTTGGTGGAAGGGAGCATGGGTGATAGCATGGTTATAACTGTAGGTATTAGAAACAGTAAAGTAAACCATGGTGGAGGACATTGGGAGTGGTGTAGGAAGAGATGGGGAGGGAGAGGGTGGGGAGGAAAGTTAGGAGAAGAAACGGAGAAAGTGGTAACACAAACATAGTGGAACTGGGAGGTAGTAATCAAGCAAATGAGAGAGGATAAGAATTGCAGTCAACTTGTTAGGAGCAGAATTTATAGAGGAACCACAATAGTGAACACTAGGGGTAATAGTTAGAGAAAAGAAGCTTAATAAGGGAATTTGGCAGGTTCAAAGCTTAAGGTTTACTGACAGTCATAATTTAAGAGACCGAAACTTGCGGAAAAACTGATTATACTTTTTATTGACTGCAGTTAAAAGTAGGTCTAAACAGTAACTCGGTGATGTTGAAAGAGCGGGAAGATCAGCAGCTTAAAGGGCACAGAGGCAGTAAGTAAGTAGGAAGAAAAAATAATATAAAAAATAAATAAATAAATAAATAAACAAAATAAATAAACAAAGGAAAGAGTAAGTATTTCAAACAACAGTTAAGGGGCCAGAAATAAGACATGATGGGAGTGGCACAGTGCAGTGGCTATGGAGCAGCAGTCATCCGGAAGATGTTCTGGAGGATGTGGTGTTGTCCCATCTGCAGGCACCTCTCTGGGCTGAGGGAGGAGGTTGCTCATCTCCAGGCTGAGTTGGCCAAGACTTGGGGGACCTCCTCTCCCACCCAGGGACCACCAGGGCCATTGCTGGTGCTTCAAAGGTTGCCAAGAAAGAGGAG